>OX392519.1:17013332-18365832 GCA_947623375.1 Apotomis capreana
ACTCTTCTATGCCGAGGCACACCTGTCAAATTAACAATCACAAATTCAATTCAATCATTTATTTACAAACTAAAGTTATCATGCAACCATACACACATTTACAATTGAAGCTTCTGCACTGGCAGTTTTCCGGAGTAGTGGAAAATTGCATCGGTCACCCCCATCCACAAAGACGCGTCTATCTAGACGGTCCGAAGAATATACCAGGGAATTACAAGCCTATGTCCCTAGCCTGCTCTCAATAATATTGGAAAAACTCATGAACGCAAGTCTTGTAAATTTCTTGGAGAAATCGAGCCTGCTATCTGATAGGCAATTAGGCTTCAGGACCCACACATCAACAGAGGATGCTGCCCAATTTATATATTCTCATTTAGACAATAATTTAATTGCATCGGTGTTTTTCTTGATCTTGCTAAGGCCTTTGACACAGTTTCTAAACCAATTCTCTGACATAAATTATAGAAAATAAGTATTAGTGGTGTGTCATTGGCCTGGTTTAATGGTCATATTTCAAAAAGAAAACGATTAGTTAAGAAAGATTCTTATAAAAGTGAGTGTAATAGTATTGAATTCGGAGTTCCACAAGGAAGCGTACTTGGCCCCACACTTTTTTAAATATATATCAATGATATATACACAATCTTGATATCCAAAATGCCGATGACACTATGATTATTTTTAACGGTAACACATGGGTAGTACGTTCAAAACGACGAAAATGGTATGACTATTGTTACCCACTGATTACGTAGAAATCTTCTAACTTTAAATAGGAAAAAAATATAATTTATTTCCACAAAACCGATGCATCCAAACCGCTTACATCACCTTCAATCAAATACATAGCTGCAAAGACGTCTCTCTTAATTCTTGTGGATGCGAAACAATTCTACGTACTGATACAATTATAAACCTTGGTTTACTTAATCGACGAACACTTCAGTTTCCAACAACACATCCTTAACCTGTCCAAAAGAAAAGAAAACAATATCCGTATTCAAAAGATTACGATGTGATTGACCGATACGTGCTGTTAAATTGTGTTTGCATGTGTGCTATAATATTGCTGTTAACTAACATATAACGATACTCAGCTGGCAAAAAGCTACTCAAAGTCAATACACACACATAGCTCTCTGCCAATCAATAATTTGCTACGGTATTTCAGTATGGGGTAGCGTAGCGCTTCGAAGACCACAATGTTGGATGCGGAGAGAGCACAACGATAAGTTCTAAATGAAAAGTTTCTCAAACCTTTCAGGTACCCGACTCATTCTCTACGCAGAAGCTCAAGTTCTTATGGTTCGTCAACTCTTTACTACATAGTATAAAACAAAGTCGCTGCTTTATGTCTGTCCCTATATATGCTAAGATCTTTAAAACTACGCAACGAAATTTGATTCGTTTTTTTTAATAGATAGTAAGAGTGATTCTAGAGGAAGGTTTATATGTATAATACAGTCGAGTTCATTTACATCTACACACTTACGAGAACAAAAATATCTGAACACGACTTTATGCTCCTGACAATAGGGTCGTGTTCAGATATTTTTGTTCTCGTAAGTGTGTAGATGTAAATGAACTCGACTGTACATGCATAATATAGTAGAGAAACATTTTTTGTTTAGTATGAGCATTGCACCCGTGCGAAGCCAGGGCGGGTCGCTATAAAATCGGTATCATGGTCACTAAACCTTAATTAAAAATGAACACATTCTCCGACTTATATAAACAAACACGTTAGATTGACTGTTCCCAGAGTTCATACTGCTTTTGGTAGGCAATTCGTCGAATATTTTGCATATCTTTCTCTGCAGTACAGTGAGAGAGTGACAAAGTGTCGCTAAGTCACGCGACAAGAGTCGCGAAGCATAGTTGTGCTAGACGGGCAGAGATGAGTAGATGGTGAGATAAGAACTGAAATAATATGAAAATACAACTCACTTTGAATACTTCTTGCCATCTCGGCCGATCCTCGTGGTAGTACACCGTGGAAATGTATTCGTTGACCAGAGGAACACCCGCTCCTATGGATATGACGCCCTGTTGACAAAATATTGTGTTTTACTGTGGAATCATGCGATGGAATATTTTTTACGTCACCCTTCGCTCTCTGAATTTGATTGTGCTTCATACATGTGGAAGCACATTGCGAGCACTAACCTCAGGCAGTACTTTCACCCTTCAGTATGCAACCATTAGCTAGAACTGGAAATGCGCCCGCCAACCTGATATCAGGTTAACGGGCGTCATTTATTTCTTAAATATCTCTGGAGTTTAAAAAGCACATTGCTCCAATTTTGGCGCACTTTTAGCACATGCTAGCACTAACTCCTGACGTATACCGCAGCTCCATTCGTTGATGTACACTGACGCTCACTGGCAAATGACGTCGTGGCGTAATCGCGTCAGGGGCATAGCTTTCCGTCGACGTGAGTTGCCGTCTTTGGCGCTTAAAAGGTTAACGAATTCACCGCCCTAGGTATGTAATGTTCTAAAAGCGCTTGTTTAAAACTTACAAGCAAGTCCTTAGGAAAGGCTGCAAGAAAAATAGGAGTTAAGTAATGAATAAAAGAAAGTATAAGCGCAGGCTCACGGTATTTACAACTAATCTAATAATTCATCGGCGCGCGCTATTAGAGCGGAGCGTAGATCAAAGAATCAGTGACAAAGTTATCGCGCCGCTGTACGGGTAGCAGCCCCTGTTAAAGAGTTCCGTACGAGTTCGAAACATGTCGGGCCGTTCCTAATAATTTCACGTTAGCCTAACTGTCAGCCTAATTAATAAAATCCAAGCACCCTAAACATGTCAGTTACCGGTATGATCTGTCCATTCTTGTCCACGATCCGGGCGCACAGCTCGATGTTCCGCTCGGAGCTCTTGCCGCCGCCGCGCGAGAAGCTGCCGCCGCACAGCGTCACGTAGAGCCTACACATGTCAGTTACCGGTATGATCTGTCCATTCTTGTCCACGATCCGGGCGCACAGCTCGATGTTCCGCTCGGAGCTCTTGCCGCCGCCGCGCGAGAAGCTGCCGCCGCACAGCGTCACGTAGAGCCTACACATGTCAGTTACCGGTATGATCTGTCCATTCTTGTCCACGATCCGGGCGCACAGCTCGATGTTCCGCTCGGAGCTCTTGCCGCCGCCGCGCGAGAAGCTGCCGCCGCACAGCGTCACGTAGAGCCTACACATGTCAGTTACCGGTATGATCTGTCCATTCTTGTCCACGATCCGGGCGCACAGCTCGATGTTCCGCTCGGAGCTCTTGCCGCCGCCGCGCGAGAAGCTGCCGCCGCACAGCGTCACGTAGAGCCTACACATGTCAGTTACCGGTATGATCTGTCCATTCTTGTCCACGATCCGGGCGCACAGCTCGATGTTCCGCTCGGAGCTCTTGCCGCCGCCGCGCGAGAAGCTGCCGCCGCACAGCGTCACGTAGAGCCTACACATGTCAGTTACCGGTATGATCTGTCCATTCTTGTCCACGATCCGGGCGCACAGCTCGATGTTCCGCTCGGAGCTCTTGCCGCCGCCGCGCGAGAAGCTGCCGCCGCACAGCGTCACGTAGAGCCTACACATGTCAGTTACCGGTATGATCTGTCCATTCTTGTCCACGATCCGGGCGCACAGCTCGATGTTCCGCTCGGAGCTCTTGCCGCCGCCGCGCGAGAAGCTGCCGCCGCACAGCGTCACGTAGAGCCTACACATGTCAGTTACCGGTATGATCTGTCCATTCTTGTCCACGATCCGGGCGCACAGCTCGATGTTCCGCTCGGAGCTCTTGCCGCCGCCGCGCGAGAAGCTGCCGCCGCACAGCGTCACGTAGAGCCTACACATGTCAGTTACCGGTATGATCTGTCCATTCTTGTCCACGATCCGGGCGCACAGCTCGATGTTCCGCTCGGAGCTCTTGCCGCCGCCGCGCGAGAAGCTGCCGCCGCACAGCGTCACGTAGAGCCTACACATGTCAGTTACCGGTATGATCTGTCCATTCTTGTCCACGATCCGGGCGCACAGCTCGATGTTCCGCTCGGAGCTCTTGCCGCCGCCGCGCGAGAAGCTGCCGCCGCACAGCGTCACGTAGAGCCTACACATGTCAGTTACCGGTATGATCTGTCCATTCTTGTCCACGATCCGGGCGCACAGCTCGATGTTCCGCTCGGAGCTCTTGCCGCCGCCGCGCGAGAAGCTGCCGCCGCACAGCGTCACGTAGAGCCTACACATGTCAGTTACCGGTATGATCTGTCCATTCTTGTCCACGATCCGGGCGCACAGCTCGATGTTCCGCTCGGAGCTCTTGCCGCCGCCGCGCGAGAAGCTGCCGCCGCACAGCGTCACGTAGAGCCTACACATGTCAGTTACCGGTATGATCTGTCCATTCTTGTCCACGATCCGGGCGCACAGCTCGATGTTCCGCTCGGAGCTCTTGCCGCCGCCGCGCGAGAAGCTGCCGCCGCACAGCGTCACGTAGAGCCTACACATGTCAGTTACCGGTATGATCTGTCCATTCTTGTCCACGATCCGGGCGCACAGCTCGATGTTCCGCTCGGAGCTCTTGCCGCCGCCGCGCGAGAAGCTGCCGCCGCACAGCGTCACGTAGAGCCTACACATGTCAGTTACCGGTATGATCTGTCCATTCTTGTCCACGATCCGGGCGCACAGCTCGATGTTCCGCTCGGAGCTCTTGCCGCCGCCGCGCGAGAAGCTGCCGCCGCACAGCGTCACGTAGAGCCTACACATGTCAGTTACCGGTATGATCTGTCCATTCTTGTCCACGATCCGGGCGCACAGCTCGATGTTCCGCTCGGAGCTCTTGCCGCCGCCGCGCGAGAAGCTGCCGCCGCACAGCGTCACGTAGAGCCTACACATGTCAGTTACCGGTATGATCTGTCCATTCTTGTCCACGATCCGGGCGCACAGCTCGATGTTCCGCTCGGAGCTCTTGCCGCCGCCGCGCGAGAAGCTGCCGCCGCACAGCGTCACGTAGAGCCTACACATGTCAGTTACCGGTATGATCTGTCCATTCTTGTCCACGATCCGGGCGCACAGCTCGATGTTCCGCTCGGAGCTCTTGCCGCCGCCGCGCGAGAAGCTGCCGCCGCACAGCGTCACGTAGAGCCTACACATGTCAGTTACCGGTATGATCTGTCCATTCTTGTCCACGATCCGGGCGCACAGCTCGATGTTCCGCTCGGAGCTCTTGCCGCCGCCGCGCGAGAAGCTGCCGCCGCACAGCGTCACGTAGAGCCTACACATGTCAGTTACCGGTATGATCTGTCCATTCTTGTCCACGATCCGGGCGCACAGCTCGATGTTCCGCTCGGAGCTCTTGCCGCCGCCGCGCGAGAAGCTGCCGCCGCACAGCGTCACGTAGAGCCTACACATGTCAGTTACCGGTATGATCTGTCCATTCTTGTCCACGATCCGGGCGCACAGCTCGATGTTCCGCTCGGAGCTCTTGCCGCCGCCGCGCGAGAAGCTGCCGCCGCACAGCGTCACGTAGAGCCTACACATGTCAGTTACCGGTATGATCTGTCCATTCTTGTCCACGATCCGGGCGCACAGCTCGATGTTCCGCTCGGAGCTCTTGCCGCCGCCGCGCGAGAAGCTGCCGCCGCACAGCGTCACGTAGAGCCTACACATGTCAGTTACCGGTATGATCTGTCCATTCTTGTCCACGATCCGGGCGCACAGCTCGATGTTCCGCTCGGAGCTCTTGCCGCCGCCGCGCGAGAAGCTGCCGCCGCACAGCGTCACGTAGAGCCTACACATGTCAGTTACCGGTATGATCTGTCCATTCTTGTCCACGATCCGGGCGCACAGCTCGATGTTCCGCTCGGAGCTCTTGCCGCCGCCGCGCGAGAAGCTGCCGCCGCACAGCGTCACGTAGAGCCTACACATGTCAGTTACCGGTATGATCTGTCCATTCTTGTCCACGATCCGGGCGCACAGCTCGATGTTCCGCTCGGAGCTCTTGCCGCCGCCGCGCGAGAAGCTGCCGCCGCACAGCGTCACGTAGAGCCTACACATGTCAGTTACCGGTATGATCTGTCCCATTCTTGTCCACGATCCGGGCGCACAGCTCGATGTTCCGCTCGGAGCTCTTGCCGCCGCCGCGCGAGAAGCTGCCGCCGCACAGCGTCACGTAGAGCCTACACATGTCAGTTACCGGTATGATCTGTCCATTCTTGTCCACGATTCCGGGCGCACAGCTCGATGTTCCGCTCGGAGCTCTTGCCGCCGCCGCGCGAGAAGCTGCCGCCGCACAGCGTCACGTGGAGCCTACACATGTCAGTTACCGGTATGATCTGTCCATTCTTGTCCACGATCCGGGCGCACAGCTCGATGTTCCGCTCGGAGCTCTTGCCGCCGCCGCGCGAGAAGCTGCCGCCGCACAGCGTGACGTAGAGCCTACACATGTCAGTTACCGGTATGATCTGTCCATTCTTGTCCACGATCCGGGCGCACAGCTCGATGTTCCGCTCGGAGCTCTTGCCGCCGCCGCGCGAGAAGCTTCCGCCGCACAGCGTCACGTAGAGCCTACACATGTCAGTTACCGGTATGATCTGTCCATTCTTGTCCACGATCCGGGCGCACAGCTCGATGTTCCGCTCGGAGCTCTTGCCGCCGCCGCGCGAGAAGCTGCCGCCGCACAGCGTCACGTAGAGCCTACACATGTCAGTTACCGGTATGATCTGTCCATTCTTGTCACGATCCGGGCGCACAGCTCGATGTTCCGCTCGGAGCTCTTGCCGCCGCCGCGCGAGAAGCTGCCGCCGCACAGCGTCACGTAGAGCCTACACATGTCAGTTACCGGTATGATCTGTCCATTCTTGTCCACGATCCGGGCGCACAGCTCGATGTTCCGCTCGGAGCTCTTGCCGCCGCCGCGCGAGAAGCTGCCGCCGCACAGCGTCACGTAGAGCCTACACATGTCAGTTACCGGTATGATCTGTCCATTCTTGTCCACGATCCGGGCGCACAGCTCGATGTTCCGCTCGGAGCTCTTGCCGCCGCCGCGCGAGAAGGCTGCCGCCGCACAGCGTCACGTAGAGCCTACACATGTCAGTTACCGGTATGATCTGTCCATTCTTGTCCACGATCCGGGCGCACAGCTCGATGTTCCGCTCGGAGCTCTTGCCGCCGCCGCGCGAGAAGCTGCCGCCGCACAGCGTCACGTAGAGCCTACACATGTCAGTTACCGGTATGATCTGTCCATTCTTGTCCACGATCCGGGCGCACAGCTCGATGTTCCGCTCGGAGCTCTTGCCGCCTCCGCGCGAGAAGCTGCCGCCGCACAGCGTCACGTAGAGCCTACACATGTCAGTTACCGGTATGATCTGTCCATTCTTGTCCACGATCCGGGCGCACAGCTCGATGTTCCGCTCGGAGCTCTTGCCGCCGCCGCGCGAGAAGCTGCCGCCGCACAGCGTCACGTAGAGCCTACACATGTCAGTTACCGGTATGATCTGTCCATTCTTGTCCACGATCCGGGCGCACAGCTCGATGTTCCGCTCGGAGCTCTTGCCGCCGCCGCGCGAGAAGCTGCCGCCGCACAGCGTCACGTAGAGCCTACACATGTCAGTTACCGGTATGATCTGTCCATTCTTGTCCACGATCCGGGCGCACAGCTCGATGTTCCGCTCGGAGCTCTTGCCGCCGCCGCGCGAGAAGCTGCCGCCGCACAGCGTCACGTAGAGCCTACACATGTCAGTTACCGGTATGATCTGTCCATTCTTGTCCACGATCCGGGCGCACAGCTCGATGTTCCGCTCGGAGCTCTTGCCGCCGCCGCGCGAGAAGCTGCCGCCGCACAGCGTCACGTAGAGCCTACACATGTCAGTTACCGGTATGATCTGTCCATTCTTGTCCACGATCCGGGCGCACAGCTCGATGTTCCGCTCGGAGCTCTTGCCGCCGCCGCGCGAGAAGCTGCCGCCGCACAGCGTCACGTAGAGCCTACACATGTCAGTTACCGGTATGATCTGTCCATTCTTGTCCACGATCCGGGCGCACAGCTCGATGTTCCGCTCGGAGCTCTTGCCGCCGCCGCGCGAGAAGCTGCCGCCGCACAGCGTCACGTAGAGCCTACACATGTCAGTTACCGGTATGATCTGTCCATTCTTGTCCACGATCCGGGCGCACAGCTCGATGTTCCGCTCGGAGCTCTTGCCGCCGCCGCGCGAGAAGCTGCCGCCGCACAGCGTCACGTAGAGCCTACACATGTCAGTTACCGGTATGATCTGTCCATTCTTGTCCACGATCCGGGCGCACAGCTCGATGTTCCGCTCGGAGCTCTTGCCGCCGCCGCGCGAGAAGCTGCCGCCGCACAGCGTCACGTAGAGCCTACACATGTCAGTTACCGGTATGATCTGTCCATTCTTGTCCACGATCCGGGCGCACAGCTCGATGTTCCGCTCGGAGCTCTTGCCGCCGCCGCGCGAGAAGCTGCCGCCGCACAGCGTCACGTAGAGCCTACACATGTCAGTTACCGGTATGATCTGTCCATTCTTGTCCACGATCCGGGCGCACAGCTCGATGTTCCGCTCGGAGCTCTTGCCGCCGCCGCGCGAGAAGCTGCCGCCGCACAGCGTCACGTAGAGCCTACACATGTCAGTTACCGGTATGATCTGTCCATTCTTGTCCACGATCCGGGCGCACAGCTCGATGTTCCGCTCGGAGCTCTTGCCGCCGCCGCGCGAGAAGCTGCCGCCGCACAGCGTCACGTAGAGCCTACACATGTCAGTTACCGGTATGATCTGTCCATTCTTGTCCACGATCCGGGCGCACAGCTCGATGTTCCGCTCGGAGCTCTTGCCGCCGCCGCGCGAGAAGCTGCCGCCGCACAGCGTCACGTAGAGCCTACACATGTCAGTTACCGGTATGATCTGTCCATTCTTGTCCACGATCCGGGCGCACAGCTCGATGTTCCGCTCGGAGCTCTTGCCGCCGCCGCGCGAGAAGCTGCCGCCGCACAGCGTCACGTAGAGCCTACACATGTCAGTTACCGGTATGATCTGTCCATTCTTGTCCACGATCCGGGCGCACAGCTCGATGTTCCGCTCGGAGCTCTTGCCGCCGCCGCGCGAGAAGCTGCCGCCGCACAGCGTCACGTAGAGCCTACACATGTCAGTTACCGGTATGATCTGTCCATTCTTGTCCACGATCCGGGCGCACAGCTCGATGTTCCGCTCGGAGCTCTTGCCGCCGCCGCGCGAGAAGCTGCCGCCGCACAGCGTCACGTAGAGCCTACACATGTCAGTTACCGGTATGATCTGTCCATTCTTGTCCACGATCCGGGCGCACAGCTCGATGTTCCGCTCGGAGCTCTTGCCGCCGCCGCGCGAGAAGCTGCCGCCGCACAGCGTCACGTAGAGCCTACACATGTCAGTTACCGGTATGATCTGTCCATTCTTGTCCACGATCCGGGCGCACAGCTCGATGTTCCGCTCGGAGCTCTTGCCGCCGCCGCGCGAGAAGCTGCCGCCGCACAGCGTCACGTAGAGCCTACACATGTCAGTTACCGGTATGATCTGTCCATTCTTGTCCACGATCCGGGCGCACAGCTCGATGTTCCGCTCGGAGCTCTTGCCGCCGCCGCGCGAGAAGCTGCCGCCGCACAGCGTCACGTAGAGCCTACACATGTCAGTTACCGGTATGATCTGTCCATTCTTGTCCACGATCCGGGCGCACAGCTCGATGTTCCGCTCGGAGCTCTTGCCGCCGCCGCGCGAGAAGCTGCCGCCGCACAGCGTCACGTAGAGCCTACACATGTCAGTTACCGGTATGATCTGTCCATTCTTGTCCACGATCCGGGCGCACAGCTCGATGTTCCGCTCGGAGCTCTTGCCGCCGCCGCGCGAGAAGCTGCCGCCGCACAGCGTCACGTAGAGCCTACACATGTCAGTTACCGGTATGATCTGTCCATTCTTGTCCACGATCCGGGCGCACAGCTCGATGTTCCGCTCGGAGCTCTTGCCGCCGCCGCGCGAGAAGCTGCCGCCGCACAGCGTCACGTAGAGCCTACACATGTCAGTTACCGGTATGATCTGTCCATTCTTGTCCACGATCCGGGCGCACAGCTCGATGTTCCGCTCGGAGCTCTTGCCGCCGCCGCGCGAGAAGCTGCCGCCGCACAGCGTCACGTAGAGCCTACACATGTCAGTTACCGGTATGATCTGTCCATTCTTGTCCACGATCCGGGCGCACAGCTCGATGTTCCGCTCGGAGCTCTTGCCGCCGCCGCGCGAGAAGCTGCCGCCGCACAGCGTCACGTAGAGCCTACACATGTCAGTTACCGGTATGATCTGTCCATTCTTGTCCACGATCCGGGCGCACAGCTCGATGTTCCGCTCGGAGCTCTTGCCGCCGCCGCGCGAGAAGCTGCCGCCGCACAGCGTCACGTAGAGCCTACACATGTCAGTTACCGGTATGATCTGTCCATTCTTGTCCACGATCCGGGCGCACAGCTCGATGTTCCGCTCGGAGCTCTTGCCGCCGCCGCGCGAGAAGCTGCCGCCGCACAGCGTCACGTAGAGCCTACACATGTCAGTTACCGGTATGATCTGTCCATTCTTGTCCACGATCCGGGCGCACAGCTCGATGTTCCGCTCGGAGCTCTTGCCGCCGCCGCGCGAGAAGCTGCCGCCGCACAGCGTCACGTAGAGCCTACACATGTCAGTTACCGGTATGATCTGTCCATTCTTGTCCACGATCCGGGCGCACAGCTCGATGTTCCGCTCGGAGCTCTTGCCGCCGCCGCGCGAGAAGCTGCCGCCGCACAGCGTCACGTAGAGCCTACACATGTCAGTTACCGGTATGATCTGTCCATTCTTGTCCACGATCCGGGCGCACAGCTCGATGTTCCGCTCGGAGCTCTTGCCGCCGCCGCGCGAGAAGCTGCCGCCGCACAGCGTCACGTAGAGCCTACACATGTCAGTTACCGGTATGATCTGTCCATTCTTGTCCACGATCCGGGCGCACAGCTCGATGTTCCGCTCGGAGCTCTTGCCGCCGCCGCGCGAGAAGCTGCCGCCGCACAGCGTCACGTAGAGCCTACACATGTCAGTTACCGGTATGATCTGTCCATTCTTGTCCACGATCCGGGCGCACAGCTCGATGTTCCGCTCGGAGCTCTTGCCGCCGCCGCGCGAGAAGCTGCCGCCGCACAGCGTCACGTAGAGCCTACACATGTCAGTTACCGGTATGATCTGTCCATTCTTGTCCACGATCCGGGCGCACAGCTCGATGTTCCGCTCGGAGCTCTTGCCGCCGCCGCGCGAGAAGCTGCCGCCGCACAGCGTCACGTAGAGCCTACACATGTCAGTTACCGGTATGATCTGTCCATTCTTGTCCACGATCCGGGCGCACAGCTCGATGTTCCGCTCGGAGCTCTTGCCGCCGCCGCGCGAGAAGCTGCCGCCGCACAGCGTCACGTAGAGCCTACACATGTCAGTTACCGGTATGATCTGTCCATTCTTGTCCACGATCCGGGCGCACAGCTCGATGTTCCGCTCGGAGCTCTTGCCGCCGCCGCGCGAGAAGCTGCCGCCGCACAGCGTGACGTAGAGCTCGTTGCGCGCGTCGCCGGGCCGGATCACCTCGGGGAAGCCCATCTTGCGCGCGACGGCCGTGTTGCCCACTACTATGTGCGGGTTTTCTTCCCGGACCTGCAAATATCACAAATTTTATAACGACCAGTTTGTGAGTGTATTTGTGTGAGTTTGTTACTACTTCACGCTCATACGGCTAGATCAATTTTGATTTTGATAAATTTTGGTATGAAGGTAACTGACACCCTGGATTAACGCATAGGCTACTTTTTATTCCGAAATATTTAGTAGTGTTCCTGTGGAATGAGCGGTTGACACCGCACGGTGGCGCGACGGCCGTGTTACCGACCACTATATGGGGATTTTCTTCGCGGACCTGCAAATGTCACCAATATTATAAAGGCCAAAGTTTGTGAGTGTGTTTGTGTGTGTTTGTTACTTCTTCACGCTCAAACGACTGAAGCGATTTTGCTAAATTATGGTATGAAGGTAGCTGACACCCTTTATTAACACATAGGCTACTTTTTATTTCGATTTTTTTTTGTTTACGTGGAATGAGTGGGTAACACCGCGCGATATCTTCATATCGTTGGACCTAGTGGAATACCGTGTAAAGCCTGACCAGAAATATATGAGGATGCGCCATATTGCGGAATTTCACTGGAACTAATTTCTTACACTGGCAATGACTTTATGATAGTGTGTCAACAATGTCAATGTCATTCGTGCTGATTTATTTAAAAGACAAATATTTAAATTTATCCAAAGAAAATTCCGAAAATCATTCACAGTCGTGAACGTAAGATTATTAATAAAGTGTATATGTGTTTACTACGCGAAAACAGTAAGGAAAAGAGGGCATTCCGTTAAATGATATTACGAGGTTAAAATAGTGGAACTGAAAGTTATTTAAAACTAATGTAATTATAGTGAGTTGCGATTGGTTGCAAAATTGTTGCCATATAAATCTTATAAATAGCGCATAAATCGTATATTTCTGGTCAGGCTTTAAGTAACAAGTGTAGATACGAATCAATATTCAAACAAATGCTAAGTAAGTTACGCAGTATTGCACTATCTCCGTCGATATATTGTGATGATGATGATGAAGCAATCTTAGGCATTTTAATTTTGACTTAGAATAACACCTACAAAGAGAGGTCTAGGCTCTTCCCTCATACAGTGCGTGACCTGTCAGAATACGATTCTCGTTTTATACCTGTCTCGCTCGCTCTTACTCGATCCAAATAAGAACCTCTCAATTTTCAACCAAACCCGAATAGCAATCTAAGAGCTCCTGGACTCTAAAGCAGATGTGCAAAAGTCGAAACCGCTTTTGGTTCTATGTGTCATTTACTGGTATGATCTGTCCATTCTTGTCCACGATCCAATCATAGAGACGTTGCTTGTGATTTTGACGCTGTGACAGCGCACACGAACGAAACTTAGCCCGTGGCTTACCAAAATTGGCTTCCCTTTCAAACGCTAAGTAGGTTTCTAGTACCCCTACTACTACTCCTAAAAATGTTTGAATAAGAAAGAGAAACTAACAATATTTGTCCTTAAAAACTATCTGGACAAATGGTAACTGCTTCTGGTTTCCACGCAATAAATAGCTACCTTTCTTACCTATGGACGAGTTAAAGTAATCCTTAGAGTATTATCTATAGTTGATCTGTCCATAATTGCTGGAAATTAACCGTTTGCACTAAGGAAGTTTGGTTACCAATACCACTACATTATCAAAAAATGTATACATACAGTAAAACACAGAACCTTATCCTTTTTAAAATCAGTTAAAAAAACATAGTACGTCCATTCTAAATGCTATGACATATGAGTAGATACATTTTTTTGCAGCCTAGAACATCATTTAGCTCAAAGTATTACTAGATAGACAAGTTAAGACGCCACTGATTAAATGTACAATACAATACAATACAACAATACTTTATTGCACACCAATAAAAGTTTACAAAAGGAAACAAGACAAATACAATTTATAAATAAAGGTAGACAACAGGCGGTCTTAATGTAACTGTAATTAAATGTAATTTGTTTGTTATAAATATAATGTGAAATGTAGTAGTAAATAAATTGCAAAAGAAACGTATCTCCTTCTTCAAGTGATAAGTTTATATAATTTACCTGTTTCAAATCTCCATCGACGAGTTGTATGGAGACCCACAGTCCTTGCGCGTGTTTCGTCTCTTTCAGTTCTCTGTTTGTTATCACCTTCTTTAGTAACGTGTCCATCGTTTCTTTCTCACAGCTGAAACAAAATTAGATATCGTGAAACTCTGGTTTATGGATACAATTTAGTTATAGGCTATCGTGAAACTCTGATTTTTTATGGATACAATTTAGTTATAGGCTTTAGTTTAATTTCACCATGACCTGTTCGATATTAACTGCCAAATTGTATTATTAATTTTCCTGGGTGTGATTTTTCTGGGTTCGACTAATAGGGATGACAAATTATTTTTTTCGAGGATGTCAATCGATTCTATTTTTATGGGGATAAAGTGCCTATTATGGGACTAACTACATTAAGTTGCTCTAAAAGTCAGAAATGACCGTCAAAGTTCTACATTCTTTCTTACAGAGCGCTAAAACGCTCTATACAAATGGCCACACACATGGTATAATATTTGTATGGAGACAATAAGTAATTTGCCATTATCACCGTGAAAAAGTGCGTTTAAGTTCATGGTTAACATACAATTGTTGTCTTTAAATTATGAGGAATCTGAAAACAATTTCAAAATTTAATTTTGTATTAAAAAAAAATCATAAAATTTTCGTACCTTTAAGTCACGTACATTTCAAAAAAATATTTTTTTGTTTTTATTTTTTTCTTTGTTTCATGACATATTAAGCTAATTTTATTCATATAACTATACCTACTATGTTGTATAATCCAACATCAGTCGCATCTCTTATTGTCGAGAATTGCCGAATGTCAAAATGGGGATAATCGTACTGTACGAGTACAGTCCGTGAGCTGGATTGCGATTCGAGTTTGGGTGAAAACTGAGAAGTTTTTATCTGGAATGCGTAAGAGCGAGTGGGACACGTATAAGCAACGAATCGCATTCTGACAACTTACGCTCTGCAGTTACACTCAGAGATGGGCATTAATCGATTAAAAAAATTAATCGTCAAAATTAATGGCGATTAATTTAATCACGATTAAATTAATCGACAGAGTTTTCGATTAACGATTAACTAATCGTCATTTTAATCGATTAAATTTCACGATTAATTTTCGATTAAAATTTGGAACACCATTTGTGCATTTTACAAAAATACAATATGTCTTGTCATGTGTAAACTAGAAAAAACATTTTAGTGTGCTATACATTATAGTAAATAAATAAATAAATATCGGACAACCTTACACAAATCGATCTAGTCCCAAATTAAGCTCAAGAAGACTTGTGTTATGGGTACTAGACGACGATATACGTACTTATGTAAATAAATATATACTTAAATACATAGAACAACCATGACCCAAGCACAAATATTCGAGTTCATCACACAAATATTTGCCCTGGCCGGGATTCGAACCCGAGACCGCCGGCTCAGTAAGCAGGTGTCTACAAACCGAGCCAAACGCGTCGTCAAGAGTAATACAAGGTGGTTTTTATAGTGCAGTACTCTTAGATCTCCTAGGTAAGGACTTAGACTTACAAAAAATATCTTATCGTCGGGGATAGTGCAATACTGCGTAAATAACAGCTGTCAATAAAATTCTCAATAAAATAGTTTGCATTTGTTTGAATATTGATTCGTATCTACACTTGTTACTTACGCGATATTGCACTATCCCCGACGTTATCTCTTCCTAATATTAATCGACAGAAAATGAATGTAATTATTAATCGATTCAAAATTTTATCGCTGGATATTAATCTACAATTAACTTAATCGGGATTAAATTAATCGGAACTTATACGATTAGATTAACTAATCGTCATTTTTAATCGTTAATCGCGATTAAGTAGGTTAATTTTATTCAATTTAGGTAGTGTTTTTTTTTTTTCTATGTTACCTATTGAACATAAAGTTTGTTAACGTAAGCGAATTTTTGTTCATAACGCACGTTGTGTTTGCCTGTAATTGGGTAAATACTTTGATATGTTTCGTACGGGATCCCCTTGGATGGCATAATGTTTTTTAGACTAATGCTGTTTCGCATAATTGATTTAGCATAATTTGTTTTGGCATAATAGTACTTTCGCATAGTAATATTTTGGCCTACTGTTTTTTTGGCATACTACGCTATTAGCATAATTTTAGTTGGACTAATTTGTATTGGCCGAATAAACTTTACGCATACTATTGATTGGGCTAATAATTATTTGGTATATCTGTCATTATCCATAACTTCAGTTGTCTAAATGAATGAAACTCAGTTACGTGGTTAACATGCATTTATTATTGTTTGATGTATATATTTCAAAACAAAATATTACGTTACGTAACGTTATATTATAGGTCACATTAGGTAGGTACATTAGGTTAGGTTAGGTTAGCATAATAACCAGGCGCGAAGCGCCTAAGCAACGCGGAATAGGGGTTCGATTCCGGGTTATGCATGAGACATACGAAAAAAAATTGAATGCATTTTTAATAAATCTAAAATCGAAGCCATGGTTCGTAAGAACAGGTTTCCCTATCTCTTATAGTTTTCGTTTTCTCCCTACTGACCCATTTGGATTGATCACCCGGTATACACACTATACTAACCTTCTCTCCTAGTGCAACTTTTAATAGCATAATAGCGTTATGCATTTTGATATGATGCCAATTGATTATTATGCCTATTTAATGCTTATGCTTTTTGTTATTAGTCTTCATGACGGTTATGGTTTCTGTATTTATGCTTTTTAATATTATGCGTAACAAAATATGCGTAATGAGGCTTATGCACATCTCATTTTCGCCGAAAAGCAATTATGCGTAACCATATTAGTATTAATGATTTTATGCCTTCCAATAGTAAACCGTTTCGTACTTGCGTTTGTTTTTTATGTATGTTATATAGTACTAGCGGCCGCCCGCGACTGTCCACGTAGATTTTTGATGATGACAAAGATATTAAAATAGGTAGGTAAGGAATTTTATTCTCAGTTAATTCACCCCCTTAGGGGCAGAATTTTTCAAAACGCTGAAATTACTTTTTTTGTATTTGATTAAGTAAGCTTTCTACAAAGTTTCAAGTCTCTAGTTCAAAAAATAAAGTTTCTCCCATATAAACATTGCACCCCTATTTAACTCCTTAAGGGGTAGAATTTTCTTAAACGCTGAAAGTACTTTTTGTGTTTTTTAATAAGTAATCTTTCTACAAAATTTCAAGTCTTTAGCTCAAAAAAAAAGTTCCCCCCATACAAACTTTGCACCCCTATTTCACCCCCTTAGGGGCTGAATTTTTTAAAACGCTGAAAAAACTTTTTTGTATTTGATTTAGTAATTTCTACAAAGTTTAAAGTCTCTAGCTCAAAAAAAAAAGTTTCACCCATACAAACTTTGCACCCCTATTTCACCCCCTTAGGGGCTGAATTTTTTAAAACGCTGAAAGTACTTTTTGTGTGTTTTGAATAAGTAATCTTTCTACAAAATATCAAGTCTTTAGCTCAAAAAAAAGTTCCCCCCATACAAACTTTGCACCCCTATTTAACCCTCTTAGGGAAGGTATTTCCAAAAATCCCTTCTTATCCCTAGCCCACGTTGTAAAAGTAACCTACTGTGCAAAAATCAACTCTCTAACATTGGTAGTTTCGGCTGTGCGTTGATGAGTCAGTCAGGACTTCTTCTTTTATATATATAGATTGTACCTGTTGGCAAACCTAATATAAATATAAATAAATATAAATATCAGACAACCTCACACAAATCAACCTAGTCCCAAATTAAGCTCAAGAAGGCTTGTGTCATGGGTACTAGGCGACCATATACATACTTGTATAGATAAATATATACTTAAATACATACAACATCCATGACCCAGGCACAAATATTCGTGTTCATCAGTCATCACACAAATATTTGCCCTTGCCGGGATTTGAACCCGGGACCGTCGGCTCAGTAGGCAGTTGCTTAACCACTGCGCCAACCGCGTCGTCAAATAAATAATCACTACATAGTATAAAACAAAGTCGCTTTCTCTGTCCCTATGTCCCTTTGTATGCTTAAATCTTTAAAACTACGCAACGGATTTTGTTAATGGATAGAGTGATTCAAGAGGAAGGTTTATATGCATAATTTATTAGCATTGCACCCGTGCGAAGCCGGGGCGGGTCGCTAGTAATTTATTTAATAAATAAATAGCACTTACGCATAAAACGGCGCCTGTATGTGGCGGTCGGGCGAGTGCGCGTGCGCGTCGGCGAGGTGGCGCGTCACGTCGGCGGCCGCCACGCCGAACGGCCGCCGCATGCCGCCCGTCGACGCGCTCGACAGCTGCCCCGCCACCGACCGTCTGACACGATCACGACAAAAAAAAAGGTTTATTTATTTATTTAATCTTTATAAGGTGAGTCGGGGCTATTGTAGCTATGGGGTTATTGTATCTTATTACCATTATAATGGTCTGTGTATATATAGGATACACAGACCAATGGTATATATACACAATCCTATATATACACAGACCATTTTAAGGGTCACAGACCATTATAATGGTAAGAAGATACAATAACCCCATAGCTACAATAGCCCCGACTCACCTTACTTAAATCTTTTTTCAAAATATAAAAAAAAACAACATAAACAATAACCAATTAAAAGAAAACTTATCGTACAAAAGGCGGACTGAATGCCATGAGGCGTTGTGTACCAGTCAACCTTAGGGCAAAGCGGAAAAATTGTAGGCGGTGTAACTAACTTACACATAAGGGTTTCGTCAAAAATCACATTTTTAATTTAATTTACGAATTACCGCGCGTGATTTGCCTAAAGTCCTACATCAACCTAGGCCGTAAGCGGAATTTTTTGCACGCGGGGAGAAAATCTCACATCCTGGTGAAACATTAGAGAAACCACGGGCGGTAATTCGAAGCGTCCCAGCAGATCGCATATTTATGACACTCACTTTCAGTTAGGGCCACAAACACCCGCGATCTAGGACATTCACGACTAGTATATCACACTAATATTATAAAGCCGAAAGTTTGTTACTTATTCACGCTTAAACGTCTGGACCAATTTTGATAAAATTTGGTAATATCGTAGCTCACAGCCTGGATTAACACATAAGTTATTTTTTAAACCAAAAATTTAGTGTTCCCGTGGAATGAGCGGGGAAACAGCGAGCGCAGGTAGCATCGGCATTAGAGTTCCATTAGTATGCAGAATTCTAGCTCAATCGAAAACCAAGAAATGGATCAAAACTCTTGTAAGATTTGATTATATAGAAATAATTAATTTCAAATAATATGACTGTTTTTACCTGTAATCGACATTTTCAGCCGCCATTGATCCTATTCGCACGACGTGGCAGACTAGGAATGTTTTTTCTCTTTTTATTTCACATCCGAGATCCTGAAAAAATAAAAGACATATTAGATTTTCTTGAACCTTTGATACTATACATATTATACAAACATCGTAGTTTCGTCTCCCTTGAACTTAGACTAAGGAAGGATAGAAAACGATGCGAACGCCAAGTTGTAACTATTTATTGAATAATGGAAATTTGAAAACTTACAGTGAAGATGACTTGTGCTGATGACATGTTAGGACTCGGCCACCGCAGCATCAGGTGTTCCGTCAGTTTGTTGCCACTGGAGTCGTGTAATGACAGAAGTAGTTCTGCAGAGTCCGTCATGCGACACACGAAGTTGTGCACTCTGACGGCCACCGTGTAATACTTACAGTGAAGATGACTTGTGCTGATGACATGTTAGGACTCGGCCACCGCAGCATCAGGTGTTCCGTCAGTTTGTTGCCACTGGAGTCGTGTAATGACAGAAGTAGTTCTGCAGTCCGTCATGCGACACACGAAGTTGTGCACTCTGACGGCCACCGTGTAATACTTACAGTGAAGATGACTTGTGCTGATGACATGTTAGGACTCGGCCACCGCAGCATCAGGTGTTCCGTCAGTTTGTTGCCACTGGAGTCGTGTAATGACAGAAGTAGTTCTGCAGAGTCC
Source organism: Apotomis capreana (assembly GCA_947623375.1). Lineage (NCBI taxonomy): Eukaryota > Metazoa > Arthropoda > Insecta > Lepidoptera > Tortricidae > Apotomis > Apotomis capreana. Next base: position 17,033,052 of record OX392519.1, read on the forward strand.
GTCATGCGACACACGAAGTTGTGCACTCTGACGGCCACCGTGTAATACTTACAGTGAAGATGACTTGTGCTGATGACATGTTAGGACTCGGCCACCGCAGCATCAGGTGTTCCGTCAGTTTGTTGCCACTGGAGTCGTGTAATGACAGAAGTAGTTCTGCAGAGTCCGTCATGCGACACACGAAGTTGTGCACTCTGACGGCCACCGTGTAATACTTACAGTGAAGATGACTTGTGCTGATGACATGTTAGGACTCGGCCACCGCAGCATCAGGTGTTCCGTCAGTTTGTTGCCACTGGAGTCGTGTAATGACAGAAGTAGTTCTGCAGAGTCCGTCATACGACACACGAAGTTGTGCACTCTGACGGCCACCGTGTAGGAGCGCGCCGACGGGTGCGTGCTGGGAGGGGGCGTGGCTGGAGTTGTTTCCTGAAACAACATATAATCTATATAAAGCCTGACCAGAAATATATGAGGATGCGCCATATTGCGGAATTTCACTGGAACTAATTTCTTACACTGGCAATGATTTTATGATGGTTTGTTAACAATGTCAATGTCATTGGTGGTGGGTTCTTTAAAAGACAAATATGTAAAAATATACAAAGGAAATGCCGAAAGCTATTTACTAACATATGTAATATGATAAGTGTACTCGTGTTTACGACACGAAAAACAGTCAGGAAAAGAGTGCATTCCATTAAATGACATTACGAGGTTACCATAGGAACTGACAGAATATAAACGAATGCCATTAGGTATGGTGCGGTTGCGATTGGTTGTCAAATTGTTGCCATATAAATCTTATAAATTGCGCCCTCTTGACAATCCTCATATATTTCTGGTCAGTTACTGCGATATGATCACAGACAACTTAACCCTATAGACCCCGCTTCATAAAGCTTTCTCTAGTATCTCATGTTGCCAAATTGGCGGGGTGAGGAGGGCAACAAGTGCACTGTGATTGGCTAGTTCAAGGTCAGCGAGCAATGACGCATGCGGTGTAAGATGCGCGCCATTTTTGATAGTGATGGGACACACTCGAAAAAGAAACTGCAGAATGTAAGTAGATATGTTTTTAATTGGAATCAATAATAATACGTGAATGGTTTAAAATGCGTTTTGATTAAAAATATTAAATGTAAATCTACTCATATTATTAGAAAAAACAATAAATATGAAACCAGACATTATTGCTTTAACGGAGATGTGGCTTGAACCGCTTGAGTTTCAATCTATGAATCTAAATGAATACTGTATCGCAGCTGAAAGTTCCCGCCATATAACTAAGGGTGGTGGTACACTTTTCTTTATTAAAAGATTGAAATCTGATTCAACATTGCACACTCTCGATATGTTGATAATATCGAAAAAGAATGAGAAATGTGTGGTTTAAGCGTAAATATAGGTCAATTAAAACTCCATGTAATGTGTAAAATCATTGATTCATACTATCACAAAAAAATAATTTTAGATTTAAGCACCATTAAAACACGAACGTCGTAATATTATGTGGCGACTTTAATATTGATTTTTCAGACCAAAACACAAATTACAAATATTTCGCGAAGCATAAAATGAAGCCCACAACGGACTACAACAAAAACAGCTTCAACAATAGATAACTTTGTTACTGATAGCCAGGACATTTCAAAGGCTTTGGTAGACCTAACTCATTTTCTTACCATGATGCCCAGATAATATACTTAAATAACAATACAGCTATAAATAGCTTCAATGCCGTACAAAATGCTCACAAATGCAGAAGGTTCACAAAACATAACTAAAAAAATATATATTAAATGAAGAAATAAATATGATGACAAATTAAATAGGCACGTTTTTTAAACTATACCAGGAGTTTTTAAGAAAGTGCTTGCAACTGCTAAAAGTCTTTACTTGAAAAATATTAAAGCGATAGCACCCTGTAAATTAAAGACTATCTGGTAACTGGTTAAAGACACCACTGGCAACACTTCTGTAAATTAGAAAATAAAACATGATGACGATATAATAAGTACCTAATGCCAAAACATTTGTAATCAGAATCAGAATATTATTTATTGCCTTAAAAAACTACTACTAATAATTATTAAAACTACTACTACTATTCATTATTAATTATTACCTTCTTAAGTCTGGCAAAGTATGCAGCACTAGTGACAAACGGAACTATTTTACAAATTATCTTACCGGTCTTGATGGTATACCGGCTGCAATATTGACATTTTACGTATACCACTGTGCAACATTTTCAACGAGCATATTAAAGCTGGTGTGTACTCCTGATGTACTTAAGGATGCTAAAGTACTTCCCATATTTGAAAAAAGGCAGTCCTTCGGTAAATACCTTAATGACAATTCATATCGTTCTAATAGACAATACGGTTTCTGTAGAAATAAAAACATCTGCTATAACTGGACTTGTATCTGAAACTCTTAACAACATAAATCAAGGTATGAAATGTTGAGGCATCTTCTGTGACTTAATCAAAGCGTTCGATTGCGATGATTTTGGTTGCTCAATTTCTATTAATTTGGTTCTTGAATGTCGATCTAGAATTTTATTTAAAGTGGCATACTCAAAAACACATTTACAAGAAATCAGCAAGTGCATGTTACTCCTTAGAGACATTATAATAGGTAAGTAATAACACTTAAGCCAGCGTATTTTGCATATGCCGAAAGTATAATTGGCTACGGGATGGGATAGGAGGCCTGAGAAAGCAGTAATGATGAGAATAATGTTTTATATTTACAAAAGAAATGTAGAAGGTTGATAGAGGGATACTTTCCAGATACTCATAGGCTATTTCTAAAAAAATCTATTTTATTCATAAAAAATCGCATTTACACTGTAATCTCGCTTTACATTTGTCATTACAAAATCCAACAAGCAAACAAAAAATGGGGATTTTTTCGGAAGATTAACGAAGTTTTTATCTAAATCCGTTCCGCCGTTTTCACGTGATGCGCGGTCAAATAAACATCAGACAAACAGATAAACAAACAAACGGACAAAAAGATAAACAGATAAAAATTCTAAAAACTTTTGGAACGTGTTCTGTTATCGATTCTTAGTATCCCCCCGCCAACTTTCTTTCGAATATCTTCCATGTACTTACAGACTTTCGAGCCACTTTAGCTTTATTTTATGTATATATGTATCGTATTTATCCAGGATATTAAGTAGTCCTTTTCCAGCAGTTTAGACATTTATGGTTTCATAATTGTACATTTGTGTATTTAACATACATTTCGATTATTCAATAATAAAATAAGTTTATCTTCTATAAAAAGTTCAATATCGTTTAACGGGTATCGGTTACGTAGGTACCTAAGTAAGTATAATTAATCACTGTCACATCACTACTAAAAATACTGCAAAGGTAGACAAAGACGGAATTACAAAATTAGCAAGCGAAAGTAAGAGACAGTTGACAGTTGACACAAGACATCAACGCGTCGCTAGGTTACCAACCTACATTTATAACTTATTACATTGTTTGTAAAAAAGTAAAATATAGCTTATTTGTAAAATGAAATCTCATAGTTTTGAAGACTAGATGTTTTGCTGCATTTTTCATACAATAAGGCATATTTTGAACACTTTATAAGCCAAGTAAGCAGTGGAAATATTGCATGTTACTTCGTCAACAGTCGACCGCGAACTAAGAGAGCGTTTGGGGGCGTGGTGAGCGCTACGTGTTTTTGAGCTTAAGCTTGGCTTACCCGGGCGCCCTTATAAGCGGGGTCTATAGGTTAAGTGGTCTGTGGATATGATGCATGATGCATCCTGGAAGGCAAAGTGAACGGGAAAAGAGGCAGAGGAAGACCAAGAATTACGTTCTTTAGTCAAGTGAAAGAGAAAGTAGGCACTGTGTCGTATCAGGAGACCAAAACACTATCAAGAAATAGAGAAGAGTGGCGATTACTCCACCGACAAGAGCGAAGCTCTTAAATTATGAATGAATGAATGAAATTACATTACTTAAGAAGGGCTTGCCGGGTGAGTAAGAATAGACGGCCGACCGTAGGGAGAAGTGAAAAATGGCGGCTCACCGTTGCAAGCAAGCTACGAGCTATCGGACTGAGCTGGAACGAGGCTAAAGAAGTAGCTGAAGATAGAAAGGTGTGGCATAAACTTATGAAGGGCCTCACTTCCGAGGTGCATTATTAGGACAATAACAAAACTATGTTTGGCACGAATAGTACATAACTACAGACACCGGGAAAAAAGAGCATGCCGAGTGAGTAGGTATGGATACGGGTAGTGATACTAGCTTTTCACGGCTAGGCATGTGTAGTGTTTTTCTCAAACATATGCAATGATTTGAAGCCTAGGCCTAGGCCCTCAATTTTGTATGAAATTCCTTGACAGTTCTCTCGAGTTGTTCCGCCCGAAACGTGATACTTCGAAGCCTGTTATAACGCACGTTATGAAGACATTTCATTGGATGTTTGAGAAATGGTGAATTATGAAATATAAATGTAATGTGATCCACTGCAATGTAAGCATGACTCGAACCTGCGACTGCGTTTCCGGCGTAGTGCTCTCCCAACTGAGCTATGCCAAACATCGTGACATCATATCTAAAATCCGCTTCAGTGGATACATACCCTGAGGCCTAAAGCAAAATCGATTCTTAGTGCAACTTATGATGGCTTCGGGATAAAAAATGACAGAACTTATACAGCAACATATTAAACGCTACAAATGGACAAAAAAAAATAAAGCAAGGAAACAATAATCGCTATTTTTTTTTTTTTTTTATTTCATAGGGGGCAAACGAGCAAACGTATCGCCTGATGGAAAGCGATCGCCGTCGCCCATAAACACCTGCAACACTAGAGGAGTCACAAGTGCTTGCCTACCCGGAGGACGAAGATAGAATGCCTCTATGCTAGTAATTTCACCGGCTATCTTACCCCCACAACGGAACACAACAATGCGAACATTGCTGTTTGGCGGTGGGTTAGTAGGCAAGACGGTATCCGGACGGACCCTGCACGAGGCCCTACTACTCCAAAAACCTATCAAAAAACTATCTTACCATGTTTTTGTCGATCTTGGCGTTAGTTTCGTCGTGGAGTGCGTTAAGTTTGTACGTGGACATTTGCAGGGGGTTGACTAGTTGCCCGCTGGCGTTTCTTACCGCTAGCTCCATATCTAAAGCTCTGAGGACAAAACAAAAAATCTGTGAATTGCTTCCAGGGACTTAATAAGAAAGCAGGAACACTTTCCTATAGAATATGGATAAGAACATTCTGGAAGCTTACAACTGAACTGTTATTTTCAATGGTGCAGTGTCGTGGGGCCTGTTCAGAAATTACGTGGGCGGGGGGTTCTAGACATAAGATGATGGTAGCATGACGTAGGAGGGGGTCTTTCCCTCGCATCTTTACAAAAGTAAAAAAGTAATGAAATTTATGTTACTTTAAACAATAACTATGAAAAATATGCAACGTGCCTATTTGATGCCCAACACTATGAGCTAAAAACGCAATTATCTGGAATTGACATCATTTATTTTGTTGAGGGGAGGGGTCATTCGAATTATGATACTTGTATGATTTTAGTGTGCGGCGGGGTCATTCAAATTATGATACTTGGATGATTTTAGTAGGGGGAGGGGGACAAAAATCGTCTACAATTGATGACGTAATTTCTGAAAAGTCTCCTGGCGAAGAAGCGGCGCTGGGTGAGCGGCTGAAGCTCTATTTATTTAGAGTACGCGAGTCCTCGAGATGAAAAATCGACAGTAAACTTGGTAGATCTAAGGGTAAGAAGATTCTGGAAGGTCAGCTGACCTTTTGCTCTTGTCGATGGTGAAGACAGCTATTCTCGCTATGCGACTCAACTGCTATCTAGAAGAGCACGCATAGACTAGGGATAAACTTAAAATATATAAGGATAAGAAGATTCTGGAAGGTCAGCTGACCTGTTGCCCTTGTCGATGGTGAAGACAGCTGTCCTCGCGACGCGCCGCAGCTGGTCGAGCGGCAACGCGCCCGACGCCGCTTGCGCCCGGAGTTCTAGAAGAGCACGCATGCTCAAGATCTAAGGGTAAGAACATCCTGGAAGGTCAGCTGACCTTTTGCTCTTGTCGATAGTGAAGACAGCTATTCTCGCTATGCGACTCAACTGCTATCTAGAAGAGCACGCATAGACTAGGGATAAACTTAAAATATATAAGGATAAGAAGATTCTGGAAGGTCAGCTGACCTGTTGCCCTTGTCGATGGTGAAGACAGCTGTCCTCGCGACGCGCCGCAGCTGGTCGAGCGGCAACGCGCCCGACGCCGCTTGCGCCCGGAGCTCTAGAAGAGCACGCATGCTCAAGATCTAAGGGTAAGAACATTCTGGAAGGCCAGCTGACCTGTTGCCCTTGTCGATGGTGAAGACAGCTGTCCTCGCGACGCGCCGCAGCTGGTCAAGCGCCAACGCGCCGGACGCCGCTTGCGCCCGGAGCTCTAGAAGAGCACGCATGCTCAAGACCTAACGATAAGAATATTCTGGAAGGTCAGCTGACCTGTTACCCTTGTCGATGGTGAAGACAGCTGTCCTCGCGACGCGCCGCAGCTGGTCGAGCGGCAACGCGCCGGACGCCGCTTGCGCCCGGAGCTCTAGAAGAGCACGCATGCTCAAGACCTAACGATAAGAATATTCTGGAAGGTCAGCTGACCTGTTGCCCTTGTCGATGGTGAAGACAGCTGTCCTCGCGACGCGCCGCAGCTGGTCGAGCGGCAACGCGCCCGACGCCGCTTGCGCCCGGAGCTCTAGAAGAGCACGCATGCTCAAGATCTAAGGGTAAGAACATCCTGGAAGGTCAGCTGACCTTTTGCTCTTGTCGATAGTGAAGACAGCTATTCTCGCTATGCGACTCAACTGCTATCTAGAAGAGCACGCATAGACTAGGGATAAACTTAAAATATATAAGGATAAGAAGATTCTGGAAGGTCAGCTGACCTGTTGCCCTTGTCGATGGTGAAGACAGCTGTCCTCGCGACGCGCCGCAGCTGGTCGAGCGGCAACGCGCCCGACGCCGCTTGCGCCCGGAGCTCTAGAAGAGCACGCATGCTCAAGATCTAAGGGTAAGAACATTCTGGAAGGCCAGCTGACCTGTTGCCCTTGTCGATGGTGAAGACAGCTGTCCTCGCGACGCGCCGCAGCTGGTCAAGCGCCAACGCGCCGGACGCCGCTTGCGCCCGGAGCTCTAGAAGAGCACGCATGCTCAAGACCTAACGATAAGAACATTCTGGAAGGCCAGCTGACCTGTTGCCCTTGTCGATGGTGAAGACAGCTGTCCTCGCGACGCGCCGCATCTGGTCGAGCGGCAACGCGCCCCACGCCGCTTGCGCCCGGAGCTCTAGAAGAGCACGCATGCTCAAGACCTAACGATAAGAACATTCTGGAAGGCCAGCTGACCTGTTGCCCTTGTCGATGGTGAAGACAGCTGTCCTCGCGACGCGCCGCAGCTGGTCAAGCGCCAACGCGCCGGACGCCGCTTGCGCCCGGAGCTCTAGAAGAGCACGCATGCTCAAGACCTAACGATAAGAACATTCTGGAAGGCCAGCTGACCTGTTGCCCTTGTCGATGGTGAAGACAGCTGTCCTCGCGACGCGCCGCATCTGGTCGAGCGGCAACGCGCCCCACGCCGCTTGCGCCCGGAGCTCTAGAAGAGCACGCATGCTCAAGACCTAACGATAAGAACATTCTGGAAGGCCAGCTGACCTGTTGCCCTTGTCGATGGTGAAGACAGCTGTCCTCGCGACGCGCCGCAGCTGGTCGAGCGGCAACGCGCCGGACGCCGCTTGCGCCCGGAGCTCTAGAAGAGCACGCATGCTCAAGACCTAACGATAAGAACATTCTGGAAGGCCAGCTGACCTGTTGCCCTTGTCGATGGTGAAGACAGCTGTCCTCGCGACGCGCCGCAGCTGGTCGAGCGGCAACGCGCCGGACGCCGCTTGCGCCCGGAGCTCTAGAAGAGCACGCATGCTCACTTCCATAAATTTGAAGCGTTCATCACACGTCTGAAACAAGTCAGAATCAGTCAGGGTCATTGTCAGATTTAGGTGCGCGTCTTTCCGGTGGACATTTGCGAAATTAAGGAATGCCTGTGAGAATAAAGAACGTTCCCTCTTCTATAATCCGATGTAATAGCAACTTAACCTAGATTCATACAAGCTCTTAACTTTTTACCACCGAAGGGACAAATTTTGTTTTTTGAACTGACAATGACCCATCGAAGAAACATAGTGGGTAAAGTTCTTAACAGTGGTTTACAGACAATGCACGCAAAAGGGACGCCAAATAATAAACTAAACACACGCATACCACTGTGATCGGGGCCCTATGATGGTTACGTGTATCACGGGATAAATAAGTGACAAAGCATCTGTCACTCACACTCGCATTTTGTCAAAACGTGACGGATGCTTTGTCACTTATTTATCGCGTGATAAAAGCAACCATCATAGGCCCACTGATATCACTGTAACGCAACTAGTAATAACTAGGGCTCGCGGTCGTGTCCGTGTTTCCGTAGCGGGATCTGCGTTGCCGGGTAACATAGTAACGGAGTTCCGGACCGTTCGGCACGTGTAATTAGGCTCCGTGTAATTAAGATACGTAGCTCCGTGTTACACGGAGATGCGTTTCTTAAGTTTCTTAATTACACGCAGATCCGATCCGTCCGTGACGTTGTCGGTTTGGCCAGCTTTCATTCAATGCCCGAGCGGAGACGAGTTTCGCCGATCCGTAGCCGAACACAGACACGGCTACGTATCTTTGACGTGTCCGTGTAGTACGAGATCTTAAAACCGCCGGTGCTAAGAACACGGAGCTACGGTTACGCGTGTAACACGTATAAGCCCTAGTAATAACGTTAGGGCATCAAGGATACAGCCTTCAGTCGATGCTACTTTCGGTTTTTACAAAAGGACATTCAGGAAAAATATGCGGAATAGTAAAGGAGCATATGTCTATTCCATATGACTATGAGTATAATAAACCTGGATTTCACTTACGCGAAAGATCAGCAGCATAAATATATAAAATTTGTTGCAATTTAACTGTCAAAGAAGAAATTAAACTTTAAGAATGACCACATAAAATGCTTACCGTGTAAAGTTTCTTCCAATGTTGCAGCCAATCTCGTAATGTGAGAGCTATGTCATGTACAACACCAGAACCGCCTGCCGATGCTACTACTGTGTCGCCAAATCTGGAAAGATAAAAATACAGACAGTTAAGTAAATATCTACCGCACACATGTGTCAATGCTTCAAGAAGTGGGAGTCACCGTTACGGTGAAGGCAGAAGAGCGTAATTTGAGTCGCGTAATTTCGGTCGCGCCATACATCATGTCACTTGGTTACGTCACACTAAGTACAGTCGAGTTCATTTACATCTAACTCGACTGTACAGCGCGACCGAAATTACGCGACTCAAATTACCTACGATCGTCTGACTTCACCCTTAGGCTGTCGACAATCTATCTCCGCAGGATTCAAATTCTTCGGTCACCTAGCCAGGAAGAAAAACGACACCCTGGAAGTGCTCCTGGTGACAGCGAAAGTACAGGGAAGATGACTAGGAAGAAGCGCTGGGCGCTGGACAGACCAGATCCGCGATAACTCTAAATCGAAAGTCCACGAGGCATTACACAGCGCTGAATATCGCAATAAGTGGAAAGCGATCGTCCACAAAATAATGCGTAGAGGTCACGACCCTCAGCAATGAGGAACACGACACGAGGAGGGAAGAAGGAAATATCTATGTAATTTTTGGTTGCTCTAGTAGTCACAGTATTTGTCTGCAAAGCTTGGCGATAAATCTCTTAACATATTTACTGCCAGAAGGCGTGGCGTAGGAACAACTTATATGACGGTGAACGCATATATGCGTCGCTCGCAGTGAATGAGTTATCCTCCAGGGCGCAAAAGAAGAATATAATTATTACAGGATCGAAAGCAACATCGGACTATTCCGTTACAGAGCGCTGAGCAAGTAATTTTTACACCTTTAGTTAGAAGTTAGAGTAACTTCGATTAGATACGATTCCTAAGAATAGATTTCCCAGTCTCTTATGAGTTCCTGACTTCTCCCTACTGACCCATTTGAATTTATCAATCTGTATAGTACTAGTGATTTAGTGAAAAAAAAAAAAACAATAAAAAGCTTCTATAAAAAACATTTAAAATGGCGTCATCTTTCTCGCGGTCCTCATCCTAGGGTACATCCTAGGGTACGCAATCCAGGGTACAAACCGCACATCCTCTAGGGTAATGGCTGCGCTTAAGGATTTTAAAGAACATATGACAGGGCGCTCTAGTAGCGTACATTTAAGGAATCAAAGATTTGGTGTGATTGGCGTAACGATCTATTAGCTCAGTTGGGAGAGTACTACGCCGAAAACGTAGGGTCGCGGTTTGAGCCCTGCTTACATTATAGTAGATCACATTACATTATTCTTTCATAATTTGCCTTTGTGTCAATATTTATAAAAAAAAAATAGAATCGATAAAAACATTAATTCGATAAAAACTAGTAATTGTTAAGATTCGATAAAAACATTTCGTACTAGTGATATGTCAAAATAATTGCATATTTACCGATAACAAATGATTTATGATTGTAACATTCCTCTCATTGGAACACATGTTATCGCAAACAATTAAACTACTGGAAGAGGGCGCTACTGTGCGACTATAAACATTGACTCCGTGTTATTTACTAAAATTAAAATGTTTTACGTGCCGTTCAACTGTAAAAAAACAATTTGTGACATAGAACAATAAGTGATTACGCGAATAAACTAGAAGTGCATAAATAATTAACGAGTATAGAACGCAGAAAAGTGATAAATAAACATAGACGTCTCACGACTGTCTTTATCAACAAAATCAGTGTCTGCCAAATGTTTACGGGACATAAATACACGAACATCAAGAACAACGCACTGGGAAAAAAAAACAAAGACTGCAAAAGGTACAAGTAGCAACAATATTATATTATAACCTATAAATATATGATAAAAATTGCTTGTCACCTCAATCTCGCATATCAACAAACACCTTACCTTTGAGAACAACGCCATCTACCGTGGACCCACAGAACCTCGAACTATACAATTCTACTATGAGATAAATCATCGACTTCTGAACTTTGCAGCTATACCCGACTAATCATAATACTCTCAAATGCCAAAAGAGGGCGCCACCAACAGGATGGCTAAGTTATGCGCGGGATGTAAACAAGAGCCGCCAAAAGGAGTACACCTACGTTGCAATTTGTGTCAAAATATATACGACTTGGAATGTGCAAATGTCAGTAATGAGCTTTACAACTTGGTAATGACTGTGAAACAGAAACTCGAGTGGCAATGCCCCGATTGTAAAAGTAAAGTCCCCAAAAAAGGAAACTTAAACACCCCTGTACGACTACGAGACTCATTAGTAACATTTCAAACAGAACAAAGGCCTGTTTGTCACTCAGATTCTGAATTAGACAATGTAACTCAAAGGCGGCAAAAACACAAATACTCATACAACGACACGGATATTTCTGAAAACCTTAGCTCTCTCGGGGATACCTTGCAGCCGGAAGAGCTTGTGACACCAGAACTGAATTTAACATCCTTGAGTAAATTAATAACGTCGCATCTAAAGGAAAATAATAAAACGATCATATCCGAACTTCAAAATACTATACAAACAGAAATTAATAAGGCAATTACCAACTTAAGAAAAGAAGTGAAGATCGAAACTACAGCTCTTTCCGTGCAGAACGAATTAAGAAAAGAGGAACTAAGAGGCATAAACTGTAAAATGACAGAGCTGGAAAGAGAAAATGAAAAATTAAAAATGGAGATCAAAATATTAGAAAAAAAAATTACAAGCGGCGATGGAGGACAACATATAACCGAAAGCGAGAAGAAAAAAATCGTTGTCTATGGCTTAACGGAATACTTCAGGGAACCTGAAAATAATCTTCACGGCAGAATCATAGAAATGTTCAGAACGCTTTTGAATACTGACTTGACGGGATATATCGAGGACACATATAGAGTCGGTCGACGAAATACAAATAACCGGCCACTAGTGGTTGAACTGATCAGTAAGAGGATGGTTAAATACCTATTAGAAAACAGCCGCTGTTTACAAGGAACTGGGATTTCCATCTCGGAGTATCTAAATAAAAACGCACAGGAAGAAAGGAAGAATATGTTAAAGGAGATGTTTCTGGCGCGGAAAAAAGGCTTGCATGCAGTAATACGCAACAACCAATTAGTGATAGACGGGAAACTGGTTGGCAGAAAAGAAAAAAATCACAGTGTCCACCGATATTCAAACGAGAGTGCAACATTACAAAATGAGCAGTCCGGCAATTATGAAGACCCACTAAGTAACTCTAAAAACAACGCTAGTCACACATTTCGAAACTAAAGATCAAAATTTCACGGTATTATTTCAAAACTTTCAGAGTCTATACAATAAGCAACACCTGGTAGAAGCATTTCTTGACCAAAATGAGAAATATCAAGCAATATGTATCTCGGAATCCTGGCTATCACAAGAAAAAATGAAAATGATACATTTTAATGGATACAAGTTTGCAGCATCATTCTGCAGAGAAGAGCGCGGTGGAGGAGGAGTTGCCATCCTGCTGCAGGACCGCGTCGAGTTCATAGAAAAAACTGATATTTCGGGCATGTCGATAGAATATGTTATAGAAATTTGTGCTACAGAGTTACCTCAACAAAATATTATACTAATTGTAATGTACTGGAATAGAAGAGAGGAAGACTTATTCTACAAACAGCTACGTAACATTTTAAAATACATTAACATTAAATACCAAAAATATAAGATAATAATAGGTGGAGATTTCAACGTAGACGTTCTTATCAGTAATATAAAAACAAGCAACTTATTGAACCTTATGTTACAATATAATTTTACACAAAATATAAAACACGCTACTCATATCACTCAAAAATCATCAACATGTTTAGACCTCCTATTTACAAATTTTAATAACCAGCAAAAACACACAGACATAATAGAATTAGGATTTTCAGACCACGCTGGTACACTTATAACATTAAAATTACCACAATTAGAGCAAAAAAAACACACACATTGGCATACTGAGAAACGGATCTTTAACTCTACTAACATTGAAAAATTCAAATCCAAATTGAATAACATAAATTGGCAAAGCATCATTTCCCTAGATAGAAGTATAAATGAAAATTATAAATCATTTAGTGAGATACTAAATAACACACTAAATCAATGTATACCAAAGAAAAAATTTCAACTAAAAACGAAAAATAAGAAAAAATGGCTAACACCTGGAATTAAAATCTCATGTAAAAACAAACGACTGTTAAAAATATTATCAATAAAATCAAAAAACCCTACACTCAGTGAATATTACAAAAAATATGAAAAAATACTAAAAAAAACTATAGTCACCTCAAAAAAGATACAGTTCATCAACAAAATTAAAAAATCTGACAACAAAATAAAAGCTATGTGGAATGTTATTAGAGAACGTAGTAACAAAAAACAAAAAAGGGAGAAAAATAACATAGTACTGAAAATAAACAACTCGCTCACTTCTGATCCGAAAAAAGTAGCAAATTACTTTAATGACTTCTTCGCTTCTGTAGGTGAAAAGACCGGATGTACGGGCAACGGGCAGGGCAACGTACCCGTGCTGAACCCTGTACCAAATTCCATATTTCTCAGCCCCGTAAACTACAGGGAAATACATAAATATATAAAAAAATTAAAGAATAAAAATAGTTATGGATTTGACGAACTTCCCCCATCCCTGTTAAGACAATGTGCGGACCAGCTAGCATTACCTTTTACTATCTTAGTAAATCAATCATTTAACGAAGGAATATTCCCAGACTTATTGAAAAAAGCAATAGTTAAACCAATACACAAAAAAGGCCCTAAAATCGACCCGAACAATTACCGCCCCATAGCTTTGCTTCCCACTGCTTCAAAAATTTTTGAAAAAGCCATGTGCGACCGAATTTATGCTTTCTGTGAAAAGTTTAAAATCCTAGATGATAGCCAACATGGCTTTCGAAAAAAACGGTCCACGACTCTTGCGGTCTACAAATACATCCAAGAAGTCCTGAACACTCTCGATAAAAAAAAGTACGCCATCGGAATATTACTAGATATGTCAAAGGCTTACGACAAAGTCCAATACGATATCCTACTAAATAAACTGTATAAATTAGGAATCCGCGGGATAGCACATAAATGGTTCGCGTCATATCTAAAGGATCGGCAGCAGTGCATAGAAATGGAATATTTTGATAACGTTACTGGCCAAATAATGAGAATTCGTTCAGATAGCAGGACAACAGGTGCTTCCATCCCACAGGGAAGCGTTATCGGATGTCTTTTATTTATTTTATACATAAATGACCTCCCCAAAACAATGGATGAACCATGTGTCCTGTTCGCGGACGATATCTCTATACTAACAACATGTAAAAACAATATAAACCTAAATAACACACTAGAATCAATACTTGATAAAACTAACAACTGGCTTAGCGAACAAAACCTAGAAATAAACTTCACAAAAACTAAAATAATAGTATTCCACCCATACCAAAAAAAAACCTTGGAAATAGACTTTTGCTATAAAAATAAAAAGTTAGAGGTAGTTAATACATTTTCACTACTCGGCTTGATCATAGATACGCATGTCAACTGGAAAAAACATATTGAAAACATAAAAACAAAAATATCATCATATGTATATGCACTCCGAGAGATAAAAAAATCTACTGACATGAAAACTGCACTCGCCACCTATTATGCTTATGCTAATGCATGGTTCAGTTACGGTATAATCCTTTGGGGCAATAGCACAGACGTACCATCTCTATTTACTCTACAGAAAAAACTTATTCGCATATTAGTAAATATTGATAACACAGACAGTTGCAAACCCCATTTCCAGGAACAGAAAATATTAACAATTACTGGGTTATACATTCTGGAAATATGTAAGTTCGTACGAAATTATCCCGAATACTACAAAAAACGCGATGATATACCCACATCTTATCAGCTCCGATATAGGGAAAAACTTATATTACCTTCGTCTAAACTTAAAATGCAATCTAATGCAACCTACACTATGTCAATAAAAGTATATAATAAACTGCCAGAGATAATAAAATCCGAGAAAAAATATTATGCATTCATTAAATTATTAAAAGAATTTCTTATTAACAAAAGCTATTATACACTAACAGAATACTTAGAGGAAAAACTACAATAAAAACATAAAAGTACATATATTTCACCAGTTACATATTCTATTACATTATATAATAATATATATAAACAAAATAGATTTAATTAAAAAATAAATAATATAGAAACGAATTTAGAAATACTAAGTAATTAAAGCTTAACATAGAATACGTAAGTTTAACAACACATAAGTCGTCTTCTCTTCACGATTTTGCTGTGCCCAACAGGGTCCACAATTAAGTTCACCGTCATGTACAACTAGAACTTAAGTTTATTTAGTATCCTGTAAACTAACATTGTGGAATGCAATAAATGATTGAGTATTGAGTATTGAGTATTAACTAATAACCTTATCAACTCAGAAGTGAGATTGGCGACCTAAAATTTGTCACTTGATTTGCGATAAAACCGCTGACCTAAAGAACACTGGGACGTCTATTTTTAGGGTAACAGTATTATTGAGACAATCGAAACAATTAACAGTGTCTAAGAATTAAAACTTGTATGATCTGAAGTGGCATTTGACCAGCTAAATACGGAATTTGACTATGTCAAAAAATAAATATAATTTACTAGCCGTGCCCACGGCGCCGCCCGCGTGGAATTCGGTAGGTCAGTAAGCTGCTAATACCTCACAGTTTAAACCTTTCTTGGACTACGAAAAACATTTCAAAACCAATCTCAACTAAATCTGCCCAGCCGTTCTCGAGTTTTAGCGAGACAAACAGCGATTGATATACATATAGATAAAGAAAGAAAAAAAAGAACATTTATTCAAATTGGATCACAAGTATCACTTCAATATTTTACGTTGCAGTTAGTTTGTGCGTATTGCCATTATTTATTTTCTTAATTCTTGTTTTGCTATGACCTGTCCGGGCTATGGTCATCAAATACCGTATTACTGATTTGAAACTCCTTATGCATTTAGTTTACATTTTGTAGATGCGTCACAATTGACTTTTCTCTGGTGCTCGTTGTCATGGTGATGTCCTCTGGATCACTCTTAAAAACTATTATTTTCGGGATTCTAATAATTATTGAGACAATTAAGTCAGATGTCTGGTAGCTGGGTTTCAACAGCGTTGAAAAAGCGGAAGTTTTTGGAAGGGGCATTTATCGGATGTGGTTTTCTTGTCCGCTATAAACTAAAACTGTTAAAAGAATCAAAGAAAACATTTTATTAATCAATAACTAACAAATATAATAAAATGACAATGTGTTAAACCAGGAAATAACTAAAAAATATAAAGTGACATGTGACATATAATGCTTTTTTGGACTTTAAAAAACGGCATTTTTTTATTTATTAATTATGTCTTTATAGCCCATAACTTACTCGGGTCATTGTCAGATTTAGGTGCGCGTCTTTCCGGTGGACATTTGCGAAATTAAGGATACCTACCTGTGCCTAATTTTCTTATTAAATGCCTGTGAGAATAAAGAACGTTCCTTCTTCTATAATCCGATGTACTCGTAATAGCAACATAACCTAGATTCGTACAAGCTCTAAACTTTTGACCACCGAAGGGACAAATTTTGTTTTTTGAACTGACAATGACCCACTCGGCAAATAAAAATGGTAAAGTCCGTCCAATATACGTACAGATAAAAATTTGTATCTCAATCACCATTTGAACGATCTGTAACTTGGCCCCAACTAACGCACTTGTCGAGTGTATCAATAAAAAAGTTCTCACAAAGGATATTACGCTTGACTTGCAAAGTCGGTCTTTCATCCCTAGGGATTTGCGTGAGGTGTATTTATAGGCTTTAGTGTTTTTTGGGGTACTGTATGTATGTGAAAAAAATAAATGGCAAGAAAAGCCACTTTTTTTTACTGGGTGATGTAAGTATAAGATCAAGATCATCAAGAGAAAAATAACGTGATATAAGAACAAGTTTACGGAGCCTCGGGCCTTGGTGGTAGTTGTTCATCATCATCATCCTCCTAGCCTTTGTCCCATTTTTTGAGAATGAATTCTCAATCGGGGTCGGCTACCTAAATCCCAAGATGTGGCGTAGGCACTAGTTTTTACGCAAGCGACTGCCATCTGACCTTCCAACCCAGAGGGGAAACTAGGCCTTATTGGGCTTAGGTGGTTTTCTCACGATGTTTTCCTTCACCGAAAAACGAGTGGTAAATATCAAATGACATTCCGTACATAAGTTCCGAAAAACTCATTGGTACGGGCCGGGTTCGAACCCGCATGCCCTAACCACTAGGCTACCACCGCTCCTTGGTGGTAGTTGTTATCACACGATAAATGGGTCAATCAACTTTTTTCTGTTGCTCGTTGCCATGGTGATATCCCCAGGCTTACTCTTTAAAACTGCGATTTTCGGCGGCAATATTCAACAAAAATGTTGTAATTGCAGCAGTTATAAACCCATTCTTATTTAGAATATCTCTTGAAAATACCAGTATTATAAATTATCAACACTTTTCTAAGAAGTTTAATCACCATTGTCTCCTGGGTGACGGGACAGAATAACAACAAGAAAAAGTTGATCCACCCAAATAAGTAACTAAAGCATCCGTCACTCACACTTTCATTTTGTCAAAACGTGACGGATGCTTTGTCACTCATGGCGTGATAAAAGCAACGATCATAGGTCTAGCTCTAGTAGTGGGGAGTATTTTGCGGTCTACGGGAAAACGGTTACACAGATTTATACGTTTTTTTCTACTCCAGTACTTTTTTCTGTCATTTATATAGTTACTAACTCTATAAAGACATAAATTATGAAAGTCTGTAAAAGTCTATACTCTACTGCCCAAAAACACACTGCTAACCGATGGTATAATGTCGCCAAAAAAGCATCACTTAAGTACCACAGATTACAAGATGAATAGCTGCATTCACACAATTTGCAAATTTAAAAAAAACTTATTGTACTAAGGCATTGCTGCCAACTTAAAAAAAAAGTTTTATCTTCAGTGCATGGATGTTCAGTATAGTGAACGTATACACCTTTATGTATAAGTTTAATTTTTTTGAAAGATGTTTAGTATAGTGAACGGATACCTTTATGTATAAGTTCATATTTTTTTGACAGATGGACGTCAATAAAAAAAAAGTTTATCAGACAATTTTTTTTTTAAATTTGTTGATTCTGAGCGGGAACATGTAATTATTTTTTTGTTGTTTATTTGCATTTTATTTATGAAATGTCGAGTCGTAGAAAAAGTATTGTATGCAACGTTGTATAAGTAGGTAAAAAAACGCTCGTGGCATCTTTCTTGCCACTCGCGTTTTTTGCCCCCTTTTATACAACGGTTGCATAAAATACTATTATATAAAGTGCTTATTGGAAAGGTAAGGAAAGTTAAAGGATACTACTCCAATACAAAGCAAAAAAGGTTACATGTAATCATTATACATTTTTCATCAACTTAACTTCAGGTGTGGTAATAAAAATTCAACCTAATCACTACATAGTATAAAACAAAGTCGCTTCCGTCCGTCTGTTCCTATGTATGCTTAGATTTTTAAAATTACGCAACGGATTATGATGCAATTTTTTTAAATAGTGATTAAAGAGGAAGCTTTATATGTATAATGCATGCATAATTTAATGCGTGCGAAGCCGGGGCGGGTGGCTAGTAAATATGAAAACACAAAGTTACTTCACGTTTAGTTTTCAGGACAGAACCCATCACAGGCGTTGCGGTTTCTCTTGGCACATTATTTGCTATTGTAATGGATCATCGGAATCTTGAGCCGAAAGTTTAACCTTCAGTCCTTGTGATAACTATTTCATAAATCCCTTTCTGGATCTTTATTTTACGATACGACGCAAAATAGGGGTGTTACTAGTTGGAAACTTACGAAGGCTCGTAGTTACTCAAAGAGCAAGGAGCGAGCTATACAAAAATGAGATCCGCTGGAGAACCAAGGTTGCAGATACAGCTCAGAGTAGTCACCAAACTTAAGTGGTATTCCCAATTATCCCTGCTCTATTTTTCACAACGAAACCCGGTCAAAACAGAAGTGTCCACCTATTTATTTTAACGAGTATAATAAATATGATTACAGTTGAACGACCTTTGATAGCGCGCGCCGAATGAATCATCACGAGCTTTCGTAGTAATCATGAATGTAGAAACACTACATATTATTATGTAAATATTTACGTTCGATCGTAAACTTACTGTTAAGTCAGGACTGGTTTCTAGCAACGTCATAACTTCATAAGCAGGAATTACTTTATTGGATACTAGGAGGTGCTCGCAAATTCGTCCGCGTCTTTTTAGGGTTCCGTACCCAAAGAATAAAAACGGGACCCTATTACTGAGACTTCGCTGTCCGCCCGTCCGTCCGTCTGTCACCAGGCTGTATCTCAAGAACGGTGATAGCTAGACAGTTGAAATTTTCACAGATGATGTATTTCCATTGCCGCTATAACAACAAATACTAAAAATAAAATAAAATAAATATTTAAGGGGGGCTCCCATACAACAAACTTACACACAATGGTACGGAACCCTTCGTACGCGAGTCCCACTCGCACTTGTTAAATTTAATTTTCTTTACCAGAGACGGATAAAATATAGTACCTATCCTATAACCATCTTTGGATGTCCAGCCATCCCTGTACCAAAATTGGTTCAAATTTGTCCAGCCGTTTCGGCGTGATGCGAGGACACAAGAAATTATGAAGATGGCGCCAGACTGGCAAGGCGCCGAGCGCCCATACAGAACAAATGACGATCCTGCATCGCGCTATTAAGATTTTTCCTGAAATCATGACCGCTCTCCATAGAAAACTGATTTTTAATACAAATGTAGAATTTTATAATAGTATAGATTTGCCCCGCGCGGTTTAAGGATCCTTTCTAGTTCGCACGATTTTTTTATACTACGACGGTGGCAAGCAACCACGCGGCCCGTCTGATGTTAAGCAGTTACCACGCGTTGCCGACCCTTTAAGAACCTATTCACTCCCCTCTTGAAGAACAGCATGTAGCCCCCGGGAAAAACCTTAGTTGGTTGGTTCAACTAAATTGCATCGCCTGTAGGTACCTACTTGTATTTCTATAGACCTATTTCTTATAAACTTAACAAGAAAGCTAAAGCTTTTTTTACCGTAGTAGGAATAAAAGTATCCTATACCCATCTTTGGCTATCCTGCTATCTCTGTACCAAAATTGGTTCAAATCCGTCCAGCCGTTTCGGCGTGATGAGATGACAAAGACATTTTTGCCAACAGATGGCACTGTAGAGCTGGCGCCGACGGCCCAGTACATCCTGCATCGCGCTGTTAACACATTAACTGCCAGCAACGCATACATGCGTTCACCTTTGACGACGCGGTTGGTTCAGTTTGTAAGCACCTGCCTACTGAGCCGGCGGTTCCGGGTTCGAATCCCAGCCAGGGCGAATAGTTGGTCATGGATGTTATCTGGGTATATTTATATTTTATGTATTTCGTCGTCTAAGTAGCCATGGTACAATAAGCTTTGCTTAGTTTGGGATATTTATTTATTAATTTATTACCTTCAAGTTTGTTCCTAGGCCAGGCCCCCTGGCAGTGAACGCGTTAAGAATTTTCCTAAAATAATGTCCCCTCTCCATAGAAGACTGATTTTCAATATAATTTGATTTGTACAAATTGAGGACTTACCTAATGCTTCATGGTCTTATTCTACTAGTCAATACTAGACCCAAACAGAAATGTACTAAGGTAACAGAGATGTTTTTTTTTTTACAAATTTGAAAGATCTGCCACGACGCTTCGAGAGCAGGTATAAGTACAATTTGATATCAACCACCAGGTCCAGATTAAAACTACACCAAACAAGTCCAAATGAAATGGCGGTAAAAATATACACCGTGGGCGTTAATAACCCGAAAGATTTAAACCACGTATTTTTGACGACAATACGAGTAAATAATGTTATATCAACATGGGTCTAATTATGTGTCTTAACTAAATTACTATTTCAGTACAAATTAAATCATATTAATTTCCCGCTTCTTTGTGAACAAGTCTTTAGTTGAAGAAGAGAGAGCGAGCATGACACTACGAATCGCTCCGAAATCATACGACGAACGGCGAATGCCGTGACTTGTGTTCTATGACAAGTAGTGTCAAGCTATCGCTGTTTCACTTTTGACGGGTTCAAATTTGAACATTGCCAATGATGACATGAATTAGGGTGTGTTAGACTGGAGATTTCTTAACTTTTGATGTGTTTTAAATAATTAATATCTCCTTTTTGGACTATATGTTACATAAGTTTATATACTCTAATTAGGCTCTAGTATCGTTGGCTTAAATCTTTCGGGTTATTAACGGTCACGGTGTATAATAGAATAACCGACGAAATAAAACAAGAAACAATAGAAAAGCAGTTCAATAGACGGTTGAAGGACTTCCTCGTAAAAAAATGTTATTACTCTTTAAAAGATTTTTTGACGATGTGGAAATAATATAAAAAACAGGTCATAATGCATGCACAAATCTATTTCATGTAACAAAAATCTCAAATATTATAATTTATGTGTTTTTCCAATTTAATCTGTAATTGCTTGTTTAAATTCTAGTAATAATAATACAGAATTATGTGTTCTAATATACTGTATGTTGCTACGCCCTGTCAGGGCCCATGAGAAACTGTATATCTAACTAATTAAGACCTATTTACCATGGATGCAATCATCATTTAATAAATAATAAATAAATAAATGATGTCCATTGAGCTCTGAGCTACTCGACCTTAAACGTAGCTTAAATAGAACCAGACTAATAGGCCAATTAGTTCGTAGAATGTCTCTATTAATTGATCTATATGGGAATTGGATGACCATAATAGGTAAGTTACGTTAAAGAAATTAACTATGAACCAACTAAATAGACAACTCTTGACCCAATAAGTTTGATATTGTCGAAATCCAAAATGTAATTGAAGGATTGAACCGAACCTAGTGCACGCTTGAATGGCATTTTTTTATGATGAAGTAATTTTTTTTTTATATATTGGCACAACAAAGTGGGTCCACTTCGCCTGTTGGTAAGCAAAAAGGGGAGCCCAAGTCGCAATGGCAACTGACAAGAAACCAACGGTGCCTTGTCAGTTGACACTGCCATGCTGGCCCGAGAGATGCTTCTTCACGCTTCGTTTGAAGAGTCCGTTGTAAGGTGGAAACACATGTGCCGGCAAAGAGTTCCACTTTCTAATAGTCCGAAATCTTGATTTATTATAGTTAGTTTACCATTCATTGGTAAATGTAAGATTATATAAATTGTATCGAGTCACAACTAATAACTGCTGTATAGTGTCCATCTCTTGAGACTAAAATCATTTGCATGGCAGGATACGTCTGAATATTCATTCATTTTAGCTGATTAACTATTCAAATGAGACTTTGCAAGCAACTAAATTAGACACAATTTCAATATTACGAAAGGAATTAGGATATTCGGGGTAAAAATAACGTGGATCGGAAAACGTATTTCTGTCACGTATTACATTGTTATTGGGTTATTTCGGTTTCTCTTTGATAATTCGGGGCATATTCTTTAGGTTATAAAAATGAAGACAAAGATAATAAATATACATAAATTCAGTTAGTAATTTATCAAGGTGCTGAATAATGAACGGTTCGTGACAGAGTCGTACTCAGAATTCAACCGTAACCTAACGCTAGCTCCACACTACTCGAAGTAGACCGAGGTTGGGCGAATATGATCATTAATGTGAGAGGCACTTCGCTGCAGAAACTCCTACTTTACTTCGCTTCGGTCAATTTCGCGATAGTGTGGAGCCGGGGTATAGATATTTACTGTCTCACGCTGTGGAATAAGACAGTAGGAGAGTGGTACCTTTCGACTTGACACGGTCTTATCGCAAAGTAGCTTTTAGGGAAGGCGCCGTAGCCATCTCGACGAAAACTGCGGCCCCAGAACTCGCTGTCTCGCATTGTGGAGTAAGGCAGTATGGGAGTGGTACCTTTCGACTTGACACGGTCTTATCGCCACCTAGTTTTTGGGGAAGGCTCGACGAAAGCTGCGGCCCTAGTACTTGCCGTCTCTCGCTGTGGAGTCAGAAGGTTAGGGAGTGGTACCTTTCCACTTATCACCAAGTAGTTCTTGGGGAAGGCGCCGTAGCATCTCGACGAAAGCTGCGGCCCCAGTACTTGCTGTGGAGTAAGACCGTATGAGAGTGGTACCTTTCGACTTGACACGTTCTTATCGTCACGTAGCTTTTGGGGAAGGCACCGTAGCCACCTCGACGAAGGCTGCGGCCCCAGTACCAGTGCTCAGTCTCGCGCTCGCAGTGGACTAGCTCGCCGACCTCAAGAGGAAGGTGGGGCGCCGGCGCGTTGTAGTTGTATATAGCTGGGAAAGACGCACATTATTAGTAAACAGGCAAACCAAATAAAAAAGCGAGGGTGAACTCTTTTATTTGATAAAAACAAACGAAGGTCGATAGCGCAAGCCTCGTTAAAGTTAAATAGAGCAAACAGTTCCGATTCAAAAAAAATGTAAATAGATGGTCAAAATATATGCTGACATTGCTGACCCTGCTGGCATATATTGCCAAATTAAGGTTGAAACGAACTGGTTGAAAAATTCGATGCTTTAGCTAGTGGCTTTGAAGAACAATTGGCAGTGCAACGTTTGGCCTGGTCGTGCAGACGTGGGTTCAAATCCCGCTCAAAGTATTTTTGTTTCCATTTTATAAAATTTATTCGGGTGGAATCTTGCAACTCAATTTTGAAGCAGATATCTTCAACCAATTAAGCTGAAATTTTTCATACGTACTCAATTATTATGATTTCTCATGTAATATTTTTCTTGTTGGTGTGCAATAAAGTATTGTTGTATTGTATTGTATTGTTGTATTAAATTGATAAAGCAATCCTACGGAGTCTTTAGAATCATCTCATTGAGCAATTGATGGATGTTCAAAGAAAAGTACAGTCGGCTATAATAGCTTGTCACAAAAATGTAATTTTTGACGGAAAGTTTAATTTTAGCCAGTACATTGTGAATTTAGAAACTGGTACAAGAAATGCATCCGCGATGCATACGAGCGGACTTCCTTGAAGGTGAATCAAATGCAACACTCGTCGATGATTCATACTCGATCGACCCGTCTTGTATGACATAGCGACATTAAATAAATTCGTTATAGCGACATCAAATAAATTCGATAATGTAAAAGTTAAGATTTTCAACGGTATAGTTGATAACCTAAATTAAAAAAATTAAACACCCCTAGCCATCATGAGACCTTCATTCAATGAGTGATATAGAAAAGGCTTCTAAAACTGAGCATAACTACAAAATTTAGAATTCGTAGGCTGAGATCTTGTCACTTGTTCCAACTAAAGTTGAATATCTTTGAAACTACTGATCCTATTTCCACCAAACATAGCTAAGAACAGTAAGAACCATTTCGACGGACAAGTCTATCGATAAAAAAAAACTGCACTCAAATTGGTCCATCCAGCTATGATGCCACAGATGCACAGATACACATGTTAAACTTAGAACACCCCTCTTTTTTGATGGGGGTTAAAAATAAAACGACCTAGTTGGAAATAGATTATTATGCAATAAGTGTGAAAATAAAGTCTAAGGAATACAACTTAAAATACTTACAATAAAACAAGAAGTGTGAGACATACTTCAATATAAGGGCCAAGACATATAGGAAGATTAAGGAATGCATGGTATGAGTCATCACACTCACAGACCTACACGCATTTATTGCGAAATAATGCAATTGTGCATCCTTTAAACTGCAAAGGCGATTTCTACTTTCACGAAATGATCCGCGATTTTAAACACTCACTTACACCAAATTCAACCTGTTAGGACAAATTGTCCTTCAAAGTACTGAATATTGACCAAACCCTCTAATTTCTTCAAAGATTTTTTTTTAATAAATTGATAATAAGTTACTGGTTTCATTATATGTTGGAGAACATAAAAAAGAATGGACACGTGTTTTGTCATTTCACCTCAAACTCATATTTTATATTAAAAAAAATTATAGATTATGAGTTTATGTGATTTTTATGTTCTCCAACATCAGTAAAAAATTATCAATTTATTTACACGGTAACTATTCTACGCCATTCCACGGATAAGCTTTAGGCAAAAATGGCGGTGGCTGTTCATGAAATTTCAATTTTAATTAATAAAATTTAGCTTTCTAGCTCTCACAAAAATACAATAAATTATTTTTAGAGCTAGTAAGATCATTATTAACCATTCCAAATATATTTCAAAAACGTGTCAACTAGTCTATTGATAACGGTTACTAATTTATATGTTACGTATAAACCTACCGGAAGATTGCGTCAGTATTTTAGGAACCCTATCCAATTTGGAAACACTTAAGGAAAGTAAGCCGTTAGAAAGACTATGCGTCCATTAATCATACGCGATGACTTTTAAATGAGAAACATTGTCGTACCTACTATATCCTGTTGTGATAGCAATGCTGATCTGATTTGGCAGACAATGGCTTATTTGCAAATTAGTCGCCAAAAAGGATATCTGATATCGCATGGACGAAAGTCATTGGACTTAGTGCAGACCGCATCCATTGACTCCCCGCTACCCTTACGAGGTCATCCGTCCATTTCTGATTCTATCACGCTAATAAACTCCGAGCATAGCCCGTTCCATTGCACTTTGCTTGACTTTTAGCCGAGGTTATGGGACTCAAAACGTCGGTTAAAATGATGTCCAAATTTCAATGATCAAAAACTTCATAATTCCTACCGCTAGATTAGATTAGATTACATTTATTTATTTCATAATAACAAGTTACATTATAAATTATCCTAAGTTAATTTACATGAATCTTGATATTATGATCGTCAATAAAAACATATAATAAGATATAATCATTCAATTAAGTCAAATATACACTCATAATATAACTACAACAATAATAACAAGCTATACAAGGGTTTTTCAATCCCTGTTGTTATTTTAAAGCACTTCTTTATTTTTTGCTGTGACAGTGTGCTGTTCATTGTGCGTTGATTTTTGGCGTGACTTTCGCCGAGGCGTCCCGCGGATGCGGTTCTTTAAGAGGGGAGTAAATAGGTTCTTAAAGAGTCGGCAACGCGCTTGTGATTGTGATGCTCCTGGCGTCGCAATCGTCCACAGGCGACGGTAACTGCTTAACATCAGGCGGGCCGCATGCTTGTTTGCCACCATCGTAGTTTATAAAAAAAAACTTGGAACGTATACCTATGCGTCAGCCTTTGTCCTTACAATAAATATGAAAGTGTGTTTGGTTCATACACACTTTCGTTTGCTATTATCACGAAGCAGAGGAAAGTTAGGAATAGTCCGGAGAGTCGACACAGGCAACTTTAACAACGAAAATGCACAGTTCGCAACGAATATGCCAATACCTTTTACCATGCGGGCGAAACTGCCAAAAACCTCACAAAGCAAATAAAGAAAAAAAAAATGTATAAGGGCTATAATACTAACGAAGTCGCGTACGGAATCTCGTTAATTAATAAACCAGACTTGAATAAATAATTAAATTAAGTAGGATCTTTCCCTGTATAAGAGAAGAATAAAGTAGCTAAAAATTCACGCGATTCCGCAAACGCGGTGTGAATTTTTTATTAGTAGGTACACGTTCGAAACGAGGCAGATGCTTCGAGAACAAAAAACGCTGAATTAGGTTCGTCTAGATGACGGTAACGATTTGGGATTTTCACTCGTCTAACAAGTCATGCTGGATAATATTAAAATGCGGTAGAACCTTTCTTCCCATTTTAATATTGTATCATTATTTATAGTTGTTACTCAAAGGGCAATGGAGCGAGCTATGCTCGGAGTTTTCTTGCGAGATCGAATTCGAAATGATGAGATACGCAAGAGAACCAAGGTAGTTGCTCAGACAGTCGCTAAACTTAAGTGGCAGTGGGCTGGGCACATTGGTTGTAGAACCGATTACTATTGGGGCAGAAAGCTCTTGAGTGGCGACCACGGGAAGGCCCCCTACAAGGTGGACCGACGAACTGGTTAGGATCGCGGGCAGAAATTGGGTGAGGGCGGCGCAAGACCGATCCATTTTGAGGCCTTTGTCCAGCAGTGGACGTATATAGCCTGATATTAAGTATGATGGTGAATTGATGATGGTGGTTAGTCAAATACGTAAGTACGTACCACTTAATTAGTATGTGAAAAACTTACATGTCGGCCAAATCGGTCACAATGGGAGCGGTACGTCGTCGCCTAAGCCGTGCGCGTTTGTGCGCGCGCACTGACGATCGCCCGCGCTTTGCGCAGGACTAAGAATCCTTCTCGTATAGACATGGCTGAGATTTACAAACAGACTAAAGATATTTATTTTAAATTATCAATACTCTTGCGCGATCGAATCCAAAATGATGAGATACGCAAGAGAACCCAAGGTTGCAGATATACTTACAGTCGCCAAACTTAAGTAGCAGTGGGTGGGGCACATTGCTCGTAGAACAGAAAGTTTTGAGTGGCGACCTCGGACTGGAAAACGCGGCGTGGGAAGGCAAGGCAACAAGGTGGACTGACGATCGCGGATCGCGGGCATAAATCGGATGACGGCGGCGCAAGACCGGTCGTTGTAGAGAACTTTGGAAGAGGCCTTTGTCCAGCAGTGGTCTATCGGATGATATTAATAATCATTTTTTCACAATAAACCCGATCTTAATATATAGTACATGTGAAAGACACTCTTTTGTCTTATCTATCTTTGACTCTATCAGCAAGAAAAGCTCTTAAATTATAAATGCATTCAATTAGTCAGCGTCTGAAAACATGAAACTCAATTAGTTCTGCATCTACACAGAATTGCAGCTCCAACGAATCAGGTTACGCAATTGTTCTAGAAATGTCCACTAATTTGAAAACAAAGCACTTTCGAGCATTTGCTCCCAAACTAAACTCCCATTGTTTATGGGACACATTAACGATCTTTTATCGGGTCGTTTAACATCCGGATATCCGGTCGTTATAGTCAAATGGCTAATATTACGCGCGATATTTTAGATGCCAAATAGAAAGCATTAAAAGGAAATACCACTGCTCACTTTTCCATACATATCGAGGTTTCTTTGTCGTCATTTCCTCCTCATAAACTTAACGAATCTTTACGAAATTTTAGGACCAGAATGAATGAAATTAATATGAGTCAAGTGACAGATGCCTATATATGTCAAGTTCTCAGTAACGGTGTGATTTTGGCCCCAAAATGCCGTCTTGAGTAATGCGTAAGTGCGCAAATTACGCAAAAGAAACGTAAAAAAGAAAACAGAATCTCATATCACAAGTAATTAAGTAGGTACCTAAGCTGAAATAATTTCGACGTTTCATTTTTCAAATATAATGCCATTTTGACGTCAACATGACGCCGCTTTAGAGAGAGATAACCTTATGTCATTGACCGTGATCCGAGAACTGGGTAAATATTGCAGTTGGCATGTTAGTGTTTATCGAATCTTCTTATAAAATATCATTGAGGGTATGACGATGGTTTATGATATTAGCAATCTTATTTATTACTATTAGCTGCGTCGCGCGGTGTTACCTCCTTGTCCCACGGGAACACTACATTTTTGGGGATAAAAAGTAGCCTATGTGTTAATCCAGGGTGTCAGCTTCATACCAAAATTTATCAAAATTGTTCCAGCCATTTCAGCATAGACTGATGGTCCCACCGAAAGATCAGAGCTGGCTCTCACGCGAGCTAGCATTATAGGTGCAACAGTTTCGAGGGACTTCATAATTAGCATTATAAGTACCTAGTTTTTAGGGTTCCGTACCAAAGGGTAAAAACGGTACCCTATTACTGAGACTTCGCTGTCCGTCCGTCCGTCCGTCTGACACCAGGCTGTATCTCAAGAACGGTGATAGCTAGACAATTGAAATTTTCACAGATGATGTATTTCTTTTGCCACTATAACAACAAATACTAAAAAGAAAATAAAATAAATATTTGAGGGGGGCTCCCATACAACAAACTTGTTTATGGTACGGAACCCTTCATGCGCGAGTCGGACTCGCACTTGCCCAATTTTTTTTTCTTTGTTTGTCACTATTTGTTTATGCAGTTATGTTTTGTTCCCGAATAAATGTTTTTCTTTCTTTCTTCGAAGAAGCAAACGTACACAAACTCACAAACTTTCGCCTTTATATTAGAGTGATGTGATCTGTCGTGTCTATCCCATTTGTAAGCCCTCGTAACCCGACCCCATAGCGCACCTGACACAGGATACGGCTACACGACCCGCCTGATAACTAGAGCTGAGCAAAAGTATTTTGAATAAGAATAAATTGACATAATTTTCAATCAAATGACATTTATTCGTGAGTTCGTTATTCTGTGACGTGAAATAGAATATATCTTTTTTTTTTGATTGACACATAAAATAATGCGTAACATGCGTAAGTTTATTGAAAATAACGTTTTATATGAATTACTGTATTTTTATCAAGATCGTTTAAAGTAGTAAGTATGTTCATTTAAACTTTGCTCTTTATAATAAAAATATTTGGTGAGAATGTTTGACTGTTTTTTTTTTTTATTTCATAATTATTAGATACTATACGTATGTTTTATCTTATATATCTGACTACACGGGTAAAATTGTGGTTGCAAATTCATTCATGTATTACGTCGAATTAACAACTTTCTTCACTCTTTTGATAATTATTATTTCGTCTTTTGTGAATCATTTTTGAAAAAGCGAGCGAAGGCGTGTCCGTTTCAGCTTGGCCAAAAATTATTCCGGCTGTTCTCGCCTACAGGTTCCATTTCTGAACCGATTCTCACGAAATTGTATGATCGGGATTGATCATTATTATAGATTTTCGACGATTCTGTTTTTTGTTCTTTACAAAATGGCGGAGTTGGAGGGTAAACACGTAAAAAAACCTTCTACCTATTTCCAAGCAGACTCGCGAGGTCTGTAGACTCACGGAGCCGCTAGTAAATAAGTTATTCAAAATATTATTCTCGTAATGTTATTCAGCGTTACGATTTAGTTTCCAGCGCCCATC
This sequence comes from Apotomis capreana, assembly GCA_947623375.1. Classification (NCBI taxonomy): domain Eukaryota; kingdom Metazoa; phylum Arthropoda; class Insecta; order Lepidoptera; family Tortricidae; genus Apotomis; species Apotomis capreana. Next base: position 17,063,384 of record OX392519.1, read on the forward strand.
TCTGTTGATAAGCCGGTCGAGTTATCTGCTCGCTATAAAAATATAATGTTATCGTTGAATAATCAGGAGAAGGCTAAGTTCGGCTGCAGCGCTTTGATAAACTGTTAATAAAAGCAGGTGCATTGTGTATAGTGATTTGACTCAACCGACTTTAAATAAGAGGTTCTCATTTGTAATAAAGGTAAAGAATCATAATCACATTAACATAATGAAGGCGATAGTTTGTGTGTTCGTATGTTTGTTACTTCTAACGCTCGGATTGGCCAATTTTGAAAAAAATCGGTATGCAGGTAACTGATCCCGCATTAAATAAATATCAAACAACCTAAATTAAGCTCAAGAAGGCTGTGTTATGGCGCATTAACGCATAGGCTACTTTTTACCTGATTAATTGCGGGTAACACCGCGAGGCGCAGATAGTAAATGAACGGTTATCGAATAGGTAGAACTCAGGTATGCGAACGCTCGAATTAGGTCATTAAATGACGTAGGCATTAAACGTCGGACAAACTCCTATATTCACCTTGATGACATAATCGGAAAGTGGATTGATGACCAAATGCAGTCAATCGGTAACAGCCAGACCGGCTGCCGTTTTAGGCAATGTTCGCATTCATATGAGAATATTAACACTCAGACTTTAAGTAGTTGAAGCTTTCGCAATATTAGGTGTCGTTTGTTACATAGAAACACGATAAGCGCCCTTTTTTGAAGCCGTTGAATAAACGTTAAATCTTTCTTGTATTATCATTTTATTATTTTTTTTACTAGACTTCATAATATGTATGCTGGGCTGCCATATCTAAATTCGCCGAACCCGCACAAAGACTTAAAGAACCCGGACATTTTCCGTAAATCGCATTTTTTTTCCGGACGTGTCCGAAAATAATATTATAGAAAAACAAACGCTTTATTTTACATTCACATAAAAAGTCGCCGGGTTTTCTCCGAAAACTTCTAGAAAACCCACCGGTTTTTAGCGAGAAGACCGCCTGTTGTCTACCGTTATTTATAAATTGTATTTGTCTTGTTTCCTTTTGTAAACTTTTATTGGTGTGCAATAAAGTATTGTTGTACTGTATTGTTGTATATTTGCCCCGGCCGGGATTCGAACCCAGGAGGCAGGTGCAAACTGCGTCAAAAGCGCATTTATCAGAAATCTTGGAAATGTCAACCAATAGATTAGGTTAGGTTTGTGTTGTAATATTCCAAAATATTTTATAGTTTCAGAAAAAAAATGCTTCGATGAAATGAAATTTCTAAAATGAAAATCCGATGAAACATTTTTCTGTAAAACAAGGGCAAACCCATCCCACTATCTCCTTCTCCGGAGACATCGATACCTTAGAGCACAATCGTACTAACTTTTTGGAAATAGTAGTTGCAATTAGGACGTCAGTGCACAATTAACTCTATGTGGTTTAAAGGACCCCGCAGCAAACTTAAGGAAAAAGTGGTTTCAGTCAAATCGCACTAAATTTGAGTATGATGTAGATTTAACTGTCCTGATTATTTTTTTATAAGAGCACAACTCTATCAGATCTATACTTTCTGAAATAATCAAGCATACATTTTTTTTTACGCGACGTGTTTTCTAAAATCGATATGTGGCGACACCTTTTTGCAGTACGGAAAAGGTTACTTAATGCTAAGACGGTCTATTTATTTAATTTTCCTTATTTTTATTCATGTACTTATAATTACGTAATTCATAATTATCGAACATAAAATATGATCTTTGTAATGTTTCTGTAACGTTGACATTGCATATTATCAATTATCTATGTTACGAACGACATGCATAACAGAGCAAAAAGAAGGAATTACGTAAAACATAATATATTGATTATTTCAGAAAGTATACGTCTGAGAGAGTTGCGCCCTTATAAAAAAATAATCAGGAGAGTTAAATCTACATCATACTAAAATTTAGTGAGATTTGACTGAAACCACTTATTCCCTAAGTTTGCTGCGGGGTCCTTTCACGGGCAAAAAAATGTAATTAGTACGAGTGTGAAGACACAGTAAATTAATGCAATTCGGCATTAACAACTCCCATCGATATACCAACGTATATAATATTGCTGCTTGAGAGTGCTTTTAGCACGATTTTAGCAAATGAAATGATACCAAACGGAATGCGAAATGATACAGCATTTTTAATAGCATTTCAATGGTATACACATTTGCAATGCTTTTTATGGAATTAGTTGTTTTATTTACGGCTCAATATTTCAATAGAAACATATTTATGTAGATCGTTACGGAAATACAAAGTTTTATTTGAATGTTATTTTTGATACGCCATATTTTATTTGGTAAAGTAGCCAACAATTTTATTACTGGTTTATGTCAAATGTCAAATTGCATATTTAGATTGTCTAATTTTTAATGCTGACTGTACCAAAGGGCTAATTATGAAGGAAAAATGTTATGCAATCCACTATACAAGCGGGGCTTGAACCCATGACCTAACTTTTTCGGAGTAGAACTACTTAGATAGGAAGTGAGGGGTAGTACGTTTGATTTAGTGAAAATGTTACTAAACCCTTATTTTCTGTTCAAACATCAAAAATTAAACATAACCAAAGTAGCAAAAAAGCTGCAGAAGCACCTTTAGGGCCTTTATTCAGCTTAAATTAGCAGTATAAGGGCTGGATAACCGCTTCTGCAGCTTATTTGCTACTTGGGTTAACATGACAACCCTAAATTAACTACTACTTAAAAATATGTAAACTTCTTTAAGTATAGAAAGTAATCCCGAAACAACCTTAAGGATTTTACAGTCCCTATTAAAAGCGACGCGAAACATCGTAAAGCGTGTTTCAGGCTATAAAACAATTGGCATTCGACAAGATGCGAAATACGTGATGCTGGAGTCGTAAGAAACGTAATGAGAGGCGGTAAAGTACTTTACGTCACCCTTGGACGTAAGTGGGATTTTCAGCCCAGTCTCTGTGGGGTTTCTGTGGTGAGAAAGTCACACTTCCTGGCCAAAGAAAGACGTACAACTTTAGACAAACCACGGGCGGTAATTCGTAATGCCTCGGACACAAACACATGCGATCTGGGTCATTCACCAATTCACCGCGCTAATGTATATGTATAAAATAAATAAATATAAAACTACACATACGTTGTAGATACGATTCACTATAGTGGTTGTGGTGATTATGGTGATGGTGATAGTGGCGGTGGTTGTGGTTGCTGTGATCATGATGATGGTGGTGTCATCAACATCAACACCATCACTATTTCACGAGTCTCAAAATAATCAAAGCATCCAACAATTTTCCAACATTCGGCGCCTGCGGGGTGAGGAAATTCGATTTGGTGCGGGCGCGTGTGTCTATTCTGTTTGTAGTACTATTAAGTATTCTGTGGCTTGGACCTCGTTTAACATACTCGCAGGGGTTTTCTTTATTAACATCTAATCAAACCTGTCAATGACGACCATTTAACAGTCCTAATCAGACGTTAATATTCAACCATTGATGACGAACGAACGAACGAAAATGGTTTATTAAACTGGAATCAGACCTAAATAAAGCAAACATCCCTCACACAATTAGGTATTATAATCCGCTGGCAGCAAACCAACAAAATGCACATAATCTGCATACAAGTGATGCACAAACAAGCATCTGGTGCACATATGCTAATGAATGCAGCTGCCCAATTTTATCACAGCTTAACTGGATTTAGGAGTAGCTTGAGTTAATACTAGACTAAGTCGCAGGAAGCTTGGGTCTTTCTGATAAGGGCTAGTACTAAGCTTACTGTTTTCGTAATGTATTATGTATGTATTATGCGAAGATCAAAATAACCTTCAGTAGTAGTGGTTAATTCTGTCATACAAGAAGCAAGTTAAGATAGATAGAGATATGATCAACTGATTTTCCAAAAAAAGATGAGACAAGTACAATTGGACGTTATGCAAAAACGTTCCAAATTACAAGTCGCTGATAATTTAATAAAAACTTACTACTCATATGTAAATAAGTTCACATTCCTCAAATTTAAATACACTTCTTATGGCCTTCATAAAGTCGCAACACCAAATATGTATAAACGGTGAAATACTACCGTATTGTAGGTACAATGTTTGTTCCTCGTAGTAAAATTTGCGGAAGCAAAGAACTTCGCACAAACTCCATTTGCGTTGCTAATAAAGCCTAACTTTACGTCTCCATTCCTAAATAAAGGCTAACTTTACGGGAACAGTACAGTAGATAATGTTACGACATGTGTGTACCTACGGAATATTAGGGCTGAGTGCACACGTTGTTCATAAGGGCCTTAACACACTTGCGATTTGCAAGCTTATTCTGTATGAAGGCGATCACGCAGCGAGTTCGCCGCGACCCTTATTTGTAAAGCCTGACCAGAAACATATGAAGAATTGAAGATGCACCATATTGCGGAATTTCACTGGAACTAATTTATTACACTGGCAATGATTTTATGATAGTTTGTCAACAATGTCAAGCAAGGTAGCTTTCAAGTGCCTTCCGGTTCGTGTCCCAAGATGGCCGCATGCGTTTAAGTTTAGTTGTTCATTATTTATTCATTTTAGTTGTTCAATGTGTAGTATTGATAGCGTATTGTGCAGTGATCTAACGTATGAGTGAATAGCTAATGAAGAATTCAACTTGAAGCGTTCATAGCCCTTCCTGGGTCAAGGCCCGATAGTCCGCGTGGTTTTTTGTAAATCGCTATCACTTTACAAAAAGCACGATTTTTTCAACTCACCGTACAACGTGGTATCAATCCTCTATCTAGTCGCCTAGTGCGATTGGCAACGAGACATTGGCAGTAATGGTCGCTTAACTGTGACCGGTTGCCATTTTAAAAAAAATAGAATAGTAGCTTTCAAGTGTATGCTGCGTAAGAATCTGCTGGAACAAGAGCTCGAATAGTTCATCCATCATCCCATGTTGTAGACTTTCGTATATACATATATATATTATATTATGTATATATCTGAATATATATTATATTATAGTGTGTAAATGTAGGTATATGTATTTGTGTATAAACAGTAATATAATATTTTGTATTTACTTGTACTCTAGATCCTCTCTGTACCATCAGATTTCTGATTTGCACCCACTTCTAGTATCTCTGTTTGGCCCTATGGTTGACTGGTAGAGAATGCCATTTGGCATTAAGTCCGCCATTTGTACTGACTTTTGTTTTGTGCAATAAAGTTTAAATAAATAAATAAATGTCAATGTCGTTCGTGTTGGTTTCTTTAAAATACAAATATTTAAAATTATCCAAAGTAAATGTCGAAAACCATTCCCAGTCGTAAACGTAATATTATAAATAAATGGTACACGTGTTTACTACACGAAAAACATCCAGGAAAAGAGTGCATTCCATTAAATGATAATACGAGGTTAACATAGTAGAACTGACAGGTATTTAAACTAATGTCATCATAGCGGGTTGCGATTTGTTGCAAAATTGTTGCCATATAAATAGCGCCCACTTGACAATCCTCATATACCTATTTCTGGTCAGGCTTTAATTTGTATACAGAAAACTCGCTCGCGAATCGCAAGTGTGATTTATCATATTATATATTATAGCCTAATAATCATATTATTACCTAACCAGGTATTTTTGAGCCCATACCATATTGCGGATTTATTTTACTGGCAACGACTTTTTGGTAACTGACATTGAAATTCATTGAAAGCCACTGATGTAAACAAAGAGGAAACAGGACTAAATATTCCACAAATTTAAAATATTTTGCATAATATACCCAAAACTATCCACAGTGATAAAAGTCAAGTGTTTTTTCAATAGGATTCAGTGTTCATTTCGCAAGACTAGCGAAGTATTGAGCAGCATTCCGGTAAACAATGTTTTGAATTTGATTGACGATAAATCACTACTGGAAGAGTGGCGTTCTCTCGTGTCAGAGGCCCAGATCCTCTTTGGGTCACCGAGCCAGCTTAGTAAGTAAGTAAATCGCTACTGACGTTTCATAATGCAAATGTACGATATATGCACATTATTTTCATATGATAGTTTTTGTAGCGCCACTATCCCGGGGCGGGACCGAAACTTGCTAGGCTTCAAGTATAGTAAGTATATGTAGTATAATTAAATATCAGGCTATACCACCATTGATAGGCAGTCACGGTCTTCAACGCTTAAGGTACCGATTAAGGAGTATACACATTAATCACACTGATGAGTTTCTCATTTCTTTAGACATTTCTCCTGTCATGTAGATCCGCTGTAGGCTGCGTTTCCACCAGAGATGTGTAGCGAGGGATGCATTCAAGGATGGATGTGTTTTATGTTAATCAATAGAATCAGCTGCGCTGAGCGAGGATAAGTAAATGAAGTTATTCCATTGGTTAACAAAAACACATCCCTCGCTACGCATCTCTGGTGGAAGCGAAGCCTAACGATACGAAATATTAGCAAGAACAAGGAAACCCGCTAAACGCACGTAACATGTAAAACGTATACGGATACGCACGCAACGTTTTTGTTATTAGATTTACATGGAAGCGGAGTTAACACCGCGTATGCGTTACGTATACGTGCTGTCTGTTGCATTAGAGCAAGATGCTTAAAAATTAAATGGAAATAAAACACAGCTGCCGTAGCGACACAAAAGAAAACACTATAGGCATAGACAATTAGGCTGTGCACAGTTTTTGGAAGACAGTTAATTTTTTTTTTTCGATAGTCCTTGCTGGGATCTGAAAGCTGCTCAAGGGCTACTCCGATGTTTGTAATTCGACTGCCGAATAATGCCATCTCTCTCGATCTCATGTCAAAGTATATTTGAGTGAGTAGAATGGCATTATACGACGGTAAACTTTCGAACAACGGAGTAAACCTTTTGGTCATTCCCATGTTCTTTGCCATGGTTCTTACAAAATGTTCTTTTAAATTCACAATAAAATTGGCTGGGACCTTAGGGACCTTTGCCTTCGAAACCAATTAAAAATACAAGCCGACGAATGACACATGTCAATGTCTAAATTTCAACGGTTTGACACTGACATGTGTCAGAATTTGAATGGTTTGACACTGACGTGTGTCAAAATTTTAATTGCGGCTCCACACTACTCGCGAAATGGACTGAAGTTGGTCGATATGATAGTGTGGAGTCACTTCGCCGCGGAAACCCATACTTCGGCCAACTTCGCCTCGGCCAACACCGGTCGGTCTACTTCGCGAGTAGTATGGAGCCACAGTAACTGCCGTTGACATTCACAAGTGCCGACCATCGATATTTCTTTTTTTATAAATTGGGTCAACCAATTCTATTTCGAACCGTCAAATTGTCAACATAAAAAAACAGTTTGAAAAAATCATGATAAAGTAAAGCCTGACCTGACCAGAAATATATGAGGATGCGCCATATTGCGGAATTTCATTGGAACTAATTTCTTTCACTGGCAATGATTTTATGATGATTTGTCAACAATGTTAATGTCATTCGTGGTGCTTTCTTTAAAAGGCAAATATTTAAAAATATCCAAAGAAAATGCCGAAAATCATTCACAGTTGTGAACGTAGTCATATTATAATTAAAAGCACTATTATTAACGATGGGTTTTTAGACGGGTAGGTACAAGTCATTGGCTCAATCACAAGCCAAATGAAATATTCTATCACTAATGTAACCATAATTGTTTGTTTGTTTGTTGTTTGTATACGTGTTTACTACACGAAAAACAGTCGGGAAAAGAGTGCATTCCATTAAATGATATTACGAGGTTAACATGGTGGAACTGACAGGTATTTAAACTAATGTCATTATAGTGAGGTTGCGATTAGTTGCAAAGTTTTTGCTATATAAATCTTATAAATAGCGCCCTCTTGACAATCCTCATATATTTCTGGTCAGGCTTTAAAATGAATAACCGGCAGTTCGTGAATCTTTACAGCAAGGATATAAATGAGTGTAGTTAGTTAGGTACCTAAATCATAAGTGGTAGAACACGAAAATGTGTGTGAGCGCTTTATCCGCTAACAAACTGACCTCAGTTTGCGGAATATAATTGTTTTACATACCACCTAAGTTTTTTTTGATGATAAATTAAGGACTGCCGAAAAAATGATTTATAGTCTTCAAAAATTGTACATTAAACGAACGTCGTCTATAAACGTCTAAGAACGTTAGATCGTAAACAGACGTGTAATGCGCCCATCGTTTTCTTAACTGACTTTAGCCACGCTTCGCGAACCTGAAAAGACGTACTTTATGAGCAGGAGAAGTAAAAAGGAATTTTTCCTTTATAATGAGATAACTTAAGGATTGAAGGTAGTTTCCCTACAGGGCCATTATTTTAAGTGAAGCCACTTTTGCGCCAATGGGTATAAAGAAAAAAAAACACAATGAACAGATGTAGTGAATAATAGTTTTCCACCGAATTTTGTTTTAATATTTCCATCTCAACATTTTCACCAAAGTTGATAGAGAAAACATGCAAAAACGAACTTTATCGACAAAATATAATGGGAAAACTATTATTGACTACACCTGTACACTGTTTTTTTTTCTTTAATACCCATTGGCACGATATAGTGACTGTATGTATGGGGAGCCGAACTGTAGCGTACTTCGAGTGTTGCATAAAAAATAATTCAATTGAGCGGACATTAATATTGACAGTGCTGTTTTGACTGTCGGCGATTGGACTTCCTCAGGTGCCGGGGGGCTGATGATTGCTGTAAAGGGGTCACGAGAAACGCGCCCGAATCGGATTTGGCGAGATTCATTTACTTATAGCCAGTTTGTATTGAAATTACTGAAAGGGTCTAGCAGGCTAAGCTAATAAAACTGACCCCACAAGGGATTTGGTTATACTTTTGGGTGGAGTTATGGCTGGGCCTAAGAACACTGTATGCCTAGTATAAGCCTTCAATCTTTTTTTTCGGTCAAGTGCGAGTCGGACTCGCGCACCGAGGGTTCCGTACAAATAATATCCATCCTTAAGTGGTTAAGTTAAGTTTAGGATGTATAGCGCCCCATACAAATGAGGTGCAAAGTTAACGCAACGAACCCGTTTGTTCTATGGGAGCCCCCCTTAAATATTTATTAATACATCATAAATACATCATCTGTGAAAATTTCAACTGTCTAGCTATCACTGTTCTTGAGATACAGCCTGGTGACAGACGGACGGACAGACGGACAGCAAAGTCTCAGTAATAGGGTCCCGTTTTTACCCTTTGGGTAGGGAACCCTAAAACACAAGGTAATTTTTTAATTATTTTACTGACCTTTATGTCCTTAAATGAAGGCCACGAAGGTCAGTAAACATAATCCCACCAAAAACATTTCATGTAAAATTGGCGGCCAAGACTCACATGCTCATAACGCTTTTTCTGTAAAAAAGTTATCAGATCCCTGGAAAAGCCAAGCCCCTAAGCCCTGAGTTTACGAATCCTACACCTTGGCTTCAAAGGTATGGCTTGGCCGTTTCATAAAGTAACGTAAATAAGTTCAACGGACCGTCTGGCCCATACGATATCAAGAAGTTAAGTTTATTTTATTTTATTTTTATTTTTTTATTTTTATTAAAAACACGTTTACATGACATTACAGTTTCTTAACTAATGCGCCATGAAACTTACATTATTAGTACAACATTATCATAGAAAAACCAACATAAACATAAAAAAAACAGCAAGACAAACAAATAATAATAATAACAATTATCATCGATCATCCAATTCCTCACAAAATCTCAAACATTCAGTGCACACAACCGCCCATCGCCACGCAAACAAATCACACTCCGGTGCTGATGTCAGGAACGCATTGAGTAGCACAAGAGCACGAACAAGTCGGGAATTTTTGCGAGACACAGTACGCGCCGCCGGCGCCATCAAGAGATCGCGCTGCCGCGGTCTGAGAGCTATCCTAGGGACGTCAGGAACAAACAGTCGCACGAGGCGGCCTACAAGCTCAGGACAGTCGGACTTGCCGCGCAGGATTCGACATGCGGTAGTCAGCAAACAAAACTTTCGCCTAACCTCTAGTGAGTTGTAGCCGAGTGTTCCCAGAAGATATTTGGTTGGGTACATGAACGGGTAGTACCCATACATTTTTTTATATAAAAACCTGAGAAAGGCTTTTTGTACTTTTTCCAGTAGTAAAGCATATGTTGATTCGTATGGGAGCCACACAATCGACGAAGTTTCCAGCTTGCTTCTGACCAGGGCGTTATAGACTAGCTTGATCGCTAAAGGGTCATTAAAGTCACGCAAGTTACGAATGACAAAGCCTAGTCTTCGATAGCAGTCAGCTGCAAGTATCGATATGTGCTCATGAAATGTGAGACGCGTATCGAAGACCACACCAAGATCCTTAACTGAAGACACACGGCTTATGAGCTCAGACCCTAAAACATATTGCGCAAGTATTGGAGTACGCGCTCGACTGAAACTACAAACGCAACACTTGGCTGAGTTGAAAAGAAGCTTGTTATCCATACTCCACCGAAAGACCAAGTTGATATCATCCTGTAATGAATCCGAATCCCTTTTCGTCTCCACTCTGCGCACTAACTTTAAGTCATCAGCGTAGAGGAGGCATTGAGATGACCTGAGAACGGACTGAAGGTCATTTATCATAATTCCGAACAAAAAAGGTCCTAATATGGAGCCCTGACTAACACCAGATCGAGTATGATAGGGGGCCGAGACGAAGCATCCATGTCGGACATATTGCTGCCGATCACGTAGATAGCTTGCGAAGAAGGACAGTAGCCTGGGAGAGAAGCCAATTTGGTCCAGTTTCTCCAGCAACAAATCATTATCCACGCGATCGAAAGCTTTCCTGAAGTCAAAATAAATGACATCAACCTGGTCTGTCTTTATGATAATATATATAAACTTAATTCCTTACCATATAGGCTGGACAGTCCATTAGACTTATTTACGGTATTTTATGAAACGGCCAAGCCATACCTTTGAAGCCAAGGTGTAGGATTAGTAAACTCAGGGCTTAGGGGCTTGGCTTTTCCAGGGATCTGATAACTTTTTTACAGAAAAAGCGTTATGAGCATGTGAGTCTTGGCCGCCAATTTTACATGAAATGTTTTTGGTGGGATCTCATTTATTTTTGTAAGGTACCCTAGTTTTTTTCATTTATTTGGGCCATAGCGTCTGTAAGTAAGTAGTAATAATAGCAAAAGCGTTATGAGCATGTGAGTCTTGGCCGCTAATTTTACATGAAATGTTTTTGGTGGGATCTCATTTCTTTTTGTAAAGTAGTTTTGAATTTTTAGGTTTTTTTTTTGTGCTGTAGCGTTTCTAGGTAAGTAGTAATAATTGTGTATTTAAGAAATACTTACGTTTACCCCATATATATACACATTTATCCCCCATTTTAGAAAACCCATACAAACTTTTATCCCCTTATTTAAAGGGTGGGGGGTGATTTTCTAAAAATCCTAGAACATGTATTTTATTATTTATAACAAGGAGTCCCTATATCAATTTTCAGACCTCTAGTATCAAAATTTGTAGAAGTCTCATACAAACTTCCATCCCCTAGTTTAAGGGGTTGGGGGGTAAAAGTTCCAAGTTTCAGATTTATTCTATTGTTTATGTACTAAACCTAGTTTACATACCAAATTTCAGCTTTCTAGGTCATCGGGAAGTACCCCAGAGGTTTTGATACGTCAGTGTATAAGTGAGTGGCAAAATCGGCTTATTTTAGGTACCAATAAAACCTAAAGTATAAAAGCTAGATCAATTAAATTAAGTACATTTTATATGTTTCCTAACTGCATCTTAACCTGTGAATTTGGGCGCTCTGGTGTTAACTGGGACGAAGCTATGAGGGTTTAAAAATTAGACGAAACGGTTCGAGAAAAGGTAGGTAGTGCCCCGCTTCTTTTTTGCTCGTCTTGGCGGGGGCACTACCGTGCCCCCAGATGCATTATTAACCCCATTATATCCTCCTCAATTATGAATTAATTTGATTTCACTACCATCCTTGGTTTAGCTAAAATAAAAGTTTAAAAATTAGCTTTACTATTGTGAATAAATCGGAAACAAAATAAGATCGAAGGCTGTTATTAGGCAAACAGTGATCTTAGGCCCAGCCTTGTGGCTCCACCAAAAAGTATAACCAAATCCCTTGTGGGGGCCAGTTTTATTAGCTTAGTACCTCCAGTTTGCAGAATTTCGAAAAACTGAATCATCGAAAAATTCTATACTTCCCTGGTAGGAAGCAGGCTGTATAAGAGCTTACACAGCCATTATAACTAATTTAAGCTGTATAAAGGCTTTTTTATAAATTTATGAAACATGTAATGTCTCATTTTTCTTCTTTATTTTAGGGTACACACCACAATTTTTTATATTTAACTATTGATGTATAATAGGGCTTCTAAACGGGCCATGTTTTGCTGCAATTTGTGGCCGGCCATTGGTTGCATCTTGCTCTAGCGTAGGATGTCAGAGGAGGACGGCTATAGTTGCCGACCACAAATTGCACTAAAATATGGCCCGTTTAGAAGCCCCATAAAGGCTGTATAAGTGCTTATGCGAGCTGTGTGCTACTTGGGTTATCAAACATACTGACAAAATTTCATGACAATTGTTTGAGAAATGCGACCTTAAGACGATAACAGCCAGAAATCTGGACAATATCCGAACATCTGGACATACAATCATCAAATCAATTTCAAGCCAAGCTGAAATAGAGGCACTTCACTGTCGATCAAAAACCACAATTGGGATATATACCAAAAAAAAAGACGCCTATTTTTTTATTACATTTAAATAAATAAAATAAATAATAAATAAATATCGGACAACCTCACACAAATCGATCTAGTCCCAAATTAAGGTCAAGAAGGCTGTGTTGTGGGTACTATACGAGGATATACATACTTAATAGATAAATATATACTTAAATACATAGAACAACCATGACCCAACATTACATTTACATTTGTAACATAACATATAGGCCAATTTATGATTATAATAATGAAATAATGAAATGATATAATGAAATGAAATAATGACCTTTATTCTGCAAGTAGGCCACAAGGGCACTTTTACATGTCTGAGTCTACCGGCATTTCACAAGAGGAGACCACTGTTGAGAAGAAACGCCGAAAGAAACTCAACAGTCAGTCATTTTTTCAGAAAGCATAAGTAGTTACTTAACTATTACAATGATATGAAGTTAACTATACGTAGTTAGTAGATTGATGCGTTTATTGACACCTAAGTATTTTAAGCTCACGTCACTACTCGACGTGACTGGTACTGCAAAATGGCAAGGACCAATGAGTCGGAGAATTTAAAATGAATAACTGTTCCCTGGTGACATTAACAACTAACATTGACATATTCTAATGGTAAATTGCAGTATTAAGTATTAGAACTCTAGATATAATTTAGCCTAGGCCTGAGGGGCCCAGCTATTTGTTACTTGATGTGTCCACCTTTTGTCTTTGTATCTTGGTACATGCGGAATATTTTGGGCAAAGCATGCCCTGCCTAACATGTATAAAAAATTGGGCAAGTGCCAGTCTGACTCGCGCATGAAGGGTTCCGTACCATAATCTATAACAAGTTTGTTGTATGAGAGCCCCCCTTAAATATTTATTTTATTCTATTTTTAGAATTTTTTGTTATAGCAGCAATAGAAATACATCATCTGTGAAAATTTAAACTGTTGGTGACAGACGGACGGACGGACGGACAGACAGCGAAGTCTCAGTAATAGGGTCCCATTTTTACCCTTTGGGTTCGGAACCCTAAAAAGAAAAATAAACAACTTTGTGTACATCATCCTTCCTTCAAATCAATTAAATTGGTTTCAGGATTGTATGATTAACACAGAAACTAATTACTATTATATAATAATAATAGCCCAGAGTATGGGGTATTTACTGTTATTTAATAATAACAAGTATATACTTATTCATTCAAGGAAGTTCGCTATTATAAACAGAAAGGAAAATTACAAAATATATCATTATTTGTATGCAATTACAAATTTAAATTGAATCCTAGCGTGTTTTAAGAGTATTCGGTGTACTTAATAAACATTGATCTTGAACTTTGGCATTCAAATATGTTTACAAATCTGATAGAACGAAAACATTATTTGTAAAAGGTTGTAAAATCAGTTTTGTTGCTAAATCCTTTTTATTTATCAAATACAAAATACACAACCATAGATTAATTAGTCAGTTTTTGACTTTTACAACACTTTCTAAGTTTTCGTTTTAAGTTTTTTTTTTGAGGCAAAGAAGTTGGTAAGAAAAAGTTACACTTAATTCACGAGTACATTTTCGACTCAACGAAAACAGTGCCGTATGTCGCATTGAATTCAATTATGTACGATGCATTAGTTATCAATCAAGTTACTTAATCATCTGTTATATAGGGAGTGGCCGATCGCGGTACACAATCATGTTTCACCACTTTATTACGTTAAAAGGCTACAAAAAAGTATAGTGATATCACTGATAGTATTCGGGACACGGTGCTGATACAATGTTTATATTTATCTCGCTTTGCGGGGGGCTTCTAATCGCAACAAGTGGTTTTTACTTCCCTTAAATGATTACGACTATTTCTGGGCGAAAAACAGTTTTATAAATCAGAAAACTCACCGACAGCATAGCAGTTCTCATCTTCGATAATTCTCCACACAGTCATACTGATAAAACACTTTATTTTGCTTAAATTTTTAATAAATCGTATAGCTCGTCATTTTTATCTCGACTGAGACTTTGTCAAAACATGTTGTCTATGGTAGGATAGTGAAGCGCTGCTATCGAAGTGCTGAGCAATTCAGTTACCGGTTAACGTTAACGGTATTGTCTATGATTGAATATGTCGCAGTTATCGATATTACTCGTTTTAAATGATAAAAAAATACTATCTACCGCACTAAAAAAGTTCTAATCAGAATTATTATACAGAATATTACAATAATTAGTTATAGGTAAATTTGTATAGAATCTTTTTATCGATTCTATATTTTTTATGTGGTAATACCACATTTTTATTTTTATAAATAATGACACAAAGGTAAATTAAGAAAGAAAAATTGAATGCGATCTACTACAATCGAAGCGGGGTATAGTTATAGGTATGTTAACATTAAGATAGTTTCTTTAACGATGGGTTAAGTTTTCTTAAAAATAATTGTCTTTGGTCTGGTGGATACTGGTTAAAGAAAAAAATATTGTTTAGAAATAAAACACCTTTAATGTGAACAAGTAACAAATTCATTATTTACTTACGAGGGTCGTCTGAAAAGTTTCTGGCCTGACATAGAAACAAGTGTTTTTTTTTTTTTTTACTTTTCAACATAGTCTCCTTGTAAGGCTATACACTTGTCCCAACGATGCTCCCATGATTTTAACCCGTACAAGTAGTAGTTGCCGTCTTGCTCTTCAAAAAAGGCGTTCACGCTGGCAATGATCTCTTCGTTACTTGAAAATCTCTGTCCACAGAGCCAAGTTTTGAGTCTGGGAAATAGGAAAAAGTCGCTGGGAGCCAAATCTGGTGAATATGGTGGATGGTCAATGATTTCGTATCGAAGCTCCTTAATTTTGGCCATGGCGACTGCTGACTTGTGAGATGGTGCGTTGTCTTGGTGGAACAGTACTTTCTTTTTTTTCAAATGTGGCCGTTTTTTCGCTATTTCTTCCTTCAGCTTGTCAAGTAACGATGAATAATAAGGTCCCGTTATTGTTTTTCCTTTTTGTAAATAGTCAACGAATATTACACCGCGGCTATCCCAAAACACGGCGGCCATCACTTTTTCGGCCGATGAAACCGTCTTCGCCTTCTTCGGAGCAGGTTCATTCTTTGCAGTCCACTGTTTGGACTGTGATTTAGTTTCAGGCGTGAAGTGATGAATCCACGTTTCATCGACAGTTACCAAGCGCCGCAAAAAATCGGACTTATTTTGCTTAAATCGTTTCAAGAGATCTTCAGAAATGGTCTTTCGAACTTGTTTTTGATCAGAGTTTAACAGACGCGGCACCCAACGTGCGGATAGCTTTCTCATATTCAATTTTTCAGCCAATATGTAACAAACTCGTTCTTTTGAAATGCCTACAGTTTCTGCTAACTCTCTAACCTTGATTCTGCGATCGTCGAGCACCAATCGGTGCACTTTTTCGACTATATCGTGTTTGGTTGCAGTTTTTGGCCGTCCCGGGCATTCTTCGTCGTTCAAGCTGGTACGACCGCGTTGAAATTCAGCCACCCATACGGTGGAAAATGATGGAGCAGACTCGCCGTAAACAGAATCCATCTCATTTTTAATTTGGGTTGGCGTATTTTTTTTTAAATACAAATACTTAATCTCAGCTCGACACTCATTTTTTTCCATAATAGAAACTTTGAGGGTATTGTTTCACGAAATCGGCAATTATAGAAAAACTAACCGACAAAATGGCGGCAATTTTGACATTTAACTTCAGAAAAGAATAACGTTATAGTACCAAGGAGGTTTTTTAAAAAAAAAGTTTTTATTCATTGTGAGGCCAGAAACTTTTCAGACGACCCTCGTACTTAATTAAAGTTTAACCAGTCAATCGAAAAGAGGAGGGAATTTAAAATTCGCAGGGTATCTATAATTTATCGCCACGAATGCGAAGATAATGTGATAGGCACTTATAAATTATAATATAAATCCTTGTGCGACACAGCTACTCGCTGATCGGACTAATTATCTTAATAATAACTTTCTTTACTTACTGTCCCCAACAGAAAACAATAATAATGAAACCAACATCTCATATTTTTTATGTCAAACATGTGGAGTTTCTTAAGTGCTATTCAATAATATGCGTTATTAATTACATTAGTATTTATAAATCAGTAAACAAAGACACTAGCACATAAGATGATGAGTATCGTTCGTAGCAAAATCCCATACATAACACAAATAAAAGAGTGTTTGGTATTCAAGTTAGATTGACAAATAAATGTATAATGACAATAATTTAATATTCATGTAGTCCTGAAAGTAAACTACGTCATAACATTATTAACTTTAGTTAAACGGCTTCCAGTGTTTGAGCTGCACACTGCAATGCAATGGTTAAAACGTCTTGTCTTACTATGAATTTCACATAAACATACGACCTTTTAACGTAGCGCGGCTGCATAGAAGACTAACTTTGTGTAGCGCCTGAACAAACATTAATAGCAAGGTGTTGCGTTTGGCATGCAAATTGCTAACGTCGTTATGGTAGGCGCTTTGCTCATTATGAAGCGAGGGCTACGTATATTATTGTCGATTTACATGAAGACTTACGATGGTGAAAATTCAATGTCAAGATATAATGTGATATGTAATTTTATTTATTTAAAATTCATGACATGAGGTACAAATACTACATGGTTGATAACCTATATGTATGTATAATTATGTATATCGTCGTCTAGTATTTAGGTGGTAGGTACCCAGAGTACAATACAAGCGTTGCTTAGTTTGGGACTAGGTCATTTGTGTAAGATTATCCGTTGATATTTATTTATCGTATCAAAAAACCGATAATTCATGTTATGACAGCTCAGTATCTCATTCGTTAAGGTAACCCTTATTTTTAGGTATAGAGGTACCATAGCATAGCCATAACCAATGGTCGAGCGTTTTAAATTCCGCGCGTCTCGCTCGTTATCTATGGTAATCCCCGTTCGTACATGCATGTTTCAATGCATTTACGTGCCAAGTTTGTATTTTATTGATATTAGACCCTTTTAGATTTATTATAAGATCTATGAGGAATCAAGGGAAATCCTCAAACATTACAGGCACGTCTATAACGGAGTTATTTATACAAACTCGTTTTAGTTGTTCTTGGAAATATAATTTCTTCTAGTTGAAGTCGGTTATATTTTGCGAAAAGGTGATCTTTCATCATCATCACCATATCAGCCGATATACGTCCACTGCTGGACAAAGGCCTCCTCCAAAGTTCTCCTCAACGATCGATCTTGCGCCGCCCTCATCCAATTTCTACCCGCGATCTTAACCAGGTCGTCGGTCCTCCTTGTTGGGGGGGCTTCCAACGCTGCGTCTTCCGGTCCGCGGTCGCCATACAAGATTATGTTTGCATCTAATCTAAAGGCTTTCCTTGACGCTTATTGCATGAATTCTCATCGTTATAAACCTAACATACAAGTAAACATCAACATTACGTAGCTCCACTGTCACACAAGTTCCCGCCGGCGGTTACGGTTACACACTAATTTCGTCTGTGACAGACTTTATTTAATTTGACGCGCTAAATTTATCTTTCGCAGGTAAAAGTTGAGATATTAAATCCTGGAAAATAGGATATTTCGTATAGAAACGCGTTGGCACCCTTTAGTCCACAGATTCGCGGTTCGCGGTACATTTGCGATGGAATTGCGGGACAGCTATAAAATCCGTAAATGCGTAACTGGGTCAGGTATTGGTCGGAAAAGCATGGAAAGAAAAAGAAAAGAAGACCTGAAGAGTTAGTGACTTGTCGCGCGGCATAGCGTCGCCTGTCGCTCTCTCACAGTACTGCACTGAAAGAGATAGATCAATATCTCGCCCGAGAAAGTCGCGTATCACAGCTGTGCTTAAAGGTACAGCCCGCCTAGCACAACTACGCTTCGCGACTCTAGTCCCGCGACATCGTGTCACACGTCACTTTCATACAGTACTCTACAGAAAGAGATAGGTAGTATATCTCGCGCGAGAAAGAGTAGCGTATCACACTGCCGTGTTACGGTTAAAGGTCGTATCTTTATACGGATGTCACAGTAAGATACGTCCTTTTGCCGTAGCATGGCAGCACAGCTGTGCTTAGAGGTGCAGAAGTGCAGGACGCACTTCTAAGCACAACTATGATACGCTAAGCTTTATAGAAGGAAACAGACTAAAACGAAACCTCGATTTGTATAACCCGTTTACCTTTAGGCTGTGTTCCCACCAGAAAATGTGCGAGGATGCGTAGCGACTAGCGAGGGATGTGTTTTTGTTAACCAATGCAATAACTTCAATTAGGTACTTCCTCACTCAACGCAACTGATTCTATTGGTTAACAAAAAACATCCCTCGCTCTCGCTACGCATCATACAGTCCGACCAAAAAGAGTAGAAATTAAAAAGTGTCAATAATGTAGTGTCGTCCCCGTTTTCTTAGCTTGATTAGGAAGGAGTGGAACTGGAAACGCAGCCTATCATAGTTACCGGGTGCAAACTTAAAGTAACTTGATAGTATGGGAAATGGAGCAGTGATAAATATGACCGGGAACCCATCTCTTGTGGCGGAGCGGAGCTTTTTGTACAATGGACTGATAATTATTCCCCGGTTTTTTTTTTTTTTTTGACGACGCGGTTGGCGCAGTGCTTACGTAGTACGTGGCGTAGGAAACTGCCTGCTGAGCCGACGGGCTTGGAATCCCGGTAAGGGCAAATATTAGTGTGATGAACTCGAATATTTGTGCCTGGGTCATGGATGTTATTTGTATTTAAGTATATACATATAAGTATGTTTATCGTCGTCTAGTGTCCATAACGCAAGCTTAATAGAGCTAACTGTGGGACTTGATTGATTTATGTAAGGTTGTCCAATATATAATAAAAATGCACTTTCGGCTTCACAAGAATGCAGCCTGATTGGTTCACTTTCTCCATTCCACTTCAGTGCACAGACAGCCTAAATGTTTTTTTTAGAGCGCTGTTCCCCTTACATACTCTATAAACAAGGGATTTGCGGCCATCAATCTTGCTAAGCCTCTTTCGAGACGGCATTCTTTGTAATCCCTGACATAATTATATACATGCCTATGCTTTTGAGGAAGGTTTCCGTAATACATTGAAGTTTTAGAATTATGGATTATTAATTATACCTTGCGCGGCGAACAAGCAGTCCTATATATGACACCTGTCATCTCAGTACCTACATTTTTCCGATTATCCATACTAATATTATAAATGCGAATGTGTTTCTGTCTGTTACCTCTTCACGCTTAAACAGCTGAATCGATTTTGATGAAATTTGGCATAGAGATAGTTTAAGATCCGAGGTGTCCTTAGATAGGATAGTTTCATCCTGGAAATTATCCCTAAAAAGATTGAAAAGCGAGTGAACATTTCTGTTGGGGTACGGTGACCCTGTAGGAAATGTAATTATTAGACCAAAAGCACAATTGCTCTTACATTTGCTTAGGCGCTTTTAATAATCCCTTTTATCAAGTTCTACGCGTACGTAGTCGCGGGCAAAAGCTAGTAGGTTATAAAATGTACTGAGATGACAGGTTTCATAGGACTCATCGTTCGCCGCGCGGGGTATAAAGAGGCCTTATTACTTTTTTAACAATATATTAAGAAAGAGAAGAAAAGAATGTCTCAAACGATCAGCATTTTAAGACGGATAACCAGCCTTAAGCTCGTATTAAAGCAAAGAAGCTACTCCGAAGTCGTAAATTCGAAGGCTACTTATGTGCTAAAACTCTAATAATGAACTGTATGAGGTAGGTACCTACCTACTTCCTCATTTTCGTATAATGTAGAAGTAATCTAAATCTGACGTTGTATGATCTACGGGTACATTACTTTTTAGATCGGAGGTTCTAATAGATGCTAAGCGACATGATAATAAAAAATATGGATCAATAGTAAAAAAAAACAATGTTTAAATATGAAAATTATTTTGTCAGGTCAAATTAATATCACTCTTTTGTTTGTAGATAAAACAATTTACGACCGTTTTATTCAAAACGGATACCACCATTGGATATTCAATTAATTTCGAAATAAATCTTTCGGCGATACGTTTTTCAATCCAACATCGATTGGAATTGTGGAATTGAAGATTAAAAGTAGAACCCTCGATTAAACTGTTCGGATAAATGGTATTAAATATAATTTGAATGTACCTATTCGTTTTAATTATAATTTTAGGGCAGTTATATTGCAGTCATTCCAACTGCAACTGCATTATAACTGCAATGCCGCTTCTTGCAAAACCCCGGCTATCTATTCAGTTCAGTTTATCGATTGAGTAAATACGTAGGTACCTACGTGTCTTTAGTACCTAATAATATTTCGTCAAATTTCATACTGAAATACGTGTACACTCTATTCACTTCCACAAGTAACAACGGAGCGGAACACTGCACACTGCACACATTAGGAGCAGTTCTATTACAGTCAGCAACTGCAATACGACTGCATTATGACCGTGCAGCCAGCTTGCAGTTGGTGTGCGGTTGACAGGAATGCACGACAGCTGCAAGCGGACTGCTCAGTCGGTTTGCAGTTCTGATGCAGTTGGTGTAACTGTATCAGAACTGCCCTGGAACTGCCACTTTGCTGCCGGGTTGCAGTTGAAATGCTGTCCGTCTGTATCGGCCCTAAATGGTCACCTAAGAGATTTAAACTTAGGTATATTTTTTACCTTGCTTACTTTTACGTAGTCAGCGCTTGAAAGTGAAGCCAGTATTGGTTAGCCACGGGCTAAGTTTAGTCCGTCTGCGCATCTGTCACATCGTCAATGTCACAAGCAACACGTCTCTGCGATCGGTCCGTAGACACGCACACATAAAACCATTTTTTTTTCTAGGTGTTTTTATTTATCCTAAGACGGGACTTACTATACGAATAGGTAGTGTTCAAAAAGGCTTTACGCTGTACGCGACCTATACATGTGACGGTAAAAGGAAAATTTGTGTTGCAAATCTGACTTGGATTTTGTTGATTTAAAGTTTAAAGTAGATTTTTTGACAAAGGGGCTAAAATAAGCCATTATGACAGGAAGTGATTATTTGGACGAGCGAACGAAATTGAGCGAGTGTCATAATGACGTTTAGCCACGTGTTAAACACTTTGCTTTTCACTTCGACTGCGAGAAAGTATTTTCTACCTTCAACTTTTTCTTTCTTTATTCGTAAATGGACCTCTCTAGTTGATTTTTCCTTTCGCTTATTTTTAGAAACCGACTAAAATTCACCCAAAAGTCAGAGTAAAAGCCAGAATTTTGCGGATTCATGTTTTTTTCAGAAGCTTCGCCATCGGAAACTGAATGGTATTTCAATACCGAAATTGCTCGGCGCGTGAATGTTTGCTTTTTGAAAGCGTTTGTTTGTTATTGTGGAGAGCCAGTTTTTAAATGAAAACTGTGAAAATAAAGTGCGCAAATGGTAAACAGTGTAAAAGTCATTTTCACCTCACTAGCTCGGAAAGCCCAGTTTGTTTGTTTGATATCTATTGAGAAAATCGCTTTTTATCCACATGTGGAGAAAGAATTTTGACGTTTCAACGCAGCTAAAGTAAAATTTGACATAAGCTTATTTTCTGAAAAATCCCGTTTAAAATACCTACATGAAAGCTAATTAGACCTTAGTTTTAATAAATGGCAAATTGGTTGATTATTGCAGATATTTTTCAACGATATAGTACAAACCCTTATTCTTTTTTCCTCGCTGTAGTGAGGTGAAAAGTTTTGTGTTATACACGGGCGAAAAGTTATTTTACGTCTCGTGTATTGAAACACTCGCTACGCTCAGGATTCTATTTTGAACCACTCGCTTCGCTCGTGGTCAATCATAGGATCCTTTCGCTAGCTCGTGTTTCGAATAAACACTCGCGGGTAAAATACAACTTTCCCCCCTTGTATAACAAATAACTATTTTATCCCTCTGTTAGTGTTTTTGGTTTGGATATACATTATGCAACGGAACACTTGGGCAACCGCCGTATGTACGAGTATACCGGTGTAAAAGGTAGGTATATTTTGAACTGTATATGATACCTCATACCTATGCTGATTCACGAATTGCTTTAAATATAATGTAATTGGAACATCAATATTTTTAGAAGCCTGATAGAAATATATCGCATTTTTCGCGTTCAAAAAAAGGATTTTTTGATATAATTATGTGACTTCACCTGCCCGCGTCGGTGGTTCGTATGAATAGCCGGCGGCGATGGTACTCAGCCATCGCGGTGCCCCCTGCTAGATATCAGACGAGGCACTGGCGACCGAGTAAATGGCGGTATAACTTCAGCCGCCTTGGGTTACATAGCATCACCCGTCACTCTCTCACAGTACTGTACAGAAAGAGAGGTAATATATCGTGACGACACGTTTGGCGCAGTTTGTAAGCACTCGCCTACTGAGCCGGCAGTCCCGGGTTCGAATCCCGGCCAGGACAAAATATTTGTGTGATGAACTCGAATATTTTGTGCTTGGGTCATGGTTGTTCTCTATATTTAAGTATATATTTATCTATAATAAGTATGTATATCGTCGTCTAGCACCCATAACACAAGGTTTCTTCAGCTTAATTTGGGACTAGATCGATTTGTGTGAGGTTGTCTGATATTTATTTATTTATTTATGTCGCGCAAGAAAGTGTCGCGTTGTCACAGTTGTGCTAGAGGTGTTGAGCCTTACCCACCATTGAATGTTCAATTTGAGTGCTTATATTTTTGTTTCAGTTCTAAATGGATTAATTGTTACGAATCAAAGTTCACTCACGTACTACGTAACGAACCGCGCGCACGGCAATGCGTGCGAATGTGGATGGAATTCATTAAGCCCCCGAGCCGGTGTTTTACCCGCAATAAATTCATTATATTCACTAAAAGAAAACATTAAAATACATACGAAACAGGTTAAATCACGTCGTGGAAGTCGAATACCGCTCGACATGTTGTGAATCGGTACGCGATTCATCATCAGGAGAGACGATCAGTCGCGGCGGCGGCCAATCGAAGTGTTCGATTATGTATTTTAATATGTCTGTATCTCACGGGAGTTTTCTATAGTATAAAAAGGAAACATCATAATTTTTTTTAAATTTATTGTGAAATGCTCCATGACCAGTAGATATTGGATAAATTCAACATTTTATAGGTATTTCAGGGTGTTTTAACTTCTTTCTTAATGAGGTTTATGAGACAATTTTACAGCAAATAATTAATAAATAAAATAATAAATAAAGGATATTTAAATGCACATCTGTATATTTTTTCAATACACTAGGTAATTCCACTAATTAACTGAATGCATACCAGAAAAACGAATGCTGTGCAAAAAAAACAATTGATTAACTGAACATGTCCTAAAAAAAAACTTAAACATCATACAAAATGAGATGACCTTTTTAATCGAATTCACACCAAAAATATGGTTCGTACATCGATGCATCGGATATATTTGAAAGTTTTACCAAAAATACTGACTTGCGCACTAATTATCCTCGCACTGCACACTAAGATCCGACTCGGCCGGGTTAGGTTAGGTTAGTTTTTTTTATATCCAGTAAAACAGTTTTGCAAATACCTTTAAAGAGTATATTGAATTTGCATTATTTAGTGTGCATAATTAGTGTGCAAGTCAGTACTTTTGGTGAAACTTTCAAATATTTATATCGAAAAAAGGGAATATAAAGATATCGATTTAAATACATGCCGTAAATAAATATCAGACAACCTCACACAAATCGATCTAGTCCCAAATTAAGCTCAAGAAGGCTTGTGTTATGGGTACTAGACGACGATATACGTACTTACATAGATAAATATAATATACTTAAATACATAGAACAACCATGACCAAAGCACAAATTAATATTCGAATTCATCACACAAATATTAAATTATGGTTTCATAATATGTACTCGTACACATACGCCAGTTGTATAGTCTATCCGAAATTCTTTGATCAAATTATGTCAATCTGAAAACCGACCTTAAACATAATTCATTGCTGTAAAATAGTCTCATAAACCTAATTAAGAAAGTAGTTATGTCGAGAAATATGACATTCGTACAAAAAAGCGCTTTTCACAATTATTTTTGTTGATGTCTTGAGGAGTCATTGTTATTTGTACAAAGACAACATACTGTATAATATGCAGTTTCCTGCGAAACAAATACTTCGTATGAAAAAAAAAACTTTCATCACTGTAAATAGTTTTGGCTTTATTTTGCGAAAATTGCTTGAAATTTGCGGAACATTTAGTCTAGTTTCCCCTTTGTTTACATGAGTGACATTCATTGACATTAAACGTCAGTTAAAAAAATTGTTGTGGGCGGGTCATTGTCAGATTCAGGTGCGCGCCTTTCTGGTGGACATTTGCGAAATTAAGGATTGCAGTGCCTAATTTTCCGATTAAATGCCTGTGAGAATAAAGAACGTTCTCTCTTCTATAATCCGATGTAATAGCAATATAACCTAGATTCATCAATCATACAAGCTCTTAACTTTTGACCACCGAAGGGACAAATTTAGTTTTTGAACTAACAATGACCCTGCCAGTAAAATAAATCCACTAAAAATCCGCAACATGGCGTGGGCTGGTTGGGCTATACAATATATACAAAATACCTATAGGTACAATAACGCCTGTCATCTACCGAACTCCAAACCAGCGGATGCCAAACTGAATATTACAGTTGGGAGCGGAAACTTAGCGGGCATCTGCACAACTCGGACAATGAGGCCATTACCGCCAGAGTTTCGGGAATCGGATGCTTACTGTTCTCATCATCCTCCTAGCGTTAGTCCCGTCTTGCGACAGGGTCCGCTATCCTACTTTTTCTCTTCCACTTCGCTCTATCCTGGACATCGTGTTTTTCCAAACCGCAGTCGTTCAGGTCTTTACGAACGATGCTTACTGTTCTGATTTGTGCAAATTAGAGATACCTACTGATTTGTTTTGATTAAATTAATATTTAAGCACATCTAAAAAGACAGAAATATGAAAATACTGGAGACGTGCGAGTCAGACTCGCGCACGAAGGGTTCCGTCTTCCATACCAACAGATATTAGATTTAGGATTGGCACCAACTTCTAGTACTTATCTCTGTTTAGCCCTATATGGTTGACTGGTAGAGAATGCCATTTGGCTTTAAGTCCGCCATTTAATTCATTCATTCAAATAAATAAATACGAGCAATAATATGTATAGCCTAGCAAGTCTCGGCCCAGCCACCCACCCAGACAGTGGCGCTAAAAGCAGCTATACATCATATATTTGCATTATTTATCATAGCAATTCGACAAGCAATTTGTCATTAACTCCAAACCAGCGGATGCCAAACTCCGAATATTACAGTCGGATCGGAAACTTGGCGGACATCAGCACAACTCGGACAATGCGGCCATTACCGCACCGCCGGAGTTTCGTGAATCGGATGCTTAATGCTGTTCTGATTTGTGCAAATTAGACATGGGTACCTACTGATTTGTTTTCTATACTATTATAAAATTCGCAGCATTAATCGATTTCAGGAAAAATCTTAATAGCGTGATGCAGGACTGGCCGCGTGGAAGTCAGACTCGCGCACGGAGGGTTCCATCTTCCGTACCAACAAATATATACATATTTTGAATTGTTGGTACGGAAGACGGAAGGGCTTTGGTACGGACCACAAAAACGATCACTATACTAAAAAAATAAATTATAAGATTAGGAATAGGAATGATCAACTCATCGGATACTTAAGCTGGCTTATCAGAGACTTGATGTTAGTAAATGCTAATAGAAAACTAAAGATTTTGTAACTAGGAATTTCAAACTGGTATGAATTATCCACTAATCAACTTTTTTCTGTAAGCATTACGCCTCCAGGATACTTTTGCAGTCTGAGTCTACCATTGTTGAGAAGAAATTCAACAGTCGTTTGTTTATTATAAACTCGCTGCGTCGCGCGGTGTTACCCGCTCATTCCCCGGGAACACTAATTTTTTTCGGGATAAAAAGTAGCCTAAGTGGTAATCCAGGGTGTCAGCTACCTTCATACCAAAATGTATCAAAATTGATCCAGCCGTTTAAGCGTGAATAAGTGACAAACATACACATAAACACACTCACAAAGTTCACAAACTTTCGCCTTTATCAATATTAGTGTGATGGCAAACTAGGCAGTAATATTAATTAAACCTAATATGTAGGTACCTATCTTAGGATTTTAAGCCATTTATAAAATCTACATGTAAGTAAGTATGAATTATCAAAAATATTAAAATACACTCTCGTCGTAGAAGTCGAATAACGCTCGACATGTTTCGAATCGGTACGCGATTCATCATCAGGAGAGACGATCAGTCGCGGCGGCGGCCAAACGAACACTGGCGGCCGGTCGAAACATGTCGAGCGTTATTCGACTTCTACGACGTGAGTAAACCCGTTTAAGTATTTTAATGTCTGAGACTCACAATAGTTTTCTATGTATAAAATTATCAAAAATATTATATTCTGCTGTTTTATCAGAATGTCCTCCAATCTTCACTTGTCTGTTTTCGTTCCCCCGACCACGTAATATCCTATCAAAAAACGACCGATAAACATGCTAGAACTCCATTAACCCCTTGTATCTGCTCACAAAGCTAGCGTTATTCAACTTATTCCCTTAATAATCAACACCGTAACGTAACGGTAAAGGTGTTACGCCTTCACTTTAAGAACCACTTTTTTGAGGTCAGTTGAAAATAGAGCAGAAATAGATTTAAGGCCGCCTGTCCAGGGTCATAATTAATCAATCAGTCTACGTCTTCTTAAAGCCCTAAATACGACAGCACCGACAAGAGCGCAGCTCTTAAATTGAAGAAGAAGACAAATATAACGATATTTCACAGGTGAGGATACCGCTCGTTATTATTATGTCTTGAATCAACGATTCAGCATGAAACGAACGATCGAATGCTTAAGCAGGATCATAATTGTAAATGAGTCCGTTGCCCGATGGGAATTTGGCTCTGAATAAATTGTGCCAAATATTATATATTTGAGTTACAAAGCGTTTAGACCTACACTTATCTGAGATTAATATTCGATTTTTGGTTACTTTTTAGTGGTCCTAAACATCATTAGGACCATATTTTCCACATGAATCTAAAGTAAATAAGGTTGTCTGGAAGAGATCGCTCTTTAGCGATAAGACCGCCTATATTGTCTACCATTGTTTAATTTAAGATTTCTCATGTAATATTTTTCTTGTTGGTGTGCAATAAAGTATTGTTGTATTGTATTGTAAATAAATAAATATTAAGGGACAATCTTACACAAATCGAGCTATTCATACATCAAATCTTGTATCATGGGTACTAGACGATTTGTGTGAGGTTATCCAATATTTAATTCAATTTATTTATTATTTCTTACCATCCGTATAGTATATCTAATACTCATTTAACCAATAAGTTGAGTGACATGTATAAACAAACACAAACAATGCTCTACGGCAATAAAAAGTAAATAAAAGGTAACAAAATCTCTAAAGAATAAAATAGATACGAGCTTGCATTGAGTGTTGCTGCTGATTCTATATTCCGGTCACAGCTCGGACTTATTTAAGAGTTGCGCTAAGCCGAATTCAACGTTCGGACACAGTATTAGACAAACAGCCGCCATTTTGACCGAAATAAATTTTATTTATTTTATGTTTTAGATATCCGTACCTTACGATTTGATGTGTCCCATTCGCCTTTTGCATGACCTACTCAATAAACGTTTTTTAGCATTCAAACTCCACTACCCAAAAGCCCAAAGGTTGTCTGGAAGAGATCGCTCTTTAGCGATAAGACCGCCTGTTGTCTACCGTTTTTAATTTGTTTATTTGTGATTTCTTGTGTAAATGTTTTTTGGTGTGCAATAAAGCGTACTTGTATTGTATTGTATTGTATGTTTGATGTTTATTTATTTAATACAGTTGGGTCCTAAGTCTGTCCGTTCCATTTCGTCACGTTTAAATATGAACTATTTTTTATTTGCACGAGCATTACGTAGTGAAAACTAAAATTCCCATACACGTTTTGGGACACTCACATTGAAAATGCTAGAAAATAAAACTAAATAAAAGGTAACAAAATCACTAAAGAATAAAATAGATAAGAGCTCGTATTGAGTGTCGCTGCTGATTCTTCATTCCGGGCACAGCTTGGACTTAGAGTCGCGCTTAGCCGAATACAACGTTCGCACACAATTATTATTAGACAAAGAGCCGACATTTTGACCGAAATAAATTTTATTTATTTATTATGTTTGATGTTTATTTATTTATACAGTTGGGTCCTAAGTCTGTCCGCTCTATTACGTCACGTTTAAATATGAACTTTTTTTATTTGTACTGAGCGTTACGTAGTGGAAACTAAAATTTCCATACAAATTTTTGAAGACTTTTTTTAATACTTCACATTGTAAAATGCTATCGATGCTGAGTAAGATGAACCCAAAAAGTCAAGTTCTGGAACGGAATCGGATTTTTTTTGGGAAACGCCCAACAACAGTGACACATATTTTTTTTACGAAAATAGGTTAATGATTTGATTTCGACTCCGCTGTAAAATATTCTTAAAATTTGCTAAAGTTCGTGTTATCATAAAAATAAAGTGCTCTAATATTGTGGAGGTGATAATTCACAACATACATTGTGGACTGTGCAAGTTATAATCTATGAAAAAAGTTACAAGAAGAAAAGACTTTACGTATAAATAGCAAAGTTACTTTTTTATTTCTACCTAAAACGGAAAATGTGTGTTAAAGTGACTATAATGGATTTAATGCGGACCATGTGAAGTGTTTATATACGATAAATAACAAATTATCGGACTTATAACCTATCTAAAAGCAAACAAAAAAGTGCATATCATCAGCCGCAGCATATTTGATAACAGCGCCATCTAACGCGCGTGTTCCAAACTTCAACACCTATAACGACGGCTTATTGATTACATCTATCAAGCTACATTGCTAATCAGCACAACTCCGTAATTTCGCATCAATATTACGACAGAGGACGCTACTAGTATCATAAACATAGGGAAGGCGTTCACCACAAAAATTAAATAGTATAGGTAGTACTCGCGAATATTAAATTTAATACATTAAACATGGCATCTTGTAATACTGTATCAAAACCCAGCAGCAACACGACACTAGAGAAATGCCCTATATGTAAGCGTACTTCGGATCCAAAGAAATCGGCCTTATGTTCAGATTGCAAATCGACAATTCATTTTGATTGCACAGGCTATTCCGCAAAATTATACGCTATCCTATAACCACACAAGAGAGCCAATTGGAAGTGCAAAACCTGTGTTCAAAAAACTAAATCCCCTTGCGTGCCGACTGGATCAACATCTGTGACTTCAAACATTACTTTGAGACCGAGAAACAAAGCCAATAAGACGGCAAAAGAGCCTTCCCTCTCTACAGAAAGTACAATTATCGACCTCAATAGTGCCGATATTCAAAAGGAAACAATCCCGCTTGTGGACAATTGTCAGTTAGAAACCGCGACTAACTCAAACTTACAAAGCGCAAGAATTGCTGGAAACTCTACCCCACATAGTAATATTATCAACTTGCCATCTTGTGATCAAAACGTGCACGATATTTCGGATCCTTATACTTCAGTTGGAAGCCCAGAAGGCAACACTGCAATTATTTCAGACTTGCAAACTAGTACTGACTCGGAGTTATGTTTAAATCCCACCCTACTGCAAGAAAAAATGTCAAAAAGTACGGACTTCACAGCAAATGATACGTTAGCAGTGCTTGACATGAAAACGGAAGTTGAACGGCTCACTTCTGAACTCGCATCAACACAACATCAACTCGAAGAAGTGAGTATAGAAAATAACGGGCTACAAAGAACGATTGGAAAACTCCAAAGGGAAGTAGAGACGTTGAAAAGCCTTTGCAAATCTTCTAAATCGGTGTCCGTGCTACAAAGCGGTAAGAAAAAGAGACACTCACTTTTCAGTGACAATCACATTGCTGTTTCCCTAGCTGGTTCCTTACCGATGCCGTCGCCACCAGGTGGCGCTAGTGCCTGTCCTAATAACGACTGTGCAATGGAATTACAGCGACAAAATCATCTCATCCAAAACCTGGAGGATGAACTGTTAGTATGCAAAGGAATGATATCGCAGCTCATCACACAAGTAGAATTTTTGGAACAGGAACTACGTCTCTCTAAGGCCACAGACCATCACACTGGAGAAGATAACATACATGAGCAGAGTACTTGTCCAACTCGCGCTAAGTCAGAAAAAATTGAGTCCACATTATTTATACCACAACTATGCGTCATTAGCAATTACTCAAATGACTTGGTAAAGCAGATAAAACTGTCAAGTACAAACCCGTGCGTTTATTTAACGCCAGGAGCGGGTACTCGCGAACTGTTCAGCGGTCTTCAACAAAAGCTGCTAGCTTTCACATTAACGGACTTCTGTGTGATATATATCGGCGATAGAGACTTTAAAACTAGTACTAACTACTATACTTTAGTTAACTTTATTCGGGAAAAACTAGACCTGGTTCGAAACACGAATGTTATCATCTGTCTGCCGACATTTAAAATCAATGAACATTCGACTCTGTTCATCAAACGGGTAGAAATTTTCAACAAACTACTTTATCAAATTAATTTAAAATATAAATTTTGCCATATTCTAGACTCTAATCTCAATCTAAGTTACGACAGAGATATGTTTTCTCGATCAGGAAATTTAAACCGACGAGGATTTATAACAATATTTAATGATTTAATAGATTTAATAAGCACATTGAGGTATGATCTTAACTTACCTAAAGAAAGCAAACATGTTGGAGGAACACCTCAATTAATTACATTTACACCTAAGGAAGCACATCGGTCCGATATCCCTACCCATGTAACGCGACTGTCGACGCCGCCTCAGTGCTCTTTTGGGCAGTCTGGAGGAGTGGTAGCTGAAAATTGTACTTTTCGCGGCTAACATAAATATCCTTTTTCAGAATATACAAAGTATCACGAATAAACTTCATCTTTTAGAAGCACTTACTGAAGATAATTCTCACATAGATATTTTATGTATCTCTGAATCTTGGCTTAGTAATGAAAAGTTAAACTTATTACATCTAACAAACTATAATGTAAGTTCATTCTTTTGCCGTACCGAACACGAAGGAGGAGGAGTATTAATATTGGTCAAAAATGGATTGCAATACTCCGAACGATCTGACATCACATCTTTATCACTAGAAATGGTATTCGAATTATGTGCAATCGAACTACCACTAATTAATATGCTGATCGACTGATCGTAAATATATACTGGCCTAACAGTACTAGGGAAGTTGAAGTATTCTATACGCAACTCAATAAACTCTTAAAACTTCTAGCTTTGAAAGAAAGAAATAAACTCATTATCCTAGGAGGTGATTTTAATATTGACTTTATTACAGATAATAGTAATAAACATAGGATATCCAACCTAATGTCATCATTTAATTTTCATCAAAGAATAAATAAACCAACTCGTGTTACTAAGACTAGCTCATCCTGTATTGACCTATTGTTCACAAACTTTAAAATAAATATCTGTAATGTAAACGTTAAGGAATTTGGCTTGTCGGATCACAAGTGCCTCTCGTTCTCTATGCCTATCGATAAACCAAAGTTACAAAAGACATCAATTAATAGAAGAATATTTAATAAAAATAATATTGATAAATTTAAACACGAACTCCAAAACGTTAAATGGGAACTAATAATCTCAAATAACAAAAATGTAAACGATAATTATAATAATTTTGAAAAATGTATAAATATAATCCTAAACAAATGCATACCTAAAATAAAAGTAAATATAAAAATTGGTCAGAAAAAAACGTATCTAACTAGGGGGTTAAAAATTTCGTGTAGAAATAAAAGAGCCCTAAAGTTGCTAGTATCCCAGAGCAGAAATGAAGTTCTACGAAGCCATTATAAGCAATATTGTAGAGTACTAAAAAAATCTGTTCAAATATCTAAAAAAAAAAGCAACAAATTATCATTTAATAACTCACAGAACAAAACTAAATCTATGTGGCAACTTATAAATAGAGAAACGAAAAGAATTAATTGTCGAAATTTAAGGAAAAACATAGAAATAGCAACCTCAGAAAATATAAATATTAAAGACCCCAAGCAAGTGGCAGACGCTTTCAACTCTTTTTTTTCGTCCATTGGAAACTCGGAAGCTAACACAGCAAAACTGTATCCTCTTACTAACAATATAGAAAAATCTTTTTATCTTAGCCCGGTAACACCTGATGAAATCCACGTAATATTAAAAAATCTTAAAAATAAAAAATCATTTGGAATAGACGAAATACCCCCGGTTTTGATTAGAAGCTGTGCTGAGCTTCTGACTATCCCATACACCCATCTTATTAATCAATCTTTCTCTGACGGTATATTCCCGGATGCATTAAAAATCGCTGTTATAAAACCCATCCACAAAAAAGGTACAACAGTACACATAAACAATTATCGACCTATCGCACTTCTACCGACGTCAGCTAAAATATACGAAACCGCAATGACAAAACGGCTTTATTACTTCTACGAGAAATTTCAAATTCTACACGATGACCAAAACGGTTTCAGGTCCAACCGCTCAACAACACTCGCCATCTACAAATACCTCCAAAAAATCTTCAATGCGATTAATGACAAGAAGTACGCGGTAGGCCTCCTTCTTGATATGAGCAAGGCCTACGATAGAGTCAGCTATAAAACCCTTCTTGATAAACTATACACCACGGGAGTCAGAGGACCGGCATATGAATGGTTCAAATCCTATCTTAGTAACCGCTTACAATGTGTCGAGATTGAACACACCGACTTTAGAACAGGCAATATACGGCATGTCAGATCAGATAGAGTAGCTGTTACCGGCTCTATTCCGCAGGGCAGCGTTTTAGGATGCTGTCTCTTTCTCATTTACATAAATGATCTCCCTAACGTACTAGATAACCACTGCGTGCTCTTTGCAGACGACATATCCGTATTGCTCCCATGTGCAAATAATTTAGAAGTTGACAATAAACTAAACTCTACACTTAATAAAATCATTAATTGGCTAGATCTGAATAACCTAAAACTTAATTTGAATAAAACAAAACTTATTCAATTCAAACCCCACCAGAAACCAGCTTTAAACATATCATATAGCTATAACAACTCTAAATTAGAACTAGTAAGCTCTGCAACCCTGTTGGGCATTGACTTGGACACTAATATAAATTGGAAATCGCATGTCCAAAAAGTGTCCAAGAAACTGTCTTCATTTATTTACGCCCTACATCATCTTAAACGAGTGACAGACCTACAGACTGCACTCGTTGCGTATTACGCATATGCATACTCTAGAATGGCATATGGTATAGTACTATGGGGAAACTGCACAGATATAGATAAAATTTTCATCCTCCAAAAAAAGTGTGTTAGAATTTTAGAAAATATTGACCAAATGGAATCCTGTCGCCCACATTTTATAAAACTAGAAATGCTCACCCTTCCTTCCATATATATTCTTGAAGCATGTAAATTTGTCAGGAAACATATGAACCTCTACTCGCCCCAAACAGAAACTAAACGTAATGACCGAAACTTACATAAACTTAAACTACCATTCTCAAAACTGAAATTAGTTACTTCTAGCCCTCATCATATGCTCATAAAAATATATAACCATTTACCAAATACAATAAAAGACATAGATAGACCTAAGTTGTTTACAAAAGAATTAAAAAAATATCTTATTAGTAAATGTTATTATAGTTTAAACGAGTTCTTTAGTACTAAATAAAAAAATAAATACATTGTTGACCCTAAATAGATACATAATTAAGTAATATTAAGTACTCTAAGTATAGGTGTGCAATAGAGAACATTCCTATTAGTGTATTATAGTGTATAATAAATTGTTCCCTTTGTAGTCTTAGTCTTTAAGTATCAAGGGCTTGTAAGCTTAAGTAATTGCTGTGCCCTTGCAGGGCGTCACATGTATACCTAGTCTATAATCCATCTATTGTCTGTAATGTGATATGCAATAAAAATTGAATTTGAATTTGAAAAAAAAAACAGTAGGTATACAATACAATACAAGTACTCTTTATTGCACACCTCATAAAACATACAGGAGAAATACAATGCAAGAAATTACAATTAGAGGTAAACAACAGGCGGTCTTGTCACTAAAGAGCGATCTCTTCCAGGCAACCTTTGGGTAGTGGAGAACTTGAAAAATTATTTAGTTAATAGGTGGTGCAAAAATAAGAAAAAAAACACGAAAAATAAATAAATACATAAATATAATAAACGATACATACATATTATATCTCAGTCTGAGATTGCCTCCCAGAACCATTTTTTCGACCAAAAATTTCGGCCAATAGTCAATAGTCAATAGTCATTTATTCAATAAACAATATAAATTGTGTTTGAAATAGTGGTATTAAAATTAATTTACATCTTAACAATACAACAATAAATTAATAATTTGGCACTGTACGTACATGAAAATCAAACTACATCACAAAGAAGAGTATTAAATTAAAAATTATGTCACAAAATAGGTATATCACAAAAGGAAAAATACAAATTATTTCGCAAATTAGATATATAAGTGTAATATAATCATTTCCGATATCAATTAATAAATTAAATTTCAAATTAATAATTAATTAAAATAAATCATAAAAAAAATTACCATCATTCATTAAATAATATCATAATTGTTAACCGAATTCATCAATCGAGTAGAAACATTTCTTTAGCAAAAAAGCTTTAAGCTTGTGTTTAAACATGTTTGCGTTTGTCAGTGACTTAAATTCAACAGGCAGTTTGTTGAAAAGAATTATAGCCTGATAACCAGCGGAATGCTTAACAACTTTAAGTTTGGTTTGTATCCTCTGTGGCAAGTCTTTCCTTCTCGTAGCCAGACGCGTTTGCCTTTCTTCAAGCGTCTCTATATCTGCTAAATGCTTTATTAGGTCAGTGAGAACTATAAGTATGTAAAGGCATGGCACAGTGAGAATTCCGAAAGCAGTAAAAAACTCTTTACAAGAAGTTCTTTGGGGTACTCTAGCCATGATTCTAATTGCTCTTTTTTGAGCTGTGAACGCTGTTTGAATATTGTACTTATAACTATTTCCCCAGAATTTTATACTGTACCTGATCTTTGACTCTACCAGTGCATAATATACCATCTTGAGCTGGGACAATTTTATTTCATCTCTGAGACTACGGAGTGCATAGCAGGCAGAACTCACGGAGTTTGCAATTGCCTGCAGCTCATTCTTCCATTTCAGGCATGAGTCAATATGGACACCGAGAAATTTTACCGTTTCCATTTTCTCAATTATTAGGTTATTAGAGAAAATATGCAACACGTCTTTATTACTTGAGGTTGTTTTAAATAGCAAGGCATTGGTTTTAGCACAGTTAAGTTTCAAAGAGTTAACCGAAAACCAGGTGTGAAATGCTTCCATGGCATTATTGACTCTGATATTTAACTCTACCATGTTTTCCGCTGAAATAATTGCGTTCGTATCATCTGCATAAACCACAAGTTGAGTATCCGAGAGAGTGTTACTAATATACGATATCAAGTCATTCGTGAAGATAATGAAAAATATCGGTCCCAATATGGAACCCTGGGGAACTCCTCTCTCTAATGTGGCCATTCTAGATTTGCACACTATTTCGCTGTTATCTTGTATCCATTTTATATTTTATTTCAATAAATTGCTTCCTGTTAGTTAGATAAGAGCGAAAAAGGGTCAGCACTTTGCCTCTTATCCCATAGTGTTCCAACTTTGCAAGTAAGATGTCGTGATCTACAGTATCAAACGCGGAGCTCAAGTCTAAAAAAAGTCCCGCTACTTTTTTCTTGCAGTTCATTTGATGGACTACGTCTCCTATCAAAGCCGTAATTGCCTCGTTTGTACCCCTGCTCCTTTGGTAGCCATACTGCCTGGTACTTAAAATATTGTGCAGATGTAGATGTCTCATCAATCTATCCTTCATTAGTCTCTCAAGGAGCTTTGAGATTGTTGGGAGGAGAGAAATAGGTCTATAGTTATTAGGGTCTAGTTTTGAGCCTTTTTTGGGAATTGGTAGGATCTTCGCCACCTTAAACTGGTCTGGAAAAGTACCCTTTTCAAAGCATTCGTTAAAGAAGCAAGCTAGTGGTTCAGCGAGTACATCGATGTTGTCTTTAATAATAGTAATGGGAATCTCATCGTATCCACTTGAGCTTTTAGATTTAAAGTTTTTCACAATGAGCTTAACTTCAACTGCAGTTACTGGCTCAAACGTAATATCCTTTTCTATTCTTGAGACATGTGACTGGAGCAGTGGGATAGCATTATTTGAAATATGAAGATCACTATTCGTATGAGTAAATTTTTCCAAAAGAACAGTACACACGTCTTCAGGAGAATCTATTATTTTGCTAGCCCCACTTTCTTGTTCTATTTTTAGGACTAAATTATTCCTTGACCTTTCAATAATTTTGTTACGGTGTTTCTGTACGATTTTCCAAATCTCCTTTGACGAATCCTTCGCTTTTTCAATTTGGGACTGAATCGCAAGCCTTTTGGCATGTCTAATTACACGTTTATAAATGGTAATGTATTTTTTTTTATATCTAGATATAGAGTCATCAATTGCGCTATTTGCGCTTTTGTGGGTGATTAATATTCGCTTCATGCGGCTCGAGACTTTTATCCCTTTCGTTACCCATTTTATTTTACACTCCGCCTTAGTGGAAATTTTAATTTTTCTTTTTCTGAAACTTTCTCTAAAAATTCTATTAAATTTGTGTATGAATGTGTTGACGCCAATATTTAACAAATTTTCTGCCAACATTTTTTGACGAAATTGTGTTTTTCCTGCTGTGCTAATCTTCCTTATAACCTTACAGAGTGGCAGTTCATTAATTGGTTTGTTGATGTTATTTACTGTAAACGTGGTAAGGAGACCTGCATGACCATCAGCGAGACCATTATGGTCCACCAAAGACGAGGCCATACATGATTTTGGTAAATTAGTCAAAATATTGTCTAAGCAAGATTCTGATTCGTTGCGTACAAACGTAGCTGTCTTAATAAGAGGTCTAAAACTATAAGAAGTGAGCAATGATATAAAGTCTACAGTCTTGTTATCCTCCTTCAGCAAGTTGATATTGAAGTCACCACAAATGACACATTTTTTGTTAAAGAAATGTTCTAAGAGCCGTTCAAGCCGGTCCATAAAATAATCAAAGTTTGCATCAATGGGATTGCGATAACAACAAATAATATTAACGTTAGTTTCACAATCCTTCAAGCCACAGATTTCAAAAACTTCATCCTTATACAATTGTTTACAAATTTGATGTTCCTCGTAGGTCCTGTTAGAATACGCCAGAATTAGTGAACCACCTCTTTTCTTTTTTGACCTAGTATTATAAGTCGCCATTTTGTGGTTTTCTAAGCTTAATAGTGGCGCTGATAAGGTGCTTAAAAAATGTTCGCTGATGCAAACATAGTGCTTAAAATCGGTAAGTTTGTGTAGGTATAACTCTAATTCGTCCTTTTTATTTGTAATACCACATAGATTTTGATAATAAAGCCTTAATTCTGACTGTGTTTTCTCTACAGTGTTTTCAAATTTGGATTGCTTATCTCTAAAAAAGTCTTTTTATTTTGAGAACATGAAGGACTTGGAAGGGCGTTTAGTTTTTGAATGTTGCCAGTTGCATTATCGGTTTGAGAATGAAAAATGCTGCCAGTAGCAAGTTCACTGACATAGTAATCAAGATTTTTTAATATGATATACAATGCTTTATTATTTATCTGCCCAGTCCTTTTGTAAAACATATGGTACGAGTATTGTAGGTGTTTACTGGAATCCACTAAGAACGCATATTCGTGCAACAAGATATCTGTATATAACAATTCATTGAAGTGCTCGATTCTTCTATTAAATAAGTTACAGAATGATTTAAGCTTAAAAGTGGGGGTACAGATTATAACATTTGTGTGTCTTATAGATATTAATTTATTCCTAATGGAATTTATGATTTTATGGTAGTCAGGTGTACTATAAAAGTCCTCATTTCCTAAAAGGATAATACAAAAATCATTCATGGTAAAATGCTCCAGTTTACTGTCGATACCCTCTAGTAACCGTAAAATCCCTCCGTACGGCAAGAGATAGTGACAGATATCGCTCGAGTTAAATATGTTTTCAGCTGTTCTGAGTACTGCATTCCTGTTGTTACTACTTACTATGCACAGCTTTCGCCGCAATTGCTTGCAATTTTGTGGTTTGATTCCTTCCGAGTTAGAAGTGTGGCCTTTTAAACTTTTTTCTGGAGGTGGTGATTGACTGCCTGTTTTTTTCGGAGTAGATGTAATCACGGTGCTTTCCTTATCGCTAGTAAATATCATCGTGTCATTGGCAGTTTTTTGCAATGGCATCACGTGATCATCCTCTGGAGAAAGACTTGACGTATGAAAGTTTTCCAGGATCTTACACACTGTGTTCGTACGCTGAGTACTTGAGCTTCTCATATTGCAGAGTTGATTAATTTTCCTGTAAACTGGTGTGCAAGACATTCTTGTTATTAACTTTGGAGAATACAGTTTTTCCCTTATAACATCGGAAGCCGTGACAGTTTTAAAAATACCAATTTTTGTTTTATACATTTCGTTCGTTTTTTTAAGGTTCGAAATTTCAATTGTAAGCTTAGAAATTTCATCATTCGCAATATTCAGTTCCGAGTACAGGTTTCCTACCTGATTTTTCAGATCTCTCATAATTGTAGTGTCACCATTAGATATATTGGGCAGACTTAATCTGCTATCGTTGAGGATACTTTGTGAATCTGAGGTTGTGTTATCCGAGTAATGTAATTTAGTTATAGGTCTTCTCATTGTAACATTATCAAAAGACGTCATCTTAATGTTGTTTTAAATTATTATATACTGTGATTGTTTACAGCACCTTTAAAAGTGCGAAGAAAATAAATAAATATTTCAGTTGATAATAATTTAGTCACTTATGGCGTCATCTAGTGGCGTAGGCAAAAAACCACTGATCATGATAGTAATCGAAGTCCCGAGATGTTTGCGTGATGACAACGTAGTTCCGCTATTTGTCGGTAGGTGGCGTTATCAAAACCATCGATCATTTGTTATATGTTCGATAGCAAACGTAGTCCCGAGTTATTTGCCTGGTGACAACGTAGTACCACTATTTGTCGGTAGGTGGCGTCATCGGGTTCAAAGTCCAAATGTTTTTCAAATATTCAAACGGTCTTAACTTTTGTTGAAAAACACGATTTAATGAGTATTTGAGGATTTTAACAACTGCTTCCACCAAGGTCACTGTTACTAGCGTGTGCAATGTTTGTACTTCCTTCACTTTCACAGTTTTATTTCGCCGGTTTCGATATTTACATTCACATATTTTAAGTGTTTATTGCGCACTGATTATTAAGTTTTGCACTGAGATATTATTACACCATAAGAGTCAAACTGAATTACACTTAGCACAACTAAGAGCACTTTCATTTATCTACATTTCAATTTTTAAATACAAAATAATCACGAGCTCAATGTTTACATGACAGCTAGCGCCATCTACTCTGCCAAATAATTATGTCACCGTTCTACACAGGTAATGTCATGAAAAGGGCTGATTTCACTTGAAAGATACATGTTACAGAAATCCAAATGTTAGAACTAAACCAATAATAGACAAATACTACAACGCTCTTAAAGTACCTCTCACACGGTAGATTTTCATTTGATTCGTGCGTAAAGTCCTTTTTGTTAGTTAAGAGAGGTATTGTGTGGCTATTCCTTTATGTATGAGGCCTGTGGGTAATCATATTATGCGATGGACAAAAGATTATCCGACGATATCCAATCTGTAACCTGGTATTCCTAAACATGAGGCTTCAATCAAGATATTGGATAGTTTCTTTATTTACTTTTGTCAGGTTTGATTAGAAGGATCTTTAATTTTTGCACGTTATGAAACTACTCAACTACCTACTCCAGAAAAAGAAAAATGCGTGATAGAACTGATTGATAATTAACTTTTGTACCTGTCAATATAATGCAAGTATAAGAAAATTTAACCGACGTTTGTGAAGAACCATCGACCGCCGGGAGGCCGGATCGTGATACGAAGCCGGAAAGCCTGTTCACGTCTAGGCATGTACATATACTATGTACATATAGACTTCATTAACTAAATAAAAGAGACTTAAATAATTATTCTGCAAAAGATATTAAGTTTGTAATGCAATGGCATCTAGCTGTAAGTTACAAATGTATTTTTAATAATAAATAATAATAATAATAATAATATAGTGCTTATCTCAAATATTATGATATCATATAAAAATATACACCACTCAAAAAAATAACATTCAGCTGTTTAGCCTGTACATGAACACAGAGAGACGCAATGTTTAAAAAACAATTTCTTCCCGGCCTAGGCCTTCAATTTTGTATGGAATTCCTTTACAGTCCTCTCGAGTTATTCAGCCCGAAACGTGATGCTTCGAGGCCTGTTATAACGCACGTTATGACGACATTTTTAGCTTATTATTTCATTATTTATTTTCATCAACCCGGCTGCGTCCCAGCAAAGACCGAGTTTTTAACGTAAAACTTCCAGGTAGATGTTTGTTTTAGAATCAGTATATATTTTTAGTAAAAGGGGATGGCGTCAAATCAAAAAGCAAGCCCGTGTGAATAGGACCGGATCCCGGATGGCTTTAACATGTTCCACATCTGTTAGCAGGAAAGGTCCCGGCTTTTACTGAAATACGCTTTATTTTAAGAAAAGGTGTCTACCTTCAGTTGACGAGTGTAAAGGTAAAGAGAACCTTTATTCTAACAAAATTCTCTACCAATTTCATTAAGGCAAAATGGAAAACTGTTTCATTTAAATTTCAAGTCATCACGGACTTTTAAAAACGACGATGACGACGCGTTTGGCTCGGTTTGTAGACACCTGCCTACTGAGCCGGCGGTCCCGGGTTCGAATCCCGGCCAGGGCAAATATTTGTGTGATGAACTCGAATATTTGTGCTTGGGTCATGGTTGTTCTATGTATTTAAGTATGTATTTATCTATATAAGTACTTATATCATCGTCTAGTACCCATAACACAAGCCTACTAGAGCTTACTGTGGGACTAGATTGATTTGTGTGAGGTTGTCCGATATTTATATATTATTTTACTTATTTATGTTTACTTTTAAAAATGAGTACCTACCTACATCTAAAAACAATACGTTCGTAGCTTTTATCAGAGGGATTCGTGTCGGTCATTCACCTATCAGCTCATACGTCCACTGTTGGACATTGGCCTCTTCCTCCGCCACAAGTTGCGATCCTGTGCAGACCGCATTCATAGACTCCCTCCGACCCTAACGCGTCATCTGTCCACCTAATCGGAGGCTGTCCCACGCTGCGCTTTCCTATACGCGGTCGCCACTCAAGGACTTGGCTGCCCCAACGGCCATCCGTTCTACGGGCTATATGGCCCGCCCAACCATGCAATCCTGTGAGCTATATATATATGTCGGTTACTTTGGTTCTTCTGCGAATATCCTCGTTTCCGATTCTATCACGCAAAGAAACTAGGAATAAGTTCGCCTTTGTACATGCTTATTCTTTTGAAATGTATTTCTTGCTTTTGTGTAAAATAAAGTGTTTACATGCATACATAAATTTTACACAATAACTACTTAATTAAATACAGCTCTCAGGCGGTTTTAGCGAAGATCAAAAGAGAGAATCATCTAGTGGTTCATTTTGTGCTTGAGACTAGTTATTAGCTCTCCTGAGATAGTTGCGTCTATAGAGGAAATTGCGTCTTTTTTTGATATCATAGACAAGATTTTAAGACCATACCGCTTAAAGTTCGGCGCTATTAATATAAATAAAGAAAACTGTGGTAGTTATAAAACGTTGTACTTCTACGGTATCATCATAAGATGCATTTGCCTTTATAGACGCAATTCTCCAAAGCGGACCTTACCTCACATAACAGGTAGGGTTGTTATTGAACAGGCGACCTACGGGCTTTACGTCCCAAATGTCTAGCAGACTAGACCGCCCCAAGCAAACAGTTGTTGTGTTCAACCAGTCAATTTATTGCGGAACAGACCTATTTTGAAATCACTGCTCTTCAGAGAACAATCTGATAAATAACTACAGATAGCCTGGCGCATTTCGATTGACGGTAACTACCCCATTTCTTGGCAAACGTTTCAAATATTGCAATTCCAAAGGAAATGCCGACTTGGCACACCGCCAGACACCCTCCACCCCTGAAACGACGTATCTTATACAACCTTAACATATACTTAAGTCTTTTTGTAGATTCAAACTCATGACACACGTATGCCAAATTCTCCTTTTATCTAAAAGCTTAAACGTTCAAAATCGCTTATGAAACGTGTGGGAATTTTTGAGGCTCTGAGTATAATTTGATTAAAGTGACATGTTGTCTTAAAAGAAACTGAACACGTGAGCAAATAATTTGGAGAGGTCAGAAATTTCGAGGAAATCGGTGTTGGAAATTTTATGATCTTGTTATTGGGATGTGGTGTAGAATAGTTAAATATATATCGGTTCTTAGTGTAGGTAGCTGTTTATTAGGGTTCCGTACCCAAATGGTAAAAAACAGGACCCTATTATGTACTAAGACTGCGCTATCCGGCTGTGTCTCATGAACCGTGATAGCTAGGCTGTTAAAATTTTCACAGATGATGTATTTCAGTTGCTGATAATAAACAACAAAAACTAAAAACAGAACAAAATAAATATTGGTTGATTGGGGCTGACGTACGACAAACGTGATCGGTTGCGTTAACTTTGCACCTCATTCGTACGGCGCAAACCCACCATAGCATAGATACCGTGCAAACTTAACTTAACCCGGCCAGTTAAGATGAGAAGTGTTTGTACGGAACCGTGCGCGAGTCCAACTCGCACTTGGCCGCTTTTTTATTTTTATTAAA
This sequence comes from Apotomis capreana, assembly GCA_947623375.1. Taxonomy (NCBI): domain Eukaryota; kingdom Metazoa; phylum Arthropoda; class Insecta; order Lepidoptera; family Tortricidae; genus Apotomis; species Apotomis capreana. Next base: position 17,107,210 of record OX392519.1, read on the forward strand.
CCATATTTATATAGCAAAAACTGATATACTGCCATGATAAAACCGAGACATTTCTAAATTGTTGATATCGCAATGCGTCGTTAAATTAAGGAACCGAGTTTTCCGAAAACTAATCTACAATGCATAGTTTATGTATATTTATTTACCATTTATATTAAAAATAAGCTATACCTAATACCTAGTATATTTTTCGAATTTCACTTCACATGAAAAATGTTATTGAATAGCTAGCAATCGTATTTTGCCTCCTGACTCATTTTTCTTTATTCACCAGCTAGCAGTGATATTTTATTTCGTTTTTATTAAAGTATGGAAGTTTCTTTTATGAAGCCCCGTCACATGTGCAATATCGTACAGTTGATTAAATTACCTTCGTTACACATCAATATTGAATTCTTCATTCAAGGAAACACAATGAGAAGATTTTTTCTATATGATCTCAATTCAACAAGCTCAAATGTCATAATATTATGTAATTACATCGATAACACAATTTGTAAAACTATATTCTAAAAAGTCGGTCCGACCCAGGGGTAGTGGCGCTACAAACAGCTTTCTTATGGCAATAATGTGCATACGTCATAATTGTATTTGCATTAACGTCAGTAGCGAATTGACAAAGATTTGTCATTAACCAAATTCAAAACATTGTTTACCAGAACGCTGCTCAATCCTTCGGTCTTCTTGCGAAATAAATACTGCATCCTATAGAGAAAAACCCCGACTTTAATAAATGTGGCTATCTTTGGCTTTATTATGCAAAAATACTTAGAAATTGCGAAATATTTAGTTCCGTTTCCTCTTTCTTTACATCAGTGTCATTTACTGACTTCCAACATCAGTTACCAAAAATTTGTCGTTGCCAGCAAAATAAATTAGTACCACTAAAATTCGCAATAAGGCGGAGGCTGAAACACACCCTGTTGGGCTAAAGACATCGCTATAATGAATGCCATCTTCTTCTTCTCGTGTCGAGGTTCCCTTTCAAATACTTGATGCCCAATGAGCAGCGGTGTTGATGGCTCTGGTCGTCGCATCTCTCAGGTCGTAGTCAGAGCAGGAATGCGGGCATGCGGGGCACGCCAACAGATGCGCCATCGTTTGCGGCGCTGTGTTGCAGACGCACTGGGTTGTCCGATCGTGGAGTAGTCCCCATCTTGCCATGTTCTGCTTACAGCGGCCCACAATGAATGCCATTAAATAAATCTCTCATTTTCATAAAAATTGGGCAAGTGCGAGTGCGACTCGCGCATGAAGGGTTCCGTACCATAATCTATAACAAGTTTGTTGTATGAGAGCCCCCCTTAAATATTTATTTTATTTTATTTTTAGTATCTGTTGTTATAGCGGCAATAGAAATACATCATCTGTGAAAATTTCAACTATCACCGTTCTTGAGATATCACCGTTCTTGAGATACAGCCTGGTGACAGACGGATCGACGGACGGCCAGCGAGGTCTCAGTAATAGGGTCCCGTTTTTACCCTTTGGGTACGGAACCCTAAAAACCAAACAGTCAACCTAACTGAAATACTTTCACTCTTCCATAGACGAAATGGCAGGTTCTTGTAATTAAAAACGTCAATTAATTCAAGTAATAGGTACATAAATATCGTAAAATCGTCTATTAACTTAAGGTTATTCATTTAGAAATCTCAATCATCGAATAAAAATGGTCTTTATGTCGCTATTCAGAAGTCACCACCAGGCATCGAAACCCTTTGAAAAAGGAACGTAATTAATTATTACAAATTAAGAAATAATATACCCTCGTCTGCTATTACTTGGCAAATACAGTGCAGGACAATAATGTATACACTAGGGGTATAATTCGATTTTATCACTATAATACTATTAAGGCGAAAGTTTGTTTCTTCTTCACGCCCAAACGGACCAATTTTGATAAATCTTGGTATGAAGGTAGCTGACACCCTGGATTAACACAAAGGCTACTTTTTATCCCGAAACATTTAGTGTTCCCGTGGAATAAGTGGGTAACACCGCGGCGCAGCTAGTTTAGAATATTTTTGTTGAATCAGATTTTCGCAATTATTCAAAATGGCTGACTCAACTATTTCAAAACGAACTCTCAAGTTTTACAGGTTAAAGAGCCACGTTTTATAAAACTTAAGTTATAACCAGGACTGAAACCTGTACGTGTAGCATAACTGTGGCACTCGACTCTTTGTTGCGCGACAAATACTCCCTGTCACTTTCCTTTCAGTACCGTGCGAGCAAGACAGGTGACTCTGTCGCGCAAGTTTATTTTTTTTATTTTTTTCATTTGATGCGAAGTCGGATGAAGATAATGCTAGTCCTGCTAAGTAACATAACCATATGACTTTGACAGTGAAGCTAAAGACATGATACCTGTGCTAACTCGGGGCACTGATAAAAGTAATGTAGCAAATTTTTTTTTCGACAAATAAATATATCGATGTTACTGTTACCGTCTAAATGACGACGCGTTTGGCTCGGTTTGTAGACACCTGCCTACTGAGCCGGCGGTCCCGGGTTCGAATCCCGGCCGGGGCAAATATTTGTGTGAAGAACTTGAATATTTGTGCTTGGGTCATGGTTGTTCTATGTATTTAAGTATATATTTATCCATATAAGTACGTATATCGTCGTTTAGTACCCATAACACAAGCCTTCTTGAGCTTAATTTGGGACTAGATCGATTTGTGTGAGGTTGTCTGATATTTATTTATTTTATTTATTTAATGTTAATCAGCATTAAATATTTTTTTTTCTCTTCATTTCAGTATGAAAACAATAGACAAATTAAAACGTGTATTTATTTGTTTATTTTAAATATTTTTTATAGTAAGTATACAATCACAATTTTTTCCATTCGTCGGTATTAAAGATTGCCGTCTAGATGAAAATATCCACTTCATCGGACATGATATCGCGCCGATTAAAAGTAATCGAGAACTTTCATCGAGACATGTATTAATATATATCGACATCTTTGCTATCGATATCAAATCCCTAGATCGTGCCCCGAGTTGAGATCGAGCACAGGTATGAATTTGAAAGTTAAACTAAAGTGCTTGTCAAGTGCCAGAACTCTTCTTGTAAACTAATAAGTGACACCGAACCACTTACCAGCTTCAGTGTACAAGGAAACCCTGCCTTTAGTAAACTAAGCATCATTACAGACACGAACAGCATACAAACAAAAAGAACGTAAGTGCACTAAGAAATACAAACACGTCTGGCATTTTAAAGTACTTACCTACCAGTACAGTTATTCCGCAAAATTATTTCATGTAAAATTGGTGGCCAAGACTAAAGTTTAGAAAATTATCACATGCAATAAAATACAAGCACTCTTTATTGTATATTTTGAAAGACATAGAAAACAAAAAGTAAGAAATTATAAATTTATGAAACCACACCTCATTTTTAGGGTTCCGTACCCAAAGGGTAGAAACGGGACCCTATTACTGAGACTTCGCTGTCCGTCCGTCCGTCCGTCCGTCTGTCACCAGGCTGTATCTCAAGAACGGTGATAGCTAGACAGTTGAAATTTTCACAGAAGATGTATTTCTATTGCCACTATAACAACAAATACTAAAAATAAAATAAAATAAATATTTAAGGTGGGCTCCCATGATGGGAGTCCCATGCAACAAACTTACAGATAATGGTACGGAACCCTTCGTGCGCGAGTCCCAGTCACACTTGGCCGATATTTTTTTATATTTTACCATTGATACAAAGATTAAAGCACAAAGAATAATTGAAAATGTTTAACTTGGTGGAAGAGAGCGGGAATCGAACCACTTCCCGATAACCGGGTTACTGGGTTAGGTTTATTTTAAAACAGTCTTGAAAAATCAACTATTATAGATAAAAAATTACGTTACTGCTGACAAAACTTTAATTTGGGTAGTCAATGAAATGCCCCACGTTATAGGTTGATGGATATTTTTTTATTTCACAATAACAAATTATATTATACATTAAATTACCTTGTAACATGAATTCATATTATAATCGTCAATAGAAACATAAAATCACATTAATATTATAAAGGCGAAAGTTTGTGAGTATGTTTATGTGTATGTCTTCACGCTCAAACGGCTGGACTGATTTTAATAAATTTTGGTATGTAGGTAGCTGACGCCCTGGATTAACACATAGGCTACTTTTTATCCCGAAACATGTAGTGTTCCCGTGGGATGAGCGTGTGACACCGCACGGCGCAGCTAATAAAATAATAATCTCATACTTTACTATTACTTTGCTATTTTGACTCGTCTTGGCGGAATACTACCGTGCCCCCAGCTCTACAAAAGCGTCGCTTTGGTCGGCGATACATTGTGCAACTTGCAGCATGATACGGTTGTGTGTCAAAAGAAAAAAGGCATTAAGTATCTGTGAGGATCAGTGTGTTTACCGCTTTTCGCTATGTGCAGCCTCTCAAGGGAAATATCGATACGGAATTTAGATGAATGGTCTAGTTAACTGAGCGCTGTACACGTCCAATAACTTATAAATTCTGAATGAACAATATTGTATGGGAAGATTAATGTTGAGCTTTATATGAGCAACGAGTATTGTTGAAATTGTGTTTTCAGTTAAGTGAAATGGTTGCTTGCTTGCTGTAAAGCAATGGGGACAGGGGATCGTGCGTGTAAAGCGCACATCCTAGGGTATGGCTAATGCGCATAAGCATTTCAAACACATATGACGCAGAGGGCGCTCCAGTAGCGTTAGAATTAAGGAATGAAAGATTTGGTGTGATTGACGTAGCGATCTAATAGCTCAGTTGGGAGAGCAATACGTCGGAAACGTAAAGGTCGCATCGCAGGTTCAAATCCTGCTTAGATTGTAGTAGATCGCATTAAATTTTTCTTTCCTAATTTACCTTTGTGTCATTATTTATAAGTGAAATGGTTTTCCGAATGAAGTAAATAAACAGATCTAAAAATGATAAATTAATTAGCGTGGTAAGATTTCGACGAGATGGAATTAGCAAATGCTCATTAACCTAAATTAATGCTGGTTTAGTATAGGAAATACAATTTGCCGTCTCATACCTACTTTGAGTTTTTTGTTCTGCGAGTGTAATTTATTACAATGTAATGTAGGTACCTTTAAACACCTAAACTACAATGAAAAAATAAATAGCTAGTTTAAACTACTTAAGAAATTGCCAAATTGTGCTCAGCATCAACCAAAATTATGAAAATTTTACACAACTTATTTTGGTTACTAGTAGCCCTCAGTTTGTCAGTCCTCGGATTTGTGTAACTAGCAGCTCTGCTAGCAGCTAACATTCACTGTCAATAGTAAAAGAGTTTTAATGTTAAATTATAACCATGACATGATTATAAAACGATACAATGGGGAACGATTTATTGTCAAAGGACTAGTACCCAATATTATTATATACTCGTATATTATTTTTTACAGATGGGATGTAAAGCTTTGTAATTTTTGTTTCAATAATAAAGTAATAGACGTAGCCTTTTCGTGGCCGACAGCTCTTACCTAAAGGCAATTCGCCACAGAATAGTGATAAATTACGTGTAGATTTTTGCTCTGGAGGGCCTAAATGGGCTTCTGTTCGGAGAAAAACTCGCTAAGTGCCTTCCCGACTGATAGTGCGAATAGTACTTAGTTATGTGGCGCAACGTAGCGCGGCAAAGGCACTGTAAATGATATGAATAAGGATAAATAATTATTTAAATGTTTACAATGAAGCGAAAAATTAAAAAAATTAATGGTTCAGACAGGATTCGAACTTGCGTTTCCAACGGCTTTCCGGGCTAACACGGGCGTCCTACCAACTGGACCACGAACCAGATGTCAGAGCCATTGAATCTTTCAACCAGTTGCTTCAACATGCCTTAGGGGGGCATCGTAGCGCCATCTACCGTAAAGATTTAGATTTTTCAATTTTTCGCTTCATTGTAAACATTTGGTTTACGTTAGCAGACGTTACTGCTTTAATAAAAAAAAAAAATATTTGTTGCAAAATTAAAAGCAATAAAATTGACATGAATTAAAATACTTGTCTGAGTACATTCCAGCCCGAATATTATTATAATGGGAGGTCTTAAAACATTAGTGTGGTTTTATGAAACGAGTTCAAGTGAAACATCTTCCCTAGAGTCTTCTCCGGTGAAGCCACTATCAATAAAGACTACGTCATACCGTCGGCTTTTGACGTGAGGGAAAAGCGTGATGAGGTCACAAGAAATGATAAAAAATGGCGTCGTAATCAATGCACATATAAAAAAGTGTATCACGCTATTAAAATATGTTCCGAAATATTTCATGTGCGTCAGTCATGCTCATCGTCATTGATTGGAAATTCGGGTATCAACACAACATACCTTTTCGGGTTTGCGTTAAAATCAAACTAGAAGTTTCTCATCTATACCTGACCTAAGAAAATACTGAAATATTTCCCTTATACAATATCTTTTCCTGAATACATTATTATAGTTACCCTAATCCATTAACTCACGGATAACCGCCATTAACATTCCACAAAACCCGCCCGTTTCCGATACATCAAACCGAACATCCTGATATCTCATATCCCTAGACAACATCCGAAACTCTTTTAGTCCGGCTGTACACACTCGCTGAACCTTGCCGCGATTCCTCTTGTAGCGATAGTCCTCCGTATTACTCTTTTTTATGCCATAGGGGGCAAGATTTTATCCTGTAAGTGAGTCGAAATTATAAAAAATACATATGTTTATTTCGTTATTTAATGTTTTTCTGTGGATCCCATGGATGATATGTTTATCTATTATAAGTTGTGTACATAGCTAGTTCTTTACCCATGGTTACATATACATATTTCCGTTTTATCTGACATTACATTTTATGATTTTATTGTTATTGTTGTAGTTATATTAGGGTAGTATTTAAACGCACATAAAAAAAAAACCTTTTTCTATGCAAAAATAATCAAAATTTATATCAAAATTACTGATTGCACAGCAAATATTGCACTCCAAATTGTTACTAAATATGCTACAATTTATATTTGTGGCGTGCATCTATTTATTTAAAAGTAAAGCATATTTAAGTAATGCATAGCTAATTTGATGACGCCGTTGGCGCAGTGGTTAAGCAACTGCCTACTGAGCCGGCGGTCCTGGGTTCGAATCCCGGCAAGGGCAAATATTTGTGTGATGAGCTCTTATATTTGTGCCTGGGTCATGGATGTTATTTGTATTTAAGTATGTATTTATCTATATAAGTATGTTTATCGTCGTCTAGTGTCCATAACACAAGCCTACTACTAGAGCTTACTGTGGGACTAGATTGATTTGTGTGAGGTTGTCCGATATTTATTTTATTTTTTTATAATGACTACCGCACATTATGGAGCGTTTTTTAGGGATATAAAAAAAAAACTAACCTAATCTAACCCGGCCGAGTCGGATCTGCTCTGAAAGGTGATCAGGATTAGTTGGTTACCTATCTGAAACACTATTTTTTTTCCCATCTGTAACGTTTCGCCAAATTTTCATTTGTCCGAAAGAATTTTTTTTCAAAAACTGTTTATTTTACTGAATAATTATGAAACAAACCTAACCTAACCTACTGGGTTCTTTAAAAAGATGAAAAGTAATGTCGTGCTGATATGTATTTTGTAATGATCTGCAGTACAATTTTTGCTAGGCATTTATTTTATTTGCTGTGCAATACTTAATTTGATGTCAAAAGTATATAATTGATGAAAATAAATTGATAGGCGATTATTTGTTTGCTGTGCCATTAATAATATCCCGTTATATTATGATGGTGTATTTGACTTAATTCAATGATTATTATTTCATTGTTATGTTCATATCGTCAGATCATAATATCAAGATTCGTGTAAATTAACTTAGGATAATTTTATTTATATAATGTAATTTGTTATTATGAAATAAATAAATCTAAATCAAACGAGCAAACGGATCGCCTGATGGTGCGCTATTACCGTCGCCCATAGACACCTGCAACACCAGAGGAGTCACAAGTGCGTCGCCGGCCTTAAGCACACGTAGATCTCATATCCCTAGACAACATCCGAAATTCTTTTAGCCCGGCTGTACACACTCGCCGAACTGGATCGAACCGTAACGCAATTTGCCGCAATTCCTCGTGTAGCGATAGTCCTCCTTATTGCTCACACGTATTACAGATGGTTTCATATTGGGTGAAAATTCATAATTTTCATTTGGCATAATTTTCGTAGCCATATTATTCTCTGTTCTCTGCTCAGGATTGTTATAAAGAAACAGATTTTACTCAAAGTCTTATCAAATTGAAAAGTGATTAAACGTAACTGCTATTCAGAAAAAAATACATTGTTAATCTGTCATCTAACCGGAAAAAAAACCTTATATTGATTGGTATTTACACGATTTTTACTTTATTACAATAAAATCAAAAGGTGTCTATTTTAATACCTCTACGTTTTTAATGTGATGTTATTTGCCTGATCTTGAAAAATAAAAACTTATTCCCTCTTTTGAAAAATAGCCAGGGTGTACAACAGACGTTAGACTATAATATACTGCCATTCGATTTGAGTTCCTTTTCTATTCCCCGAAGAACATTTTTCGTTCAAAACCATTAGTATACCAAGCTCCACTCAAAACATGTAAAAAATAGGCCAAGTTCTTTTTTGTACTAGAGACAAACTAACTAGAATTATTATTTTTGCATACATATTTTATGTGTGATGTGTGACATGTGACTTATGAGATTTGGTGATATGTTATATCTTTTTAAATAATATAAATATCATTGCCAATCGACAAACACCTCTAAAACAACTTTGACACGCAGCTCTTTTTCACGCGATTAAATTGTCGGTCTCATTTCTTTTAATACTATCCGAGATAGACGGGTGATGCTATGTCGCGCGACAAGCAAAGTGGCAGACGGAGATGCCATGACTTTGCGCGAACCAGTGTCGCGGCGAGCGGTGGAGCGAGAGATACGAGCGCTTCAGCCATACGAGTGAGCAAGACATACATTTGACGACGCGTTTGGCTCGGTTTGTCGACACCTGCCTATTGAGTCGGCGGTCCCGGGTTCGAATCCCGGCCGGGGCAAATATTTGTTCTTCGGTCATGGATGTCATCTATGTATGTATTTATATATTATGTATATATCGTCGTCTAGTACCCATAGTACAAGCTTTGCTTAGTTTGGGACTAGGTCGATTTGTGTATGTTTGTCCCTTAATATTCATTTATTATTATTTATTTATTTATTTATAGCTAGCTGTCGCGCAGTCGTGGGATTATATTACCAGAACAGCTATACCTAATGCCATGCCAAGTATTCATCGAACTTGGGTTTCTAACGTCGTACCCCTGTCCCGGTACCTTCTTATTTAGTCCAGTAAAAATAGAGTCAAAAAGAAAGTCAACGTTTGGCAATTCAAAATTTTATCAATTTTGGCGTGTTGATAAATGATGACATTAGAAAAATAATATCTTAAAAAATTTAGAATATGTGTGCTTGTGCATTCGGTACTAATTATTATTTTTTTTCGAAAATCTTGCGTCTAATTAACGAAAAAAAGAAGAGAGTACGTAATTTTCTATGGTAATAATTTGATACCTAAAACTATCTAAATATGATTGCAATTTCTAAATATTCAGATACCTATGTGAAATACGACAAAAGTAAAAAAGTGCTTCTTGTTGATATAAATATTATTACATAACGAACACTGTACAGGTGAACCTGCAAAGTTATTAGACGGATTTAAACTGGAAATTGCTGACTAACATCTCACCAGGCAGTAGGGGGGTAAAGTAAAAAACATAAAAGTATTTTTTAAAGGAAGGTGGGCTAATTGGCTTATTTGACCAATAAGGACAAGCAGAAGAAAGAGAGAAGCAGCTCGAAGTTGTCGACGAATACGTCTATCTGGGTCAGACGATCCAATTAGGTAGGTCCAACTTCGAGAAAGAGATCAATCGACGGATTCAACTCGGATGGGCAGCGTTCGGGAAACTGCGAAGTGTCTTCTCGTTCAAGATACCTACAAAGTAATCGCTGCATAAAAGAAGTTTGAGTTGAAACGTTATTATGTTAGGTTTTTCGATACTAAGTTCCTTCGTTATTTTTTTCCTTTTTTACACATGGATTCGAGATTTCCCACCATACAAAATGTTGTAGAATATGAAAAAACCTTTCCAATGATATATAGCTTGTCTAGGCCAGAGTCCATACATCTGCCATTCTCCTTAAGCTATCACTTAACATTTATAACGCACTCAAACAAGAGTCAAAGACTAAAATTTGCAAAGGTTACAACGCTATTTTTACTGGACTAATCCCCATATCGCTAATATCGCTATCAAAAAATCTGAATGCTCATTCCCAGTGGAACGCAATAATTTATCATCCCTTTACTTTATCCCTATCCCTAATGCTGATTGCGGGTCTGTTGCGGGTTGCGGAATGCGGGGTCAAAAGAGATTCCTGAAGTTAGGAACAAATTCATAATTATGAAACGAGGGGAAAACGGGTACCTTTCAACTGTTAGAAATATACTAAGTATGCTGAACATTTATGTCCGTCCAAAAATTGAAATAATGAAATTATTAACTTTATTCTGCAAGTAGGCCATACGGGCATTTCACAAGAGGAGAAGAAACGCCGAAAGAAACTCAGAGACTTCTCTCTTTTCAGAAAGGATACTTAACTATTACAGTAATATGCCCTAATTTGTACCTATAATAATTAAGGCGTACGCATACGTAGTCTTCGAAGAAAACATATAAAATGTCAGCCTCCTGGTCTTAGCCGCTCTGAAGCCTCCTGGTCTTAGCCGCTCTGATGGGAAGAGGCCTGACGGTTTGACCTTAGTGCCTTGGAAGAATGCTAGGTGCCTACTTTGGGACGCTACTTGTGTCAGCACTTTCGCGGCTTCGCACATCGGTCGCACCGTACGTGTGACAGGGGCAGCGGTTGAGCTGACGGCTTCTCGGAAGCGGGAAAAATATTCTGCATTGAATTCATATTTGTTTGTTCCACTTGCGGGGGAGACGTCCGGGTGCTGGTGTTCGGAGGCTAAGGTCTTCTTGTCTGAGCTTGGGCGGCGCTTACGAGAGGCAGGCCTTGACCCTCGCTCCGGGTCATTTCTGATGCAAAGGTTGTCTACCGCGATTCAACGTGGCAACGCGGCGAGCGTGATGAAACCGATAGGCCGCTGTCGCGCCTGTGTCTCGGCTCCATAGGTCCTATGCTCAAAATCTAAATTATGCTCAAAGGTAAATCACAACAAGGGCTTGTAGTAAATGTATGTAAAATAATTTATCCCTATCCCTAATGCTGATTGCGGGTCTGTAGCGGGTTGTGGAATGCCGGGCGGGATATGATTAGCCAGAGGTCGCCATGCAAATGAGAAAATACCTGAAGTTTGGGACACATACGTTGCGGGTTCGGGGTGAAAAGGGATAAGTGAAATAGTTTAAATTTTCAATATGTACTTGTACTTTTTCCTGGCGTTGAATTGGAATTTATTGAAGACTTGAATTTCGATGTATCTTCTTGTAAACATTTTGTTTTAAAAAGGCGTATTACTCTGTCAAGGAGTTCCTTGATGAGTACGTGTGTCGAGTCTTTTAGGTGTACATATATTATGTAGGTAATTGACATGTTAATTTCAATTTGATAACTGCTGCATTGGTTTCTTCGTGTAAAATTGTTAATCTATTTTATTTTCTTTCGACACTAGTATTATTATTATTATTTTCGACTGAAAATGTAATAATTGAATGATTGACAATGTAAGTTTATTACAAATAAATTATTCTATTTTATGGACTGGGAGTTTTTTCTTGTAACCGTTTCGAGAAACCGTTTTTTTGAAGAGAAAGAGAGAAACAGTTTCTTAGTAGAACTAAAAACTGTTTTTAAAGAAAATGTAACAACGATACATAATTGACAGTGATACGGTACTAGTGGCGCGTATTCTGAAAGTTGTGGAGTAAGAAAAAATTCTTGAAGTAAAATAAAATATTGAAAATATACAAAAATGGATGACGACGGCAGTGGGGGAGTTAAAGGTGGGGTGGATGGGGGGAGGTTGATGGAAAAATCTTGCTTGGAGAAGAATGCCTGCTCCGTCTTCACGTATTCTTAATCGTACTACTAGTTACATCTTCGAAACTCAAAATCGCCGTCGCACCAAAGTTGCAAACGAACTAAACGAACGAGACGGTGATATTAGCAATGGGGCTATAGCAATAAAAAACGGTTACTTCGGTTTCTCGAAACAGATTTTTGTAAAACGGAAACGGTTACGTTTTGTTTTACGGGAGACTCGAAACAACCCAGCTCTGACTTATGTAAAGGCGAAAGTTTGTGAGTGTGTTTGTATATTGTTTGTTATTTCTTCGCGCTCAAACGGCAGGACCAATTTTGATCTAATTCAGCATGGAGAGATCTATCACCTGGGTATATATACCCTGGTGATAGCCCTCTCCATAATATGTATGCTTATTGTTATCCTAAAATACGGGTAACACTACGGGGCTCAGCTGACATAATATGAAAGGTCCCATCGAAAAATCAGCGCTGGCTCTTGAGCTAGCATCATTTATTTATTATTTATTTATTTATTTATTCAAATTAGTTACACAGCATAACAGTGATCAAACTAAGGCACTGTGAACTACAAAATTATACATAAAATAAAATAAAAACTACTCATACTGAGGTGGGACCTTTTCGTGGCGCAGCCATAAAAATATTATAGTTGTCTGATGTTTTTTTTTTTCATTTCTGTCCCACTCCACTTTATGTAATTATGTTTTTCGAATAAATGTATTTCTTTCTCTTTCTTTCTAACATAAAATGTGTATATTTTGAGTTACTCGGCTTTACCTAGCGCGTGGAGGCAGGTATGTGGGCTCATTAGGCGACAAAGTTCGCGGTGGGCAGGTAACTGTTACTTTGCCAGCACGACAAAGTATCGCAATATGTTTTTATGACTGTTTGTGAATACAAAATTCTTTACTTATTGCAATTTTTGCATGTGTACAAAATATTCGCGAAAATGTGAATATTTTAACAAACAAACACACACTCCCGCCTTTATATTAATGTAAATAGTTTTACGTTTAACACCTAAGAATAAAGTAAATCGTTGTTACACACTATGAAAATAAAACAATGCACTTATATCATACTATAAACTATAAAGAATCCCATTAGGCATCTGGTCCGCCATTTTGTACTGAATTTTATTTAATAAATAACAAATAGGTAATTAAAACACAAAGACAAAGCTTCCGTCACGTGATAAACGCAATCTTCATAGGCCCCTTGATAGCCATGTTATAAAGTGATCGAAGTGAATGGCACCTCAAGATTAGGAACACCGAACCCGCGTAACGGGAACAGGCGAGGAGGAAGAAGATTATTTCTTCTTCTTCTGCTTTGTCGTTTTCACTCTTGGCAGCGGTCGTGGTCATCATTTCAGATGTTGGTGGCAAGCTTCACAACACGCCGCCATTCTTCTCTGATAGTCGCCTTCCTCGTGCATTCGTGTAGTGACGATGAGCCATTTATTGCAGCTTTTATTTGATCTGTCCATCTCATAGGCGATATACCTCGTGGCCTGGTACCCTCAACCTTTCTCTGGACTACAAGTCGCTCAATAGCCACCTCCCCTCGGCGGCATACGTGACCAAAGAAGCTAAGAATACTATTTAAGAAGCTAAGAAGCTAAGATTATTTATCATACATATTACTCGTACATTGTACCCACTTGTCTGGTCTTACGAAACCATTAGTGCCACGATCACATAATTCACACATTATGCAACCCAATTGGCACACAGTACACTCCCATAAGTGTTTAAGGCCATTAATTCCACCCTCCGTGTTCGTCGCGATTATCTTCACATTGGCCGTATTTTATCCCTCAGTCCGAATTCAACGAGACAAAGTGATATCCCCACTTTAGCAATAGGCTGGGTACAGTCTTTGGAAGGCCATTAAAGTATATATTTTTTCAACAGTCTTTGCTGGAAGGGTCTACAAACTGAAGATCGTTCATTACAAGCTTTTTTAGGGTTCCGTAGCCAAATGGCAAAAAACGGAACCCTTATAGATTCGTCATGTCTGTCTGTCTGTCCGTCTGTCCGTCCGTATGTCACAGCCATTTTTTCCGAAACTATAAGAGCTATACCTACTGTTGAAACTTGGTAGGTAGATGTATTCTGTGAACCGCATTAAGATTTTGATGCAAAAATAAAATAATAATAATAAATATTGGGGGCTCCCCATACTTTGAACTGAAACTCAATTTTTTTTTCATTAAACACATACGTGTGGGGTATCAATGGATAGGTCTTCAAAAATGATATCGAGGTTTCTAAAATATTTTTTTTCTAAACCGAATAGTTTGCGTGATAGACGCTTCCAAAGTGGAAAAAAGTTGGTCCCCCCCTCTAACTTCTAAAATAAGAAAATGAAAAATCTAAAAAAACATATGATGTACATTACTATAAAAACGACTGGCTTCTCTGAATGGCTCGTGTTATAGATTTGGACTGGTAATAAGCGTAACCAAAACTCAAGTTCTCAAACAACCACCTAGAGACTGCAGTGCTGATAAAACTCAAGTAACATTGGGTGGTTCAGTACTGCAGGAAGTTACAAGCTTTAAATATCTAGGTAGCCAAATCCGATCCGACAATAGCCTTGCCTCAGAGATACCTACACGTATAGCCAAAGCTGCAGCTACCTTTGGCAAGTTAAACCAACGTGTTTGGAACTCGCACGACTTGAAACTGCAAACCAAGCTTTCCGTGTACAGGGCCCTGGTTCTCCCAATACTTACGTACGCCGCTGAGGCGTGGTGCCTGTACAAAGGAGACATCAGAAGGCTTGATACTTTCCATATGCGGTGTTTACGTCGCATACTTCGCATTCGGTGGCAGCATCGTGTGACCAACACGGAGGTACTACGACAAGCTGGCATGTCCGGCATGGAGGCTATATTGATCAGACACCAGCTACGATGGTGTGGCCACGTTAGCCGCATGGAAGACTGCAGACTCCCAAAAACCGTTTTTTACTCCGAGCTCGCTAGTGGAAAACGCAATCACGGGGGGCAGTTCCTGCGCTACAAGGATGTTCTGAAACGCCATCTTAAAGCTTGCGACATCCCATCTGAGCGTTGGGAGGACCTTGCGTCGATGAGACCGGAGTGGCGCAATAACGTCAATAAGGGTGTAGCTTCATTTGAAGAAGCTCGACTCGAGCATCTGGACCAAAAGCGCCGCTTACGGAAGACTCGACCCAAACCTGCCTACGCTTACACTTTTGACACACAAGGGCAACTTTATTGCGCACAGTGTGACCGGACATTCAAGACCAAGTTTGGCTTTGCAAGTCACATCCGCGCACATGAACGGAGAGTGTAAGAGTTGCCGTTGTCGGATACGACAAGGAGGACTATATAAAAACTACCAACGAAAATTGTTTTGAACGAGATCTAGTAAGTAGTTTTTTTTAATACTTATTAATACCTAACTTTGCACCTAATTTATATGGGGCGCTATACATACCAGGTGCAAACTTAACTTAACCACTTAGCGATGGAAAGTGTTTGTACGGAACCCTCGGTGCGCGAGTCCGACTCGCACTTGGCCGGTTTTTTTTTACTTTCACCTATCCCGTTTTAATGGAATTTTACAAGTTATATTTGACCCACTTTCCGATTTCCGATTGAGCTGAAATTTTGCACGAATATGCAAATCGCGTGACACTGCAATATTATGATGACGTGGAGCTGATCTGATGATGGAGCTGAAAGGTGGCCATAGGAACTTCGTAATAAATAAAGCAATCCTATCGAGTTTGGGCTCTTTAGAATGTTCTCTGTGAGCAATTGATGAATGTTCAAAGAAAAGTCCAGTCGGCTATAAAAGCTTGTCACAAAAATGAAATTTTTGACAGAAATTTATTTTTCTATACGATGGCTTTTTTCAAAATGTTTTCGAAAACCAACCAACTGAACATTTATTAAATAATGTAAGAGTATACTCTTATTGTTGAATGTCCAAATAAAGAAAAAAAAGTCTATATACATGCAATTATTCTAGGATCGTCAAATAAGTTAAATAAATCACGTTAATCCGTACTAATATTATAAATGCGAAAGTGTGTCTGTCTGCCTGTTACCTCTTCACGCTTAAACCACTGAATCGATTTTGATGAAATTTGGCATAGAGATAGTTTAAGATACGAGGAACGACATAGGATAGTTTTCATCCTGGAAATTATACCTAAAAAGATTGAAAAGCAAGTGAACATTCCTGTTGGGGTGCGGTGACCCTGTAGGAAATGTAATTATTAGACCAAAAGCACAATTGCTTTTACATTTGCTTAGGCGCTTTTAATAATCCCTTTTATCAAGTTCCACGCGTACGTAGTCGCGGGCAAAAGCTAGTTAATAATAAAATAAATAAATAAAATAATAAATAATTTAGATAATTTAAGGCCATAATATTATATATATTTTTTTCAGTTTCAGACACAGAAAAAAGTTTCAGCAATTTTAATAAACCTAGAAAATATATTTATTCATTACAATGGAAAATAAATTAAAAATATAAATACTAAGACTTAAAATTAAAAAGCATCCCCCAGTACTGAGGCCGTCTGAGGCATCGTCCCCAGCACGCTCGCCGCGTTTCCCCTTTGAATGGCGAGTCTCAGTCTTTGAGCGAAAAAGAAGCCCGCTCTGATATTACCAGATATTCCGATTAATTTTTGTGAAATTCCTTTTACAATTTTTTTTGCATCCGAAGACCACGGGCCAATTTTATTGTTTCCACCACCAGTGCCGCAAATTCGTAATTTTTATCTAAGAAGGCGTATTTGCGGCGCTTGACGATTTGGGCATCTTCTGCGGCCATTTCGGTTTTCTGGCGGAACGTTAAACGTTGAACGGGCTAGGAGTGTCCACACATGTAACATCCCATGTCAAAGGCCGCCCGAGATGCCATGGCACCAGTGTGCAGCCATCCGGTCTCTTCCCGTCTGCAGCGGAAAGTCCCACAGGCTCCAGAGTTGCTGGAACGGATGCTGTGCCAAGGGCCCGGCGAACGAGGTCGTTAAGTGCCCCGTGTCTATAAAAATAAAATTTATAAATCAATTAATTACATTGAAAATTTTTAAAAACATATTATAGATAACAGACATAATTATCATTATACAATTTTTAGGGTTCCGTTTTTATGTATATTTAAATTTCATCGTTTTTTTTAGAAAATATAGCCAGTATTATTGGTATTATCAAAATGAGGCATGCTAATCGCCCCTGTCATTAGTACTTGTAAAAATTAAGTATAATTATTTCACTGAGAAAGAACGTTCATTCTGTTAATAAGAATAGCGTCGGTAAAATAGGCAAATAAGCGGTGATATCTCGGACATATGCTACTAGTAATGCCGAATTCAGCCTCTGGCGTTTCGCCAGTTGTCACGTAACGGCCTTGTTCAAATAGTTGTGGGTTGAGATTCGACTCCCTTTCACACTGCCCATTAATATCCAATTCAAAGGAGGCCAAATATGATCACTAGGCATCCGACTTCTGATAGCGATAGGACTTTAGAGATCTAGAGTCGGACCACAAGAACTCTTTCAAGCAAATGAACTGTCAAACACAAAAAAAAAAACCGCCCAAGTGCGAGTGGGACTGGAGTACGAAGGGTTTCGTACCATTATCTGTAAATTTGTTGTATGGGAGGCCCCCTTAAATATTTATTTTATTTTATTTTTAGTATTTGTTTTTATAGCGGCAAGAGAAATACATCATCTGTGAAAATTTCAACTGTCTAGCTATCACCGTTCTTGAGATACAGCCTGGTGACAGACGGAAGACGGACGGACGGACAGCGAAGTCTCAGTAATAGGGTCCCGTTTTTACCCTTTGGGTACGGAACCCTAAAAACTAAGTATGGCAATATTAACCAAAGACTCCTTAGGAGTGTTGAACTTTGACGGTAATTTCTGAGTTTTAGAGCAGTCTAAGTGTAGTGGGCGGGGCATATTTGTCGTAGAGCCGATGGTCGATGGGGCAGACGAGATCTTGTGTGGAGACCACGAACGACACGCCCTGTAGGACGGTTTCCCGCCAGGTGGACCGACGACCTGAAAAGAGTGGTGGGAAGTGGTTGGAAGCTGAGGACCGGGTATGGTGGCGTGAACTGGGGAAGGCCTATGTCCGGCAGTGGACGATTCCGGGCTGATGATGATGATGATGAAGTGTAGTTAGTCCCATATACACATGTAGACATTTGATCCCAATAAAAAATAGAATCGATTGACATCTTTAAAAAAAATTGTCTACACGCTTATTGGAAACAAACATCACTAAGGTAAGTTCGTTTCCTCCTTCTTATAACATAGGACCCTTCAAACGAAACGCGAAGAAGCATCTCTCGGGCCAGCATGGCGGTGTCAACTGACAAGTCACCGTTGGTTTCTGGACGGTTGTCATTGCGACTGGTTCCCCTTTTTGCTTACCATCAGGCGAAGTAGAGACCATGTTTAAAAAAAAAGTTAGATTCTGAATTATACTACATCGCGAATATACATTTTAATATCACGCCGACCGCAGATAATTTCGAGTTACAATCCATAAAAACATCAAATTTATGATCTCGAGGCCAGCTGCTGCGCTCCGAATTTACGATTTTCAACTAACAAACTGTCAAAAAGTTGTACAGTCCACAAAGCGGATAATTAGGGTTGTTGGGTCGAGTTGGGTTTGCCCTTCGCCATACAGTGTGCAGTGTAGTCGGTTACACTAATGATGTCAACGAAATACTTAACCAAAATCAAATAAGAAAACTAACGTGAATCTCAGACGAATAACGCTCGACGACGACGACGACGAGGTCGACGACGTGAGTAAACCCGTTTAAGTATTTTAATAAGGGTAGTATTTAAACGTACATCAAAAAAAAAACCTTTTTCTATGCAAAAATAATCAAAATTACTGATTGCACAGCAAATATGGCACTCAAAATGTTACTAAATGTACTACAATTTATAGTTCTGGCGTGCATCTATTTATTTAAAAGTAAAGCATATTTAAGTAATGCATAGCTAATAATGACTACCGCGCATTATGGAGCGTTTTTTAGGGATATAAAAAAAAAACTAACCTAACCTAACCCGGCCGAGTCGGATCTGCTCTGAAAGATGATCAGGATTTGATGGTTACCTATCTGAAACACTAATTTTTGTTTCCCATCTGTAACGTTTCGCCAAATTTTCATTTGTCCGAAAGCCATTTTTAAAAAAACTGTTTTTTTTCAGAATAATTATGAAACAAACCTAACCTAACCTACTGGGTTCTTTAAAGAGATGAAAGTAATGTCGTGGTGATGTGTATTTTCTAATTATCTGCAGTACAATTTTTGCTAGGCATTTATTTTATTTGCTGTGTAATAATTAATTTGATGTAAAAAGTATATAATTGATGAAAATAAATTGATAGGTGATTATTTGTTTGCTGTGCCATTAATAATATCCCTTTTAATAATATCAAATAAGCTTTACGATATCTCCAATTGGATGACGCGGTTGGCGCAGTATGTAGCGAACCTGCCTATTGAACCCACGGAACAGGGTTAGAATCCCGGAAAGAACAAATATTTGTTCCTGGGTCATGGATGTTATCTATATAATTATGTATTTATATATTATGTATATCGTTGTCTAGTACCTATAGTACAAGCATTGCTTAGTTCAGGACTAGGTCGATTTGTGTAGATTGTCCCTTAATATTCATTTACTTATTTGGGTATACCAAAATAAAGACCACTTTTTTTATAAAAATCTTAATGTACTCGTATAGGTCAATTTAAGATACTAATTTCATTCGTTTGGCAATTTAGTAAGTATTATAGTATTAATAGTTTAACTATTATAGTGATGACGTTACTATTGATTTGATTTGTACTGTAAAACGGAAAGGGCTAGTGAAAGTCGAAAACTTTTTTTTTTAAGGACTTTTCACATGTGTCATATTGCTTCAAACAAATTGTTGATAGCGATATAAGAGCCCTATTCCCATTGATATATCCGCGGTTTTTCGTCAATATAACGGACGTATATCGATTTTTGCTTTCAGGTCGGCCTTCGAACTAACTCGTCCATCTATTGCTAACTTTCCAACCTCTAGACCAATGAACTATACAGCATGCCTCTGACTATGGGAGTTTAAATGTAAAGTTCGATTTTACTCACTTATTTTTTATACTGGACAAAATATTAAATTATAGTAGTAACATTTTTTTACTTATCTAATTTTTTTTTGTGACCAAAAATATAATTTATATAAGGTATTAAACCTCAAAAAAAAAAACAGTATGCTGTCGATTCAGCATTGGATTGCCTAGGTACATTAAAAATGACATTCAAAGAAAAACACAAATTAGGACTGGAGATGTGTTTAAAAAATTGCAGAACAAAAGATACTTACTTTGGAGAGCACAAATTAAACCTTGCATTTACAGCCCCATGTTTAGAGACACTCTATATACCTACAACGAAAGAAGATAGTAACGATAGACATTTTGAGAATAACCCTATTTCCCGTATTTTTACTAAACTATCAGCATTTCTCACCCCGAAAATATAAGGGCGGCGGAAATCTCGAATTACGCGATACGTTGCCCAGAAGAGACTAAAGGGTGCTGAGAAATAGGTGATGCTTCAGTATCTCTGTTCGTTTGATATATCCTGGGACCCACTTGCATATATATCTCTTTGATATCTCGGGGAGATTTCCGAAATTGCGATGTACCTAGTATATCGCCATCGCCACTTGGTCATCCCGGCCGCGTTTAGTTTTTACTTCATTTATGAATATGATAACTTGACTGGGTTATTTTATTTATTTATATCACGTGTATTAATTATTTGACCCTCCCTGACGTTTCGGTAGCTTTACAGACACCGTTATCAAAGGTTGACTGAGAAAAACACAATTTTCTCTGTCAAAGTTACATTTGTGCAAACTACCCATTTTATAAAAAAAAACAGTTGCACATGTGCCAGAGGATTAATTATCTCATTTAAAAATATCTACCAGCGGTTCACTATAAGGCTTACTGATGAGAAAGAACCGCCGAAAGAAAACTCCCAGATTGCCTTATTACTACGTCGCGTAAACCGAAGAAAATATTATAACCAATACAGTTTTCGGCTTCTCTCATAATTTCGTTTGCGAAGATCCAATGAGAGAACCTTCTGTGTAATTTGATTATTTCTAGTTAGTCTATCGAAACTAATATGTTATTTATAGCGGTTCAAACTACGTCATTAGCGACAATGGGCTAATTTAATTACACAACTGTGGCCCAAACTAGATGGGTCCGACAGCAGCTGTGACCACAGAGTAGGTAAAGGGAGAGAGATTTACTCACGAATGGGTAATTATGTTTCCACAAACTGCATTATTTCATCGAAGTTTCATTTCGCCACCTAGGCACGAACCTAGTTGGCGAAGTTTCTACAGCCTTAGAGACGGCTCTAAGTATTATAGTAAAGGATAAATAAGAAGCCAAAATTTTACGCAATCCACTGAAGTGCGAGTGGGGATCAAACCTCTGCTTAACCGGAGCAGTGTTCTTGAAACTGAGCTGTAGCGGTCCAATAGCTCAGTGGTGAGAGCACTGCTTTTATTATATGTATTTATATATAACCTAATTCTATCTACTGGATTTTGCACAACTTTAAAAAAAAGCTAGAAAAGCCTTTTGGTTCCGGAGAATTGTTTCTTTCCCGTACAGTACCTACTGAAAGAAAAAAAAAAATAAATAAACACATTTATTCGTGACGTCACCCTAAAAAATAATTGTACTAGTTTGATCTGTGCAATAAAGTTTAAATAAATAAATTTATGGCTGTGCCACGAAAAGGTCCCACCTCAGCATGATGCTAGCTCGAGAGTCAGCGCTAATCTTCCTGTGGTACCATAGGTGGCGCTACAGAGCACTGCAGAGTGCTGATCGCATTTAGGATACTGAAACAAATAATGTAACCTTATAATTATCTCGCTTATTAAATACCTGCGAGGTTGAGAAACACTTATATGGTAATAATTATCTTTATCGAAATATTATTTAACAAAAATGTTTGCTTTCAATATGATCCAGTATCGGTAGATCCATAGTTAAAGTAATTAGGTATTTTAAATTTTGAAAGACATAAAGTACTTTGATTAGAGAATCTCTTTTTTAAATTCGGTTGAAAACCTCCGCTCCCGTACGCACTTCGTGGCACGTGCAAAGCATTATGCAGCGACATGCGCGTCACCCACAAATATCAATTGGTAGCAAGCCAACACTGGGCCGCCGACCAAATTGTGTTGCCTTTGCGTGTGTCGTCCATTAGAGCATCGAGAGTGCTGCCATCGGGCACTCCCGAACGTCACGGTTTGAAGATGCTCTTAAGGGGTGTGACTGACTGGCAGAAGCGCCTATTTTGCCCGTAAAAAACCGAAACGTGGAGCCAAGCACCTAGGTATACTCTGGTATAGTTCACGACCGGTTCGGGTACGTCCCGTACACCTAAAGTGGGGGTGTTTTTTTTTTTTTTTCCAATTCTAGTGTGTGGGGTATCGTTGAATAGGTCTTTTAAAAATAATAGGGGTCTCCAAACATAATTTTTTGATAAAGTTAGCAGTTTTGCAAATATTCGCTCCGAAAATAAAAAAGTAGTGTCCCCCCCCTCTAACTTTTCAACCACGGGTCAAAAAATTATGGAAAAATTCATGAAAATGAGGCCTTATAAGTAATTTCAACGAAAACTATACTGAACAAAATCGGTCGAGCCGTTTTTGAGTTATCGCAAAATTTCATAATTTTCTTAAAAGGACATAAGTTGACTTCCAGAAGGTAGTAAGTAATTACAGTTACTTTGGCGTTTACGACCTTTTTATAGAGCTTGAAATGTTTCTCGTAACTTAAGTCTATTGTGAAGGATGAGCAACTACGGAACCCTACACTGAGCGTGGCCCGACATGCTCTTGGCCGGTTTTTTAGTATTGGTTTTTATAGCGGCAACAGAAATACATCATCTGTGAAAATTTCAACTGTCTAGCTATTACAGTTACGGAACGGAATGGGTACGGTACGGAGGTACGGAATCAGAGGCAATGTATTGAATCTCATAAAATCTTACTTAAGCGGACGACAGCAATACACAGAAATCTCAAGAATTTGCTCCCTCAGGAAAAGAGAACATAAATACGTATCAAACAAACAATATGTTAAATTTGGTGTCCCTCAAGGAAGTGTGCTGGGCCCACTTCTCTTCCTTATATATATTAATGACTTGCCGAATAATATCCAGCATCCTATGGTACTTTTCGCCGATGACAGTACTTCTATTATTAAATGTTATGATAATATTATCAAAGATTATGAACAAGACATAAATACAGTATTAAAAAATATAATTGAATGGCTGAATAATAATAATTTAATAATTAACTTGAATAAAACTAATCTAATGCACTTTCACCAAAGAACACAAATACCGCAATTAAATATTGCGTATGAAGGAAATAAGATAGATGATGTGGAAGTGACAAAATTCTTAGGCTTAATGATTGACAACCAGCTTAACTGGAAACACCATATAGACTACCTGTGTAATAAATTGTATAAATCAGCATATGCATTGTTTAAGCTATCAAAAATAGTAAACCGTGAAGCAGTATTAACGGCATATCATGGACTTGTAGCTTCGTTACTGAGATATGGTATAATCTTTTGGGGCAACTCAGTCAATAAAGATATGGCATTCAGGGCTCAAAAACGTTGTATACGAGCTATGTGCGGGTTATCTGTAAGAGACAGCTGCGAACCGTACTTCAGATCTCTTAACATATTAACTTTGCCTTCATTGTACGTTCTTGAAGTAAGCATATTTGTCAAAGCCAACCCTGACTTATTTAACAAAGTTGCAGACGGCCGTAGATTTCCAACGCGTCCGCAGTATACATGCAAGTTGAGAGATGTAAACGGAACTAACACAGCAATGATGAGAAATAGTATACTAGGTATGGCGCCAAAGATATATAATAAAGTTCCAGACTCATGCATTCAAAGATTTAAATATGGTCCAATTTAAAAAAGAACTTATTTCCTACCTTAACAAAAAATGCTACTATTCGGTCAAAGATTATTTAAATGATGTGACATAATTTTAGATTTAAGTAATTATTATTTCTCAATTTGACATGTTTTTAATTTTATTCTTTTGCTGCACCAAATTGTTTATTTCCGTATGACTATGTATTTTTCTATAGCAAATTTTTGTAAGTACCTAGATATAAAATGCATGTGAAAAATGCTTTCAATTCTGTAAATAGAGATACCCTGCTGACAGAAGTCAAAAACAATATTCCCGAAATTTACAATTACCTTCTTCATTGCTATGCAGATCCTTCACACCTCATCTACCGTGAAAATGCTTTGTCCTCAGAAGTTGGCTGCCAGCAGGGCGATCCTCTCGGGCCGGCAATATTCAGTTTAGCTATTAACCCCATTATTAAAAATTTAAAATCAAAATTTAATGTTTGGTACCTGGACGACGGAACCCTAGGAGGCGACCTAGATACCTTAATGTCTGACCTTTTTACTATCAAAACCGAATTTCAATCAATTGGATTAGAGCTTAACTTTAGCAAGTGTGAACTTCTTATACAAAATCCGAACTTAAATATCCTACAAGTGAAATCCAAATTTGATGTTCTAACACCGAACATAAAAATAGTAGACAGATATTCCCTCAGCCTCCTAGGGGCCCCTATTTTCGAAGAATCTTTTCCGAGCTTTATTTCAGAATGTGTTTCCAAATTCAAAAACTACGAAAATCGCCTCCTCGAAATTAGTCCTCATTTCGCAATTACTATCCTTAAATTCTGCCTTTTTGTCCCAAAATTCACGTATGTACTTCGCTGCTGCCCTTTCACTAAATTCCAAATTTTACTAACCCAACTAGATGACTTAATCAAAGCTAACTTGGAATCTATTTTAAATATTCATCTCAGCGAGGAATCCTGGACCCAAGCATCCCTTCCCATTCGCTTTGGTGGGATAGGGATCCGCAAAATTTCCTCCATTTCCGCACCAGCTTTTCTGTCCTCTGCCCATAGCTCGGCAGTTCTCATAGGCAAAATTCTGAGGGCCTTCTCTGCCTTAAACTATGAGACTGCGGGCTTAACGGAGGCCAAAAGAGCTTGGTCTATTGCCTGCCCGGGACAGGACTTCCCAGAAAATTTAAAATCGCAAAGGACCTGGGACGACGTGTTATCAAAATTAACGTATGACTCCCTCCTAAGTCGCAGTACGGGCTCTGAACGTGCCAGAATTTTGGCAGCGGGCACGAAAGAAGCGGGCCACTGGCTGCACGCATTCCCCTCTGCCAATACTGGTACGTTTTTAGAGCCCGACACCCTCCGCATATCCACCTGCCTACGACTCGGGGTGCCAATCTGTGCGCCTCACAGATGCTCTTGCGGCAGCGCGGTCGATACACTGGGACACCATGGCCTTTCTTGCCAGAAAAGTGCAGGCCGCTTCTCGAGACATGCCACTCTGAACGACATTATCCGCCGTTCTCTTGCCACCGTCAACGTGCCGGCGTTACTGGAGCCATCGGGCATCGCCAGGGACGATGGCAAGAGACCGGACGGGATGTCCCTGGTTCCGTGGAGGCTGGGACGTGTGCTTGTGTGGGATGCCACCTGTGTAGACACACTGGCACTGTCCCACCTTCACGGAACATCGTGCAGAGCGGGTGCGGCTGCTGAAGCGGCCGAAAAACTAAAAAGCACCAAATATAGGGGTCTCGGCCCAGAGTACAATTTTGTTCCGTTTGGGGTCGAGACCCTAGGTCCATGGGGTCCCAGTGCCCGCAACCTTTATAAAGAATTATCTAAAAGGCTCGCGGAGACCACTGGGGACCGAAGAGCTGGCAGCTTCCTCGCTCAACGTATCAGCATAGCTGTTCTGCGAGGAAATGCTGCCAGCGTTTTCGGTACCATGCCGCAGGGGAGTAATTTTTTGAATTTGTTTTAGTTTATTTTAATTTTAGCTTTTTGTACATAGTTGAAATAAATGCATGTTATTTTTTCTTTAAGTGGGTAAAATTTGTACATCCATACTTATGGGTAAAACATAGAGGTCATAACAAATTATATTCAACACCAATGTATATTATACCTATGTTTGACAAATAAAATTTCTGATTTCTGATTTCTGACAGTTCATGAGAAACAGACAGACATACATTCAGAGAGACAGACAGACAGACAGAAAGACTGGCGGACGGATGGACATTGGACATACACCGGAGTCTTAGTAATAGTGTCCCATTTTTTACCTTTTCGGTACGGAACCCCGATAACGACAAGTTTGAATCATGTACTTGGCTCTGGCGCGATTTTCCGTTTAGGCCTAATGACACCGAAGTACCTAAGCACTAAGCGGCTACTGGGAAAGGCTCCAAATTACCAAGCATTAGGTTCAGATACCAGCAAGATAGCGGTGAAACCTTGTACCTAACACACTTGGCTGTGTTTTTACCTAATTAGGGTTCTGTACCCAAAGGGTAAAACGGGACCCTATTAATAAGACTCCGCTGTCTGTCTGTCTGTCACCAGGCTGTATCTCATGAACCTTCTTAGTTAGACAGTTGAAATTTTGATAGATGATGTATTTCTGTTGCCGCTATAACGGCAGGAAACGAGTCGGAAAAATACCTAAAAAAATGTCTACATACCTATTCCACAGCTCACTGAGTCACCAGTTAAGTACGAGTAAAACATTTTCGGTTATTAGTCGTTCGGGAAGTGGGACGTCGAATTAGGGAGAGGGGATCTGACGCCCGTGCGGGTTCGTACTTGGTGCAAAGGTTGTCCATCGCCATTCAACGTGGTAACGCGGCCAGTGTGATGGGTACCTTTGCGCCAGGGGCAACCCGAGGAGCCCTGTTTGACTAGGCTTAAGCTAGTCTTAAGTATTAATTTATTTTTTATTTTTGTATGTGTATTTTTTTGACTTGTTATTAGTCATACATATTACTTGCACGTTTACAATGAAGCGAACAGTAAAAATAAATAATGGTTCAGGCAGGATTCGAACCTGCGTCTCCAACGGCTTTCCGGGCCAACACGGGCGTCCTACCAACTGGAACACCGAACCTGATGCGTTAGCCATTGAATTTTTTAACCAGTTGCTTCTACATGCAAATGCATGCTATGCATTCAAACTCGGGCGGCAACGCGGCCGCGGGCAGTTTTTGGAGTTTACTCCTTAAGAATCGATTTTCATATATAAGCCCGGGGTATGAAAAATATGGGGTATAAAATCGAACGTATCTGCCGTGCTAATTTAAAAAGTCATATCTCAGTATACGATCGGGGTAAAAATACGACTTCTTAATTTAGCAGGTTATGCGTTGCGTTAAGCGTTATAGACTAAGATCCCGATATAAAATGACCTTCACCGAGATGTTTATTTGATGAAATGTATTTTATAATCAATTTAATATGTCAATAAATATATTGCATATGGGTTGCCTAACAAATTTTAGTCCAGGGTATGTTTAATTAATAATAAAAAAAAATGTTATAAACATTTCACCGGTTTGATTAATATTAGATAAATTCTATACCAATCGAAAGTATGAAGCCCATACAATATGCAAACGTTAGGTTGCCTATTCTTTTCCCGTCACAACTATCGGGTAGCCAGGTATAAACAGGTAAATCTATACCTACTAGCATTTTGCAACGGTCTGATTATTGAATTGAAACTGAATAAAATTAAAGATTATTTAATTATGAATTTATCTAATAATCAAATCGGTGAAATGTTAAAAAAATATATATTTTTATTTTTTACTAAACATACCCTGGACTAAAAATTGTTAGGCAACCCATATGCAATATATTTATTGACATATTAAACTAAATATAAAATACATTCATCAAATAAACATCTCGGTGAAGGTCGTTTTATATCGGGATCTTAGTCTATAACGCTTAACGCATAACCTGCTAAATTAAGAAGTCGTATTTTTACCCCGATCGTATACTGAGATATACGACTTTTTAAACTACCATTATGTTCACATAAACAAACTATAAAATTGTCAATGTCAACTTCATGTCGAGTGTCAACAAAATTTTGTAAATAAAATAAAATTTAATAAAATCTACGCTTAACGGGTAAAATGTGCTGCTTTTGAAACAATAGCGCCCGTCACACAATCGGCTAAAAGATACGTGTTCGTTTCAGCTCCCAAACAAACCTAACGAATTTTTGTGATATCCAAGATTACAACTTTTATAACGTGCAATGCAAAGACCGTGTTTTCTTGGTGTTTAAGCCGTGCTTGTATGGTGCTAAGATCGAAGAAGACGTCTTGCTGTAGAGAGAGAGACCGCTTTAATTGTGACTCAGCTTTAAGCTTAGAAATAGAGAAGGCGTGAATACTTTTCCATCACCACTGCTCTCATTTTCCTGCATTCAGCCGTAGAATAGTTTTTATTTCGTGAAACTTTCCAGGATAAATAAATACATAAATCAAGGATCCAACACAACCGAGCCATTCATTTTCTAGACGGGAGTCTTGCCGACCGACACGAAGCTATGAAGTTTAAATCGAAATTGTTATATGTTTTTGATGTTGGCTTTTAAATTGTATCTTTTTTTATTATAATTGCTTGTATTTTTTACTTTTATTTGTAAGTGTTAGTTATAAATATGAGTGATCCTTCTTCATCCTTGCGCTGTCCCCATTGCTCCAACTCAACTCGAACTTTTACCCCTCATGGACTTAAAGGGCACATGCATAAACATTTTCCCCAAGTCATCCCCTCCAACCCTAGACTGTCGGTTTCACAGCAAGCTCATGGTAACAACCCCATTCATCTAGATTTTGGTGATCTAGCTACGTTAAAGTAGTCAGTACGTGTGTTACGGCATATCCCCAAAGGGGCGCGAAACTTATTGGCAGCGGCCAAATTGAGCGACCTCATTGATAAGTGTATCGACTCCAATGGCACTCTCGAATGGTTTAGTTTACTGTATTTTGCCTATTCCGCACTCAAATCGCCTGAAGCGTCGGCCACGGGCAATTTAACCACGAAAGTTAAGAGAAATATTAACTCTGCTTCTTTTGATATCAGTGGGAACATCGGTGCAGAGACCACGCATTTGAGATCACACTCCATACTGAAGACAATTGAGCGTAAAGTACATGAAGGGGATCTCTCAGGTGCAGTGCGAGTGCTTATGTCGGATGAAGGCGTGGCGCCGTCGAGCCCTGAGACTTTAGCTACGCTGCAGTCGAAGCATCCAGCCCCGTCCCGGCCGCTGGTACTTCCACCGGAACCTGACATATCTATTTCTGCCTTAACTGTTAAGCCGGAGGAAGTGGTGCAGGCACTCAGCTCTTTCAACAATAGTTCGGCCGCCGGTTTGGATGGTATCCGCCCTGTTCATCTTAAGGAGCTTACGTCTGCATCTGCGGGAGACGCCGGTTTTCGGCTCCTGGAACATCTGGCCAAGCTTTGTAATTTTTTGGTGGTCAATTAAACCCTGAAGTTTGCCCCTATATTTATGGTGCTTCCTTATGTGCGCTGTCAAAAAAAGACGGTGGTATAAGACCCATTGCCATAGGCAGCGCTTTCCGCCACTTAACGGCAAAGCTAGGATGCCGTGCAGTGAGAGAAGAAATGGCAGCTTATCTGCAACCTTGCCAATTAGGGTTTGGCACAAGATTGGGCTGCGAGGCTGCAATTCACGCTACGCGGGCTTTTTCGGTAGATAACAAAAACTCAGAATCCGTTTTAATTAAAATTGATTTAAAAAACGCATTTAACTCAGTGGAGCGTGATGTTTTACTGTCCGAAGTGAAGGATAAAGTGCCATCACTCTACCCCTTCCTTTTCCAAGTATATTCTCCCGCTTCTAATCTTTTCTACAATGGTCCTCTTGTTCTTTCCCAAGTTGGTGCACAGCAGGGGGATCCGCTAGGCCCTTTAGTTTTCTGTCTGGCCATACAAAAGGTAATTTCAGAGGTTAAATCCCCATTGAATATCTGGTACCTAGATGACGGTACCCTAGGTGGTAAACCTGAAGAAGTGGAACAAGACTTGCTCATGCTCCTGCCTCCCTGTCCAGACAGACTCCTTTGACTTCGTGTTGAAGGAGAGTTTGGAAAAGGTGCTGAACGTCTCTCTTAACCAAGGTCAATGGGACCAGGCTTCTCTGCCGATTCGAACTGGTGGTTTGGGCGTGCGTCGCGCGCGAGATGTGAGCCTCCCGGCCTTCCTGGCTTCGGCGTGTGGGGTGGTGGACCTTATCACTCAAATTTTATCTTTTGATGGTGACAAGCCTATCATTCCTTACGCCTCCGATGCTTTGACGGCCTGGACGGCTCTTAATCCCGGCGTAGCCATACCCGTAGAATTGTTCCGTCAGCGTCTGTGGGTTTATTTATATGAGAGTGCGCGCACCACGATCTTCATAAACCCATAAGTACGCTTATTTCTGCGACAAAATTATCGCGCGACTAAAAAAAATCGTGGTGCGCGCCTGGCCTGAAGAGTAAACTCCAGTCGTGCGTCGGAGCTGACACACACACTTTTTTTATTATTATTTTGGTTGCAGGACCAAGACGTTGCGTATTAAGCATAATATAATGAGTAAGTAGGAGTGCCTACTAAATAGTACATTCATTTTAATTTCGCAATGTTCCTTCTAGGCTAGGTCGATGAAACTTTTGTATGATGTAGAATATAAATTGGTTCATATTAGGAAAAAAAAATGGTGTGTGTACCAAGAGCCGAACTTGTGATTCAAATTGTTTTTTTTTTTTTTACAAGAATTTAAATTGTTAGGAAGGTCATATTTTTTTAACACATAGCTTTTAGCCCCATTAATATTTGTACACAATTTGAAATTCGTCACTTTCATAGTTTAGGAACAAATAAATAAAACAGTTTTAGGGTTAATTGGGTGTTTTTCACCCCCAGGGGGTAACAGAGGGATGAAACTTTGTGCAGGGTATTAACTCCTTAAAAGGCATCGTTTGATTATAGTTTCGACCCAAAAACGCTGGGGGCAATTTTTCTTAGGCTATCCTGCTATACCCTTTATACGAACGCCCGCTTTCCCTTGTTGGCCTGGAAAGCCGTTGGAGACGCATTTTCGAATCCTGCCTGAACCATTAAATTTTTCAACTTTTCGCTTCATTGTAAACATTTGGTTTACGTTAGCAGACGTTACTTGCACGTGTATCGTGTATATCCCCGAGAGCGGTAGTTGGCAACAGTTTTTACCAACTGTTACATATTGCGACATACACTAACCGCATCATATTATCCGTACTGAGCATCGTTGCGTTGACTTGGCTGCGAGCCAAGACCTGCATTCAACACGCATAATCATGTAGCTTCTCAGCAGTCAGTTGTTTTTGACTGGTCAGAAGCTAGCTATGCGTGTTGAATATACTCGACTTTTTAGTAGGTTCAATCATGACTGATAATAGTGATAATAGACGTACAGACAATTTTTGAGGATGTCAATCGATTCTATTTCTTATTGGGATCAAATGTCTATATGGGAGTTACTACACTTAGACTGCTCTAAAAGTCACAAATATAACCGTAAAACCACCTACATGTGACGTCATTTGTGGGTTGGGTACCAATATATATCATGTATGGAGACAATAAGTACTTAATTTGCCATTTTCACCGTGAAAAAGTGCGTTAAGTTCATGGTTGTCATACAATTATGTTTTGTTAACTTGAGGATTCTGAAAACAATTTCAATATTTCTTTTGGATTATAATTATTTTTAAATAATCACAAAATTTGCGTACGTCATTTGCGTTGCCACGTCCCACAAACAATTGTGGTTATTACACAAACAATAAATAAATTAGTTGTATGCGGCTTTTGCAAAGATCAAAAGAGTGAACATTCTGTAGTTAACACTTAAACTCTATGCTTGTACCAGGATTTTGCATCACAAATACGCTACGAGCGTAGCGCTACAAAATCTTCCGCTACAAAAGTGTGAACACATGCTCTCACGTTTACCCTTTGGGCTCGAATCCTAAAAACGTCAGAGTATATTTGGAGTGAAAGCACGCGCCATCACGCGTTGTTTCACGTGTGAATTAGTGATGACGTGTCGCGGAGGGCTCGCCGATGTAATACGTGATTTGTTTTCGGGAAAATAATCATTCTTTTACGTTATTTTTGGTCATAATGATAACTGAAGCTGGAAAGAGGATATATCCCTGCTCCTTTTTCGAGACTATCAGTTTACGCTAAGCTTGCACCTGGACGTTGAATACAAATCAGGTCCAAACCTAACGTAACCGGCTTATACAGATCAGGGTTTTGTTCTCGTCTGTTTTCTCCTCCAGAACGTAACCAATCTTTATGAAATCTGTTTCTGAATTTATCTGTTTTGCGCTTTCATTATCCAGTCTTTTCCGGCTATTTTTCCTATTTCATCGGTCCACCTATCTTTAGGTCGCCCCCTGCTCCGCTTGCCGCGTTTTGTCTATCTTCATCAGTTTTTGGGGCCACCCTGTGAGATTGGGGCCCTCTTGATACTGGGGGCCCTGCACGTACCCAAAGTGCCCAGTGGGAGGGGCCTGCTTTTCATCAACAACAGAACAATATCCCAATAACCAGCTCGCGGTCACGCCCTGATTCCATCCATCAACAAACAGGCTGTTATTAAAATTAAAACGAGCGGTCATTTGTCAAGCGATATGAAACGGAAAGGGCTAAGCGCGGCCATCGGTCAGGGGATTTCGTTCGCGGAAAAGTATCATCAAATTAGAGTGAAATAGAAATCTAAAGTAAAAAAAAAAATTGGCGTGCGGATGAATTTGTAAGTTTAATATCATCAAAATCTCAGAAAATCTATGCGGATTCGGTATAATTAAAAAATCTCGTACAATGTTTCAATGTGAAAAAAGAGACCATAAAATGTACCTAAAATTGTAATAATTTGGTACCTTAAACTATCTAAGTAATAGGATTAATAACAATTTCATTTAGGCATTGAAAAATATGAAAAATTAAAATACAATTCTACCGTAGTTAATGCAATACACGTTGCTACTTGCTAATAGGTACATTGCTTACGAATATATTTCCCCAACCGCCTGGCGAACCAGTCAATACATGTAGGTATGGAGACAATAAGTAATTTGCCATTTTCACCGTGAAAAAGTGCGTTTAAGTTCATGGTTGTCATACAATTATTGATCTGTTAAATTATGAGGATCCTGAAAACAATATCAAAATTTCTTTTTGATTCAAAATAAATCATAAAATGTGCGTACCTTTGAAGTCACACATTTAAAGATATATTTCTTTTGGCTTCTTTTTTCTTTGTTTCACGACAAATTGAGCTAATTTTATTCATATAACTACACTATGCTGTAGAATTTAACATCATTCATCATGCCTATTACGTTAATTGTTTTGACGTTTTACAAAAACTTCTGAGCTTGTCAGATACGAGCGTGATTCGCACTCGATCTTAGCGGATTGATTAATGATGCCGTCGACATTTGCGTAATTTATCTCTAAGATGAGACGACAGGCGCGGTATAGGTATATACAGTGCGTCACCGGCAAGCGAGCTTTTCTTAAAGGTGGATAAATAAACACAGTTCCTAAGCGTAACCATGGCCCTGAGTTAATTAATAAATTGAAATTGGGACTTCATTAATTTTCCAACAAAATTTAAATTGCCAGCAATGTACACCAAAGTAATTGACAAACGAGTGTA
The DNA here is from genome assembly GCA_947623375.1 of Apotomis capreana. NCBI lineage: Eukaryota > Metazoa > Arthropoda > Insecta > Lepidoptera > Tortricidae > Apotomis > Apotomis capreana. The sequence continues at coordinate 17,141,080 of OX392519.1, forward strand.
AATGACAGTTCTTCATTCTTTTGTTTATTTAGACGCAGTACACGTAATACATTGAAGGTGCAGATTTAGGAAAATTAAGTGTGTAATTAAATCACACATTTATGATTTGCTAAATACATGTAAATAATTGACAACATTTCATATTTTTAAGACTATCATTTTATTACTTTTCTGAATTCTGCTTAAAAAGGTGAAGTAATCTCTGTTTTTATTTATTTTCTGAGATGATTATTTATTTTATTATTAATTTATAAAAACATAGGTACTCATTTTAAAATGTGGCAACACCAAAACCAGAACTTAATGGAAAGGTTACTTTAGTCGGTTTTCTTATTAAAAAAAAACTTAACAAAACTCGGTATGCATCTGTCATCTGTCAACGTCAAATAAAAAAAATATATATTCTTTCGCTCTTTGGTTTAGACAACAACCCTATTCAGCCCGTAATGTCTTAGATTACAGTTATTTGATGTATTTTCTTATATTTCTTTAAATACAGAAGAATAAATTCAAAGATTTTTTTTTAAGGTACACGACATAAAGCCCTGTCGATCTCTATATTTATTTCCACCTGTTATAAATATGAAATGTTGTCAATTTGTTATTGAACATATTTTTATCAGTTACAATAAATGCCCGCGTGCCTGTAACACATGGTATTTTGGCCTAATTTGACGTCTCTAATGATATCCGCCAGAGATAGGTACGACCACTGTTATCTAATCGTATAACATCGAGTAATTTTTATAAATATATACACAAAGGTAAATTATGGAAGTAAAATGTAATGTGATCCACTACAATGTAAGCAGGACTCGAACCTGCGACACTACGTTTCCAGCTTAGTGCTCTCCCAACTGAGCTAATAGATCGTTATGTGGTTATGTCAATCACACCAAATCTTTGTTTGCATAATTCTACGCTACTAGAGCGCCCTCTGCGTCATTATGTTATTTATAAAGCTTACTAGCGACCCGTCCGGCTTCGCACGGGATAAATTATCACTCTATCTATTAAAAAACCGCATCAAAGTCCATTGCGTAGTTTTAAAGATCTAAGATCTACATAGGGCAGACAGCCGGATGCGACTTTGTTTTTTATGCTATGTACTGCAGCGCATTACATTTTCCCTTTCATAGTTTACAATACAAAATATAATACAAGTACTCTTTATTGCATATCTCATAAGACATACAGGAGAACTACAGTGCATGAAATTTAAATTATATGTAAACCACAGGCGGTCTTATCGGCAAAGAGCGATCTCTTCCAGACAACCTTACCTTTGTGTCAATATTTATAAAAATAAAAATGTAGCATTTCTACATAAAAAATAGAATAAAGAGATTCTACAAAAATATTTATCGAATAAATTGTTCAGACAGCATTGTTTGTATTCAGCAATGCAGTACAAATTTTAATTAAGCGATTATTTCACTACACATTTCATTTAACTTTTTAATTATTTTGTTGTTAATGAAAGAAACCGAAACTGCGGAGTTAAGATCTTCCTTTATTGGCAATGTTGCTGTGTTTTCTTTTAATATAATACTCTTATACTGGTAAAACAATGTTATTTTGGTTATTTTTGTTTACCAGCTCGCAACGTAAGTAGATTTCTTTTCTTACGAGAAACTAATATCACATATATTATTATTTAGGTGATTGGCTGCCTAATGGAAATATAGGCAGATATATTATAATATTATCATCAGATATATTATAATACCCAGTGGCCCTGATACCTTGTGACGTGTTATAGACGCGGTTGGCGCAGTTTGCAGACACCTACTGAGCCGGCGGTCCCGGGTTCGAATCCCAGCCGGGGCAAATATTTGTGTGATGAACTCGAATATTTGTTCATGGGTCAAGGATGTTATCTATATATGTATTTATATATTGTGTATATCGTCGTCTAGTACCCATAGCACAAGCTGTGCTTAGTTTGGGACTAGGTTGATTTGTTTATGATTGTTCCTTAATATTTATTTATTTATATTCCTTGCTCTGGAAGCTGTAGACTTCGGTAGTTTATTTCGAAATCAATGAAATTTTCAACCCCCTTATAATTCTCCACCATTTTGTAAAATTCTGAAAAACGGAATCGATAAAAAAAAGCCGGCCAAGTGCGAGTTGTCGCGTACCGAGGGCTCCGTAAAAACATTTCCCATCCATACCCACAACCCTCTTTCCCACTGGGCACTTTCGGCACTTGTCCAGGGCCCCCAGTCACGCTAGGGCTGCCAATATCACATGGGGGGCCCCAACAACCTCGACAAAATGTACCTAGAGGACGTTTTTTCAGGCCCCCAATTATGGAGTGCCGAGGGCTCTTGCATGCTTTAAGACGGCCTTGTCCATACCAGGTGCAAACTAAACTTAACCCGGCCAGTTAGGATGGGAAGTGTTTGTACGGAACCCTCGGTGCGCGAGTCCGACTCGCACTTGGCCGGATTTTTTAAACATAGCTCGATGTTTTGCGACGCTCGATATTTACGAGTATTATACAGAAATAATAACCAGGATTGAAAGGAATATAAACATGTTTACAATTTTTTGAGACACAGTAGTTTACAATATGGACACAGTTGTTGAGCCGAGCACCCTTTGTCTGGCCACTTCGTACTCTTAACCGGATAGCAATGGAAATTGATTTATTCCACTGTGCTCTGAGCGAATTCACAAAAGCAACTCTTTATGTTTTATGCTATACTTAGTAGGTTAATTTAATGTTATTTTAGTAGTTTTTTATAAATACGAGTATAGGTAATGGGAATTGTAATAAAAAATATATATGTGTAATCGTAAGTGCCTAAATAATATCATGTAGTTTTAAATTTCCACACTATCGTATCGTATTAGGTTAAGACCTGTAAAGATAGCTGTATGTGGTTTAAATAATTAAATAATGAATAAAATATTGTCTCTGGTTTCCGCGACTGTCACATATGTTTATACATTCATATAATCACGCCTTTTTCCCAACGGGGTAGGTAGAGACCACATCTTTCCACCTGCCACGGTCCTGACATACATCGTTCGCTTCATCAACATTCATTAATCTCCTCATGCATGCTCGTCGGCTTAGAGTACTCTTGCCTTGCCCTTTTTTCAGAACCTCCCCAATCTGATGAAGAAACGTTTGTCTAGGCCTTCCTTTTCCAACATTTCCATTCATATTCGTCTTGTTGATTCGCGACTGTCACACATTTAAATAAGACTATTTAAACCGATTATATCTCGTATATTTATTACTAGCGACCCGCCCCGGCTTCGCACGGGTGCAATGCTGATAAATTATGCATGTATTATACATATAAAACTTCCTCTTGAATTACTCTATCTATTAATAAAAGCGCATCTAAATCCATTGCGTAGTTTTAAAGATATAAGCATACATAGGGACGGACAGGAGGAAGCGACTTTGTTTTATAGGTACTATGTAGTGATTTGAACCTATCTGACGTTTCGGTAACTTTTCAGTGACCGTTGTCAAAGGTGTACCCATGTACAGTCCAAGGTCCGCGTGTCGTAACACCGCAATATTTTTTTTAGCAAAGCGTCACGACAGTGAAGTTTGATGCGCATTATTTTTAATTTTTTTAGTTGATTGATAAAAGAAAAAATACGTGTCCAACTTTTTTTGGTAATCTAACTCATGGACTTATTATAATAATAAACAAAAACAATACTACTACAACCACCCAATTGCTTATAATTTTCAGTATGGGATTTTGCGCCGTGTCCAGTAATACTGAAACACCTGGGCAGCATACAGTATGATACCGGCCATGATGTAAGTGCTTTATATTCCTTTCAATATAGAGGACATTCCTGAGGAGGTAGGTACTTTAAGCCTCCTTATCCGTTCAAAAATGCTGAATGTTTTAAACATTTTTCTCTATGATCAAACGTGTTTCTTAACATAGTAATGTAACTACTAGAACAGGGCTATTGCATTTGACACGTATTTTTTCAATTTTTTTTGCATTAAACGGCTGGAATTTCAGCAGGCAATTACGGCAGGGTGATTTCGATATTTTACGGCTGTAGACCACACTGCAGCGATCGGGATACGTTTTAATATTCGGTGTGAATTTTTAAAACGATTTTTCGTTTCTAGGTGATCCATCATGGGAGATATTCGCCAAATGGTCCGGAAAATAAAAACTTCGAGGTGGATAAGGAGTAAGGCTTTTTACGAGCTTTTATTTGGCTTACCCATCTATTGATGAGGTTGGATTTGAACCCAGGATTGAGCCAACGGTCCCGGGTTCGAATCCCGGCGCGGGCTAATATTTGTGTGATGAACTCGAATATCTGTTCTTGGGTCATGGATGTTATCTAGATATGTATTTATATATTATGTATATCGAAGTCTAGTACTCATAGTACAAGCTCTGCTTAGTTTGGGACTAGGTCGATTTGTGTATGATTTTCCCGTAATATTTATATTTTAATATTTAATATCATAGGAGGAAATGTTGAGGGGAAGCGAGGAAGAGGAAGGCCAAGAATAAGTTACATTAAACAAATTAAAGAGAAGATATACGTCGTGACGTATAAGGAAGTCAAGGAAGTGGCTATGGATACATAATATGGAATAGATGGAGAAAACTACATTGTTACTTCATCAGCAACACCGATAAGAGTTTGACTCATACTGGAGGATAAAGAATTCCTTTTCTCCTAAATCCTCCTTGTTTTTGATTTTTGCGGTGCACGTTACTTGCGCCTTTTCAGACGCGATATGCTTAAATTTTGTGGACTGTAATTTCGGTTCAGAGCTGTACCTAGACTAATGATACTTCAGCATGTAACCACTTAAACACATACCGGAATGGGCCTGCTATTGGATTAGAGAAGTACGACGTATAGCAAGCCGTTGGAAAGGAAACTCATGCACTGACCTGAAGAAACTCCTTATGGTGTGCTACGGAGACCAGCTCGCACACGTGCCTTGAAGAATTTGGGGGCCCCCTTTGCACTATCACTCCACCAGTGACCAAGGTCCTTCTGCTTGATGCTAACACTTATTCACATACACATTTCGCAAGAAATAGTGAATTAAAACCGAGATTAAAATGGATTTAGTACAGGCGTTTGCGCAGTGGGTCCGCCATCAACCGGCGGTTTTGTCTATCTAAGTTTTTCCCACAGAGGGCGCGGCGCAAGCGCATATTGCACTCTGGGTGCGACAGAGCGCGCACGATACATGAGTTGTGCATGAAGAAATAGGACAGAGGGAGGGATCGTTAAGTGGTTACATTGCATCAAATTTTAATTTAATAATGAAAGAAACGGAACATAAAAATAAACGAAATCCAACATCCCCCCGGGCTTGAAGGATTCCCTTCAAAAAAAAGAAAGAAAAACTAAATTAAATCTAGCAAGAAGCAAATAAGACTATAACTAAGTACTTTATGCTTGAAATATTTAACTTAAACTTATAGGAGTAAATATTAAACTAGTTAGTGGCAACTCTACTGCGTAGGCAGTGGGCATAGCCGTACAACGGGTCGTTGCAGCTTGCCGCTACGCGTCTGAACCTCCGCAACGCGTACAACTCCGTCACGTCCAGGAAAAATAGCAGTGATAACACCGAGCGGCCACTGAAGAGGCGGCGCATTGTCTACCTTTATCAGAACTACAGTTCCTGGAGCTAGCGGGTTGGAGGGTGTATTCCATTTTTCTCGACTTTGCAAAGTATGGAGATACTCCGTTCGAAAACGCTTCCAAAAGGATTGAACGAGTGAGTCTAACAAAGAATACCGAGATAACATATTGGTTCGTTCTTGACTTAAATCGGCCGCGGGCAAATGTGGCAAGGGTGCGGTTGATATGAAATGAGCCGGTGTAAGCGCGGCCGGTTCCGCCGGATCGGAACTCAATGCGTAAAGCGGGCGGCTGTTGAGGATTGCCTCAATCTGATTGAGCACTGTAAGTAACTCTTCATATGTTAGAATTTGTTTTCCTATGACACGATGAAGATGCGTCTTGAATGATTTAATATTACCCTCCCAGATTCCCCCAAAATGTGGCGCGTTAGGAGGATTCAACTTCCAAGTTATACGGTTTTTCAAGAGTTCTTCTTGGAATGTTTTAAAATAATCTTCGGTCCGAAGAAAAGAGTGAAGCTCGTTAAAATAAGCTTTAGAAGCTACAAAGTTAGTACCCTGATCGCTATAAAGAACCTTAACCGGACCACGACGTGCAATAAACCGCTTGAATGCGTTTGAAAACGATTCGGAACTCAAAGACGAAGCGAGCTCGGTATGAACGGCCTTGGTCACCAGACAGATGAATACACATAACCAAGTTTTTTGGCTGTGTGCTCCCCGTTTTCTGACCATGGTGATGTGGAACGGACCGGCATAATCGACGCCCGTGTGTGTGAAGGCTTTACTTTGCTCAACACGACATTCTGGAAGGTCGGCCATTGCAGGAAAAGTACCAACTGGTTTAGCGCGGAAACAATCATTGCATTTATGAAAGCGCTGCCGTATAATTCGGCGCGCGGAAAGGATCCAATATTTTTCCCTCAGAATTGACAGCAAGAGTTGAGGGCCGGCGTGTAAGTTTTCACGATGAGAAAAGTCGATTAAAAGTTCAACTATGTGCCCATTTTTGGGTAGTAGTGCAGGATGTTTGTTACAGAAGCTAAGAGACGAATTTCCTAGCCGGCCTCCTACTCGCAGGACGTTGTCAACAATAAAAGGGAATAGTTTGCGTAAAGAGGGTGAGCAAACCCTTCCGCATTGGATATTGCGAATATCGTCAGCAAACGCGACTTGCTGAACAATCTTGACCACCAGCAACTCAGCTGCATCGAGGTCCGCAGCAGTAATTTCACGGGAGCGAGGAATTTTATTAAGAAACTTCAAAACAATCGCGACGGTTTTGAGAAATCGATGCCATGACGAGAACCGCTTGCTCAACTCTAAGAGCCAGTGCTCATTGCTACTGTTATTAGCAGTGACAAGAGCTGTGGATTTTTCCTCTGGCAGCTTCGCAGACGACGAAGGCGAGAAATTGGTTACAGGCCAGTCCTTAATCGGTAACGACGCCCAAGGAGGACCTTGGAACCAGAGATCATGATCCTTTAAGCGAGAAGGTAAGAGCCCACGCGAAAGACTGTCAGCGGGGTTCTGAGACCCAGGTACATGATAGAAATGTTCTGAGGCGAAATTGTTCTGACACTGAGCTATACGATTAGCCACAAAGGTATCGAACTTGTGAGGTGACGAATGCACCCAGCAAAGCGCGACCTCAGAGTCAGAGAAAGCGTAAATATTGTCCACTGTATGGCGTTGTGAGAGAGAGTCGTGAACGACACGAAGCAGGTTTGACATTAAAACGATGGCGCAGAGTTCAAGCCTGGCCACAGTCACCGTCTTCACTGGTGCGACTTTGGATTTGGAGCAAATTAAGCGAACGATAGGATCGCGATTATCGGCTGTGACGTGCGCGTAAATAACGCAGCCGTAGGCTTTCTCGCTAGCGTCAGCAAAAGCTAAAAGCGTTAGCTTTGAATTTGCTTCAACACCCAAGTGCCGCGGAAACCTGAAAGTCGAAATCAAAGGAAGCTCGCTTACCAACTGGTGCCACAAGTTTAGAATGTGAGGGGGCGGCAGAACGTCCCAGTCCAATTGCAACAGCCACAGTTCCTTGATTAGAAGCTTAGAGTAGAGTACGATCGGGCCTACAAGACCGAGCACGTCATACAGGCGGGCGGTGGCAGAAAGAATAGCACGCTTTGTGCCAATAAGCTGCGGAGGTGAGACGGTGAAAACAAACTCGTCAGAGCTAGGAAGCCATTTGAGGCCTAAGATCTTAAGAGAGTCGCCGTCATTGAAAGAGATGGAGTCTGACTGGCGGTGCGTTGTGGGAATGTGCTCTAGCAGCTGCGGGGAGTTGCTAGTCCATTTCACTAAATCGAACCCACCAGCCTTGAAGAGGCTGATTAACTGGGTCGCTGTCGTAACTGCTTCCTCGGATGAAGAAGCAGAAGAAGCTAAATCGTCCATGTAAACGTCTCTTTCAATAACGGCGGCAGCGAGGGGGTACCTTTCGCGCTCGTCATCGGCGAGCTGGCGAAGCGTGCGCAATGCAAGAAAAGCTGAAGACCTGAGGCCAAACGCAACGCGGTTAAAGCAATATGCGTCCAAGGAATCCTCAGGAGAGAAGCGGTATAAAATTCGTTGAAAGGAACGGTGCGAAGGATGTACTTCTATGCACAAGTACATCTGACGAACGTCAGCGAAAAAACATATGCGGAAAATGCGAACATTCAAAAGAATGTGAAAAATGTCTGACTGCAAATTACACCCTGTATGAAGGATGTCATTAAGAGATAGACCGTTGTCAGTTTTGCAACTCGCATCCAGAACAATACGCAACTTCGTCGAAGACTTGTCGTTGCGAATGACAGGATGATGCGGCAGGTAAAAACCTGGAGCGTGGTGTTCTTTAGGTGGAACGAGAGAAATAATGCCTTTGTTTAAGTAGTCACGAATGACTGCGTCATAACTTTCGCGAAGCTGCGGGTTTTTCAATAATTTACTTTCAAGCATAAGGAATCTCTTTTTCGCGGTTAAGAAAGAATTTCCTAAAGTGTCAGGACTTTGTTTAAACGGCAGGTCAACTGCGTAAGAACCATTATCGTTACGCGTCGTAGTTGACGTAAATATCTGCTCACACTCCTGATCGTCAGGGCTCAAAAACTTTTTTGAAGGAAGTTCTTCCAAGTTCCAAAATTTTTGCAAACTTATGTTTAACGGTTCGTGAGTGAACGCACAGAACGCGCGCGTAGTTTTAGGTGGGGCGGCTATATTAACGTCCCCCAATATTATATATCCGAGCGTTGTCTTTAAAGCCCAAGGCGAGTCGGCATATCGAATTTTGTCAGAACATAAAATTTCGCAGAAAAGATTGACACCTAGGAGCATGTCAATCGACCCAGGCTCATTAAAACTATCGTCTGCCAGTTGTAAGTTTTTAAAGCAGTCTAACTCGGCCAGATCAACGCGCGCGTCAGGTAAGCTTGACGTAATATTTTCAACAACAAAAGGCTGAATGGAGTAAATATCGCTATTACTTTCGTCAAAACGAGAAACAAATTTAGCAGAAGATATTCCGCGTATTTTTTGCGTAACGCCTCCAATTCCTTGAACTTGTGTAAAACGATGTTGCTTACTAATCGGCAGCGACAACCGTTTGCAACACGCAAGGGTAATGTGTAATATAGCATGTAGCTTAAACGCACCCCAAACTGACAGCTATGGGATGTCACTTTTTGACAGCTCTCTCTTACCTGTAACCTACGACTGGAAGCATCGATTTGTAAACATTAAATTAAGATTAATATAAAACTCATTAAAATAAAACCTCGAAGACTTCAAGCATCTTTTATTTAAATATCATACATGGCGCAGTCGAAAAAATTATCAAGTTCTGCAAGATTACGACGGATTTGATAAGGTAACCTACAAACCCTACAGAACATTGCACATGGACGACATCGACACCCGAACAGAAGAAAATTGTGACGAGAAGTCTAACAACATGTGTGCTGTCGAATATAAAATGCCGCAAGGCCTAGATTTAGAGGATTTAGAAAACAGTTGGCCTCAATGGCAAAAATTCAAACTGTCTTTTCGGAATTTTGTGCTGGCGGCGGGCTTGGAGCGAATAACAGAAGCCAGAAAAGCGGCTATATTAATTAACTGTATTGGGCAACCTGCACAGGAATTGTATTTTAATGTCCTCAAAATCGAGGGGAAGGACAAATTGGAAGATGTGATCCAAATTTTCGACGAGTTCTTTAAACCAAAGCAGAATGAAGTTATAAACAGCTACAATCTTAACAAGCGTCAACAAGAAGACGGTGAAAGCTTTGACGCATTCTACTCGGCAATACGAAGACTGGCGGAGAACTGCAACTTCGGAGAACAGAAGGACAGGATGGTGCGGGACAAAATTGTGATTGGAGTTCGGGACCCAAGAACTCAACAAAAATTACTGGAGATTAGGGAGCTCACTCTGGAGAAGGCTGTTGACATCTGCAGATCGGCGGAGCTGTCCAAGGGATTTGTCAAGACTCTCAACAACCCGGAGGTGCATGCAGTGCAGGCAGACAGGGCACAACACCTCTCCAGTAAAGCTAAGTATTTCACTAATAATAATAAAAATTGGTCTCAGAATCACAATGCTAATAAGGATAATCGGTATAGTAAATTTTTTTACCATTGTAAAAAATGCAACACGGAGCATGGGCCAAGGCAATGTCCTGCTTACGGAAAAACATGCTCAAATTGTAAAAGATTGAATCACTTCAGTGTGGGCTGTACTTTTAGCAAAAGACGGGTTGATAATATTAACAATAACAGTGATAGCGATGAGGCCTGTAATAATGTACAAGACTTATGACTAGTTTACTCCATCAATCTGGGTAACAATGAGTGGACTGAGATGCTGAGAGTAGACAACAAGAAAGTAACTTTTAAATGTGATACAGGGGCACAAATTAATGTTATTAGCTTAAGCGATCTCAAGAAAATTGTCAAGGATGATAATAATATTATAATGTCTGAGACAAATACATTAATTGAAGTCTTCGGGGGAGGGAAATTAATCCCATTGGGTAAAGTCACTCTAAAATTGTTTCCTAAAGGTACAATCATGGACAATGAAGTTATAAAAACTGAGTTCTTAATTTTGAAAGAAAAGGTTCGACCAATTTTGGGGTTAGCTTCACTAATAAAACTAAGACTGTTAAATAATAATAGTAATAATGTGGACACAATAAAAACTGATACTCTAATTACTAATAATAAAAACATGTTAAAGACTGATCTTCCTACTAATAAAAGTAATAAAGACTGTGTAATTAATAAGAATATCGAACTGTTTCAGGGTGTGGGCGAATTTAAAAAGCCACTTGAGCTGCGCATTCGACCTGGTGTGGAGCCTGTGGTGAGACCTCCGCGGCGGGTGCCCAGTGCACTCATGACGCGCCTTGCGGACAAGTTGGCGGCCCTAGTGAAGCATGAAGTTATTGCGAAGGTAGATCACCCTGATAATTTTGTCAGTAACCTTGTAATAATTGAGAAAAAAGATGGTTCCTTAAGAATTTGTCTCGATCCGAAGGATCTGAATCAGGTACTAATTCGAGAACATCATTTGATACCAACTTTAGATGAGATATTACCAAGAATATGTAACAGAAAATATTTTTCTGTATTGGATTTATCGGATGGTTTCTATAACATTAAGCTTGATGAGAAATCTAGTAACTTATGCACTTTTAATAGCCCATTTGGGTGCTTTAAATTTTTAAGGCTTCCGTTCGGGATCTCAATCGCACCAGAAATTTTTCAAAAATACAGTGAGAGAGCATTTGGAGATATTCCTGGTGTTATTGTTTATTGCGATGACTTATTGATATGTGCAGAAACCGAACAGGAACATGATGCAATATTAGACAAGGTGTTTAGTAGAGCCAAAGAGCATAATGTACGTTTTAACAAAAACAAATTCCAATATAAATTAAAGCAAGTGAAGTATTTTGGCCACATTTTTTCTGACCAGGGTATGCAGATAGACCCTGAGAGGGTCAGTGCTATTATTAATATGAAAAGTCCTAATAATAAAAAAGAGCTTCAAATTTTCCTAGGTATGATAAATTATTTAAGAAAGTTCATCCCGCACTTGGCTGACATTGCATCACCTTTACAACTTTTGCTAAAGAAAAATGTAGAATGGATCTGGACGGAAGTTTATGAGAAAGTGTACACTAATATTAAAAATAAAATCAGTACAGCTCCCATCCTTCAAAATTTTGATGACAAATTGCCCATAACCATTCAATGCGATGCCTCTAAAGATGGCCTTGGATGTTGCCTTCTTCAAAATGGGAAACCAGTTTGCTTTGCATCTCGTAGTTTAACATCAGCAGAACGTAACTTTTCACAAATTGAAAAAGAACTGTTAAGTGTCACCTGGTCAACACGTAAATTCCACTATTACATATATGGGCGTAAAGTTACAGTATTGAATGATCATAAACCCCTTGAAAGTCTCTTAAAAAAGCATCTTCATGAAGTCCCGTCACCCAGATTACAGAGGTTGAAGCTCAAGTTACTAAGATATGATATAGAATTTAAATACTTGCAAGGCAAGTTTATGTACATTGCTGACTTACTATCGCGCTCTTATCAAGTGTCGCCGGATATTGATGATTCATACATGTATGAAGTAATTCATTGTATAGGTCTAGCTCAAAACCTAGAATGTACTGATGAGCAAAAAACAGTGCTAATTACTGAAAGTTCCAAAGATGACGAATTAGAATTATTAAGAAACTTTATTAAAAATGGGTGGCCTACAAATAATAAAAATATTCCTGATTGTTTACATAGTTATCATAAATTAAGAGGTGAACTAGCCGTAGACAACAGCTTAGTCTTTTTTAATGACAGATTAATTGTACCTAAAAATTTAAGACAGTCTTTTATTAAAACTTTACATGAAGGGCACCTTGGCATGTCAAAAATGAAACAGTTAGCAAGAAACCTTTATTACTGGCCACATATAGATTCACATATAGAAGAATATGTTAAGCGATGCTACCCATGTCAAACATATCAAAATAATAATATTAAAGAACCATTGCTGCCACATAATATACCACAATTACCATTTTCTAAGTTAGCAGTTGATATTATGGATTTCAAAACAAAGAATTACCTCATAATTTATGATTATTACTCTAAATGGTTAGATATAAAGCGAATAACAAATAAAAGCTCTAAGTCCATAATTGATGCTTTAACGGACATTTTTTCGCACTTTGGCATCCCGGCCGAAATAGTGTCCGACCATGTTCCATTTGATTCAAAAGAATGTAGGGACTTTGCTCATGAGTGGGGATTTAAATTCACGTATACAAGCCCTAGATACCCCCAATCAAATGGAATGGCTGAAAGAGGCGTCCAGATTGCGAAAAAAATGTTATATAAATGTTTGGAAGATAAAAGTGACTACAGACTAGCATTATTAAATTATAGGGCTTCACCCATAGCTGGTACAAACTTAAGTCCTAGTGAACTTTTAATGAATAGACATCTAAAAACAAAATTGTTAGTAAGTTCACAGTATTTACAACCAAAGCTTAATGTATGTGTAAAACAGCAATTTGATAAAATTAGAAATAATAATATTAGAAATTATAATAAGACATCTAGAAGTAAGAAACAATTTGTAGTTGGTCAAACCATCTGGTACAAAAAAGATGTAAATAAGAATATTTGGTTACAGGGCAAAATTATCAGAGATAATGGTATGAGGTCATATGACTTAGTAGATGATAATAATAATGTTAGATACACAAGAACCTCATTTCATATAAGGCCGGCATGACTTCGTGCTTCGCTGGATTCGCTGGCGGGTTCTCCACAGTGGGTCGAATGAGTAGTTGTAAATATGTGTTCAGTAAGAATGTGTAAAAATTGTTAAGATATTTTATTTGTTCTATAAGTGCAGTATGTACAAGTTCACTTAATTTAACTTGTTTTAAAAGGGGAAGAAGAGCCTGTTTAAGTAATCTCACTTTTAATGTAGTAAATCTGTGTAGCATAATTTAAAGTTCAATAATTATAAGGGGAAAAGTGTAAGTCAAATTGAATTTGTTCAAAAGGGGATGATGTAATATAGCATGTAGCTTAAACGCACCCCAAACTGACAGCTATGGGATGTCACTTTTTGACAGCTCTCTCTTACCTGTAACCTACGACTGGAAGCATCGATTTGTAAACATTAAATTAAGATTAATATAAAACTCATTAAAATAAAACCTCGAAGACTTCAAGCATCTTTTATTTAAATATAGTCACTTTGCGATCCCGGGTCAACAAGTACTCGAACGTCATGATATTTACCGCTAATATCGCAAAGTTTAATTTTTGCAGTACCTAACAATGTTGTTTTATTATGAGTAGAATCATTCAAAACATTCCCGGCAGAAAGATGATTTAATGTTGAAGTAGGCTGCAAATAGCTATTAACCTGTCTCGACGACGCGGCGTTATCAGTTTCTTTTGTTAAGTTTAGGGCGCGGTTTGGTTCACAAGCGGGAGCGGAAATCTCATTATTAGTCTCGGTAGTGACGTAATTATGCGATTTATTACTTTGTTTATGTTGAGAATCGAAATGCAATAAAGTATGGTGTCGTGCGGCACAAATATTGCAATTTCGCTGCGAAGTGCAGGCGGAAAATTTGTGTTTAAAACTAAGGCAGTTATTACAAATTGAATTTGTTTTCACAAAATTAAATCTTTCATGAGGAGTCATCTTGGAGAACATTGAACATTGATATAAATGTTCGTGTTTATTAGTTTTACACAACAAACAATTAGCCGTGGATACAGGCTGCGTATTAACAAAAGTTTTTGTTGGATTATTTTTTGGAGTAGGTAAATTTTTTACAGTACTAGGACTAGGTTTGTTCTGATATGAAGACAAAGTTAGCTTTGTGGTTGAACGCGATACTACTTTGGTTTGTTCCTTTATAAACTCGATAAAATTAGCGTAAGTGGGACAACTTTCTTTGCGATAAAACATTTCGAATAATTTGACTGTTTCGGAATCTAATTTTTGTAGCGCTATATGCAAAAACAGAAAATCCGCTAAATCTTCTAACTTTAACGCCTTCAACGCATTTACTGCAGCATCAAAATTACACAAAAACGAATCTAAGTTCACAGACGTGCCTGCTATGATCGGCTTAAAGTCCAATAGCTGATTAGCGTATCCCGCGGCTAGGGCGCGTTTATCCTCATATTTATCTACGAGCGCTTGCCATATAATTTCATAGTTTTCTCCCGTAGCCGGTAAGCCAGCGCAAATTGACCGCGCCTTATCCGTCAATTTGCCCACTAAAAATTGAACGCGTTCGCTATTCGTTAAGCGCGGATTGTTGTGTATGACACTCTTAAATTGTTCATAAAACAAAGGCCAATTACGAATTTGACCATCAAACGAAATCAATTCGAAAGATGGTAGTTTATGGTTTAACGTATACTGTTGCTCTGGGCGCTGTGAATCGCGAGCCCTTGCTGTTAATTCTGATTGGACTCGTTTTATTTGACAATACATCTCTTCGAATGATATCCAAGGTTGATAATTAACCGTGGCATTTGGTTTTAATTGTATTACGCGTGCATTGTATGAATTCTTCTGCAATATACCTGTAGACACAACAAAGTCTTTAAATTCATCGCCCGATGTTGCTGAATTACTTTTGAAAACGAATGTAACAGAATGTACAACTATCTTTAAATTCATTTATGTAACCCCTACCACTATTATTAAAGCGTTTAAATCGCTAAATTTAAAGAAGACTGAGGATCTGTGGGGCCTATCTGTGAAAGTGTTACATTCAATTGTTGAATCTATTGCACCATATTTAGCTGATATCTTTAATAAATGTATTGATACTGGAGTATTTCCTGATTTGATGAAGCATAGCAAAATTATTCCCTTATTCAAATCAGGTACAAAATCAGACCCCACAAATTTAAGACCAATATCAATACTACCAGCATTAAGCAAAGTTTTTGAGAAGATTATTCTTAATCAACTTATATCTCATTTCAATCGGAATAATCTACTCCACAGCAATCAATTCGGGTTCACTAAAGGTCGCTCTACCACTGACGCTGGCGTGGTACTAGTTAAACATATCTTTGATGCCTGGGAGAAGGCTCAAGATGCTATTGGAGTTTTTTGTGATCTATCCAAAGCATTTGATTGCGTTGATCATGAGAATTTAATACGTAAGCTAGAACACTACGGAGTCAAAAACAATGCCCTTGACCTTGTCTCGTCATATCTTTCAGGCAGAACGCAACGGGTAGATATCAATGGGACTCAATCGACTGGGTCAGCTGTTGCTATGGGGGTACCTCAGGGTTCAATTCTGGGTCCCTTTCTTTTTCTAGTGTATATTAACGATTTACCAAACCTTGTGCGAGATAAACATGATATAGTACTATTTGCAGATGACACATCTCTTCTTTTTAAAGTAAAAAGGCAAGAAAACAACTTCGATGTGATTAATGATGCACTGTCCTCTATTGTGGATTGGTTTACTGCAAATAATTTGCTTTTAAATGCCAAGAAAACTAAGTGCATTAAATTTACATTACCAAATGTGAAACAAGTCAATTGTGCCAAGGTAAAACTGAAAGGCGAAGTACTGGAATTTGAAGAAAAAACAGTATTCCTGGGTGTTACTTTAGACTCTAAACTGCAATGGAGTGCGCATATAGCCACTCTTGCAGGTAAGCTTAGCTCCGCGGCCTATGCAGTTAGGCGAATCAGGCAGCTGACAAACGTCGAGACGGCAAAGATTGTATATTTCAGTTATTTCCATAGTGTTATGTCATATGGAATTTTATTATGGGGAAGAGCGGCGGACATCCAAACCATCTTTGTGCTACAAAAACGAGCTGTACGCGCAATTTATGCACTAGGAGGTCGTACGTCACTAAGAAAGAAATTCAAGGAAACAAACATTCTCACCGTAGCATCTCAATACATTCTTGAGAATATCATGTATGTGCGGAAAAATCTCCATGAATTCAAGCTCAACAGTGACATTCACCACTACAATACGAGAAGTAAGGACAAGCTCGCAATACCTGCCCACCGTCTCCGTAAGGTTAGCTCGTCGTTCGTGGGGAACTGTGTACGCTTCTACAATAAAATACCTATTGATGTAGTAAAATTGCCCTGTAGCAAATTTAAAGCGCAAATAAAACGTCACTTATTGAATAAAGCTTATTATACTGTTAATGACTTTCTAAACGACAGTGATGCCTTTAAGCCAGTAGTTTAGTGTTGTGTGTCAATAGTAAATTTTTAAATAAGCATTATTTTGGTGGGTAATTTTTAATGTAACATGAGAGCACAATTTGTTGTTTCTCACCGGGCAAATAGTATTAGTCAAGTATGCCCGGCAGCTTGAGCATGTCATGCTCGCTTAAAGGTCTTTGCTTACGGTGGCGTCGTTGATCGGGTCGCAGCCTTCCCTATAATATGGTTGAGGGAGGCGATGGCTGAGATATGCGTCATACTCGTGAACGGGTGCCGTTTGTGGGGTCCGGTCTGTTCATGCTAGCAAGGGCCAAATTAAATATGTAGCAACCGCATACTAGTGTTAAATTAAGCAAACGTGAGAAACTTCACCTGTACTCGATTGAAGTTATTCAATGTTGATTTTATCTTTTTGAACTCTTAGAGACTGTATACATCTCTAAGAAACAGCTTAGTGTAGTATGACACTCAGAGACTTTATACATCTCTGAGGAAATTAAATCATTTTAAAATATTTTATTGCATGTTATGACGCCTAGAGACCATATCGTCACTTGTAATATGAATTAAGGTAACCGCCAAATGACGATTTTTCAGGAGAGGCCAAAAACGAAATTGCAAATTAAAAAAAGTGCAGTAACATTTTATTTCTTAATCCGATTAAAATGATGTAAAGTAGGTATAGCTTAATTTTGTAAGATCTTTCAGTTGATAATGGTCTCAAAAAGGCTGCTATTATAGTTTAGAAAATAGCATGGCGCTTACGTTAATTTTTTTCCAAAAATGAGGAGTTACGTTAACACAACACAACATTGATTTCAAAAAATGAGCCCTAATTTAAAGTAAGTCACAAAAACGTAAAAAAAATCTAACGTATGGGACACACATTTTCAAAACGTGGACTTACATTAGCGGAATTCAGCTAAGGAATTTTTAAACTTATCCAATTCTAATAAGGTTTAACATAGAGTTATTTCTTGTTTTTCAGTTAATTAGTGGCAGGATAGTAAGTCGTGATAAAAACCGGTTTATAAGCGGGAAACAGTTTCTTTTTTGTTTATAAAAAACAAAATTGGTAAAGGCACCTTTAGATTTAAAGAGTATTAAAAAAACACTTCATTTTCTTTCCAATCTGATACTTTTCCTTACTGTTTTTCCTCACATTGCTTTACTTTCTCCCTTTCCTACAATATTTATGTACCTTTTTTACCAACAACTTGTACTGCACATTCTGCTTTCCCTTTTTCTCTTTCTTTTTTATTTCTTTCTATATAGTTTTCTTCGTATTTATTACCTTCTTTCTGTTCCATTCATCAACTCCCTCCTTTTGATTTTAGTGACTTAAGTTTAAACTTCAGCTTAACGTTGTATAATTTCGTTTAAATAATCAATTTTGTCTTTACAAACCCTCAGTCCTATTTTCAGTGTACTAAGGCTTGTCCCTGTCTGAAACTAGCCGAATGAACTTTATTTGATTCTTCATTAGTAATTTGACCATTTCCTGGCAAACTGGTGACTAAATGTTTCGTCACATAATTAGTAACTCACTCTCACATCACTATTATGAACTTGAACGTCAAGGGGTAAATTTACGACTGAAATCCTTCGAATACCTTCGCTTTTGGATTTCGACATCTTTCTTATAGAGCTGAAACGGATTTAGAGATTTTCTTAAATCTTGTAAGCTGTTGTTTTCTCGCGAACTGCTTATTTGAAGCATCATTGGTGTCCCTTTATTAGTAGAAAGTATGGCCCAGCTCAACTCCTTTCTCTGGCTGAAAAAAATAATGCTCAAGGGGCAAGCAAATAGTTAACGTATTTTATTGAATCATCGCATCAATACAATGACACTACGTTGGATACGTAGGCTACTGAAAAAAATGATTGGGAGTATCTCAATGTCACTAACCTCCACCATATCACTATTACTACCATCATTCATTCCTGTCTCTTGTTTTCTAAAAATAATATACATTTTATTATGCCTACATGTTGCTACATGGTAGTGGCAGTGACTGATTTTCACAGAAAAAGTTTTCACAGTCCGTTTATTAACCAGACATTTAAGAGATTCCCTAAAAACGAAATGCATTAGGCCAGATTGTTTCAATTAAAAGTCCCTAATTCAAGAATTAGACATGATATAAATAGGCATAATAGCTAATTAATAAATAACTGAACTTTAAAAAGTTTAAAACATCAATTTCTATTTGATACTGGAAATCCCGACAAACTTCATTCCGCCTTAGAACTCCCTTTTGAGGTGATAACAATTTCTATAATACTTACTGAGTACCTACTTATCCTTTTCAAATTTCCCTTAATTTTTGAAAGTTTTTTTGTGTAATATTATTATTTATTATTTTTTTATGTCGTTGAGGGCAAACGAGCAAACGGATCGCCTGATGTAAAGCGATGAATGTACTTAACTCGTAATTTATAACTGTACTTATTGATATATAACAACGCAATCGCACAATACTGTCCTTATCACGAATGGTTGGAACCAG
This sequence comes from Apotomis capreana, assembly GCA_947623375.1. Classification (NCBI taxonomy): domain Eukaryota; kingdom Metazoa; phylum Arthropoda; class Insecta; order Lepidoptera; family Tortricidae; genus Apotomis; species Apotomis capreana. The sequence goes on from OX392519.1 coordinate 17,160,465, forward strand.
GGATCGTTACCGGTATTCATAAAAATTACAAATAAAATATTACAGATTTTATTTGAAATGCCATTGCATATAATTAAAGTAAACTATACCGTATAGAACTTTGAAATTACCTCAGTAAAATAAATAAATGTGTAATAATAAGCGAAATACCGAAATTTAATACCAGTATTTGTATGGAGTCGAAAACCGGCATCCGATCGCTGGTCGGTACAAACTAAAGTGGCTATCATATCCATCACAACACCAAATCGTAAACAGACGCACGCGTTAGTGTTTGTAATTGCTTCCTACAGGCAAATGTATGGTCGTCTCACCGGTATCTACTCATTAACACTGCAAAGGAAAGAGATGGTCGCAAAGTTCCTGGTAACCAAAATAACGTAAGCACCAGGTCCGTCTAAATTAAGTACATAATTTTAATGTAACCATCATCACTCGAGCCTTGGGAAGACAAATAATAATGTAAGAGGCATTAAGTGCTTTAAAAACTACGAAAACTTTAATGTTACTGACTAAATTATATATTCACCCACCTTGCAGTAAGCACAATTTGTGACAAGATTAGACTATAATTGGCTTTAAATGGTTGCTGTCTTATAATCCCATAAAAAAATTTTTTACCTATCTAATCTGAGCATGTAAATCATTTATGTACCTTATTATTTACATGATTTGATTCAAAAACTAAAATTATAACCCATTTAATGTAAGAACCATTTAATAATTTTTATCTTGCTTTGAAGCTAACGTAACAGTCAATCGGTAATAAAGTGCTATAAATTGAGTAATGTAAGAGTCATTTATTTACCGATGAGTCTTACATTAATGACTTTTGTTCAACTTTGGCCAATACTTGTGGTTACGTTAATCTGATATTAAGTAATTTACAAACAATGTGCCATACACCAAAATAAATAGAGAAAACTAAAAAAAATGGTCATTTTTTGTTTAATGTAACCAACATTTTTTTCAAGATATCGTAATTTTAATAACAGCAATGGATAGATCGTCAAATTTACAGACGAACTGTATACTTAACTCAATTTCGTCATTTTGGCGGTTACATTAATTCATATTACAGGTGACGATATACATCTCTAAGAATTTTAGGTTTAATAACTATTTTCTAAATTATTCACGTTGACGCCTAGAGACCTTATACATCTCTATGGAATTAAATTAATTAAGTAATTATTATTTTATTGCATGTTGTGACACCCAGAGACTTTATACATCTCTGGGTATATTTAATATTTTAAATTTATTAATTTTTTATTTTATTTGGAGTATCTATACATCTCCTTTACGTGTACCCAGTGTAATTAGTTATAACACAACTGTATCATGTAATTGTTTTAAGTATTATTTACGAAAAAATGACTTACTGTTGAGTTTCTTTCGGCTTTCTTCTCAACAGCGGTCTCCTCTTGCGAAATGCCGGTAGATTCACAATCTGACTTGTAAAAGTGCCCCTGTGGCCTACTTACTGAATAAATTATTTCATTTCATTTCATTTCATTTCATTTCAATCCAAAACGCGTTCGAAATCTGACCGTAATTGGTCAATATTTGCGACATTGTTAAAAAACGTTTCACGTTGTGATTCATCCTCACGCGCCTTAAGAGATAAGGTATATATATTTTGTAAACGCGTAAATAACGCATTACGCTTAGCTTCCAAGACAACTAGATCACTACGACTGGGTTCGCCTTGTGCTTCTTCCTTTGTGTCATTTTTCGACATCGTAAATTAAATGTGCGTTACGTTTAAATATATGAATAACTCACAATAGAAGAGTACCTACTCGTACTGCTTAAATAATCAAGTGCAAATATAACGGCGGTGTAAAAATAACTGTTCGTCGCCAAAGTCGGTTAAGCGATAGACAACTGCGCGCGGTTAGCGGACAAGCGAATATGTTATTAAATAAGTAAGCGGGTAGCCCGATATAAAGATACGGGCGCTGGAATGCAAGCGAGAAAAATGAAATATAAGTCGATAATTATGTTTATCACTTTAGATATTCGTCAGTATGAAACCACTTAATGCCGATTAGCGGGAAAGAAATAAAGGATAAATTAGTTGACTGCGTAGCGGGGCGGAAAGATAAATAATGAAATCAAACTAATTTAAGTATAATAATCAAGCATAAGTTACTTTGTTCTAAATTTCATACAGAGAATGAAATGTATGTGAATTTATGTTATGAAATGTTGTTTAAGAATGTTTAGCAGCTATTTAAATACCAATAACTAGGTTGTAAATTGAATTTAATTGTAATAACTAGAACTATTGAGTGCGAAATGAAGTAAAATACTATGAATGCGGTTCGAATAGGACCATAAATGGAGGATAAAGAATTCCTTTTCTCCTAAATCCTCCTTGTTTTTGATTTTTGCGGTGCACGTTACTTGCGCCTTTTCAGACGCGATATGCTTAAATTTTGTGGACTGTAATTTCGGTTCAGAGCTGTACCTAGACTAATGATACTTCAGCATGTAACCACTTAAACACATACCGGAATGGGCCTGCTATTGGATTAGAGAAGTACGACGTATAGCAAGCCGTTGGAAAGGAAACTCATGCACTGACCTGAAGAAACTCCTTATGGTGTGCTACGGAGACCAGCTCGCACACGTGCCTTGAAGAATTTGGGGGCCCCCTTTGCACCACCAGTGACCAAGGTCCTTCTGCTTGATGCTAACACTTATTCACATACACATTTCGCAAGAAATAGTGAATTAAAACCGAGATTAAAATGGATTTAGTACAGGCGTTTGCGCAGTGGGTCCGCCATCAACCGGCGGTTTTGTCTATCTAAGTTTTTCCCACAGAGGGCGCGGCGCAAGCGCATATTGCACTCTGGGTGCGACAGAGCGCGCACGATACATGAGTTGTGCATGAAGAAATAGGACAGAGGGAGGGATCGTTAAGTGGTTACATTGCATCAAATTTTAATTTAATAATGAAAGAAACGGAACATAAAAATAAACGAAATCCAACACATACATTTATGATAAATCTATTTAAATCGTTTCTTTTTAAGAGGCCTTATTCCTTTTAAAATATATTTTTTTTATATTATAACAAAAAAGGAAAGACAAATATATTTATAATTTCAACCAACCTTTTGAAGTGAATAATACTTTTCCCCGAGTTCTAGGTAGTAACATAGCTATTTTATGTTTTCATTACGTGCTGAAAATAACTTGAAAAAATTAATTTTCCGCGCGAATTTTGCCAATTTCGAGTAGTTCTTGAAACAAAAATTATCAATGAAATATTCAAACTGTAGGTTTCAAATATGTACCAACAAATCCCAATAGCCCTATTCTAGGTAGTAACATCAATAATATGTCAAGAAACATGTTTTATCATAGAGAAAAAAATCTAAAACAATCAGCATTTTAAAAGGAATAAGGCCCCTAATGTGTGACAGTCGCAGAAACCGAATATTTAACCTAGTTATTTATTACAGGGCACTCAGAGATAATAGTCAGGGGGACAGCGGTGATGCGGGCGGTGATGCGGTGACCGCTAGAACAACGTCAACTACGTTCCTGTACTGGAACATGACTCACGAGCGATGCGATTATCAAAAGATTCGTTGTATGAGAGCATACGCGTAAGCATTGGCGTATATAGGGGGGTGGCCGGGTGGGCCGTGCCCACCCCAGTATGGTCTAGTGCCCACCCCAGATTTTGGGTCACCCATAGAAATTCATGGCGTCATCTCAAAAGCCATGGCCAGGCCCCGGCCAGCCCCCCCAGGCCCCGTCTGGAAAATAATCTTAGTTACTCCAATGCGCGTAAGGACAATAAGAACATGATCAGATGACAAGCGCTGAACGCGTCTTTATAAAAGTCTACGATCCGAAGCTAAATCGATCTTCACCGAGCCTATAATAGATTGAAACATATTTTATAATGAATTTAGTATATTAGAAAATATATTAAAAATGGGTTTGCTAAAAATATCCTGGACAGGCTATTTTTAATTATTTTTTAAAGATTTCAATTTTAACGAGAGTGGGAATGTGTGACAGAGAGACCCGAGGTAAGTATACAGTGTAATTATAAAAGACCCAACATCGCCGTCCCACGTGATGGGACCTCGAAGGAAGTGCGCATGCTCGGTATGTAAACTATGGAGGGTAGAAGCTTCTTAAAAAATAAAAGGCAACCCAACTGCTGCACATTCTATACGTTTTATACTTTAACTCAGGATTAAATTTTACCATCTCGATGTTGCAACATTTAATAAAGAAACGTTTCTTTTTTAAATAATTAAATATAGCCTGTCCAGGATTTTTTTGCACACCCATTTTTAATATATTTTCTAATATACTAAATTCATTATAAAATATGTTTCATTCTATTATCAGCTCGGTGAAGGTCGACGTAGGTTCGGATCTCCTACTATAACTCCATGCAAACATGCATGCGTCGCTCACCTTGTAATGCCGAATCCTTCGATAAGGCATTCACGTGAATGCCTTTCCCCATCTCGCGCGTCCCGCGCTCGCCCCTCGACGCGCACACATAGCCGCGAGTTTTGTTACTGCACACAAGTGTGGCTGTCGTTTCTTTTTACGTTATTATATAATATATTATTTGACATGGCCTAAGGAACCATCAGTAATAGTACATTACTGCAGACGCCGGCAAATAAGGGCTTGCCGGCTGAGTAGGTATAGACGGCCGACCGTATGGGAGGCCAGATAGTGATACGAAGCCGGCAAGCCCATTTCACGACTAAGGCATATGTAATGCTTATGTCAAACATATATACGCAATGAAATAAAAAAAAATATAATTCAGCTGTTTAGCCCGGTAATGGACACAGACGCCATGTTTAAAAATAAATTGTTCCCGGCCTAGGCCTTCAATTTTGTACAGTTCTCTCGAGTTGTTCCGCCCGAAACGTGATACTTCGAAGCCTGTTATAATAACGTAGGAGTGGAATTATAGCAAAAAATAACATTCAAGCCCTTCTAAAAGTTATTAAATAAAATTATGTTTATTTAAAAATCATAAAAACCTAAAACACTGTAAATAAATTAGAATTTCTCGAGCATTTTTAGATGGAAACTCGAATCGTTTCGCTGAAATCTAGCTCCTGAAGTAAATCACAACCGTACATTAATGCGGCTGCGCGGCCTGGCCAAGCCCCAAGCACGCCCCTATAAGTATAGAATGTAACATAAGGATCGGGACATGAAATTTTGCAAAAAATAATGTTTAGAAATCCCTATTATCTTCAAAATCCTATTCAACGCCACCCCACACACTAGTGTTGGAAAGAAAAATAAATTCACTGCCACTTTAGGTGTACGAGATACATACGAGAGGTACCTACCCGAAATAGTTTTTTTTAGTTTTTATTTTACCGTTTAGTCGTCGTGATACATACACATACTCATACCAAATTTTAGCTTTCTAGTAATTAATTAATGGTCACGGAGCTAAGCCGCGGACGGAGAGACGAACCGACGGTCATGGCAAATCTATAAGGGTTCCTAGTTTGACTACGGAACCCTAAAAAATCACCTTTGAAGGACTTCCGGCCAGATATATCTTGGCAGGCTTATTTATTTTTAGAGACACTATTACTTTAAAACATTTATAATCAATTTCGACAAAATACCACAAAACGTAGGAAAACGTATCCGATGACCATCTTTGACCCCGTCTGCCAAGCACTTCCGGCCATTTTAGAACTGGCAGACTTATGTTTACACTTTCTATGATTAAAGGACTACATGATACCATCTGTCACAATGATGTCACATGACGTAAGTACACCCCTAAAATATAGACCGGAAGTGAAGGATTTTCTCAAACTTCCGGCCAATTTTCTGTGCGATAATCGTTTGATTCTCGCTCAGCACAACTTTTTCGACCGTGTGCCATGCATTTTATCGTGATGTCATATTACGTAGGTAAGCTTGGAGCGGGCTTACGGACTATAAAAGCTGCAACAGAAATACGTGATCTGTGAAAATTTCAACTGTCCAGTTATCACGGTTCATGAGGTACGTGGTAACAGACGGACGGAGTGTTCGTAACAGAGTTCCGTTTTTTACCCTTTAGGTACGGGACCCTAAAAAAGCGCAAAAGGCGTTAGTTTCTTAGGTACTAATTACACTGTTTGCTTTCAGGACGGGAGCAGTTTGTGCGCGAACACTGTACTACACGTACTACACCTTCCCGAACTATTGCAACATGGATTTTGAAAACTGCATAGGCAGATATCAGGGTAAACTCATAGACAGCATACATGCATTTGACGGCGCGGTTGGCTCAGTTTGTAGACCTGAGCCGGTGGTCCCGGGTTCGAATCCCGGCAAGGGCAAATACTTATTTGTGTTGAACTCCAATATTTGTGCTTGGGTCATACAAAAAAACTGGGACTAGACTAGATCTATTTGTGTGAGGTTGTCTGATATTTATTTTTATTATTCTTTGTATAAACCTTAACTGACTCCTTGCCGGCCATCGGCGCCCCTATGTATACCTCTAGGATGGCCTTTTTATAACCAACAGATTGCGCCAGGCTGGTATGGCGCCGCACGCCCATACAAAACAAATGACGATCCTGCATCACGCTATTAAGATTTTTCCTGAATTCATGACGCCTCCCCGCTGAAAACTGATTTTCATTATAAATCAAGAATTTTATAATAGTATTGAATAGATGTTAAATACGCATTTCAGACATTTGGATGGTCGCCTATATGGGAATTTGCACGGAAATTCTGATAGACAAAGAATTTTACGTGGGTAAGTTAAAACAATACTCTCGTACTTGTATTAATATTTACTGGAATTCCTACTTCGTATGCGTAATGAAAGAGTATCTTATAACCGTCTTTGGATGTCCAGCTTTACCCTGTACCGAAATTGGCGAAAATACGTCCAGCCGTTTCGGCGTGATGAGAATTATGAAAACAGATGGCGCCAGCATGGCATGGAAACAAATAACGATCCTGCATCACGCTATTAAGATTTTTCCTGAAATAATGGCTCTTGGCGTTGTGAATTATACCAGTTGGGTCCTGTAACAGAAACAAAAAAACCGGCCAAGTGCGAGTCGGACTCGCGCACCGAGGGTTCCGTACAAACATTTTCCATCCCTAAGTGTTTAAGTTAAGTTTGCACCTGGTATGTATAGCGCCCCATATAAATTAGGTGCAAACTTGCAAAGTTAGGTATTAAACAAAAACTACTTACTAGATCTCGTTCAAAACAATTTTCGTTGGTAGTTTTTATAGTAATGTACATCATATGTTTTTTTTAGATTTTTCATTTTCTTATTTTAGAAGTTAGAGGGGGGGGGACCAACTTTTTTCCACTTTGGAAGCGTCTGTCACGCAAACTATTCGGTTTAGAAAAAAAATATTCTAGAAACCTCGATATCATTTTTGAAGACCTATCCATAGATACCCCACACGTATGTGTTTGATGAAAAAAAAAATTTTGAGTTTCAGTTCTAAGTATGGGGAGCCCCCAATATTTATTATTATTTTTTTATTTTTGCATCAAAATCTTAATGCGGTTCACAGAATACATCTACCTACCAAGTTTCAACAGTATAGCTCTTATAGTTTCGGAAAAAAATGGCTGTGACATACGGACGGACAGACGGACAGACGGACAGACGGACAGACAGACAGACAGACAGACATGACGAATCTATAAGGGTTCCGTTTTTTGCCATTTGGCTACGGAACCCTAAAAACCGGTCAAGTGCGAGTCGGACTCGCGCGCCAAGGATTCCGTACAAACACTTAAGTAGGTTAAGTTTGCACCTGGTATATATAGCGCTCCATACAAATGAGGTGCAAAGTTAACGTAACCAATACCGTTTGTTGTATGGGAGCCCCCGTTAAATATCTATTTTATTTTATTTTTAGTATTTGTTGTTATAGCGGCAAAAGAAGTACATCATCTATGAAAATTTCAACTGTCTAGCTATCACCGTTCTTGAGATACAGCCTGGTGACAGACGGACGGACGGACAGACAGCGAAGTCTCAGTAATAGGGTCCCGTTTTTACCCTTTGGGTACGGAACCCTAATTAAAACATAGATTCTACCCTTCAAACTGAACAACATTCATTAAACAACTTTTAAAAATAACTCATTTCTATTGTAAACCTGTAAAATAAAGTTTATTCAAAGAAGCAATGTATTGCGAAACATTTGATATTTAGTAGTGTCTTTATTCTGTGTATTTAGTAAAGTGACAGCTATGTCAACGCGAAGGCGATTTCAATGTTGGACGCCGTACATTGAAAATGCTATTTACTTCGTTTGAAATAATGAACATATGAAAACAGTATTTTTAAAAAAGTTGCTGAACAGATGTTGTTCAGTTTGACGAGTAAAAACTATGTTTTAATTTTTTGGTCCTGTTGCAGGACCCACCTGTTAGACGTTCAATATAAATAGTTTTTTTTAATGATTGGAATCTTTTATCCTTGGGAAAAAAAAATATTTTTTCGAAAAGGAATTAGAAGATTTGGAATTACATATTTAGGAACAATTGGGTTGTCCAGTTTAAGACACGATCATATCATAATGCCCTTATTGAATATTTTCAGATATGGGATATGATGAAATGGTAAATAACACGTTTTTAAAGCAAATGTATACAGAGTATAGCGGCGACATCACTAACGTGGGCTGAGCGAGTCTTTGTGTACACAGCGTAGAAAAAATCAGTACTAATTGTATTAGCACTCGTGATAATGTGTGTTTTTGAACAAATAAAAAAATATTAATGAAATGTTATTTTTTTTCAACCGACATCCAAAACGGTGCATGTTTTCAGTTCGTCGGGATGTTAGCTTTTTTTTGTGTGATTATTTCTCCTACCGTGCATTCAACGTTAACATTGGAGATTCATCATCCTCCTAGCCTTTGTCCCAATTTTTGAGATTAAATTTATTATATTATTTACTAGCGACCCGCCCCGGCTTCGCACGGGTGCATAACAAATAAACCTCCTCTTGGATCACTCTATCTATTAAAAAAAACCGCTTCAAAATCTATCTAACCATACATAGGGAAAGACAGACAGACAGTTAGCAGGAAGCGACTTTGTTTCATACTATGTAGTGATGATACGAAGCTGTAAAAATTGCTGTTCCTAAATATGAACTCCATATATGAGTTCGAAACAGTGAAAATTGCCATTTTGAAATTATTAAAGAATTGTCTTCGTCCGGATATTACAGTCCTTAGATAAAACGTAGGTATCCTATCCTATGTTACCATTGGATGTCTAGCTATCCCTGTACCAAAACCAAATATTGTTTATTATTTTATTTACTAAATGCATATTTGATATAACGCGTAGAGAAGTAGTTATCGAAAAGATAGTAGAGTCATGTTTAGATCATATTTTTATTCGAGCACCTTCGGCCCTAATAGATTCAGCAATCATAACACATAAAGTGTCAGATCATTACTATGTTGCGGCGTCGATACATTGGAATGACACACTAGCACTAGCACGCGGCCGCCGCCGCCGCGGTCTTTGGCGCCCGCCACTCGCCGTGTGCTGGATAATCGCTTAGTCAGAGATAAACTATTGGAGACTAATTTTGATGAATTGTTAAATATCCAATGTCCTATTGAACTATACACATCTTTTAGTAATATTTTCACGAAACTTTATAACGAATGCTATACATAAGGGGCGTCTGAAAAGTTCTAAGCCTAAGGTATTTCGAGGTTATATATGCGTTTATGATACTGGCCACTAGAAAGGCCATTTAAAAACAAATTATTAAAAAATAACATGTCACGTTTTTATTATTCTGTTTCGAGATATTCAACGGAAAAGTACATCATGTGTGAATTACCAACGAATATTACGAAAATTGAGCACCGTGCTGTAATTAAATTCCTTACAAAAAGTGACAAATCACCGCAGTGTATTTTTGAGGAAATGGCTATTATTTACGGTGATTCTGGGCCTTCTTATGCCACAGTCAAAAAGTGGAGTCGCTTATTTAAACTCGGACGGGAATCGATCGAAGACGACCCCCGCTCAGGGCGGCCAATATCGGTAGTGACCGAAGAAAACGTAGCAAAAGTCAAAAAGCTGGTATTAGAAGATAGAAGAATTAAAGTTTGGCAAATAGCTGAGGTCTTAGGTATTAGTAAAGAAAGAGTCGGAGAAATTTTACATGAACATTTGTACATGAGTAAAGTCAGTGCTCGTTGGGTACCGAAAATGCTAACGGCCTTCGATAAAGTACGTCGTGTGGAAACTTCTCGGGCGTTTTTAGAATTGTGCGAAGATGATTTAGATGAAGTTTGTTCCCGAATAGTAACTGTTGATGAAACATGGATCAGACAGTATGATCCGGAGTGTAAGTCTGAGTCGATGCAGTGGATTGAAAAGGGTGAAAGGCCGCCGAAGAAATTTAAAGTGCAAAAGTCGGCCTCTAAGTTAATGGCTACGGTATTTTGGGATTGTGATGGCATTCTTTTAATCGATTATTTAGAAAAAGGCTCTACGATAAACGGAACTTATTATGCAAATCTAATAAGACAGGTGCGACAAGCCATAGTTGAGAAAAGGCGGGGTAAACTAAGGAAAGGCATTTTGTTTTTGCAAGACAACGCACCCGTTCACACCGCTAATGTTGCGAGGCGTGCTCTGAAGGAAGTTGGTTTTGACGAAATTGACCACCCACCCTACAGCCCAGATCTAGCCCCAAGCGATTATTTTCTATTCAATAATTTGAAGAAAGAGTTGAGGGGAAACCGATTTAGAAGTGACGAAGAGATGAAGGCGGCTGTACAGGAGCATTTTGAAGGGCAAAATGAAGATTATTTTTTTAATGGCCTAAAAGCACTGTATAAAAAATGTAAAAAATGCATTGATTTAGGAGGAGACTATATTGAAAAATAAACACGAGTTCATTTGTGTAAATTGTTTTTTTCTATCTTAGGCTTAGAACTTTTCAGACGCCCCTTACAAAAGTAATTCCGGGAACAAGACTAGAAATAACAAAAGCTGGATAAATAACAATTAAAAAAAATGATTTTAGAAAAGGATAGACTGTATACAATTTGGTGTAATAATCCAAAAAATATGATGAAAAGACTCGAATACACAAGATACAGAAATAAATGTAATAAGGCTATCACAAAGTGTAATAATGAATACGACAGGCAATGCATTTTAGACTGTAATAAGAATATTAAAAGAATTTGGGACAAAATAAACAGTTTATTAGGGAAAAATAATCAGTCAATCGATAGTGACATACTTAATAGTATGAGCAATCAGGGCAGTACGAAAGAAATATGTGATACGTTTGCACAGACTTTTACAAACGATATTAAGCTGATTAAACATGTATGTACGGATGAGTGGTTAGATAGGGACACTTATGTGAGTGGGTCGGACATGAGCATGAGGTGGCAGCCAGTGGACAGCAAATTAGTAAAAAAAATTTTTAACAAAAAATAGAACCGACTTCAGTAAAACTAAAAAGCCAAAAATAACCCGTTCAAGTACAGATTACCTTTGACTCACCCTTTGAAGTCGATCCCAAACCACTCAGTTATTATACTTATATTTTATAGTTTACGTGAGGTTTGGCCCCGACTTCAAAGGGTGAGTCAAAGGTAATCTGTACTTGAACGGGTTATTTTTGGCTTTTTAGTTTTACTGAAGTCGGTTCTATTTTTTGTTAAAATTTTTTTTTTTTGCTTTTTAGTGATTGTTAAAAACACTTATGGCAGGGTGATCAGGGAGGTCTTGAAGGCATGCATCTCGTTTGAATTATCTCCTAACTCCTAACCGTTGAGGAGTTGTACCTTCCATCATCAGCTCAGCATTGGAAGATGATGACTACCATATGCAAATACTTAAATAGTTTTATAAAATATGTGAAAAATATTATAAGTGCCTATAAAATTTCAGGAATTCCTTCGATTACGAATACACAAGATACAGAAATAAATGTAATAAGGCTATCACAAAGTGTAATAATGAATACGACAGGCAATGCATTTTAGACTGTAATAAGAATATTAAAAGAATTTGGGACAAAATAAACAGTTTATTAGGGAAAAATAATCAGTCAATCGATAGTGACATACTTAATAGTATGAGCAATCAGGGCAGTACGAAAGAAATATGTGATACGTTTGCACAGACTTTTACAAACGATATTAAGCTGATTAAACATGTATGTACGGATGAGTGGTTAGATAGGGACACTTATGTGAGTGGGTCGGACATGAGCATGAGGTGGCAGCCAGTGGACAGCAAATTAGTAAAAAAAATTTTTAACAAAAAATAGAACCGACTTCAGTAAAACTAAAAAGCCAAAAATAACCCGTTCAAGTACAGATTACCTTTGACTCACCCTTTGAAGTCGATCCCAAACCACTCAGTTATTATACTTATATTTTATAGTTTACGTGAGGTTTGGCCCCGACTTCAAAGGGTGAGTCAAAGGTAATCTGTACTTGAACGGGTTATTTTTGGCTTTTTAGTTTTACTGAAGTCGGTTCTATTTTTTGTTAAAAATTTTTTTTTTTGCTTTTTAGTGATTGTTAAAAACACTTATGGCAGGGTGATCAGGGAGGTCTTGAAGGCATGCATCTCGTTTGAATTATCTCCTAACTCCTAACCGTTGAGGAGTTGTACCTTCCATCATCAGCTCAGCATTGGAAGATGATGACTACCATATGCAAATACTTAAATAGTTTTATAAAATATGTGAAAAATATTATAAGTGCCTATAAAATTTCAGGAATTCCTTCGATTCCTCATGGATCTCGTCATCCGATCTTCACCAAAATTTTATGGGACCAACCTTGAGATGTCTATTCATGAACCTAAAAAGAATTTTCCAAATCGACTCATAAATGACGGAGTTCTGAGGTAACAAACATTAAAAAAAAAAAAAAAAAAAAAAAAACATACAACCGAACTGAGAACCCCCTCCTTTTTTTGAAGTCGGTTAAAAAAAGTAATTATGAGCATGAACGCAAAAAAAGCGCCCGGCAGCGATCTCGTGCGCATGTCTGATCTAAAACTACTGGTTGATAAAGTAAGTCCAGTCATCGCTAATTTAATTAATTTGTCAGTTAAAAATAATAAGTTCCCAAATAAATTAAAAGAAGCTATAATTCGTCCAATCCATAAAAAAGGTGATCGCAAAATGTTTTCAAACTATAGGCCTATAGCAATTTTGTCAAGTGTAGAAAAAATAATGGAAAAATGCATTGTAAATCAAATAGGAATTTACCTTCAAAGCAACTCTATACTTAATAAGTGTCAATACGGATTTCAAAAAGGCAAAGGAACACATCGCCCCCTGCCTGCTATACGGCCACATCTCAAAAAACCATTTTTTCGAGAAATCGCTTGTTAAAGTTTTGGCAGCGTAGTGCGTGGTAGTAAAACGGGGCTTACTCCAAGAGTTTTCGGTCAATTCATTTTAAATTTAGGTTTTTTTATTCTACATGATATAACGCTTCTCATGAATACGTCTTTTTTTATAAAACGTGTATATTTTCCAAGATACGAGGCCTTTAAGATAGGTACTTGGAGTTGTGGCCGTATTGCAGAAACATTTTGTTGAAATTTTGAAATGCGTCCCAAAACCGATCAAGTATTATTGGAAAATAGTAACATAAAAATTATTATGCAAACATTAAAATTATTAAAATACCTTTCTTAATCAACTTTTGTTACAGTAACAACATCGCTGTAAGCGATAATCAGTGCATGCAGCTTTAATACCAACTTTCTAGATGCAGATATCATCATCATTTTGCATATAATTAATGACTATCTGGTACCTTCTCTTAAAGGCACTTGTATCTTTAATTATCGTGTTAACATGTACCATTTATAACATGTACCATGTACAAGGAGGCCCCGTAGTTTTAGGTTTTAGCGTGGACTAGGTTCCCGTTGATATAAGTGTAGTGTTTCCCAGAATTCTTCAACTTCTTTACTATATTACCTTTTCATAGTGCAGGGCAAGCTTTTCGTTTTCTACTTTTAGGTTTAGCAATACTGGATGAAGACTGGTTCGAATCAAAGTCCCAATTTATGTGAGTCGGTATTTACAACGAATTTTTAGAAAACCTTGCACCAACATGTGGGACATGGCTCTCACAGTTCTATTTAGACATAGTCTCGAATAATATAATTCCACCTAAGTTCAACTGCATGAACTGAATTCGGGTAATTCGGGGAATTCGGGTTCTACAAACTTTTGGACAAGGCAATCTACAATCGAATCAAACCTATAGTTGACAAAATAATTCCTGTGGAGCAGGCTGGATTCCGTAATGATCCGAACTGCGTGGATCAGGTTTTGTCGCTCACAACACATATTAAAGACAGGCTGGCTTTCAAAGGTAAGAGAAAACCGTGGCAGTCTTTATCGACCTTTCAGCTGCATTCGATACCGTATGGAGACAGGGGCTTATCTATAAGCTCATGACCGTAGTGCAGATGGTGGGACTAATCAACTCTATGCTCAGCAATAGGAAATTTATCGTCCACCTAGGAAACACCTCAGGCAAAGTCAGGAAGCTGAACAATGGACTACCGCAAGGATTGATCCTGGTCCCGCTCCTGTTTAACCTAATAATTATATCGTGTGTGTATAGGTTGAACAGAAGTGGGGTCAGGACCGATTCCGAAAACAGAGAATCGGAAATTTATGTATACTGATGGATGACATCGCCTTCACAAACCAGGATGCCAAATTTAAACCCTCGAAGAAAGCCCTTCCTTGCGATCTCGAATGTTTTGAGTAATACTTAAAAAAATGGATACTGCAGCCCAATGCTAGTAAAACAGAAGTTGTGACATTCCATTTCTGTAAGAAAGAAGCAAATTATGAGCCAAATATCTGCTTCAGAGAGACGGCGCTTAAATTAAATCCTACAGCGAAGTACTTGGGTGTCACTGTATCTTACCTTTGCGCCACACATTAGTAAGTTAGGGAAGAAGCTACAGACGCGGAATAACGTACTCCACAGATTAAGGGGAACTACTTGGGGAGCACCAGCTGACGTGCTACGCACTACCGGTCCTACCCTTGTTTACTCCAGGGCAGAGAACTGCTTGGCAGTTTGGCTCAACAGCGCACATGTGCATCGGATAGATGTGTTAGACCAAACCATGCGATGCATATTGGGAACCATCAAATGTACTCCTCGGGTTTGGCTGCCTGTGTTGAGTCATACAGCTCCCGCCCAGCTAAGATAAGATAAGATAAAGATAAAGACATTTATTCCATAACAATCTTACAATTGTGTCGGAAACAATAATAATAATAAATGATCAAAGTATTACAATCAATTATCAAAATATTACATTCTAATGTCACAATTAAATTAAATTAAATGCATTTTTATTTAAACTATAACATAACCTTAACTAAAAACAAAGAAAATATTATTAAATAGTTACAAAGACAACAATTATCTGCTTAAACAATTAAAATAATTATAAACATATATTTCGAACAATTAATTATTGTTTACATACAAAATCGCTAACATGATAATAGCATTTATTTATTAAGAAGTCTCTGAGTCGACATTTGAAGCTATTAACATTATTCAGTGATTTGAAATCACTAGGCAGACAGTTATACAATTTAACAGCCTGATTTCGCACACTATGATTAACAACTTTTAATTTGGGTGCAATCAAATCCCTTAAGTCCTTTCTGCGAGTGTTCTGTCTAGCTACTCTTTCTTCCTCAGTTTCGTATCTTTCTGGGTGTTTAAGAACGCTGGTCAGTAAAACTAGAATGTAGAGACACGGGACCGTTAGAATTTGTAGCTTTACGAAGTGTTCTCTACATGACTGCCATGGTGGGATACGAACCATTGTTCTGATAGCTCGTTTTTGTGCAATGAAAGCTTTATTAATATTATATTCATAACTTTGCCCCCAGAACTTTATACTATATCGCAAACGTGACTCTATTAGTGCATAATAAACTGATATCAATTGTTTTACAGTAACTTCGTCACGTAAGCTCCTAAGTGCATAGCAAGCTGAGCTGATACTACTTTCCAATGACTTTAATTCCTCCCTCCAGTTAAGATCACGGTCAATGTGCACACCAAGAAACTTAACACAATGACTGGTGTCTATGTCAGATCCCTCCAAGTTCACATGCAAAGACTCTTTGTTTTTAGATGTTGTTCTGAATAACATAACCTGTGTTTTGTCCGTATTCAAGGATAAGTTATTACTTTTAAACCACGTTTGAAAATGCTTAAGAACTGCGTTGACTTTATTATTCAGATGTTCTCTATTGGTCGAGGAAATTATTGCATTTGTGTCATCTGCAAAGACTACTACTCCAACATCGCTAAATTGGTGACGAATGTAATCTATTAGGTCATTTACAAACATTACGAACAGAATTGGTCCTAGAATCGATCCTTGTGGTACTCCTCTACAGATCTTCACTAATCTGGACCTGTGTACTTTTTGACAACCATCTTCAACAGATTTTATCTCAACAAGCATTTTCCTACTCCCTAGATATGAAGTTAAGAGCGCCAGAACCTTACCCCTTACACCATAATGTTCTAGCTTATGCAGGAGTATTTCATAATCGACCATATCGAAAGCAGATGTCAAGTCAAGAAACAGACCAGCTACCTTCAATTTATTATTTAAATTAATGACCACATCATTAAGAAGCATTTCGATTGCGTCGTTAGTACCTATATTCTTTTGGTAACCGTATTGTCTCTTGTTAATAATATTATTATCCTCCAAATGCCGGACAAGTCGAATTTTAATTATTTTTTCAAAAATCTTAGACAATACTGATAAAAGTGAAATTGGTCTATAATTATTTGGATCACTCGTTAAGCCTTTTTTATGTATCGGCACAACCTTGAGAAGACAACAGGCACTGGTCCACGAAGCACAAAAATTCGTGAATTGTCCCAATTTGTCCATCCATGTAGAGTTCGCAAACCTGCCGCCTCATCGGTTGAAGTCGAGGCACCCACCGTACAATAGAAGAACTTATAATTGTATAATATGAATGACTGTACCTACATAATATGCCATACGAATAAATAAAATAAATAATAAGTAGGTACTATCGGTACCCACTGTTGTGAAACAATCAAAATGACGTTTATTTCACTTATATTAAAGGGATTCATCGTAATAACACTAGAATTTACGTTATTCTTATAGGACGCAACTCAAAAAAAATATAATAAATGTATGCTATACAGCCACAACTGGCAAGTGGCTGTCTTGCAGGGAGTCAACTGACAATTTTTGGTCAGATCCATAAGGCCACTTGTGGAAAAAAGGCTTTTAAGGACACTTTTTCTTATGGCTCTCGAAATAAGGTCATAAATTAAACTATCCTGACTACGAATCTGCAAAAATCCAAAAAAAAATTTTTTTTGAGATGTGACCGTATAGCAGGCGGGGGGCGACATACTCTATTAGCTAAATTTACAGATGAAATAAATACGCATTTAGAAAATAAACAAATTGTTATTGTCATATTTTATGATTATAAAAAAGCATTTGACACTCTTGTAACGGAAACTCTCTTAAATGGAATGGACGAATGTGGCATAAGGCAGCCTCTGAACGGCTGGTTCCGTGACTACCTGATGTCTCGTACTTATCGTGTAAAGGTAGGCGAGGTGCTCAGCGATGAGGCGGCAGTCGATTGTGGGGTTCCGCAGGGGTCGGGGTGTGGTCCAGTGTGCTATCTGATGCACGTTAACAGTATAGGTCGAGTCATACGTCACAGCACACCTTACATGTTCGCTGACGCCTTGTGCACTGTGAGTGCCAGGACCAACCTCGTTGAAATGACTCGCTCTATACAACTTGATATAGATGCCATTGTGCAATGGGACCATTGACATTGTTTGACATGACAACGGTATTATGTTAAACGCGGAGAGAACCAACCTACTTGTAATACACTCGCCATATATGAAAATACCAGATATGACTTTCCACCTAGTTGCCCATTGTTATCACTGCCTGCATAGTAATCTAGTCAATTGCCAATGTAATCCAATAGATAAAGTAGACTGTGTAACATATTTAGGATTAAAAATAGATACTAGTTTTTCCTGGTCTCAATATATAGATTACATCTGTGATAAGTTAAGAGTGTTGTTAGGTAAATTTTACCATCTAAGTTATAGAGTTCCTATTAGCACATTAAAATGTTTATACTTTACGTTAGTAGATTCGGTACTAGGGTATGCTCTTGACTGTTATGGTCTCACATTTAAAACTTACTTAGATAAATTAGAATCCCTGAAATTACGATTTTTAAAATTTCTCGTCCCACAAAAGATTAAAAACAACTGTAAAAATGATTACCGAAAATTGTACAAAATTTGTAAAATACTTCCCGTCACCTTAAAGCACAAATACCTCCTGGCTACTAACAACTATGACAGTCGTGAGCTTAACCTATGCAGAACTACCCACGAACATGGCACGAGGTCGGTGTCCACGGGTAAGTATGATGTGCCTAGAGTTAAAAACTATTACGGAGACAGGACACTAAAAAAACGCCTGCCGTACATTTTTAACAGCTTACCCGAGGACATCCGTCTCGAACAAAATAAACGGATATTTAAAAGAAAATTGAAAAAGCATTTACTAGATACACTACCGTACTCTTTAAAAAATTGATACCGATTTTTATAAATTGTACTTTTAGTTAATTAGGTATTGAAAAGTCTTCCTGTAGACAAACTGTCATAACAGTTTCGCAGGGCTTTAGATTATATGTAATCTTTGTTGTAAAATTAATAAAGAAATAAATAATAATAATCCTACCCTTTCGGCATGATGAGAGGACAATGAAAATTATATCAACAGTTGGCGTTGTGTGGCTAAAGTAATGACCAATAGAACACTAACTACTAAACTCCTAGAATGTTTTCAATACAATTTTAAGACTTATAATAGTACAGATGTCTCGCGAAAGTTTTACTAACCCTAATGAAAATAATGATACATATTCAGTGTTCTAATAGGTAGGACGTCCGTGTTGGTCCGGAAAGCCGTTAGAGACGCGGGTTAGAATCCTGCCGGAACCATTCAATTTAAAAAAAATCGCTTCATTCTAAACATTTGGTTTACTTTAGCAGACGTTACTGCTTTAATAAAAAAACTGATGATAATATAATTCAATGCAAGCATGTACGAGTTGAAAAACAACTTGGAACAGGTAAATTTTATTACAAGCTGGCCCAAATATGTGAACATCTAGAAATTAAAGTTCAAATAATCTCAAAAGAAAAAGGTGATATAAGCATGTATGTTGTACGCTGTCATACGTCGTTTGTGTTCCGCAGTAGACGCAGTAACGACCGCCTCAGACGGCGCTCGTTCCAAAACACAGTAATTAATTCATTAATCTACTTACCGGGATGATTTTACACCGAATAGATCGCAAATACAGTCTGAAAAAAAGAGTAAAAATTAAAAAGTGGCAATACTGTAGTGTCTACCCCTTTTTCTTAGATTGATTAGAAAGGGACGACACTACAGTATTGCCACTTTTTAATTTCTATTCTTTTTTGTCAGACTATACGGCATGACCTAAATCAAAAAGAGAAAGAAAATATTTCTCCTCAAAAATGGTAGGGAATGTTGATTTTATTGTTAAAGAATGCAAAGTGCATAGTTTATGGTCTGACAAAAATTAAAAAAAAAACCTCTCCGGCTCGTTTAGCTCGACGATGTTGCATTGAATTACTTTACTTATCGAGGTACAAACTTAAAAAAAAAGGCATAGGTCCAAAGCAGACAAAACGGAAGATCAGGGGGCATATGATGGTTGCGTTTATCACGTGATAAATAAGTGATAAAGCATCTGTCACTCACACTCGCATCTTGTCAAAACGTGACGGATGCTTTGTGACTTATTTATCACGTGATAAAAGCAACCATCATAGGCCCGCAGTAGCTACGATTTATCGCGACTTTTTGGTTGCTTCAAATAGCTTATGGCGTTTTCAGAAGAAAAATACACTTCTGCTTTTTAATAAAAAATAAATAAAGGCGACAATGCAATAATTCAGCTTTGAAATATAGTGGTTAATAAGTTGTGTACTGTTAATTTTTACTTGTGTTTCGTTTACTAATAAATATTCTAGTGGTTAATAATACTTATCTTACTAATTTTGTTTACTTGCCCCATTTTTAAGAAAAGCTCTATATTTGTCTGGAACGGAAGGGCAATTGCTGGCTTCGTATGAAATTAAACTCAGCCAGCAATTGCCTACTTACGCTTCGATAATAATGTAGGTAAGTAAGTACATACTATTAATTCGGAAAACAAATCCATGATCTAATGAGTCGCCAGTATCGGTGTATTGTTTTTTTAGGGCTCCGTACTCAAAGGATGGAAACGGAACCCTATTACTAAGCCTTCGCTGTCTGTCTGTCCGTCTGTCTTAAGACAGAATCTTTTTAGCCCTATATAGGGCTAAAAAGATGACGTAACGATGTGATAGCTCAGTTGGGAGAGCACTCAGTTAGGGTCGCAGGGTCAAGTCTTGCTTACATTGTATGATCACATTACACTTTTCTTTTATGATTCACCTTTGTGTCAATATTTATAAAAAGAAAGTTAAAATTTAAAGGAAGCCCGCAAACAACAAAGGTGTCTTTTCGGTTTTTTACGTTCTTCTCCGAACAGGTTCAAATTTAACTAGCAAAATTTGATTGCAGACAGAAAGATACTGAGACACCGGGGACAGGTAAAATTATACGCTTCTAATAAATCAGTTAATTATCAAAAAAAAACCGTTTACACTCACGTGAAATTATCAGGAACGGCCCGACATGTTGTTCATCAGCGAATGCTTCCGGTACAGCGATGCGGTAACTTTGTCACTGATTCTATGGCAGACGTTCGGCTCTAATAGCGCGCGCCAACGGCGCGGGGGCGGATTGCTTGCAAGTCGATTTAGAATAGCCCTAACTCTGTACGTATTTTATTACAGAATTCATATGGCCAGATGACCACCATCGGGCTCCATCATCTGACTAGCAAGCTCCATCGTATCATAATATTGAACTGCTATCAAAGTTACGTTAGTATACTAAATTACAGATTCATAAATGCCCACAAAACACCTTAACAGGTGCAACAAAATAAAAGCTCGTAAAAAACGAGTCAGATATATTACGATTCGGTGTGAGCCAAATTAGAATCCAATTTACCTGATCCAGCTAAGTCCAATTTTCCGGATTTTCTGCGCAGCTTTGAAAGGATTACACGTATTATTATAACCCGTGACCGTACCGGAGGCGAGCCTGCGTAATATAGGCGCTTGAGGCAGTCTTTAGTATTTCTATATCTTTTAACACGCTACTACTGTGTTCGTGTGTGTGCAAATAAATATATATGTCGGCGCGGGGCGTTTTAAGTACGTTGCTATCGAGACCCGCGAAGGGCGACGCGCATTCAGTTCAATGTTTATGTTAGCGGCATTGAGCTTTAGGTGATATTTGACGCATAGCAAAGGAACTCTTTGTTCATAGAAGCGGGGCAGTTTTATGATGTTAATGTAAACACTGCCGAACGTAGCCGTGGGTCTGAGAAATGTAATTTGACTAAGTTGTTTTGTTCTAAGTTCTGGCTTGGGTGCCGGACGAGGATTCGGGTTCGATCTATGGTTGAGACGGGACGTGTACCACACCGACCGTGCCGTGTGAAGTGCCTCTTGAGTTGACCCACGGATTCGTTTCCGTTTCATTTAATTTGTTCTCTGAGTTAATTTACAATTATTTAGTGTAGCGATTTAGCGATTACATACTTATTCTGTTACGTTAGTGATTTAGTGACTTTGTTTGTACTACTGACACTATTTGTGACTTTACTGTCATTTGTTTGTGCGTGTAGCACTATTGTGACTTTACTGTGCTTGTGACACTATTTGTCACTGTTGTGTTTGTGTTGTGTAACTGGACTTGCGTGCGTGATTGTACCCACTGTACCGCCCACTAAAGATGAACCCATCTGATGTTCAGGAGGCCTCTGCCGCTTATGCCCCGACATCAGAAGTGGGATACGCGCTGCGAGAGCTAGACCTAGAGAATGTAAGCGGAAATGAGAATTCAGAAAATGTTGAGTTGCGAGAACAAACTGAAGACAGATACACTATGAAGGTTTTCTATGAGAAGATGCTAAAACAGCTTGGTGTGACACTGTGGCTTTGTGTATGGAGGAAAATTCATAGACAGGGAGTAATTAATCATTTATTTAAGCAGTGCATTAAGAGTGTCAGTTTGATCATGGTTTTCTGAAATAATTTATTCCAGAATGAACTGGAATTATTTTTGAGAAATATTTATGGAAGGATCGATGCAGCTGATACTTTGACTGCTGCATTAGTGTGTATTAATAATGCCATACTCAACTCACCGATGGTGAATCGATGTCAGGGCTTCTCTGTGGAGGAGATTTCTTTATCTGCTGCCTCGTTATGTTTAATTAAGAGGATGAAGTCTGTTACGTAATACAACTGCGGACAGTACGGTCAATAAATCCAACGAATGTGGATAACGCAGTTCTAAGATGAAAACAACCAATCCGCTTTTTTATCAGTTAAGAACCAAACGAAGAAGGCCGGAAGAGGTTTGTGATGTGTTTTAAATGCGGGCAAGTGGGAAACGTAGCTCCTCAGTGCCTTAATCGTCGTGTACTTTCATCGCATCGTAGCACTTCTAGAGCTGCTGAATATCGGCGTGTAGACATCTGCAGCGTCAAGCCTGTTCCGTCTCAGCTTTATTATACACTTCGGTCAGTCGCTCCATTATTATTTGATTTTTGGGTTGGAAAGTTCTTTTACAAAAGACACTAGTAAATAGGAGATTTAGTCTTTGATTACGTTGTTAGGCATTGGTGATGCCGATTGATACAATACTTACCAATATTGTCCGAAATTGAATTGACAACAATAAGATTGATTTCTTCATATAGTCCCTGACGATGTCATTATGATATTATGATCGTTAAAGATTTGATGTGTTGTTGTGGATGTTTTACTGTTGAGATTTATAATAATTTAGTTGTGTAAAGAAATTAAAAATAGCCAACATATGTCAGATTGATAAGTCAGCATGTGACACGGAAGTCAGTGGTAAGCATCGTGTGATTTTGACGCACGTTTAAAGAAAGCCGGTTAGGTGGGAGTCGGGCTCGCGCGCCGGGGGTTTCGTGCGAGCTGTGGGGGCGCTGCATATGGCTGTGGCAAGGGAATTAACTGTGCCGAGCGACAGACAAGTCTGCTGTCTGCTTTGCTGATGGAGAACTGTTTTGCTTACTTTGGATGAGGACTATATTTTTTATGATTTAATTACGAACGTGTGTTATTCGGATTTTTTCCTTTAGTGTAGAACGGTATTGCTTGCCTGATTTCATGGTTCTGGATCGGTGGTAGGTCCCTTATAGGTTTTGATTCCCTTGAGAGTGTCGAGGTTTGATTTTATTTGCGGCTTTAGGGGACTGTGAACCTGGGTGTATGGTTTTGATTTCGACTCTTTGCTTTCACGCGTTCCCGGGATAGGTAGTCTTGGGAAACGAACGGACGGACGGCGGAATGGTCCTATGCGGGTTCCGTTTTTATTTCCTTTTGGAATACAGCACACTAAAAATTATACGTCATTTGTTGAAGGTACACTTAAAATACGTGGTAATACAGGTGAAATTGAGATAAAACTTTTAGATTAAGTCCTGACCTGATGAGAGACATGTCACTTTTATTTTCGTGAGAAAATTAAAGAGCTGTTGAAAACTTATTTGGAAGGAAGATTATTTGGTCAAGTTGCTGTTTGTTTGCGAGCCCATTACTTTTTATAAAAAAAAAGCTATGGCTCAAATAGACTGTGTTGATTACAGAGAGCTGAACCGTAAAGCTATGCCGTATTTTAAAGAGCATTGTACGAGGCTCTTGGTGATCTTGTAAATTCGTACGTTGATTGTTATTTGGAAAATATTAAGATCGTACCAGAGACTATGGACAAAGGATGAGCGAGGCTTGACGTAATATTAGAAACGTTCGAACTGTCCGGGGTATCTTTGAACCTTTAAGAAAAAAAAGGATAGGATTTTTATATCCTCGAAATTTTTGGGTTGCAATTCTTGAGTTATGAGGTAACTAGTGGAGAAATCAGGCTTATCTCGTAAATTGTTGCGCCTCTTACTATTTTGCCTCCTGCAGTCTTCAGAAACGGTTAGGCAGATACGACAATTTGATGGCTTATGTAGCTTTCTATTTTCGCCAAGTACTCTCCAGATTTTCATACTTATTTCATAGTTTTCGAAAAGGTAAAGTGATGTGGAAGCCAAAGTACGAAGAGATACGCTAGAAAATGATTATTTACCGAAATAATTAATCGGTTATCATGATTTATGATCCGAGTTCTGCTATAGAGTTAAATACCGATGGTTGTGTAGAAGGTTATGGTGAAATGCTTTTACAGAAGAAATACCTGAAATCATAATGTAGTAGTACATTTCAGCAAAAAAAATACATTTGATTCAAAATCCTGCTATGGTTCTTACAAACTAGAACCTTGGTAGAATTCATCGTATAATACACACATAATTTTTTTTTGAAAGGTGAGTAAGTTTGAGGGTAGTTTGGAGAAAAGGTGAAAGAATTCACAATATTTAATAACAGACTGTAACTCACTAAAATTGCATTGTTTTGCACCAAAATTGATGTAACACCAGAGTTGGCAGATTCACTTGTCAGTTGACTTTAAAATTGTTTATAGAGACGGTAAACGAATGGGTCATGTTAGTTATCATTCCTGAAACTCTGCCACTGTGTGCAGTACAAGAGAAACATGTAAATTTAGGTTACATGTTGAACATAATAGCGATCCCAAGATTCTCAATAAATGTTATTAAAATGGTTGATAATAACGACGATAATTGGCGTGATTCGCAAGATTTCTTCAATTCATTTCAAATGATTTCCCTTCTTCACCGAAAAATACAACGTAATGTGGTAGAGCACGTAGCTTACCATTTGTGTCGCGGGCTTTTCGCTAGTCTGTGATTAATCATATCCATAAGTCAATCATGCACCTTGGATGGGAAAAGACTTTGGAAAACATACGATTTTTACTGGTTTCTGAATATTTAAAAGTAAATCTAAGTCCCATTGCATACATTAGTTCCATTGAATACCATCTACATCGACGCTACAGGCAAACTAAGTGGACAACTGAATTCCGGTGTACACTTTTGTACATGCATTTACTAAGTACGTTGTTCTGTGTCATTCTTTATATATTGACGCGTTTTGTGCAATTAATGCTTTAAAATGTGGATTAAGCCTATTTGGTGCACAAGCAAGGGTAATAGCGAATCGAGACCGTCGCTTGGGAAATAAGACTTTCCGTGAATTTTGTGATAAAATTTATTATTTGAACTCAACTGGAGCTTGTCAATTTGAACGTGTTATAAGTAAACTAAAGTATTACGTTTACTATTTACTCGTTGAAGTTAATATAAGATAATGATTAATTGGTAAAGTAGTGCAACCTTTGTCACTGAATTATGACGTAATAGATATTGTTGGAATCGGATAACAGTCAGTGAATTCTATAATGAAAAGGCTCGTAGAGATAAAGAGCGTTTTCACAGTAAGAAGTGTAAAGTTTGTAACTTTACTGTTTGGTGATTTTGGTCTGATTGAAAAATATTAAAGGAATTAAACAAAATTTGACCCAACATTTGGGGTCCATTCAAGATTGTTGAACTGTTTGGAGGAGAATGATATCTTTTGTAGGATAAATATAAAACTTACAAGTGTGCACCCGACAGTTACGTGCGATGCCAAATTGTTATGTTCCCCAGAATTTGAAGCTAGTTCTAATGTTGATGAAAGTGAGGAACAGTCAGGATCAGCCCTTGTCGGCGAGTAGTTGATACTCACGGGAGTAGTTGATACTCTTGGAAGTAGTTGATACGATACTCATGGAAATAGTAACGACCCATGGGAGTAGCTGATACTCATAGGAGAAGTTCATGGTGCAAGTTGTATTTGGTTTCTGTTGTGTAATTGATACGCATTTTTGTTTATGATGCACATGATTGATGAGATGTTACTGATACACATTGGCGTTTGTGACGCAAACGATTTATGAGGTGTTATTGATACACAATGGTTTTAGTAGTCGCTAATGTAGCGATTTGAGCACTTGCAACTTGATCTACTGCCTTGATCATTAGCCGTAGGTCATATTCCAAACCCAGTCTAGCTGGTACGGAGACTGCGCGGTGTAGTGGCAAGCAGGAGGTTACAGTTGCATTGGTTATGTTATGGTCAATGAGGTATGACCGTGCAAATGTTTCACGGGTGAAAATGATATTTAGTTGAGTCAATATGTTTTTGGGCTGAGTCTGATCTGTGTCCTGTGAAAATGATTAGCCACTGATAGCTGATAGATGTCATGAATTTGGGAACTAAAGAGCTTGTCATGACTGTGTCCTAATGGCAGGATAGCCGAGCGAAATGTTTGCTCTGTGAAGTAGTTGGGCACACGAGGACGTGTGATAGTCAGGATCGCCGTGTCGGCGCGGGGCGTTTAAATTACGTTGCTATCGAGACCCGCGAAGGGCGACGCGCATTCAGTTCAATGTTTATGTTAGCGGCATTGAGCTTTAGGTGATATTTGACGCATAGCAAAGGAACTCTTTGTTCATAGAAGCGGGGCAGTTTTATGATGTTAATGTAAACACTGCCGAACGTAGCCGTGGGTCTGAGAAATGTAATTTGACTAAGTTGTTT
The DNA here is from genome assembly GCA_947623375.1 of Apotomis capreana. Lineage (NCBI taxonomy): Eukaryota > Metazoa > Arthropoda > Insecta > Lepidoptera > Tortricidae > Apotomis > Apotomis capreana. The sequence continues at coordinate 17,187,312 of OX392519.1, forward strand.
TGTTCTAAGTTCTGGCTTGGGTGCCGGACGAGGATTCGGGTTCGATCTATGGTTGAGACGGGACGTGTACCACACCGACCGTGCCGTGTGAAGTGCCTCTTGAGTTGACCCACGGATTCGTTTCCGTTTCATTTAATTTGTTCTCTGAGTTAATTTACAATTATTTAGTGTAGCGATTTAGCGATTACATACTTATTCTGTTACGTTAGTGATTTAGTGACTTTGTTTGTACTACTGACACTATTTGTGACTTTACTGTCATTTGTTTGTGCGTGTAGCACTATTGTGACTTTACTGTGCTTGTGACACTATTTGTCACTGTTGTGTTTGTGTTGTGTAACTGGACTTGCGTGCGTGATTGTACCCACTGTACCGCCCACTAAAGATGAACCCATCTGATGTTCAGGAGGCCTCTGCCGCTTATGCCCCGACATATATTTCTTTCTTTCTCTCTTTCTTTCTTTCTTTCTTTCGCTCTTTCTCTCTCTCGCGCACGCTCTCTCTCTCTCTCTCTCTCTTTCTTTATTTCTTTCTCTCTCTCTTTCTTTCTTTTTTCTTTTTCTTATTCGGTTTACTTGTACCTAAGTTTTTGTTAGTAACTTAGATAATATGCTGGCAGCGGCGTTATCTGTTTCGTGTGGTTTCGATTGAGAATCTTTGACAGAAGTACGCGCACGCTGCAGACTCTTTTCAACAAAGCCTTATAAGTTAGAACTTCAAGATATTGAAACAACTTAAGTAAAAAAAAACTTAGTACTTAAACATTAAAATAAAACGAATTGAAACGGATTATTTTGTTTATTTTACTTTGAGTTCCCAACGTTTTAGAAGCTTTACAGCTGCCATTTTTCTGGAATAACGACCGCGTATCGGATGACGCAGCGTTTCCCTAACAAGGCGGATCGATAATCTGGTCAGCGTTGCAGTCATTTGAATTTTTGGAGGACATGGGATATCATTTTTCGGTTTTTATGATGATGATAATGATGACTATGGTGATGATTATGACGATGATGATGATGATATACATATTGGCACGACTTTATTGATATATACATACAGTAAATTCAGAAACCATTACTGGGAATGGGGTTGTTGTGCCGCAAATAATAAGATTGTGTGTCAATATGCCACCTGTGAAAGTTATTAATATTTTATTATTTAAGCATTTTTCAACTGACATTGGCCTCTTTGCAACCCAAGTTAGTTATATCAAATGTTGACCGCAAAATACTTACAATCTCAAAGGGCAATGGAGTTTCGAAGGTTGTAGATATAGCTCAGACAGTCGCCAAAGTTAAGTCGCGGTGAGTGGGCCACATTTGATTGCTCGTAGAACCGATGGCTGTTGGGGCACTAAGGTTCTTGAGTGGCGACCGCGGTCCGAAAGACGAAGCGTGAGAAGGCCCCCAAAAAGGTGTATCGATGACCTGGTTAGCATCACGGGCAGAAATTGGATTGGGGCGGCGCAAGACCGATCGTTGTGGAGAATATTGGGGGAGGCCTTAGTCCAGCAGTGGACGTCTATCGGCTGATATGATGATGATGTTGATGATGAAAAAAACAATACACGCAAATGCGTAAAATGATGCGATTAAATAATCAGGAATAGAATAGAATAGAAATCAGAGACAGGATGAAAAGATTATCATAAAGGCTTTGATTTACGATTTTAACAAAAATAATTGGGGTACTCACACCACGCTGACTCTTCCAAGCAAATGAACTGTTAAAACATACAAAGTGAGTCAGTTTTTATGGTTTGACAGTTAATTTTCTTGGAAGAGAGCGTGGTTGGACTCTATTTTTGTGGTATATCCCAACCGTGAGACAAAGTTTAATTGATGGTTATACGTAAGTTCAACATGGAAGATGTACTGCGTCCACCTCTTCGTACACCTTTACGAAGTCTTCGGCGGTTAAATCTGACTAATCTAAATCTCTTCGGTTTATTTACGGCAGTATTATTACCAGTAGTATTGGTAGTATTAGTTCCCGTGGTATTGGTAGTATTAGTTCCCGTGGTATTGGTAGTATTAGTTCCCGTGGTATTGGTAGTATTAGTTCCCGTGGTATTGGTAGTATTAGTTCCCGTGGTATTGGCACAGGTACCATTAATATCAGTTTCGTTGTAGGAACATGGAACGGTATCATTAGTTCCCGTGGTATTGGTACAGGTACCATTAATATCAGTTTCGTTGTCAGAACATGGAACGGTATCATTAAATATATATATATATGCTTCAGTAGCGATTGTGCTCTCAGTGCTCATTGTCGATGCGTAGCCACCTACGTCGGTTATGTCGTCAGTATTTAAATACATTTGCGTCAGTCTGGAAAAATTCGACATTTGTTCGTATGTCATATCTGCAAAAAAAGCTTAGGTTAGTGCGTGTAAACACATCCCAGGGTATGTGTGCGCAAGCATTTTAAAATACATAATTATGACTCAAAAGGTACTCTAAGAAGAATTATAATGAATTGTGTATAACTTACATACATATTGGGCAGGGTCTATAATAAGGTCGTTGCAAGACCCCATATAAGCAATCTTCCACGGAGCTGAAATATGAAAAATTTGGTAAAAACAAGATATGTCTGTCCCAGAGAAGCTGCCCACGCACTTAACATATGTTTAAGTAACTCATATTTATCATACCTTGTTTCAACAAACAATGTCTTGAATTTGGTTAATAACAAATCGAAACTGACATTTAATAATGCCAGTATAATTATAACGTATGCACATTATTGCCATATGAAAGCTGTTTGAAGCGCCACTCTCCCCGGGCCGGACCAACTCTTTACTTTTTTTATTGGCTTTCATTTCTAGTTGTTTTGGCCAGAGGTATTTCGCCAATGTCAACGTTAAGACGGACCAATACTTGATAGGCTATGGAGCACTCAGAATAAGAATCGGGTTTTAGTCGTTAATGACACACGAACGTGGTAATGCTGTTCTGATTTCTTAATGACAGACAATTGTATTATTTGATCACATAATTTTTTTTTTTATGTCATAGGGGGCAAACGAGCAAACGTATCGCCTGATGGAAAGCGACTACCGTCGCCCATAAACACCCGCAACACTAGAGGAGCCACAAGTGCTTGCCTACCCGGAGGACGAAGATAGAATGCCTCTATGCTAATAATTTCACCGGCTATCTTACCCCCACACCGGAACACAACAATGCGAACATTGCTGTTTGGCGGTGGGTTAGCAGGCAAGACGGTAGTAACAATCCGGACGGACCCTGCACGAGGCCCTACTACTCCAAAAACTACACTACTCGTACTAGTACACTATATTTTATAGGTACGTGATAATTATATTTTTCTCAAAAATGGTCAGGAATGTTGACTGTTGATAAAAAATAAGAACGCGAATTGCATAGTTTATGAACAGTCAAAACAAAAATCCTTGCCAGCTCGGTTAGCTTGACAATAATTTTATATAAATAAAAAACCTAAGCCCTAAACAGTATAAGAACAGAAGATAGTAGCTACGTTGCCTCAAATAGCTTAAAATGGCGTTTTCGAAAGAAAAACAACGCACTTCTACTTTTTTACTAAATAAAAAAGGGCGGCAATGCGAGAATTCAGTTTTGACATAATAGTGGTTAATTAAACTTATCTGTGTCTTATTTTATTTTTTACACCATTTTTGAGAAAAGCACTATATTTGCTTCTGCCGGAAGGGCTATTGCTGGCTGCGATTAAATTACTACTCCAGATTCAGGTTTACAAAATATAGAATAGATAGAATATGTCATTTCACATTTTATAAGTCTCCCAAGGTCATCCGTTTAAAATAAATACTGAGCCAGCAATTGCCTACACTTACTTCCCTTGCTTCGACAATAATGTACTATTATACGTTTTTTTAACTAGCCTATAATTGTGTCCCACTGCTGGGCAAAGGCCTCCCCTCTCTTGCGCCACTCGTCTCTATTGATTGCATGCTCCCTCCACTCGTAACTAAATGCATCCAAGTCATCCCGCCATCTTTCTTTTCGGTCTGCCTCTGCTCCGGTAACCAGAACCTTGCGGTGTCCAGTTGGTGATTATTCTGGCCCATCGTTCCGGATGCATGCGGCAGACATGGCCAGCCTAGTCCCACTTCAGTTTTGCGGTCTTGGCACCTACGTCTACAACGCGTGTTTTGGAATGCAGTTCGGTGTTTCGTATACGTTCTTGTCTACAAACACTCAATATGCTGCATTCCATCGATCTCTGGCAAACTTTGAGCCTGGTCTTTTGAGCTTCAGTCAATGACCAAACTTGTGCTCCGTAGGTTAGAACGGGAAGAATACACATATTGAAGAGTTTGCGTTTTAGCGAGAGAGGAAGGTTGCCCTTCATTAGTGCTGGACCAGAAGCTCTTCTAGGCGTGGTCGATACGTCTATCGATTTCCTTGCACTGCCTGTTTTCAAAGGAAGCTATCTGTCCAAGTAGACGTACTAGTCGACATATTGTATTTTTTGCCCGTCTACCGACGCTACATTTTGCTCTGTCGGTTATCAACTGTGTCTTTGCTCTATTCATTGTGAGACCAAACTCCAAGCTCGCCGTGCTAAAGTCTTGAAGCATTTGCTGTGGTTGAGATGCCGTGTGGGAAAATAGAACAATGTCGTCAGCGAAGCGTAGGAATTGTCAACCTTTTGCCGCTAACGTCGATGCCTATATCTTCTCCCACGAGACCGCCAAGTTTTTGAAAATATCCTGCAGGCAGCTGGTGAACAATTTTGGAGACAGCGGGTCGCCCTGTTTGACACCTTTCCCGATTTTGGCCATTTGGCCGATTGGGGCCAAGAGCATGCAGTTTAATGCTGGCTGTGCTGTTCTTGTATATTTTTCCAACGAGTCGACCGTTATTAATCACTTTTTCACAAAAAAATAACCGAATGAGCCGAACTTGAATGAGCGATATGAAACATACAATAATACTTAAATGATTTTCTCGTGGATGACTGTGTCAGAACTAGAAATAGAACTAATTTAAATGGGACCACACGAGAAGCACCAGCTTTCAAATAAAAAAAGAATCATCAAAATCGGTTCACCCAGTCGAAAGTTCTGAGATAACACACATAAAAAAAACATACAGTCGAATTAAGAATCCTCATTTTTTTTAAGTCAGTTAAAAAGTGAATTAAGGAAAAACACCATTAATACGAAAAACACTCACTGTCAGATCTAATAAGGCAGTTATGGAATATCAAGGCACAGTAACTCTCAAAACTGTAGTATTGATAGTAAAACGTACGAGCGCAGACCACGCCAGTTCTGAAATCAAGGTGAATGCATGAAAAAGCCTGCTTTGCTTGAATAAAAAAATACCGGCCAAGTGCGAGTGGGACTCGCGCACGAAAGGCTCCGTACCTGTAAGTTATCTGTAAGTTTTTTGTATGGGAGCCCCCTTAAATATTTATTTTATTTTATTTTTAGTATTTGTTGTTATAGCGGCAATAGAAATACATCATCTGTGATCATTTCAACTGTCTAGCTATCACCGTTCTTGAGATACAGCCTGGTGACAGACGGACGGACGGACGGACAGCGAAGTCTCAGTAATAGGGTCCCGTTTACACCCTTTCGGAACCCTAAAAACCGGCCAAATACGAGTCTGACTCGCGCACTGAGGGATCCGAACAAATACTTATGCCATAGAATAGAATAGAATAGAATAGTCTTTATTTCGTCATCACAGGTAACAATCAGGTAACAATGGTGGTAAAATATGCAGCAATTCCATGACGCGCCTTTTGGCATACGAAATACATTATGATTAACTTAAAACTAATACAATTAATAGTAAAAATAATAATAATAAATATAAATGTTAATGTCAAAAAATGATTACAATTCATTACAGTACAGATTACACTTCTTATTTCTCAATGTCAAGGTCAGCATCATTAAAATAATCATTAAGAGAATAATAACACTTATTTACGAGCATTCTTGAAAGCAATTGTTTGAATTTTTTATGTTCAGTATTTTTTAAAGTTGTAGGTAATTTATTATACAGTTTTGGGGCCATTACACTAACGTTGCGTGCCATCAATGCGGTATTATATTTCGCTATGCGTACTAACGGTTTCCCGGGTCGCAAGTTATTTCTTGTGTTTATTTCCATTAGTGGGAAAAGAGCGGGATTACTTTTAACGAAGTTGAAGCATTCGTAAATGTACAAACAAGGCAATGTTACCAGGTTGAGAGACTTAAAATGTGGTTTGCAACTTTCCGTGCTTTCAAGCTTACAGATGGCCCTAACGCAGCGCTTCTGTGCTCTGAACAATCTGTCTTTGTAGGAAGAATTTCCCCAAAATATTATGCCAAATCTTAAAATAGAGCATACGAAACCGTGGTAAGCTGCTAGTACAGTTTCTTTTGCAGATGTCTTTGCTAGCTTGTACAGTGCGTACGACAATGTGTACAGTTTTTTGCAAACCTGTTCAGAGTGAGACTCCCATTTCATATTCTTATCTATATCAATACCTAGAAATTTACTAATGCAAGTTTTATTTCGATACCTCCTACGTATACTGATGCAACTGACATTTTTACGATTTTCGTTTTTAGGGTTCCGTAGCCAAATGGCAAAAAACGGAACCCTTATAGATTCGTCATGTCTGTCTGTCCGTCTGTCCGTCTGTCCGTCTGTCCGTCTGTCCGTCTGTCTGTCCGTCCGTATGTCACAGCCATTTTTTTCCGAAACTATAAGAGCTATACTGTTGAAACTTGGTAAGTAGATGTATTCTGTGAACCGCATTAAGATTTTGATGCAAAAATAGAAAAATAATAATAAATATTGGGGGCTCCCCATACTTAGAACTGAAACTCAAAAATTTTTTTTTCATCTAACACATACGTGTGGGGTATCTATGGATAGGTCTTCAAAAATGATATCGAGGTTTCTAAAATATTTTTTTTCTAAACCGTATAGTTTGCGTGACAGACGCTGCCAAAGTGGAAAAAAGTTGGTCCCCCCCCTCTAACTTCTAAAATAAGAAAATGAAAAATCTAAAAAAACATATGATGTACATTACTGTAAAAACTACCAACGAAAATTGTTTTGAACGAGATCTAGTAAGTAGTTTTTTTAATACCAAGGACAAATCCGGGGTAACTCGGTCGGATGGCAGCCCTAGTGGTGACTCTGGTTTACTGTAGGTAATGGCGACATATGGCTATTATTGTACTCCAAACAACCATCGGTACTGATTGGAGAAAACTGTATCATAACCAAAAGTAAGCCTAATTTGATACGTAGTAGGTAGAAAAGACGTAGGCCGCATCGACTGTCCGTCGCGCATAGTGGGACATCTAACGTCCGCAACGATGACGAGCAGCTGCAAGCATACTGAGATAACTGACACTTGTACTTGATAGGTCTACTGCGTACAGTGGTACAAGTGACTTATCTCAGTATACGATGTTCTAAATTAAAAAACCGGCCAAGTGCGAGTCGGACTCGCGCACCGAGGGTTCCGTACAAACACTTTCCATCCCTAAGTGGTTAAGTTAAGTTTGCACCTGGTATGTATAGCGCCCCATATAAATTAGGTGCAAAGTTAGGTATTAAAATATTTAAAAAAAAACTACTTACTAGATCTCGTTCAAAACAATTTTCGTTGGTAGTTTTTATAGTAATGTACATCATTTGTTTTTTTTAGATTTTTCATTTTCTTATTTTAGAAGTTAGAGGGGGGGGGGGGGCAACTTTTTTCCACTTTGGAAGCGTCTGTCACGCAAACTATTCGGTTTAGAAAAAAAAATTTTTAAAAACCTCGATATCATTTTTGAAGACCTATCCATAGATACGCCACACGTATGTGTTTGATGAAAAAAAATTTTTGACTTTCAGTTCTAAGTATGGGGAGCCCCCAATATTTATTATTATTTTTTTTATTTTTGCATCAAAATCTTAATGCGGTTCACAGAATACATCTACCTACCAAGGTACAACAGTATAGCTCTTATAGTTTCGGAAAAAAATGGCTGTGACATACGGACGGACAGACGGACAGACATGACGAATCTATAAGGGTTCCGTTTTTTGCCATTTGGCTACGGAACCCTAAAAATCAACTGCTGTATTCGACCTTCAAAAACCTTGTCTTCTCCTCACGGTAATATAAGCATGTTTAATTACAATAAAAACTTAAACTGTATAATTCACAGCATTTGGTTTGGGAGTGCTACTTGTTAGGTAATGTTGACATGACTAAATGACAAATTATTTGACTTAATTAAATTAATACTTCAAGATGATGTAGATGAATTCAGGTTTTGGTCAGACAATTCTGATGGTCAAAATATAGGAACCAAATCTACTATATATACATATTAAAACAGTAATAATGTTGATAATACCGCTGTAACAAAGACAAAAACACCATTCCCTAAATGCTGGCTGTGATTTTAATTACCTTTTAAATAAACGTAATTTTAGTGTAAATTTGCTTTATTTATTGTCTTTCAAACGTATTTTGCTTAAATATCCTAATTACCAACCTCTAAACTTACTATATTGGACATAACATACCAAATAACCTTAACAGTATACTGGTACATAACGGATTGATTCAGGCGTATACTGGTACAAGTGACAAATCAGATGAAACTAACCGATCAGATCCATCCAAACACGAGCTATGAGTTTGTTTATATATCTAATAAATGATACATGTCCATAATAGGCATAATAATAATATAATTATCCATATTCATCTAATCATAGTTTACGACGTATACTGGATCAAGTGGTAGTTGTATCAGTATACCAAAAACTTAGAACTAGTAAATTTCACGTATACTGGTATAACTACCTTTTTTACTAAAAGTACAATTAATTTTGAAATAGTAAATATGTAGATTTAAGGAAAATATATTCATTAAATTTATTTGAAATTTTCATAACATTATTTCAACGTATGAGTTAGTTATGGCACTTCATACCTTTGAACAGCCGTCCTGTAAAATCGTGATTTTGCACTTGTATCAGTATACGTAGGAGGTATCGATTTATAGTTTGACCTTTATATTCAACGTCTAATTTCGGCATAGATTTCTTTTGAGCCATCTTAACTGGCCGGGCTAAGTTAAGTTGGTACCGGGTACATAGGTACCCGGTACCAACTTAACTACATACATAGGTATGGCACTATTGGCACTGCATACAAATGAGGTGCCAAGGTAACGCAACTGATCACATTTCTTGTATGGGAGCCCTCTTAAATATTTATTTTATTCTGTTCTTTAGTATTTGTTGTTATAGCGGCAACAGAAATACATCATCTGTAAAAAAATCAACTGTCTAGCTATCACGGTTCATGAGATACTAGTGCCTAGTGGCAGACGGACAGACCGACAGGCAGACAGGCAGGCAGACAGTCAGACGGACAGCGGAGTCTTAGTAATAGGATTAGGGTCCCGTTTTTTTACCCTATGGATACGGAATCCTAAAGAGTTAAATTTTCTGTACCTTGAAAAAAAGCCTACCAACCTAGTACGGACCTTATACGGTTACTACAACCGATTATTATATTAACTATACAACTACTATCAAACTAAGTAAAGTTATTTTACATAGAAAACTATCGTGAGTCTCAGACATATTAAAATACTTAAACGGGTTTACTCACGTCGTAGAAGTCGAATAACGCTCAACATGTTTCGAATCGGTACGCGATTCATCATCAGGAGAGACGCCGGTGACACCCGTGTCGAGCAGCCGCGCGGACAGGGCGCGTGCCCGCAGTGTTCGTTTGGCCGCCGCCGCGGCTGATCGTCTCTCCTGATGATGAATCGCGTACCGATTCGAAACATGTCGAGCGTTATTCGACTTCTACGACGTGAGTAAACCCGTTTAAGTATTCTAAGTAAAGTTGTTAATCTAAAATGAAAAATTGGGCAAGTGCGAGTCCGACTCGCGCATGAAGGGTTCCGTACCATCTATAACAAGTTTGCTGTATGGGAGCCCCCCTTAAATATTTATTTTATTTTATTTTTAGTATTTGTTGTTATAGCGACAATAGAAATGCATCACCTGTGAAAATCTCTATCACCGTTCTTGAGATACAGCCTGGTGACAGACGGACGGACGGACGGACAGTGAAGTCTCAGTAATAGGGTCCCGTTTACACCCTTTCGGAACCCTAAAAACCGGCCAAATACGAGTCTGACTCGCGCACTGAGGGATCTGAACAAATACATATGCCATAGAATAGAATAGTCTTTATTTCGTCATCACAGGTAACAATCAGGTAACAATGGTGGTAAAATATGCAGCAATTCCATGACGCGCCTTTTGGCATACGAAATACATTATGATTAACTTAAAACTAATACAATTAATAGTAAAAATAATAATAATAAATATAAATGTTAATGTCAAAATATGGTTACAATTCATTACAGTACAGATTACACTTCTTATTTCTCAATGTCAAGGTCAGCATCATTAAAATAATCATTAATAGAATAATAACACTTATCTACGAGCATTCTTGAAAGCAATTGTTTGAATTTTTTATCGGTTCCGTACCATCTATAACAAGTTTGCTGTATGGGAGCCCCCCTTAAATATTTATTTTATTTTATTTTTAGTATTTGTTGTTATAGCGACAATAGAAATACATCACCTGTGAAAATCTCTATCACCGGTTTTGAGATACAGCCTGGTGACAGACGGACGGACGGACGGACATTGAAGTCCCCCGTTTTTACCCTTTGGTTACGGAACCCTAAAAACTAGACTTGAACAAGTAACAAGAGCCAATATTGAAGCTAAGAATTCAAAATTTCTACGTTCAGTTTTAGTAGCATTTTCTATATCACTCATTGAATGAGGGTCTCATGATGACCAGCTACTTATGTCGGAAGTGTTTTAAATTTTTTATTTAGGTTACTTTATTCATACATTTGATTGCGTAAAGGCGTATCTGCGTATTCTACCAGCACCTCTAGCATGAAATAAAAAAAATCTGTTTATTACCAATATTAACACAAGTATTTAACAATACCTACAGGAATAATAGACAAATGTAGGTACAATGTTCATAAACAAACAACATTATTAAACAAAAAAACATTTTTAAAATTAGTTTTTTTTGGTAATGGGTACCAGTCTCAGCATGAGCTAGGCTAGCAGCCCAGCGCTCATTTTCAGACAGGCCCCTTTAACAGGGTTGGTCGTAACACTACGCTATAAACATGAAAAACAAATTAAATATTGAATATATTACTGTCATACGCGACTATTTCTTGCGCGAGATAATAGACTAATAGACATGTTGACTGATGTTGAATTCTACAAGCGTATTGTAGTTATATGAATAAAATTAGCTTTATATATCACGATCACGAAACAAAGAAAAAAATCTAGAAAAATAAATCTTTTTTGGAAATTTGTGACTTAAAAGGTACGCAAATTTTATGATATATTTTTTTATCCAAAAGAAATTTTGAAAATGTTTTCAGAATCCTCATAATTTTACAAAACAATAATTGGATGACAACCATGAACTTAAACGCACTTTTTGACGGTGAAAATGGCAAATTTCTGTCTCCATACAGTTATTGGTACCTATACTAGCCTGTGACGTCACTAGCCTGGATGCCTTTTGTATGGAGCGTTTTTAGCGCTACCTAGGAATGTTGAACTTTGACGGTCATTTCTGACTTTTAGAGCAGTTTAAGTGTAGTCAGTCCCATAGACATTTGATCACAATAAAAAAAAAATAGAATCGATTGACATCCTCAAAAAAAATTAGTCAACATGATTGTCTATTACACGTCTCTTTCTGTGCAGTAATGTGACGGGTAACGCTATGTCACACGGTGGTCACACGACAGGAGTAGCGAAACATAGTCGTGCCACATGGGTAGCTGGCTTCAAATACTTACGTGGCATATCTCGAGCAGCGGAACCTCATGTAATCACAGCGTTCATTAGTCAAGTTCCAATATGGCCCCGTGGTGGTTGACGTGGGAGCGCTTGCCCTGGAGAAGCAATGACAATTTATCTTTTTTAATGTTCTTAAACCTCCTCAAGTCGAGAGTGAATAGGCATCTTCTGGACAAGCATGCTTCATCTAAGGCCTCATCGTTACTTAACATCAGGTACGTTCGAGGTAAATTTTTATTCTATCGCACATTAAAAAAAAATTGTAATAGGGGGCAAACGAGCAAACGTATCGCCTGATGGAAAGCGAATACCGTCCTCCAACACAACACCAGAGGAGTTACAAGTGCGTTGCCGGCCTTTCAGCGTACGCTGTTTTCTTGAAGGTTTGAAGATGGGTCAATCAACTATTTTCTGCCACTCGTTGCCATGGTGATGCCCCTGGGTCACTTTTTAAAACTGCGATTTTCAGTGGTTATATTTAGCAAAAGGTTTGTAATTTAAGCAGTTATAAGCCCATTCTTATGTAGACTATCTCCTGACAATACCAGTAATATCAATTATCAACACTTTTCTAAGAAATTTAGTCACTATTATCCCCTGGGTTACGGACAGAAACAGCAAGAAAAAGTTGATCCACCCAGATGTATTATCGACCTTTAATAAACCTTTTCATCTCTTCTGTTCGGAAAGTGTAATTTTCATGAGTAGATAGCCGGGTGGAAAATAGCTGTTTCATCCCTAGGGTGGAAAGTAATTTTTTTTTAATTGCCACTGAGTCAAAGATAATTGCCTTCTAGATGCACATCGTGACCAACTAAATTAAGTACAATCTAGTCGGCCGTGGTAAGCGGCATTGAAAAAAGGTTTCCAAAGGTTAGATATAGGCAAGCTTAATTTATTTATATTTAATTATTAAATATAAATTTCCCTTCATAATACAGTCATATAATTCCGTCCCACATTTATTGATAGATCGTACATTTATTAAAAAAAAATTAAATTGAAACCATTGGATTGTTTTTTTTTACTTTTTAAATGTTGGCGGTACGTAATCGTATATCTAAACTTTTTTTATCTATTCAAAGTAAGAAGAATGAAAGTTTGCAGTAGAAAAATCGGGAACACGAGATTAAATATAAATACCGTGTCTTTAATTGATTATTTGTTAAAAATGACATGGACATTAATATAACTCACTCTTGACATTTATGTGCGTGTAGTATTTTATTTTCCTCGCAGTCGAAATGAAAAGTAGAGTGTTTAACTCGGGTGAAATTACCCATTTCACCTCGAACTATTGGCGCTCTCACTTCGTTCGAGCGCCAGAAATATCTCGGGTGCAATGGGTCACTTTCTACCCTTGGTTAACAATCTAACTATTTACCTACTACGGTACAGAAGTACTCAATAAAGAAGTACAGAATCTTTGAATGTCCAGCAGAGCTCTCCCTGTACCAAAATGGTTGAAATCCGTCCAGTTCTTTCGGCGTGATGAGCAAAGAAAGATAATTTTACCAACAGATGGGGTTTTAAGGTTGACGCCGCCGCTCGTCCATACAAACCCTGCTTCGCTGTTATGATTTTACCTGAAAGTAGCGTCCCTGGCCAGCTGTAACCTTCTTCACGCCATAGAAACCACCGGGGTAGCCTTAGGGCCGCCACAGTCACAGACTGTACATTCCGCCAGAGCCCTCTTTTATTTTATCAAAATTGATATTTCAAATATTCAAATAGTGTTAAGTTTAACTAATTTGATCACTAAACTTGTATATATAGCGACAATAGAAATACATCATCTGTGAAAATTTCAACTGTCTAGCTGTCACCGTTCTTGAGATACAGCCTGGTGACAGACGGATAGACGGACAGTGAAGTCTCAGTAATAGGGTCCCGTTTTTACCCTTTGGGTACGGAACCCTAAAAATGAAAGTCGCAACCTACAAAAATAACAGTGGTACAATTTCCATACTATATCCATCTTCGTAATAGTCCAAGTCCAACTGTAAGATTGACTGCGTTGTGACCAACTACTTGTCGCATACGCTCTTTTGGAACGAGGAGCTTTTCAAATTGGATTTTTAATCATACATTGGGATATTTACAAAAAGAAACGCCTGGTTAAAAAAAAAATGTTTTCAATAGCCGTTTGAGTGTCAAGAAGTAACAAACATATATACAACTTTATATATATAGTATTAGTCGATTAAATTAGGCAACAAATATTTTGGAACCCCAAAATAAATTATGGAACCCCAAACCAGTATCACCTAAAAATCATATTATCAAACACCAAAAAAAATACTTGCAGCAAAATAAGATAGCCTAAGATTACAATGCTTCTACCTATTTTAGTCATGACTGCACTTCTAATTGTATTCGAGCACCAAATTCAGTGAATGTGCACCAAATTTTGACGACCAAATTATTGCGACATTAGCACCTGAATTATACCGCTATGATTGTTTTAAAATGTAGGCACACTACCAAATTAAGTAAGTCTCCCCGCTTCCCCGGACTACACACTGCGCGTTCCGGGCGCACGTGGACTTGATTCCCAAATGAGTTGACGTGAGCTGCGGTAGTAATTTATTTACTAATAAATTTTACTCTATCTGGTGATCAAAAATACAACTTTTGGTTATCATTTTTAAATTAATTTGGGGATCAATTTTGGTGCTCATTTACTATTTTTGGTAGTAAAAAGTGTTTTTTTTGCCGTTACATTTTGTTAAATCTGGTGCTCCATTGAACATAAGCCATTAAATGATACTATAAATATAGTATGAAAAATACTTACATTATGTTTGACTGGTTTGGCACCATATAAACTGGAGGCTGTGCGCGTCTAAAATCCTTATTTTTCCAATATACCTGAAAAAATGTATGAAGCTTTTATTTTCGGCCTTGCACATCACTTTCCTTTGTGCAAGGGCACACACAATTAAAGCTTGACCAGAAATATATGAAGACTGTCAAGAGGTCATGTCTATTTATAAGATTTATATAATAAATTTATATGGCAACAATTTTGCAACCTATCGAAACCGCACTATAATGAACACAATACCTGTCAGTTCAAATGTTACCTCGTAATATCATTGAATGGTATGCACTCTTTTGAATGAATGTTTTTCGTGTAGTAAAAACTTGTCGACTTCATTTGTAATATTGATATTACGTTCACGACTGTGAATGGTTTTCGGCATTTTCTTTGGATGTTTTTAAATACCTATTTGTATTTTAAAGAAACCACCATGAATGACAGTGACAAGACAAACCATCATAAAGTTATTGCGCAATATGGCGCATCCTCATATATATTGGGTCTGGCTTTACAAGACTCGTCACCGCATCGTGGTACGCCGCGATATCGTACGATGCGACGTCAGGTCGTGGAAATAAATCCCACTTTACGTTAAAGTAAAAAATTGATGATTTGATTATTCCACGCTATCCACGCCGCTAGACTAGTTCTGTGAAATCACAAAAATTTGGTGTACGGGTGCAATGTTGATAAACTATGCATGTATTATACATATAAACCTTCCTCTTGAATCACTCTATCTATTAAAAAACGCATCTAAATCCGTTGCGTAGTTTTAAAGATCTAAGCATATATAGGGCAGACAGACAGAAGCCACTTTATTTTATACTATGTAGTGTTAGCTAACTAAATTCTTACCTCATCCCCATATTCGTATTCGTATTCGATGCCAGGGCCATGTATCACTGGAGATATTATTAAGCTCACCACTGAAATTGTAAGCAATATAAGCATACTGGAAAACTATCGTGAAATGGTATCTTATTTAGATTTTAGGTCAATGTAGGCAGTTATATTGAGTTGAGTACTTTTTGGATTTGTTATGTTAAGCCAGTTGTATGTTTATTTGATTATTATTGATTATTATTATTTGACGAAACGTTTGGCGCAGTTTTGTAAGCACTAGCCTACTGAGCCGGCGGTCCCGGGTTTGAATCCCGGCCAGGGCAAATATTTGTGTGATGAACTCGAATATTTGTGCTTGGGTAATGGTTGTTCTATGTATTTAAGTATATATTTATCTATATAAGTATGTATATCGTCGCCTAGTACCCATAACACAAGCCTTCTTGAGCTTAATTTGGGACTAGATCGATTTGTGTGTTGGTTGTCTGATATTTATTATTATTTATTATTTATATTGATTATTATTAATAATTAATTTTACGGCGCCAATTTTATATGTATTTGATTTATAGTCATACTAGTCGTCCTCCGTATAAAACTGGTTTCTTTACCATAATCAAGTAAGAAGTACCCGTCTTTGGATGCACCTACATAAAACCTGATTTTAAGTAAATAAAATAAATAAATAAATATTAAGGGACAATCGTACACAAATCGACCTAGTCCCAAACTAAGCAAAGCTTGTACTATGGGTACTAGACGACGATATACATCATAATATATAAATACATATATAGATAACATCCATGACCAAAGCACAAATATTCGAGTTCATCATACAAATATTTGCCCTGGCCGGGATTCGAACCCAGGACCGCCGAAGAAAGAAGAAATTTAAATAGTTTTTTTTTTCATCGTTATAGTACTAATTATCTAAGCTAAGCTAATCCACTTACCTGCATTCAGAATAGCATTGTGTCTAATACTTATTATTTCGCTTCATTGTAAACATTTAATTTGAAATAGATTTTTTTAACGGTTTTGGCCACTGTTGGCGCTGTTTGTAGTGCATCTGCCAGGGTCATTGATGTTATTTATCTTTTTCCCATAGTACAAGCTTTGCTTACATTGTGACTAGGTCGGTTTGTGTATGATTGTCCATTAATATTTATTTATATATTTAATTTTATAATGTATACTTACATTGGCAACTCGCAATGAACAGTATCGTATAAATCATGCTTAATAAAATATTATACACACTATAAAGTAATATGAATTATACTCGAAGAACCTAATTTACAATAGTCCCGCTTTACTTGATTTTTGGAAAACTTATATTGTATTGATTTCATGATCGCACATTGACATGTATACAATACATATCCAGTTACATAATACAAAACCAACAAAGGCAAAAATTTAGGTAAAAAATCCACAGTCCGACAAGTAACTGTAGAAATTAAAAAGTGGCAATACTGTAGTGTCGTCCCGTTTTCTTAGTTTGATTAGAAAGGGACGACACTACAGTATTACTTTTTAATTTCTACCATTTTACGTCGTACGCTGCAATTAATTATGAAGTTAAATGAACTGTAATATTTTTAGTCCAGGTAAATGCGTTGTACGATTAAAAATATTTTTACATTATAAATACTTTTTTTGACAAAAACTTCAATAATACTGTTAATATAATAAATACATGAATATAATAAACCTTATCTTACTTTGATACCTTAGTTCACACTCGTACTAATTTTTTTTTTGCCAGTGAAATTTAAACCACACAGAGTTGTGCACTAACGTCCTAATTACAAATACTTTTTCCGTAAAGTTAGTACTCTAAGGTGTCGATTATATACATATATACATACATACCTACATTCAGCCACAAGATATCAGGACCAGTCGAATAAAATACGCATTATGAGAGTCAATAATCCCCGATTTCCCCTATATGTCTGTTTCAGTCGAATTAGGCCACAAACAAAGTCAAAGTCAAAGTCAAAGTAGTTTATTCTTCAATTTAGGCATAATTACAATGCACTCATGAATGTCAGCTGTTTTGCAAAACAATAAGGTATATAAACAATCTTAGGTTCGATTAACACACCAATCACACCCAATTGAGTGTCAGCAGCTCGCTGCAACATGCCCACTTGACCTATCGCATAACTCTTCTAGAGGGTTATGACTTATACACTATAACGGCTGTAGTCGACAGCGAACTTAACAAACTGGAAACTGATACATACCATCTCGCCTGGCATTTCGGGGTAAAGGTGAAAAAGCAAGTAAATCTTCTAAGTTTTTAATTTTAGCTCTCGCTTATCATTAATAATGCACTCAAACAAAAATCAAAGACTTTAAAATTAGCAAAGGGCTACCTATCATAATCTCGAATTTTTGTTTCCCCGCTGTAACGTTTCGCCGAATATTCATTTGCCCGAAGGCTATTTATTCCAAAACTATTAACATTTCAAAATAATTATAAAACAAACCTAACCGAACCTAATGGGTTCTATAAAACGATGTTTATAAAATCCTGAAAATATTATGGATTTCAGGAAAAATAGCTTTCGGGCAAATGAAAATTCGGCGAAACGTTTTGAAGTTGCGATAGGTTACCTAAGCAAAGGTTAAAACGCTATTTTGACTGGACTATACTACCAATTGCGTCGCATGTTACACAAATACCTAACCAACAAAATATATTAAAATACTTAAACGGGCTTACTCACGTCGTAGAAGTTGAATAACGCTCGACATGTTTCGAATCGGTACGCGATCGGTGCGTGTTCGGTTGGCCGCCGCCGCGACTGATCGTCTCTCCTGATGATGAATCGCGTACCGATTCTAAACATGTCGAGCGTTATTCGACTTAAACGACGTGAGTAAACCTGTTTAAATATTTTAATATGTCTGAGACTCACGATAGTTTTCTATGTAAAACAA
Source organism: Apotomis capreana (assembly GCA_947623375.1). Taxonomy (NCBI): domain Eukaryota; kingdom Metazoa; phylum Arthropoda; class Insecta; order Lepidoptera; family Tortricidae; genus Apotomis; species Apotomis capreana. The sequence continues at coordinate 17,205,852 of OX392519.1, forward strand.
CAAAATATACTTTGTATTGTAGTAACTATAGTATGTATAATGTTCCTGTATGTGAACTATAGTCTGTTATTTTTATGCACACATTTGACACAAATGACAGGACCCTTAACGATAATAAATCATTACATAAACAGTTACGTACTACGTGCTTCTTTTTTTAAAGCTGTGTTGTGACCAAATCTTGCGTTTCAATTCATGTGCTATTTCTGTAAATTGGTAGAAATCGATTAAATCGATAAATTAATAACCTGAAGAAAGAACAATAAAACAAATTACTATTTTACATAGAAAGCTCCAGTGAGACGGCCCGTAGCTCAAAAAAATATTAATTTACACAAAATAAACAAAAATATATGCAGGTTCGAACAAAAGTTCGTCGATAAAATCGATTCGATCAACCATTCATAATCGTTAGATTTGGCAAGCAATATGTCTTTGTTACATCACTACAAACATCAACAGCAAACTGTCAAATGTGTGTTTAAAAAAATCTGACTGTATCCCATGTATTGATAAACTACTGTACTGATCGTAGCGAACCGCTATCACTGCCACATAAAACTCTACATTATAGTACTTATTATCTATTCATTTTTATTTATATGGTATCGGAATAGTTCCATGTCGCAGTTCCAGTTCCAACGGAAGCATTAGATAACATGTTCGCAGCACTTTTATAATTGTCACCTGTTTTATAGACTACTCGATATAAAGCGAGAGGAAGTTTTGAATCGACTCGGCTTCCTGAAATTTAACAGTAACGACTGGATTTCTAGAGATACATTTTTAAAGGTTTATAGCTGTGTATCCTTATTTAGGACAACTATAGCTTCTTCCCTGGAACGACAAGATACAAACGCACAGAATAACACAATATTAAAGGCTCTTTCTCTTGTTCATTGCAAAAGTCGCCTGAGAACTGTATTTTATTAGTTGCTTTTGTAAAATACGACAAAATTTATCGTGAAGCATGCACTAGAGGGGTACCTAAGTAGCAAAAAAAGTAAGTAAGTAAGTAAGTAATTTATTCATAACAACATACAGTCGTGTTGAAATACAATAATTTAAAATAACAAAAAATAATTATCAACTATATGCTAAATTATTATTTATAATATAGGTACGATACAATTTTAATAATTAATGTAAAATGTCAATATCAGAAGAAACCATTATAATTATGTACAATCATGTCAACCAATAAATAGAGTAAAATTATAAGTTCATTCACCAAATATTATAAGTAAAATTATCAAATTGACAAAATAAATAATTATTAAGTATGAGCGTAAAAATCATCAACCGAATAATAACACTTCTCTAACAAGAAAGCTTTCAATTTATTTCCAAAAATAGAACTGTTGTTTATTGATTTTAATTCCACTGGCAACTCATTGAATAACCTTATTGCTTGATAACCCGAAGCGTGCTTTACTACTTTGAGTCGGGTGTTGGTTGGCTGTAGCAGATCTTTTCTTCTTGTAGCTAACCGTTTATCTCTCTGTTCTGGTGTTTCTATGTCGTTCATATGCTTTATCAGATCCGTTAGAACTACCAGAATGTATAGGCTAGGAACAGTAAGAATCTGAAACTTTGTAAAGTACTCTCTACAAGACGTCTGCTGAGGTACTTTAGCCATTATTCTAATAGCCCTTTTCTGCGCAACGAATGCAGCCTGGACATTGTATTTGTAACTTTGTCCCCAGAATTTTATACTGTACCGTAGTTTGGATTCCAACAACGCATAATAAACCATTTTTAATTGATTCAGTTGCAACTCGTCCCGCAGACTCCTGAGAGCATAACATGCGGAGCTGAGCGAGTTTACTAAAGCAGACAATTCTGGTTTCCAATTCAAAAGCTGCAGTAGCGCTTATACAGCCGTTATCTAGCTTAAATTGGCAGTATAAGGGCTGTAAAAGCGCTTCTGCTCGTTTGCTACTTGGGTAAGAGCGTGCGCCGAACAAAAGCAGAAGTTGGAACTGGAACTCTGGTATGTAATAACAAATCATGTATTGATAAACATGCGTAAGAATCGTAGCGAGCCGCTATCACATAAAAGTTTATAATATTTCCTATATATTTATATAGTATTGGAATAGTTCCGCGACCGTCGCAGTTCCAGTTCCAACGGAAGCGTTAGATGTCAGATAACATGTTCGCTGGACTTTTATAATTGTCACGTGTTTTATAGACTACTCGATATATAAAGCGAGCGGAAGTTTTGAATCGACTCGGCTTCCTGACATTTAACACTGTAACGACCGGATTTTCTGGAAATACATTTTTAAAGGTTTATTTGGGACTTAGTGTTTTCTTCCTGCCGCTACAAAACGTATAGTATATCTTCTATACTATTATAAAATTCGAGATTCGTATTGAAAATCAGTTTTCTATGGAGAGGTCACGATTTCAGGAAAAATCATAGTGCGATGCAGGATCGTCATTTTGTTTTGTGGCATGTGTTATTTATAATTTCTTTTGTCTTCTCATCACGCCGAAACGGCTGAACGAATTGTAACCACTCGGTACAGGGATATCTTGGTATCCAAAGCTAATAATGAAATAATGAACTTTATTCTGCAAGTAGGCCACAGGGGCACTTTTACATGTCTGGGTCTACCGGCATTTCACAAGAGGAGACCACTGTTGAGAAGAAACGCCGAAAGAAACTCAACAGTAAGTATTTTTTTCAGTAAGCATAAGTACTTAACTATTACAATGGTATGAACTTTACTATACCATACTATAATTATAGGATACTTAATTAATTATCTATATATACATTCTTATATATATCTTTAGGTAATTGATTTGTGTTGTATTACTGTTTGTCTGTAACCTTTGATCCTGAACCGACTACATATTTCTGCATAACCCAGTGGTTGACTGGTAGAGAATGCCTAAAGGCATTAAGTCCGCCATTTGTACTTTTTTTAACCGACTTCAAAAAAAGGAGGGGGTTCTCAGTTCGGTTGTATGTTTTTTTTTTTTTTTTTTTTTATGTTTGTTACCTCAGAACTCCGTCATTTATGGGTCGATTTGGAAAATTCTTTTTAGGTTCATGAAAAGACATCTCAAGGTTGGTCCCATAAAATTTTGGTGAAGATCGGATGACGAGATCCATGAGGAATCGAAGGAATTCCTGAAATTTTATAGGCACTTATAATATTTTTCACATATTTTATAAAACTATTTAAGTATTTGCATATGGTAGTCATCATCTTCCAATGCTGAGCTGATGATGGAAGGTACAACTCCTCAACGGTTAGGAGTTAGGAGATAATTCAAACGAGATGCATGCCTTCAAGACCTCCCTGATCACCCTGCCATAAGTGTTTTTAACAATCACTAAAAAGCAAAAAAAAAAAAATTTTTAACAAAAAATAGAACCGACTTCAGTAAAACTAAAAAGCCAAAAATAACCCGTTCAAGTACAGATTACCTTTGACTCACCCTTTGAAGTCGGGGCCAAACCTCACGTAAACTATAAAATATAAATATAATAACTGAGTGGTTTGGGATCGACTTCAAAGGGTGAGTCAAAGGTAATCTGTACTTGAACGGGTTATTTTTGGCTTTTTAGTTTTACTGAAGTCGGTTCTATTTTTTGTTAAAAATTTTTGTATTGTGCAATAAAGTTTAAACAAATAAAATAAATAAATAAATACTTTAATCCGCTTAATACAATAATTGGAAGATAATGAGGTACAAAACCACACAACAGTACCTATTGTTTTCTTTGAGTAGATCGTAGACAACGCCAACCGAAAAACTATAAACGTCCCTTTGCTTGTATAGTCGCACAACGGAGTCCCTCCACTTTTAATAAGGAGCGAGTAAGAATAATGTCGTAATCCTCCAAAATGAACGGCTCCGGACCTGTCTGCCGTATAAATAACGGACGATTATGGAGTTCTTACAATCTGATTATATTTTTATCCGTTGCGGAGTAACTAGAAAGAGGATTCAGTGTAGGATACTGTCTGTGTTTTGCTCTAATTATTTAGGATATACATAAATATTCAAAAGTAACGTTTTTATTGAAATCGTAAAATATTGCCATTTAAAGATAAAAAAAAAAACACTTTTTTACAATGTTCTGTTTTTTTCTTCTTCTAGATCATTCGGTTATAATTTTCAGCTCTAATAGGTCTCAGCTTGGTCCAAAATTCTTTCGTATGCCCGGATGTTTGGATGGACAGACGCTTTCCGTCCGTTCTTGCAGGTCGCATTTCTCAATCGATTTTCAGAGTTGAATGCCACAACTTACGAATTCTGCGGGCCTATGATGATTTATCATGCGATAAATAAGTGACATAGCATCCGTCATGTTTTGACAAAATGTGAGTGTGAATGAAACAAAACACAACAATATTTTATTACACACCAACAAATTAAGTTCACAAAAAATGGCCCGACTCGTACCAATGAGTTTTTCGGAACTTATGTACGGAAGGTCATTTGATATTTACCACTCGCTTTTCGGTGAAGGAAAACATCGTGAGGAAACCACCTAAGCCCAATAAGGCCTAGTTTCCCCTCTGGGTTGGAAGGTCAGATGGCAGTCGCTTGCGTAAAAACTTAGTGCCTACGCCACATCTTGGGATTTAGGTAGCCGACCCCGATTGAGAATTCATTCTCAAAAAATGGGACAAAGGCTAGGAGGATGATGAAATTAAGTTTACAAAACGGAGACAGACGGTGCTGTCGCTAAAAAGCGATCTTTTCCAAACAACCTTTGGGTAGTGAAATTAATGAAAATTTTAACTTAATATAGAGTAGAAGAAAGCGAAGGGAACACTTATTTATCAAGTGATAACCGCAATCATCATAGGCTCGGTAGTTGTCCCATACAAAAAATTACCAGAAACCTACCACACCGCGTTCGGAAAAGATATTAGGTAATTAAAACAAGCTCGGTCAGTAAATCAGGTCTGACAGTAAAAGCGGGCTGTATGAGGAAGGGTGCACTGTAACAACACGATAGAGTCTGTGCGGGAAGGGAAGACTCGTAGGATTTGAGGGCGTACCAGTGCTACTGTATGGTTTGTGCAATGCTGACAACATTGCCAATCTTTGTCAGATATTTTAGATTATATAAAAAAAATATAATTAAATAATTTTTATTTTATTTTGAGCCACATAGTTAGACTCGTATACACAGTATTAAAATGTAAGTGTAAGATTATTAAAAGTTACAATTTTGATCAATATTTTTAAAATTACTTACTTAAAATACCAGCAGTAATATTCGTCAAAAGCATAAAATCGTCTACAGACTGTATTCGGTTTTATGTGATAATTCTAATTTGGAATTCCATTACAACCATCATATCCCTACTTTAATGTCGGTTCAAAGACTTGAATTATAATTAAACTATTTCTTGTACTTACTTTCTGACATGTATATTTGACATGAAATAAAAAAAAGGATTGAAAACGTATACGAATATTTTAATATCTATAAATAAAACCATTTAAATATTGCTGCTGTAAGTCGGTCAAAAAAACTTTGTTTGGTCTATCGCGCGCCTAATGCCAGAAATCCGTGAAATATGAAATATTTGAATAATTCCCGTGAATATTCATAAACCATTACTCGCCTCGTCGCCGCGATGTCACCTGCCAGGGTTGGCGCTCTGGAGATATTCCACACCTTTAATTGGCATGGTATATAAGCACTTCGCTCTTGGCACTTTTGGTGGGAAGTTATATAAAACACCAAAATTTTAAGAACCACGTTGGGCGCCATTATTCACGCGATTGGCCACAGCCATGAAACATGGAGACACAGAGCTTCATCGAGTGATGTTCATCATCATCAGTTGTTCACTCTTGGCATAGTGGTCGTGGTTACGGCAATGGTGTCCACATTTGGGTTCTAGTCCTCATCATTCCTCTGGTCGGCAGCAGCTCTCGCGATGCATCTCCATTTCACCCGGTTGTCTGCAGAGCGAGTGCGCTGCACCATAGAGCTCCGTGTGGTATTTTTAAAAAGTTCGGTCCAGAGTTGGGCGCCATTTATCACGCGAGGATGGTAATGGATTTCTTTAAACGCGTCATTGAAATTAGTAAAATACAGATAAAATATTTTTTTAACATATCAGAAGAGATTTAGAAAATTCTAACCTTACAATGTTAAAGAAACATAATACAAAAGTGTTCGAATGAGTTACTGCTCTTCAGTAGTTTCAGGGTATCTATGAGGAAAGTTGAGAAAACGGTTAGTTTTAATATTATTAAAACTATGGTGTCGAGCCGTTCCTGATTTTTTTACGTGAATTTAAACCGCTTTTATAATTATTATTAAACGCGTAGCTGTGTTTATCAATTCATCATTGTGTCAAAGCCATCTCAAAATTAAAAAAGCTGTTTTATTCATATTTTAATGGTGTTTTTAAGCGCTATGTCTGAATCTCATAATATCCAAGCATATAAAAGTATGTCATAATTATATATTACGTTTTCAGAATCCCTTAATGGTCAAGAGATCTTTGGAGGAATTTCTTCTTACGAACTGGCGTAACCGACATGTTTTTTGTATGGAATTAATTTCTGTATGCAATGGCGACCGGCATTGCTGCCATATTTTCACCCTCAACCCATTCGCAATTGTAGGGCACATGCTACCCGGCTTGCTTTGAATCTTTTATTTTGTCTATTATTACTTTCTTCCTCAAAGTGCAATTTGTCCAGTTTTTTTCATTATACGTACTGATATGCAGATATAGCAGTAGATATTAACTGCTGAAGACTAAATGTTTCGTTTATTTTCTGAAATGAAAAATGAGGTGCATTGCACCTTTTATTCCTATATTTCCTTTGGATTTAACCAAGGAGCTTAAGGTCATTTTGATGAACATGTGCTTCCGCCGGCCTAATACATAACCATCATCATTCTTCATTAATGTACCAAGATAACTTTCATTATCCAGATACTTACTTAACTTTGATAAATGCAGAATATATACATCTCCTTTACAAAAAAATACTCATCTACTGTTGAGTTTCTTTCGGCTTTCTTCTCAACAGCGTTTTCTTTCTCCTCTTGGGAAATGCCGGTAGATTCACAATCTGACTTGTAATTAAGTGCCCTTGTGGCCTACTTACTGAGTAAATTATTTAATTTAATTTAACTTCATTAAAATCCATCAAGCTTTTTTTGCAATGACGAGGCCGGAAAAGTATTCCAAACATCTATCGTTTGGAATACTTTTCCGGCCTCATAAGGCGTGTAATCAATGCTTATACAAAACTCAATAGGACATCGTGTTTTAATACTATTTTGGCGTTGGTAAATAGTATGAAACGGCAACTAGGTACTAAGTATGAATAACCTATAGGCCCATCCAATTATAAATACCTGAGCATATTATACATGTGTCACAGAAATGGTATGTCCCTCGAGCTCTGAGCCCTAATGGCTTAGGTCAGCTATTGGCCATAATTCCCTTTTTATTTACAACCCCTTTTACTAAGCAAACCTCGTAAATATTGCACAATAAGGTGCCCGTCAGCTACCAAATATTGTATTACTAGAGCGAGAAGCAAGATATTGGCTTTGCATGAATTAGAACGAGAGAGGAGACGCACCTGTGTTTATAGGTCGTAAAAGTGCAATAAAAGTAAAAATGTCGTTCATGAAACTAACAGTAAAGTGTGATAGGATAGGGGAATAAGGCCCTTCACTGGAACTTTTTGTCTGAAGTTTCTGCAATAGTAAGGGCTCATGAAAATGCTTTTGATACACCAAATATCTGTGGTAAGTAGGCATCGGATAATTGGATGCATTTATACCTAAACTTTGGCGACGGCTAATTTGTTCAGTTGTAGGTATAGGAGACTTTGTTTGAGGTATGAGTGAGATAACAATAGGATTTTGTCAACTTTAGGTAAATATCCATCCCTAATAATTAGGCACTATCTGTTGACTATTTTCTCGCTCGAGAAACTAACAAAAGATATACGATAAAAGCTTCCTGTGATCTTCAAAACATCATCGGTTCACCCTTTAGTAAGTACCAAGGTCGTTTAAATACAACTTAAATATACCAAAATTTGAGATAGACGTACTGTCGAGAACGTTTCGTGAAAGCTGAAGTAAAATCTGAAAATATGTTTCCGAATTGAACGCAGAAATTGCATCGCATTCAGAGTGTATGGAAATCTGGGGACCAACGCAAGTAGCGAAATGGAAGTTTGAATCTCAATTGTTCTTCTCAACAGCGGTCTCCTCTTGCGAAATGCCGGTAGATTCACAATCTGACTTGTAAAAGTGCCCCTGTGGCCTACTTACTGAATAAATTATTTCATTTCATTTCATTTCATTTCATTTCATTTCATTTCATTTCATTTCATTTCATTTCATTTCATTTCATTTCATTTCAATCGTTATTTTCGCTCTCTGTTTATACAACTCAGTATAAATTTACGTCGTTTGCTTAACCCTCTACCTATAGGTTGTCTGGAAGAGATCGCTCTGTAGCGATAAGACCGCCTATTGTGTACCATTTATATACATATTGTGTACCATTTATAAATTAAGGTTTCAAGTGTAACATTTTTCTTGTTGGTGTGCAATAAAGAATTGTTGTATTGTATTCTATAGTATTGTCGTTTGATGATGCTTGAGACATTAGTACAATCGTAACTTGGGAACATTGATTCCCATAATATTTTACCCTAAGTTTAGGTGAATAGCAAAAATTGTGTCAGCGTAACTCACTCAATGGATTTAAAGTTTCCGTTATATAATAGGACTTCAAGAAGGAACTTATCTTCTTCAAGAGGTTTTCTTAAATAGGTTCTTAAAGGGTCAGCTACGCGCGTGTGATGCTCCTGGCGTCACAAGTATCCATAGGCGGCGGTAACCGTTTGTCGCCATCATCGTATAAAGAAAAAACTATTCTATTGTATTGTACAACATATCGGTGGCATCGTAGCGCCCATACGGGGGGACCAATTTATTTTTAATCGAAAGCCTGGTTTGTCGTGGTGGTTCTTATCTTTGTTTGATGAAAATCTTTCCGCCGGACCGCCGGCTCAGTAGGCAAGCGCCTACAAACTGAGCCAACCGCGTCGTCAAATATGTAATTAGTTTGTGTAGTTTATAATAATAATATAAAATGATTTGTTTTCTACATATGGCAAATTATCCTCTAAGTACATTCACTTTGTACTTTAAAATCATAATTTAAACAAAGAAATTATATAATATGAAATTTCATTTCATATGCCAGTTTTGTGTTTGAGCCTTACCCAAGTAGCACAACTGGGTCTAAATAGCTCGTATATCATATCTAATTAGATGCTTAAGTGAAATTTACCACCATGACTAAGTGCTATATAGGTGGCAAGAACCCTTATGCCACCAGTATAGAACCAAAAGGAGAAAAATTGCAGCCTATTTTTGGTGCTAAATAGAATCCATAAGAGATCTCACAATTACCTTAAGTGGTAATGAGAACTATGGGTGAAAGTTATGCGCAGTGAACGAATGAAAACATTTCAGTTCGGTCAATGAGTGATAAATGAGTCGCCAAAATTATCTTTGAGTGGCGAGGCAACTATCCAATTGTGTTTTATTAAAAGTAATAGGTACGTGATCTGCCATATTCATTTTGGATTTATATGTCTGTTTGATTGTGATTAAAACTTTACGTTATACAAGCATTGAAATAAGCACGAAATTCTTGCGAATTTTTTTTTACTGTGAAACTATAGTATGTTTTCTTTGTAAATTTCGACGCGCCCTTCATTTGATCAGGAATATTAAAAAAGAGAGTGCTAAATTAAATAAGGAATAGATACTGATAAGAAATAAAACTGTTAAAAACCTGACCTAATGATTGTAGGTTACGTACAATGTTAAAGTAACATCGTCACAACTATCAAAAGTCTGTGATTATGGGTGAGTGTGATAAAATTCTGGTTAAAATAATCAATTTTCATAGGCTTCCATTTGTAAACATGGCGAAACAAAAAAGATCCTACAGTGTTTATTTTCACTTATTTGTTCCTTATTTGGAACTATCAAGTCTAATAATCACTTATTTGTATCTTGCGAGTGGCAAAGCAGTGAATGATATTACCAATAGTAATTATTTGCTCTTTTGGAGACTATTAAACAAGCAAGACTATTAAATATATTTTGACAAGGCGCAAATAGGAACAATAATAGAACTTTTAGTTCGTTAGTGGTTTGAAATAAATGAAAATAACTGCTTTTGGTTCCAAGAACCTCCTACTGAGACCTATTTATGCGTTGGAGTGGCAATAAGGTACTTCTTAGACCTTAAAGTTGCAATATTTTTTGGTTCCAAAAGAGCCGTAAAATTATCCCTTTAGCCACTATTGGTGATATAATTCGCTATTGTACTTGTCATTTGGAACTTTTAGTTCCAAATAAGGGTATGTTCCCACTTATATGTAAAAGTTGCTTTTAAGTGATTTTAAGGCCTTATATAGCACTATTGCTTCTTATTGAGTGACAATTTGAACCTGCATGCAACTTTAAGTAGCAAAATCGACTTTGTCCCACCATAAGTAATAAAGTAGAAACAAAAAACGCTCCTATGCAACTACAAGTGATAGGATGAACTCATATACAGTTTTGAGTTGTGTTTAAAGCTATAAGTTGTATCAAACACTGTTAAACCACTCATTTAGAACTTAAAGCTATAAGATAAGCTGCAAAATTCACTAATGTGCTGCTTGGGTAGGTTCTTCCTTTAAGGGTGCGGTTTCACTAGCAAACCACTGAGCCTCAGTTGAGACAGCGTGAGTCAAATTACAGTGTACTCCCCTAATCTACTATTGACGACGCGGTTGGCGCAGTGGTTAAGCAACTGCCTACTGAGCCGACAGTTCTAGGTTCAAATCCCGGCAAGGGCAAATATTAAATACTAGCTTTTGCCCACGGCTTCGCTCGCACAGGGTCTAGAAACGTTATCTGTGTAACATTACCCGTTTTATTGTTTCTTAAAATAATACAACTAATAGAAATCTGCGCGTATACATAATTTTTTGGGTAGCTGATTTATATATTTCTAGATCACGTCGTGGTATACACATGGGAAAATTAATTTTCCGATGAACCGAACAAAATCATAGTCAAAAGTTTAATCTCCTTATAATACAAATAGCCGGTCAAGTGTGAGTTCGACTCGCGCTCAGAGGGTTCCTTACGAACTATGAAAACACTGCACATTACTAAGGAAAAGATAAATGTACTCATTGGCAAACTTCACATTACCGTTGGAAAACTGTTTTACGTACTTTAAATACAGACTACTTTTTTTATTTAATTAGGAATGTATACTTTCAGATTACTCCCTATAAGTACTTCTAGTAAGACACGGTATTACTTGCCAAATTCATAATTTTAATTCAACTGGAAATATCTAAGTATCTTATAATTTTTGATTCCCTTGAGGGTATCGACGTTTGTTGTGGCATAGGTAAACAGGCGGATCTTTTTTTTACGTATCACTTACGTAAAATTATATTAGTGTATACAAGTACTTAAAATAACAAGTACTTAGTTTGCCACTGTTAGCAATAACTACTACGTAACCACGAACATTTTTAAAGTGGAAGAGTGAGTTCTCCTGACACAGGTCACCTACTAGGAGGACTCAACCACACTACAATACTGTACACATGTTTTTAAATGAAATAAACTTATTATTATTATTCCTTTATTTATTTCGTATTTTAGGCTAGGTTTTTACAATATACCTATGTATATAAAAATTAAAATACAATAAAGAAATTACAAGGCAGCGGGGCAGGGCCCAGGCTGCCGGTGGTTAGGGCTGCAGAGAGAGGAACCTCCTGACAATGCGCGCCGTGTCCAGGAGTACCGCCTTCTGTATCTGGCCCTTGATCCAGCCATCTAGCGAGAGTCTCTTAAGATGTTTGTCGAGACTCTTCGTTATAAGACCGTTCGCCGAAACGACTATCGGGACAATGATCGTCGAGTCAACATCCCACATGGCGGTCACCTCGTGAGCCAAGTCAAGGTACTTGGTGAGTTTGTCCGCCTCGGCCTTCACGAGGTTCTCGTCATGTGGGATGGTGATGTCGACGAGCACTGCCTGGCGCTTGGATCGATCTACCAACACGATATCAGGCTTATTGGCTACAATAGTCCTGTTCGTGATGATAGATCGATCCCATTGTTATTAATATTATTATTTTTATATATTTATTTATCTACGCGTCATTGGAACCGCGCCCTAAAACTTGGTTTGTTCGTCTTGCAGTGGGTTGAACGGTGGTTCATTGATAATGGCCGCCTCCAAGAAATTGTCCCCTTCGATGTTAAATTCTGAAAAATACGAATAGAAGTACGTTGGATAGATTAGATTAGATTTATTTATTTCATAATATAAAATGACAGTATAAATTACGCTAAAACGTTTTACATAATAAAATGTGTCCAGTCTCCAGGCTAGACGGACGAACTTCCAATAGGTTTCGTACAATTTTTGGATGACCATGAAATTATATATTTTAGAGTTCCGTACGCAAAGGGATAAAAACAGGACCATAATCTATCCGTCTGTCAACAGGCTGTATCATGGACCGTGATAGTTAGGCTACGTACGCACTTAGCGGCTGCCCGCACTGCGGCTGCCCGCACGGCTAACCGGAAGCCCAGAACTGTATGTAACCGTATCATCTATACGCATTAAATTGCGGCTGCCGTCCAACCGCTCCGGTCGCTCGCAGCGCTGCGGCCCCGCAGCCGGGTAGCCGGACGGTCGCTGTACGCACTACGCGGTTTCACTGCGGTCGCCAGTTAGCGGCCGGTCGGCATCGAAAGCACATGCGTTCATGGCGTCCACGCTCGTAGTGCTCGTAGGTCAACAATGGATTTCGATACTACGGAGCGGTTTATTATCGAGGTGCAGGGTAAACCATCAATAGGGAATACGAAGTCTGCAGATTATTCCGATAGAAATGTACGTCTAAAGGCTTGGGAAGAATTAGTGGATATCTATGGGGCTGATTTAGCACAGGACCTAGAAAGTCTTTGTTTCTTTTTCTTTATGTAACGCGCGTAAATATAATAAATACCGACAGCCTCTTCGATGTCCATCTTGGAAATGGTCCCGTCGACTCGACCGCGCGGTCGCTGTACGCACTATACGGCTGGTCGCGCTGCGGCTGCCGTCCGGTCGGTCCGCAACTGCAACCGCAACCCGCGGCCAGCCTGACGGCCAGCCGCTAAGTGCGTACGTAGCCACAGTTGAAATTACAGAGATGATGTATTTCTGTTGCCGCTATAACCCGTTTTTAGGGTTCCGTAGTCAACTAGGAACCCTTATAGTTTCGTTCGCCATGTCCGGCTGTCCGTCTGTCCGTCTGTCCGTCTGTCCGTCTGTCCGTCCGCGGCTTAGCTCCGTGATCATTTGTACTAGAAAGCTGAAATTTGGTATGAGTATGGGTATATTGTATCACGTCGACAAAACGGTAAAATAAAACCTGAAAAAAAAATTTTTTTTTCGGGTACCTCTCGAACACCTAAAGTGGGGGTGAATTTTTTTTTTCGTTTCAACACTAGTGTGTGGCGTGTCGTTGAATAGGTCTTTTGAAAATAAAAGGGGTCTAACATTTCAACCACGGGTCAAAAAATTATGGAAAAATTCATGAACATGAGGCCTTATAAGTACTTTTAATGAAAACTATATTGAACAAAATCGGTCGAGCCGTTTTTGAGTTATCGCAAAATTTCATAATTTTATTGAAAGGACGTAAGTTCACTTCCAGAAGGTAATAAGTAATTACAGTTACTTTGGCGTTTACGGCCCTTTTATAGAGCTTGAAATCTTTCTTGTAACTTAAGTCTATTGTGAAGGATAAGCAACTACGGAACCCTACACTGAGCGTGGCCCGACATGCTCTTGGCCGGTTTTTGTACTTAGATTTGAATCACCTTTTGATGTCGGTGCCGTGTGCTCGCTCGCAAGCTCGCTCGGATGGATAAACGTCTCGTGTAAAATGGTGCGTTTTATGCACTTGTCGTACAATCTACTATTTCATTCATTCATTCATAAAATTACTCACCTTCTCCCATGTTCGGTATTTCCGCCACTTTGCAGTTCCCCATGTATGCGAATGTCCACACTGCAATATAAAAGCTTACCTAAATTTATAATCATTCATGTATACTATTACAAAGTTCTAGATTTGTATTAATAATCATATTTTTCTACTCCAGTATTTTTTTCTGTCATTTATTATAGTTACCAACGCTAATAATATAAAGACATACATTACTTATGTCTGGAAAAATCTGTAGTCTACTGCCCCAAAAAAGCACTGCTCTGCTAAACGATGTTAGAGTCTGGCTAGCCAAATAATGTAGACAGATATTTCCTTGTGGTATCACCAATTGTCTACAATTTAAATAATTTAGTATGTACTATTTAATTCCGATGGAGTTGAAATTTGTCATAGTACTTCTTTTTGGTGATGGATTAATATATGGTATTATCGAGCTGGGTCTTATTTACACTACATTTATTTTTTCAGAAAGAAAGTGTAAACATATATGTTTGTCGTTGACTGTAATAATAGAAATTATGTCAGCTGACTATGAGTGCACGTCAAGATATATTCAACTCATTTCTTTAGGTACCTTACGTGTGCATAGAAAATCAATGACATGCAATTTACCGAATTCTATATTTATGAAGCCAACAAATCCAATTGACATTCAAAATATAATTAGGTCTTTAAAAAATAGTCACAGTACCGGCTACGATAATATTAGTACTAAAGTTGTCAAAGCAGTGTCTCACATTATTGCACCTTTGATTAGCCACATAACAAACTTATGTATTGAACATGGCGAATTTCCCGAGAGACTAAAAATAGGCATTGTGAAGCCGCTTTTTAAAAAAGGGAATAAAGAAGACTTGGGCAGCTATAGACCTGTGGCACTGCTACCCATTTTTTCTAAAGTTATTGAAAGGGTCATCCACAGTGGTATTTATGACTATTTTGAGAAAAATAACCTTTTTGCCCCAGAGCAAATGGGATTTCGCAAGGGCAAATCCATCAACATGGCTATCTTTAATTTAATGCACATAGTTTTAACAAATGTAGATAAAAGAGTCCCAGTTTCAGCTCTATACATGGATATGTCTAAAGCGTTCGATTTTGTTGACCATTGCATACTTTTGGATAAATTATACAAATACGGTGTTAAAGAGGTAATGTACACAGCTTATTAAAATCATACTTAAGTAACCGTAAGCAGTTAACACAAATAAATAGAATATGTGTTAAAACTAAAACTGAAGTCACCTACTCATCGGAAATTAGACAAATTCAGTGTGGCGTACCCCAAGGAAGTGTTTTAGGTCCTTTATTATTTATCATCTATATAAATGACTTACCGAAAGCTATTGATCACCCTACTGTTCTCTTTGCAGATGATAGTACCATACTTTTTGCTTCCAAACATTTAGAATCATACGAGGATAACATAAACAAGACATTAGAAATTGTAATTAATTGGCTTGAAAATAATAATTTAAAAATCAATATAGACAAGACTAAAATCATGACATTTAAGCAAAGATCAAATAATGCACATACTCTAAACATATCCTACAAGGGTCAAAAAATTGACGAAACTGATGTGACTAAATTTTTAGGATTAACTGTAGATAATAAGTTGACATGGAGAAACCAAATTGACGATATATGTAAAAAACTTAACCAATTCTCATATGCACTGTATAATTTAAGAAAAATTGTCAATGAATCAGTAGTTTTAACAGCCTACCAAGCTTATGTAACATCGACTCTTAGGTACGGCATCATTTTCTGGGCAAATTCAGTTGACAGAGAAATAGCTTTCAAAGCGCAGAAGAGATGTATTCGATCTTTATGTGGCTTAAATCAACTTGACTCTTGTAAACCATATTTTCAGAAATTAAGAATATTGACACTCCCGTGCTTGTATATATTTGAAGTTGCAATTTTCGCAAGATCTAATCTGCATTTATTTAATAGTTTTAGGAGTACCCGACTTAGGAATAAAATAAATGGAATGTCCTCGAAAACCGCTCTTTTTCAGAAAAGTATACTCGGAATGGTCCCTAAACTTTATAATAAAATCCCAACAGACATTGTAAATATAGAAAATATAGTAGAATACAAAAATAAGTTATTTAATTTCTTGGCAGAAAAAGCGTACTATAAAATAAGTGATTTTTTGTTAGACAATAATTAATGGAGCACAACTTCCCTGTACTCTATTAATTACTTAATAATATTTGTATGCCTAACGGCTCAGCATAGTGGAACTGAAATAAAATTGTCACACCTGTATTATGTACATATGCACCTATGTTGAACAAATAAACGATTTGTATTTGTATTTGAAAAATATTTTCTTGTATCAAAATTAAATTCCTACTACACAAAGTGTGACCAGCCCCAGATTTTTTAAGTTTATTCCCGCCAAAACATTGAGTAATATTTCATTTGCCAGACTATATAAAATGTCGCCATAAAAGCATCCCTTGGTACCACAGATTACAAACCTTAAATTTAGTAGATAGTCTATATTTAATGTGTTCCAAACAAACATTAAATTAAATACTTCGTGTTACCAACTAAACAAACAGCTGCATTCGCACAGTTCTCAGAAAAAAAAGGTATATTGTACTAAACGTATTTAATTGCTGCCAACTTAAAATAATGAAATTATATCTTTTGTGCATGTCTTGTATAGTAAACTTCATAATCTTAAGTAGGTTAAAGTTCATATTTGTTTGGCAGATGGAATAGTTTTTTTTTTTTTTTTTTTTTTTTATTTATTTAACTTTAAACAATAACATTTAACAATGTAATATTACTCGCCAAACTGTGACGTTTAATGGCGAGAGGCGCTCAGTTTTAATAAATATATAACTACTTAGTATGCCTAAATTAAATTATGTTAATAATAGGTACAAATACAAAAATATATTTTGTTGGGTCCGAGCGTGAACATGTACTTAAATATTTTCTTTGTGGTTTATTTGCACAAATGTGACTTCATCAGAGGAAAATTGGATTTTTCTCAGTCAACGGTTACTGGAAAGTAGCCGGAACGTCAGGCAGGCTCGAGTAATGAATATACGAGATGTTATCCGTTTCAAATCGTTTTATTTAAATGTGTGTCAGTCACGGAAATCAAAGAAAATATTTATTAAATGATATGGTAGCTATTTGTAGTGTTTGTGGAAGTATCTACATATAAATAGATATACACTGTCTCGGGCGTACGTCACATGGAATGCTGCGTTTAGTTACACGCATCTTTTTAAAGACATAGCTTGAACCGTATCAGGGCTGGTTAGCCCTCACTACCAGTAGTCGAACTTTGTGTGGGAGTATAACCCGCCAATGGGATTATCTCCGCGCCACAGGGGTAATTTGGGTTGGGGTGACGCGGGCGCACTGGGCGCATGGACTGCGTCGTGAATAGACTGAACCGAATCAATCTAACTTAGGGCGGGAGGAGTGAGGAGAGAAGAGTGTATAGTATAGCTACCCAAAATTTTTATTCCTCAATATTTTATTTTTCATTCGCTTTTTTCCCCACTTTATAAATTTCCTATGCAGCTGTGTTACCATTAGTTCATTTCTTCGGACGCATTAATTTCTATTCGATTTTATTGCTAGACGTATTTTTTCGCATGCATTTTTCACCTAATGCGTATTATCCCTACGCGTATGGTTTACCTGTAGACACAGTTCTCAATTTTATTTTATCACATTTCTCACAGCTGTTATGCTTTCACAATAAATTGACTGAAAAGACGTTTGAACTTAAATTGAACTAAGTAGTTTGAAGTATGAACTTAAACCAAAAATTAATGTCAAAAAATTTGCCGATCGATAGTCTCCGTCAAATTACGCTGTTACCCCAGCTCTACACTACTAGGAAAGTTGGCCGCGGTTAAGGGATGCAGCTATACGTGAGACACGTATGGCGATATCACCATGCCTTTCTCTTTCCTAGTAGTGTAGTCCGGCTCTACACCCCGGGGTGAGATTAGTTTTTAAATAAGGAGGTGGTTGCATGCCCCTGTGGACAACCCTACACAAATCAACCTAGTCCTTAGACCATATAACTATGGACTTGCCACAAGATTGCTTTCCCCTCTGCCACGAAAATCAGATAGAAAATCGTATAGTTATTGTATACAATAACTTGTTAGTGTGCGAGTGTTTTTTTGTTTGTAGGTGATTTTTTTTAATTGTTTGCGTTTGTACGAATAGGAATATTTCCGTAGTGTGTATACATGTTTCCTCGCCCCCCGCTAAAATGGCTGAAAAATTTGTTCGCTAATGTCATGTCATGCCATGTCCATTGTTATATGGTCTAAGACCTAGTCCCAAATTAAACTCAATAAGGGTTACATGTATATGTTTACTATTACACTTATATTTCATTTATATTTAAGAATTGATAGAAGTTTAACACAATTATCCAATGAGGATACCCCCTCCAGGTAATTATTTACGATAAACTGAAATTTTTTGTCCATCATCTTTAACTTCTTGCGGAAAATGTCAGTTTTTATTTCATTTTGAAGGTTCATATAATTCACATCAAAAGCTTCTTGCCGTAATTGGCTCAAAAAATACAACAAGTTATTGTTCCTATGAAGTCTGTTATTAATTTTTTTGTGCCAGCTTTCGACCACATTATTGGTTCCATGCAGGTGTCCATAGCATGACACTATGTTAACCTTGCCCATTTTTATCCATTGTTTAATCATGTAATCAATAAATCGTGTGACTTCAGGTAACTGAGGTGCCTCTGCCATTATAATCATCCACCCCTCCATAATTTTCAATGCTGGTAAATGAGCTAATGCAGCACACTTTGCAACATACCTAGCCCCTGCGCGAGTACTGGTTGTCCCAAAGATGTCTGCATTTTTGTACAGGGCCTGCGAATAATGGAAGTAACAACCATAGATAGCAGCTGACGGGAAGATGGACCGGATAGCATTGATTGCACCGATTTAGTAGTCAACTTTAATGGATTCTGGCTGAAAATTTGGAATATTTTGTTCTATTGCCTTGAACAATCTCTCATATGTGCATTGACGCTTGTCAGGCAGCAATGCATAAATACACGGCACGACTTTGGTACGCTCTTCATCGGAACCGATGTCCACATGTATTGTGTATAGCTGAGTATACGGTTTAGGTACCATTTTGAATGTCCCGTCTAAAAAAAAGTCTTCAATCCTGAAATCCAATCCATACATTCGCCAGATATACATATCAAAATGTCATTGTCCTGGACACAAACGAAATTTTTAACTTTGTCATCTGGTATATCAATGTCTTCAAAACTGTCAAACCGTGTCTTTTGGGCGGATTTTTTTTGAGCTTTGTACAAGGAATCTCTTACCTGATGGAGTGTAGGTAGTTTATCCGCATATTCTAGCGTTTTTAGTGGGGCCATTTGTTCCCTAAAAAGGGTCGAAATCGGCCGGTAATCATTAGCCACTTTCTTCTTTAACTCAATCATGTTGAGTTCGATGTCTACGCTCTCAAAGTCTGGAACACAGCAGTGTTTCTTGTCTTTCAGAATTGACTGTTTTGTCGCGTCTAAAACCACTGACCCTTTACACATTCCTTTTAGATGGCACACCCATGGACGTCCGAGACTTTTTGTTTGTGCGTTTTAGATAGTGCCGGTATCCCCCTCGTACTAAAATACTCCCCCCGTGTGTACTTTCTAAAAACCTAATTTGGCATTTTCTAGTCGTGCCACCGGGAGTTTGGTGATCATCTGCCTTCATTTACGATAATCTCGTACTATCAGCAAAGAAAATATAAATGTCCTTTAGTAATGCAGCCTCTGTGACATTGCAGATTGTCAAAATGTTTTTCATAGTAAAAAAAGGTAATCAAATCCTAAAGAGGTTAATTTGTCTAAGTAATAAGTTATCGAAAGCATGTGATAAAATAAAATTGAGAACTGTGTCTACAGGTAAACCATACGCGTAGGGATAATCCCATTAGGTGACAAAATGCATGCGAAAAAATACGTCGAGCAATAAAATCGAATAGAAATTAATGCGTCCGAAGAAACGAACTAATGGTAACACAGCTGCATAGGAAATTTATAAAGTGGGGAAAAAATCGAATGGAAAATAAAATATTGAGGAATAAAAATTTACGGGTAGTTCCTACATTATTGAACTGACATTTCACGACAAAAGTTTACTCACCCACGGACTTCACTAGGCAGTTCGTATATTCCATACCGCAATAACTATTGAAGGTGTAATAAGTATCGTACAACGTGCGGGCGCATATGTAGGCCGTACTGAAATCAGTTGTAATATAAATACACATAGGATAAGCTACAACAACTACAAGACCACAACTCTTACAAATATACCAGAAAAGTTTTTAACCAATGTGTGTTGCCAGTGATGAGTGATGACATACGACACTGAAACGTATAGTCTAGCTTAAATATCTTTGCCCCAGCAATTTCAGTTTTTTATTAGTAAATTGGTAAATGACAACACTGAAGATAGGGCACTAATTTAGTCTTGATACATTGTGAATTGAAAATGAAAAATGAAAATGTTTATTAATATAAGATAAGCAAAAAATACAAAAAACATATATAGCCACATGAGATGGTTATCTTATGGTTAAGTACTATTAAGGTACAGGATATTGATGGTCCCCACACTAGGCAAGCCTGTATCGCAGGGGCCAACGCATTACGTGTTTCATGTATATGATTGGTCGGTTGACAGGTATTTAATCCTATGTTTTAATGATAAAAGTTAAAAGTTAACACTGTTAATACAAAAATAGAAGTTAAATCGATACGAAAACACTAATACTTAATATTAATAACAATAGAATGATAATAATAATAACTGCCTTTGTAGGTAACAGCTTCCAAAAACCTTTTCAATTTAAATTAGCTCCTCTGTTTCATTATAGGATAAACCAGTTAACCATCTTTTCAAGTTACGTTTGAATTCAAAGACTGAGCTATCCCTTATGTTTAATTTATTCGCTACCCTATTGTACACAAGGCTTGATACATATGGATCGAAGCGAGTGGCAAAAACAGTTCGTACCAGAGGCATTTGTACACGATAGACTCTTTTTTTTAACAGGTGTGTATATTCGGCGGATGCAATGATATTACTGTGTTTCTGCGTGATAACTTTAGCAATAAAAAGTTGACGCACTGTAAGCACGTCTGCTTCCTGGTACAGTGATGCTGTTGGATATCGGTATTATTCTTCATCTTTAAAATAGTATTAGATTCGAGCAAATTCAATATAAATAAACAAAACATCTTGGTAAGTCTTGCTGTGATCAGTATTGTACTTACAAAATTATTTAAAAAATACTTATAAAAATTTATTTCGGAGGACTTTTGCGTAACTCACACAACTTGGACTTGGAACTCAAACAAGGTAAAAGTTTGAATGGGTAAATTCGAAATAAAAAAGTTTAATAAAAGGCCGTTTCCGATTAAGGGAAGCAAAAATGCCCTTTCGTGATAATGGACAGATTTTTTTTTCTACAGTCAGTTACGTCTAGTAGAGTAACTGTGTCAAGTTTGGTTGAAAAATTCTTTGCGGTTCCGCAGAAATAAAATAATAACGGAAATAATGAAATATGGTTTTTCTCCAAAACTATTTAACTTTAATGTACTATTATTTTTTCATTCTGTAGAGCTTAGTCAAGTTTATGTTTTAAGTGAAAATGGTATCTCTATATCTAACGATTATGTAAAAAAATAGGTAAGTCAAAATTTTAATATATATTTTTTTTTACTTTTGTGAGAGATACCACTCTAATTGACATTTCTAAATAAGCCTTAGTTAACGTCCTGTAACACATATTAATTTGATGGATAAAATCGGAAAGCAACTGTGTCAAAATGAAATAAATAACTGGGCTGGAATTCATCTCTAACATAGCTAAATAACTAAAACATAATTATCCTCTTTAGAAATAAACAAGATTTGACAGTTACAGTGACATTTGCTAGAAAATGACACCTTTTTAGTTACGTAATGAAAAAAAAATACACTTATTCTAATCCTCATCGCTATCTTCATTGACAGTAACGTGAATTCCGTGAGTCAAAAAAAGTCCGCTTAAAGTTTCAGCAGGCCGAACGATTTTGGACAAATATCTTGCGTGCGATAAATAATAAACAATAGCAGCAATGTGTGAACAACACCCTACTGTTCGCATTCCATTGGCACATTCACAATAATGCCGCCTTATGGATCCAACACCAATGCTGTTTGGGACATATTCGATAAAGCATCTGTAAATCTTTTTTGAAATATGGCGAGATTGGACTTTCAGTTTCAGTATATTAGAATATTCCTTCACATTTTTTTTTTTATTTTTTTTTTATTTTGTACATATATCATTGCGAGGTGATATAATGATGTAGGTTTCTTTCTAAATATTTTTTTGATTGCAATCGCTTTAGAATTCATTTTGTAAAGACGAGTTATCATTCTAGAGTCCCTGAAATGTCATGTTACATTTAAAAAAAACAATTCATCTTTATTACTGTCATAATATGTATTTATTTTAATTTCGGTAGAAAGAGGATTAATGCGTGGCGAAAAAAGAATAGTTTGTAATTACAATTTCAAGATAATGAAGTCATACCCGAAATGTCTTTTAATTTCCATTTTACAGTTAGTGTCCGATTAAAACCTATAAATTGATAATTTGGTATAATGTTAAGTAAAGCTTATATACCAAATAGCAAAAATTATTAATATATGCATAGTTTTTATGTTATTAGAAAAAGGGATATATTTAAATGCACATCTGTATAATTTTTCAGTACACTAGGTAACTCCACTAATTAACTGAATGCATACCAGAAAAACTTATGCTGTGCAAAAAAACAATTGATTAACTGAACATGTCCTACAAAAAAAACTTAAACATCATACAAAACGAGATGACCTTTTTAACCGAATTCACACCAAAAATATGGTTTGTACATCAGATATATTTGAAAGTTTCACCAAAAATACTCACTTGCGCACTAATTATCCTCGCACTGCACACTAAGATCCGACTCGGCTGGGTTAGGTTAGGTTAGTTTTTTTTTTAATATCCAGTAATACAGTTTTGCAAATACCTTTAAATAGTATATATTGAATTCGCATTATTTAGTGTGCATAATTAGTGTGCAAGTCAGTATTTTTGGTGAAACTTTCAAATATTTTGATCGAAAAAAGGGAATATACAGATATCGATTTAAATACATGCCTTAGAAAAATAATGACATTTTCAATGTCAATAAAAGGCAAACGTCACTAACTGTCAAATCTTGTTTATTTGTAAAGAGGATGTATGCTTTGGTTATTTGGAAGTGTTAGAATAGCTTACTAATAAAATGTAATAAAATCCAACCCAGTTATTTATTTCATATTGACACAGTTGCTTTCCGATTTTATCCATCAAATTAATATGTGTTACAGGACGTTAACTACGGCTTATTTAGAAATGTCAATTAGAGTGGTATCTCTCACAAAAGTAAAAAAATATATATATTAAAATTTTGACTTACCTATTTTTTACATAATCGTTAGATATAGAGATACCATTTTCACTTAAAACATGAACTTGACTAAGCTTTACAGAAAGAAAAAATAATAGTTCATTAAAGTTAAATAGTTTTGGAGAAAAACCATATTTCATTATTTCCGTTTTTATTTTTTTTCTGCGGTACCGCAAATAATTTTTTAACCAAACTTAACACAGTTACTCTACTAGACGTAACTGACTGGTAAAAAAAAAACTAAGTCATAATATTAAAGGGCATTTTTGCTTCCCTTAATCGGAAACGGCCTTTAACATGAGTCAACTAGCCTATTCCATATCGTCTGTTGGCAACCAAAACTCACTTAGCAACAAATACCTACTTAAAACAAAGCTATCTCAAGTGTTAATGTACTTGCTATAGGTCTACAATTTTATACGTGACACTCCCGTCCGTGTGGCGGGCGGGAGGCGGTACTATTCGATGACACATTGCCGCCATGTTATCACCGCTACACACGATATGATTTACATAACGAATATATCTGCTGATATCCCTAGCAATATTCTGCATGAACCTAATTTGTTTATACGAATATAATGTAGTTGTGACTGATTAACCATTAGGAATAAATAATTAGTTGATTTATGTGAGTAATTTAGGAAGTAACGCAAGGACAGTAATGACGGATATTTGTATTTTGATGTTCCATTGAAGCTGGATCTGCTTTAAGTTTTTTAATGATGATGGGCATTAATCGCGATTAAGTTAATCAGGATTAAATTCATCGACAGTCTTCAATTAACGATTAATTACTAATCGCCATTTTAATCGATTAAATTTCACGAATAATTCTCGATTAAAAGTTGGAACACGCTCATTTGTGCACTTTACGAAAGTACAATATGTCTTGTCATGTGTAAACTAGAAAAAAAATATTATAGTGTGCTGAGTGAAATAAACTTGTTACAATAATACAAGGTGGTTTTTATAGTGCAGTACTCTAAGATCTTCTAGCTAGGGACTTAGACTTACAAAAGATATCTTATTTTGTCCTAATATTAATCGAGAGAAAATTAATCGAATTAATTAATCGATTAAAAATGTGATCGCTAGATATTAGTCTACGATTAACTTAATCGGGATTAAATTAATCGGAACTCGTACGATTAGATTAACTAATCGTCAGTTTTAATCGTTAATCGCGATTAAGCAGGTTAATCTTAATTGATTAACTTTTGCCCATTTCTGTATACATTATACCTATACAATTTGTTTGGCTTGCCATCCAATAACTTTGCCTATCGGCGGACTCATCGTTGCGTGGCAATCTCTTGTGCGTTTTGTTACGTGCAGCCGTGCTCTTATACACAAGTTACTGCCAAGAGCGAAGGCAGCCGACTGACGCTCCTGACTGACAGCCCCGCTGCCCCCACACTTCATACCGCCCCGCTGGCCTTCGTCCCCCGTCGCCCGCGAACCATGGGAGTGTCACGAACGAAACTGCATACCTATAGACACGAGGTTTTGAAGAGTAACTGAAATTTTAGTGAGTTTTGGTAGGAGATATAATTATATAATATACCGGGTGATCAATCCAAATGGGTCAGTAGGGAGAAGTCAGAAACTATAAGAGATAGGGAAATCTGTTCTTAGGAACCATGGCGTCGATTTAGGATTTAAAAAAGTGTGTGTGTCAGCTCCGACGCACGACTGGAGTTTACTCTTCAGGCCAGGCGCGCACCACGATTTTTTTTACTTCTGTACTTCTGGGTTTATGAAAATCGTGGTGCGCGCACTCTCATATAAACCCATATCTTGCATTTATGCGACAAAATTATCGCGCGACTAAAATCATGGTGCGCGCCTGGCCTTAAGAACGATTGTAAAATATATACTCAATACTCAATACGTTTATTGCACATAATGATTAGTAAATAGTTTAAGTATCACATTATGTACCCTGTTGGGTGGTGCAAACAAGAACGAGAAGGTAGGCACTTACATAATATTAATATACGAGTATAATATACAGCAAAATTACAATATTTTACAAGGAAAATTTACTTCCGATTAATTTTTAACAAATTGGAGAGATCATGACATGAGTAGTAACTAAATAAGGAAGCGTGATGTAAAGCGCCCTCGAGCGGCTAGTTTAGTTACTACAGTCTGCAGTGCTACGGAAAAAAACCGTATCTTACTATGAAATCCATACAAAGATACGACCTTTCTACCGTAGTATCGCAATACTTTTTTTTTTTTTAATCTATTAATTAAGGAGCTTTGATCATTTTTATGAACATTCCAGCTCCAGCAGGCCTAATACACAACATCATTCATCTAAAAGACATAGATAAATAATAGTAGTTTATGTGACTGTACATAATAAAGGGTATTAAACACGAGTGTGGGTTTATGAAACGCGCCGAAGGCAAGTTTCATAATAACATCACACGAGTGTTTTAATGCCTAATAATGTACAGTTACATACACTACTTTATCTAGCCACATATCATAGGCCTCCATGATGCATTCAGGAGTCGCACATTACGACAAATGTTACCCGGTAATGGCGGTAATGAAGTTTTCTGGCAGCTGTCATAGCTTTTTTAATTCAGAGACAAACTAGAGTTGGCCCCAACTATCATATCGTTCGATATCTTACTTACGTGCGACATTTGTCAAATTTGATGCAAATTGACAATTCATTTCGAACTAAACGTCATCTCGACTGATATTAGAATAGAGGTCAAATCAAATTTCTTTGTTTTTCAAAGATGTTCGAAATTTGAATAAATAATATTATCGAAATCGATGTTATTATTTAGCAATAATAACATTTTCACAGATAAGAAACTTGTTCTAATAAAACAGTATATTTTTATGGTAGTCATAATGTGCGGTTCTTGAACGCATCATGGAGGGTTTATGATATTTGGATAGATAAAAACATAAACCGTATAAACTTAAAAATAACATTTACACGAAAACAACTAAATTTGTATACACTATCCTACATTAAAAAAACTTATACAAATTTAGCCGATTCCGATAAGGGTTCCGCCAATATTGAATTGAACATTACATTCAAGAAAGATCTGGTATTAGACCTAGCCATTTACATTAGACAAAAACAAACGTACAAAATCACCTTCCTTAAAAAAATCCTTAAATAAATCCAAAATCTCCTTAACAACAACTCCAAACAGCGTTTTGAACTTCTCCTCCCAACTTTCGGTAGAAAACAAAATATCCTTCGTCTTCTCAACCAGCCTTTCAAAAGTAATACGTCTCTTCTTCTTGTCCTTATTTTGTCTTTGATCTTCCATATCAGCCCGCTCAATAGTAGGCTGATTGACCAATAGATACTCGGACCTCTTCACATCTGTTACTCTTTTTGACTTCCGCGGCTTACGAACCTCTTGTTTTGGCTCGCTCTCTAATCTGTACTGACTTACTGATCGCTGGCCCTCAGCCTGACAGACAGAATCTTCAGACTCTTTAGATTGTAACGGCTTCGACAAAACAGCATCTCTATATGACTTTCCAAAACTTAAGTCATTCTCAAAAACAGATGGCGCATCCTGACTACAAACATCCGTATCCTTTTTTTCCTTATTTTGCATATACAACCAAAAAGCCCGTTTATATATACATCCCTCAGCAGACATAATCCTGCGAATTTCTTACTCCTTTACAAAAACCGGGCACGATTTATCTAAGGCCATATGGCTGCCTTTACAATTAATGCATCTAAAAATAGTCGTTTCGCAATTGGCATGCTCCCCGCCGCATTTCGGACAAGTAACTTTAGTAGTAGGACAAAACCTGCTCAGATGACCGAACTTCCAACATATTGAACATTGGGTAACCGGGAAAGTGTACTGATTTACCTTAAATCGGCAACCGTAGGCATAAACATATAGCGGTAAAGAAGTTCCCTTAAAACACAGACGAATAGCTTCAGCCTTAACCCAACGCCCATCATGATCCAAACGGTTCAGTCTACATATTGACAAAATGTCTTCAGACCCTTCAATATTCTTTAAAATTCGTCTTCCTCAACCTCCAACTCAACCTGCCTTATAATTCCATAGGTGCAGCATACCATATTAGACCAATAAGAACGTCTCGTCTCATTGTTAAACTCCTGAGAAGCCAGAAGCTTCTCCGCATCATCCTTAGAGTTAAACTGTATGCGAACTTTACGTGGACCCATAAACTTGACGGATAAAATTCCTTTTATATACCCTTAAATTGCAGCAACTTTGCCAAACCAATCTGTTTCGGTAAATCTTCTTTTGACACTATATAAACTTCAAATAGCTTGTCAGGCACACCGTCCGGCTCCAGCTGCGTTTTGGCGGTTGCTAAAACCCGCAAGCGTTTAGGTTTCCTGCCTATTGTGATAAAACTATCACTACAACCACAGCTTTCGTCGCTCAGACCACAAGCACGCTTCACCGCTATATGCCGCACATCCGACATGGACTCAGCGTCCGATACAATATCCGATTGACTCGGCCCTGCCTTATTATCAAACTCCACTTCAGATAGCCACGACGGAGCTGCCGCTGCCCACATTCTAAAAGTGACGTATCACTCACGACACCTCGACTTGACTCACTCATCGCAAAAACAGCGAAAAGGACTCTAAAACTGAATTAGCTTATAAATAAAAATAAAAAAAAAATTTCAACCGTCGCCTTTGACAACCAAACGTCAATCCTCGCAATACTTATAGTTTTGGAACGTATCTGCCGTGCTAATTTAAAAAGTCGTATCTCAGCATACGATCGGGGTAAAAATACGACTTCTTAATGTTCACGCCGCAGCGTTCACCATTCAAATCTAGATCTTAAGTACACACTACATATGACACATATTGAACTGTATCGAGCCGCGTCCAATCATAACTCTTATATATCGCGTCATATTGTAAACAACCAATCACAGCCGTTCATACAGTCTCGACACATTCTGGAGCCTTCCGCTCGCTCACTTGCATTTCTTTTGCCCATCGATACACACTTACAAAAATATTGTATAAAAACTGTAATAAAACAGTTATTTTTTGAAGATTTGGTTTCTTTCCAATTTTCCTTGTTCCCATACGGAACAAAGTGGCGACCGTGACAGGACCTGCAGCTATTTACGAGACGAAGAAGTCCCGTTGCAGCCTTTGTCTTCTGAGCGACTACACGAGGTCATCGCCGAAAGTACGCCGTGCAGCGCCTAGATTCCTGGGCTACTACCAAGGCATCAGCTGCGCCTACATCGTGCATCGTGCAGCCAGACCCGATCGCTCCAGAGCGTCACAGAGACGCGCCCCACGACGGACCACACCTACTTCGCAGCAGCCAGCGACACGTGCCACGTGCTACACCGCGCACCACCAGTTGCCTACTTTGCCTGCCTGCCCTATCTAACAAGTGAGCCCGTTCCTTACTTTCTCCTTTTTTATCCCCTTCGATTTGTGCCAATGGGGAGCCCAGTTTCTCGAATTTTCTAGTCAAAATCGGTTTCAAGTACTTTACTACCTACTTCTTGCTATAGTTTTTCGCACCTGCCTATCATCATCTATTTATTAGCCAAACCACGCTAAAATCTAAGCAATAATCCAAGCAGAAGTACTCAAATACGTTCCCATATTTATAGATTTGCAAGTCGCCTATCATTACGTCTTAATTCAATTTGTGCTACAAGCAACCTCCACATACCTATATACAACTCTTTGCACCAGCCTATTTCAACTCATTACTTCCAGTTGCAAGCCATTAACTATTGCCTATTCAATCAATCTTATAATCAAAGTTTCCTTATAATATTACGCCCACGTAATCACGTAATTTGCCTACCTAATGCAACCTTTCATCTTCGCCAAGCATTGACTGCTTGTTTTCGGAAACCCGCTTTTCTATTGCATACCTATATCAGCTGCTTAGCCGTGCCTTTTTTCTGCAATTCCAGTGACCTACATTTTTGTGCATCACCTGGTCCAAGGACGCTGCGCGCGCGCATACCTGCCTACGCGGCGGACCGAGAGTGCATTATCGCCCGGCTCGACGGCAGACCACGCGTTGGGAGATCGACTAAGCGAGGAGCGTATCGTATGCAGTTATATAACTTGTTTACTTGTTTCTAGTTTGCGTTCGTTGTATTTCGATAATTTCTAATGATGTCTTCCGATTTAACACCAGAGGATCAACTTAAAATGCTTAAAACTAGACGTAGTTCTATTAAAGGACGCCTAACAAAGTTTAAAATTTATTTAGACACTTTAACTACATTAGAAGAGGTTTCTTCATTGGAAATCAAAAAACTATCAATGAAATTATCGAGAACGCAATCTTTATTCCGTGATTACGATGAGGTGCAAGGTCAAATAGAGATTTTAAGTGAACCGAACCAAGCCGACGAATTGAATATTCGTGAAATTTACGAACAAGAATTCGACACGAATATTTCAATTGCTCAAGATTTCTTAGAAGTCAATTCACCTTCCAGAGAAAATAATTTAAACACTAGTTGCTCTTTGCAGTGTCATCACGAGAATAGTGACGTTCTCGGGTTTCGATTGCCAATAATTAAAATTCCCAATTTTGATGGATCTTGTTTCAAATGGCTTGAGTTTAAGGAAACTTACATCTCCTTAGTTCACGAAAATAATAAAATTAAAAATATACACAAGTTTCATTATCTTCTTTCATATCTGGAAGGAGAAGCGGCTCGCGTTCTCTGTAATCTAGAAGTTTCAGATATTAATTACTCTCAGGCTTGGCAACTTCTTTGCAAACGTTACGACAATAAACGGCAATTAATAAACAATCACTTAAAAGCTTTATTTAGCATTGAGTCCGTGCGAGAGACCGACAAGTCGTTGCGATTTGTTGTTGATCACATCACTAAAAACTTGCGAGCTCTCAGCACGTTAGGACTGCCCGCAGATAAGTGGGACGTTCTAATTATTTACATGGTGTCAGCAAAACTAGATAGCGGTACTTCTTATAAGTGGGAAGAACATAGAAATAATTTGCCCGAAATTCCCACACTAGACGATTTCTTTGATTTCCTCAAATCCCGAGCTGATGTCTTAGAGACAGTGAACAGACAAAGACACGACAAGACTAAACACCTGCCAGCGTCGCAACCACCTAGGCCACAAAGCAAATCATTTGCGCTCACAAATAAACCAACCTCTGTGCCTTCTTTTAAGGCCTTAAACGAATGCGTAGTGTGCCAGGGTAACCACCTTTACGAGTGCGCCGTATTCAAATCAAAAAAACCGGAGGATAGGGTTACGTTAGTGTCCTCACTAAATTTGTGTGAAAATTGTTTAAGGGTCGGTCATAAGGTTCAAACTTGTCGGTTGCCAGGTTCTTGTCGTTCATGCAAACAAAAACATAACACGCTTCTACATATTTCAAATCACTCGGAAGTCCCCAGTACTAGCTATACTAGCACTAGTTTAGCTGCTATGACAAACACCGATGTGCTGCTGTGTACAGCCCTAGTCCAATTAAAAAACCCAACTACTAACAAATGCTTGACTGTGCGAGCACTACTGGACAGCGCGAGCCAGAGTTCCTATATCACCGAAAAGGTTGAAAAAGACTTAAATTTAACTACTGAGCTCTCAAATGTCAGTATAGTCGGACTGTCAGACACTCCTATAAATACCCGCACAAAGCGTTGTGCACTACATCTTCAGTCTCTTAATGACTCATTCAATGTCCACATGACATGCCTAGTTATACCCAAAATTGCAGAAAAACTACCTAAAGTTTCTCTTGACGTTAGTCACTATAATCTATCCAATTTCCTATTAGCAGACCCCGACTTCTACAAAGCTTCTTCCATCGATATGCTCATCGGTGCTGATCTATTTTGGGACCTAATAGGCTCCACTCAGCACTCGCTAGGACCTCAACAGCCTATTTTGCGTAGCTCTAAATTGGGATGGCTAGTCGGGGGCCCACTGCCTATATTACCTAACCTAACAAAACAACAATTACCTAACAAAATAACCCATTGTAATTTCCTATTAAAAGAATCTAATTCACCTAATATTAATGACGAACTAACTAAATTTTGGGAGATAGAAAGCGTACCCCAGTGTCAACCCTTCACTAAAGAAGAAAAAATGTGCGAACAGCACTATCTATCCAATACCTACCGTCTACCAAATGGTCGCTTTTGCGTCCGCTTACCGCTTCGTGATGATAAGGATTGCCTAGGTAACTCTTATTCGTTAGCCAAGAAACGGTTTCTCAGTCTAGAAGCTCGCTTTAGGAAGCAGCCCGAACTAAAAACAATGTATTCTGATTTTATTCATGAGTACGCTGACCTCGATCATCTCGAGGAAGCACCAATCCCAAGGCCTACTGGCCCCCATTTTTTTCTTCCCCATCATCCTGTAATCAGGAACAACAGCGAATCAACTCGTCTTCGTGTCGTGTACGACGGATCTGCTCGTAGTACGTCCGATTTTTCAGTCAACGACCTACAAATGGTAGGACCTGTAATACAGGATTCCCTATTTAATATTTTGATACGTTTTCGCCAATATAAATACATTTTGTCAGGAGACCTAGAGAAAATGTATCGACAAGTTTTAATAGACCCCGCGGATAGAGATTTACAGCTAATTTTATGGCGCGATAATGAAAATGAACCTCTTCGTACTTTAAGGTTAAAAACCGTCACTTACGGATTTTCAAGCGCAAGTTTTCTCACTACCAGATGCATCTGGCAACTTGGAGATGAATGTACTGACCCCATTATAAAAAATATTATACAAAAGGATTTCTATTGCGATGATTTGCTAACTGGGGCTGACTCTGAAGAAGAGCTGAGATACATTCAACGACAAGTGTCAGATGAACTGGCAAAAGGTTGTTTTCACCTCCGAAAATATCGTTCTAATTTACGAAATTTATTTTCTGACCTTTCCTTGCCCGAAGACGGAGATCTCATAATAAGTAACTCCACTAGTACTTTAGGTATAGGATGGTCGCCTGTTTCCGACAATCTACAATTTGAAATAAAGCGATGCCCGCTTTGGTGGCGGAACCTGCACCTGCGGTAGCAAGCATCGACGTCAAAAAATATTCAAAACTGATTAGAGCACAGCGTGTTTGTGCCACAGTTCATAGATTTATTCACAATATCAAAAATCCCCAAAATAAGCTTACCGGACCATTAACCGTAGAAGAACTTAAACAAGCTCTAAATTCATTAATTAAGTTCGCTCAGCTAGATTCATTTCCCACAGAAGTTGAATGTTTAATTAATAAAAAACCCCTACCTCATAAATCAAATTTAATATCATTAGATCCATTTATAGACGATCTAGGTTTAGTTCGCGTCGGTGGCAGGATAAGTAATTCCAATTACCCCTATGATAAAAAATATCCAATTATTTTACAAGCCAAGCACCATTTGTGTAAACTAATATTTGAACAGGAGCATGAGCGTCTATTGCACGCGCCGCCCCAACTACTACTAGCCGCAGTCCGCGATCAGTACTGGCCCACAGGCGGCCGCAAGCTAGCCCGCGACACGTACGACCACTGCTTCAAGTGTCGTCGCTTTAAGGGCGACGGCATGGTGAATAAAATGAGTAATTTGCCTTCCGATCGTATACAGCCTGACTTCCCCTTTAGTACAGTCGCTACGGATTTTGCTGGCCCATTTTTAATTACCGATAGAAAAGGTCGAGGATGTAAAATAACAAAGTGTTATTTGTGCATTTTTATATGTTTTAGATATAGATGTATTCATTTAGAGCCAGTAAGTGAACTGAGTAAAGACGCTTTCATTTTAACACTAAAAAGGTTCATCGCTCGAAGGGGCAAACCTAGTCTTATTTTCTGTGACAATGGCCGAAACTATGTAGCTGGCGCTAAGGAGATAAAAGAATTCCTCGCACTAAATAAAAACTCTATTTATGACTTTGCAGCTCAGCGAGAAATAGAATTCAAATTTTCGCCTGCATACGCTCCTCACTTTAACGGTCTCGCCGAAGCCGGCGTCCGTTCTGCCAAATTTCACATCCGTAGGATACTAGGGCAAACCCATTTGACGTTTGAGGAACTGGCTTCCCTATTTGCTCAAATCGAAGCTATCCTAAATAGCCGCCCCCTTTGTCCTCTCAGCCCGTCACCCAACGATTTCCAGACTCTTACCCCGGGACACTTTATAATCGGCAGGCCCCTCACATCGCTGCAGTCACCGAGCTTCATCGACATCGAGACTACGCGCCTCAACCGGTTTCAACGCCTGGAGCAAGTCCGTCAACATTTCTGGAAGCGATGGTCACGAGAGTACATTTCTGAACTGCAGCAACGCACAAAATGGCGAGTAAAAAGCAAAGAGTTGCAACTAGACGACCTCGTGCTGATTAAAGAGGACACTCCGCCCCTGTACTGGCGCCTAGGACGAGTCAGCCAACTGTTCCCGGGACCTGATGGAGTGCCGCGAGTCGCCGACATCAAAACCGCCCACGGAACCATACGCCGAGCCTTGAATCGCCTGTGCCTGCTGCCCGCCGAGCACTGAGCTTGAGAGCCTGGTCGAGCTCTCAAGGCCCGGGAGGATGTTCACGCCGCAGCGTTCACCATTCAAATCTAGATCTTAAGTACACACTACATATGACACATATTGAACTGTATCGAGCCGCGTCCAATCATAACTCTTATATATCGCGTCATATTGTAAACAACCAATCACAGCCGTTCATACAGTCTCGACACATTCTGGAGCCTTCCGCTCGCTCACTTGCATTTCTTTCGCCCATCGATACACACTTACAAAAATATTGTATAAAAACTGTAATAAAACAGTTATTTTTTGAAGATTTGGTTTCTTTCCAATTTTCCTTGTTCCCATACGGAACACTTAATTTAGCAGGTTATGCGTTAAGCGTTATAGACTAAGCTCCCGATATAAAATCACCTTCACAGAGATGTTTATTTGATGAAATGTATTTTATATTTAGTTTAAAATGTCAATAAACATATTGCATATGGGTTGCCTAACAAATTTTAGTCCACGCAAATGCTTTCGAGATAAAACTTTTTAAAATAACACGGCAGATACGTTCGATTTTACACCCCATATTTTTCATACCCCGGGCTTATATATGAAAATCGATTCTTAAGGAGTAAACTCCAATAAAAACTGCATTATTATTTTTTTGTAAATCTCATATACATCATTTCATAGATAACCCGGTCAAACCCGCTGTAAAGAACGTTACAATACGACATGCGATTACTTATAGAATTTTGAGGTTCAATTCTCGGTTATGTATGAGATTTATAAAAAAACTAGCACTAACCCGCGGCTTCGCTCGCGTGCCTATATAATAAACATCATCCTACGGGAACAATGCTCTTTTTTTTCAGGATTAAAAGTAGGCTATTTAAGTTAGGGTATAATCTGCAATCTGCATTTCCCTCATGCATATCCGTCCAGCCATTTTAGCGTGAAGAAGTAACAAAACATTACACAGACCTTTGCTTTTCTAATATTACTGGGAAATACTTTTTATTTTATCATAACTCCACTTTATCAAATCAAACCGAAAACTCAAGCACACAAATCAAGCGATCTCAGCTTTTACTGTACCAAATAAAGTTCACTTCAAAATTCATAACTCGAAGTGAAGCTAAGACACCGGGTTATGTGGCATTTTATTAGAGAATTCTGAAATGACTTATTATTGAAAAGCTTGAATGTATTTATTACGGATGCAGGAAGTTTCCCGATCATTACTCCTCCCGTCCCAACGCGCCACCCGCCTATAGGTACCGATTGACGACGATCGAGATGCCACCAAATACTATTTTTTTAATCTATTAGGATAACGCTGGTCTCTATCTATACCTCAAAAGCAAAAAAAGAACCCCCTTATAGGATTACGTGTAGCTGTCTTTCAGTCCGTCTGTTACAATCGATTTGCTGCAAAACTACTGGACCGATTAAATTGCAATTTGACGCAAATGCTTTCAAGAATTTTCATGACCACAAATAAAATTTCAAAATCGGTGGCATTTTCGTAATTAACGTCCCAACAAACCATAAAAATTACACCCATACTCATATTTAGTCATTTCAACCCCATCGCACCCCAACAGGCGACCCGACCCAATAAACCATTAAAGCATTACCAATGGATTTTCAGACTTTGTCACCACATTTCTCCCTTTTAGGGGTTGAATTAAAAAAACCTGAAACACGTGTTTACCCAGTTATTGTTAGAAATACTCCTGTGAAGTTTCGAATAAAATAGTCTAACTAATCTTGTTTCCCCATACAAACTCTGGAAACCCATTTCACCCCTTTAGGGGGTGAGTTTTAAAAAATCCTTTCTTAGTGCACCGCTTCACCTTATAAGGATCCTACGTGCCAAATTTGAACTCTCTAGAACCAGCGGTTTAGTATTTAGACATTTCAATCCCATTTCACCCCAACAGGGGAGATGGTAACTCACGTTGGATTTTAAAATCGTTGTGGTTTTCGTAATCAGCGACCTGATAAACCGTAAAAATAATACCCATGCTGATTTTCAGACTTTGTCACCACATTTCTCCCTTTTAGGGGTTGAATTAAAAAAACCTGAAACACGTGTTTACTCATTTATCGTTAGGAATACTCCTGTGAAGTTTCGAATAAAATAGTCTAACTAATCTCGTTTCCCCATACAAACTTTGGAACCCCATTTCACCCCTTTAGGGGGTGAGTTTTGAAAAATCCTTTCTTAGCGGATGCCTACGTC
The DNA here is from genome assembly GCA_947623375.1 of Apotomis capreana. Lineage (NCBI taxonomy): Eukaryota > Metazoa > Arthropoda > Insecta > Lepidoptera > Tortricidae > Apotomis > Apotomis capreana. The sequence goes on from OX392519.1 coordinate 17,242,235, forward strand.
ATAACATCTACATGCATGCCAAATTTCAGCCCGATCCGTCCAGTGGTTTGGGCTGTGCGTTGATAGATCACTATGTCAGTCAGTCAGTCACCTTTGAGTTTTATATATATAGATAATAATGCAATTTCTATTAAATCTACATTCGACGCCATGGTTCCTAAGAACAGATTTCTCTATCTCTTATAGTTTTCGTTTTCTGCCTACTGACCCATTTGGATTGATCACCCTGTATATTATTTTTTAAAACATGTAAATTGTGGGTCGCGATACTTGGGACACCCGGTATATGTACGTGGTGTTGTAGGTGCACAATTGCACATATTTAATTATCCGATCTGATATAATAATTCTGGTTTGGACTGAAAACCGTTTGCCCCACTTTTGGTTTTGAAGCTAACCTATGCATGGTCAAGTTATTTTATTTATTTTTGTTAGTTTGTGTAGAGTGTCAGATATATCGCAGCATATAAGGCATCAACATCTGAACATGTCCTGAAACGCCCAGTCAATAAGAGTCGTGTTCAGATATTTATGAACGCCTTATGTACTGCGATATATCACATGGCGACTGTACATAACAAGTTTGTATAAATTGTGGAAATAATAATACATTACTGCAGAGGCCGAGAAATGGGGGATTGTTGGCCGAGTAGTTATAGATGGCCGAGTGATAACGAGGCCATCTAGAGATGAGAGGCCGACAATCCCTGTTCGCGCCGTGGCTTGTATAGTGATTTTCTCAAATAAATCCAAGGAAATAATACAAATGTACAACTTATATATTCATATAAAAACAAATTTATTTCAAATTTATTAAAAAATTTTCAAATGAAAAAAAAAAACAAGTTTATTTTTTTAAGCTGAACGGGTTAATGTTTTTGCCACCAAATGTTAAGATGATTCTTTTTATTAAAAAAATGACACCACCATATTAATTAGATATTGTTATATTTTTTAACAATAAACGTGATTCCTTGTTTATTTTATTGAATATCTGTTTTAATCTAATTGAATGATCTAGTTAAATATAAGAAATAAAACGTAAATAAACATGCACAAACTACGTTTTTTCTTATTGGCAGTATGCCATACATTATCAATAAAAGAATAAACCCGATAAATAATCAATAAATAATACCCCACTGAAACAAAAGACAATCTCTTTGTTGGCCACGGCCATAATGTTGTATGAAATTCCTTTATTGACCTCTAATTTGAAATTAGAACGAATCTTCAACAAGTGCTATACAAAGACGTATTCCACGTTCTATTACCGCGACCATAAGAACGACATTTCCTTGGATGTTTGAGAAAATTCATTTTCTTTCTTTCTTTCATACATATCCACAATCTCGATTAAAATTCGGATGACGACTTATTTTACTTAATTAGTCGTCATCCGAGTTTGAATCGAAATTGTGGATGGTCAGTGACGGTTTTGGATACTACATCGGTGGTTAGTGTGGACGAGACCTTAGTAAATGACGTAGTGAGTGTTGTGTGCAACCCGACAATTGGCATTGTGCGTGATGATGAGGGTAGTTCTGCGCCTTCGCCGGTGACACCCGCGTCCAGCAGCCGCGCGGACAGGGCGCGTGCCCGCAGTGTTCGGTTGGCCGCCGCCGCCACTGATCGTCTCTCCTGATGATGAATCGCGTACCGATTCGAAACATGTCGAGCATTATTCGACTTCTACGACGTGAGTAAACCCATTTAGGTATTTTAATATGTCTGAGACTCATGATAGTTTTCTACATATAATATATTATTGTTACAGCCTGTCTAGCACAACTATGCTTCGCGACACATGTCGCGCGACAAAGCGCAACCCAGTACTCTCTCACATTACTGCACAGAAAGAGACGGGTAATTATCTCGCGCGCGAAATATTTGGGTATGACAATTATGCTAGAGCTGCAGTTAGAACTTACTCGAACGCCCTCAAACACGTACGAATGTATAACTGGCACGAATTTAAAAGAATATCCGGGAACACGTATAGGAGGGGCATGGGGAAGGCGGTTACAGTCACGGGACTCGATCCGTTAGGGAAAAACAATGTCGGCGGGGTTTTCGTTGCCGATACTTGACTGTAACAAGAGAAAGCAACGGTCATAAACAGGCGAGATAAACTTTTCATCACACTTGCTCGTAAATCAAGGGTTTATATGCTAGAAAACCGGAAGGTAAGTCGTAAATTACGCCCTAGGGCGGTAAGTCATTTTTATCACACTATAATGATTTACATGCTAGAAAACCGGGTGGTTAGTCGTATATTACGCCCTAGGGTAGTAAATAATTTAGGTATTGACAACTAATTACTTTTGTTTTATTTCCTCCAAAGTGTGATGAAAAACGTCGTACGTGACTCTGATGGTAAAGGAATTCCAAACTCGTGTCATTAGTCATTAAAGCACTCGCCTTCGGGCTTCTAACTGACACTCGTTTGTAAATCCTCGTTTACCACCCTTGTTACGTATTGTACTAATACGATACGAAGATCAAACACAATGAAAAATTTGCCATCTATATGTCTCTAACTCATAATGACAGACAGTCCACTAGTGACAGTGCAAGAGCCCTTCCCTCCTCCCGCCGCGCTACCTGCGCGGGCGCTGAGGGCGGCGTGGAGAGCGATAACCAAAGCAGTGGGCGGTGGGCCACGAGTTGCGGAGCAGCACGGATAGATGCCCCTGATAAAGAGCTCCATATGAGTTCGAAACATGTCGGGCTCTTCCTGACAATTATAACGTGAGATTAAGAGGCCTTATTTCTTTTAAAATGCTGATTGTTTTAGACATTTTTCTGTGATCAAATCAAATATGTTTCTTAACATACGTAATATTGTTGATGTTACTACCTAGAACAGGGCTATTGATATAAATATAAATATCAGACAACCTCACACAAATCAACCAAGTCCCAAATTATGCTCAAGAAGGCTTGTGTTATGGGTACTAGGCAACGATATACATACTTGTATAGATAAATAAATACTTAAATACATAGAACATCCATGACCCAGGCACAAATATTCGTGTTCATCACACAAATATTTGCCCTTGCCGGGATTCGAACCCGGGACCGTCGGCTCAGTAGGCAGTTGCTGAAACACTGCGCCAACCGCGTCGTCCAAAACTACAGTTACATATTTGAAAACTACAGTTTTTATTTTTCATTGATGATTTTTGTTTCAAAAACTACGCGAAAAAAACTAATGTTTCGCTATTTTGTCAATTAAAATAGCGAAACATTAGTTTTTTCAACTCATTTTCGACTGCACGCAATGAAAGCAGGTAATAGCTATGTTACTACCTAGAACTCGGGGAAAAGTATTTTATTCACTTCAAAAATTTGGTTGAAATTATCAATATATTTGTCATAATATTAAGAAAATAAAATTCAAAAGGAATAAGGCCTTATAAACCGTTTTTATTATTAAATAGGCAGTAGGTACCTCCATTTGTAGACAAACTTTATTTCAGCATTTGTGAACACAGGATCAGTCACCAACGGCGGGTTCCTCGGCGGGGAGGTGGGGGGATGAAACCCAAAGGGATACGTTGCTCCGAATTTCAACCCACCGCGACGAGCATTAATCTGAACAAGAAATAGGTATTTATAGTTTATATGTACATATAGTTTAGGTCCCAATAGTTAGGTTTAATTCGATCATAAGTTCCTTAAGGTTAACTATAATTTTTATTTTGTGTTTTTTTTTCTCTAATATAATTTACATTTTATCTTCTTCTATTCTATCTTCTATATATATATATACCGGGTGATCAATCCAAATGGGTCAGTAGGGAGAAAACGAAAACTATAAGAGATGGCGAAATCTGTTCTTAGGAACCATGGCGTCGATTTTACATTTAATGAAAACTGCATTATTATCTTTTACAAATCTCCTACATAATTTCATACAATAACCTGGTCAAAACCGCTGTAAAGAACGTTACAATACGACATGCGATTACTTCCGAATTTTAACCAGGTTCAATTCCCGGTTATGTGTAAGATTTATAAAAAAATAATCATGCGGTTTTTATTAAATCTAAAATCAACGCCATGGTTCTTAAGAACAGATTTTCCTATCTTTTATAGTTTTCGTTTTCTCCCTACTGACCCATTTGGATTGATCACCCTGTATATATTATATATATATAAATCAATTGCTATTCATTTGTCTCGCTAAAACTCGAGAACGGCTGGGCAGATTTTGCTGATTTTGATATTGAAATGTTTGTCGTACTCAAGGGAAGTTATAAACGCTGAGGAGCAGCTGACTTTCACAAACTAAATTCCATGCGGGCGGAGCCGCGGGTACAGCTAGTATTAAAATAAAAAAAGCCGGTCAAGTGCGAGTTGGACTCGCGCACCGAGGGTTCCTTACGAACTATGAAAGCACTGCATATAATGTGATTGCTCTAGCGAAAAGATAACTTGCACTGAGCGACCAACTTAACTTTACCGTTGGAAAACTGTTTTACGTTCTTTTAATAAGGAAATTACTACATAAAACAAAGCCACTTTCATCTGTTTATCCCACGTCTATCCCTATATGCTTCGGATTTTCATGCGGTTTTTTTATAGATAGAGTGATTTATGAGGAAGTTTTATATGTATAATACATGCATAATATAGCATTGAACCAGTGCAAAGCCGGGGCGGGTCGCTTGTATGAAATAGATTAATTTGAAAATGTATAAGTTGGTCTTCTGACGATGGCTTCATATCAATGTTGATAGTACCGGCACCGTCTTTAAAAGGTGTATGAAATGTAATCTCTACATGAACGGAATATGTAGGGTTCCGTAACTCAAAAGGAAAACACGGAACCCTTATATAATCACTTTGTTATCCGTCCGTTTGTCTGTCTGTGTGTCTGTCCCTTTATCTCGGGACCCATAGTTGCAAAACACCCCAGAATACGGTATGAGTGGCTTATATTTAAGAGATCGTTGTCCATACCACTGGTGGAGCACCTACGCGGGTCTTGTACGCAATCGCTTCTTTGGCACATACTAGGTACAACTCTGAAAAAAAAACACATTTTCCAAATTAGCTCAAGCTTAATTCATCATCATCTCAGTCATAGGAGACCAGGACTGGTTGAATCTCGACCTCTAGTTGAATAAAAATTCTTGTCACAATTTTGATAGCTTTCCTCATATAAGTTATTTGTCATAAATGAGTCTTCGCATAACATTTTGTATCGCATAATTGTGGTTTGATAGTCTTTTCGTAAACATACTAAGAATGGCACAAAATTTAATTGTTTATTATTTATTATTGAATGTCATTATAATTGATAGTGCAACGCATAAATTATGCTGCGCTTTCCTATACGTGGTCGCCACTCTAGGACTGCTGCCCATTCTCCGGGCTACATGGCCTGCCCATTGCCACTTCAACCGTTCAATCCTGTGAGCTATATCGGTTAACTTGGTTCTTCTGCGGATATCTTCATTTCTGATTCTATCGCGCAAAGAAACACCGAGCGTAGCCCTTTCCATTGCACGTTGCGTGACTCTTAGCCGCCTTATGAGTCCCATTGTGAACGACCATGTCTCGGTTCCGTAAGTCATCACTGGCAACACGCACTGTTCGAAGACTTTCGTCTTCAGGCACTGGGTAATTCTTGACGAGAAGATATGACGCAGCTTCCCGAGCGTTGCCCAGCCGAGTTGAATTCGTTGATTAACCTCCTTCTCGAAGTTAGACTTACCTAACTGGACAATTTGTCCCAGGTACACACACTTGTCTTGTTAAGTATAAATGCCGGAAACCGTAGTCATAACGAGTGACCCAGGGGACATAACCGGAACGAGCAACATAACAAAATTGATTGAACCTTAATAATAATATGATAAATAACTTTACGCACTTACTTACCTGTTTTCAAAATCCCGAGGAAGACAAAAATCAGTATTGTTCTCCTTATTGTATTTAAGTCAATTAAATCCATTGTTTTTTTAACGATTACCCCTAGTTATCGTTTTGGCAATCTCTTCTAATCAATAATTTTCATAATTTACAATTAAATCGATGATAAGCTACGATGTGTTAGCACGAAAAAATCTTAGGCACTACAAAATAATGAAAAGGCAAATGGAATAATGATAAATTTAATTGGAAATTGCTTTATGCAATCGTAATCATGACAAACTTTACACAAGCGGTCTTGAGCAATCTACAACATTGGCACTATTTCTTGTCACTATTTCTAATTAAAGCTGAATATCTTGAAAACTACTGGTCTTATTTCCACTAAACAGTTCAAAACTATCTCGACGGAAATGTCTTTTGATTAAAATAAAACCGCTCTCGCTACGATGCTACAGACAGAAGACACACAGTGTATCATAAATAAATAAATAAAAGAAATAAATATCGGACAACCTCACACAAATCGATCTAGTCCCAAATTAAGCTCAAGAAGGCTTGTGTTATGGGTACTAGACGACGATATACGTACTTATATAGATAAATATATACTTAAATACATAAAACAACCATGACCCAAGCACAAATATTCGAGTTCATCACACAAATATTTGCCCTGGCCGGGATTCGAACCCGGGACCGCTGGCTCAGTAGGCAGGTGTCTACAAACCGAGCCAAACGCGTCGAATAAACTTATAACACCTCTCTTTTTTCGTCGGCGGTTAAAATTAGGTAATATTTACATTACAAAAAGATACTGGACTATTTTTATTTTGTAATGATGTTGTGTGAAATATTTTACAAATAATTTGCATAAGTGAAACTGTATTTGTAAACTGAGTTCGTGTCCACTGACTCGCTCGTTAAGAATTAAAACAACAACGGCCAGCTCCTCATAATAACATGTTATTATAGTCGGTTATTATGGTGCAACAATTATTTCAAGTTTGTTTGCTGCAAGGCTAGGCTAGGCTACTCCTAGGCTAGCATCCTCAAGATTTTATCATATCGCCTACAGACACCACATATCTCAAGTAGCAGACTGCACCACTTATACAGCATTATAAGCCTTTATTGTATTGACGACGACTCAGTTTGTAAAGACCTGCCTACTGAGGCGACGGTCCCGGGTTCGAATCCCGGCCAGGACAAATTGTGTGATGAACTTGAATATTTGTGCTTCAGTCATGGTTGATCTATGTATTTAAGTATATATTTATTATATACCTAACCTAACCTAACCTTAAATAGTTTAAGAATTATAAATATTTATGATAACAAATTGACATGTAAAATATTATTTTATAAATAAATGTTTGAATTGAATTGAATTGAATATGTATATAAGTATGTATATTGTCGTCTAGTACCCATAACACAAGCCTTCTTGGGCTTAATTTGGGACTAGATCGATTTGTGTGAGGTTGTCTGATATTTATTTATTTATAGTGTTATAATGGCTGTATGTATAAGCTCTTATATAGCCTGTTTGCTACCGGGGATTATATTACTGTCCGAGCGAGACCTGCCTACTGAGGCGACGGTCCCGGGTTCGAATCCCGGCCAGGACAAATTGTGTGATGAACTTGAATATTTGTGCTTCAGTCATGGTTGTTCTATGTATTTAAGTATATATTTATTATCTATATAAGTATGTATATTGTCGTCTAGTACCCATCACACAAGCCTTCTTGGGCTTAATTTGGGACTAGATCGATTTGTGTTGTCTGATATTTATTTATTTATAGTGTTATAATGGCTGTATGTATAAGCTCTTATATAGCCTGTTTGCTACCGGGGATTATATTACTGTCCGAGCGAGCGAAGCGTTTCAGCTTCGCCAAAATCTCTTTCGTATGTCCGGATACAATACAATACAAGTATGCACATCTCATAAAACATACAGGAGAAATACATTGCAAGAAATTACGATATAGAAAACCGGCCAAGTGCGATGCTGACTTGCGCACCGAGGGTTCCGTACAATCTTTCACTTATACCATCTTAATTTGCCTGGTTGAGATAAGTTTGCACCTGAAATGTATGGCGCCGCATACAAACGAGGTGCAAACTTAACGCAACCGACTTCTCCAAATATGATGTTTGAAAAGGACTACTTATATCTTTTATGATTTTATTACAAATGCATAGTTTTCAGATATTAAGTATTTGGAGTATGTGACGATATTACTTGCCAAATTTCATAGTTCTAGGTCATCGGGAAGAACCCTATCAAAATGTCGACATGTACGTTTTTTGCGACGTAAACGGCCGTATCTTTTTTCACGTTAACGTAGAACTTTGATTTCTTCACAGCTTCAAAGTACCGTAGACCTGAGTATATGGTGTCAATTTCAACTCGATGCGCGTTCTCGAGATAAAGGGTCTTGACAGACAGACAGACAGACGGACGAACAACAAAGTGATCTTATAAGGCTTCCGCTTTTCCGATTAAGTTACGGAACCCTAAAAATTACGCAGACGGAGTTGCACGGTACCCACCTTCTAATCTATTCACGATAAAATGGACGCCCAAACGCCCATTCGATGAACGGACACTGTGTTTACGCAACCAGTAATTATTATGCGATTCTGCGCCGTATCCCTTTAATTATTAATGTGATAGACCTGTTATTATAAGACAGTATCTTCAATACAAATATAACCATATACCAGATGAGTTGAATCAGAACTAAACGCTTCTATCGAGTAAGGTGTGCCACAGGGACGTGCTCTGGGTCCTATTATTTTTAAACTTGTAATTTCGTGTTTGTCACATCTATATAATTATATATACGAGTATAAAACTCAAAGGTGACTGACTGACTGACTGACTGACTGACATAGTGATCTATCAACGCACAGCCCAAACCACTGGACGGATCGGGCTGAAATTTGGCATGCAGGTAGATGTTATGACGTAGGCATCCGCTAAGAAAGGATTTTTCAAAACTCACCCCCTAAAGGGGTGAAATGGGGTTCCAAAGTTTGTATGGGGAAAAAAGATTAGTTAGACTATTTATTCGAAACTTCACAGGAGTATTCCTAACGATAAATGAGTAAACACGTGTTTCAGGTTTTTTGAAAATTCAACCCCTAAAAGGGAGAAATGTGGTGACAAAGTCTGAAAATCAGCATGGGTATTGTTTTTATGGTTTATCGGGTCGCTGATTACAAAAACCGCAACGATTTTAAAATCCAACGTGGCGGACGTGAGTTACCATCTCCCCTGTTGGGGTGAAATGGGGTTGAAATGTCTAAATACTAAACCGCTGGTTCAGAGAGTTCAAATTTGGCACGTAGGTTCCTTATAACGTGTAGGGGTGCACTAAGAAAGGATTTTTCAAAATTTACCCCCTAAAGGGGTGAAATGGGGGTCCAAAGTTTGTATGGGGAAAGAAGATTAGTTAGACTATTTTATTCGAAACTTCACAGGAGTATTTCTAACAATAAATGAGTAAACACGTGTTTCAGGTTTTTTTTAATTCAACCCCTAAAAGGGAGAAATGTGGTGACAAAGTCTGAAAATCCATTGGTAATGCTTTAATGGTTTATTGGGTCGGGTCGCCTGTTGGGGTGCGATGGGGTTGAAATGACTAAATATGAGTATGGGTGTAATTTTTATGGTTTGTTGAGACGTTAATTACAAAAATGCCACCGATTTTGAAATTTTATTTGTGGTCATGAAAATTCTTGAAAGCATTTGCGCCAAATTGCAATTTAATAGGTCCAGTAGTTTTGCAGCAAATCGATTGTAACAGACGGACTGAAAGACAGCTACACGTGATCCCATAAGGGGGTTCTTTTTTTGCTTTTGAGGTATAGATAGAGACCCGCGTTATCCTAATAGATTAAAAAAATAGTATTTGGTGGCATCTCGATCGTCGTCAATCGGTACCTATAGGCGGGCGGCGCGTTGGGACGGGAGGAGTAATGATCGGAAAACTTCCTGCATCCGTAATAAATACATTCAAGCTTTTCAATAATAAGTCATTTCAGAATTCTGAATTACGTTTATCTGGCTCAGAATAATACATTTTTTATTCATCAACGAAGAGAACCTCAATATCTTACAATAAACATGACGTATCTTATAACATGGCTTAGAATCATTAAACCAATCTCGAATATCCCAAATCGATAAGCGGAGGCTCGGGACATTATAAAAGCTTTATACAAATAAAATGCACACATATCGCGGTGTCTTAGCTTCACTTCGAGTTATGAATTTTGAAGTGAACTTTATTTGGTACAGTAAAAGCTGAGATCGCTTGATTTGAGTGCTTGAGTTTTCGGTTTGATTTGATAAAGTGGAGTTATGATAAAATAAAAAGTATTTCCCAGTAATATTAGAAAAGCGAAAGTCTGTGTATGTTTTGTTACTTCTTCACGCTAAATAAAACGGCTGGACGGATATGCATGAGGGAAATGCAGATTGCAGATTATACCCTAACTTAACAAATAGCCTACTTTTAATCCTGAAAAAAAGAGCGTTGTTCCCGTAGGATGATGTATATTATATAGGCACGCGAACGATTTTTTAGTTCTAAATGTTGACAATAGATGGCGTTAGTAGTAGTTTAAAACGCGCTAATCGTTGTGTTTTCACTGAGTTACATATACCCGATGATGAGTGGCCCCCATATCTTATAGTACATACTACTATACATAAATATTTATATTTATTTATGTGCACAAAGAAGTTTTGTAGGCCCTATTTTTTTACACACGCTAAACAAAAGTAAAGCCGCAAAAACGATACATTAATTAATAATAATACTTCTTAACGCGAGCGAAGCCGCGGGCAAAAGCTAGTTTAAATTAAATAAGTAGCAGAATACGGTTTTTGACTATAGTCCATAAATTGTATCAACTAAACCACTAAGCACACGTAACAAATACACTAAGCACACGTAACACATACCAAGTAAACTACCATTCGCTTTTGGACATTATACAATTTTAATTGAAAAAAAAAAATTAAAAAGAAGAGGTGGCTACTGATTTTTATGACATCACAAGCCAATATCTTCATAGAAAATACATACTAACAGATCGTTATTGACATTAAATAGTAGCTGATTTGAGCTGTCAACATCTACTGTAGGTATTGCTTTGAAGAGAAGAACCATAATTTTCTTATTTTAACAGTTAATTGTGTGAAATATTTTATTTTCCTTTTTGTTTTAAGGATAAAATGATAAAAATGACTTGGGCCTTAACTGTTTTATGTTTGACGGTCATGGGTCTACAGATTGTTTCATTAGCTTCGAAGGAAAATGAGGTGAAGGTGATAGTTGATGTTTTGCAGACATTTAATAAGCCATCTCACGTTGTAGCAAACTTGTGTTGGCAAAAACGTAAGTGTTTTAAATACTTAAGTCATTCTAAGAACTTTTTTATTCGTTCGATATTGTGTCTTTATTACGTAATTGGTGTAACAAAGTTGAACTCGTTTTAATGATATCAAGGTTTTACATATTTTAGCGAAGATCAACAATCTAGTGAATCATTTGGGAGAGTCAAAGAGCCCAAAATCAATGAAACTCGTGGAAGAGGTTGATGCTAAAGATCTTATAAATAAGGAACAAAATATATTTCTGGTTGACCTTGCTTGTAAAGGAGCGGTGCAGTTTTTGAGCAAAGCAAGTACCTTTTTAAACTAATGTTTAATGCGGAAAACGACGATATTTTTTGTCATCATCATCATCATCAGCCTATTCTTGTCCAGTGCTGGACATATGCCTCTCCAACTGCACGTCATTGTAAGCGATCCTCAGCTACTCTCACCCAGCTCTTGCCAGCCACCCTGCACAGATCATCGCTCCACCTAGTCTGAGGGCGTCTTACACTACGCTTGCCGATTCGCGGTCGGCATTTTTTGTTTTTAGAGAAAATTGAGTCCTGATCCTGAGCATTATCGATTCTAATAGGAGAACAAAATATCAAAAATTTACCAAATCCACTTTCACTCCCTTTTTAAGAACGTTTATGTAGAAGTAAAATAACGGAAAAAACCGTTTGAACAAGTCAGAATAACCATTATTATCTCGAAATGAAAAACAAGAGAATTAACAACCAACGATTTGTGATATCGCCCAGAAAAAACAGTGAGTAGATAATATTTAACTCATTTTTTTTAAAGGCCAAGAACTACTTTGGAAAACCGTACAGGTGGCTGGTATTGAACAGACCAAATGCTGGAAATAATGTGCCTGCCGAAATGGATGCAATCAAAATACTAACAGATTCAGAAGTTTATGTATCACAGTTTGGAAATAGTACCTATGACGTAAATTTGAGTGAGTGAATGAAAATAAATTAAGACATACTGCCATAAATATTTATTATTAGTGATATTGATTAATATTTATTTATTTATTATTATTTATTGATATATGTGTTGTAGAAGCTGGAATGTTAAAAATAGATTAACGAGTTTGTTCGATTCCGCTTTTGGCTGAGACTAAACATAGTACTTTCACGGCTAAGGAGTACTAGATTGCTGTCGCGGTTGCGAAGCTTACCTATAGATGTATAGTTATAATTAATCAGTTTTGTGTATAATTAGGTCATCTATTACCAAATTTTCGAGTAGTGTCGTGAAAAATATATCTTTGTAATCATCAAAATACTGATCATTTGCCTGTTCTTATTTCAGTATACAAGATAAGTCCTAACCGTGATTGGATAATAGAAAAATATGCTACCTGGTCAACTGAGAGAGGACTTATTGTTTCAAGTCACGTTATGGAGTTGGTAACAGCAATAAGACGAAGGAACCTGGCTCAAGAAACTGTCGTGACCTCAATGGTGATAACTGATAACGGCACACTTGACGATCTCGATCTCTTGCAGTAAGAAATACTTCTAGTTTATTCTTTATACGCGCGGAAGAAGACAAAACCCACTTTTTTGCTTAAACATGGGTTAAAAATATTATAGTTTAAGGCTGTAATCATAAGGTTGTCAAAGACATGTTGACTTTTTTTGAGGATGTCAATCGATTCTATTTTTTATTATGATCTAATGTCTATATGAGACTGACTATACTTAAACTGCTCTAAAAGTCAGAAATGACCGTTATAGTTCAACATTCCCACGTAGCCCTAAAACGCTCCATACAAAAGGCGTCCAGGCTAATGACGTCACAGGCCGGTAGGTATAGGTACCAATAATTGTATGGAGAAATTAAGAAATTGGCCATTTTCACCGTGAAACATCGCGTTTAAGTTCATGTTTGTGTTACAATTATTGTTTTGTAAAATTATGAGGATTCTGAAAATATTTTTAAAATTGCTTTTGGATTCAAAAAAATATATCACACAATTTGCGTAAGTAGGTACTTGTGAAGTCACATATTTCTATTTCTTATTCACTGGATTTTTTTCTTTGTGTCGTGGTATATTTAGCTAATTTTATTCATATAACTACAGTACGCTGTAGAATTCAACATCAGTCCAACATGTCTATTATGCAATAATTACTTGAAATTTGCGGAATATTTAGTCCTGTTTCCTCTTTCTTTACATTCGGTGACATTCACCGACTTTCAACGTCATTTGTCGTTGCCAGTAAAGTTAAATAAGTTAGTACCGCTGAAAACCCGCAATATGGCATGGGTTGTAAAACACCTTGCAGGGCTATACAAAGATACAACTTGAGTGAGATTAGTCTGAGTAACTTGAAAATGCTTGGTAACGCCTTTTTCCAATACTGGGGGCTTATGATGGTTGATTTTATCACGAGATAAATAAGTGACAAAGTATCCGTCACGTTTTGACATAATGCGAGTGTGAGTAATGCTTTGTCACTTATTTATCACGCGATAAACGTAACCATCGTAGGCCCCTGCACATCAATTTGCTGATAAGATGACTCAACCATTATAAATACCATAGCTGACATAATATCTTTCAAAACAGATACCCAGAAAGAGACGCAGTATCCAAGAGTGGGTATAAGCAGCTGGCACCTCTGTACGAGTTCCTCAACGCAACCAGGAAGCTGATCTTCACTAACAGCTGGGGGCAAAAAACCAACGGCACGTGGTCGGGCATGCTAGGCCATTTGTATCAAGAGAAAGCGGATATACCAGGTTCAATTAATGTTTCGTGTAATTGGGTCAATCAACTATTTTCTGCCACTCGTTGCCATGGTGATGCCCCTGGGTCACTTTTTAAAACTACGATTTTCCGTGGTTATATTTAGCAATAGCTTTGTAATAAGCAGTTAGAAGCCCATTGTTATGTTGACTATCTCCTGACAATACCAGTAATATAAATTTATGAAACATGACTGTAATGTCGCATTTTTTTTAATTTGGGTACACTACAATTTTATTTATACCATTAATACAAAGATCAAAGCTTAAAGAAAAATTGAAAAGTTTTTTGTGGTCCCTTCCAGCAGGTAGCTCCTTTTTAAATTTTTCTTTAAGCTTTGATCTTTGTATTAATGGTTTAATACCAGTAATGTCAACATGATGATGATCGATGAAAAATGCTTTTTTGAGGTAGTTAATTCATCCTTATTCTTTTTTGGGATCAATTAATGTCTGTATTGGACAAACTAAAGTTACCTAGATTGCTCTAAAAGTCAGAAATGAACATTAAAGGCACTGAAAACGCTCTATACAAGATGGCGTCAATGCCGTGACGTCATCGACACGTAATGAAACCAATATTTAAGAGGCCTTATTCCCTTTAAAATGCTGATTCTTTAGACATTTTTCTCTACGATCAAACATGTTTCTTAACATAACATTGATGTTACTACCTAGAATAGAACTATTGGGATTTATTGGTATATATTTGAAACGTACTGTTTGAATTTTTCATTGATAATTTTTGTTTCAAAAACTACTCAAAATTGACAAAATTCACGCGGAAAATTTGTTTTTTCAACTTATTTTCAACTGCACGCAATGAAACCATGAAATAGCTATGTTACTACTATGATATCGGGGAAAACTATTATTCACTTCAAAAAGTTGGTTCAAATTATGAATATATTTGTCATAATATGAAAAAAATAAATTTTAAAAGGAATAGGCCTCTTAAAAGGTAAAACAACTAACTTACCATTTTGGTCATGAAAAAGTGCTTTTCAGTACATGGTTGTAATGCAATGGTGGTTTTGTTAAATTATGAGAGGAAACAGTTTCACATTTTGCTTTTGGATAAAAAAATACATCAAATGAGTGCCTTTGCTTTTTACAATTCATGACATATTGAGCTACTTTTATTGTATAATTTAACATCAGTCATCATCCCTGTAGTCTCGATTGGTTGAGCGATGCCTTGTGAGTGATCAAGTCAGCAGTGAGACCCGCAAGAGAACCAAGATCATCGGTATAGCTTCCGGCAAGCCCACCACTGCAAGGCACATTTTTTATTAATTAGACTATTCATTCTTAGTTATTGGTTCATTAACAAGAATGTTTTTTATCCTTGGTAATTCATTTCTTCTTCGTTAATTATTGTGGCATTAACCAGAATGCTTTTTTTATCCTTGGTAATTCATTTCTTCTTCGTTAATTATTGTGGCATTAACAAGAATGTTTCTTTTTTTATAATTATTAATTCATTTCTTCTTCGTCATACAGTTCACCAATATTTTTAGCAACTTACGAAGCCCATAGATTTCTTGCTCTGCTGATGATAATATTTTTCATTTGATCATATAGTACAAATTTTCTAAGCTAAGCTTATCCACTTAAGAACAGAATACCATTGAGTACAAATTAAGATAGCGAGCTCGTAGTAAAAGCAGATTGTAACCACCTTGGAAGGTTAATATAGATTATCGACTCTATTTCCTTGGACATGCAACTACAAAATACACTAACTAAATAATGGTAATCATAACTTATAATAGAAAAAAAAAATATTTTTTAGGCTCGGTGATGTTCATTACTAAAGAACGAATGAAACTGATTGAATTCATCTCCTTCCCCACGTCGGCTACGGTCAAATTCTTATTCCGAGAACCACCGTTGTCCTACCAGAACAACTTATATCTGTTACCTTTTAAAGCATCTGTGTGGTCTTGCATCGGCTCATTTGTGGTGGTTCTGATAGCCGCTATGTACGTTGCTGCATATTGGGAGGCGAAAAAAGCTGGACACGATGAAAAGGTGACCCATCATTCATAGTTGTTTTTATACTTCAGAGGTGGCAAACCTTCTATTATCTATTGTTTCTTTTTTTTTCGTGGCAAAGAGTTGATGGTGATAGTTATTTTTATTACGTAAACAATCCGGAAAAGCAAAAATTGCACAGGTTTGTGACAATTAATAGCGACACTTGTTGACTGATTTTCATATATTATCAAAGCACCCCAAGATTCCGAAGTTTTATTTGGTCTTGCAACTATTAGTAGTGACAAAGATGCGAAACTTTGCTTACTGATTTATAATATATGTTATGATTTAACTTGCTTTCGTTGCTGTTTAACTAACTTATATAATTTATTGATATCTCTTTCGTTATTACTTCTTTACGCTTCAGGGGGTCTACGATAGTTGCGTTTATCACGTGATATTTAAATAAGTGACCGAAATAAGTCACCCTCGCATTTGGTCAAAATGTGACGGATGCTTTGTCACTTACTTATATGATACGTCAAGGAGGACGATATACTTAATGTCGTTTTTTTATTTGTTTTTTATAAGTAAAGATATATATGAAATGAAATGAAATGAATGAAATGAAAATGAAATGAATGAAATTTATCAGGGTTTAGATCCAGTCCTCTATCCCTACACCATACTAATATTTCCATCACTCCTCTTCTCATTATGTCTCTGACCACATCTAGTGCCACTCCTCGCACCAGTATGACTCCATCGTCCGAGTACGCTTGCACGTATAGGCCTCCTTTATTTGTCCTCTCGATTAGGGAGTCTAGAAGTAAGCACCACATCAATGGTGATAAACATCCTCCTTGTGGAAAGCCCCTTTTCGGTCTTATTTGTCTCACTTCTCCTCCGAGTTTCGCCATTACAGCCCTTCCTCTTAGCATTTTACTTATCCAGGTCCCGATGGTAGGATTTATGCCATCTCTCTTTAGACTTTCTTCCACCGCTTCAAAGGTTGCCTTGTCAAAAGCTCCCTCCACGTCGAAGAAGCATCCCAGTGCGTAGTGTTTTGCTTCCAGTGATCTCTCGATTCTTACTGTCAGATTGTGTAGAGCCGTTTCCGTGGATTTTCCCGCCATATAGGCGTGTTGGTTTCCATGTAGCGGCTTCCCACTATTTCCTATTTGTGTTCTTACGAAACCGTCTATCACCTTGTGTGTTGTGAAAATAGGAGCTAATGTATTCATCAAGGTCTTTATCCATGTTAAAGGTGCCGGCAAAGTTTTTCAGCATAACCTTGACTGCGCAGTAGCCGATTTATATGTTATGATTTAACTTGCTTTCGTTGCTGTTTAACTAACTTATATAATTTATTGATATCTCTTTCGTTATTACTTCTTTACGCTTCAGGGGGTCTACGATAGTTGCGTTTATCACGTGATATTTAAATAAGTGACCGAAATAAGTCACCCTCGCATTTTGTCAAAATGTGACGGATGCTTTGTCACTTACTTATATGATACGTCAAGGAGGACGATATACTTAATGTCGTTTTTTTATTTGTTTTTTATAAGTAAAGATATATATGAAATGAAAATGAAATGAATGAAATTCATTTCATTTCATTTCATTTCATTTCATTTCATTTCATTTCATTTCATTTCATTTCATTTCATTTCATATCATTTATATTTACAGAAAGAGGACGAAACGGCAATACTGGTTCCAAATGTAAGCGACGTAACTGTCTTTGTGATGAGCGCTATATCCCAGCAAGGAAGCAATGTAGAGTTAAAAGGTAATTATTATTGTAACATAATGGTATCTCCCTTGTTTATCGTTAATTTCTGTCGAGTTGGGTAAGCAGAATATTTTATTTTCTAGGCACTCTGGGCCGCTTTGTCATCCTCATATTATTCTTGGTGTTCTTGTTCCTCTACACGGCTTACTCGGCCAGCATAGTCGTGCTGCTGCAGTCCAGCTCCAACCAGATCCGCACCCTCTCCGACCTGCTGAACTCCAAGCTTGAGCTAGGAGTGGAAGATACCCCATACAATAGGTATTGGTTTACGGTAAGAACTTACCATTGCTTTCACGTAATGTTCACGTTTGAAATTCATTTTATGATCGGCGCTGATAGGTCACTTATCTGCAGGTCAAGTATGTTTTCAGTTATCACACAACACATCCTAGATGATGACGCATCCGTCACCTACCAATTCAGACACATGTCAGAAAATGATAGATGCTTTTTCTTATGATGAACGTGACCATCAAAAGCCTACTGAAATACTTACTAAAATTGATGATCC
Organism: Apotomis capreana; assembly: GCA_947623375.1. NCBI lineage: Eukaryota > Metazoa > Arthropoda > Insecta > Lepidoptera > Tortricidae > Apotomis > Apotomis capreana. Next base: position 17,260,574 of record OX392519.1, read on the forward strand.
TTTTTCTGAACATAACACCGTACTATTTACAACTTACCTAAACAATCCTGAAAATCGTATAATATTGTTTTATTTTAGAATGTAAAGGACCCAATAAGAAAAGCCATTTATGAGAAAAAAGTAGCGCCAAGTGGCACTAAACCAAATTTTTTCGAGATAAACGACGGTATACTAAAACTACAGGCGGTAAGTTGTTCAGGTATTATATTTGTGCGCCACTCGTACTACTTATTATAATTCAATCAGCAGCCCAAAGCGAGTATTGGCCTCCAACACGAGTTTGTGCCACTTATCCCAATCAAGCACAGTTTCCCGCCAGTTACCAGATATTTTTAAATGCTTACTAGTATTTACAAATATCTGTACAAAGAAGGTTTTGGTCTCTGACACAAGAGTACACGGTTCTTTTTATTTTGCCTTTTTTCTCGCTAGTTAGTCTTACTATAGCTAATTGATAAGATTATTACCGATAATTTAACACCAACTAATGATTATTACTCTTTTCAGAAACCATTTGCTTTCAATACTCACCTAGGCTCTGCGTACAAACTTATCGAAAAATACTTTTACGAGCACGAAAAATGCGGTCTGCGAGAAATACCGTACATCCAGAACAGTATACCGTGGCAGGCGGTCAGGAGAGGGTCGCCTTACAAGGAAATGTTTAAGCTAGGGTAAGTTAGGTTTGGGACTCCTGGCATACTCGTATAACCGCGAGTAACACTGTTATTCATCCTCTCCATATCCACAAAAGTTTTAATAAGACTAGTGGCAAATAATGTTATATAATAACTTCTGTTGGGTTACCCAAAATCTATCATATGTTGCAGTCTTCTCAGAAACGCCGAGTTTGGCCTGAATGATCGATTCAACCGCATGCTGTTCTCCAAGAAGCCAGTGTGCTCCGTCCGAGGAGGTAGCTTCGTGTCAGTATCACTGGTGGACTGCTACCCGATACTTCTACTGCTACTATATGGGATGATTCTTGGAGTGCTGCTTCTTCTGGCAGAGGTGATGCATCATAGGAGAATGTCTGCGTCCACTAGGCACCTTCAACCATCAAATCAGTAGTGATACCTAGGAAATATAGTGTGTGTATAAGATAAGATAAGATAAGATAAGATAAGATAAGATAAGATAAGATAAGATAAGATAAGATAAGATAAGATAAGATAAGATAAGATAAGATAAGATAAGATAAGATAAGATAAGATAAGATAAGATAAGATAAGATAAGATAAGATAAGATAAGATAAGATAAGATAAGATAAGATAAGATAAGATAAGATAAGATAAGGTATTTAGTGACTAGTAGATAGTATATATAGTTTCGCGGTGGCAGATAAACCGTGCGCGGTTTTCGCCCACCGTATATTATGTAATAGATCATAAGTTCCTTGTTTTAAATAAATAAAAAGAAAAAAATATGTATTTAATAAGATATTAATATTAATATCATCTGATGTTTTATGTAAAAACAATTCAAAACATTTATGGTCTACTGAATGTCTATTAAACAATTTACACGTAATTATAGTACCGTATTTCATAGGGCATAGCCATATCTTATACCACCGCCCTACCCTACCGCTTATGATCGCTTTCTACAATTAGAATATATTGTTTTGTCATAATAGGTGGCATACGACCTCGGCTATCCTCTACGACTTGGGTTTCAAATTCGTCTTCACCAATGATTGTATATTTACTACGTTTTCAAATGATTATATTTCTGTGTTATATTGTAATAAACGTTTGAATGCCTTTTGCCATTTATTTATTTATCCATTTATTTCGCTCGTTTAATTGAAAAGTTTGCGTAGCTCTATCAAAACTTTAGTTGCATCTCACAGCAGTTGCTTACTGAGGCGGCGCACCGGTGGTCCCGGGTTCAAATCCCGCATTTCCCAAGGGTATTTTTGTGTTAAATTCAGATATTTGTTCCTGGACTAATTTCTCTGATAGCAGTTTGAGGCAAAGATTGTGGGTTTCAAGCAGTGTCTCTTATATTAATTATTCTTATATTAAATAAATAAATTAAATAAATATTAAGGGACAATCATACACAAATCGACCTAGTCCCAAACTAAGCAAAGCTTGTACTATGGGTACTAGACGACGATATACATAATATATAAATACATATATAGATAACATCCATGACCCAAGAACAAATATTTGCACAAATATTTGCCCCGGCCGGGATTCGAACCCGGGACCGCCGACTCACTAGGCAGGTGTCTAGAAACCGAGCCAAACGCGTCGTTATAGAATTAGACATGATTGATTTAGATTGGAATTGCGGGGTCGAATCCGAAATTATGAGATACGCAAGAGAACCAAGGTTGTAGATACTTTTTACTCGACTATGGTAAAGACAGGCAAGAAAGAGATGGCGTCTACTAGCCTTGTACGGGAATCTTCGATAACTAAGGGAGCTAGGACAAAAACGCAGCAGCTTGACACTGAAATATATTGACAACTAACTTAAAAACAATAGTTCTTCAAAAAATAGACATATAAACATAGACAATATGAAAACTAATATAAAACCTCAACAAGCCTCGACTGGAAGAGACCAGAGGAGGCAGTGGAAAATTCTTCTACGTGCTTCTCAGAAGGTATTCTGAGGGATAACAGGATACCCAATATCATCATCATGGCAAAGAAACCGGGCATAGTCTAGTGATTATTAAACACTAGCTGCGTCCCGCGGTGTTACTCGCTTATCCGACGGGAACACTAAGTACATTTTTCGGGTTAAAAAGTAGTCTAAGTATGTATTAATCCAAGGTATCAGCTACCGCCATACCAAATTTTGTCGATTGGTCCAGCCGTTTGTGCGTGAAGAATTAACAAACGTACACACAAACTTGCCATTAGGATAATAGTGTGATTATTAAAGTGATTGTTCTACATCCAACACACTCCGTTCTTCCGTAAATAAACAGTAGGTACCGTCATTTATATCAAGCCCCTATTTCCTATTATTTAAAACGACGTAACTACCATAAATTTGCCTTTAACATGCGCCGTTTTGTGTAAATGTTTCTAACATATTTATGCACTCAGTTCCACTGAACTAGTATCTATCTTCACAATACCGTAGTTTTGCATTCACCAAACCCTCTATTAGAAACTCAATCCTAAATAAACTGCTATAGAGTTGAAAATAGTTTAGCTACACCATAATGTCCAAAATCACGGCATCAGTCAACAACTAAGCCGGTGATTCGTTAACGTGAATAGGAAAACTTTATTAGGGTTCCGTACACAAAGAGTACGGGACCCTATTACTAAGCCTCCGCTAGTGTCCGTCTGTCACCAGGCTGTATCTAATGAACCGTGATAGCTTAGACAGTTGAAATTTTCACAGATGATGATATTTTAGGTGCCGCTATAACATCAAATACTAAAAAACCACAAACGTGATCGGTTGCGTTATGCTTTGCACCTCATTTGTATGCGGCGCCATACATACCAGGTGCATGCAAAGTGTTTGTACGGAACCCTCGGTACGCGAGTCCGATTTTTATATAAAGGTACTGTTTCAGTAGAAGAATAATGTCACTTACGACATAATTGACCTAGCGGACTCAGTGTCACCGTATCAGCTTCGGTAAACGTTCTATTACGTCACTAGGCCGTAAGTGGGATTTTCTGCCCGCTATGCGCTAAATATAACTTCTTGGCCAAGGCAAGACGCAGAACTTTAGACAAACCACGGGCGGTAATTCGCAAAGCCCCAGATCGCATACTCATGGCCTGCACCTTCGGTTCGGGCCACAAACACCTGCGACCTGGGACATTCACAAATTCACCGCCCTAAGTATAAAATGTACGATTGTATTTATCCGTTTGGCCTGTTGTCCAGATTTCCGGATTTTCTCACCTATAGGTTCCATTCTCGACCGATTCTCGTAAAATATTTGTATTTTTTTTATCGATTCAGTTTTTAGTATTTTTTTTAAATGACCGCTTTATTATTCAACATTTGAAAAAGAAAACAAAAATAAATTCAACCGTTTCGAAAAATACTCGCTAGACCCACTACAACTCACACTAGCTTCATCATCATCATCATCATATTATCAGCCGAGAGACGTCCACTGCTAGACAAAGGCCTCCCCCAAAGTTCTCGACAACGATCTGTCTTGCGCCGCCCTCATCCAATTTCTGCCCTCGATCGTAACCAGGTCGTCAGTCGACCTTGTAGGGGGTTTTCTCACGCTGCGTCTTCCAGTCCGCAGTCGCCACTCAAGAACCTTTCTGCGTCAACGGCCATCGGTTCGAGCAATGGACCCAAGTTTGTCCTAAGACTATGTTCATTTGTCCAAGACCACCGTACCAATGGGCATGAGCATCCTTGTTTTTTAATCCAGTGGAACTTACTACGATCCTAACCCGCATGCTGAGCGTGACGATTATGGCAAAACACCACAATATAGCTAATAGATATTCAGGTTAAATATCTTTGTTTGATCCAGGTAGCCAAGTCGCCAAACCTAATAGCCGGACAGACCAGCCAGTTTGGCCGGACATTTGAGTGAGGCTTTACACCCTACATTATCTAGGATTTTATGTTTCAGTAATAGGTAAGTACGACAAAAAAAAGATGTAAATCACGCTACGCTCGGCGCGGCTAAGACCGGTCACCGTTTATTTTGTCCGGACACGCAATTAAAAAGCCTATGTCCGGCTTTATCCGGACGCCCGGAACGCTAGTTGACCAATAATACTCATTTCAATGGATTCATGTTTCAATGGGTAAGGCTAATAAATAATGCGAGCAGTAAATAAATAGTCGTCGCATGTGAACGCGTGCATTGTGGACGCGCGTCGACTGCGAAGCTGATAAATTACGCTTCGGTCGGATTAACTGCAGTTGCTTGCCGCAGAATAGAAAATAGTCCAAGTATGGAAGGTATTATTGAATTACTCATGTCGTTGAAGTCTGAGACTCACGGGAGTTTTCTATACCGGGTGTGGCCTGTAATAGGAGCAATAAATTAAAACATAGATTCTTCCCTTGAAACTGAACAACATTCGTTAAGCAAGTGTCTTCATGTTTCGAAAATCTGTTGTTTGAAGACTATCGTTCTAGGCGTACTTATTCTAAGATAAATTCTTTGTTAAGATTAATTTGATGAAAGTATGAATACAACTATTGCTACTTTTTTACTATGTAAATATTAAGGGACAATCTTACACAAATCGACCTAGTCCCAAACTAAGCAAAGCTTGTCCTATAGGTACTAGACGACGATGTTCATAATAATATTATGAACATCATCTTATCATCATCATCATCATCATCATCATCATCATCTTATATATTATATAAATACATAGTTATATAGATAACATCCATGACCCAGGAACATGAATCAAGTTAATCGCACAAATAATTGCCCCAGCCGGGATTCAAACCCAGGACCGCCAGCTCAGTAGACAGGTGTACTACAAACTGCGCCAACGTACGTCGTATTTTAGTTACACTGCCATATAGATTTCGTGTGTCCCCGCGACGCTGTGATGAGGTCACGACAAGACAAATGACGGGTCGTCCGTCAACGTCAAACCGTTTTAAGGGCTGAGCAACATCTGAATTACTTGTTGGGTTCATAAATTGTGAAGAAAATAACTGTAGCTCAAAATAAAATTCTACAACGGACCTATGATGGTTCCGTTTATCACGCGATAAATAAGTGACAAAGCTGTCACTCACACTCGCATTTTGTCGTGACGGACGCTTTGACACTTGTTTGTCGCGTGATAAAAACAACGATCGTAGGCCCGCAGAGAAGGTTTCCTCTTTTTAACTTAATTGGTTGTGTAAAAGTGAAGCCACGCCCCACGGCCGACCGATGCCGCGTGTGTACACTGCTACGATTGGCTACGAACGCGCGTCAATTTTGAGTTAACAAAAACGGAAGGCTAAGTACCCAGGTGTACGCTGGTTATACGTAGGCGTGGTTCGCAGAGCGTGGGACTTTAGGATTGGTTCTAATGAGGTCACGAGTCACGATAAGACAAATTTTGCGTCGTCCGTCAACGTCAAACCGGCGATTTAAGGGCTGAGCTACATCTTAATTATTACGGAGTAGGTTCAGTTGAGTTCATAAATTGTGTACAATTTATTACGTAGCTGACGATGTGGTGGAGTACGTCCGCCGGAAGACTGGCTTCTCGCTGAGGGTGCACCAGCTGCAGTCCCGCTACCACTTGCACTTCAGCTCGTTTGTAGTGCGCGTACCGCGGCCGCGGCAGGACACCATCTCAAGTGCTCACTTTTGGCCGAAGGGTGTCGTGTTTTGGCAGTTCCGGGCAATCTGCCGTATTCTACACCAGATCAGACGACGCAACGGAGCCACGCCATTGTGTCGCCTAAAGCTAACTTTGTCTATATGTATTTCTGAAGTTAACAGTGCCTTGTTTATTACTGTAATGATGTGTAACTTATTTGAATAATGAATAAATAAATTAATTTTGCAGCACTTGTTGCAATAGGGTTTTTCTGCGAGTAAGACTGTCTTGTATTTTTTATTATTTCGGAACATTAAAAATATTAGCTCCGCCGCGCGGTGTTACCCGCTCATTCCACGAAAACACGAATTATTTTCGGGATAGAGAGTAGCCTAATGTGTTAATTCAGGGTGTCAGCTACCTTCATAACAAAATTTATCAAAATTTCTCCAGCCATTTGACTGTGAAGAAGTAACAAACATACACACAAATACACTCACACACTTTCGCTTTTTAAAAGCTTTCATTGAACTTGCAATGTATGTACCTATGTATCTAAATATGGTTGTACGGGTGAAATCTTGCAACTCAATTTTGAAGCAGATATCGTCAACCGATAGAGCTGAAATTTTGCATACTTACTTAACTTTGATGACAATACAATAATATGGTACCATGGGCAGTGCCCCCCATCTGTACCGTGGGAACCCAGAACGATACCTACACATCGCCTGTCGTGGCCGACACGCTTAGCCAGTCGGTTGCCACACGCACTCACGGCCGGACGCCGCCGATCGTGCTATAAAATCACCAAAAAAATGGCTTCGTCGCGAATAAGACCACCGCGCTGCAGTGTTGCGGGGTGTAAAAACATAAAAGCAACAGACATTTATCCTATTTTTCTTTGCCGACAGACGATGAAATGTTACTAAAAATTCTTAGAACTTAGAATAAGCACCTACCTAAACGCATTGCATACACTGTTATAATAGATACATGTAGGTAATGTTGAATAAATACACCTACCACTTAATATACTTAAATTCATAGAAAACATCCACTACCTACCTATATCAACAAGTGACAATAATTTACTCACTAAGATTTACCAAATCAGTTTAGTGCATGTGGCGGGAGTGTGCATTGCACGGCCTAAAAAGGGCGTAAACGTCGGCGTTATTCTTGGCTCTTAAGACCTTTTGCAAGGAATTCATTCGCAAAGATGAAACGCGTGACCAGATTATTATGAAACAAGTTGTACCTATTGACTGTTTCGAAGCTTGTAATGCTAGTATTATACAATAATGTAACACATTATATATAGGCACCTATCAAACTTAATTTAGTAAGTACCTACTGTCATCGGGATATATTTAGGTTACTTAGGTACCTACACAGAGAGTTTCATGTTTTTGTTTCATGTTTCTGGTATGTTCAGAAAGAATAGGTAGGTAAGATTCCGATATACCTACTCGGAAATTTAAAAGATTTTGATGGTGTGCCGCAGCGCATATGTGAATACTTTTTTCTAGTAGGTACCTAATGATAATTAAATTTGACTAGTAAATTTAAATAAATCGATCGTTTTTTCATTTATCTTGACTTTTTATAAAATCATTTCTAAGCGGTGTCAACCCTAGCCTCGTTTTGCCGGCACGGGCGGCCAATAAACCGCGCGTTCAAGGTCGCTCCATTATTAAATTGAGTAGGCATGAAAAGCGGTAGGTATTTGCCTTTTTATTCAGACATGAGTATCTGTTCGAAGAACTATTATATTAATCTGTGCCATGGAGCTGATCTGATGATGGTGCCGGAAGGTGGCCATAGGAACTCTATAATAGAAAAAGCAATCCTACCGAGCTTGGGCTCTTTAGAATCGTCTCAGTGAGCATTTGATGGATATCCAAAGAAAAGTACAGTCGGCTATAAAAGCTTGCCACTAAAATGTCATTTTTGACAGAAACTTATATAATATTAGTATAATTGTTTGCTTCTTTGTAGTCGAGAAAAAGTATCTTAAAGTAAGTTATAATCATCCTTGAATCTGGGCATAATTAAGGGGAAGTCCCCTAACGCCGGACGGCACCTAACGCCGGACACTCGAACTATCTCGGCAACTAGCAACGCGAGCGAATCAAGGACAAGTGGAAGGGGCGCGGGGGCCCCCCACGCCCCTTCCACATGCCGAGTTGCCGTTGCCGAGCTTCCAGTTGCCGAGATAGTTCGAGTGTCCGGCGTTAGGTGCCGTCCGGCGTTAGGGGACTTCCCCCTATATCCTTTCATTTGAGTTTCAACAGACTTGAGATTCGCAAGCCCGATTTCGCACACAAACCAATATTTGGTTTTATGGGACGTTGTAGTAGTCACCGTACCACACTAACTCTTCCAAGTATACAAAGACTATACTAGCAGCACCGCGTGGTATTACCCACTCATCCCACGGGAACACCAAATTTTTCCGGATTAAAAGTAGCCTATGTGTTAATCAAGAGAGGCCGCGGCCGCTCGCCAACTAGATGGGACTGACCAGGTGAAAGAAGCTACTTCCTCAAAGAAACTCCATCAAGCTGTGAGAGCAACAATGGATCGAGACCGATGGAGACACCTGATCAAGAATACGATACCTTGTGATCACGATCCTCAGGAATGAGGGACCGACTAAAGAAGAAGAAGAAGATGTGTTAATCCAGGGTGTCAGCTACCTTCTTACTATATTGGTCTACCCGTTTGACCGAGAAAAAGTAACACACAGACACACTCACAATCTTTTACCTTTATAATATTAGATAGTGTGATCGTTTGCTTCTTTGTAGTCAAGGAAAAGTATCTTATAAGTAAGTTATAACCATTCCATTCCTGAATCTGGGCATAATTATTAATTTTGTAGCTAATAAGTAATAATCAATTAGTAAATTATTTATTTATTATTTATTTATTTATTATTCAAAGAAGTTACACAGCATTACAGTAAAAACGAAGGCACTGTGAACTACAGAAATACATATATAAACAAAGACTTAAAACTAGTTACATTTAGGCGACACAATGGCGTGGCTCCGTTGCGTCGTCTGATCTGGTGTAGAATACGGCAGATTGCCCGGAACTGCCGAAACACGACACCCTTCGGCCAGAAGTCTGCACTTACGATGGTGTCCTGCAGCGGCCGCGGCATGCGCACCACAAACGAGCTGATAATTATAATAATATGGATATGACTGAGTACATGTTATCCACCTTCACTGTAATCAAATCAAACGTGTCAGAATCTCAGCTACGCCTTCAGCGCATGTTGAACTTAGGTCTCAAGGCATATATATATGCAAATGGTTACGTGACCATACATACAAAATGGTTAACCCTCTGATATATGGCGCCACGGGGGCCACATTAAGTGTTCGGTTTAGAGATCTTTATTTTTTCTCAAAAAGAATAACATTAATTCACTTACATGAGAAAACAAAACATAATAACGTACTATAATAAACTGAAGTAAGCTAAGTAATACGGATATAATTATGCTAGCTACTTAGTGAGCAACAATAACAAACAACTGTTCGGGTAGACGTAAAATGCATGCGGTATTATACAAAACAAGACATCTCCGCGCTGGCACGCTGTCGCTGTGCGCGCGCGAGTGTTAACACCTCTAGCTACTGAAAGGGTACATAATGGTTAGTATCATTTAGACCTCTATTTGAATAATGCCCTTTGCTCTATAGGTCCAGGTTGGGGTGGGAGTTAAGGTACAAGATCCAGCGGTTTGAATCTACCTGATTCCTGAACATGCTCTGGGGCTTTCGGCGCACGAATGACACAAGCTTAGAATAATAACGCCTAGAAACCCAGTTCACGCGCAACGGTGAGGCCACTAAAAGTAAGCCAGAAATGGCTTAAAGCGCCGATCGGCTTCTCAGTTGCAAGGACGCGTGACAGGTGTAAAGAGCTCCCACATTTTCAATTATTATGACGATTTGTTCAAGGATAGGGTGTCACAATGCATCGGAAAAAAATGATAAACATTCTAAGATAACATTTCACTCGTAAATATTATTCTTTAACTCGTATTTTTACGTAAAACAGTAATCAAAAATTCGTATCTTTTATAAGCGGCATGACCACGTAGTGTTACCCGTGTAACGGAATTATTTGCCCATAATTCTGTCCTGATAATATACTGATTACTTACAAATGTCTTGATGATGAGTTGACGACTGTGCAAATAAAAGTAAAGTCAGTTGTAAAATCATGTCTAATTTTATTTGACACTGTAGTTTTTTGTGTCAGAGTAGTTGTGTGGATTTTGGATCAACATCATATTGTTACGCCGGTGGATTAACTTCAAACGTCAATTTCGGTGATTTAGAATCGTTTTCAGCTAGCTGTAAAGTAATTTTTGGCCGTTTCAGGATTTGCTCTATTGTGTAAGATTTAATTATATTAACATCTATTACAAAATGTATTAATTTAAAATAAAAGAAGTTTCTCAAATGTAAAAGGTAATTTCGTCGACTATCGCGTTTTTCTTAATAAAGAGGGTATAAAGGGACTGGCATGATAGATAGCAGGGCAGTTGATGGTGAGCTGGCGTGGTGAGAATACTGTAACAAGTAAAAGTGGTAACGAATTGCTGTACTGATTGTTAAGTAGATAGAAAGTACTTAAGAAGAAATAAAACAAGTGTTTGTCACGTAAGAAGGATTTTTATTACATATCAGAAGTGGGATGTACCTACTTCCTTTTATTTAATTTAACTGATAATTAGAAAAGAAAACGAATAGAAATGTGATTTGTATAGTAAGTCTGCGATAGTTGTTTACGAAAGGACGCCCAACTAACTAGTAGTATAATATCACTTCATACGCGCATGAGAGAACAATGTAATGAGTATTGGGTTGTTAATCCCATATACTTACAAATTTCTGCTGGCCTCAGCTATTTTCTTTGTTCTATTTTTTTTATAAGACAATTTTTATTCCCAATATAATAGTACATTTTCGTAACACATAATTTGACAAAATAAGTAATAATCGGTATGTATTTCGGAGTAAGGGTGAGTTAAGGGCCCTGAGCTGTCGACTAAATATTATTCATCTTTTATCGTAGTAATTTATATATTTAAATACGTTCAACCGCCTCATCGATGGATAGTGTATTATTTACTTCCAGTTGTCCACTGGTTTAAACAGACACATATTCATTATTATTATTTAACCATTTCATATTATGTCACTTTTACCCTCATATTTAAACTAGTTACCCTACTAAATACATTTATGCGTGTATCATATTCGTATACAGTTTTAGTATGAGTTAGTATTAATGATTCTGTACGGGAATCTTCGAAAACTCTAGCGAGGATAGAAACGAAGCAGCTTGACACAAACATGAATTTATTTACCACGACTAAAAGTTATAGTTATTCAAAATACACCACGAAAAAAAAAACAAAGATAATATAAAACCTCAAGAGCGCCTTTCCTGTAGACATAACAAGTTTACTAGACTATAGTTTAAGTTTAAATATTGCTGAACCGTTCGTTATGTGTTTTGTTATAACCGTACAATGTTTTGAAAGCTGTGTGAAATAACTAAAATGTAATCAAGTTATTAACTCCATATTTTCCACAGGAAGTAATCTTATCTATTTATGACCCAGGTACATTTTACTGTTTATACTTGTACCAGAGTTATATTTTATTTTTATGGTTTTCGTTATTATTATTTTTATTTTTATTATTTTTATTTTTATTTTGGTATAATAGTTTGCTGGGCCGTCGATGGGGGTTTAAGGGGGGATAAATTTTTCATTATTTTTGCGCTAGGATGCACCGTTTACGAGATATTTAAAGAATAATATTTATGATAAGCAAATTCGAAACATTTTTATTAATTCTGGTTGTTTCGAGTTCCAGGCAATGGAGCACGAAGGAGAAACATCGGGGCGGCAGTTGGAGACTCCTAGCCGCAGTCCAAGTCCCGAGGCCGATGGCAGGAGGGGTCGCCAAAGTCGAAGACGTAGTCGCAGTCGGCAAGAGATGCGTGCACGTGGTACACGAAGCCGCAGCGGGCGAAGCCGTGGCAGACGAAGCCGCAGTGGAAGGAGCCACAGTAGGCGCAGCGGCAGCCGCCGCTACGACCCTGTCAGCATCCGGCAGCAGAGGCGTCTGGACGAGTGGGAGAGACAACTAGACAGCGAGCGACGGCGCCTTCGTGAACTCGAGAACCAGCTGGCCGAAGACAGGGTACGATTACGGCGTAGTGCAAGTAAGCGACCTATATCTAATGAAAATGTATCCAGAGACAGAGGCGAGGAAGGTCCTCTCAGAAAACGATGTCGCGTACAATCGCCAGAGCGTCTTGGGACACATCCGTCCAGACATTCTGAAAACAACATCACCGTGTTTACTGCAGATGAAGTAGCATGTTTACTGAACTCGATCAAAAGTTCTCAGCTGCAGCCACCGACGTCAGCGACACTCGCTCAACCTGGTGGTCATAAAAATATTTTACCCGAATTTAATCCATCTTGTAAAAGTCATCGTATAGATACATGGTTAAAAAAGGTGAACGAGTGCGCTACCGTCTATGGCTGGGACGATAGAACTAAAATTCATTTCGCGATGCAGAAACTCCAGGGATTGGCTAAAACCTGGTATGAAAGTTTACCTAGCATATTATTTAGTTGGTCAGAATGGGAGGAGAAACTAACTAATGCGTTTCCATATGAGCAGTGTTATGGCCAAGCCCTGGAGGATATGCTTAAACGTAGAAGTAGATATAATGAGCCCATTGAGAATTATTATTATGAGAAACTTGCGTTATTGAACCAATGTGACATATACGGAAAGCGTGCTGCCCAATGTATTATACATGGCCTAGGTGACAAAACTATGAAATCGAGTGCACGAGCGTTGCGATGTTCGAACCCTGACCAATTGCTGCAATTTCTCTTAAGTAATAAGGATAATAATACGTCTCTACAGAGTTCTAGTTTCAAGAGTAGGTCAGGATATGATACTAATAATAGTAATAGTTATGCTAATAAAGGGGTAGATAAATCCAATACAATCAATCGAAGCGGTCCTTTGTTCTGTTTCAATTGTAAAGAAAAAGGCCATCCTTATTTAAAATGTCCCAAACCTCTCATCAAGTGCACTCGGTGCCACAGGGTAGGTCACAAAGTAGATAGTTGTACACTAAAATGGGACAGCAACGATAGTAAGGGTGCCACTGTTCAGAAAACCATGTGTATTTCAAATGAAAAGCCAAACTCTAAATTTTATAAAAACGTTAGCGTGAACGGTTGCACAGTAAAAGCTTTTGTCGACTTTGGAAGCGAAGTGTCTTTGCTAAGACAATCCGATGCAGTAAAATTAAATTTATTGGTCCATGCCTCATCGACTGCTTTCAAAGGATTTGGAAACGGTATAATTAAATCCATGGGTTGGGTTACTATAAATTTGGTAATTGATGATGTGTTTGCTGAAGTTGCGTGTCATGTAGTTGACGATCAGCTCTTAGAAGTACCTCTCCTTGTAGGGCAGTCTTTTACTGAACAGTCGCATGTCGTTGTACATAAAAACGCTGAGCAATTAAGTTTTCTAAATATCAGTAGTGGACTGCCCCTTTCTGAAACTGCTGTACAAAATGATGACATGGTCAAGATTTGCGCTACTATGGATGTAAAAGCGTTTGGTCCAATCTCCTTTAAAGCTAAAGTGACTTCTTGCGATGAAGGATTTGTACTAATAAATGACAAGGTAATTGGAAAACCTAAACGTCAACTTACAGTTATTGGAGGTGTTTATGAGGTTAAAAGAGGAACCGTAAACATTTCTATTTTCCCCGAGTCAGATTATTGTAATTTAAAGAGAGGGACTGTTATCAGTAGAGCATGCATAATTAAACTCGTGAATCGAATCATGACAGAGCCCATTGCAATAACTCCTCAAAAAATAGAAGAATACGATGTCCAGGTTGGTGAGACTGTAGACGGACAACAAAAACTCAAGTTGATGGAATTGCTTAATAAATACAAACATTGTTTTGCGTCATCATTACGAGAATTAGGTTGTACAGATAAAGCTGAAATGTCTATTGAGTTAAATACTAGTCGACCCATAGTTTACCGACCATATCGACTGTCACACAAGGAGCGGGAAAATGTGCGAGAGATGGTTAGTGATATGTTAGATTCTGGGGTAATACGCGAGTCTGTGTCGGAATATGCAAGCCCGATAATTCTAGTTCGGAAAAAGGACGGAAAATTTAGAATGTGTATTGACTATAGAATGTTAAATTCGATAACTGTTAAGGAGCGATATCCAATGCCAAACATTGAAGATGAAATAGCACGATTATCGGGGCAAGCATATTTTGTCACACTCGACTTGGCCTCGGGGTACTATCAGGTCCCTATCTCAGAGAAGTCTAAACCTTTAACATCGTTCGTCACACCGGATGGCCAGTACGAATTCAATCGTATGCCCTTCGGTCTGGCGAACGCTCCCGCTGTTTTTCAGCGGATGATGAATAGAGTGCTGGGATCGGCTCGTTTCACTGACGCTACAGCTTACATCGATGATGTGCTAATTTATGGCAAAGATGTAAATCAATGTTTAGAACGATTAGAGAGAGTCCTAAAATTATTAAGCGAGGCAAAATTAACTTTAAACTTGGCAAAATGTGAATTTTTGCGTGACCGTATCGACTACTTGGGATATGAAATTAGCGCTGATGGTGTTAGACCCGGACCTAAAAAGATCCAATGCGTCTCAGATTTCCCTCGCCCCACTGATGTGCATTCGGTACGTCAATTTCTTGGGCTAGTAGGATATTTCCGAAAATTTATTAGAAATTTTGCATCCCTGGCATACCCTTTGACAAAATTATTAGCTAAGGACGCTAATTGGGAATGGGATGGCGGTCAGGAAGAGGCTTTCACAACTTTAAAAGAAAAACTGGTGGATAGGCCAGTGCTTGCTATTTATGACCCAACGGCTGAGACAGAACTCCATACTGACGCCAGTAAATATGGTGTCGGTGGAGTGTTGTTACAACGTTCAACTAGTGGTGGTGTCTTTCGACCTGTTGCATTTTATAGCCGAAAGACTTCACCTGAGGAAAAAAACTTTCATGCGTACGAGCTGGAAACGTTGGCAGTAGTATGCTCATTAAAAAAGTTTAGGGTCTATTTGCTAGGCCAACCGTTCAAAGTTGTAACTGATTGCAGCGCCCTCCGTTCCACCTTCTCAAAACGTGACATTATACCGCGTGTTGCCCGTTGGTGGCTGCTTCTACAGGAATTCCAATGTTCTGTTGAATACAGGCCTGGTGCCAGAATGGCACACGTAGATGCACTTTCCCGTAATGCCATTGAGGATGTGGAGACGTCCAACACGATAGACGACTATCCCTCTATAATGTCCATAAGTAATGAAGATTGGCTACAAACTCTTCAACTTGGCGATCCGGAATTAAATAGAACTAGAGCAATTTTAACGTCTGATTTTGATGCTGACAAATTACAATATATAAGAGATCACTTCCTGATAAAAGATGATAAATTATATAAGATTATAGACGGAGACAAAACAAATATTCGATGGGTCGTACCCAAGGGAGCAAGATGGCAGCTTTGTAAAATGAATCATGACGAAATTGGTCACTTTGGTCACGAAAAAACACTGGAACGTATTCGAAAATCGTATTGGTTCCCAAAAATGTCGAGTTTCATTAAAAAGTACGTCAATGCATGCATTGAATGCGCGTATTCTAACAAATCTACCCAGTCAAAAGAAGGTCATTTACATATGATAGAGAAAACCCCGATCCCCTTCCATACAGTACATATAGACCATCTTGGGCCCTTTGTGCGATCGAAACGTGGGAACTGTTATCTCTTGGTTATAGTTGACGGTTTTACAAAATTTGTTTTTGCCAAACCTGTCCGTAACACCAAAACTCATACTGCTACTAGAGTACTAGAAGAAATATTCAACACATTCAGGAATCCTGACCGGATAGTTAGTGATAGGGGTTCGTGTTTTACGTCTCATGCGTTCAAACATTTTTGCACAAGTAAAGGAATAAAACATGTTCTGAATTCCGTAGCTAGCCCACGCTCTAATGGGCAAGTAGAAAGGTATAACCGCACCATTCTGAATTCGCTGACAGCTCAAAATCTTAAGAGTGATGAAAGAGAATGGGATGATGCGGTTGGAAAGGTCCAGTGGGGGCTCAATAATACATTGCAAAAGACAGCGGGTCGGACGCCTGCCGAAATCATGTTTGGAACCACTATGAATTCCGAAATTAATCCGAATCTTAATGTTGTACGACAAGAAACTCGTGAAATAATTGATATAACGGACATAAGACAGCAAGTAAAAGATAAAGTTGACATAGAACAAGAAAAACAAAAACGGAGACATGATAACGGCAAGCGTCCAGCTCGAACATATGTGGAGGGAGAGTTAGTGAAAATTACCAAAACATGCTTCAAAAACGATGGAAAAAGTAAAAAACTACTTCCATCGTATATTGGACCTTATAAAGTTGTAGCCGTACTGGGCAACGACCGTTATCAAGTGGCAGCCGTGCCGGGTTTGACGAGTTCAAAAAACAAACGATATACTACTGTAGCCGCTGATCGCATGTTGCCTTGGGTGCACGTAGCTGCCCTAGAAGTAAATAAATCAGATTCATCACAATCGAATGATGATGATTCTGTTACTAGTGAACGCAGTATTGGAAATGACTTTTAATGGGTTCCTTGTAGTACGAAACCGATTTTGAACATTTACGATTGTATTATTTTTTTTCAAGCTTTGTAAAAGCATCGCTTAGAATGATGGAATTTCATAGAGGAGAAACAAAAAATTATTTAAATAGTACATATGTATGTACGTAAAAATGGATGAATTAATGTGTATATGCGTAAAGAAAATTAAATACGATAGTGTATTATGTGTAAATGTATGTACATATGTATATAAATGGAAACAAAAAAAAAAAAAAGGCAATGCATACTGATAGTGTATTTACATACATGAATGGAATCAAAAATTGATGTACTTACGTCAATGTGTATACGGAATCAAAAAACAATAGATGCGTTGATGTATGTCAATATGGAATCAAAAAACAATAGATGCGTTGATGTATCTCAATATGTATATGGAATCAAAAGAACAATAGATGGATTGATGAAGGTCAATATGTATATGGAATCAAAAAAACAATAGATGGATTGATGAAGGTCAATGTGTATATGGAATCAAAAAACAATAGATGCGTTGATGTATGTCAATATGTATATGGAATCAAAAGAACAATAGATGGATTGATGAAGGTCAATGTGTATATGGAATCAAAAAACAATAGATGCGTTGATGTATGTCAATATGTATATGGAATCAAAAGAACAATAGATGGATTGATGTAGGTCAGTGTGTATATGGAATCAAAAGATTAATAGATGCATTGATGTATGTCGGTGTATATATGGAATCAAAAGAACAATAGATGGATTAATGTATGTCATCAATGTGTATACTTATAGATAACTATAAATGGAATATATAAAAAAAAGAGAAATGATAAATTAGACATGGATATCTATTTTTGTTGTAACAATAATGACTAGGTACATAAATTGTTATTATGATTATTACCCTGCTATCTAACATGCCGAGTGTAAGACCGAGTGTAAGATTAATTCATAGATACAGTGTGCATGGGGACATGCACAACGTCAGGATGGACGAGTGTAAGATTTAATTATATTAACATCTATTACAAAATGTATTAATTTAAAATAAAAGAAGTTTCTCAAATGTAAAAGGTAATTACGTCGACTATCGCGTTTTTCTTAATAAAGAGGGTATAAAGGGACTGGCATGATAGATAGCAGGGCAGTTGATGGTGAGCTGGCGTGGTGAGAATACTGTAACAAGTAAAAGTGGTAACGAATTGCTGTACTGATTGTTAAGTAGATAGAAAGTACTTAAGAAGAAATAAAACAAGTGTTTGTCACGTAAGAAGGATTTTTATTACAATTGCATATTCAGATTTGACTATACCTACCTACATCATAACTGACATTTTAAATTAAAATAATAAATAAAAAACTTTTGGTTAATGCATTTAATGATGTTTGAACTCAGCAACAGGTCTAAGATTCAATTAAAATTTTGAAAGTAACCAAACACCACTGGCAAGAGTATTCCGCCAATTTCTGGAGAATTTGATTGCGCTAGCAACATTATTGGTGTGTTTGTGTGCGTATCGGCGCGTGTAAATACGAGTTGTTCACAACTACATGAATCCATTTTATGCCTCACGTGTGACGCTTCGGCCGTTTGAAACTATCATTCTAGGCGTTATTTTATTATTCTAAGGACACAAGGACATTAGGCGTTATTTTTTTATTTAATTTATTTAAAATAATTTCACAGCATTACCGTTAGTACTATTTAATTCACTGTAAATTACAAAAATAATTTAACATTACAATATATTACATATTAGGTAGATCCAATTACTGAAAAATTACATCCATCCATCGCCTCACAGTACCTTAAACATTCACGACACAGAATTATCCAGCTACTTCCAAAAACGTCCAAATTCGACGCCGATGCGAGAAGCGTATTAAGTTCTCGTAAGGCTCGAACTAGAGGAGCGTTTTTCGCGCCTCAGGGGCAGCCAACAGTAGTCCGAACAATCGGATAACCTGACTGACCAGCTCTGAGCAGTCAGAACATCCTCGCAAAATTTTACAAGCGCTGGTCAGTAGCACATAATTTCGTCTAACCTCGAGGGAATTATACCCAAATTTTGTTGGATACAAAAATTTATATCATACATGCACTGAAAATCACGGGGTATGGCCCTAAATCGGTGTCCACTTCTTTTATAGAAAAACACTGTCAAATGCTTCAGCTCATAAAATTTTCCTTTCATAGACAAATTTTTACTCGAGTCATACGTTTTTCAGAAATCTTGAAAAAGTCAACCTATTAGGTAAGGTTAGGTTTGTGTTATAATATACCAAAAAAAATTATGGTTTCTGAAAATAAAAACGCTTTCCTAAGTCCTAGTAGTCGTTAGTATCATATCAATCAAGTAGGCCTTATTTTAATAATGCTCTTTGCTCTAGAAGTGTGGCACAACTTGTGGCATTAATGTATGTATAAGTCTGTGCGGGCTGACTCAGGCTGACTCTGGTTCAGTGATAAATTCAAAAATCAAAACTTTATTCTTAACTAGCTGTACTCCGTGGTGTTACCCGCTCATCCCACGGGAACACTACATTTATTGGGGATGTAAAGTATCCTATGTCCTTCCCCGGGACTGAAACTATCTATATACCAAATGTCATCTAAATCGGCTCAGCGGTTTAAGCGTGAAGAGGTATAACAGACAGACAGACAGACAGACAGACAGACACACTTTCGCATTTATAATATTAGTATGGATTAGACGGTCCGCAACTTCAGCGGTGTAAAACATCTCGATTGTAGTCGGCTAAATTCTATAACCATCTTTGGATGTTCAGCTCTCTTTCTACCAAGATTGGTTAAAATCGGTCCAGCCTTTTAGGCGTGATGATTGGACGGACATTTTTACCAACAGACGACGCCGTTCGTCTGGTGCCGCGTATACGTGGGATGAAACAAAATTAATTGTTAAGTAACGAATTGCTTACACATTTTTCATCGAAATTACCTTTAAAAACCTTTTCTTATATACAAAGGATAAATAAGAAGCCAAAATTGTATGCGATCCACTGCAGGACAAGTGGGACTCGAACCCACGACCTCTGTCTAACCGGACCAGTGCTCTTCCAACTGAGCTACAGCACCGCTATGCATGAGAAGTTTCATGCGGTTTGTAATGCCTTCTCATTCCGCTTTTTTTCAGCGCCCTCTGTATTTTTTTTTAATGCTAAGCACGTTCTCGATGCTCCAACACGTACGTAAACCTTTCCGCTTCCGTTCCCGCTCCCGTCGCCGCTTATGTCTTGTTCCATCTTGATAACTCGAGATGACATTTGCATATTTTCATGCATGTTTAATTCGGCTCCAAGTTGAATTGTTAACGGAGGATAGTTCTCCAATCTCGGCGCAAAATGACTTAACCGACTGCCATTTTCCATTAAAATAAGCCTTTTTAGAACTGCTCAGTTCTCTAGATCTCCACTATTAGAGAGACGTAACAGTCTAAATGAATTGAGCGAGTTAAGCTGTTTTGTTTTTAGCTTCAACTTTTGCCTGGAGGAGTTGAGGCGACAGAGAAGTTTGTCGTGATTTCATATTATTATAGAAATGTAAAGCCAACGAAATGAATAGGCAGCAGATGGAATTGGTACTCAGTAAATATAGACATTATATAAAAAAGTTTGTCAACATTTTTGGATATTTAATCCTCAAATGTTTACTGTCGCGAAATTGAACAAGAACAAACACAACGTGTATTCTGTTCATCTATATTTAAAAATGTTTGTGTTTCCTTTCTACTGCCTTTTTTCAGCCGACGTCAAAAGACTAAGTCTTCAGTTTTTTTTCTTGTATATTTTTTTTAGGTATGTACCCCGATTACTCGAAAACGACTAAACCCATTTGGAATATTATTTCTTTGCTTCAAGGAGTATACTTCCTAGTTGATGATTTGGTGTACGGACGCCTGGCCGGAGACACACGGGCTGTCGATCGCTTGGTTGCGTTTATTCAGCCCAATTCCCAGTTGGGGCCAACGGTTACTATTCCGGCGGCGCTCCCATACAGCCTTCTTTCTCAAATCCTCTTATTCCCCTGCAGAAAGAATGGAAATCTTTGAGGTTAATGTCCTTCAGCTCTTCCTCTCCTAGTTCATCTTTCCTGAAAATGCTATAGCGTACTGCCGCATACGTGCGACTCGTGGTCTCTTCCTGGCTGCATTGCAAGCAGTACGGATTACTTACCACACCCGTGATTATGCCTGTTAATAATCTTAGATTTTCCTTACATAGTCCCAGTAGATACCTGGTCTTTTTTCTGTTTATACCTCCCAGTATCATCTTCGCTCTCACGTCATTGTCTATTGGCCTCTTCCTCCATTAACCTAGCTAACTCCTTTCGTGACTTCTGCCGATATTGGCAGTGCAGGTTCGGGTACTATGAGTTCCCTCTCTGCTCCTAGCCTCGCCATCTCGTCTGCCCTTTCATTCCCTGTCACACCCTGATGTCAAGGTACCCATGCTATCGTAGTCTTTGTGTGTTCTCCTAGTTTGTTTAGGGCTTTCCTACATTCCTTTACCAAGAACGAGCTTACCATCTGTTTGTCTAACGCTTTTAGTGCAGCCTGGCTGTGTGTGTATAATACAACAGATCCCCCTTCCTCTAAACATTCATCTATTATTTGCACACATCTCATTACGCCGCATACCTCTGCCTCTCTCTCAAATACGCTATCATACTTCTTAGTTGATCCCATTGTCGTATATACGTTTCGTTAACGTCTGTCTTTTCTCTCGTAAATAGAGTAAACTAAATTTTATGAAACATTATTTTTAGTATGGGTACACACCACATTTTTTATATTATCGGGTTCGATTCCCGTTATCTTGAATGAACACGAAAATTTGTGCTTGGGTCATGGTTGTTCTATGTATTTAATCATATTTTTAGCTATATAAGTATTTATATCGTCGTCTAGTACCCATAACACAAGCCTTCTTGAGATTTATGTGAGGTTGTCTGATATTTATTTAGACAGATTTTTAATTATCACAGCGATTACTATTATTTGAGGTACGATATGTTTTTTTCCAACGCAAATAGCGGAACGAACGAGACCGCAAACAAATTAATGCCTGCGCGAAACCGGACACTGCCGCTTTTCATTGCTGGCATAATGACAACGCAGTTGGTAGAGCGACGCCAAGTTCTTAAATAACTTGGGTGTGTAATGATGGATAAAACAACGTTTCGTAGAATAACAATATTTGATATTTGCTTCATTAGATATAATAATAAATGATAATAAATACCAGACAACCTCACACAAATCGATTTAGTACCAAATTAAGCTCAAGAAAGCTTGTGTTATGGGTACCAGACGACAATATACATACTTATATAGATAAATAAATTACTTAAAGAGATAGAACAACCAACATAACAACACAATAATCATAATTACATTGTATAAAAATAAAAGACATTTGACATACATGTAACGTTGATCTGTATGGGCGCGCGGCACCAGTCGCACAATGCCATCTGTATGTACCAATTTCTTTGTCCTTTCATAACGCCGAAGCGACTGGAAAGATTTTAACCATTTTTTTGTACGGGGATAGCCAAAGATGGTTATAGGATACTTTTTACCTTGCTACATTAAAAATAAATGGTACAAAAACAATAAGAGACGCGGCAGTTCGTTCTTTTGTGCCGGTACTAATATCTCTATACCTAATCAATTGCATTACAAAATACACAGTTCTACATTTATTTGAATATAATATTAACATTAGTTATAGCTCGACAAATTTCTTGTCGGCAGTTCAGACATATCAAAAAACATAAACGGGTTTACTCACGTCGTAGAAGTCGAATAACGCTCGACATGTTTCGAATCGGTACGCGATTCATCATCAGGAGAGACGATCAGTCGTACCGATTCGAAACATGTCGAGCCTTATGCGACTTCTACGACGTGAGTAAACCTGTTTATGTATTTTAATAAAGTCACTTTGACACAAGATACAAACAACAATTTAAGGTCGTTTTTCACTTGTGCCAGTTGGACATAATTTGATCTTAGAATTCCGGATAGGCTATATAATCTGACGTTGAAAGTCATCAAAGGTCACTGATGTAAACAAAGAGGAAACAGGACGAAATTTTCCGTTTATTTCAAGTAATTCCACAAAATAAACCCAAAACTATTCGCAGCCATGCCAAACAAGTTTTTCAATACAATTAAATATTTATTTCAGAAGAAGGACGAAGAATTGAGTAGCATTCCGGTAAACAGTGTTTTGAAATTAGTTGTTGACCTACCGCTCCTGACATTTTATAATGCATAAACATGAGGCATGTACATTATTACCATATGAAAAGCTATTAGCTGCTGCTTTTCATATGGCAATAATGTACGCGCCACCATTCCAGGGCCAAACCGCAACTTAGACAGCAACGTAGCATCATTGACACTTTTCTTTGCATTTATATTTTATACGTATTCTCAAAATTACAGTGGTCATTAGAACTTTGTCACACATTTTAGTATGTAGCTATGGTTGGCTAAACTCACCAGCGTATAATTTCTAAATTAGTGTAAACACAGTGTAGCCTAAATAAATATTAAACGAGTCTAATTGTATATTTGTTATTTATTAACGTTAAATTAAATTAAAATTACACAAAACAGTGAGCGTAATACTTGGCCATATTTTTACGCAAAAACCAACCGATTCAATTACTCGATGAAAACAGCTTGTTCATTTGTATACTGTTTGTTTATTCGTTGGTAATTTATCAGGAACCTAATTAATTATCACGTATTAAATATTATTATACGCAAATTGGGTTTAAGCGGCGGTGTGGTGTTCACCGGGAATGGTTTATTGCTGCCCTTTATACTCATTTGGGTCCCGTGGCGATTTGATATTAAACTTCCATGTAAATTACCTACACAGTTTCAGTCAATAGTTTTACACGATTTTTTCCAGTTTTTTTTCCTATTAAACAAGTTGCCACACTACTGTAACTAGCACATCTTTTTTTTATATAACGGCAAAACATAGTGGCTCCACTTCGCCTGATGGTAAGCAAAAAGGGGAGCCCAGAGCAATGGTCATTCCAGCAGTATGTGCAGGTTGAAATTACAGTAAGCAGGATAAGCTTTAAGTGTAAACTTTCAGCTAAACTGAGATATAATGACCATCATTATCCATTCGAACGCCGGACTACCTCGTGAGGGACTTACGTAACGCTGCGTCTTCCAGTGCGTGGTTGCCATCCAAGATTCCTTCTTCTCACCGGTCATCAGTTAGTTAGAAATGCCTAAACTAAATAACAATAAAACCTATAGTGAACAATTAAACAATCAAACCGAGACGAGTGAAAAAATATCTTATGTTTTCTAGGTCGTTGAGTGTTTTCCAAAAAAAATACGAAACTGTGTTTTTCCAGGACTTGACGTTTTGGGTTCATCCTACTCAGAATCGGTAGCATTTTCAATGTGAAGAATAAAAAAAGTGTCCCAAAATTTGTGTGAGAATTTTAGATTCCACTACGCAATGCTCGTGAAAATAAAAAGAGTTCATAGTCAAACGTGACAAATTTAAGTCCATTTTTTTTATTCTTGACATTAAAAATGGTATCGATTCTGAGTAAGATGAACCCAAAAACGTCAAAATCTGGAAAAAACAAGGATTCCGGATTTTTTTTTGGAAAACGCCCCACTTGAATTAATTTGCCATATTTTTTTCTTACAGCTTCGGACCAACTATATTTACAATAAAATCAATAATTTCTAATATTTATCTTCCTGGTCTTCGTTCTTCTCCTGTAGTTGTTCGTTCTCTTCTATCTTCTTCTCCTGAAGAGTGGCGCGTGAGTCGACTAAAGAATCAGTTCGTTTTGTGAACGCACGCACGGTGACGACAAAGCGTACTGATTCTAATGCCGGCTCACGACATCGGACCTGTCTCCTTTCTTCTTCTATCTTCTTTCAACTGCAAGTGTAGGATTTAGGCAATATTACAAAATTTAGCTGAAATCTAAAAATTCATAAATTATTCATTTTTAGGGTTCCGTACCCAAGGGGTTAAAACGGGACCCTATTACTGAGACTTCGCTGTCCGTCCGTCCGTCCGTCTGTCACCAGGCTGTATCTCAAGAACGGTGATAGCTAGACAGTTGAAATTTTCACAGATGATGTATTTCTATTGCCGCTAAAACAAAAAATACTAAAAATAAAATAAAATAAATATTTAAGGGGGGCTCCCATACAACAGACTTGTTATAGATTATGGTACGGAACCTTTCATGCGTGAGTCGGATTCGCACTTGCCTCATTTTTTTTTCATGTTATTTTTTCAAAATTAGAGTGACCGAGTTATTGTTTACAATCACGTCACACTGTTAAGTATTAGCCCAGTCTGACAAGAGAATAACTACCCTAATATTAAACTTGTTATAATATTCATTGACTTAATATAGTATTTCGCATAATCTGATAATGATACCTTTGTTTAATTTCAAATAGAATGCAATTCCTTGAAATATTATAATTCAATTAAACTATTTGTATAGATCTATTGCGAATCGCAAAAACTGCTTCCGGGAGCTATAACTTGTTTAAAGCCATAATCGTATGGCGTGACAAAAAAAAAATATTGAACCGGCCCGCAACTTTATCCACGTATTATGTTTTCTTTATTGTAGTCGGGTAAACGAAATTCACGACGTGCAGTTTGAAGACACCGGTTTGAGGTTATATAACGGTCACCCATCGCGACGACGAACGACGTTTACGACGACCCCAGAAGACGAAGAATGGGAAAAGACGACCGCCGAACCAGCCGGCAGGCTGACCCCGGCGAGGGACATGCGATGAGTTCGCATGGGAATATGTTGCACATGACGGCGGAACTGGTTCCACTCTTCAGTGGACGTGACAAGACGTATCCAGTAACAAGGTGGATTCAGGATGTCGAAGATCATGCAGAAATTTTCTCGTGGTCCCCACTTCAACAGTTGTTAGTGGCTAGACGTTCCCTGACGGGGACGGCTGCGTTGGTAAGAGAAATAATATTGATCTTTTTAATATGCAATGTAACATTAATAAACGAACTGTCACACAAAAAGCACTGGTACCTCCAAAGTGCAGGTTAACACTGAACCGTAAAAACTGTTACCATATGGCAATTACTATATATAATTCATTACCTAATTCATGGACATGTTTACCAAATAATAAATTTAATTTAATATTATATATAATTTGCTGATCGAAGAATGTTTTTATTCATTGGATGAGTTTTATTCAAAATGTAATCAACTAAAAACTGACATAATTTTTTGACTTAACATTATGACTAGGTATGTTGTCTTGAAAGACCGTAGAATTCAAATTATAAGATATATTTCAGTATTTGGTGCGTAATAATTTTTGTATGAACTTAATTTATAATGGAAAGTAGTATTATTGTCATTGGATTATTATTATTAGTGACTGTGCTGACTTTTCAACCATGTGTATTGCATGCCTGTAAGGTGAAATAATGTACTGTAATTTATATTTAAAATCTATGTGACCATTATTTCAAGCAATAAATGATTATGATTATGAAGAAACAATATCATATAACCAATGTTTAATGTCCAGCTATCTACGTACTAAAACTCGTGAAAATGCGTTCAAGGGGTATTTGTCAGTTCAAAAAACAAAAATCGTCTCTTCGGTGGCCAATAGTTAACAGCGTATGTGCATAGAAGTTATTTATTTTATTTATTTATTTAGAATGAATCATTAATTGTAACATTACAGTTTTGACCATTGCGCTACATCGATTCTTAATCTAGAGTAATACAAATCTATAAATCTAATACAATAATTAACAATAATACAGAATTAATAATACAAAATAAATACAATCCTTTCTAACTTCTCTCAATCACTCTCTTCCATTCGATCATCAGTCGCGCTATCCCTGTCACAAACACATCGCACTGCGGTGATGCCTCGAGTACTGAGTTGAGCAGGGCAGTCGCACGAGAAATGGGCGAGTGGCGGTACAAGTGCGTGCGTGAGGGAGCTAGTGCTAGAAGCGGTACTTCCCGTCGCCTGTTGCGGTAGTCATCGGGTACTTTTAGTTTAAGGACCTTCCCCAGGATACTGACGCTGTCGATCTTATTTCTTAGTATATTCAAAATAAATAAAAGCAGGCTTATAGACCTGCGCATCTCTAAGGATTCATAACCCAAACACCCTAACAGGTTATGTTTTTAACACGCAAGCCCATAGAAAGAGAAACGTCGTTTATACTTATATAATATTGATCGGAAAACTAGGCCTAAATTCCTTAACTTTGTACGTGTCCACCGAAAAGACGCGAACCTAAATCTGACAATGACCCTCAGCCGTGTCGGCGTGATGAAAGGACAATACAATTTTACCAACAAATGGCACTCTGCAGCTGGCGCCACGCTGCTAAATCGCGTAGTTAAGATTAATTATAGAAAACTGATTTTCGATATAGTTTCAGAATTGTAGTTATAAAATGTAGTAAGTATTGATATTTTCTCAAGTCATTACAAACTTAGCTTAGGAGTAAGTATACAGAAGTTTCTAAGTTCATATATATTAGGTGTACTTTCAGCGCTGATTAATGATGTAGCCAGCTTTCGGAGAATTCGTAATTTCACGCAAAACTTGAGAACACGAAAAACCCTTTAAAAGTTAAAAGCAAAGCCGGAACAAGACGAGTAAGTAGCTTGTCTATAGTAAACAATAATAATATGAATAGACAAAAGTATTCTTTTTCTATTTAAAAAGTGTATGGAACAGCGTGACATCCATACAACCCGATACCCACCGGCTTGACTATTTTAGCGCGTCTAAACAGGATACCCTTGAAATGTCGACAAACGTTTCACCGAATGATTCATTTCGTCGAATTTTGTTTTTATTCGACAAATTTTTACTCGTAAGTCATAAATTTTTCAGACATTTTGTAAATCAAACCAAAATATGCTTTGGATTGCCTATGCGTATGTTTGACGCCACGCCACAGATAGTTAAACAATATTAAACTTACATCCACGTCCCTAAAGCTTTCCGGGCCAGACGGGTGCATTACCAATTATGCTATAAAGCCACTACCCAAAGCGTCGAATTTAACCAGTTGCGTTATCTCTAAATGCCTTAGGGCGACATTGTAGCACTATCTATCGTAAAGATTGTCTTTATGTTGCTTTGGCTAGTGGCTTTGATAGCATAATTGGTAATGCATCCGCCTGGCCCGGAAAGCTGTGGGGACTGGGTTCAAATCCCGCTCCAAGCGTTCAATTTTTAAATTTTTCGCTTCCATACAAACATTTAGTTTACGCTAGCAGACGTTATGGCTTTAATTTAAATTGAATATTCAACTTACCCGTTATGACAGGTACCATGCAGTGCACTTTGAAAACAGTTAATATATCGCCGTCCATCATATGGAGAATACCTACCTACTGCTGAAACACATGAAAATAAACGAACAAAACATTTCACACTAGACAGAGTAAATCCTAAAAGCCAACAGTGTGCCAAAAGCTGTTTCCAATATTTAATTATTCGTCCTCAAAATGACAGGGAGTAATCCGATTAAAGTAAATACGGCTCAGCAATTCCATTCAATAAACAAAGTGATTGTTTTAAATGTCAAACGGCTCCCGCCATTTTGCGGATTAGGTATATGAGATTTTAAAAGGCATTGAGGATAATTTGTTTGACACTGACGTATGGCGATTTTCGCGAGGTACCTAGATATTGGCCATATCATTAGGTTAAAAATTTAATTGAATAGGTCATAAACGGCCGTGGCAACGCAACGCTGAAACGACGTTCGATGTCAAGTTATCGTGCTGTGAATTTCAACGGTACGATAACACAACGATCGGCGTCACCTCAACGTAACGTAGAAAAGATTATAATATACACATCAATTTTATTTTTGGTTTACCGTACTTACCCAGTTTAATTTTTTGTACAATGTATAAACCAGTGATCCAAAATATAATGGAAAAATATTTTTCCATTACATACTTACCGATTAAACACAAAACAATTACAATCTGGAATAATGAAATGAAAGAAAACTCATCAATTTCAATGAATGATAAAATTGGTCTTTATTTAGCTATGAACGAAATATAAACTGCGTGTCTATTATAAAACTGTCAATAGTACTTAATACAAAGGGTAATCAAACTATCTCCTATCGTTAACTTAATAAGTGCAGCTAGAAAGCAACGCATGTTTATAAATAAAGCCTATTTAAATACCTATAAAACACTTTTATTACAATGTTTTTTCTAAAGCATTGAATCATTGTGGAATTTGTTGCATAATAAACTTGCCCGACCAAAAATACTTTATATTGATTATTTTCATTATTTTGTTTAAAATCGGAAAAAATGGACACGAAAATATATATGATAATAATTTCATCCGTTTGCCAATTAGATGCGTTTAAGTGTCTCTATAGTAAGAATTTTGTAATAACGTACGATTGACTTGAAAGGGCAAGTAAAAGTCAAAAGATTAAATATGAATAATTTTTCAAAGGCTTTCATGCCACTTTAGAGCCAAATGGCCTGTCGCGTGACGATGGCAAGAGGCCCGACGGAATGACCCTCGTGCCCTGGCAACAGGGACGGCCATTAATATGGGACTCCACATGTGTGGATACCCTAGCGCCGTCCCATTTGGGCACGACGTCGTTGAGGTCAGGTGGAGCGGCTGCTGCGGCCGAGACAGCCAAGCGTCGCAAATACGCAGCTCTTGGTGATAGCTACGTATTTGCGGCGTTTGCCGTGGAGACCTTAGGACCGTGGGGACCGGAAGCAACTAAGCTTTTCAAAAAGCTTAGTTATTTACTTACCCGGTCCTCCGGTGATCGTAGGGCTGGCTCGTTCCTCGCCCAACGCATTGGCATTGCCATCCAGCGAGGTAACGCGGCCAGCCTTATGGGCACCCTACCTAATGGTAGCGACATAGGGGATATATGTACATATAGTTTAGGTCCCAATAGTTTAAGTTAGGTTTAATTAGATCATAATTTAAGTTTGTTAAGGTTTAGTTATATACTTTTAATTTTATGTTGTTTTTTCTCTAATAAAGCTCAAAGGCTTTATGTTTTCACAATCTAAATTATTTATTGCGGTATGAAAGTACTATTCCTGGAAGTGGTGGTTAACATAGGTCTTAAAAAATGGTATATCCCATTTTTTTGTGACAGAGTTGCTATTTCACCGGCGAGTATACTGCAACAAATTTCGGAAAACAATTACAAACATGCCATTAACATTTTAATATTAAATACATCTTTAAACAAAAACATCTTTAAACATAATTTACTGAATCTTACCTTCATTTGAACGGTATTTAATTATAGACATAAACATTTTTGCTATAATATTATTTCTTGAAAAAGAAACTTCTTCCAATGATTACTTTATACATAGCAATATTTCTATAAACTTAAATATTATTATTCAATTTACTGCGATCGACACACCTGATCTACAATAAAACAACAAGTTTTTCTAAAGTTGGTTGAAAATAAATATAATTTACAATTAAACTTGTTAAAACTTATTTTTAACCCGTATTCATATTTACAAAATCGAATACATTGTTTATGTCATTTTCATTTCTTGGAATTATTTAAGCACGTTCTATTTCAAATAAAACTTTATACCTTATCCCTAATTATTCTCTACAATATTTTATGATAATTTAGAATATTTCAGCTTTTGATGTCAATACGTGATAAATTATTATAAAGCGTTCATTAGAATGTTTAAAAGTAGTTAATTATACTAATTATGAACTTACTTTTGATGAAAATGGTTTTCAATTCATCAAAGTCAATATATATAATATATTATCATACGTCTAACTGCAAGTTTAGGTCAAAATAATTTTTTTCATTAATTGACGCATTTAACCACCTTAATTATTTTGTTTTAGAAAGGTACAAAGATATATTTTACCTAAAAATAATAAAATGTATTCTTCATGACTTATTTCTCCGACCAGACTAATCTACTACAAGTCGTCATTTCGTAAATATAACCGAAAGTCGTTTGTATTTCTCAAGAGAACTGAATATTTCAGAAAACGGACGCGAATATAATTCCTCCGGTCTTTCTTATTTTATTCGATCTCGTATTTTTCAAACCCAAAATACGACCAAATCCAAATGAATGTTAAATTTAAAAGGTTTTAAAACGAATTGTGTTCATTTTAACCGTAAATAATCTGGATTACTTAGAGGAAAACGTTTTCCGCGTAGAGCAAAATTAGAATATTTTAAATACCATCAAATTAAATATTTACATGAATTATCTTAAGAGCCATGTGGAATTTATATGAACTTTAACCATCGCCATCAGAAGTAAGTATATTTTTATCTTAAAACTATAGCTTAGCCATTGTTTTAGGCAATTGGAATCATTAAGTTTTCCTGAAGCATTCCCAATATCCCCATTATATTTTTTCTTGATTTTAATTGTATGTCAACTATTTTAATTGTATGTCGTATAGTTCTTTTATATCATTTTTGAACAACTCGATGTAACATTTTTTGTGTATATAACATCACTTTGGTCTATACGGAACTACAAAGGAAAAAATTTCAAAGCAGTTGTCAGTGCTATTTTTTCCTTACTAATGTCACTTAGACCGAAGTAATGTTTATAGATTCTGTATTCCAAAAATGTATACAATTGGAAAAAAAAATATATGAATACCTTTCGAAAACTTAATGTTCCCAATTATCTTATTGTAGTTGCCAATTTCCTTGGGGCATTTCTTATTTATTCAAACTAACATGTCTGCATCTCGTTTGTACCGTCTAGTGCCTTAACAATACTTAAAAACGTTAATACGAAATAATAATAAAAGATAATACGCAGGCTGTGATTTCGAGAAGTATGAGAAAAATGCACCAATAAAATTGGCAACTGTTGCTATGGCTTTTAGCGGTTCTTATCAATTATTGCTGTAACTACACTAGTTTTTGATTTATGGAAGACCAAACACAAACCAGGGTGAGAAAAGAATATCCCAAAGTAGGTACAATTCCTTATAAACGAAATAAAAAAACAAAATAAAAAATTTCGTTATTTTCATGACACTTCTAAAAAAAAAGGAAAACTTGGACATAAATATTTTGATGTAACAATACTTTTTTTTACTTAAACGCATTTTTCATTGATTTTTTATTATATAAATAAAAATTAACTCGCCTTACAGTGGGACCAAAAAGAGTAGAAATTAAAAAGTGGCAATACTGTAGTGTCGGACTGTATATTCACACACAATTAAATAAGATTTTACACACATCGATTAAAATGGCAATACATAAGATAATAAAATGACATGTTCGTCTGGGATATTCTCTAACAATTTTTATGGATAGACGAAACCCTGGTTTCGCATTGAGTCTAGGCACTGGTAGGATAATTTATAATATATTAGATAGACTCGATAGTATTTCGTAAGAGAATGTTATAAAATTTTAATATCCGCGTTATATAATCTTAATTATGCGTCAAGATTCGAGTTGAACTCTATTTATATACACGTTGACTGGTGTAATTACCAAAACCAATTGATTGGTTATGCGTATCTATTTAGTTCTTAATTAGAAATTCTTCCTATGTGGCTGGATCAAAATATAGATGCAGAAGATATTACTCCTGGGCACTCATCTATAGGAAGTCTGAGCCCAGCTTCGCTGCTTGTTCATATTTTTGTATATTACAAAACTTGGCATAACTGGAATAAAGGATAAATACTATCACAAAACGTAATTTTGAATTTTAGTCATATATATTTTTCCTCAATGTATTTTCATGAATAGAACCAAGAAAAGTCGTTTTTACGCCAAAAGCTTTATGGCTGTCGTTCAGTTACGTAACCGTTTATTTTTGATAATGGTCCATTTAAGTACCTTCTTTTACTTCTTGGTAATTTCTGTATCGAAAAGATAAAAAGTAATTGTACGTGATTTAGGGGGACATTAACTTTTATTAACGTTTTATGCAACTGCGTCCAATAAACGATTTTTTTTATGACACGGCTTAGAACATATTTTCTTGGTTTTATTGTATTAGGTATATAACATTAATTATATCTACTGTATACTTTTCACTATATTTAATGACATCTATAATATGTAATATGGGGATCACCTCTAGTGGAATAAAAATTCTTGTCATAAATTCGATTGTCATAACTCATTTCGCATAATGGCTTTCGTCATACATGTTATTTGTCATAAATTGTTATTTGCATAAAAAATTTACGTCATAATTGTTGTTCGGCAGGCTGTTCATAAGCATAATTTATTATGGCACAAAATTTCAAATCATATCATTGAATGTCATAATAATTGATAGTACGAAGAAGAGCAACGCATAAATTATGGCTTTCATAATTATTAATGGCAATAGACATTATATAGTAGAAGTTATATCACATGTACCAAAAATATAACATTTGAAATAATGATACAAAACTTACAGCAGAAAAACAAAATGGGGGGACGGGGGGGCGAAGCCCTCCACAAGGGGGGCTCGGGGGGCGAAGCCCCCCGCATTAAGAAGTCCTCCTCCACACTGACCTCTTAGTTGTAGGTTAGGTTAGGTTAGAACTGTGAACCTATAAATACGAACATCGGCCAGAAAAGTAGGTTAGGTTAGGTTAGGTTAGTTGTAGGTTAGGTTAGGTTAGAATTGTGAACCTACAAATACGAACATCGGCCAGAAAAGTAGGTTAGGTTATTTTTTGAAAGAACTGCGACCCCCTCAGAAATGAACTGCTGCCAGAAAACCAGGCTGATGTTGAAATAAAAAATTAGGAGCTGGATATTTATGTTCTTCAGTATTATGCGCCAATGCACGATATGCATAAGAACATTATGACGATTAATGATTATGATTCAGGTTGATATGCTCCAAAATTATATGACATTCCTTACTTATGCGTAAAAACATTATGGTCATAAAATTGATGCGGATCAATTAATGACTATACACCTTATGCGCAAGGACTATTATGACAAAAGTGGTTATGCGAATCGACATTATGGCTTTAAAATTTATGCAACCCAATATGGAACCGTAATATGACATGACTCGATGTCATATTATAAGATACATTACATAGTATAAATACTGCATAGAGATAAACTAATTAGATAACGATCACGCATCCAATACAGTTACCTACCATCATTTTAAACCGAATTGGAGGTTGCTATGATTTCTTGAGATTTGGTAACTATAAGATATTTTTTGTTAT
This sequence comes from Apotomis capreana, assembly GCA_947623375.1. NCBI lineage: Eukaryota > Metazoa > Arthropoda > Insecta > Lepidoptera > Tortricidae > Apotomis > Apotomis capreana. The sequence continues at coordinate 17,294,891 of OX392519.1, forward strand.
TTGTACCTTTGTACTTTGAGTAGCATCATCGAATTTATTTAACAATGACGAAAGCACATTGAAGAGTGCGCTCATATTGAAATAAATGTGTCTCCAGCTCATGTGTTCTTGTACAAATATTAATTTGCGTGAGTGAAGTATAAGAGTCATAAAACGATATTATATAACTTTAATTAATGATAAAAAAACATTTTAATACTAAGTATTAAATTATAGTTGTGTTAGTATTTAAGCGTTTGGTGAATATTTTTAATGGTAATATTTACAAATAACAATCGTAACTATAATATTGTATTATATTATATTCAATTAGGTTAAAACGAGATCTGCTTAATGGTTTGCTCTTCTTGTGACAATAACAAATATATGATAAAGCGTTTAGCTTTATCTCAATGAAGCACTAATTTCACACTTCTTCAGATAATAGTATTATTTGCATCGTTTTGTTTACCGTAGCCGAATCTGTCCCTTCTTTATAACACTTAAAATTACAGTTACTAATTTATGTAAAATATCAAATTATCAGAATAATATGTTGATGTTGGCATTTTAAATACTCGCAAAATTTTCGTGATAGAATTGTAATTAACAGCTGCGTCACACATTATTGACAATAAAAAAAAGACCATATTTCATGTATTCGTTAAATCTCACAATTTACTTGTTTCTAATTCAGATAACATTGTTTCGTTTCATGTCGCCATTTTCTCGCTCCAGTTGCTTTTCAAAGGAAATTAAATGTTTGTGCAAACATTTTTTGTTACGCCTGTGAATATTTGTAGCGTTACTAAAAAATATATACATATAGGTATTGTATTTGTTTATAATAAGCTTTCTTGTAAAATAAATTATTCATGGCATTATATTATGTCAAATATTAATATGAAGCCTCTGTGAAAATTAGTAGCAACATGAATGCGCATTTTTTTTAATCTTCTATTTTATGTTATCTATTTATAACAAAGTCACTGACATTCGCAACGTGGAAGTCTACTTCATTACACGTTATTTTTGGTACGTTATCGTAAAGACTTTGGTTTCTATCATCATTTTTCCCTTATTGATTTTATTATGAGTTACAGTCAGGAGGAAACATCAAAGAATTGTTTTTATAGTTTCAAAAACACATCAGAACATTAGTAACATAAAATATTTTTTTTTTGAAATCCTAGATACTTTGAAATTATCTCCGGGACCAAACAATGAAAATTGGCGATCACTCCTCAAAAAATACCAGATAAAGAAAAGTCAAATAGAAAAAGATTCTCGAAATTTCTCAAGTAGGCATCTACTTGAATTTTGTATTTTGTATCCTGCAATAAAATGCTGAGTTTGTGTTTAGCGTAAAGATAAAACTTAACTTGTGTACGTCGAGCGGAAAAGCTATTCATCGTCACCACCACAGCAAAAAACAGTGCTCCAGGTGTTCAGAAGGTAAATAGTAAAGCTTCCTCACACTGATTCGTGTTGGAATGTGGACCATTACAGGTCTGCTGATGAAAAGGTAGGATTATAACTTGTGGCATGGAATCGGTTGCGTTTTTAGTACACGCACTAACTAATTAACTTCACCACTTGTTTATATTTCATAGATCTCAAATAGATGCCCTGGGTATCTTAAATTGGATTACAGTATTCGGGATTTTTATACTCCGATGATTTGGGATATATTTCGACAATTTCACGCAATTGTTTTTAGGATCTGACAACTTGGAAATCTCACGGGCGTTAAGGGACTATCTTTCGGAATCTAATATTTTTGGGATCTGACTGAAGGGAAGGCTTAGCTGGTCCGCATCGGTCAGCGCGCAGTGTACAGCGCCGCAGCGCCGGCGCAGACGATGGCTAGAAGGGGCGCATGCGCGATGGAGGAGTTGCACTCGTCGGTCTCGCAGCAGTAGGTTCGGGCTCCCCACCATTCTGAAATAGGAGGTGGTTTTAATGTTTTTATACATTATGTACAGACACAGGACAGGCTTATTAAGCACGATGGCCATTGCTATGCGCAAACGCTAATTTGCGTGCTCATTGCCGCGGACACGCATCTTGAAGTTGTATCTTCAGACCTCACGATAAATCACGTCATATTTTATACAAACAACCAATTAAATACAGGTCACCAGTGGCTTTTGCGCAGATCAGGCAAGAGATCCCTCTGTGATGTTTACTTCTGAGATAGAAGTAGGTACATACTTATACAAATAAACGAATGGGAAATGCCAATTTATTCCTAAAGAAATAGTAAAACAGCCCACATTTTTTGTTGAAATAATGTTTCTTTTTTTATTATAGGTATGACACTTTTCAAATACTAATTCGTAATGAAAGTGCGAAAGTAGCTGCGTTGTGGCACGGACGGTACAACACTATACGTACGGCCCCTATGGCATTAAAATTAAATGTATGGTTTAAGACATTTATTTCTCGTAAGAATTTGATTCACATAAAAAAGATCTAGGGGAGCCTAACATTATAGGAGAGACCAAGGCGTCCAGACTCGGCTGGTTCGGGCACGTTGAGAGAATGGGAGAGGATCGTGCCGCAAAAACTGCTTATCTGGGACGACCGAGTGGTCGCAGACCCGTAGGACGGCCTAGGTATCGCTGGAGTGATGAAGTCCAAAAAGATCTCAGGGACATCTGGCTTAGGATCGTGGAGAGTGGCGTGATCTGTTTTCGGAGACCAAGATCCACTTTCGGTCGTTGCGCTCAGTTAGTTAAAGTAACAGATAATTTCATGCAAATTATAAATGAATAACAGACTTAACAAGTGTCGAGTACATAAAAAATAAAGGTAAAGGTAACATTTGTTGTGTACTATAAAGTGTTTACATACATACATACATTTGTATTACGGAGGTAGATTTCATTTCGCCGCTTGGTCTGTACATAAGTACCAAGTAATTTAGGATAAATAGAATACTAAATTTCAGGCTAATAGGCACGGTATCTGTACCGAAGAGAGGGGTATTGTGCCGCCTAATTTCGTATCATAACATTATATTCAAACCAATGACCGCTTAGAATTTGTCAATGTTTCGAAGCTTTCCTTTGATGTTGTTATCGAAGATTCTTGAACATGTACACAAAAGAAATATTTTACTTTTCCTATAAAGGCCTTGTAATAAAAATAGTTCAGTTAAAATTAAAAATAGCTCTTTTGATCTGTGTAATGTATTTATACTTATTTCTATCTCTCTCGACTTCTAAGATGCATGTTGGTAAGTATTTGATAACATTTTTGATAAGCTGTCCCACAATAATAAAGGAATTATTAAAAAAAACAACATATTTTTTATTGTATACTTAATAATTATAAATATTATAAAAATGTGTGACTGTAAATAAAAAATTATGTAAAAAACAACGTATTTTTATTGGATAATAATTAGGTATATTATCCAAAATGTCATTTTTGATAAACTGTCCCCCAATAATAAACGAATTATGTAAAAAAGCAACAAACAATAATAAACGAATTATGAATCTTATTTTTTATTGGATAATATACATTATTATCCAATAAAAAATACTACATACTATAATGATGCTTGCTCCTTCATGTTAGCCCTTTTGCATCTATAAAAGATGATTTAAATGCAGCGTCGAATAAAGCTGGCTGGATAACCACCTTCACTTGATATACATTGATGATTCAATAAAAATATGTTGACATTTTGTGGATTAGTTAATACAAACAAATATTTTGTCTTGGAGCGTCTACATTCAGAAAAGTATAATTTCGACAACGGAAAGGGACACAGCTGTCGCGTGTCGTGTCTCGAGAATTTGTATCTAATTATTTTACTGACGGTTGAGAATACATCAAAAGTAAAACACTGAAAAACCAAGACATATTTTGTGTTCTTACCTAAAATTGTAGTGAGTTGAATAATTTTACATATAGCTAGCTGAGCCGACAGGTTATTTGACTGTAGCTGTTAATCGCTCAAGAAAGTACCTAAAGTGTGGGTTTTACTTGTTTCAGCTTAGCTCAAAATATTTCTTTCGCAAGTCCGGATATTCAGACAAATGAAGAAAATGTGTGTCTGTTTATTATTCTAAAGTGTATCATCCTTCATGCCACATTTATGGACATTTTCACCCCACTTGCTCGGAAAATCTCCGTTTAAATAATAGCGCGAAATCTGCGTGTAAAATTTTATTCACTAGTGTGCAAATGTCATTTGAAATTCGAACACGATGATTGTGATTATCTATGATGCATGTAACTTTTTTTTTAATGTGTGCTTTTCTCTTGTTTATTTAGTTTGGCTTTGAGCGTGTTAATAGTTAAGTTGAGTCCTTGCCGTAATGAGGTAAAAAACTGTGGGTTCCGTACGGCTGCAAAATTATTTGGCTCCTCGTGTCTTGAAATCCTCGCTACGCTCTGGAATCTTTGAACCATTCGCTTCGCTCTGCTTTCAATTTCAACAGTCGCGCGAAATAACACCTTAAAAAATAACTAATGTATTAGCAGATAAACCTTGAATTTATATTAGTGGTCTGTGCCTAAAACATCATCAATTTTAATATTTTTTCCTCGTGAATAAATAACTAAATTGGTATAGAAAACCTATTAGCAATATGGTTTTAATAGCTGGCAGCGGAAATTACCCCGTGCATGCAGTTATTACGTGAGTTGCCAGTCATGTGATGAACGGCAGATATCACGTTATGTGGTAATTAAAGGGTTTTTATGAGCGATATAATTCAACGATTTATTTTTAAAACATGAAGGTTTTTCCACAATTTTATAGTAAATCGATGGATAGCAGTGTTATAAAGTGAGGCATTAAGTTCGCCGTAAATTGAAATTAAGTTACGGATTTATAAAACGGTAATTAGACCAATTCTTATGTATGGCTGTGAAGCTTGGACACTAACACTAAAAGAAGAAAGTCAGCTCCTGGTAGCGGAGAGAAAGGTTTTGCGGAAGATCTTGGGGCCTATCAAAAGTGATGACGGAACTTGGAGGATTCGGAAGAACGCCGAGATCGAGGAGTTAGTGGCCGAACCAAATATCATCGGCGAGATCTAATCCCACAGATTTCGCTGGTTTGGTCACGTTCTGAGGATGGATGAGGATCGGGCGGTCAAGAGCGCATATCTGGGACGACCTACTGGTCGTCGTCCAGTGGGCCGACCCAGGTATCGCTGGGGTGACAGTGTGGAGGCGGATCTGTGTCAGCTTCAAGCCGATGACTGGCAAGAAGTAGCACAGGATCGGGACCGGTGGCGTCCTCTTGTTTCGGAGGCCAAGATCCTCTTTGGGTCACTGCATCACAATAGTTAGTAAATTGAAATACAGTTAACTCGGAATTGGAATCGTACCTAATACTGTTACTAGAACTGTAAAATTGAATTGGAAATATCATTTGGAAAATATTTATTTTCTTCCAGGTATTCCTGAACATTATAAAAACATTTATTCAGAAACAATACAGAGATAATAATTAACATAAAACCTTATTACCATATTTAGTTTTAGTAAGCTTATTTGATTTTTCCGGTGTATTGGAAGCTAGCTGGTTTTTAGGATAACCGCAAAGCAATAAGATGACCGGGTACATTTGAAGTAAATCTGAAATCTGAAATCGGATATCGTTACCTTTTCAAGGCCTTGTTAACTGCATATCTGTGGACATCTGTTATTGGCTTTATGTTCTAGCTATAAGCATTGTTATACAACGTGTCCCAAAATTCAACGATAAGCGGGCACCAGAGGACGGATCTGGTCATGATACCTCGAGAAAAAAAAGAAAAAAAATATATCTCAATCCCTTTAGAAATTATTTAAAAAAAATGAAATTCTTAAAATATCGACACCCCTAATGGTATTTTTAACGACCATGTCTTTAATTTTTGGAATATTTCAGATATTTTTTTTGTATCGGCTACCTAAGTAGCACTGCTATCCACCGCAGCCTTTAAAAATATCAGAATACATGTAGTTTTAACACAAAAAATAATCAAGATTATTTTTACCTCAATTCTTTTAAATGTTTTTTTCTTTCAGTCCACTTTCAATCATCATGGTGCATAAAAAAAGTATTGACACTACTATGGCAAGTGTTTTAAAAAGTTGACGCAACTAACCAAGATTCCAAAATAGTAGGATACTCTTGGAAAACTAGCCCCGAAAAAAAAACAGCTATTTTTAAACAAGAACCGACATTTTTTAATGTTGATAGTAATCACTTTTACGTGCTACCACTAACCCGTCCCGAACTCAAACTTGAACTATGCTGCTGCAGAGACACACTGAGGCACCCTCTGGGTGGAAAGGCTAGCCTCCAGGAGCGGGTCACCGGCCCTCTGCTTATCCGCATCCCATCATCGGCCACTTCCGAAGTGAACTAAGACAAAGACTAGCAAAGCAATCTAACCTATGCCCACCCCAAGTGCTTCCCATAACTTGCAGTCTGATCTAGGCGAGATGGGTACCGTAGAGTGCACACCAAGACAATGACCGCATCTGCCCTGTCTTCGCGCTCCCGTACCGAGTCCTCTCGCTCCTCAGTATGGCCACTATGACGCCCACCATAGTACGGCGTTCACCAACCCAGTGAATGCACTCCTTTAGGGTGTGCTGGGCGGTGTCATCCGGGTCGCCGCTCGCGGTACCCCGGGCTGGTTTCCCTGCCGATTCGATGCAGGTAATGATCGATACACCCATGTCCGGTCATTACCTGCGCCAGTCGGAAGCCAATGCTCCCATGAACCCTCTCCAACCAGTGGTCGAACTATGGGAGGAGTGCCCCTATGGTGCGGGCTTCAAGGGGGAGTCCTCCAGGTCGTTCCTCCACCGGTCCCTCACCCAGCGCTGCACCTGTCGGCGCTCCTTACGCAGCTCTTCGGAAGCGGGGAACTCATTAAGGGCTCTGCTCTCACCCGCTCCCTGTGTGCCCCCACGAGCCCCTGGGCATCCAGCTCCCAGGGCGTGGTGCCCGCCAAGGCGCCCGCTGCCACAGCACTTTGGGCGGGCATAGGTTAGCCTGCTTTGCTAGTCTTTGTTTTAGTCCACTTTTGTGGCCGATGATGGGATGCGGATAGGCAGAGGGCCGGTGAACGGCATTTGGAGGCTAGCCTTTCCACCCAAAGGGTGCCTCAGTGTGTCTCTGCAGCAGCAGAGTTCAAGTCTGAGTTCGGGACGGGTTAGTGGTAGCACGTAAAAGTGATTACTATCAACATTAAGAAATGTCGGTTCTTGTTTAAAAATAGCTGTTTTTTTTTCGGTGCTAGTTTTCCTAGAGTATCCTACCATTTTGGAATCTTGGTTAGTTGCGTCAACTTTTTGAAACACTTGCCATAGTAGTGTCAATACTTTTTTTATGTACCATGATGAGTCAAAGTGGACTAAAAGAAAAATTAATTCAAAATTTTTGGGGTAAAAATAATTTTGATTATTTTTTGTGTTAAAACTACATGTATTCTGATATTTTTAAGGTCTGTGGTGGCTAGCAGTGCTACTTAGGTTGCCGATACAAAAAAAATATCTGAAATATTCCAAAAATTCTAGACATGGTCGTTAAAAATACCATTAGGGGTGTCGATATTTTAAGAATTTCATTTTTTTTAATAATTTCTATAGGGATTGAGATATATATTTTTTTCTTTTTTTTTCTCGAGGTATCATGACCAGATCCATCCTCTGGTGCCCGCTTATCGTTGAATTTTGGGACACGTTGTATATGTTCTGTAATGCTGTTGATGTTCCAAATAAATAAAATAAAAATAAAATAAGTATAAAATAAAAATAAAATAAGTATAAAAAAAAAAAAAAATAAATAAATAAATAAAAAAAAAAAAAAAAAATAAAAAAAAAAATAAAAAAAAAAATAAAAAAAAAATAAAAAAAAAAATAAAAAATAAAATAAAATAAAATAAAATACTAAAAATTAAGTAAAAAAAAATAAAATAAAATAAAATAAAATAAAAATAAAATTAAAATTAAAATAAAAATAAAAATAAAAATAAAAATAAAAATAAAAATAAAAATAAAAATAAAATAAAAATAAAATAAAAATAAAATAAAAATAAAATAAAAATAAAATAAAAATAAAATTAAAATAAAATTAAAATAAAATAAAAATAAAATAAAATAAAAATAAAATAAAAATAAAATAAAAATAAAATAAAAATAAAATAAAAATAAAATAAAAATAAAATAAAAATAAAATAAAAATAAAATAAAAATAAAATAAAAATAAAATAAAAATAAAATAAAAATAAAATAAAAATAAAATAAAAATAAAATAAAAATAAAATAAAAATAAAATAAAAATAAAATAAAAATAAAATAAAAATAAAATAAAAATAAAATAAAAATAAAATAAAAATAAAATAAAAATAAAATAAAAATAAAAATAAAAATAAAATAAAAATAAAATAAAAATAAAATAAAAATAAAATAAAAATAAAATAAAAATAAAATAAAAATAAAATAAAAATAAAATAAAAATAAAATAAAAATAAAATAAAAATAAAATAAAAATAAAATAAAAATAAAATAAAAATAAAATAAAAATAAAATAAAATTAAAATAAAAATAAAATAAAAATAAAATAAAAATAAAATAAAAATAAAATAAAAATAAAATAAAAATAAAATAAAAATAAAATAAAAATAAAATAAAAATAAAATAAAAATAAAATAAATAACTGTATCTAACAGTATTGAGAAAAGCTATGCAATTAATTTTTTTTAACTAGGAAAATAAAACAAAAACAAGGAAATAGTAGATTGTACGACAAGCGCATAAAACGCATCATTTTACACGAGACGTTTATCCATCCGAGCGAGCTTGCGAGCGAGGATGAATATAAAGTCGAGTGTAAAATGCGTTTTATGGACGAGTTGCACACTACTTTTCACTTCGATTGCGAGGAAATGAAACTGTATCATGTAAATAACATACATACACATCTCATGTATACCTACTTAAAAACAAATTTAATTAAAATTTAGTTACTTTAAATATTTCTCATTGCTCTAATAGCAATGAGAAATATTTAAAATAATAGTTTAAAAAGTAATAAATGATAGTACATAAAAGTTACAAGTTTATTTCAAGAAGTTTTATTGTGTACTTTGGCTGTTGGTATATTTGCCTTGGTCTTAGAATACTAACAAAACGAAATAAAATAAAGAGTTAAAACCCGTTCCAGACCTTCCGATCCGATCCGATTTATCGGAAGAAATCGGATAATGTGTAGTGCAATTGTAAGGATCTTATACACTACACATTATCCGATTTCTCCCGATAAATCGGATCGGATGGGAAGGTCTGGAACGGGTTTTATTGTATGAAGTTTTATGTTTTTTTTTTTAACTGTTTATTAAGAACCTTTTTCGTGTGGCTGTTGGACCGATCGCCTTGGTCTTCGACGATGATTTTACTTTATGCTCTAGAGCATAAAAAGGGACTTTATGTCGCCTACGCACAGCATAAAGTTGAACTTTTAGAGCGAGAGAAGTGAAAAAATATTAAGTAATCTGTACTGCCCTTTAGCTCCTTCACTTCAACTTAAATCGACTACAAAAAAACATAGCCTAATCCGGTTTGTGTTTAATCTGTGTATTTTTTACGCGTTTTTTTTTTTCATAACGCTGTAAAGCTCTGAGCACTTCAGGAAAGTTATCTCTTTGTATCTGTTAGGTACTGTTATTTATATCAAGACTAATTTAGTGCCTTATCTTCAGTGTTGTAAGATGTGTAATAAAAAACATAAATTGCTGGGGCAAAGATATTTTATCTGTCTGTGATCCGTTCTGTCTGACATTAAACCGCTCACCTGAAAACATAGCCTGTCTGTGAACAGGCAAACGGGATATCGTTCACAGACAATACGCTCAAAGCGGATTGGACTCGATCGTTTAAAGCTTTGATAGAAAAAAGACGAGAATGGCTCGATTTTCACTTCAAAAGTCTCAATCTAAGATAATTACATTAAGTTTAATCTGTACCTATATACTGTATTTGCTTAAATACTTAAAATAATACACTTATTAATCATCATAATCTTTTTTTAATTTAAAAAGTTTATTTTAAAATAAACACATACAATATATTTACAATACTAAAAACTAGAGATAAATATAAAAGAAAGGATAATTATATGTACAATGGCTTAAAGCTAATTAGAAAAAAAAAAAAAAAACATTTTCTATAAAAAGAATACCCCGTCCAGCAAGTCCGCCTGCGGCATGTTCATTATCTTTATGACTTCCATCATCATCATCTTTTTAAAGATGACTTGAACTATATCAGGGCTGTTTAGCCCTGAAAAAAAAACGTGAGAAACTTCATCCTGTACTCGATTGAAGTTATTATATGTTGATTTTTACTTTTTGAACTCTTAGAGACTGTATACATCTCTAAGAAACAGCTTAGTGTAGTATGACACTCAGAGACTTTATACATCTCTGAGGAAATTTAATAATTTTAATTTTTTTTATTGCATGTTATGACGCCTAGAGACCATATACATCTCTAAGAAATTTAGGTTTAATAATTATTTTATATTGTAAATTATTCACGTTGACGCCTAGAGACCTTATTACATCTCTGTGGAATTAAATTAATTAAGTTATTTTATTTTATTGCATGTTGTGACACCCAGAGACTTTATACATCTCTGGGTATATTTAATATTTTAAATTTATCGTTAAAATTTTATTTTAATGTTCCTACTTAACATTGATTTGGAGTATCTTACATCTCCTTTACGTGTACCAGTGTAATTAGTTATAACACTACAAATGTATCATGTAATTGTTTTAAGTATTATTTACGAAAAAATGACTTACTGTTGAGTTTCTTTCGGCTTTCTTCTCAACAGCGGTCTCCTCTTCCGAAATGCCGGTAGATTCACAATTTGACTTGTAAAAGTGCCCCTGTGGCCTACTTACTGAATAAATTATTTCATTTCATTTCATTTCCCTGACTCACTACCAGTGAGTCGGACTTTGTGTGGGAGCATAACTGCAGCTTCATCGTCATCATCCACTGCTGGACAAAGGCCTCCCCAAAGTTCTCTACAACGAGCTCCTTCTCCACTCTGAATGTCTCTGAATGTCACTGAAGTAAAATATTACTTCAGTGACATTCACCGGCATTCAAAGTTAGTTACCAAAAATTTGTCGATGCCAGTAAAATTAATTAGTACCACTAAAGTGGGTTGAAAAAACCGTTGGACTACACTAAGACCGAAGAATATAAGAACTAGAATACCAAAGGCAATGTAGTAATTATTCATCGCTTCGGTTCACAATAGACTTCAGCATTTTCGTCTAAAGCCGGATTAGACTAATGGAGCTCTTAAAGCCTTATATTTTATGCAGCTGCCGGATGCAATCCAGAAACGATGCAGTGGACGGTTTCGATGGGCTTTTTGAACTAACTCCTTTATGAATCTAACAGGTAAGAAGTGATTTGGTAACAATTTTAGAATAGGCGCGTAGACAATTCTTTTGAGGATGTCAATCGATTCTATTTTTTATTGGGATCAAGGGCTATAATGGTTGCTCAACACTCGTATTTCGTCAAAACGTGACAAATGCTGTGTCACTTATTTATCGCGTGATAAAAACAACCATCGTAGGCCAACAAATGTCTATATGGAACTATACACTTAGACTGCTCTAAAAGTCAGAAATGACCGTCAGAGTTCAACATTTCTACGGAACGCTAAAAACGCTCCATACAAATATTTGTTTGCAGACGGTAAGTGATTTTCCATTTTCACCGTGAAAACGTACATTTCAGTTCAATGACAATTATTATATCGATACCTCCTACGTATACTGATACAACTGACATTTTTACGATTTTCGATATTATAAAATTTTCATGACAAAATAACTGCTAGTTTTCGAAATAAAGTGACGTATACTGATACAACTAACACCGTTTTTTAATTTAGAACATCGTATACTGAGATAAGTCGCTTGTACCACTATACGCAGTACACCTATCGGGGTAGGGCGGCGCGGGCGTGGCACAAGTGGGTGCGGTTCAATTTGCATAAAAACTTTTAGCATATTTTCATTTAACTACTTTCAAAATGCATAATAAACACATTGCATAAAAACAAATTCATAATTTTGTCAAGCATAATATTTAAACATCATAACCATTAATAATCATAATAACATTCGTTATAATGTTCATAAGTCATAATGTCACTTGGTATAACATTCATTCAGAATAATTATGAAAACTCATAAAAACACTTAAAATAATCATCAAGTTGCATAAATATCATACCTAGTATACCTATCAAATAAGTCCTGAATAAAAAGTTGTTGTGAGCACTGAAATAGGTAGGTTATGGTTTTTTTACCCTAAAAAGGAAACTGCTCCAAGAGATAGGTAGGTTAGGGTTTTTTTACCCTAAAAAGGAAACTGCTCCAAGAGATACGTAGGTTAGGGTTATTTTTTTATGACCCTTAAAACGAAACTGCTCCCAGAGATAGGTAGGTTAGGGTTATTTTTTTTATGACCCTAAAAATGAAACTGCTCCTAGAGATAATAGGTAGGTTAGGGTTATTTTTTTTTATAACCCTAGAAACGAAACTGCTCGCAGAGATAGGTAGGTTAGGGTTTTTTTATGACCCTTAAAAGGTAACTGCTCCTCATTTGGCTCGGCAATGGGGGAGAATGAATAAGAAAAAAATATTCTATTTTTTGGATGTATTTATTTAGGCAACATTTATGCTTTAAGTTATTATGAAAAAAGTATGATATGACAATGGTATAGTATATAAAGTGACTATTATGCTATTAATCTATTATGCAATTAAACTATTATAATTTTCGAAATTATGCAATTCGTTTGTATGCATTTTGTTTTTATGCTATATGATCACTTATGCAGGTTGAAATTATGCAATTCGTTTTATGCAAAATGAAAATTCGCAAATAGTTGTTATGCAAAACATTACACACCCGGCACAAGTGGCAGTTACCTCAGTATGCGTGCTCGTCGTCGTTGCGGACGTAAGATGTCCAGTGGGCGCATAGTGATGCGCGACGGATAGTCGAAGCGGCCTACGTTTTTTCTACCTACTACTTATCAAATTAGGCTTACTTTTGGTTATGATACAGTTTTCTCCAATCAGTACCGATGGTTGTTTGGAGTACAATAAGAGCTATATGTGGCCATTACCTACAGATAAGTCAGTCAGATGGACAGATGACCTTATAAAGGTCGCCGGAAGGCGCTGGATGCAGGTCGCTTCCAACCGGTATATATGGAAGTCCAAAGGGGAGGCCTATGTTCAGCAGTGGACATCCTATGGCTGAGATGATGATGATGATGAAACCAGTCACCACTAGCGCTGACATCCGTCTGGGTTTCCCCGGATTTGTCCTAGTTTGAGGCCGTCCGGGGGCCATCCGGGGGAAAATAAAGCAATTATTTTTTTTATTTTATTATTTTCGGGGAAAATGCGAGTTACGCCAAATGTCCGGGTTTTTAAGTCTTTGTCCATATTTCGCGAATTTAGAGATGGCAGCTGCTTAGTTGGCACGACAGGCAATCGTAAAATAAAATAGCAAAAAAGATGTCGGTAACTTACGTGTAATTTAAATAATATGTGGATCAACGAACAAAGAAAGTAAAAATCTAATCATGAGTTTAAATACAATAAAAATACGGGAAAAACAAGCCAAGAAAACAAACAATAAACTCGTAAGACAAAAATTACGTTAAATTTTAGTGTGAACGGATTTTTTTAAAATAATAAATAAATATTAAGGGACCATCTTACACAAATCGACCCTGTGTCCCAAGCAAAGTAAAGCTTGTACTATGGGTACTAGACGACGATATATACATAATTTATAAAGTACATAATATAGAGATAACATCCATGACCAGGAATAAATATTCAAGTTCGTAACACACATTTTTGCTGGCGGAAGTTTGAATTTCATTGAAATATATAATTTGTACAAGGAGCGGTTTAATTCTACCAAATACGAAGCGCAAGCTTAGTCCGTTCGTACAATACCGTGGTATTTTCAGTCAAAACATTAAGTTGACGCTTGTAACATTTACGAGAATTTGAAAACACCTACTGAAAAACAAACAACCAAACACATTGGCACATGGAGGAAAGAGACTTGAAATAAATAGGAAAAAAAAACTCAAACTTAATAAAAAAAAGCGACTGCTGTATTCGACCTTCAAAAACCTTGTCATCTCCTCACGGTAATTATAAGCATGTTTTATTACAAAAAAAACTTAATAATTTCACAGCATTTGGTTTGGGAATGCTACTTGTTTGGTACTGTTGACATGACTAAATGACAAATTATTTGACTTAATTAAATTAATATTTCAATGTTGATGTAGATGAATTCAGGTTTTGGTCTTACAATTGTGATGGACAAAATAGGAACTGGAATCTACTATAAGTATATAAATGTTAAAACAGTAATAATGTTGATAATACAGCTGTAACAAAGACAAAAAACACCATTCCCTAAAGGCGGGCTGTGATTTTAATTACCTTTTAAATAAACGAAATTTTAGTGTAAATTTGCTGTATTTATTGTCTTTCAAAAGTAATTTTCTTAAATATCCTAAATTCCAACTTCTGAACTTACTATATATTGGACATAACATACAAAATAACCTTAACAGTATACTGGTACATAACGGATTCATTCAGGCGTATACTGGTACAAGTGACAAATCAGATGAAACTAACCAATCAGATCCATCCAAACACGAGGTTTGAGTTTGTTTATATATCTAATACATGGTACATGTCGCATAATAGGCATAAAATAATATAATTATCCATATTCATCTAATCATAGTTTACGACGTATACTGGATCAAGTGGTAGTTGTCTCAGTATACCCGAAAACTAGAACTCGTAAATTTCACGTATACTGGTATAACTACCTTTTTTACTAAAAGTACAATTAATTTTGAAATAGTAAATTTGTAGATTTAAGGAAAATATATTCATTAAAATTATTTGAAAATTTCATTACATTATTTCAACGTATGAGTTAGTTATGGCACTTTATACCTTTGAACAGCCCTCCTGTAAAATCGTGATTTTGCACTTGTATCAGTATACGTAGGAGGTGTCGATATATTATATTGAGCTAATTTTATTCATATAACTACAACAACAGTATGTTGTATAATTCAACGTCAGTGTTCACCCCTATTCTCTCACAATAACCTGACAGGGTTAGTAAAATGCGAGCCGACTAAATGAATGAATGAAAAATAAAGTGTGAATGTTGCTTTATTTTTCATTCATTCATTTAGTCGGTTCGGACCTATTTGTTAATACTTGGATTGACAGAAGCGACACGGTGTGTCTACAAAATTTTAAAATAGCGGACAGACGAACGGACCCGACTGAACTATAAAAGTTCCTTTTCGAAGCATACGTTAAAACAAGAGGCTTAAACTGTATTTCATAATTGAGGATATCCTTTTCGAATATAATTTTTAATTCGAGGAGCATTTCCGTTGGGCATCAGGCGCAGAATGCCAACTCGGAATGAAGTGCGATTTAAACCGTTTGTCGCTTTCGGTTTATGGAGATTCGCTGCTTGTGCCGGGAGCGACAGCCGATACACACACTTCGCTCGCTCGGTCTACAACATCAGATTATTTATTTATCAATCTGATACTTATCTTTTATAACGAAAGTACACCGGCATTTTCTGGATGCTCTATTATTTTTAAGACATGACTTGAACTGTATCAGAGTTATAATATTATTATAACTATATTTTAATAATTATAAAAACGGT
Source organism: Apotomis capreana (assembly GCA_947623375.1). NCBI lineage: Eukaryota > Metazoa > Arthropoda > Insecta > Lepidoptera > Tortricidae > Apotomis > Apotomis capreana. The sequence goes on from OX392519.1 coordinate 17,310,683, forward strand.
TTACGACAGTGGGCCGGGAGTTGCGTAGCAGCACGGATAGCTGCCCCTGATGAAGAGCTCCATATGAGTTCGAAACATGTCGGGCCGTTCCTGACAATTTTTACATGAGTTTTAACCGTTTTTATAATTGTATCAGGGTTGGTTAGCCCTTACTACCCGTAGTCGGACTTTGGGAGTATAACCGGTAATGGGATTATCTCCGCGCCACAGGAGTAAAGCATAACCGTATGAGGAAGAGCAATCCCATTCAAGTTAAAAACACAGTATTTCCGCATCACTCCTATGGCGCGGAGATAATCCTATTAGTGGGTTATACTCCCACACAAAGTCCGACTCAATGGTAGTGTTAGCCGTACTTCGAACCGTACCGAGAGTGAGGCAACACTGCCCTCTGTAAGATGGAGAGGGATAGAGCCCCGTCAATGGCTACGGATAGATAGATAGCGTCGTGTAATCATAATATTAGATCCTTCATCGATTGTCTTGTGAATCAATATTATGTGGAATATATTAGTAGCCAAGTATTTAGTGCATTTATCATTTAATAGTTGTGAGGGCTTAATAGCCCTGATACAGTTCAAGTCATGTTAAAAAAAGGTATTTTTGCTCCTTCGCGGCTGTGTGTGGTTTGCGGGATCGGTCCAGATTTGGGGTTCAATTCGTGACGTCAGCCGCAGACCGGTCAATAGGCTTCAAGTGCTTATCCCGTTTGGAGGCCTGGCATCTTGCATTTATTAGGCTTTCACTAGAGTTAAGAGGTAATACGACTACTCATTTTTCCATAGAAATCGAGGCTTTGTTCTCGTCTGTTTCAATTCAGTTCAAATATATTTATTTCTCTAAGATTACAGATTACTTCAGCGAGAAACAAACAATATTTTGGTATAAAAATATTCATTATTAGAGTATGTTTTTTCATACGTTTTCCTTATATGAAATTAAATAATATTGTTTGCTTGACATAAATGATAATAAAATAGTTTTTATGTAATATTGAGATGTATGGACATAACTAAAACAACCGATGCGTGCAACTGCTAATTTATTACTGCTTTTGGCGGATATGTATATATATCGTCCTCCTTGACGTACCCGAAACCTGGCTCCATGAACTTCACGAGCGTCGGTCATGTGCACGAATGTGGCTTGCAAAACCGAATTTGGTTTTGAAGGTTACAAGGCGCACAAAACAACTCGCCTTTATCATTATACGTGTAGGTATAGGAAGGCTTTGAACGGGTCTTTCTGTTTAGGCGTTTTGCATCGAGGTCTTGCAAGCGACGCTCCTCAAAATCGCGGATTTTTGGCGGATGACAGGTAATGAACACAAGCGCGCTAACGTGAAGCTAGGTAAGGTAAACGTCCCTGTGCTCGACGACCAATAGTTGCCATCTTGAATATTATGTCATTAGCAATAGACAGCATGGTGTCAACTATTAGGCATTAGCGTGTCGAGCACAGGGATATTCACCTTACATTATACATCAAATATATTTTACAATAGGTATCTATATATTTGATATTATAAGTATTTACTCAAATTCATGTGTAGTTATTATTCACTTCTGTTTTTTAATAAATATTTACAAAACTATAGAAAATGAATGGGAAGGACATGTTCTCTGTCAGACGATTTCGATTTTTGCGAATTCCATAATTCTTATTATGGAATTTGTATAATAGGCGTCTATTTTTGGCCAAAATTCCGCTGCAAACGGCCGCTTGGTACAGAAAAGTATATTATAATAATTTGCGAAAAAAAAAAATTATTCAGTTCCTAAAATTTCGGAAAGATTGGTTAAGTTTTGTAGGTGGAAACAGAGCAAGTTAAGTTTGGACCTCATTTGTATTCGATGCCATGCATAGTGAACAGGTGCAAACTTATGATATATACCTACTCTTAAGCTCTACGGCTACGCGATGGCTGATGAAAACACCCGCCAATATTAAACCTTTGTTACAATGATCAAATCACAATGAAAAATTTAAATGCTAGCTGGCCGGTCCAAACGTATCTACTACACCACCCCAACCCTAGAAGACCTTACGAATTTTTGTTATGCTTTGTGAGCTGATCTTCGCATATTGCTTTGCGAGAACCCCTGTACCGAAAGGTTTGGTGGGCTGAGGTTACAAAGACACACATATAACACTAATATTATAACGGCGAAAGTATGTGAGTGCTGTATTTGTATGTTTGTTACTTCTTAACTCACAAAACGCTGGAACAATTCTGGTAAAATTCAGTAGGGACAGTTAGCTGGCACCATGGACTAACACATAGGCTACCTTTATCGCTAAAAATCTAATGTTCCCGTGGGATTTGTAGTTACTAGTTAGGTACATCACGATTTTATTTTGAAGGCGAATTTTCACCTTGCCCAAAAGGCTAAGTCGATATATTATTATATCCTTCAGCCACATTTTGAAATTTCGTATTTCATAATGAACCGTTCAAAAGAGCTACTCCGATACTCGAAATTCCGTCGAAAATAGATTGCCGTCCCGCTTACCCGAATATACTTTGACAGGAGATCGAGAGGGACGGCACTATACGAATTTAGAATATCGAAGTAGGTGGCCTTAATCCCACCGACATTCTCGTATATCGGAAATATATTCCAACGATACGATTCACCTTTTCAAATGAAACATAAACACAGATCGAGTCCCTTTATTTTGATTTCCTCTTTCAAATCTTATACATCAATAGACCAGTCAATGAAGTCTGTTGCATCGTACCCGTAATCTAGTTTTCTAAGATTATATAGACATAACAGTATCGAAACTATAAACTAACTGTGCAGTATTCAGTTCTATCGTCTCCACACCTTTTTTTTAAACATGAACTGTCAGACCTGACTGTTTAGACCTCACCACCAATGAGTCGGACTTTGTGTGGGAGTATAACTCGCTAATGGGATATCTCCGCGCCACAGGAGGCACTGCGTCGTGAATAGACTGAACCGGGTCGGTCTGACTTAGGGCGGGAAGAGAAGGGAGGAGAAAGAGAAACGGACTATGATGCAGAGGACTGCACACCGTCTGCAAGATTTCTTGCAGTTTGTAATATAGCTCTGGTGCAATTAATACAACTACCAAACTACAGCGTTGATTTGCAGTTTCAATGCCGTCAACTGCGCTAGGATTACATCCAAACAGTACTTTTGAAGTTCATTAATGTTGGTGCTTCACCGTTCGTTTGTATGCCTAAGCGCGGATCCGCGCGGGACCTTTCAACTTTACGTTAAAATATCAGTTGGTTTCAAGTGGATTAGCAAATTTTTGACATGGCATACGAGGTGATGTGAGTAATGAAGTAAATTAATCTGACTGAATTTCGGTATTTTTTAATACCTACACCTCGTTGGTTGGGGTATAAAACAGAATCAAATATTCCAATCCGGCTAAGCTATAAGCAGCTCATTTGCAATCTGTAAAGAGAATACATAATACAAAATGGCGCCTCGCAAAATGGCCGTTGCGAATGGAAATGCATTTGATTATTTGTGTTTGAGTTCTGATTTGCAAAAGCTTATGGAATGTTGAGCCCCTATTTGTTAATGGATTATTTGGTAACAAGGACTTTGATTGTTGTTGCTTTATGTTAGGGAGCGTACTCACTACAGGCAATAGCCTATAATGTCATGTTATTTTATCTCGCGGTGTGGATACTACCTTAGAATAACCAAATGGGAATGGGTTGTACATTTGCTATTGGGGCTGAATTCCTGGCATTACAACTGCCATAACGATAAGTCCTTATAATTTTGTAAAAATCTCATAATAGGGGTGTAAACTGATGTTGAATTATACAACATAATGCATATCCTCCTCCTCCTCCTAGCCTTTGTCCCATTTATTGAGAATGAATTCTCAATCGGGGTCGGCTACCTAAATCCCAAGATGTGGCGTAGGCACTAGTTTAACATAATGCATATATGAATAAAATTAACAACAAAGAAAAAAAATCAATAAAAATTATATATTTTTTGAAATATGTGACTCCAAAAGTACGCATATTTATATATTTTTTCCAAAAGAAATTTTTAAAATTGTTTTTAGAATCCTCATAATTTAACGAAACAATAATTCTGAGACAACTATGATCTTATACGCACTTTTTCACGGTGAAAATGGCAAATTACTTATTGTCTCCATACAAGTATTGGTACCCAACCCACAAACTTTTTAGCGTATGGAGCGTCTTTAGCGCTCGGTAGGAATGTTGAACTTTGATGGTAATTTTTTTACTTTTAGAGCAGTCTAGTGTAGTTAGTCCCATATAGACATTTGATCTTTAGAAAAATTTGCCTACGCGACTATTACAATACAATACAACAATTTATTGCACACCAATAAAAGTTTACAAAAGGAAACAAGACAAATACAGTTTGCTATTATGGTTTGTTACAAATTATGTTAATGCAATTTCTTTATATACATGCTGAACCTAACGTGCCAACAATGTGCGAAAAACACCGTGAAGACCGGCTACTAAAGTCATCTTCAGGCGCATGAACACCAAACCAATTAGGAGTGGAAGTTGTCTCCATGGCTGGAATCGGTCGCAGAAAAATCATGCTGATGATGACTTTTTATAGAAATCTATTGAGACTCGCCATCCTGACGTAGATTTTACTTACCTTTTTCACTGCAAGTAGGCACGCAGTCTCGAACCACCGTCAACTCGCTCACGTATTTCTGAAACAAATAAACATTGTGTCATCACAACCATTACACATACAGTTAGTTGTCTTGGCGCTTCTATCTATCTATCAGCCACATACGTCCACTTTTGAACATAGGCCTTCCCCATGACTCGCCACAAAGTGCGATCCCGTACAGATGGCCGGGAGACAAGTGATACATCAATACTTTATAATAGGAATCGTCTGATGTAATTTATAGCTCTTACAACTATATTACATATCCACTACAGCATCCTTTGACTCCCCGTTACCCTCAAGGTCATCTAGTCAGGGACCGCCGCACGCTGCGCTTTCCTATACGGGGTCGCCACTCTAGGACTTTATTGCCTCAGCGGCCATCAATTCTCTTCAACTGTGCAATCTTGTGAGCTACTAGGCGCTTATTACAACTTATAGCATTTGGAGCATCGAGACATTTAACCCAATGGCATTATAGGCTTTCATATTTATGATAAAACACATTTATGTCGTCGGTTTTATAATATACTAGCGACCAGCCCCGGTTTCGCACGGAACCTCCAAAATTATCAGTGTTTATCTACTATATTATGCATGTATTATATGTACATATAATTATAAGCCTTCCTCTTGAATCACTCTATCTATTAAAACCGCATCAAAACCCGTTGCTTAGTTTTAAAGATCTATAAGCATACATAGGGACAGACAACAGGAAGCGACTTTGTTATATACTATGTAGTGATTCCTAGAAGCGTAACTGACATACTGACATAGTTCTTGAATTTACCAACATACAATGTTGGTAAATTCAAGAACTATGTAAAACGTAAACTTATTTCTAAGGCACACAAGACTACATGAATGATAAAGTGGCGTGGAATTAGTCAAAATTTAAGCAAACGTGTGTAATCATTTTAACGAGTAGGTACCTATCAAGGTACTGATATTTTATTTTTAGTAATAATTTTATTCTATCAATAAATTGCTCTGCTCTGGGTTATGGCCGCAAGCTCTCACACTGCACAGTCAACATATACGAACATAAATATATAAATACTAAATAATTCATGAATTTAAATCATGCACGAGGGACTAATTGAAATAAAATTAACGTATAGGTAATAACCGTTGTTTTATAAAAATAAAATTGAGATAGAAGCCAGAACATTGCGAACTGGGTACATTAAAATTAATTTACCTACTAATGGAGAAAAACTACGAAACTGCATTACCGGTAAGTGTGTTTACCGGCAGGAATATTTAAAAACTTATTTCCATTTTTTGAGACCTTTTCCTAGTAAACCTTACTTAGGTAAACTTTAGGTTGAATATGAAACTACACTAATGGAAAACATAAACCTTTTAGTTTGAACAATGTCGTCCATCATGCTTGACTTGTTTTTCTTTCTGCAAACCGTACTATGCTGGTCGTTTTCACAAATCGTGGTTGATTTTCTTGTTTTTACATTAGGAGTAAATTTGGGTTCATAAATTTTTATTTTCGTTACAGAAATTTATTTGAAAATATTAATTGAGTTTATTTGAGTGTAAGTGGAATCGGAAAACGGTAATTTTTTCTCCTACTGGATGGAACCGATATTGTGCAGTGCTTTTTGCGATCCAATAAAAGAACTTCATGATGAAACCGAAATGATTCTGAAAAGAATTACTTTTTACGAGAAATTACGAGACAAATTTGTATTCCCGAAAAAGGGTTACTTACACCACATTTTTTTTATCTACAAACTGACCGGCGATTGAACAGTATCACCTGATGGAAAGTGACTGCGGGGTCGAGGATGTAGCTCGCTGCTTCAGTAATAGCCTATTCACTCTTATAGATATGCCTATAAAATTTGAGGAGCTCCTCTGATTCCTCGTGGATCTTGTCATCAGATCACCAACATTCTATTGGACCTATTAGGAGATGCCTATTCTCGAACAAAAAACCATATTATAGTAAAGTTCATAAATGAAGGAGCTTTGAGGGAACAAACGTAAAAACTACACCGTAATATACTTCTAATATCTCTGTTTGGCCCTATGGTTGACTGGTAGAGAATGCCATTTGGCATTAAGTCCGCCATTTGTACTGACTTTGGTTTTGTGCAATAAAGTTTAAATAAATAAATACACCAAGTGCGAGTGGGACTCGCGCACGAAGGGTTCCGTACCATTATCTGTAAGTTTGTTGTATGGGAGCCCCCCTTAAATATTTATTTTATTTTATTTTTAGTATTTGTTGTTATAGCGGCAATAGAAATACATCATCTGTAGAAAATTTCAACTGTCTAGCATATGTCTATCACCGTTTTTGAGATGCAGCCTGGTGACAGACGGACGGACGGACGGACGGACGGACGGACGGACGGACAGACGAACGGATGGACGGACGGACGGACAGCGAAGTCTCAGTAATAGGGTCCCGTTTTTACCCTTTGGGTACGAAACCCTAAAAAGGGGTTCACCCTTGTTTTTACACAAATTTTTCATCGAATTTTCATTTCATAAACCATGTAATATTCTGGAATGTTATATCATAAACCTAACCTAGAACCGAACCTAAAGGTTGACATTTTTAAGATTTCTGAAATATTTATGAAATGAAATAAAATAAAGATTTCGCCGAAGTGTTTGTCTATAAAAGAAGAGGATCCCACAAACAATGTAAAAAACCCAGCAGGGATCTTCCTCCTTTTTAAAGCCGGTCGATGATCATTGATCAATCATGCCTCTACAGACTTTGAAAGATTTACAAATAACTTTGCCGTGCGAATTCCAAAGCCGGGCTGTCAGATTCAAACAGTTTCAAGTCCAAAGTATCGGGAAACAGCTGTTGATGAGTTTGGCCAGCTGGGGACCGTAATTACAGGGGCACTGGTGTGAAATGAGTCATACTTTCTTGTAGTTTCTATATTTTATTCTTACACTTTTCCTCATTTATATCTTAGACTACACTTTTAATATGTTTTCTTCGAGAATTACGTATAGTTAAGTTCATATTACTGTAGTAGTTAAATAGGTACTTATCCTTTATGAAAAAATTACCGACTGTTGAGTTTCTTTCGGCGTTTCTTCTCAACAGTGGTCTCGTCTTGTGAAATGCCGGTAGACTCAGACATGTAAAAGTGCCCTTGTGGCCTACTTGCAGAATAAAGTTCATTATTTCATTAAATGTACAGTCAGCTTCAGAGATATAACAAGTAGTTAAAATTGTCAGCAACTTTAAATGGTGACAGTACTAATGTTAAAAGTTTTAAGAAAAATGCTAGGAATCTCAAGGACGGCACGTCGCACAAATGCGTCGATCCTGGCCGAATTGAAGATCAAGTGCCGCTTATCGACCATTTGCCTCCAGCGGATCCTGCAGTACTTCGGTCACGTGGCTAGACGCGAGCCAGATAGTTTGGAAAAGCTCATTGTAGTTGGATCATCCAATGAAAGAAGCTTATCAGGAAAGGGCAGAGTAGCCGTCAATCTTGAAGGCGGAAAACCGTGTGGAGTGTAGAGCGTTGGGGTATAAAATAAAGACTTCAAAAGTTCGCAGGTCACGGCCTCAGTCATGAAGGTTCAGTGCCCTAATATTAGGGATGCATAATATGTATCTCTTGTGTCTCGGAGAAATCTCCGAAGTGGGCTTGGAAGGTCATTCATCCACCTAGACGAAGGCGTCTCACGCTGCATTTCCTTAACGTGGTCGCTAATTCAGGATTTAGCACATATGACTTACTGGTGAGTTTCTTTCGGCTTTCTTCTCAACAGCGGTCTCCTCTTGGGAAATACCGGTAGACTCAGACACATGTAAAAGTGACCATCGACTTTTCATGAACACAATTTCAAGTTACCGTTCTCAATCTGACTTGTAAAAGTGCCCTTGTGATCTACTTACTGAATTAATAAATTATGTCATTACATTTAATTTCATATCACGCAGAGAAACTCCGAGCATAGCACTTTTCATTGCACGTTGAGTGACTCTAAGGCGCCTTATGTCTCGTCCATACTAATTCCAAATTTCATCTTCATACATGCCTATGCCTTGAGGTTAGAATACTAACAGGATTAACGTTAGAATATATATTTTTTGGTATATCGCCAAAATAATAATTTTCACTCCTAAACTTAATTACCTTTTTCACGACGTGCACGACATGTCAAAATGCTGCCTGTGGGTAAATTAACCAAAACATTTCTTTGCAATTCTTAAAAAATGATACGCCTCTCGTAATTTGAATCAAAACCATGTTTAACAGTTTAATGCGGCATTTGTGACATACGTGTCGCGAAGTTGATTCAAGTTTGTTATAACGACGCGTGTACTGATTTGATAAATATATCTGCCTATTCCGAGACTACGAATGTGTTCTGTGGCTGCTGTACTGTCGTATTTTCTCTCTCGTGCAGAAGGGTAAACTTGTAACTATTATGCCCCAAGGGCACAAAGTGTTGGCTCAAGTTATCTTAAAGGGAACAAGAACGTAGCTATGGTGATGACAGGAACATGTTACCCATGAATCTCGATTTACAGTAAATGCTGAAGTAATAAATAACCTAGGAATTTAAACCTAAAATCTGCGATTTAGATATGATAATAAGATTTACCTACATTACCAACTGCGGCGAAGCTTTAAGGAACGTTTTTTTTTCATCAATAATTGCGAATATTGCTCGACATTGTTCGGACTCGTATGGAATCATTTTTAACACGCTTTTATTAGCGTTGCTTGTAACTAAGTTTAGTTAATTTGTTTGTAACTAAAAATATAAGCTTTAGATCTTGGAAATAAATTGACTATACAGTACCAGATAAACTCATCGAGTTCGGGCTTATTTGATTGGTCCTGATGAGCAATTAACGATTGTGTAAGAATAGATTCCTACAGTCAAAAAGCAATAAAAAAAAATTGTCATGGACTTATTCATAAGCAGGCATCGAATAATTGGATCGATATTTACCTAAAGTTGTCAAAAACCTATTGTACTTCACTCAGACCTCAATCAAATCCGCCTATACCTACAACTGAACGACAAAGCCGCCGCCAAAGTTTAGGCAAATATCGATCCGATTATCCGATGCCTGTTCATAAGACAATGCGGTAAGTATGTATCAATCAGCGCATACTTTTGGTTTGCGCTATTTGCACACGGTTGCCTGATGCAGATGATGATTTATCGTCATAGTTTTTATCTTATCGTCGGGAATAGTGCAATACCGGGTAAATAACAGCTGTCGATAAAGTTCTCATTTCAATAAAATGCTTAGTATTTGTTTGAATATTGATTCGTATCTACACTTGTTACTTACGCGATATTGCACTATCCCCGACGATAAGTCGATTCACAAGTCACAGGCATCGTCAGAGAGAATACAAAATCTAATCAGCGACAGGCTTCGTCAAACAACACACCAATAACGTGACATCTGCAACAGGCTTCGTCAAAGTAGTGAATCGCTAACAAATATGGAAGAAGGACTTAAAAAGGTTCGCACTGAGTCGCACCTGGCCCAAACGTTCCCATCACACTGGCAGCGTTCCCACGTTGTATGACCAACTAAATTTATGGTTTACGTTAAAACATTTCATGTCCCTACTATTAAACGTTATAAACAAATATATTAGAAACCCGATTTATTTGAAACTCCAGTCATTTTGACGGGGAGAGTCAAAAGTAATTATAGTTACTCTAACCCTTTCATCCTTATCATTTAGATAGTGGGCAGTCAACAACTGTGATTATTTCTAAAAATTTCCTGCCTCGCACGACTGCATTGTGGAATATATTGTCGCTTGCGGTTTTTTTCAGACCAATACGACCTTCAAACCTTCAAGAAAAGAGCGTACTTGTGACTCCTCTGGTGTTGCAGGCGTCTAATGGGCGACGGTAATCGCTTTCCGTCAGGCGATCTGTTTGCTCGTTTGCCCAAAACCGAACCGATATTTGAGCGCTTACGAACTAGGAGTTGATTTAAATCTTCCTTGCATGATTTGTAAACATTCATACAACTGTGAAGTAAAATTTGGTCAACAAACTAGCATTCCTTAGAAGCTGCACTAGGTAAAATAGCTGCAATACTTTAAATACCTGAATAAAACTCAACATGCAGTGTTTCTGTGGCGTCGTTTTCAGCCAAAAACCATTTTTTTTTTCCAGAAATAAAAAACTTGCTCAAATATGTTAAGCACATTGCGGTTTTCACTGCGGGCCGTTCTTTGCTTAATACTGCACCACAATCTTTTATTTCGGAACTCTCTGGTGCATTTCTTTGCTTCAAACAGACAGGTTTTATGAAACTAGACAGAAAATAAACCACGAACTGCCGAAGTTTTAACGAAGTTATACAACTATATTAGTAACTACTTACTAGCCCTTCGTGTGGCAAATTCCCGCTCCGGGAGACAAGGTCACACTAGTTCAAGCCATGTTATGGTAAAATAGAGCAAAAGATTCTGGTTCGAAAAAAATTTGAAAAAGATGGTCAAAGAATTTGTTTACCCTGCCATACACGCCAAATTAAGGGCTAGTTAGGTATTAGTAATGGAAAAGGCACCTGAAAGAAACCTACTTTACCTCAAAGAGCACGATTATTTTGCCATGGTACATTTTGTTATGTACTTATACCGACAATTCTAAAATTGTATTAAAATACATATGCGGGGTTACTCACGTCGTAGAAGTCGAATAACGCTCGACATGTGTAGAGTCGATGATGATAGTAATCATCATCAGGAGAGTCGCGGCGGCGGCCAACTGAACGCAAAAAAATTGTATTGATAAATTAATGGTAATTATTTTAAGAAAAAATATAACAGCGTGAGTTGGTTTTAATTTATTTGTCTTCTCATCACGCGGAAACGGCTGGACGACATAGCAGGTGATAAAAAAAATATCATAAATGTTACTTTCAAAAACTTTGGGGCTAACCTTATGGAATTGGAAAACCACAGAGTAAGGGAGTCAGGCAATTTTAAGACGCAATAAAAACTTAAACGATCGGTACCATTTATTTTTTACGATTGTTTTTCTCGGCTGTAACCAATAAAATATTAATGTTTAATTTACTGTCTTGTCCGAGTGAAAAGTAATAAAGTAGCTATGGCCTAAAGTCAATCTGAATAAAGGAACTTGGTTTCATTTTTGACGCGGCCTATTTTAGATATATCGAAGTAAAAAGATATTATTAAATACTGACGCTATTCCACTAAGCGACGGTTTGTTAGACGACGCAGTTTTTTTTTTTTTTTGTACTGAGCCGGCGGTCCCGGGTGCGAATCCTGGCCAGGGCAAATATTTGTGTGATGAACTCGAATATTTGTGCTTGGATCATGATTATTCTATGTATTTAAGTATATATTTATCTATATAAGTTTGTATATTGTCGTCTAGTACTCATAACACAAGCCTTCTTGAGCTTAATTTGGGACTAGATCGATTTGTCTGATATTTTTTTTTTATTTACTAGCTGTTGCCCGCGGCTTCGTCCACGTGGAACCTTTATCTTGAAAATTTTACATCTTTATTATTTTCAGATCTAAGCAATGTTGAAATAGCTAACCGTGCTTTTTTTTGCAATTGTTTACGAAATTGTAACGAACCCTTCGTACGCGAGTCCGACTCGCTCTTGGCCTTTTTTATATTTTTTCGGCTAATTTGCTCTAATTACGCGGTATCGTTATAAAATCAGGTACATCTACGAACGAATAGCTTTACTAACCACTCAATTGCTTCGAATTTTGAGTTGGACTCTATTTATGTAATAAAATAAGATCGATGACAGGTAGCCGTAGTTACCAAAAGCAATTAAGTGGCTAAATTCGATGAGTTTAATTTACGTTTATAAATTCTTTGATTCGAATTAATAACTTTACACAGCTTTAAGTACCGCACTAAAAAAAATGATTGATCTACATTCAAAATTTTACCCCCTTTTCACCACCTTCAGGGCTTAGTTTTCAAAAACGATGAAATGATTTTTCTTATCTTTTAATAAAATACCTTTTTACAAAGTTTCTAATTCCTAACTTAAAATACAACTTATACCCGATACAACCTTTCATCCTCTTTTTACCTTAGGGGTGGAGTTTTCAAAAACGCTTAAGTTACTTTTCTTGTATTCTAATTATATGTCTTTATACAAAGTTTAAAATCCCGCAATCAAAAAAAATTTGATCTTCATACAAATTTTCAACCCTTTTTTCACCACTTTCAGGGCTGAATTTTCAAAAACACTGAAATTACTTTTCTTGTATTTTTATAATATGCTTTTATATAAAGTTCAAGACCCGCACTCAAAAAAATTTTTGATCGTCATACATACTTTCAACCCCTTTTTAACCCTTTTAGGGTTTAGCAATATGATGTGAAAATGCTTGCCTTGATGTCACTTCGTAAGCGTGCAGGTGATAGATGCAGAAGCGGTGATAAGTAAACACTCCAAGTTATCACACACAGTTTATTGTCTATACGATAGCACACAGAAGAAACAGTTAGCACAGCACACAAGCAGTTACTATAGAATGGAAGGAGTGAGCGAAAGCAGAAAGAAAGTCTTAAACACTAGATTTAGGCTACACAACAACGTTTCGAAAGCAGCGGCTTAATAGATAGAAGCGCATGCGTCTCGCGTCAGTATTGGTTAGGGACTGCGCGGGCGGCGGAGTGAAGCTACCAGGCGGCCGGGCGCACGGACCGGTTGCGCCGCGCATCAGCGATAAGCGAGCTACTTGCGAAAGAATCTCTAATAACAAAACGGATCGCTCTGTCCGGAACAAAATATTAAACTTGAATAGATATTGAATTTTACATTATTGGTATTGCAAATTATATATGTTTATTATTGTTTACGTATTTATATAATCTTAATATGAGTTATAATTTATTTATAACTATACAAAATTATACTTTTAATTTAAATGATTATTTGATTTTACATAGATTAATAATTAATTATTTTTGTTACGTTGATTGTTATTATTATTATATGAATTCCAAAATACAACATTTGATAAAATTAACAATTATATTTTAACTATCTCGAGGATAATTAAATAATTATTTAATAGAATTATTGAATAAATATAATAAATACAATTCCGACCCCACATCACCCCCCCTCCAGAGACCGTCCAGGGCGATAATAATTAATAATAATCAGGTACACGCACCGTGCGTCCTGATTTAGACTTTTTTGCCATATTATTCTGTGTCTCTGGAGAAGATTGACTTGGTGGGACTGGAATTGTGACATTAATTTGAGAGTCAGCTAGTATATAAGCCGGCTTGATACGATCTATTGACACTGACACATTTTTGTTGTTAACCAACAGTTTAAACACTTTATCACCCCTTTGTAACACTTGGTATGGCCCAGTATAGGCTGGTTTTAGTGGTGGATGAGTGGTATCATCCCGGAGGAACACGTGACTTGCCGTTTTGAGGTCCTTAAAGATAAATACTGGCCTCTTGCTGGAATGACGTGACGCTGGCACTGGGGTAAGGTTGTGAGCAAACTTACGCAAACGCACAATGTAATCAGTGACATCTGCAGTATCATCTGGTCTGGCCTTGTCGAGTAACAACTCTCCTGGTAATCTCAGTGGCTCTCCATATACGAGCTCTGCAGTTGAAGCATTAAGGTCTTCTTTGTATGCGCTACGTATCCCAAGTAGAACTAAAGGTAATGAGTCCACCCAGTTACTGTTAGCGTGACAAGTGATAGCGGCTTTCAACTGTCTATGGAAACGCTCCACAAGGCCATTACACGCAGGATGGTAGGCGGTTGTACGACGATGCTGAAATCCGGCTAATTCTGACAAGTGCTTGAACAGGGCGCTCTCAAACTGTCTGCCACGATCGGTGACGATGTCATTGGGGCAGCCAAACCGAGATATCCACCCATGTAGCAAGCCTTTTGCTACAGCCTCAGCTGTGATCTCCTGCAGTGGTATTACCTCAGGCCAACGAGTATAACGGTCGATGGCTGTAAGGCAATACTTATATCCTTGAGATATTGGCATGGGTCCGATGAGATCAATGTGAACATGCATAAACCTCGCTCTGGGTAACTTGTAGGTTCCCAGAGGTGCAGAAACGTGCCGAGTTACCTTGGCTCGCTGGCATGACAAACAAGCACGCGCCCACTCGCGGCAATCCTTTTTAACACTTGGCCATACGTAGCGATCTGTGACAAGCTTGATGGACGCATTGGCACCAGGGTGACTAAGGCAGTGCAGGCTCTGGAATACCTGCTGGCGCAACTCCTTGGTGACGTATGGTCTTAGCGTCTGGCCATTTTCGTCGCAATACAATTCAGCATGGGTACCTGGCAACTTGAGTTTCTTGAGATGTAACGAAGTGTCACTGTGCAAGAGCTCTTGTAGTTCGGGATCCTTTATCTGAGATTGCGCTAGCTGGGTCAGGTCAATGGGCTGTGTGATCTCTTCAATGCGGGACAAGGTATCCGCCACAACATTGTCCTTACCTGAGATATGCCTTATATCGGTGGTAAATTGCGCTATGTAATCCAGGTGCCTGAACTGTCTTGGTGAGCAGTTATCTTTACGCGAGTTGAACGCAAAACAGATCGGTTTATGGTCTGTGTATATCGTGAATACCCGGGCCTCCACCATATGTCTGAAATATTTGATGGCTTCATATATGGCCAACAGCTCACGGTCATATGGAGAATACTTGCGTTGTGAGGGACTGAGCTTTCTCGAGAAAAACGCAAGTGGCTGCCATTCATCGCCGACATACTGCTGCAATGCTGAGCCCATGGCTGTATCAGAGGCGTCAGTAACAATGGCTAGCTTAGCCTGGCTATCCGGATGGGCTAAAAGCGCAGCCTGGCATAAGCTGTCCTTACAGCGGGTGAATGCCTCGTACTCTTCAGCGCCAAAGTTGACAGGATGAGACCCTTTTACCGAGCCTGTTAGCAGGGCATTTAGTGGAGCTTGGAACTGCGCTGCGCCGGGGATGAACCTGCGGTAAAAATTGATCATCCCTAGAAATCTGCGCAACTCTCGCACGTTTTTAGGAGTCGGGAAGTCCTTAATGGCATCGACCTTGGCTGGAAGTGGCTTCGTTCCCTGTGCTGATATGCGGTAACCTAGAAAATTCACCTCTGCTGCCCCGAAGACGCACTTGGAGGTATTAATCACCATGCCGTACTCATTGAATTTGGTGAACAGTTGTCGCAAATGATCTTTGTGGGTACTCTCGTCCTTTGAAAACACCAAAAAGTCATCCAGATAGGCAAAACAAAAATCCAGTCCCCTTACCATCTCATCCACGAACCGCTGAAATGTCTGACTCGCGTTCCGAAGTCCAAACGTCATAAAAGGGAACTCGTACATTCCAAACGGCGTGGTGATAGAGGTCTTCGGGATGTCCTCTGGATTCACGGGGATCTGGTGGTACGCTTTCTCAAGGTCGATGGTGGAGAATACCTGGGAACCAGAAATACAATGAGCAAAGTCGTGAATATGCCGAATAGGATACTGGTCCGGGATGGTTCTCGCGTTGAGCATTCGGTAGTCACCACAGGGACGCCAGCCATTGTCCTTTTTGGGAGCTAGGTGTAGCGGCGACGACCAAGGCGACTCCGATGGTCTAGCAGTTCCGTTCTGGAGCATAGCAGCAAACTCATCTTTAGCTATTTTTAATTTGTCCGGGGCCAACCGTCGAGGAGAGCAAGACACAGGAGGCCCTGGAGTAGTTCTAATATGATGAAGAACGTTATGCTTCGGAACACGAAGAACGCCTGATGGGCGAGTAATGTCGGGGTACTCGAGTAGTATGTGATGATAGTCCGACTCACCCGACACAATTTTCACCGACGATATAATTTCCGGCGCACACGCAGGCAGAGCCACGGCACAGATGTTAGTCGATTTATCAATCAGCTGTTGGTTCCTGCAGTCTACGACGAGGTTGTAGTGCGACAGGAAGTCTACGCCGATAATCGCCTTTGTAACATCCGCGACGATAAATCTCCAAGTAAAGTCGCGGCGCAAGCCTAGGTTCAGCACTAAGTGTATGTAGCCGTACGTATTAATTGCCGAGCCGTTTGCTGCACATAACTGGTAGCTTGTTTGTTGTCGCCTATTTTTAAGTGCTGACCTAGGGAAGACACAGAGATCGCTGCCAGTGTCTACGAGAAACTGCATCTTCGACGTTTGGTCTGTGACGAATAAGCGACCAGTGCTAGGGCAATCGGCGGTCGCCATTAACGAGTGCCCTGTTCGTTTCCCGCCCGATAGTCGCAAGGCTTCACGCACTTTGTTGCACGTTCACCAAACTTCGCGTGATACCAGCATTCCGGATATTTACGGTAACTGGATTGAGACCGCTTGGAGCTGGAACGATTACTTGACTTGCTGGACGAACGGTTCTTCGAACGAGACTGTCTGCCTCCATGGAGTTGAGTTTTAAGCTCCTTCATCTCTCTGGTCAGCTCACTTACTTGACGCATGAGGGTAGCCAATTGTGGTTCGGACGCGGAAGCCGCAGCAACTTGATGAGGACTTGACAAGTCGTACACGCGATCAGCCAGGTCAGCCAACTCCTCCAGCGAATCGTTCGGCTTCGACGCAACCACATATTGCACGTTGTTTGGTAAGCGGGTGGTCCAGATGGATAGCAAAAACTCATCGGGAATATTTGGACCAGCAAGGTTACGTAAATGGCGAAGGAACTGAGATGGTCTTCTGTCCCCCAACTCTTCTTGGCTCAGGAGCTGTTTCACTTTCTTCTGCCGAGATACTGAAAGCCTTTTTATCAGCTCTTCCTTGAGCTTCTTATATTTGTCAGTAGCCGGTGGGGAAATAATCACATCTTCCACTTCAGCGGCGTACTGCGATTCCAGTTGCGCGACGACATAATTAAACTTGGTCGCATCGGTGGTGATATTAGAAATAGAGAATTGGCTCTCTATTTGAGCAAACCACACTGCAGGTTTCTCTGGCCAAAATGCAGGTACACGGACGCCGACACGATAAACTTCCGTTGCTGGGCCGCCATTTTGCCCTTGCAAAACGTTTGCATTGCCTTGGTTCTCTTCGCTCATCTTCAGTGTTCTCGGGGTCACCAGTTTAGCAATATGATGTGAAAATGCTTGCCTTGATGTCACTTCGTAAGCGTGCAGGTGATAGATGCAGAAGCGGTGATAAGTAAACACTCCAAGTTATCACACACAGTTTATTGTCTATACGATAGCACACAGAAGAAACAGTTAGCACAGCACACAAGCAGTTACTATAGAATGGAAGGAGTGAGCGAAAGCAGAAAGAAAGTCTTAAACACTAGATTTAGGCTACACAACAACGTTTCGAAAGCAGCGGCTTAATAGATAGAAGCGCATGCGTCTCGCGTCAGTATTGGTTAGGGACTGCGCGGGCGGCGGAGTGAAGCTACCAGGCGGCCGGGCGCACGGACCGGTTGCGCCGCGCATCAGCGATAAGCGAGCTACTTGCGAAAGAATCTCTAATAACAAAACGGATCGCTCTGTCCGGAACAAAATATTAAACTTGAATAGATATTGAATTTTACATTATTGGTATTGCAAATTATATATGTTTATTATTGTTTACGTATTTATATAATCTTAATATGAGTTATAATTTATTTATAACTATACAAAATTATACTTTTAATTTAAATGATTATTTGATTTTACATAGATTAATAATTAATTATTTTTGTTACGTTGATTGTTATTATTATTATATGAATTCCAAAATACAACATTTGATAAAATTAACAATTATATTTTAACTATCTCGAGGATAATTAAATAATTATTTAATAGAATTATTGAATAAATATAATAAATACAATTCCGACCCCACAAGGGGATGAATTTTTCAAAATCGCTTCTTGTCTCTGGTACACTTTATCAAAATCAAAATCAAAAAAAATCAAAATTCTTTATTGCGTAAAAACACGTCTTATATGATCTAAGGGATGGGGCCGCCCTGTAAGCAAACAATTGCCTGTGGTGGGAGACACCGCTCTTCCTTAGGTGACATGAGGTTTCAATACTTATGACTAATTCTTAAAAAATAAAAATTCTTTAAATTACACTTATGCAATTTTACGCTCACTGTCAAAATGTGCGCGCGTGCGTTGTGTATGTGTGTGTGTGTGTGTGTGTGTGTGTGTGTGTGTGTGTGTGTGTGTGTGTGTGTGTGTGTGTGTGTGTGTGTGTGTGCGTGCGTGCGTGCGTGTGTGCGTGCGTGTGTGTGTGTGTGTGTGTGTGTGTGTGCGTGTGTGTGTGTGTGTGTGTGTGTGTGTGTGTGTGTGTGTGTGTGTGTGTTTGTGTGTGTGTGTGTGTGTGTGTGTTTATGCTCTCCGTATGTGTTACATTAATCTTATTAAATTCTCTATCTCTTCATAGGTTTTACTTTGAAGCCACTTTATGAGAAGCTTTTTGCATTCATAATAAGGTTTAGAATGAATGTCAAGCAATTTATTAATTTTGTTGTAAAGTTGAGCAGATTTTGTGTTATACTGTGAGCTAGCAAAGGTGGTCCGGGTTTTAAATATATTAACAATATTAATTATAACTCTTTTTTTATTATAGTTAGGATTAAATGGTAAATTTTTATGTCTTTTGAGTGTAGTTTGTAAAAGATACAATTTTCTAACCGATAGTAATCCACTGGTTTGATATAAGAGATCTGTAGAAAATGTAATTTTTTTGAAGTACATTACTTTTACTAGTGCACGTTGGGCACGTTCAAGGTGTATAAAACGACTTTATAAATGCAACTTACTGTGCAAATTTCAACTCTCTAGCATTTGTAGTTTCGGCTCTGCGTTGATGAGTCAGTCAGTCAGGACACTTGCATTTATATATATAGATTACTATTTAGGTAACGCTTGCTTCAGGTTGTAAGTACCAAGTTTTCTCAGAACTAATTAATGAAAAAAAAAACCGTTTATTTCAAGAAAAAATAAGTACTAGTTACATATTTGCTTAGCTAATCTTATTATTTAAAGATGGAACGGGTTTTGATTGAATAGTGCTTGAAAGATTGAAATATCAATTTTACGGTATGTGGCGACGTGTCAAAGTGGCGTCGCTGTGTAGACAAATGTTTAAACATTTTGTCGTTATTTATGGCAAAACAACACTATGGTCTGGCTAAAATATCTTTTCCCAGCAATTTTAGTTTTTTATGTGTATATCGGTAAATGACAACACTGAAGATAGGACACTTAATTAGTCTTAATACTTGTGTATTATCCTTAATCTTTAAAGTAGTATTCGATTGTAGCAAATTTAATGTAAAAAAACTTCTTAGTAAGTTTTGCTTTGATCAGTATTGAATAAAAATATTTACATAATAAGATATTTCGGAGGACTTTTGCCTTGTATTTAGTGAGTTTACATACTGTAAGTCGAGTGTTTATTGAAATTAAATTAACTTAAATACATGCCTGTATTTTTCAGGATTATCAAATAAACATGTTAATTTTTTTCAAAAATGTGCAAGTAGCCCCCTACTTCCGTCAATTTTGAAGAGATAATGGAGATCTCTCCATTTCATCGCCATTCGTCACTTTTGACGTCACGTTTGATAAGTGGCGATATCCCTAGAGCATCGCAACTTCGCCAATCCGGTCGCGCTTAATTTGTGTCTCCTTTGTATGTGACGATGTGAGGGCATAGATAACAGGCGCATACTTAACTTGAGCGGGTAGTACGTAAAATTAGACAGTAGGTACTACCAATAAAATTGTTGGTTATTCTTACCGGCCAAAGACTTGATGTAATGTTGACATCTGTGTCAAATAGAAATCATTGCCATACTTAGTTTTTATGTGTTTGACAGTTCGTTTGCTTGGAAGATGCTTGGAAGAGATATTGTAGTCTGACTCTAGGACGACACATTTAGTTGTCTGGATCTCAGTTTAGGCATCCGTAGCAGCAAAATAAAGCAAGTTTATGAACTGCCCGGAATCTTTTAAATTGCTGGAATGACTGTCCAATTTTAAGTTTGGAAGAAAGGTCTGTTAGTCGAGTTTTTACTTCGTCAGACTCAGTGAGTCGAGACTCGAGTCGTTAAAAAGTTGCTTCGATTTTTACAACTCTCATTTTGAATATTTTTTACTAAGGGGTGTGCTATTTTTGGTTTTAGGGTGCAAAAATTAAATGTTAATCTTACTTATACTTACCTTTCAGGTGCTCAGACCGCTGCTGTTCAAAAAAACTGGTCAAATGCGAGTCTGACTTGTGCTCCGAGGGTTCCGTGCAAAAATCTTATCGCATCTTAACTGGCCGAGTTAAGCTGAGTTTTGCACCTGGTATGTAGCCCCGGATACAAATGAGGTGCAAAGTTAACGCAACCGATCTCGTTTGTTGTATGGGAGCCCCCTGAAATACCTATGTATTTTATACAGATTTTTAGTATCTGTTGCTATAGCGGCAACAGAAAATATATTATGTGAAAATTTCAACCGTCTCACTATCACGGTTCATGAAATACAGCCTGATGACAGACGGACGTACAGCGGAGTCTTAGTCATAGGGTCCCGTTTTTTAACCATTGGGTACGGAACCCTAAAAACAGTGACGTTGCGTTTACGCAGTGTCCTGTCGTATGCGTCACCCTAGCTCTATACTACTCGCGGAATAAACCGAAGTTGGCCGAGGCGAAGTTGGCTGAAGCAGTGAAGTGCCTACACTGTCATTTCGCCCAACTTCTGTCAACTTCGCGACTGTGGAACCGCAGTCACGTTTATAACGCATGCTCTCCACACCGCTGTTCAAAATACGTAGCCGCACCGTACACGCAATCAAATATATAAAAAAATCTCGTCGGCCGGACGTTCGGCATCGTTCACCTCTACAAGCGATGTGTTTCAAACGAATTACTCAGCGAAAACAAGTAAATCGAGTATTTGAGCGACGACCAACCTCACCCTGCGGGTCCTGCCGTAGTTTAGTCAGTTCAACTTCAACATTTGTGGTGAAAGTGCCAACTGGCGGCATGCTGTCGACTTTCATGCAGCAATTCTGTACCCTTACTATAAATTAACGTGACTGTACTCGCTGGCGATAGCGTAAACGATTTGAATGGAGAATAGAACAGTGTCCCTAGTTGTTACTTTGTAGAACTACAAATCCTTTATTTATTTATTTATTTTTAATCTTTATTGCACAAAAGAAAACTAATCGTACAAAAGGCGGACTTAATGCCATGAGGCATTCTACTTTCCGCAGTTCCTTTACGCAGTCGCTAGCGACGCAGTCACTGTAAACTCATAGTAGAGGCACTGGAGGAATTCTGGCCGAGAAGCGTTGTATTACTGGCTCGGTTTGTAGAGACCTGCCTACTGAGCCGGCGGTCCCGGGTGCGAATCCTGGCCAGGGCAAATATTTGTGTGATGAACTCGAATATTTGTGCTTGGGTCATGGTTATTCTATGTTTTTAAGCATATATTTATCTATATAAGTATATATATCGTCGTCTAGTACCCGTAACACAAGCCTGCCTAAGCTTAATTTGGGACTAGGTCGATTTGTGTGAGGTTGTCTTACATTTATTTATTTATATTTATTTATTATTTATTACGGACTATTCGCGGCCGGTTAGTAGACATCCAGAAGTTACGTCACACTTCACCGGGTTTACTTCATGTTTATCTTTAACTAGCTTTCGGGATAGATAGTAGCCTATGTGTTCATTCAGTGTCAGCTACCTTCATACCAAAATTTATTTAAATTGGTCAAGCCGTTTAATAGTTAAGACGTAACAAACAGGCACATAAACACACTCTTTCACCTTTTATAATATTAGACATGCGAATCCAGGAAAACCACGAGCCAGAAAAGCGTAAAGCATTATTTTTTTTATTTTTTTTATGTCATAGGGGCCAAACGAGCAAACGTATCGCCTGATGGAAAGCGATTACCGTCGCCCATAAACACCTGCAACACCAGTGGAGTCACAAGTATTTGCCTACCCGGAGGGAGAAGATAGAATGCCTCTATGCTAGTAATTTCACCGGCTATCTTACCCCCACACCGGAACACAACAATGCGAACATTGCTGTTTGGCGGTGGGTTAGTAATAGGCAAGACGGTAGTAACAATCCGGACGGACCCTGCACGAGGCCTTACTACTCCAATGTGGACGGATATAGAAGAAGAGGAAGACCAAAGAAAAAACCGGCCAAGTGCGAGTCGGACTCGCGCACCGAGGGTTCCGTACAAACACTTTCCATCCCTAGGTGGTTAAGTTAAGTTTGCACCTGGTATGTATAGCGCCCCATATAAATTAGGTGCAAAGTTAGGTATTAATAGGTATTAAAAAGGTAGTTTTTATAGTAATGTACATCATATGTTTTTTTTAGATTTTTCATTTTCTTATTTTAGAAGTTAGAGGGGGGGGACCAACTTTTTTCCACTTTGGAAGCGTCTGTCACGCAAACTATTCGGTTTAGAAAAAAAATGTTTTAGAAACCTCGATATCATTTTTAAAGACCTATCCATAGATACCCCACACGTATGTGTTTGATGAAAAAAACATTTTTGAGTTTCTGTTCTAAGTATGGGGAGCCCCCAATATTTATTATTATTTTTTTATTTTTGCATCAAAATCTTAATGCGGTTCACAGAATACATCTACCTACCAAGTTTCAACAGTATAGCTCTAATAGTTTCGGAAAAAAATGGCTG
The DNA here is from genome assembly GCA_947623375.1 of Apotomis capreana. Taxonomy (NCBI): domain Eukaryota; kingdom Metazoa; phylum Arthropoda; class Insecta; order Lepidoptera; family Tortricidae; genus Apotomis; species Apotomis capreana. Next base: position 17,334,041 of record OX392519.1, read on the forward strand.
TGACATACGGACGGACAGACAGACGGACAGACGGACAGACAGACAGACATGACGAATCTATAAGGGTTCCGTTTTTTGCCATTTGGCTACGGAACCCTAAAAATGGATATACTGTGTGGATGATTATATGAATAAGAAAGAAGTATACAAGATGACGAGTAATAAGGAAGGATGGAGGAAGAAAAAATGATGCGCTGTCTCCGAAATGAAATACTTTTTTCAGCAATTAGGCCACAAGGACACTTTTACACGTCACATTGTGAATCTACCGGCATTCCCCAAGAAGAGACCACTGACCACTGTTGAGAAGAAAGCCGAAAGAAACTCAACAGTAAGTATAGTTTTAGTAAATCATACTTAAAACAATCATTTACATACCTACATTTATGGTATAATAAATAGATTGGTACATTTATACAAAATTTACTCAAAGTAGGTACAACTCTTATAAGTTTCCCAGGAGAGTGTCTTGGCGTCTTGACATGCAATAAGATGTAATAAATTCCACAGAGATGTATAGGTCTCTAGATAGGAATTATGATGGATGATATAGCTAAATAAGCAAAAGGTTCTATCGACTTAATAGTAGCCTCAAATGTTAAATGTTAGTCAACATTCAAGACAAAAGCCTCAACTGAAAGGGGTCCCACTACCTCTAATGAGTATTCTCTGTTCTGGTCAGATTCGATTACTTAATCCTTGACCGGGTCACCTTAGAAATATGTGGCAATTACTTACTTGCTAATTGATGGTGTCAGCGTTTAAGCAGACGTATCCCAAGTCCTGGCAATTTGAATACATTAGGGATGTCGTTAGGCTAATGGAGGGGCCGGGAACAGCTTAGAACAGCGCGGTGTGGTTGAGAATACACGCCGTTAAGTTAACACTCCTATCGCCGTTTGTGGTTTTGTGGTTTGGTGCTCCCAAACAAAGCGCGTCCTAATGGTAATAGTGGCCTCAAAGATATCAATGTTATTAATATTTCGACTAGCGACCCCCCCGGCTTCGCGCGGGTGAAATGCTGATAAATTTTGTATTATATAAATCGCCTTTATGTCATATAAACCTTCCTCGAATCACTCTACCAGTACAAAAAACCGCACCAAAATCCGTTGTGTAGTTTTAAAGATTTAAGCATAGGGGAGGTAGGGGAGCATTGGGCACTTTTTTACTTAAGTCTTAATAAAAATGCAATTTCTTAACAAAATCAACTTTTTACTCCTTATATGAGTAGCACATATATTTGGCTTCAATTATTACGAAGAACACTTATACAATAATAATCAGTCTCAAAATTGCAAGTGATTTTCTGAACACTGTCAAAAGTGCCCAAACCTCCCAATGGTCGGGTGGTTTGGGCACCTCAATGGGAGGTTTGAGCACTGTATTAAATATGCCTCTTAATGGTAAATTACTTGAATATTAAATAATATAATCATAAAAACTTTTAATAAAATCAACAAACGATCAACTGTTTTAAACTATAAGTACCTACTCAAAAAAAAAACTAAAGATATAGTTATAAATAATCCCGCTTCGATTGCAGTAGATCGCATTCAATTTTTCTTTCTTAATTTACCTTTGTGTCATTATTTATAAAAATAAAAATGTGGTATTACCACATAAAAAAATATGAATCGATAAAAAGATTCTATACAAATATAAAGATATAGTACTCAATACTCAGTATTCTTACTTCAGTAAGAAATTTTATCTAAGATTTGCAGTTGATTAAATTTTTGCTCCCGTTTCAGGGTTCCGTAGTCAACTAGGAACCCTTATAGTTTCGCCATGTTCGTCTGTCCGTGTGTCTGTCCGTCCGCGGCTTAGCTCCGTGATCATTAGTACAAGAAAGCTGAAATTTGGTATGAGTATGTGTATGTATCACGCCGACAAAACGGTAAAATAAAAATTAAACTTTTTTTCGGATACCTCTCGTAGGTACACCTAAAGGGGGGTGTTTTATTTTTTTCATTCCAGTACTAGTGTATGGGGTGTCGTTGAATAGGTCTTTTAAAAATAATACATTATTTTTTTATAAAGTCAGCAGTTTTGTAAATATTCGCTCCGGAAACCCAAAAAATAGCCTCTAACTTTTCAACCGCGGTTCAAAAAATTATGGAAAAATTCATGAAAATGAGGCGTTATAAGTTCTTTCAATGAAAACTATATTGGATAAAATCAGTCGAGCCGTTTTTGAGTTATCGCTAAAGTTCATAATTTTCTTTAAAATGGCGTACTGCCGCGCGGTGTCCTTATACTTCAAACGTTACACATATTAGTTAAGTGTCATAATGCATTAAAAAATTCCCAATCTGGCGCGTATAATAGATAACTTCCAGAAGGTAATAAGTAATTACATTTACTTTGGCGTTTTTCTTTATCAAGCTTGAAATATTTCTCGTAATTTTTGTCTATCGTGCCCTACGGAACCCTACACTGAGCGTGGCCCGACATTTAAAACCGGCCAAGAGGATTTTAATTTCTTCTATGGCACTCTTTTCTCTCTTTAGGGATTTCGCGTCGCTTATTTTTCTTTTTAAATTCAAACGGCATTTTCTAGAAAAAATAATATAATAATTGGTAACACAAATAGTAATGAAACATCAAAAGTATTTGGTATTCATATTCAAGATTTACACGCAATTTAAACCCGTGGAAATAATATTCTTTTAACAGAACCTACTTTTTACACCGATTGCCGAAACAAACAATAGTGGCGGGAGCATTGGACATGCCCAAACCTCCCTTTAGAATTAGTGCTCAATGCTCCCCACCCCCTCATTTCACAAATAAATTCAAATAAGTTTTTTGTAGTCTAATGTTTTACCTTAATTTATACGTTAATATTAGCTTTCGTAAATACATAACTAGATGGCAATACAGAAACTTACAACTTTTCACAGATCACGTTGTTATTTCCTTCGAAATCACATCAAAATATTTACTTTCGCATGCACTAAACAGCCTACGGCATGAGACACTGACAATTAATCAAAATGGCAGATGACATTAGCCTGAGCGGTGTCCCCAGTTAGTAATCTAAACTACCCCATTATACAAAATTAAGTAGCTTCCATACGACCTGACTTACAAGGTGGTGCCCGAACCTCCCGACTGCCCAATGCTCCCCTATCTCCCCTACATAAGAACAGCGTGGGACGTCCACCTACAAGATGGACAGATGACCTTATAAAGGTCGCCGGAAGGCGCTGGATGCAGGTCGCTTCCAACCGGTATATATGGAAGTCCAAAGGGGAGGCCTATGTTCAGCAGTGGACGTCCTGTGGCTGAGATGATGATGATGATGATGAAGAACAGACAGCAGGAAGTGATGATACACATTTGAACCACAGAACACAAAATGATATGTGAGAATCCATTTGAAATTTGTATTTATTTATACATTCTTACCGTGTTGATGCTTTGCATCCCAAAAACAAACACTGTTTTCCACAAACTGTTTTTCAGAAACGCTACCACAGGGTAGTGAAACAATGGCATTATAACACGGGAATATTGTTTTTTTTTAGATAAAATATAAATGTGTAAAAACATCACAAAACATTTTGCTTTGAAAAATTCGCATACTTTACATTTCTTGCGCTGAAATGTGAGGTTATTCAAGAAGCGAGTTAATGGGACGATTAATTATCCCGGCCAGGGCAAATTTATGTGTGATGAACTCGAATATTTGTGCTTTAGTCATGGTTGTTCTATGAATTTAAGTATATTTATCTATATAAGTACGTATATTGTTGTCTAGTACATGGGTACTTCACAAGCCTTCTTGAGCTTAATTTGGGACTAGATCGATTTGTGTGAGGTTTTCCGATATTTATTATTTATTTATGATTTATTATTAATTTAAGTAAAAACCGACAACGTATAGACGGTCCTCTAGTGTTGCACATATTCCTATGCGATGAATATATGAACCAAACGGTAAAAAGCGCAGTATTCTTTCTTTTCTACTTCTTCTATGTCAAGATCACGAGATTAAGGTACGCACTGTCCAAACTTGCTCTCAATCGGGGACCCCCTGATTCGCGATGAAATATAATGTTATGATTCCATTACTATGGTAATTTGAGCCTTCAGGACAGAGATGAGAGTCATGTTTTCTCTTCATCTCAGTTGCTATATTTAGTATCACATGGGTACTTAGAAATGAAGTGCTTTGTGTTCTCATTGTCAATTTTGGGTGTGTTTGGGTTATTTTGGTATGTACATTTTTGTATTCAGGCTTTTAGCCCCGTAACGGTGAATTCCCAGGACCATTCTACGGGCTGTAATGATAGCTATGTGTAATACGAGTACTGTAAATTAATGGTACTATGTTGGTTTGAACTTTCGATTGAACGCCGTCCGTCCGTCAAAATCTTATAGCCGTAGTGTCTCTTTTATATAGAAATATGTAATAAGTAAGTGACGACGTGGTTGGCGCAGTTTGTAGATACCTGCCTACTGAACCAGCGGTCCGGGTTCGAATCCCGGCCAGGGCAAATATTTGTGTGATGAACACGAATATTTGTGCTTGGGTCATGGTTTTTCTATGAATTTAAGTATATATTTATCAATATAAGTATGAATATCGTCGTCTAGTATCCATAACACAAGCCTTCTTGAGCTTTATTTGGGACTAGATCGATTTGTGTGAGGTTGTCTGATATTTGTTTGTTGTTTAAGTAAATGTTTTTTCTTTCTTCGTTGTCTTTTATTTGGATATCTTCAGGTATCCTATCGGGTCGGGCAATATAATATTGGAATAAAATAAGTTGAAAATGAAAATGAAAAACAAAAAATTAAATATGAGAAACTAAAAATTAAACTTGAAAATGTTAGATGAAAAACGAAAGTGAAATATAAAAATATATATATTTTTAGGGTTCCGTACCTCAAAAGGAAAAAACGGAACCCTTATAGGATCACTTTGTTGTCCGTCTGTCCGTCCGTCCGTCCGTCTGTCAAGACCCTTTTTCTCAGGAACGCGTGGAGGTATGAAGCTGAAATTTATATCAATTACTCAGGTCTACTGTCCCTTGAAGCTGTGAAAAATCAAACTTCTAAGCCAACGCAATCAAAAGATACAGCCGTTTATGCCGCAAATTTTCGACACTTGCAAGGGAATCAAAACCTACAGGGTGCTTCCCGTGAACTCAGAATCTTGAAATTTGGTACGAAGCAACGTCTTATAGCATAGATAAAGGAAAAATTACGAAAACCATAAATTTTTTTTTAATACCTAACTTTGCACCTAATTTATATGGGGCGCTATACATACCAGGTGCAAACTTAACTTAACCACTTAGGGATGGAAAGTGTTTGTACGGAACCCTCGGTGCGCGAGTCCGACTCGCACTTGGCCGGTTTTTTTATGTTTGTTATTGTGGTTTGGTACATGTTTTATAAGTAGACAAGGACCTACTGCATACGATTATGCTTATGTTAGGAGCACCGCTCTTCCATAACAAGAATTAGTAGACAACCCTTTAAACTAACTATAAGTAGATACTCTTTATTATACACCATCGCAAGTGCAGATTTCTGGCCGAAGGGTGTTTTGTTTCGGCAGTTCCGGGGTAATCTGCCGAATCCTGCGCCAGATCAGACAACGCAACGGAGCCACGCTGTTACGTCGCCTACATCCAGCTAGTTTTAAGTTTCTTTATAATTATGTAATTTTGTAGTTTACAGTGCCTTAGTTTGACTGTAATGCTGGGTAATTAATTTGAATAGTAAATAAATGCAGAATAGGGCACAATTTGTAATCTCGTATATTTTATTTCAGTTAACAACCAGTATATTTTATTTCTGTAAAATAGCAGTCATTCATCAAAATTAACCACCTTTGTGTTGTGGAGTTTGAGTGAAAAATGACTGAGACTGTTTTAATTTCCAAATTTACTTTTTAAAAATATCCATTTGTAGTGTTTAAGTACTTGAGTTTTGTTGAATTGCCTCTTGATAGAAATAAAATATGCCACAACCTAAGTGTAAAGAAGGCCCCTGGCTTATAATTCATCATCATCATCATCATCATCAGCCTGTTTCAGTCCACTGCTGGACATAGGCCTCTCCATTGGCTTATAATTCAATGGGTCCTAATAGGCGGGTCTCTAGAGTGTCATGGCGTTTTATGACGTCATAAACCGTGACAGTTGACCCAACGGGTAAATTGAAGAGAATTTAAATATTTACTGTAGACGACTAAGTATTATATGTATGAATGTATATGTTGTTCTTAGTGAAGAATATTTTCTGAAAAAAAAATAACTGAATGTTGAGTTTCTTTCGTCGTTTCTTATCAACAGTGGTCTCCTCTAGTAAAAAATAAAATGTCGGTAGACTCAGACATGTATAAGCGACGTTTCATAAACAAAGACAAAACACAATTTCAAGTTACCGTTGTGATCGTGACGTTAAAATCTACGTCATTTCCTTCGATGCATTTTTCGGATTTAAAACTAACTCAACCCATCATTATCAACAATAACTCGGCACTATAAACCAATACAGATAAATATCAACTACACTGTCGAGCAATTTGGTGCACGCCAGTGTACGACACGGAACATCGGGTTTTATTGAAATTGGTGGCTGAAAAAATCTGAGTTATTGAGGCAGAAAGTGTACACTGTCGGGCATTGCTCGCATGTTTGTACTGAAATAATGTATTCGTGTTTCATAGATACAATGCTCAATAGAAATGGCAATGATAAACCTGTGACCCCAGTGAAAAGGGGTAAAAGTCAAATATTACTAGAAACAATAGGTCTCTGTTGTGAAATTTAAGCTCCTTTGCTCTAGGTTGAATCTGACTTATATCCCTTTTGACTAGGGTTACAGAAACGTTATATTGCTTGACACTATTTTAATCAATGGTATATTCAAGCGTGATTCATAAAGGTGACGAATAGTTAGGGTGTTGGGTCCCACTAGAATTAGGTTGTCAAATATTGATACCTTTACCCGAGTAAATTTATAAAAATTCATAGTTATGTCTCTACGTATTTTAATGTAGGGTTTGACATACAATTCCATACCTATACATCCTTGTGATATTTCGCAGAGATCTGGGTGATATAAAAGGTATATCGCCACTTCGCCAATCCGGACGCGTTAAGTTTGCGTCTCATTAATATGTGACGCCGTGGAGCGCGCAAAGGCAAATAGAAATATAAACTGTTATTTAATGCAGTTCGAATAGCAATCATCGCGTTTTTATGACGGTTAAAGGCGATAACTGAGACTTCGCTTCTTTCGGTTATATCTCAAAGTATTCTAGAATTACTACGGTAGATAGCTGGTTGGCTGGTACTGGTTGGTTAACTCATCCACTCGACCAGAATCCATTTTAAGTATGTTCCATTAATATTTATTTGTGCAATATTTTGTAGTATTATCGTAGGCTCAGGGTTTCCTTGCAGGATCGCATCCGAAATGATGAGATACGAAAGAGAACCAAGGTTGCAGATATAGCTCAGACAGGCGTCAAACTTAAACGGCAGTGGGCGGGGCACATTGCTCGTATAGAATCGATGTCCGTTGGGACAGAAAGGTTCTTAAGTGGCGCCCGCAGACCGGAAGACGCAGCGTTGGAAGGCCCTCAACAAGATGGACCGACGAAGATCGATCGTTGTGGAGAACATTGAGGGAGGCCTTTGTCCAGCGCAGTGGACGTCTATCGATGATGATGATGATGAATATCGTACCTGAAACTAAATTCCCCTTACTATAAGGTCAAAGTAAATTCTGATTGAGATATTCCTCTTAAGGTAGTGACACTCGACACTGAATCTCAGGCAGACAGTAACTGACATATCCAGGACGAGCTACAAATAGATCGAGGGAAATAGGTTTATGGTTTATTTCTATTGGCGAGTAGCATACATCGAGGTTACCGATTTATGTAGATTTTTCTATACTCAGCTTCATTTCCTCTATTATTGACATAAATAATAGTGCATTACTGCAGACGCCGGGAAAGAAGGGCTTTCCGGGTGAGTAGGTATAGACGGCCGACCATAGGGAGGCCGGATAGTGATACGAAGTCGGCAAGCCCTTTTCACGGCTAAGGCATTTATAGTGCTTTTCTCAAACATGCAATGAAATAAATATACTTAAGTACCACTCAAAAATATAATATAATATAATGCAGCTGTTTAATGTTCATCATAGGTATGTACAAATAGTGAAATAGCTAGGTTATTTTATTTGGAGGTAAATTCTAAAATTGTGTGGTAAATCTATTTTCTAATATCATTATTTTAGGAATCATCCTCCTAGCCTTTGTCCCATTTTTTGAGAGTGAATTCTCAATCGGGTTCGGCTACCTAAATCCCAAGATGTGGCGTAGGCACTAGTTTTTACGCAAGCGACTGCCATCTGACCTTCCAAACCCAGAGGGGAAACTAGGCCTTATTGGGCTTATTAGGTGGTTTCCTCACGATGTTTTCCTTCACCGAAAAGCGAGTGGTAAATATCAAATGACATTCCGTACATAAGTTCCGAAAAACTCATTGGTACGGGCCGGGTTCGAACCCGCGACCTCCGGATTGAAAGTCGCATGCCCTAACCACTAGGCTACCACCGCTTGATCATTATTTTTGGAAGAACCTTTATAATACGACGCAGCCGCGTGACGTTAGCCGCACAGCGTCATCTATTGGTAGAATATCTTTGTCCTCTCATCACACCTAAACGGCTGAACAGACTAGAAATGTGTAACCAATGTAGGTACTAGGACATGTTTTATCCGACTACGGTAAATAAAATAAAAGACGCGGAAAAGGTTGTCTACAAAAATATAGCTAAAAACAAGATGTTGTACCTACTAAGTAGTAGGTTACCTACACATATCTTTTTTGTCTTTATGACCCTATCCTATGACGCCAAAATGGACAACTTTCAACTATTTAATTACGCGGAGCTGGTCCACATTTTTTTATTAAGGGACAATTGTACACAAATCAGCCTAGTCTCAAACTAAGCAAAACTTGTACTATGGGTACTACACGACTATATACATAATATATAAATACATATATAGATAACATCCATGAACCAGGAACAAATATTCGAGTTCATCACACAAACATTTGCCCTGGCCGGGATCCGAACCCAGGACCGCCGGCTCAGTATGCAGCACTACAAACCAAGCCAACCGCGTCATCATTAACATGGCAAACTTTTTAACTGATCCGTGTCCTCTATAATACATATTTTACTTTAACACGAATAAGTTGCGTAACTAGTTCAACCATAAAGTAGAACGGCTGATTGGCGACCTCGCAATGCCTCATCGAATTTTGGCAAAAGTGCATCGAAAAAAAAGTGGTTGTCTGTAAAGTCGGTTTACGGACGATGATATTACGTGATAACGTATGCCGGCCGATGGAAAAGAAGAGAGATAGGGCCTGGACACATGTCGCCGGTACGGTGCCGTCTACGGTGTCACGGCGCGGCGCCGTCAAACGGCGTCGTGCCGAAACACGGTGCCGCGTACGGTGCCGTACACGGCGCCGCGAACGGCGTCGTACCACGGCGCGGTGCCGTGAACGGCGCCGTGCACGGTGCATCGCTTGGTAGTTTAACTAGTTTTACTTACCGAATAAATAGTGAGTCATGCTTTTTCGTGCGTGCAGCCGGCGATCATCGATTTATAAGACGTTATCACGTCAAAAAAACAAGTATCTGAACGCTATCTTTCACATTCTCCAGTCACCGAAATTCCAGATGGCGCTAAAAGCAGCATTAAGGCTAAGTAGGCTGCGCTAACCGCATCACAGCGTATTCAAAAGGACGTATCCTCACCAAATTTCCTACTAAGATATGCCTTTTTGCGACCAAAATGGCGGCTACAAGAGAATGCACTAAGCTGGCTGCTCGGTTTTATTATAGCCCCATTACCACTGCAGCAGAGGTCCAAAATAGCAAATTTGAAATATACTTTTTATACTAGCTCTTTTTTGGACACGGAATTTTGGCTCATTTTATCCGGCTCGAAGGACCAATTGTGTGAGATAATTATGAAAATTTCATCACTATTGTGGAAAACTTTTTTATTATTTGAATAAGTTCGAAATTTTCAAGCGACGCATAAAACCTGAGCAGGTTCTCAGTTCGCCGGGGCGAAAACGGCTGTACCGATTTGGATAAAATATTGTTTTGTACCGTAAATCATACTTTCTAATCGGTCCCATTGTCATAATAGCATAACCTCGTTTGTCGCTTACTTTTCGTTAAAAAGTGTACTTATCGAACCTACTCAAAAAAATCATGAAAATCGGTTGAGAAATGCGGCCTCTAGACTATAACAGCTGGAAATCGGAACGTACAACCATTTTTTTTGACGAAGCTGAAAAATAGACGCTTCGCTCGCTCGTTTAATTACTAGCCGATATAAATCAAAACGCAGCTCAAGTAATGTCTTCGCTCAATAGGTCCCCTGAGGCCGAGACTGAAAGTGATTGATTGAACGAATGAAAGGCTGAATGAATGATTAACGTTTACATGTATCTGACTGTGGCACAGGCAGTGGTAAGGCTGTTCCAGTTCCAAATACATCTTATATTTTTTTAGAAACAACTGTGTTAGGATGATTGTACATCTTTTTCTTTCGCATTTTAAGTCCAAAAGGCTAGATGGATGCATTCCTTACATGAATATCTTGATAAAACACAATTTTGTATATTAAAGTACCTAAGTAGCACGCTATCTGAACAGTTCGACGAACTGACACTGCTCGTGATTGGATGTTACTGACAAACCACATAGCAGGGTTCCCTTTTTGACTTTTGGAAAATGGTTGTTTTAACTTTAAATAACCTTAAGTGACTTCAAGGATTACGCCCCTAGAGGTAGGTGATAAAAGAGCAATATAGTCACGGAATGCATTTACATCTGCGATGCTTAGACACCGAGACTACTAGTATGAACATTGGAGTCTTCGTGGACTCAACATTGATAAAATCACACTAATATTATAAAGGAGAAAGTTTGTAAGTGTATATATGTGTATGTTTGTTACTACTTCACGCTCAAACGGCTGGACCAATTTTGATACATATTGGTATGAAGGTAGCTGACACCCTGGATTAAGACATAGGGTACTTTTCATCCCAAAAAATAGTGATCTCATGGGATGAGCGGGTAACACCGCGCGACGCTAGTACCCATATAATGGCGAAATGCATTTATGTGCCATCTTCGATATGCACTCTATCGGGAATGATCGCTGGCTTCTGCAGGCCCCTAGAGGCCGGTGATCGATGAACGGACGAGCACCGAATGGCGGTGTCGCTTCTAAATCATTCCTTCTTTTCGTTTTAGGTGCAGTGTGGTACAGTCGAATGCCTCGTAGAGAAAGACTGCCAAAAGATATTTGAACGAGCTAGAAGTAACGTTAATTTATTTTTACGTATCGAGACAAAGTTTAAATTATGGAAGAAAAAAGAAAATAATGATGTAAAAAAGTGTGTCATACCTATATGTGATAGCTCAGTTGGTATGGTACACTACGCCGGAAACCTAGGGTTGCAGGTTCGAGTGCTGCGTACGTTCCAGTGGATGACGTCACATTACTTTCATAAATATTTAAAAAAATATTTGTGTCAGTATTAAAAAAATGTGATTCAACAATTCATTTTTTTTTTCGAGAAAAGAATGAAAATATTCTATTAAACGTCGATTTATCTTTTTACTAGAATGTATTTCACCGATGGAACTCCGTCTTCCGTTTTAGTTAACAGGTTCGTATCCAGCACGCCTCGGTCGGTCGCGTCACGCCGTACCGGATCAATTAATGCCACGACTGCGGCAGCAGCAGCGGTACGTGTTTCTCGCTCACTCGTATAACCGTCGAGCTCGGATCTCTCGCTCAACCGCTCGCCGGGCCGCTGGTTGCGCAAATTCGTGGCACCTCCGTACGGGCCAAAAAACAATTACAAGACACGACATCGCATCGTCGTACGACGCGACGTCGTGCCACGATGCGACGTCGTGTCTTGGAAATGCATAAATCCAAAATTAACTTTATTTTCATGTGATAAGATACAAAATTAAAATTCATTTTACAATCTCACGACGTTGCATCGTGGCACGTAGTCGCGTCGTACCACGATGCGATGTCGTATCTTGTAAGTGTTTATTATTATTATTTGGTTCTAAGACAACCGCATTTTGCACAAAAACCCATACACTGACTTCTCAGACGCAAAAATATAAACGAACCAATCAAAACGATAAAAAACCGGCCAAGTGCGAGTCGGACTCGCGCACCGAGGGTTCCGTACAAACACTTTCCATCCCTAAGTGTTTAAGTTAAGTTTGCACCTGGTATGTATAGCACCCCATATAAATTAGGTGCAAAGTTAGGTATTAAAAAAACTACTTACCAGATCTCGTTCAAAATAATTTTCGTTGGTAGTTTTTATAGTAATGTACACCATATGTTTTTTTTAGATTTTTCATTTTCTTATTTTAGAAGTTAGAGGGGGGGGGACCAACTTTTTTCCACTTTGGAAGCGTCTGTCACGCAAACTATTCGGTTTAGAAAAAAAATATTTAAGAAACCTCAATATCATTTTTGAAGACCTATCCATAGATACCCAACACGTATGTGTTTGATGAAAAAAAAATTTTCGAGTTTCAGTTCTAAGTATGGGGAGCCCCCAATATTTATTATTATTTTTTTATTTTTGCATCAAAATCTTAATGCGGTTCACAGAATACATCTACCTACCAAGTTTCAACAGTATAGCTCTTACAGTTTCGGAATAAAATGGCTGTGACATACGGACGGACAGACGGACAGACAGACAGACAGACAGACAGACATGACGAATCTATAAGGGTTCCGTTTTTTGCCATTTGGCTACGGAACCCTAAAAACATGGTACAAACATCGCACGCGCCTACTCTTATATTATACTCACCAATTTTAGAATAGCTGGACATCCAAAGATTTTTAGGATACTTCTTCCCGACTACAGTAAAGATAAAAGCCCCATGGCATTAAGTCCGCCTTTTGTACCTACGGTTAGTTTTTCTTTTGTGCAATAAAGTTTAAATAAATAAAAGCTTTGCGCCGACGAAGTTGCTTCTAGTATTTCAAATCCGCATGAAATATATTTGATGATTAAACGAACTTACCTGAAGTGAAGTTCTATCACAATTACACGAACGCCTCGTACGAAGAGATTATTAAATATATTTTACACATGTAGTAATCACAGGTACTACCACTCTAACACTTATTTGAGAGAAACTCTGTTTTTTTTTTTTTTATACTCTGCACTCCCGCGCCATTTTACCTGTCAATGTCATATAGTTCAAAGTTCTTATTAATAATATATGGGTAGTTTCCCTAAATCCTGATTTTTCGCACTGCAGCAGCACTTAAGTGCTGCTCCTGGGTCATATTGGGAGGGTGGGTCCTAATAATCTCTTCGTACGAGGCGTTCGTGTAATTGTGATAGAACTTCACTTCAGGTAAGTTCGTTTAATCATCAATTATACTTCACGCCTCGTACTCGAGATTATTTAATATATTTTACACATGTAGACTTTGAGAGTAAGGAGGTAAAGTTGTAGGGAAACTACAAAAGGTACAAAGGTGACCAGCATGTACCAGTAACAAGCTATTAGGTACGAATCAATCTGTATTCTAAACACTTTGGAGACACACCATTAGTCTTAAAATTATTAAATCTTAGAGATTAACAATCATCACAGTAGAGTTTTATACTACTTAAGCACAAGAGAGATCAAATATCGACTCTGCTACTATTAATTATAATCCTATTATAGAGTTTTGGCACCATAAATCATAAGATTATTAAAAATTAGTTAGAGATTAACAATCATCACAGTAGAGTTACTACTTAAGTACCAGAGAGATCAAATATCGACTCTGCTACCGACATGTCATTGCGATTAATTATAATCCTATTATAAAATTTGGCGAACACCTTCGATTCACCACTCCACCCAGCGGTGGAACGTATGGCGTCAATGTGGACGCCTCGTGCGGCCGCGTGAGAGGTCGCAGCATGTCGCGTTGAATGTGCTGTGAAGATGTCTGTGTCAATTCCACTATCAGCCAACGTGTGCTTGATCCAGCGACTCAGCGTCTGGGTACCTACTTCTTTATGTGGTCTTTTTATAGCAATAAACAAATTATCGTTAATCCTAATTGATTTAGTGCGGTCAATATAAGACAGTAGGGTCCTTGCTGGACATATGTTTGGCTTTTCTGAGAAAAAAGGGATACAAAGTATTGGTTGTTTACAACCTGGTCTAGTAGTTTTTATAACTGCAGGGATTTTTATCATTAATCTATCAGTAATGTTTTGGATATTCTTGATATTAATTTTAGATAAAGTTTGTACTCTTTGAGCTGTAGCTAAAGCTAATAACGTTATAGTTTTCCTAGATAATGTATCTAATGCTAATTCTTCATTTGGAAACAAATTATTTAGGTAGTTTAAGACAATATTTGTGTCCCATGTAACAGTATATTTAGGTAATGAAGGTCGAAGACGAAAAACTCCTTTAAGGAAACGGTGTATGTTTTCATCTTTGGAAATGACTGAGCCAAGTACTAATGCTAATGCAGACCTGTATGTATTTAGGGTACCATATTGGCAACCTCCATTAAACATCTCAGTAAGAAAGTCAATAACGTTTGGGATGGTAGGCTGATAAACATTAATTTTGTTTTTAGAACAATAGTCCCACCATTTCCTGAGTCCGACACCATATTGTTTGACCGAACTTTGCGATAATGATGCCATCATAATATCTAGCGATGGTGGTGGTAATCCTCTTCTCGAAAACGCCTGCCGCACAATACTCCGGCAACCAGGGTAATTTTCTTGTGAATCTGGGTGCTGGAATGAGAAATTAAGGATTGTTTGCTTGGGGGAAATACTACAGTGTCTGTAATAAGCAATGCTTTAAAAAGAGGATACCAGGGTTGAGCTGGCCAGTGTGGCACAACCATTATTCCTCGAGCTTTATCGGTTATGATTTTTCTAAGTGTCTTCAATATCATTGATACTGGAGGAAAAGCATAAAAATATGTCCCTGTCCATGTAATGGTAAAAGAATTTATGGCGAAGGCATCAGGATCTCTGTGCCATGAAACATATTTCGCACACTTGTGATTTATTCGACTAGCGAAAAAATCAATTTCAGGTTGTCCGAACATTTTTACTAGACTAGCGAAGCAGGTATCAGATAATTCGCATTCTATATCTGGGTGATTTTTACGATTCGCATCTGCAATAACATTGTCTGCTGATCTTATGTATGATGCATATATGAAAATTCGCCTGTCTTCACACCACTGCCAGATTTCTTTTGTAATTTTAGTGAGGTGAGGGTATTGTACCCCGCCCATACGGTTTATGTATGATATCGCGGTAGTGTTATCTATTCGTAATAGTATTTGGCAGCAATTAAGATCCTTTGCAAATATTTTAAGGCCAATAAAAGCAGCTAATAGCTCTAGATAATTTATGTGCCTATCACGTTCTGAAACCGACCACTGTCCGCTGGCAGTGTCGCTGCCACAGGCTGCTCCCCACCCCGTAGTCGAAGAGTCACTGAATATTTCGGTACAATATACATCATCTCGTATCGGATGCACCGAATTATTTACGGCATGCATCCACCAATTTAGATCCGGTTTTAAAATGTCAGGTATTGTAATGAGTCTATCATAACTGGAATTTTCTTTTAAAGCAAGGAATTTACAACGTTCTAATTCTTTAGTATACAGCCAGCCATACTCTACTGCTGGACAGGCTGATACCAAAAGGCCAGTTATTTGTGCCAATTTTCTAACTTTACATCTTTTAAGCGTTAAAAACTGACTTAATTCAGATTTTATGTGTGCACGTTTCTCTATTGGTAAGCTTAGATTAAACTTATGAGAATCAATTATCAAACCTAAGAATTTACATGATATTGATGGTGTTAGAACACTTTTTTCTTGGTTTATTATGAATCCAAGGGCAGTCAAAAACCTTTTAGTTATGTCTAGATTTTCAAGACATTCATGTTTCGACCTACCTAACAATAACCAGTCATCTAGATAAACAGTTGATATAAAGCCAGCTGAACGTAACAGTTTTACAACAGGTTTAGTCATTTTAGTAAATATATATGGTGCTATATTGAGGCCAAAGGGTAAAACATTATATTGATAAGTTTTCCCCTGACATGAAAAACGTAAAAATTTCCTGGACTCTTCATGGATTTTTATGGAAAAATAGGCATCTTTTAAGTCAACTGTTGCCATGTAACAGTCTGGAGTAACTAATTTTATGGCAGTTCTTAAATCTTCTAACTTAAAATGGTCAGTTTTGATAAATTTATTAAGATTCTTAAGATTTAAAATGAGCCTCATTTTTCCAATTGGTTTTGGGGTAAGGAAGATACTTGAGAGGAATTGGTCCTCACATGGTTCGCACTCAGAAATAGCTCCTATCTGTATTAAATTAGTAATGGCCTCATGAATACGTATACTATCCTGTGTGCTATAATCAGACCAGACAGGAATAGCACTTTGGACTACAGGGTTTGTAAACATAATTTTATAACCGCTTATCCATGATAGTATAGTGTGGTCATAAGTAATCATCGACCACTGATACAAATAATTGGAGAGACGACCAACATACTCAACTGTATTTAGTGCGTCCGGCGATATGGTGGCGCTGTCGGAGCACGATGCGACGACGGCCTCGATGAGCGCCCTGGCTGCGCCTGGGGAGGCGGCGCGCGTGGGGCTGCATACTCGCGGTGAGGCGGCCCCGTCGGCCGGCGTGCTGCCGCCGGGGCCACTCTCCGGTTTAAAGGTTTTGGTGGAGCAGGTTTATCTGTCTTCAGGTTGTTTGAGACTGGCTTGAAGGTATTGTTTGCTTTTAACTCGGTTCCAGATTTATTAACTGCCTTTGCTGACTTTAGGGTTTCAGCCAGATTTGTACTGAACAACATAGTGTCTATTTTAGTAAGGTTCAGGTGTTCTTTCATTTCTTTCTTGACAGAAAATAAAACAAAGTTCCTTCTTGTCACTGAGTCCCCGTGTTGAATATCGCATAGAATCCTTTGCGCATCCATAATTCTTTGTATTATGTTATTATTTTTATTCTGGGTGGTAAGCAGGGTATTTAATGCTTGACCCAAGCAGGCGATGGCACTGGCCAGTTGTTTTTATAAATAATAAGTTGTTTTTGTTTGGCCTCGATACCTTTGTCTCTTTTAGCTACTTGCTCGGGTATTGCAGCTTTTATTTCTGCATTCATTTTGGGGGCATCGATGAGCAGGCAGTTTTCCGGGGTTAAATATTGGTCTGTCAAGGCCTTACGTGCTTCCTTGCTCAAGCCCTGAGTTGCAATATGTTGCAGGCGACTCGCTAGCTCTGCCCTTAGAGGTGCACCGTGCTTTTCAGAGGATGAAGGGTCTTCACCTAAGATCTTCAATGTTTCTTCATCAAGTGGATCTTCCTCTTCCTGTGGTTTAGGTGTCGTGCTTATCTTGTTTTCCTCCTCAACTATAGGAAGTGGAATATTTGATTCCTCTGTCTGCGTGTCCTCCGGTGTCTCTTCTTGCAAATTTTGTGGCTCTTCAACCAGGTCGGTGAAATCAACCTCTTTGACTGGACTCGCTGTGGAGGAAAATTTTTTATTTATGGAGTATGCCAAGCATGTGTAGAAATAGCCCCAATGACTATTCAGGTTACATACTTATTGAGACACCAGCCTAATATACCAATCAGGTATAAAACTCCAGGTATACATGAATGCATAATCTATTGAGTATATGTCGAGATAGTCCCAGTGACTACTCCGGGTATATACTACAGCTTATGCTTCAATAAATAGCAATAATAACTGGCTAGCGCTAGTTATTTGTTCCCTTGTTATAGTACAACTCCCAACGATTTGTACGTCAAGGACAAAGTAGTAATGCGGCGAAATAGCCCCAGTGGCTAATCTGATTGCATTATTATAAGTTATAACTTATAAAATATTATAGGTAAATACCTGCTTCATCCGATTCTTGGATATTTTCGGGAGATGACGGCGACGTACTTTTATCCATCTTTCGCTTTAGCTTTTTCATTTTGTGCTTTAAATAAGCAAGTTCTTCCTCGTAATCCTTCGTTTTCCTTTTTGGCATTGTTCTTTAACGTGGTTTTAGCTAATTATTCGTTTTAAGATTAAGATCGTGTTGAGCGGTTAAGCACTTAAAACGTGAATGACATTGACAGGTAAAATGGCGCGGGAGTGCAGAGTATAAAAAAAAAAAAAAAAAACAGAGTTTCTCTCAAATAAGTGTTAGAGTGGTAGTACCTGTGATTACTACATGTGTAAAATATATTTAATAATCTCGAGTACGAGGCGTGAAGTATAATAAACATCAATATCATCTAAATACTGTTCCTTTGATGTACGGCTATTGTGTAACTTGCGGTGGATTTAACCGAGTTATGATTTTGGTCGATATCGTATTACAGTAATTCGATCTATGTTGGATCTCTGGGGCTGAATAGCTCGGAGAGGACAGCCTATTTCCTGGCAATATTAAACGCACGGTTATCAAATATTTCATTATTTATTTAAAACGAATTTTAAACAATACTAAAACCTATTGAGTGTGAACGTGTGACGTTTGAGTGTGAGATTTCATGGAACGCTAACCAACGTGTAATTAAAAGTGATAAAATAAATAATAAATATCGGTCAACCTCACGCAAGTCGACTTATTTAGTCCCTAATTAAGCTGTAGAAGACTTGTATCACGGGTACTAGACGACAGTGTTCATAACCCAGAAACAAGTATTCGAGTTTATCGCACAAATATTTGCCCTTGCAGTAGGGGTGCCTACCTTCTTTACCACTACGCCAACCACGACGTGAGTATGACTAGAGATATTATAGTGAGTGCAGAGCATACATTTAATTATACTGATATCGTCTAGGATTCTATTAAATCAAATTAATACTTTATTATCCTACCTAAAGGTTGTCTGGAAGAGATCGCTATTTAGACCGCCTATAACCCGATAAGACCGCCTGTTGTTGTAATGTATTTTAAGTGGTTTTTTCTTTTCCTTGATGTTTGAGATGTACAATAAAGAGTATCTGTATTTATAATAAAATAAAGAAAACGGAGTGAAAAAAATACCCATAGGCACCATTCGGAGTACCGATGGTACAATAATGAGAATTTAACTCGGTAGTAAGATCATTTCAAATAGGCTGTTCTGTCTGCACTGCAATAAAATAGCTCCATACCGCCGATATATTGCCAACAGGCTTACTCAGCCATCTGCGAGCGATTACATGTAATCGAGTGATCAATTAATTGATTAAGTTTCTCTGTAGCCTATGGCGCGTAAATCGTATTACAATGGTTAGTGGATTATCATGTTATCAGCTAATTAAACTATCTAATCGGTAGATATTCCATGTAATTTGGTTAATAATTGACAGACAACGCAGCATCGTCATCGTCATTTCTACCATTGGAAGTCCACTGACATAGGCGTCCTCAGTAAATAGAAGTCAGGCCGGATAGAAGCAAACCGCATCCAGCTAGCCCTCGCAAGCCTATCCAACATGTCGTCTCCATGTTACCGTGGTCTCCACTCAAGAACCTATCTGCCCCAACGGCCGGTTCGCCCCTAGTGTCACTTCAGCTTGCCTACCTGACATGCATGCAGCATACAATTAAATTCTACAGAACGTTATCTCCTCTGATCTTCACAAAAGCAGCCTAAAATTGGTTGTATGTGTAAAATTCCTTCGCATTTTTCACAAACAATCAAACAATAGAGACGCGTGCGTACTTCTAAAAGTGGCTGTGGACGAATGCCTTGGCCTAATGAAAAGTGGAAGGTGGAGTCACGTGCGTTGTTTATTAGCGTATCGAAGCACGAAGTGAACCCGCTTTTTCATTACTCACCGGTAATTTGAAAAATGAACAAATTACAAAAAGTACAAACTAATTAATTTTTCTGCAGTTATTTAATAATTCCCGCTGCGCACGAAAATAATGATGATGGAACGCAGACCTTTTTTTAGGTAACAGAAGACCGAGAAAATCCCTAGGGAAAGACAATTTTTCTACCATGTAAAGACTATAGTAAAACAGTAACGTCTGCTAGCGAAAGCCAAATGTTTATAAAACAAAAAATTTAAAAACGCTACGATGCCACCATAAAGGATGCATTCTTGCATCTGGTTGAAAAATTCAATAGCGCTCGCATCAGGTTCAGTAGTCCAATAGGTGGAACCCCGCCTGAACCATTAAATTTTAATGTAAAACTATAGTAAAACCTTGTAAACTTAAATGGAACACGATAACTCAATTGGAAGTACTTAATTATCACATTAAGCGGTAAATGTAGTAAGTAATTAAGTGAAACATTTAAGCGTCGATCATTCTGTAAGCGTTTTATGTAAATTCGGTTCGTAATGATAATGAGGTGTCGACGCCACAAACAACACTTTTCGAAAAAGGAAATATTTAATTTTAATTACCTAAATGATACAATATTAGCTGCATAAAAAATAGATACTTAGGTCAGTTTAGACACATCTTTTATACACTTTATTTCTACGTTATGTAATCATTGCATGAAATGTTGCCACTTAATCTTTAATTGTATCAGTTGAAAGTTAAATGCACTGATGGAAAATGGCCTCGCCCACAGTTTTCAGTGATCCTGACCTGATCACCGGCCCACTTTGTTAGGTGATTAATAGTTTATGCAATATATTCTTTTAATTTATGTAAACTTACACGATTTTCACACGTTATAAATACAAAACGGGACTTAATTACGTTTAATAAGTGCGCAAAAGGGACTGCGTCAGTGCCTTCGAGACAATACCATCAATAATCAGATAAACACTTTCGTGATTATTATATTAAGCGGTTTATACTCACGTGAAATTGTCAGGAACGGCCCGACATGTTTCGAACTCGTATGGAACTCTTCATCAGGGACGGCTGCCCGTACTCCGCCGCGGCAACCTCGTCACGATTTTCTCGGGCCGCTCCTGACAATTCCACGTGAGTGTAATCCGCTTAATACAATTACAATAGCATCACGTTTGAAACGTCGAGGTATTAAATACACACTTTTCGAACGCGACTAGACTCAAACTACGCTTACTCTTTCAAGCAAATGAACTATGGTTCATCATCATTTGCTTGGAAGGTTTTGTTATAATAATGTATCGTTATATTTAGTATATTCTTTTTTAAGACAAGACTTGAACTGTATATGGACTGGTTAGCCCTCACCATAACCCGCTAATGGGATTATCTCCGCGCCCCAGGGCTAATCGTCTATTTTTTTTGTTTTGCTACGTTATAAGTAAAATTGATTCATCCAGTGATGGCGCACTAAGTATAACGTCAAAATTATATTTTCCTGATGTCAACTTCATCCGACCAGATTCGTCGGAACTAATAACAATTCAATAAGTGGAGACAATGCCTCGGGCACTCGGTCAACTGGGTTACGGCCGAGCAGGGTTATTTGATTTCGATATATAAGACTGGTTAGTGTGCTTAGGAAAAGTTTATATTATTGCGTATCTTAGACTAGAGTAGCAGTTGAGGTTAACGTCCCTGTGTTCGACACTGTCCCAATAGATGCCATCTTGAATGTTATGTCATTAGCAATAGAGGTGACAGCATGGTGTCGACTATTACGCATTAGCGTGTCGAGCATAGGGACGTTTACCTTACAGTCTGAGAGTGAATGCAGCGAAAACACAAGTCATTATCATTGGCAGTAATCAGATAGTACTATCTCGGGTCGACTTTGTAAATCAACCAATTATTTTCAGTGGGATTATAATATCTTTTTCTATCCAGGTGAAAAATATTTGCGCTATAATGGATATAGTAGAGTTGTTAGTCCGCTGTTTTCTAACATAATTGTGCGCATCGGGTTACAAGCATGAAATTTCTACCACAGATAGAGTGTTCCACGGTGATTATTTTCAGATGTGGAGGGAAGTCAGATTCGTCCCCTGTCAGGCGGGAGAGCGGAGTGAATACGGCCAAGTATCCCTCTTTTCTTTCTTTATTGCTGGTCAGTTAAGTCTACCAGGTCGTGTTTGGTATCGTTTCCGTGTAAAACAAATATCAGAAATTAATTTTTTATGTTACTTTTGTACAGTTCTGTATAAAAATATGGGTGTAATAGCCGAAAAGGTAAAAATCACAAGATGTTTTTTTTTTCAATGAGGTAAATTAGTTCAATTTCGTAAACATTTTCAAATTATTATTATTATTTCAAAAAGTTCATTTAATCTGGTTTCTAAAAGTATATGCATGTTGGGCACTTCTCATACAAACAGTAGCTTAAAATATATCTTTACGTCGGCGTAACCAACGTAAATCTCCGAACGCATCCTATTTCGCTTCATTAAATACATTAAATAATGATTTTTAACCTGCTTTTACATATAATATTTACTATATACGTCCTAAAAAAACAAATTAATGTAATTAAAACAAAATATTTTTTTGCTAATGTATCACGAGCAAACGGGCTAATTTCAACATCAACAATTTATTTAAGTTACTGTTTGTATGAAGAGTTCCCAATATTTATATATTTTTAGAAACTAGATTAAATTTGCTATTTTGCAATATTTTTGTTTGTTGTAAATAGTCAGGAAATATAACTAATTTATCTCCCTGAATAAAAAAAACTTGTTGTGATTTTTACAATTTCGAAAATTCAACCATATTTTTATACTACTACTACTATAAATAAATACTATAAATAAATAAGATGAAAAATGAATTTTTGATATCTGTTTTACACGAAAACGACACGACACATGTCCTACTAGCATTACCTGATCAGTAATATAAAAAGAAAAAGAGGACTCCTTTGTCCTCTTCACCCCACTTTTCCGCCGCACAGGGGATGAATCTGACTTCCCTCTACATCTGAAAATAATCACCGCAAAATACTCTATCTGTGGTAGAAATTTCGTGGTTGTATCCCGATGTACACAATTTCGCGACTTAGCAAAATGTACTAGAACACGCAGGCTAAGCTTAACATCAACATTTTTTTCAAGGTACTTTTTGTATCAGATGTGCCCAATACGTTTACATTTTTAAAAACAAGATTAAATTTGCTGTTTCGTAATATTTTTTTAAATTGTGAAAATTCAGGATAGATAACTAATTTATCGTTTTGAATAAAAAAAACTTGTTGTGATTTTTACCTTTTCGGCAATAAACCCAAATTTTTATATGAAACTATTCTTAAATAACATGAAACATTAATAGCTGATATCTATTTTACACGAAAACGATGTCGCGCAAGCCCTAATAGCCTTAACTGATCTGTAATAAAAAAAAGAAAAAGAACAGTACTTGGTCCTCTTCACCCCGCTCTCCCACCACACAGGGGACGAATCTGACTTCCCTCCACATCTGAAAATAATCACCGTGGAACTCGTATGTGTGGTAGAAATGTCATGCTTGTAACCCGATGCGCACAATTTCGCGGCTTAGCAACTCTACTAATAGTTCTTTATCTTGGGTGCCCCAAATGTGTGAGCTTAGCAGAAAGATGTTTGCTGCAGTAGATTTTTAGCGACGGCTGCGTAATTTTCTCCCCATTGCCAATAAAACTGAAACGAGAAGTATCTCCTTACTCCGGACTACAATACAAATACAATACAAAATACAAAATTCTTTATTCGATAAAACGTACATGGTGTGTATACAAAGGGATGGTGCTATCCGGTAAGCAAAATATTGCCTGTGTTGGAAGACACCGTTCTTCTTTAATTATGGTCCATACGTTCAATTTATTATACATAAAAGAATTGAAACATGAATTACTAAAAACAATTGAAGTTATACGCTGATAATTATCTCCTAACTCGATTTTACAGAGGAGCAACTTAATAAGCTTTAGTGCTTATAAAATGTCAGCATTCGGTTCATAATTTTGTTCATTATATTTCGTCTCTGAATTTTCTAAGCACACCGAAGTACATTGCATACCTAGGGCGTCCTTTACGAATTACCGCCTGTGGTTACTCTAAAGTTGTATGTCTTACTTTGGTTTACGATTTCTGTTTGGACGTAGTCCATTTATCCAAAAAAAAACTGTGCTAGCTATTGTATGGACATATTGGATTGTTATTAATTCCGGACAACACTTATGTCAATATTCCGATATTACCACTATTTTCAGATTTGGATTATTTATTAATTTATTGTATATCTATTTATTTTTCAAAATAAATAAATATCTTATTTATCTTTCAAGTATGCTGCGTAATCATCTGCTGGAACAAGAGCCCGAATAGTTCATCCATCATCCCATGTTGTAGACTTTCGTATATATTTATATATATAAATATTATATTATACATATATATATGTATATATATATATTTTATAGTGTGTAAATGTAGGTATATGTATTTTTGTATAAACAGTAATATAATATTTTGTATTTACTTGTATTCTAGATCCTGTCTGTACGATCAGATCTCTAATTTGCACCCACTTCTAGTATCTCTGTTTGGCCCTATGGTTGACTGGTAGAGAATGGCATATGGCATTAAGTCCGCCATTTGTACTGACTTTTGTTTTGTGTAATACATTTTAAATAAATAAATAACAACTCTTTTAACACATAAGTAACAAAACATAATTATAATTTAATTTGCATATATCAAACCCATATTACACGTTATTTAGGTAGCTCGTCACGTTGTTTAAGACTTTCAGGACATCGTGACCCTGAGTGCACGGATTAGTTGTCAGATTACGTCAATCTGGTTGAGTCGTAAGTCAGGGGTCCAGATTATCTCGAGATCCTATCATTCTAATATCAATTAATTACTTTGATAGATAAGTTTTGAATTTGTTTGTTGGATGAACCTTAGGCTGAGAGATTAAGACTAACAGACTGATAAGTAATCTCAATTTTGGATGCATTTCATGTCTTATTAGCATAGTCCGGGGTTTTAGATGCACAGAAGGCGTCAAATCATTAGTGCACCGAAAACCCAGGGCTTATTAGACTTTACTATAAACGTTAACTAAGCAGAAAGTGCTTGGTATGAATTTTCTCATAGCTGAAAAAAGTTTTGAGTCAATAAAACGTGTATTTTTGATAGGACTAACTATTCCAGTAAAACTATGTGGGACGAAAATCAAGAAAATGCACCATAAATAACTCGCTATTAATGTATCGCCTTTAATAAGGTGAACCACGGTAACCTATTTTACATATTTACTATAACCCTTTTCTTGGCAAAAAAATAAAGTTGTATTTCTATGAATACAGCTAAATAATTTCATAAATTATGATTTTTGGGGATAGAAAAAAAATGCTAAAAAAATATTGCTTTTTGTTTTTTGGAAATATCATATGTATCTTACAGGATGCATTGCTAAGAACATGGTACATTTTGAATTCAATTTAACGTATCCCTAAAGATACCTTGTCTAGTTTAGGTAATAAAACAAATAAAAAACAATCAAACTTTTTAATTATAAAAAATACTCACAGCACTCATTATTTTGGCCATAGGTTACTTCTTAGTGTGAAATGATACAAAACAATTACGTGTAGGTGTCAGGCAGAACTTCAGCTTGCACTTGGAACAGTGAATGGTAGTTTGCCCTTTGATGCAAAGCTTGCACCTCCCTTTTGTGCCAAACATGGGGAAGTGGCCATGCTGGTCAAGCCTGACATATTCTGTTGTGGGCCTGGGAACCACTGGAGCTTTTATAGTTTTCGACATAGAGGGGCCCACAACAACGTTTGTGGATGTTGATACTTGCCGATCGCATTTCAACCTTGTACAATGCAATAACGAATTTTTTTTAGGGATAATGTCCGGTATTTTCTTCAGCATTTTCCCTGCGGTATAAAATCCAGCTGTTGATCAAGCACATATCCAGTATTTGAGAATCCAAAGGCAAATACCAGTGGTGGCCTTTGAATTCAGTTCTGTTAAGTGCGACTAACATATCGGCAAGATCAACGCCGCCCATATGTGCATTGTACTGCTTTATGTTCTCAGGACATGGCACTGAAGTTTTTCGTTTTAGGTTTTTGACATAACGTAGTATTGTACCCAATGGCTGGGCATCAGTGAAACTACTGGCAGTAGTCACACATTTATTGTCAAGCCACTTGACAAACTACTTATAAGTGTGAACCTATACTCTTTTTTACCCTTCTCGAAACTATTACCGACTGAGGATTTTCGTTGAAATGTTCGTTCTGGGTAAGCATTTTGGCTAGGAGTTAGTGGCGATGGTACTGGTGCAGCTGGAGTTAATGGCGAGAATACTGGTGCTAATGGAGTTAGCGGAGAAGCTAGCATGGGCGTAAAAGCGAGAATGGTTTCTTGAAATTCATCCACATCATCATCATCTGACAAAATGTGTAGTTTTTCGAATGAAGAAGGCAATGAAGGAGCTGAAGAACTGCCATCATTGTCCTCGTGCACATCTAACTTTGAAGAAGGTGGTGGAATTTCTAGTTCAGATTCAGATAATGCGTCGATATCAACTTTTACACCTGGTTTTGGTATCAAAGCCAATATTTTTTTGGCTCTGTAGAATGCGGGTCGTGCACCTCCCTAAATATAAGAAAAAGCACACACATCAAGCAAAGCAGCCCTCTAATCCATGTATTTCAGTGGTCTTTTTTAAACCCCTAACCTAGCAATGTGCATCTTAAGATACGAAACGTTAGTGGCCCATAAACTCCATGAACCAGGCAACGTGTACCACAAGATACGTAATGCAGAAACGTTAATTCACCACAAACCAGGCAATGTATATTTTGAGATACATTCAAGTTAACGGTTAGTTAGTTACAGAAAAAAATAGTAAAATATATTTTATTTTTCTTCCACTCAACGTACATATTCCTTAGTTTATAAAAACAACAAAATGATGTAAAATTTTCCATGCATAAAATATTAAAATCAAGTTTTCTTACATTTCTGCGCGTGATCATGTCCGATTCGTTGACAGTCTGTGCTTTATCGTTTCGGAGGTGTTGCCAACTTAACGCAAACCACAATATATTTGTTCGGAAACATGTACAGATTTTGAAATTAAGGAAGTGTTCCGTTTTAATGCAGACACTTTTGCAAAAATATTTTTTTTAAGTCGAACGTATCTTGTAGGATACGTTGTCAAGAAAAGGGTTAAATACATATTTTTATCTTAAAGGTGAAAGTTTGTGACATACAATTCACTTGAACGCAAAATAAATAATTGTTTTGAGTAATGCACATATCTATCAGAATAGGACAGCGGGTACAATTTATATGGGTATTCATTAATAAGAGGGCTATGATATCCTATGTCAACTCAACTCCCAAACATTCTTACCCATCTGTAATGTGTCACCAAATTTTCATTTGTCCGAAAGTTTTTTTTTTGAAATCCTATATAAATTCAGGATTTTATAAACATCATTAAAAAACATTTCATAAGCGGTGGTAGCCTAGTGGTTAGGGCATGCGACTTTCAATCCGGAGGTCGCGGGTTCGAACCCGGCCCGTACCAATGAGTTTTTCGAAAGTTATGTATGGAATGTTATTTGATATATACGACTCGCTTTTCGGTGAAGAAAAACATCGTGAGGAAACCACCTAAGCCCAATAAGGCCTAGTTTCCCATCTGGGTTGGAAGGTCAGATGGCAGTCACTTGCGTAAAAACTAGTGCCTACGCCACATCTTGGGATTTAGGTAGCCGACCCCGATTGAGAATTCATTCTCTACATTCATTTCTATCTAGGATTCAAAATTGATTCTGGTCTCACATGGTCCCTCATATAGAAGTGACTTGCAACAAATTGAGTTCCGCATGCTTAGCACTATCAAGGCTCGCTCCAACTTTAACCAATGAAAATATGAAATTAGCCTACTTTGGATATTTTCATTCTATATTAACGTACGGTGTTGATCTTTGGGCTACTGCAGCTAATGGTGAGAGGGTATTTAAGATCCAAAAACGAGCCATACGCATTATTGCTAACAAACCCTACGATCACCCTGCACAAGATATATTTAAAGAATACCAAATCCTAACCTTACCTAGTGTGTATATTCTAGAGGCTTGCACATTTGTGAGGCACAACCTTGACCTTTACACGACTCGTGCGCAGCAGCACGGCAGGAACACGCGCGGCCAGCACCTGTTACTCGTCCCGCTGAGGAGATTAGCCAAGGTTCGAAAATCACTCGCTATAATGGGGCCAATACTGTACAACGCTCTCCCACAAGAAATTAAAAACTCGCCGAGTAATACAACATTTCATAAAAAGCTGAAAAGAATTTTATTAGAAATGGCCTGTTACAACATCGATGAAATTTTTAAGAAAATAAAATTGACCAACACATAGTGCTTATCAAACTAATTTCCTGTTTTACCAATAACCAACATATTATGTAAAAAATGTATAATAACAAAAGTGTACATGCACTCAATGAGTTGTTTTTTGATACAGGCGTGTGTCTACCTACCTACACAATAACATGACACTGTAAAACGAATGATTTTTAAGTAACATGTTCTACAAATTATAATTTTAATAATAAAAATTGTGAAAAATTGTGAACATCAAAGCAGCTTAAAACGCATAACATGTGGTGTCCCTCAAGGATCGATCCTAGGGCCCTTGCTATTTTCGATATATGTCAATGAAATTAGCAAACTTGGTCTTAATGGAGATATAACTCTCTACGCGGATGACACGTGTCTATTTTATTTTGGAACAAAAATAAACGACCTCCTAGCGGAGGCACAGGCTGACCTCGATCTGCTTAATGATTGGTTCCAACGTAATCTTCTAACAATAAATACTAATAAAACTAATTTTCTCATCTTTTCGGCCAAAAATAAAAAAATCTCGAACTATAATCCCTTAAAAATAAATAATAAAATTATTAAACGAGTAGATACAGAAAAATACCTTGGACTCTTATTAGACAAAAAATTAACTTGGAAACCGCACATTGAGAAGATCAAGGCCAAATTAACCTCTTTGACCGGAGCCCTGCGTAGAAATACTCGATGCTATCCTAAACAAGTAAAATATAATATTTATAACGCACTTATAAAACCACATATTGACTACTTGACTGAAATATGGGGGACAGCTGCAAAAAGTCACCTGGATCTGGTACAAATAGCTCAAAACAAACTTATAAAAGTTTTATTTCTTTACGATTACCTAACACCTACAAAAAATATATACTCCGAAACTGGGCTAATGAACATTTCACAAACGTACATATATACATATACACATGCATATTGATACGTAAGGTATTAAATAAGAGTATACATGTAGAAATCAACTTTACAAAAAAACATAATTATCAAAGAATAAAATTAAGAAATGCGAATGATTTAATATTACGAATGCCACGAACAAAAATGTACGGAAAAAAATGTATCCTCTACGAAGGGGCACAATTGTACAACAACCTACCAGCAAAAATAAAAAATGTAAAAAGCATGCATCAGTTTAAAACCATGTTGAAACAGCATATAAAAATAAATAAATCATGACAATATCGTTTTTTATCGCCTAAATAAATTTAATCAACCTTTATTTAGAGCATCAAATTTTACATTGTAAATTAAGAAAATTAATGAATCAAATAAGTGTCATTACATTAAAACTATCTAAAAATAAAACCAAGCTAACAAAAAAAAAAAACCTAAAATGTATTTAAGTTAAGTCTAAAATAGCCCCAGCGGGACTAAATAAAATAAATTAAAGGTGTATATAATTATACCATACGATATAGTGGTAATAATTAATGTCTAAACAAATATATGTAATGTATTACAGATGTATATTAGATTATATAGATATATGTATGTTAGATTCAAGTAATAAATAGTTAAAAATACATAGTAAACTTTCTACGTAAACCGAGCGTAGTTGCATCGAGGCCACATCTAGTCGTTAGTATTCTGTGTCTGAGTCAACACTCAACAGTTAGTCGTGTATCCTGGATGGTTGACGAAGTGTAATTTGCATCGATGAACGTAATCTAAAACTTAATAGAACCCATAAAATAATTTGAAACTTTAACTTAATTATTAACTACTGAACAAAACTTGTAAAATAACTTTGTATTTAAATCAGTGCAATGTTGTATTTCGCTCGATCGACCGCCCGGCTGTTTTCTACCTACCCGATATCGCAACTTTATGTCTATGCAAAACAAATGATGTATCGGCAATTTGTGTTTGTTACTAGTTCCATTAGAATGTAATAAGTAAGTATAACTTTATTGTTTCTTGCGCTTGTTTTTCTGAAAAACTTGTTGTAATAGTTTAAGTTCTCATACAAGTGAATTGTAAAAATTCTTTTGAGAATAAAGAATCTTTAAACCTATTATAATTATATGTATATCTGTCCATGACGTGTAAAATGATTTTTTTATCAATAAATATCTGATTCTGATTCCGATACAAAGATATGGGACAAAGGCTAGGAGGATGATGATGATAAAAAAAAAAAACATTTAAGGTTAGGTAACGTTTGTTTTATAATTATTCTAGAAAATTATCATTCTTGGAAAAAATGGCTTTGGCTTTAAGATGGGGAACAAAAATTTGTTTTTCAGATGGGTAGCCCTAAACAGGATATGAATGTTTTGTACGGGCACATTTCATCCTTACGAGTGAAGCTGCGGGAAATAGCTAGCACATATTACATAACTAGAGCGGTGATTTCGTAAACGTCCCAGCTCACAGGTGTTTGTGCGTAGCGGGCAGAAAAACCCACTTTCGGCCGAAGGTGATGTAAAATAACTAAACTAATGATATTATATCTTCTGCGAACAATGCCAAATATTCTCATACCCACGTAAAGTAGCATGATTATTTTCAATAATTTGTATTTGAATGTACACGGAATAGTTACATTTCCATTGTCTCTCCACAAATGAAAGCAAAACGACTATTCAAAGGCCTATTGTACGCACCAAAACTTACCAAGAAAAGTATATTTATTTCCCCTTTCGTGCCGTTGAGGTGAATAATTTTAATAATCCCGGGTAAGGAACGACAACCCTTGCGGTTACCTTGGTCCACAAATAGCCTAGTTTTTTAAATAATTATGATAGTATTTTCTTCGGTTTCCTTGACTGTCACACACATAAATAAAACCATTTAAACTAACTATATATTGGTTTTTGCTATCTCACAAACAAACAAACAAACGCAACATAATAAAATAATCGATATATTCTAAAAAAAACCTATCTGGGAATATTTACAACAACAGCACAATTTGTATCGCAAATAAAAAATCTTCAATAAAACGTTACAAATAAAATCGTCTCCCAAAAAACGAAAGGAATTCAGTACAATTCAGCCGAATTGTCAGAAATGCAAAAGGGTGTTAAGAAGCTGACGCTTTTATTTTAAATTCCGAATTCGAATTTCAATCCCAGAAGATTCGTTTCTCATCTTCACGGTACTCAAAGGTCATAAGTACATTGTCTTTGTTCCACAAACTACTTTTTGCTTTATTATTTTGGTTTGATTATTACAATGTTACTAACAATATATGGACATGATCTGAAATAAATGATATTTAATTTAATTTAATTTAATTTTCCCTCCCTAATTGGTCCTTACTCGCTTTTGGAGTGGTCTTACCGTTTGAAACGAACTACAATCTAGGGGTTTATTATTATGACGGCAGAAAAAAATCTGCTAATTACAATTGTTGGGGCTACGGATAAAGGCCTAAACTTCACGTAAACCCTTTTAAGCCTCTAAAATTGTGCGGTAGTTATTGTTCCTTGCTACAATTTTGCGGTAAAGTAATGCATAATTAACTAATTACAGCGGTATTTCACCAAATAAGGATTACATTTTAAGCTGAAAATTGTTCCGGGAATCAAAGTTGTATTTATACGCTTCACTTTTATGAGAATGTTGAAAACACGCTAAGGAGATTCGTTAGAAAGTATTTTTACTTCCGCTTCAAAGAATCGCCCCTTTGTGAAAATATAATTTTATACTGACGGCTAAGAATTTAAGCCAACTTATTTAAAACAATTTTAAAGATAATCGCAAAAACCAAAGAGAACAATAACTTTATCTTGATTTTTGGGAGATCTCATGATAAAAACCCTGAATTTTTTTATCGATTTTATCTTTTTATGTGGAAAATTATTGATTTTTGTCGTGTGAAATAATCGTTCAAGTACAATTACATACCTAGGGCGGTGAATTCGCGAATGTCCCAGATCGCAGGTGTTTGTGGCCTGAACCGAAGGTGAGGGTCATAAATATGCGATCTGGGGCTTTACGATTTACCACTCGTGGTTTGTCTAAAGCTTTACGTACTGCTTTGACCAGAAAGTGAGGTTTTCTCCCCGCATAGCCAAGCCACTTCCGGCCAAGAGTGACGTAATAGTTCATTCAATACCTAGGGCGGTAAATTTCTCGTTCAATTTTTTTTTGGGGCTTTACGAAATACCGCCCCTGGTTAGTCTAAAATTTTACGTCTTACCTTGGCCAGGAAGTGTGATTTTCTTCCCGGGCAGAAAGTCCCACTTACAGCATATGGTGACGTAAAGAATGTACTTTGATCCCTGGCTCGGAATCTGGCACGCGTATCTCAGCACAAATATTCCTGATTAAGACAGAAAGCCTACGAGATATATTACTCGTTTGTATTCAAACGGTTGGCAGAATCGGATCGCGATCGTCGGCGGAGCCAACTGCCAAATAAGCAGCTATTATCTTTGGCAGTGTATCTGCGCAGGCCTATTGAAGACAGTACGTCAAATACCCACTGTATAGTGCGACCAAATTTTTGTGGATAGATATTTGCCTTTTCCGAACATTTCCCATACAAAACTTGGAAAGTTTCGGGAAAAGGTACATTAGGGTGGTCCACAGGCCTATGAAAAAAAAAAAAGGACATTTAATCTTAGCTCCATATGGCTAGTTCTATTTTGTTATCAAGTAATAA
This sequence comes from Apotomis capreana, assembly GCA_947623375.1. Lineage (NCBI taxonomy): Eukaryota > Metazoa > Arthropoda > Insecta > Lepidoptera > Tortricidae > Apotomis > Apotomis capreana. Next base: position 17,367,100 of record OX392519.1, read on the forward strand.
TCATTGTACCAAATCAAAATTCATTTGGAAATGAGTTACTGGTCGCTCAAATGTGAGACAAATTTCTGATGTTCTATATATGAACTAGATCAACTTTGATCTAAAATGAGTTTTTGTCTCTAAAGCTTTTTTAAGACACTTGTTATTGCCGATTTTAGTTCATCAACGTTAATGCTCATCAAACAAGACAAATTTCTGATGTTCATATAGAACATCAGAAATTTGTCTCACATTTGAGCGACCAGTAACTCATTTCCAAATTAATTTTAATTTGGTACAATGATTATTACTACTACATTTGAGAAGATACGCTGAAAGATACAAACATAGAATATTTAGACCAAGTTAGATATTTAGTAAGTTAGTAAACAGATTGTTGAACATACTGTATTAACATCTACTGTGTACAACCCAAGACGCGTCCCTAAATAAACATTGTGTATATTCCTGTCCCGCGCTCGTTTAACTAAATTAACGCAGCGAGGGCCCATCGGGCCCAAGGGCTCAAAACGTCCTGTTGTATTTCATGTACCTTCATTTGCAAGAACAGCATAACTCAAAGTCAAAATCCATGCGATTTTCTACTTAAAACAGAAGACTTGTAGTTTAAATTTCTCTAAAGGCGTAGTTTGAGTTGTGATGCTTTTGTGAATGTATGTGGTATGGAAAATGAACCAGTTTTGGCAGGCGCATGTCGCATAATGTTGTGTTTATAATTAGAGCCAATAGGACGCCTTGCTGGAATTAAAGCAAGTTTATCTGAGTGTGATAATTATTAGATTAGGATGGCACTGTTGGCTTCAATTACCTTCAAATTTAATAGATCATCGCGTGTAGGGTATCTTCATGGTATATAAGTACAAGTCATTTCCGTCTTGATATACCTACACAAACAAATCTGAAAAGCAGGCCACTGCATCATAGCATTGTAAAACGACCGGTTGTTGTCGTGACAAGAAGTGTATAGCTTCGTCCTTCCCTCTTCAGTTTCCCCATTTCAGGGTCGGTCGTGGTCATTTTCTCGGAACAGTCTCTCCCAGATGATGCGCCGCCATCTGTTCCTATCAGTAGCCGTGTGAAGAGCATCGTGAACTGTAGTGCCAAGGGTTGTGCGAATCTGGTCTGTCCTGCGTATCGGGCTCCTGCCGCTTGGTCACTTGGCTTCAACTTTTTGTGTCCCCTTGGCAAAGTGACCAAAGTATTTTAGAAACCTGTGAAGACTAGTTGTGGACAATCTAGTTCGGGTCTTAAGTTTGGCTTTCATATATGCTCACCATGGTATACGCACCATTCTTCTCCAGCCACTCAGAGTGAAGTCTCTCTTGCCAAAACTGCCAAAACTAACTCCGAACGGTTTTGTCTTTTTCTTTGTATTCGTTTCGCTCTTGTCAGAGCGGTCGTGGTCTTCATTAGGGAGGGTTGGGGGCTACTGTCACCCGCCTAACGATATCCTGCCATCTCGTCCGATTCGCAGCACTTCTGGCACATTCATGCAATGCACTGCCTAGAGCAATGCCGATTTATTCGATCACGTAGGGAACTTGGCACTACAACTTTCCATCCTCGGTAGAGACCCAAAACGAGATGGAAAGATTTAATGTAAAAGAATAGGAGTGAGTGCCAAGTCTCCGAAGACGATATCGAGGACAGGGCGAAGTGGAGAAGCAAAATAAGGAAAGCTGACCCCACTGCCATGAGGGATAATAGCTAGGAAGAGACATAGAGAGTACTAGCCTAGAGTAGATATAATCTGGTCAGTCCATGGGTGATCAACCACGTGGTCTCGTGCCCTCCACTTTCCTTGAACAAATAGGTGTTCAATGGAATCACTCTCCCGCCTCGACCCGCGAACGACTTTGTAAGGGAAAGGAATATAATCCATCACATTTCCCATTAGGCTGGCCACACACGTTCGGTTTCAGAATGGAATGATGTCAGCAAGCGAGACAGCGCCATATGACAGACAGAGACACTTTCTGACGTCATTCCGGGCCGGAATTCAGGCTGTGTGTGGCTGGCCTTACTCACACCCAATGCGCGTGATCGGAATCAGAGATACGCCCGTCTTAGGGACTCGTCCCATCTTCGGGAACGCTTTAGTGAGATAAATCTGTTGTTTTCTCGAGACCAATAATTTACCGCAAAGGAAACGTGAATCTTCTTTCGCTCGAAATTACCGGTTGCCCGGCTTTCTAAATGTCGTAAAAAAATTTGATCCACTGTAAAAGCGGGAATTTATCCCATACTTTTCCAACCTCTTTATAGAAATCATTTTCTTCCAATAATGTGATAGCTCAGTTGTCTGAACCAATATATATTTTCTGAATTGTGTTAAAATGTTCAACAAAGTATTAGTAGATAGACCAGGTATATTTGCTTTGAATAATAATAAAAAAACAACGTTGTAAGCCTGTCAGGCGTCAAAGCTTGAAACCTATTGAATCTTTTAACTATTCGTATTTTCATTGAAAATGCAAATATACATTGTGTGAGCTGCCATTTTATGTTTCAAGTCAGTTTGGTCATTTATCGGTTTATTTCCTCGGGTAAAACATTAACAAGCAATGAATTAACTGGCGACCCGCCCCGGCATCGCACGGAACCTCTAAAATTATCAGTGTTTTTTTACTACATTATGCACGTATTATACCTACATATAACCCTTTCGCTTGAATCACTATTTATTAAAAACCGCATTTAAATCCGTTGCGAAGTTTTAAAGATCTAAGCATACATAGGGACAGATAGACAGCAGGAAGCGACTTTGTTTTATACTATAGGTAAGTATGTAGTGATGTAATACACCGTAAAACACAAGGACAATTTACTGTCAACATAATGTTTGGAATCAAACGCAGGAATAGCTCTTGAGGCAGGATCACTTTTAAATCACCTCGCCAATTCAAAGTTACAAGAAAAACCGGCCAAGTGCGAGTCTGACTCACGTACCGAGGGTTCCGTACAAATACTAATATCCCATTTTCACTAGCCGGGTTAAGTTAAGTTTACACCTGGTAGACTAGCTATCACGGTTCATGAGATACAGCCTGGTGACAGACGGACAGCGGAGGCTTAGTTATTGGGGCCCGTTTTAGGTACGGAACCCTAAAAATCGGCATCCCGCCCTTCAACACTGATGCCCTAGTTTTGATACTTGTATCTCTTAATTTGAGAGCTCTCTTATTGATGAAGCTCGAAAAACAGTGACAGAGTATTTTTTAGAGACTTCACATTATCCGACACAATATCGTCAGACTCCCAACTTAGTATCCACCCAATCCACGAACATCTTTTTTTTATGTCAGAGGGGGTAAAGGAGCAAACGGATCGCCTGATGGTACTCGATTACCGTCGCCATAAAATAAACAATATCGGGCAATCACACACAAATCAATCTAGTCCCACAGTAGGCTCGTGTTATGGACACTCTTCTTCTTCTTCGTTTCGCTCATGTCAGAGCGGTCGTGGTCATCATGAGGGAGGCTTGGGGGCTGCTGTCGCCCGCCTAACGATGTCTCGCCATCTGGTCCGGTTAGCAGCACTTCTGGTACATTCATGCAATGGTTTGCCCAGAGCAGATTTTATCTGGTCAGTCCATCGCATTGGTGATCTCTCATTGGTTATGGACACTAGACAACGATAAACATACTTATATAGATAAATACATATTGACACTAACTAAAGTGACGTAGCAAAAATATATTATCCACAAAAAAATATATCGATGATACTGTCAACATCTAAGTGTTAATTAACATAAATATATAGATTTTTTCTCTTCATTTAAAAACAAAAACAATAAACTTATTAAAACGTGCAGGTATTTATTTATTTTAAAATATTTTTTCCATATTCGTCGGTATTAAATATTGCCGTCTACATGCAAATATCAACTTTATTAGACATAATATCGATACTTTTATATTAATCGAGAATTTTCAATGTGACATGTATTAATATAATAATATATTGACATATTTTTCTTCGATATGAAATCCCTAGAAAGTGTACCGAGTTAGTAAAGGCATAGTCATCATTCTTGCATCAAAAACCTCGGGTTATGTTCATAACCCAGCATTGTACCTCTTCCAACAACAGACAAAAATTAGAGCCATACAAAAACCGGCACACACCAACTCCGCTACCAAACGGTCTATCCACCAAGTCCCAAGTCAATATCAACTGTGGAGCGTTAGCTTAAAGTAGATATTGAAAACCAGGGTGTAGTAATAGTGGAAAAGGGGTCACCGGGAAGGCAAACATGAATCAACTGTGAACGAAGGCCGGGTTATCGTGAACGAAAACAAAGTTTTTTCAGATTAGGCGGTTCATATTGAGACATAATTGTGTGAGAAGTTCTTATATATAACAAATTATGGGCCATTGTTGTCTTTTGAATAAATGACTTTGAATTTGAATTTATATATCTTTAGGTAATTGATTTGTGTTGTATTTATTACTGTTTGTCTGTAACCTTTGATCCTGCACCGACTACATATTTCTGCTTAACCCAGTGGTTGACTGGTAGAGAATGCCTAAAGTCATGAAGTCCGCCATTTGTACTTTTTTCGTATTATGCAATAAAGTTTAAATAAATAAATAAGTCTTAATGTAATATTTTCTTCGGTTTCCGCGACTGTCAAACATTAAACTAGAACAATTTAATCGGATTATATCGCGTATATTAATTATTACACATTACTTATTGACAACGGTATCTGTAAATTTACCGAAACGTCAGGGAGGCTCAAATAATTAATATACGCGATATAATCCGTTTAAATTGTATTATTCAAGTCCTAATGTGATTCTCGTTACGTATCTACACAATACCACAGATTAATATAATAGTTCTTCGAACAGATACTCATGTCTGAATAAAAAGGCAAATACCTACCGCTTTTCATGCCTACTCAATTTAACAATGGAGCGACCTTGAACGCGCGGTTCGTTGGCCGCACGTGCCGGCAAAACAAGGCTAGGGTTGACACCGCTTAGAAATGATTTAAAAAAAAAATTAACAAAAAAAAGAACCGACTTCAGTTAAACTAAAAAGCCAAAAATAACCCATATTAACCCAATTCAAGTACAGATTACATTTGACTCACCCTTTGAAATCGATCCCAAACCACTCAGTTATTATATTTATATATTAAAGTTTACGTGAGGTTTGGCACCGACTTCAAAGGGTGAGTCAAATGTAATCTGTACTTAAACGGGTTATTTTTGGCTTTTTAGTTTAACTGAAGTCGGTTCTTTTTTTTGTTAAAAAAATTTTTTTTTCGCTTTTTATTGATTAGTATAAAATACTTATGGCGGGGTGATCAGGGAGGTCTTGAAGGCATGCATCTCGTTTGAATTATCTCCTAACTCCTAACCGTTAAGGAGTTGTACCTTCCATCATCAGTTCAGCATTGGAAGATGATGACTACCGTATGCAAATACTTAAATAGTTTTAGAAAATATATGAAAAATATTATAAGTGCCCATAAAATTTCAGGAATTCCTTCGATTCCTCATGGATCTCGTCATTCGATCTTCACCAAAATTTTATGGGACCAACCTTGAGATGTCTATTCATAAACCTAAAAAGAATTTTCCAAATCGACTCATAAATGATGGAGTTATGAGGTAACAAACATTAAAAAAAAAAAATTAAAAAAAAAACATACAACCGAACTGAGAACCCCCTCCTTTTTTTGAAGTCGGTTAAAAAGTCAAGATAAATGAAAAACGATCGATTTATTTTTTATTAGTCAAATTTAATTATCATTAGGTACCTACTAGAAATAAGTATTCACATGCGCTGCGGCACTCCCTCAAAATCGTTTAAATTTCCGAGTAGGTAATCGGAATCTTACCTACCTATTCTTTCTGAACATACCAGAAACATGAAACAAAAACATGAAACTCTCTGTGTAGGTACCTAAGTAACCTAAATACCTACTTATATCCCGATGACAGTAGGTACTTAGTAAATAAAGTTTGATAGGTGCCTATATATAATGTGTTTCATTATTGTATACTCGTAATACTAACATTACAATACAAGCTTCGAAACAGTCACTAGGTACAACTTGTTTTATAATAATCTAATCACGCGTTTCATCTTTGCGAATGCATTCCTTGCTAAAAGTCTTAAGTGCCAAGAATAACGCCGACGTTTACGCCCTTTTTAGGCCGTGCAATGCACTCTCCCGCCACACGCACTAAACTGGGGGGGTATTCGACCAATTTTAGAGATATAATGGAGATCTCTCATTTTCATCGCCATCCGTCACTTTTGACGTGTGCCTACTTGACAAGTGGCGATATCGCAACTTCGTCAATTCGGACGCTCAAAATTTCCATTTCTTTGTATGTGACGGCATAAATAACAGGCGCATACTTTAAATTGACCGCATAGTACGTGAAATTAGTCCGTTACGTTTCGTTCAAAACAGAAATTTATATACATGAATAACATTTTTGACAATCATTATCGCCTTCGTATTTCCAAAATTGAGATGAGATATGTCACTTTTAAGCTCATCGCGTTTTAATGACAGTTCAAAGGCGAGATCACGGAGAGATGACTGTTATCTAACGGTGATCTGACGTTTGGCGATCGACACTCGAATTAGGCCCCTGATTTGGTAAATCTTAGTGACTAAATTATTGTCACTTGTTGATATAGGTAAGGTAGGTTTATTTATTCAACATTACATGTATCTATTATAACAGTGTATGCAATGCGTTTAGGTAGGTGCTTATTCTAAGTTCTAAGAATTTTTAGTAACATTTCATCGTCTGTCGGCAAAGAAAAATAGGATAAATATGTCTGTTGCTTTTATGTTTTTACACCCCGCAACACTGCAGCGCGGTGGTCTTATTCGCGGCGAAGCCATTTTTTTGGTGATTTTATAGCGCGACTGGCGGCGTCCGGCCGTGAGCGCGTGTGGCAACCGACTGGCTAAGCGTGTCGGCCACGACAGGCGCTGTGTAGGTATCGTTCTGGGTTCCCACGGTACAGATGGGGGGCACTGACAATACAATACAAAATGCTTTATTGCACACATAAAAAAAGTATACAAATTAAACACAGATACAATAATTTGAATAACGGTAGACAACGTGCAACGGGCGGTCATAACGTTAAAAAGCGATCTCTTCCAGACAGCCTTTGGATAGTGGAGTTAATCAGTATAAACCACACAATGAGTAGGTGATGTAGCAGTAGATGGGATGTATCTATACTATTATAAAATTCTAATTTGTATTGAAAATCGGTTTTTTATGGAAAGAGGTCATGGTTTCAGGAAAAATCTTAATAGGGTGATGCAGGATCGTCCCTTGTTTTGTATAGGCGCACGGTGGTGCCATCTGTTGGACATAATTTCCTTTTTCCTCTCATCACGCTAAAACGGCTGGACGGATTTTTATAAATTTTGGCGCAGGGATAGCTGTTTATCCATCCATGTGTATATCCAAAGGTGGTTATAGGATACTTTTTACCCGACTACGGTGTAAAGAAAAAAGTTAAAACTTCTAGTTAACTTGGTATGTCGAAGCACTGATCAGTGCAAAGTATTTAAATCTGATGTACCTAAACATATTATCGAGCTTCAATTTAAATGCCAAATTTTTGACATAGCATACGAAGGGTTGATAATAAATTTCCTTTCTTAACAAAGCGAGCGAAGCGATAAAACTGTGAAACCGTAAAAACAGTATCAGCTGTTGTTATAGCGGCCATACTACATGTTATGCGAATATTTGAAGTGACAGACAGTCAATGAAGGCTTAGTAATAGGGCCCTTTGGGTACGGAACCAGAATATTAGCAAGGATAAAGCAAGGTTCCTTTAAACAAAGAGAGCCCCCGTAAGCCTAAGCACGGCGTGGCGCTCACGTCCGCAATTTCTTTGCCCAAGCTGCCGAAACTGTTTGTGACTAACACCTGGTACCGGATTTCTGACCCAAATAAAAAAAAAAGTCAGAATATTCCTTTTTAAAATCGTCGAAAGCGAAATGCCTCGTTTCTCAAAATTTTACCAAAATATACCAACATTTTTTCATTTAACTCTGTGCGATTAAACTAGCTATTGTTTTGTTTTGAGTTCCTTTTCTTTAGTAATTAATGTCATTGTCTTTGCTTTACGTGTGACAGGCGTGGAAACCGAACAAAAAATGCCCTTTACATTTTTCTTTACAGTTTCTTGTAAACAAATAAGTAGCAAGGGACAATCATACACAAATCTATCTAGTCCCAAACTAATCAATGATTGTATGGGTTACTAGACGGCTATATGAATAATATATGAAGGGTTACATTGATTTTACAATATGATCATGGTTGGTACCTCCTTGTAAGTAAGGAAAGTACTCGTGACAGAAGATCCCACTCTCCCAATAATAGTATGTATGTAAACTCTTTATTGTACTTTAAAATATATATTATATACTCGTACATAAGAAGGACAGAAGTTTAGGCGTAACCGAAAAGTAATAGTTACATTATTATTTTACATTTAACTTATTTCTAAACATTTACTTATCACTCCATTCTGAGTGAATTTGTACTTAATTAAGTTGATGTGTGACCCAAAAACAAATATAAGAGCTCATCACCCAAAATATTTGTCCCTGCCCAGATTCGAACCCAAGACCGCCGGCTCAGTAGGCAACTGCGTCAACCACGTTATCAATTATGTATTTATGTGTCTGGAATAGTTTCACGGGTACTAATTAAACAAGCTTCTTTTTAATAGCATTATTCGCTTCAGAAAATATAAGTTACCTTCTAAATTACTAAGTCAGCCACAACCAACGCGCGTCTGAATAATAATATCTCAGCCACTAGTTATCTTCTTTGTAAGCCACTGTAATTGTAACTTAGCATGGTGATTATTTTTTAGCATCTAAATTTGAGGCATGCATTCAAATAGCAAACTTCTAAAATATTATTATATGACACCAAAATAGTAACTCTATTAGCTTCTAATTTTATAACTTAGTATGTTTTAAATGTAAGTCATCCTACATTAATCGATCGTAAAATTTACCTAAAATTGTCATCAAATAGTATATTAAAGCCACTATTATTACTCGTACATATGAACTATTGAGGAGAGAACAAAACAAAATACTTAAATCTCATTTTAGGTTAGGGTCGCAGTTCAACCTAACACTCCTCCTCGCTTCGCTCGTCGTCGTACCTAACCTAAGCCAAGTAGGACCTAGAACTAGATTGTTTTTTTTTTTTTTTTCTCTTTTTTTTCACACTAATTATGCACACTAAATAATGCGAATTCAATATACTATTTGCAAAACTGTTTTACTGAATATAAAAAAAAACTAACCTAACCTAACCCGGCCGAGTCGGACCTTAGTGTGCAGTGCGAGGATAATTAGTTTTCGAAAACTTTAATTAATTACCTACACATGCACCTATCGCAATATGAACGAACGAATGACAATAAACAAACATGGCGGGTCGTTCGGTACAAGAATCGAATGGCGCTCTCTGATTGGTGCAAATGGCCGTGGCTGTCATGGCGCGCACTCGCGCCAAATCGTTCCTACAGTGGCTATTTTCATGATAAAAGAATATGAAGTATTATTTTAGATGTTAAGTTATAATATATGATGCTGTCTATTGAAGCTCGAATATATAATTTTTGAGGAGCTTGTATTGAAGCTGTAAAACGAAAAATGATGATGAGTTACAAATTTCGTGGCTGAGTTAGTAAATTAGATGGCAATGTATAAATCAGGAGGACAAGTAATAATAATTGTTGATTATGACTTGATGCTTTCTTTAACATTTTTAGTTGGCGTTGTAAAGAAGATGAATTAGTTTATTAGAGGCTATCTCATATTCCCGATGCTTAGTTATTAAAAGAGAAGTTCGACCAAGTGGCCAAAAAATAAAATTGCGGCCGGATTTATTATTTCTCTTATTTAATTAACTAGATTTTTCTTTCTAAAAATCGTTTACTAAGTTCTGTCTATAGGCGTCGTCAGCGAACCTCACTTTCTGCGACTGACGTCACGGAACCCCATATTTCGCGGCCCCTTGACTTTTTGCGCGTCTTGATGCACGATAATATGTCGGGAAGACTTATTCGTTAAGTGTCTTATATTTACGGCATGAGTTAGGCCGCGTTAGGGTTCCGCAGTTTATTTTTAGACCCCGGCGAAAAAAGAGGGGTGTTATAATAATAATTATTATTTATTTACTAGCGACCCACCCCGGCTTCGCACAGGTGCATTTCTGATACTCCTGCATGTATTATACCTACATATACGAATAAACCTTCCTCTTGAATCTATAAAAAAAAACACTCAATAAAAACACATCAAAATCCGTTGCGTAGTTTTATAGATCTAAGCATACATAGGGACAGACAGACAGGAAGCGACTCTGTTTTATACTATGTAGTGATATATTTATTCAAATGTCAAGTAGATATTACTAGGTACATCGTCCCATAAAACTGTCTTCACGGTTTGACCGTGGGATCCGTGAGTCTATCTATACAATACATATAATAACAAATCTATAAAAATCTCAATTAATAACAAGATATATGAGTTTAACATATGTATCGTAGCTTTCAAACGGATGGACAAATTTGGGTGTGCTTTTTTATAGAAAGACTTGTCCGGTGAGATGGTTCTTAGTTGTTTGGTTTAAATATGACCAGCAGTTTCTAAGATATTCAGATTTAATTGGGACAACTGACAAGATCTCAGCCAATATATTGAAGCTAAGTATTCCAATTTTGTAGTTATAATAATAATAATAATAATGTGTTTATATATTTTGTAATTTCTTTATTGTATTTTACTTTTGATATAACTTTATTGTAAAAAACCTTACTTAAGATTTTAAATGAATAGAGGAGATAAAAATAATACAATACTTTATTAATGTGCAAATAAAAGATTACAAAAGGAAACCAGACAAATACAATTTATAAATAACGTTATATTATTTTAGTAGCATTTTCTTTTACCACATTCCTATTAACCCAATCCCTACCCAAATACAAAAAAAATGTTTATAGATACCTAACCATCCCGATTAACAAAACTTAAGTTCTAAAAATATATTTTTTTTTCAGATTAAATTCAATACAATCTTAGAAAGCTTAATATTAGAATTTCAATTGCAAAAATGTATGCCATTAAAATAAATAAACAGTTAAATATTTTTTTTTTTAATAATTCAATTATATTAAACCTAATTTCGGTAAGACTTTAAACATATAAGGCGTCTTTATAAATTAAATTACACTAAAGAATCCCTTTCCTACTTACTGCCATCCTCTTCAGTCACCTTTAACCTAATAGGTAAGAGAGAGACACAACTATATTAACTGCGACAGCTTACAATAATCTATTGTCTTGTTATGTTCCAAAGTTCAGAGCATTAATGTAATTGTAACCACGAATCGATTTACTTTCACAAACTACTATATACTTATTTATACGAATGCAACCTAATTCTCTTTAGCATAAAGTTTAGTTTCGATACGAAGAATGTTCGTTACGACCTTCTTGACACAGACTGTCAGTAATTTCTCTGTAAGCAGAAGTTGCCAAAGGAGGACATAAAAGGTGGTGATGGATATTTTCGTAGGTCTACGCGATGTGCTACGGCGTAGAGGGTCTACGAAGTTTGCTACGCTTTGGAAGTTTGGGTAAGTGTATTGTTTGTTTTCAAGTGTCTCCGGCAATGAAAATGTCGTAGGTGTATGGCAAAATATTTGCACAGTGAGAGAAAAGTTGAAGTTTGATAACTTATGAATCATAAACACAGGTATAATAAAATGAGCACAAAGGTTTAAGTTCCTTCTAGTTACTAGACTTCAGCGCGTGGAAGAAAAAGGCATAACCCTCTTTTGATTCTCCGTATCCAGATAAAAAGTATACTTTAACCATCTGGGGATGCGTAGCGTGATGAAAGGGCAAATCCATACTATATACTATATTATTTACTATATAATAAAATAAAGAGAAATAATAAATCCGGCCGCAATTTTATTTTTTGGCCACTTGGTTGAACTTCTCTTTTAATAACTAAGCATCGGGAATATGAGATAGCCTCTAATAAACTAATTCATCTTCTTTACAACGCCAACTAAAAATGTTAAAGAAAGCATCAAGTCATAATCAACAATTATTATTACTTGTCCTCCTGATTTATACATTGCCATCTAATTTACTAACTCAGCCACGAAATTTGTAACTCATCATAATTTTTCGTTTTACAGCTTCAATACAAGCTCCTCAAAAATTATATAATCGAGCTTCAATAGACAGCATCATATATTATAACTTAACATCTAAAATAATACTTCATAATTCTTTTATCATGAAAATAGCCACTGTAGGAACGATTTGGCGCGAGTGCGCGCCATGACAGCCACGGCCATTTGCACCAATCAGAGAGCGCCATTCGATTCTTGTACCGAACGACCCGCCATGTTTGTTTATTGTCATTAGTTCGTTCATATTGCGATAGGTGCATGTGTAATTAATTAAAGTTTTCGAAAACTAATTATCCTCGCACTGCACACTAAGGTCCGACTCGGCCGGGTTAGGTTAGGTTAGTTTTTTTTTTATATTCAGTACAACAGTTTTGCAAATACCTTTAAATAGTATATTGAAAAAAAAAAAAAAAAAAAAAAAAAACGGTACGTAACCCACAACAATCTAGTTCTAGCAGGTCCGACTTGGCTTAGGTTAGGTACGACGACGAGCGAAGCGAGGAGGAGTGTTAGGTTGAACTGCGACCCTAACCTAAAATGAGATTTAAGTATTTTGTTTTGTTCTCTCCTCAATAGTTCATATGTAATAATAGTGGCTTTAATATACTATTTGATGACAATTTTAGGTAAATTTTACGATCGATTAATGTAGGATGACTTACATTTTAAACATACTAAGTTATAAAATTAGAAGCTAATACAGTTACTATTTTGGTGTCATATTATAATATTTTAGAAGTTTGCTATTTGAATGCATGCCTCAAATTTAGATGCTAAAAAATAATCACCATGCTAAGTTACAATTACAGTGGCTTACAAAGAAGATAACTAGTGGCTGAGATATTATTATTCAGACGCGCGTTGGTTGTGGCTGACTTAGTAATTTAGAAGGTAACTTATATTTTCTGAAGCGAATAATGCTATTAAAAAGAAGCTTGTTTAATTAGTACCCTAAAATAAATATGACAATATTAAAATATTATAAATGCGAAAGTGTGTCTTTTCGCCCTGGAAAGTATCCCTAAAATGATTGGAAAGTGAGTGAACATTTCTGTTGGGGTGAGGTGACCCTGTAGGAAATGTAATTATTAGACCAAAAGCACACACACTTGCTCTTACATTTGCTTAGGCGCTTTTAATAATCTATGTTATCAAGTTCCACGCGTACAAGTAGGCCTAGCTACAAGCACTTTCGAATCGTCAGTTATAGAGAGCAGATCAATTTATTTATAGACTTATAACTAAAAATAAAATAAAAAACATAAAAAACAACATAATAGAAAGATTAGATAGACTTTACAGCATTATTATATCATAGAAGTAAGAATAATATTTTGTTAATATTAAAATACTTAAACGGGTTTACTCACGTCGTAGAAGTCGAATAACGCTCGACATGTTTCGAATCGGTACGCGATTCATCATCAGGAGAGACGATCAGTCGCAGCGTCGGCCAACCGAACATAATAAAATGAAATGAAATGAATTTATTTGCTGATTATGGGTATAAGTACATAGGTGGTATAAAACAAAATAGGTCAACCATAACCTGCTTAACTAAGCATGCAAGAATTAATATAATTAAGTCTAATATTTTTTCTAAATGTTTAAATAGCGGACAAACAACACACAAACGCCTTTTAACAGAAATAGTTTATAGACCAACAAGCTAGTGGAGCTACAAACAGCTTGCAGATGGCAATACATACGTCATATATTTTCATTAGTAAATGTCAAGCGATTTGTCAACGATTTGTCATTCATCAACCAAATTCAAAACATTGTTTCCGGAATACTTCAAAACTTGACATCAAGCAAAATTAAAACGCGTCACTATTACATTACTGTCACAACTGACATTGGCAAAATCCTCGAGCTGCCATTCTCGGCTTAGTAATAATACCGGAATGCTGCTCAATCTTTCATTCTTCTTGCGAAATAAATATTGAATCCTATTGAAAAAGGGGTGCATGAAAGGAGCCTCCCCGTACGACGCATTTCGAAACTTTCCGACGACATCCCGTTCGTCACAGCGTCTGGCGCACCCTGGGCCCAACGTTCAGTTTCAACCACTGGACTGTTAATCCTTTCAACACGATGGTGCCACCAAATACGAGTACTTGAAATTTTCGGAATATTTAGTCCTGTTTCCTCTTTGTTTACATCAGTGGCATTCACTGACTTTCATTCAACGTCACTCACCAAAAATATCTCTTGCCAGTAAAATAAATTAGAATCTCGAAAAATCCGAAATATGGCGTGCGTTGAAAAACACCATGTTGGACTATAATTTTGCAGTTCGCACAACCAACATTCATGAAATGAAATGAATATGAAATGAAATAATTTATTCAGTAAGCGTCGGACTGGCGGAGAGTGTTCGCGATGCAGAAGAGAGCGATTAGAGCGATGGTGGGCCTGCCGGCGGACGCCTCAGCACGGGAGCACTTCAAACAATTGAATATCCTTCCCTTGCCTTGTCTATACCTGTATCAGGTGGCGGTGTTCACTCACGAACATCTTGATGCTTTCAAGCGCAAGGGGAGTAATTCAAATTATAGATTGCGTAGCAACAAGCACGAGAATAGGCTGGTGGCAGTTTCGCACAAACTTACCAAATCAGAACGATCCGTGTATTTCTCAGGGCCTTCCGTCTATAACCGGTTGCCTGACTCGATAAGAAATGCAGCTTCCGTTCCAAGTTTTAAGGGAACATTGAAAAAATGGCTCCACGAGAATAATTTTTATAATTTTGAAGATTTTTATAATTTACCTTTTACTTTGTAAATGTAATAGGTAGTGTATAATTTGTAATGATATTTGTGACCTATAACCGCCTGTTATCAATAAATTATTTCATTTCATTTCATTTCATTTCATTTCATTTCATTTCATTTCATTTCATTTCATTTGTAAGTAGGCCACAAGGGCACTTTTACAAGTCGGATTGTGAATCTACCGGCATTTCGCAAGAGGAGACCGCTGCTGAGAAGAAAGCCGAAAGAAACTCAACAGTAAGTCATTTTTTCGTAAATAATACTTAGAACAATTACATAACATTAGTGTTATAACTAATTATTACATGCGTACACGTATAGGAGATATATAGAAACTCCAAATCAATGCTAGGTAGGAATATAAAAATAGAATGTTAACGATCAATTTAAAATATTATATATACCCAGAGATGTATAAAGTCTCTGGGTGTCACAACATGCAATACTTAATTAATTTAATTCCACAGAGATGTATAAGGTCTCTCGGCGTCAATGTGAATAATTAACAATAGACAATAATGATTAAACCTAAATTTCTTAGAGATGTATAAGGTCTCTAGGCGTCACAATATACAAAAAAGAAAAAATAAATAATGATAATAATAATATGATAATAGTTAAATTTCATTCCTCAGAGATGTATAAGGTCTCTGAGCTTCATTATTCAGTACACTAAGTTTATTAGAGATGTATACAGTCTCTAAGTAATAATAATAATAATAATTATTATTATGTTGATTCGACGATCATTGTCCCGATAGTCGTTTCAGCGAACGGTCTTATAGCGAAGAGTCTCGACAAACATCTTAAGAGACTCTCGCTAGATGGCTGGATCAAGGGTCAGATTCAGAAGGCGGTACTCCTGGACACGGCGCGCATCGTCAGGAGGTTCCTCTCTCTGTAGCCCTAACCACCGGTAGCCTGGGCCCTGCCCCGCTGCTGGCGGCACCCTAGGTTAGGTTTTTTATAATGTATTTATATTTTGTAATTACTTAATTGTATTTTACTTTTTATATAAATTTATTGTAAAAACCCTAGCCTAAGATACAAGACAAATAAAGGAATAATAATAATAATAACTTCAATCGAGTACAGGATGAAGTCTCTCACGTCAATTCACAAAACAAACATTTACATGTCCAGCTAAAATACCTAACTCTCGAGATGATTGACAGTTTTGGTTGGCTTCACTTTCGAGCGCTTACTAGGTTTCTAGGCGTACTTATTCTAAGTTTCACAGTGACTAAACTTAATCAGATCAAATCGAATTCAGAATTTAAGTCGTGTTTGACTGTTGATTTAAACAAAACAGAATTGATGTTCGACAAGCAATATTGTCAACGACAATAGTCCCACCTTCGCAATATTCCCGCGACCTTCTCATCATTATCCGAGGCAATAAATAGCGGAAACGTGCTATAAAAATAGACCCTACACACGCAGACAATTTCCCCGCCGATTTTGATGAAATACGACACGGCTGGAGAGGAGAGGCGATCTTCAACAATCAATCTTTCTTCACTACCTTTGTGAAGTTCGAGTCTAGGTATATTTCAACAAATGTTGACGTAACGCGTGGCGTTGAATGGGTTTCAATAGAAGACGTTTTCAAATGTTTTTTTTTTAGGTTTCCATACCTAAAGGGTACAACGAGACCCTATTACTAAGCCTTTGCTACACTAGTAAATAAAGAAAAATATATGCAGGTTCGGAAAAACAGTTCGTCGATTAAATTGATTCGATCAACCATTCATTATCGTTACATTTGGCAAACAATATGTCTTTGCTGCATGCATAGATATAGTATAGTAGTTATAGATTTGCCACCGAGCGACCAGGCGTAAGAGAAAGCCATATAATGACGTCAAAATGTGGGGTTGCCAGGGTCGGAAAAAAATACCCCTAAATTTCAAAACCGTCGCAAGTAATCGAATTGCGCAAAAAATAAGTGGCCCTTTTAGTGATTTAATTTATCTAATTATATGAGTTTTGACAGGTGCCTCAAACGATGGTTTCATTTCGGTGTTGCACAAAACATGATTCTAGATAAGTCAAGCCGTAGTTTATGGAACACCAAATACAATCTAAGGGTTCGATTTAATATTTTGTTTAAGAAATATTACAGGTATACCATTAATACAGGGTGTAATTTATGAAGTGCCCTACTCAGAATGGGGTTGATCGGTGACGCTGTGAACAAAACTATTGCTCAATAATATCTACATTTTTAAGAAAATATCCTGTCAAGTGACGGAAATTTTGTGTAGGAAGCTCATTTTTTATCCGTTTTTTAATTCTTTATTTTGTCTTGGAAAAATAGTTCACTCAGCGACTCTGAATTCGGACACCTGTAAAATTTCTATTTTGCAGTTATTTTAGTTTAGCATGGGAACGACGATATTACGTGACGTACCTATTATTTCTGCAAATGGTATTTATTAACCTCCGCCTCGTGAGTTCGTCCACGCAGCGCCTGTAATGTAAGTACTTGAAAACGTCAGACGCACTGATCACTTGAAGAATTTGCGCTCCGATTTATCACTTTGTTCGCACTGTATCGCAGATAAAACTTAACTGACTGCTAGCCGACTGTCGGCGTCCTTTTATACTTCAAGGAATCAGTCTCAAATACTCCATGCTTTGTCCACCCAAATCGCGCCTAATCCAATATGTTTTTAGCCCGATGCGTTGAGAACATTTTGGTCCATTGATGTTTCTTTCTAATAGTGCAATCTCTGTCATTCACTTCTCGAATGGTCTGAATATAGCTATCACTTGCTAACAGTGCTGTCTCTGTCACCACTGCTGGAATTTCGATATATGTTTCAGGCGCATGAAAACGACGGCAGCTTGGGTGAAAGTCAGATCTTCTAATATGTGACAGAACTGTTCCTAAAACAGTCCGAAAACGGTACTAAAGCACTGAAATTGACGTGTGATGTTTTGGTCTGTCATTTTTACACAAAATTATTATAAACATATTTAGTGGGATCATTTATTGACCTTTGAACAAAATCAACTTTGTGTACATATTTCGTATTTTTTCTTCTTTGTCTAGCATGGTTTTGGCGTTATAGTGAATCCGAACGTTTAAATATTTTTGACAAATTGCTTTAATTATTAAAGCATAATGTTCACCTTGGAAGTGTATTTTTGATTCTGGCATTTCTGAAAATAAATTTAGCCCTATGCATCTTTTCAAACATCTCTGAAGGAGATAGTGCATGTGATCTTTTTTCGCACTGATCTTATTGGCTTTGAACGCCTCTTCAGCGATTGCGCAAATTTTAACAACTGAATTTGAAGGGTAGTGCAAACCTCCTTTATCTTTTTTGTATTGTAATGTATTTACATTTTTCTGCGTAGTTATCAGGACAGATAGGCATTCCTGACATTTCAATTGCTTTTCTAGGGCTTTAACAACAAATCCAGCAATATATGTAACAACCGTTTTTGAGAATTCTGTCAGCCTTGTGGGGTCGGCTATATAGTCATGGTCCTTGCTCACAACTACCTCTGAATTTAGACTTCGATGCAAGTCGATTTCATCATCAATCAGTCTGTGGCGCTCAGCTGTTTTATTAATGCTAATTTCCGGTTTGCTACATGTCAGAATTGCTATTTCTGATAGTGGCACACAATTCCCTGTAGCTAAATGTTTCAATTCTCCGTGTACTATCAATCGTTTGAAGGCCGCTTTGAACTGTGCTGCTGTAGGGTTATTGTTGTAACCACCTTTTGATCTTATTGCGCTGAAAAATATTTCAAGGTGGTCCTGGCTTAGTTTATATGTCGAAAGAAAATTTAAAGGGCCATTTTGAACATGTTCTCTATAAAGAAATAGTGTGCTTTTAATGGCTATTATGAAACCCAAAAATCCAGTTTTCCGTTGACTTTTCAAAATATTGGTTGTTCCAAGTTTTAGGGATTTGATGTAATCATAAGTATTGTTTAATATGATGGTCATCTTTTTGATATTTCTGGGTGTTAAAGGTTGTTTACAACCATAATCGTTCAAATTTCTAGAGTTCAAAATGTCGAATAAAGCGTTGATTTTCCGAATGAACTCTATTGTCCCTTCCGAGTTTTTAAATTCGTCTAGTTGTAAAGTATCTTTGCAATACTCTATCGCATTTGCGACGGACTCACTAAAAATTTGGGCAGCCAGTTTTACCTTCATAATCTGCTTTTTGTAATTTATGTGAGCTCCCCTGATTTTGTTGGCCAAGTGACATCCTTCATTTTCTTGGAGCTCTACAAGACGTCTTATAAAGTTAAAAGCTATTGTTTGACCTTCACCGTCCATTAGAAATGATTTGTCACCTAAAGTGTTTCTCGTCAGTTTTAGCATGTGCGATGGATCTGGGAAAATCGCTACTTTCTTACCTTTATGCGTGAATACTGGATCTATTAGTTCTGAGTTCAAGTCACAACCTAATACTCTAGCCATAGATAAGTTAGCTGGACAACCGTCGAAAGTTACAGCAACAATGTCTATCCCGCACTCACTCACCAAGTCTATACACATCTTAACTAACGACGCTTTTTGTTCAGCAGAGATGCCATTTGTTAGAAAGTGCCCTACTGGCAGCTTCCAGCTTCCATTAAGGCACGTGAGCATAAACACTAAAGCTTCTTTTGCCAACGGTATCCTGTCGTCCATATCAACGTCTGTGTTTTGATCCTGACCGAGATTCATAAAACCTATGTATTGTTTGCCATCCCAGTCCACAGATTTGCGTATCGCCATTTCGTCAAAGCATAAACCACAAACGATTTTTTTATTTGGGTCGCTTTTGGCTAAAAGTTTCAAAGCTTCCAGGGATTCCGATGAGAAGCCAGGCTCTCCATCAACAGTTTGATACCACCTCGCTAATGTCCGCGTATGAGGCAGACATGTATTGAAATGTTTTCGCACAAAATTGTATGCTCGGGTGCTGATGAAATGCAAATTTAATGCAAATTTGCGGACTTCTGGGGAAAATTTGCTTTTATTCGATTTCAAAAAGTCCGTGTTGCTTTGGTTTAATGTTGCTAGTAGATCCGCTGACTCTTGGTTTATGAATCTTTTGGTTTTTAAATTTTCAATAATAGCTGATAATTCAGCATTTTTCTTCAGAAGTCGTCGGCTTTTAGATCTCAGTGCTTCAATTTTTTTTCGACGTGACTCGGCTAGAAGCGTTTGTCGGTTCAATTGCAACGTGAGTTTCAATTTTCTTGGTGAAGTAATCAGATCTTGGGTACACGGCATTGATTTATTAGTGCTTTTAGCACATTCAATCTAAAAAAGATGAAAAAATAAATACATTTTATTTAAAAAGCAGGAAGTGCCTGCTCTGCTCAGCTCTGCCCTAGTCGACCAAGTTCAAATGACTTTAGCGCTAAGGCATATACCAACTACATAGCGGCTGTTTCCCAATTGATCTAAGGCTTTGGACAACTTAGGTTGACTAGACTGTGGTGATAGTGCG
Source organism: Apotomis capreana (assembly GCA_947623375.1). Classification (NCBI taxonomy): domain Eukaryota; kingdom Metazoa; phylum Arthropoda; class Insecta; order Lepidoptera; family Tortricidae; genus Apotomis; species Apotomis capreana. The sequence goes on from OX392519.1 coordinate 17,387,604, forward strand.
AGTAGTGTGTATTTTAATTTTGACGGGGGCTAACTGCAAAATAATGGGATAAGGCCAATACCAAGATGACATATAAACTTGCACTCACGGATTTTGCTGTTAAGCTGTGCAGTTGTGCATGCATATCAGGTACATTTTGGCAGTCCATAGATTCAGTACGTAACGGCTCTACTCGAACTTCATGAGATACAGGAAATCTCTGAAAGAATGCATGTATTTTTTTATACCACACAGGTAGCAAACAAACGAACAGCCCGCCTGGTAAGCGGTTACCGTAACCTATAGACGCTTGCAACTCCAGAGGATTCTCACGCGTAGTTTCAACCCTCTGAAAATCTGTACACTCTTTTTAGAAGAACTCAATACTGTAGGCCCCTGGGAAGATCTCGGCAGGGAACTCTTTCCATAGTCTGAGCGTTCGCGGGAGAAAATTCATTTGGAACTGTACCGTACGCGACCATTTAGGCATGAATGACCTGCCCCCGACGAACGGTGTGGTGAAGAATATGGCCGTGAGCATCATAACGAATAATTCCTCAGAGCACAATGGAATCGTTTTTTGTTTTGCGCTCTATCATAAAATATTAAGATTAGGTACTTACGGGGTGTTTTTCACAGGAAACAGTTATTTGATCTTGACAATCCACTTCCATGGACGCACCATCTATGGGGTCAATTTCGGGGACTAGGACATTCTGAGATAAAGCAATTAGTAAAACTGTAAATATTATATTATTTAATACAATATGATGTGAAGTGTTGAGAGTGGCACTATAATTTAAAACTAGTTACATTGTTTCTACACGCGTGGAAGTCTAAGTCAGCAAACGACTAGTTCACCACTAATTGATCTCCCTCTCTCATGGAGGCAGAGGTTGAAGTAAAGGGAATATGATAGATGGCTGTTGTCCAGATTAAATATTTTACAATTACCACTATCTCCAAAAAGGTCGCACCTCTTTCCTAAGTAGCGCCATAAGATTCAGGTGGATAAACAGACAAACAGAACAAATATTCTACAAACGAAAAAAAAACTGTTGGAAAGTGTTCTGTTATCAATTCTATGTAGGCATCCCCCGACAACTTGTTTTTTCGAATATCTTCCATGTACAGACTTTTGACCCGTCTTCAGCTTTATAATATGTATAGATAACTGCCAACTCACATATATGAACAACGTTGGAACAGAGAATTTGTCGATGAAAGTTTGTTTATGAGTTTTGCGGAAACAATGGTGTTCAAAATGTTTTGAGCAAATACGCGAGTACTTGTGTGGCACCCAATTCTTTTTCCCAGTTCCCGATATCCACTTTCTACATGTTTCGTCGTCTGTCGGAAATCTGGAAACATAACATTAATTGAAATTACCCGAAATATGGGATAATTTTGAGGGGATTTTTTTATACTTGTAGGCAACCCGAAATCAAACTATAAACCGACTGATTTATTAGACATCAATTCTAAGCTGGCTTCTACCGTAGATTTGTACTCCGTATTTGACCGGTTTACATGTCATATGCTTCGACGTTACTTTGAAAAATATTTACAGATTTCTCCTGTTTTATCAAGTTTTTTCATGATACAACTAGTGATTTAACACCGTCACTTGGTTCCTGTGAGATTTGAGACAGGAATAAGTGATAAAAACACTAAAAAACTTGTACTTACGCATGAAATGTAACATTCGCTTCTTTTCGTAAGCTGTTGCTTTTACAGCCAAGCACTAAACATCCCACCATTTTAGATGATACGCGTAAACACTCCACATCCGTTAGTATGTAAATTATGTGGTAAATATAATAATTTAATACAGAAAACCTTCTATTTCTTTAGCAGTTTTGACACTAGCTGTTTGTTTTGCTTCGAATTTGAAGTGTGCCAATAACCCGACCATGAAAAAATGCTCGGTCGCTGATAAAGACAAAACATGACACACTTTTCTATTTCTTCTTTTAGGAATCTGAATAAGGCTATCTTTCTCTATCAAAGCGTGTCAGACCCTTGGCTGCATGACTATAAACATCAACGGAGAACTGTCAAATGTTTGTTAAAATAATAACCAAACTGTAATTCACTTGACCCTTATACCATGACGAATCTTTTATTTTTGTACAATTATTTAGCTATTTTTTTTTTATAAATAAAGACACAAAGGTAAATTGAATGCGATCTAATACAATCTAAGCAGGTCCTGCTTAGATTGTAGTAAAACATGTGGTATTTCCGCATAAAAAATAGAATCGTTAAAAAGATTCTATATAAATATTTTATTTAAAATTGTTAGGTATGTAAAATCTAATATAAGTTTAGTTTCTAAGATAATTGCAATGCCCTGACAGGGCGTCATGTATTGACTGCCATATTATGTAAACATCCTACTGTACCTATTCATGACAGCAATAAATGAATATGAATATTATGAATATTTCATCTGTGCAGGGGCTGTATAAGCTTCTATAAAGGAAATTATGCTATTTGGGTTAGTTTGTTGTAAATAAAGTGCTAAAATTATGTAAGGTTAAATCAATAATAATCAACATATTTATTTTACCCCATTTCGTAAACAAAGAAAAGGCCGACCATCAATTCCATCCGCCATTTGCAATGTCGATACCGGTCTCAAAATGGCCGTCACCAGATGCCGCGACGGATTTAGATCGTCTTTTTTAAAATCTGATAGTTCGGGGGATTAGGAGGTCGTTTAGATCGAGATAGGGTTGTATGGCAGCATAATCTGGATATTCGAATATCAAAACACGTTTGACTTGTTGAAATCATTATCACTACATAGTATAAAACAAAGTCGCTTCCAGTCTGTCTGTCCCTATGTATCAATGCTAAGATCTTTAAAACTATGCAACGGATTTCGATGCGGTTTTTTAATAAATAGAGTAATTCAAGAGGAAGGTTTATATCTATAATACATGCATAATTTATCAGCATTGTACCCGTGTGAAGCCGGGGCGTGTCGCTAGTACTACCATAAATGTGACGAAAAGTATAATTAACTATAATTAGAGGCGTGGTTGTTAGATGGCGTAGTATTATGATACGTCGACGCGCTTATCCCGACTGTATCAATAATAATTAACATTTTTATTTTACTCCATTTCGTAAACAAAACGTACTAAGCTCGACTATCAATGCCCTCCGCCATTTGCAATGGCGATACCGGTCTCAGAATGGCCGCCGGACGCCGCGACGGATTTAGATCGTCTTTGTGATATCTGCTAGTTCGGAGGCTTATGAGGTCGTTTAGATCAAGATAGGTTTGCGTATAGCAGCATAGTAAATTTGGATATTAGAATTTCAACACCAATCTGGATATTAGGATTGCGACACCGAGTAAGGCGCTCTATGTGTCGCGCTTACATCACTCCGCCGTGGCTGACGATGTGGTGGAGTACGTCCGCCGGAAGACTGGCTTCTCGCTGAGGGTGCACCAGTTGCAGTCCCGCCACTACGTGCACTTCAGCTCGTTTGTCGTGCGCGTGCCGCGGCCGCTGCAGGACACCATCGCAAGTGCAGACTTCTGGCCGAAGGGTGTTGTGTTTCGGCAGTTCCGGGGCAATCTGCCGAATCCTGCACCAGATCAGACGACGCAACGGAACCACGCTGATTCGTCGCCTAAATCAGATTAGATTTAAGTTTTTTTTTGTAATGCAATTTTGTAGTTCACAGTGCCTTGGTTTATTTACTGTTATGCTGTGTAACTAATTTAAATAAATAAATCAAAACATGTTTGACTTAAACAATGAAATTGATTGGTAAAAGGACGGAAAAGAGCATAGCAGAAATGTTATCAAAAATAACTTTAAAAGTTAAGTTAACCTGATAATATGTAAGGTAAATAGTTTAAGATGCATATAGCTAAATATAATTTATAGAGCCTGATCTCGGCAAAAAGATATGTTAGCAGTTTCGAGAATTAATTTCAGTTGCATGTAGTTATATATTGTTGTTAGGAAAAAAAATACGTCAGGAATGAAAGCATGAAATAGCAATGTTACTACCTAGAACTCGGGGAACAGTATTATTCTCTTCAAAAAGTTGGTGGAGATTATCAATATATTTGTCATAATGTAAAAAATGCAAATTTCAGCCATTTTGAAACCAATCACGAGGACAGCGCACTGACTTAGGAAATGCAAACCGGTAAAATATTCTATGGAAATTACCGGTAAACCGTTAATTCCGTACAACAATTTACGGTTTAAAGCTAGAAAAAAAGATATACATTTATTCATGACGTGACCATAATACAAAATTACATAAAGAGTTGGAAAAAAAACCGGAAAAGAGCATGCGTGTAGGGTTCCGTAGTTGCCCATCCTTCACAATAGACTGGCTTAAAATAGCGGTTTTAATCCCGAGGTTTTAATTACGAGAAAGATTTTTATGTATTTAAGTATACAATGTGCTCGCGAGGAATCCAAATGACTTCACTAGCGGATTCCTGAGGTCGTATGGAGTAAAAAATGTTATATAAACCTATGTCGAAATATGATTTTTAATTTTTTTTTATATTTACATACATAATAAATAAATTACCTTTACTTCACCAGTAAAACAATACTTTAGAACGAGCTGGCAACGTTTGTTATTGTTATCTCTTTTCATTGAAAGGGAAGTCAATGTCATAAAGAAATTTTCTTGTTGGGCAATGTTTTTTTCAAAATAGGCTTGCTTAAATATGCGATCTAAACTCCTTACTCATGAATATCATAGTTTATCTAATGGCGGCTCTCTCTACACTCTCTTTTAATAACTTAGCTATTAAACTCCATGGATTATGATTTTAGAGACTGGCCACTAAGAAATACCCTAGACTTGATTTTATAACTACTTTAGACAATGACTCCAGTCATAATGACAAACCATTGTTATGATTGATTTTAATCTCATTATTACAAAAAGATTACAAATAATAATTGCACTAGCCATTAAAGAAAATGGGGTGTCTAGCTCAGACAGTCAACCTTTATAACAGCTGAAGAAAAACATGATTCTGAGTACTCCACGGTGCAAAATACCACAAGGGTGGTGTAAAAACTAAAAATTATTTTGCGGATTCTAGTTCAGCTGCCACGGATTTTAATGAACTGCACGTAGCTGATGCAGTGAGAAGCATACAACAATTGTTGAGAATAATCATACTGCTTGTAGTGTGTTAAATAAATAATTTTATGAATAATTGTGTTTGTTTATTTAGGGAATTAATAACAAGATATTTATTGTAAACTTTAATCAAATAAATTAGGTAATAACAAAATATTAAATAAATATTACATATGACCAGTAAAAAAACAATACGTTTATTATTACGAACCATTTAGTTTTCAAGGTTTTGACTAGATAACGGTCAAACGGAGTTCTCATAACTTAAGCCATCGTTTTTCCACCATCAAAAGGAATATCAAAATTGGCTTCATACTGTGCCAGTCTGTTGTACGAATACTATCGTTCTAGGCATATTTATGCTAAGATTCTACATAATTAATTTCTCAACTGAATTTTTGAAGGAAAAATACCGTGACAATTTGTAATGATTGACACATAAACAATGATCGTGACAGGAACGGTTTTCAATAGTCAACGTTTGTCAGATAATGTGACGGTCTCGCAACATCGCAATGATAAGGATGAGTTACACTGGAGATGTTTTAAAACAAAAAATGCTAATATCTCGAAAACTAAACCGATTTCGGCTTACTTTATACGACATTTTATTTTCTACACATACTCAGGAATGCGCTGGTGAAATCATTTGGGTTCCTCGCGAGCACATTGTATATTTATCTATATAAGTACGTATATCGTCGTCTAGTACCCACAACACAAGCCATCTTGAGCTTAATTTGGGACTAGATCGATTTGTGTGAGGTTGTCCGATATTTACTTATACTTATTTATTTATTATTTCAAGCTCTATAAAAAGGTCGTAAACGCCAAAGTAGCTGTAATTACTTATTACCTTCTGGAAGTTATCGATTATAAGCGCCATATTGAGTAGAATGTTTTATGCAGTATGGCACTTCGTTCGAAGTGTAAGGACACCGCGCGGCACTTTCGTCATTTTAAAGAAAGTCAAGAAAATTTGCGATAGCTCAAACACTGCTCGACCTTTATTATATATAGTTTACATTGAAAGTACTTATAAGGCCTCATTTTCATGAATTTTCCTATATTTTTTTGACCCGTGGTTGAAAAGTTAGAGGGGGGGATATTATTTTTTGGATATCCGGAGCGAATATTTACAAAACTGCTGACTTTATCAAAAGCCTACATTTGCTCTTCCATTTCTTTGTCTTGCTTTTATATTGTAACAGTGAAATATGTTTTCTTTCTTTCCATCTGTAGCGCATTGCATCAATAACATGTGACGTGAGTGTCCGTCCGGCCAAGCCATCCATCATTTAAGAACGTAACGTATTTCGGAAAGCTTCGAAGTGTCTTGAACGAATTCCGAGTGTTCATGAACAGAAAGTTTTATTTTCTTTTTGTTGTTTATGGCCAAAATGTAAATGTTTTCTTTTACTTTGTTCTTGTCTTAACTAAGGCCGTAGTGTGGTTATTTTTTATGTCAATCTATATCTTAAAGTTTACAGCTTGTTTAATTTCTCTAACACCGAGCTTAAAAGTCTTGTTCTAATCGTTTACGGTGTTTGTGAGGCATTGTGGTCAGGATTTATAGGTAAATAACTGATTCCTTTTTTCAAAGTACATTATAAATCACCTACTATTTTCTGTTTAATTTTGTTTTCTCCGCTACCCAAAGGTTGTCTGGAAGAGATCGCTCTTTAGCGATAAGACCGCCTATTGTCTACTATTTCTTAATTTAAGATTTCTCATGTAATAATTTTCTTGTTGGTGTGCAATAAAGTATTGTTGTATTGTACCTATTGTATAACATGGTTTGTTACTAAATCTTGAATTAAAAATAAATACGCGGTTTGTATATATTTTTAATTCAGTTCGCTACAACTAGCTTGAAATAACAACGCATTTAACCTGTTCCCATAACTACCAAAAATTTTACATTTGCGTTCTACATTTAAGGCATTTTAGTGTTTTAGGAAATAGGCACTAGGTTAATTAATTGGCCATATGTCCTATTCCCAGTCTCCGGAAATTGGACGATGCGCCGAATGACGGACGACCTGGGCACTAGCCGGCACTTGACGAGGTATTTACTCAAGTTTAAGGCTACGAAAAGGTTAAAGAGCAAAAAGGGCCTTAGTTCGACGAACCTTTGCTGTATTTCCAAATTAGCACTATTTCAGGTAAGTCACATTATTAGAAATAATCACACTAATATTATAAAGGCGAAAGTTTAAAGTGTGTTTATGTGTTTATTTGTTACTTCTTCACGCTTAAATGGCTGAATCAATTTTCATAAGTTTTGGTATGACGGTAGCTGATACTTTGGATTCACACATAGACTACTTTTTAACCCGTAAATAATTAAAAAATAAAACCTTTGAAGTACTTAAGTTTTCCTTTTTTCATAAGTATTTTGATTGTATTTTTTGTTGTATTAAATTCCATGTATTTTTATGTCAATGACATTAGGTATACTATTTTATATTACTTTAGATTGTGACATAAGACCCTTTTATTTCTCATTATCCATTATTGCAATCCTTTTCTTTTTTATTCTTAGTGTGTCACTTTTATTACATCTATCTTGCTGGAGTCTTCTCAAATTTGTTAAAGTTATCTCTATCTCACTTGTGCACTTCCTTTATGTGAAGATTGGTCGGTAAGTAGATGTTATCATCAGTTCAATTTAAATTTTACCTTTCGAAAATGCCAAAGATATTTCTTATCTCTGCCAAATCAAGTCTCAGAGTTTCGAAACTTTTCAACACGATAATACCAGAGACTGTAGATATTATCGGTTTTTTTTTATATAACTTAAGTACCTTTTGGGTGCGGCTTCGCGTGCATTAAAACATACATCAATAAAATATTTCTGTTTCCGCGACTGTCACACATTTAAATAGGATGATGAACGGATTTAATTATTTCAACCTTTGACAACGGTTTTTTTTGCGGTAAAGAAGTTACCTACATGCAAATCTGGTCGGCTGGAAGAAGTAACAAACACACAGACACACACAAACTTACACACACACATGCAGACCCTACAATATTACAAATAATATATTGCATGAACTGCAACTTTTCTGCTATCTCGTAGAGTAGACTGGTAGATAGGTACTTTAAACTTATATGGCACGTATTTTCATACAACATAGCTTAACTAAATATATAGAATAGTATTACACCAAACTATTGTCTCGAAGGACAATGCCACACCGACCGATCTACAACTAACTCGAGATTAATAACTTCTATCCCCCACTTCATACAAACCCATGCTAAGCAAACACACTCATGCAATTCTAAATTACAACCACATGTTTACAAAATAAATACAATTTGAATACGTGTAACTCAATTAAAATAACAAAAACACACTAATAATGAAAATTATACAAACCGAATAATTAAACTGAACTTATTTTTGAAGAATATACCGTTACTCTTAGCTAGGGAATGCAAAACGGTATTTTTGTCTATGGAAAATACCGGATTACTGGTTAATTGCCAGTAATATCCACAGAAAACTAAGCCTGTCTGCCTGCCTGGCCTTTAGTCTCAATTGGTATTGATTTGTTGGTTCGGTGGAACTTTTTTGGCAAGTCCAAGGGTTAGTGTTGTTAATGTTGAAGATTTCTTCCAAAACTTGGATTAACAGCGTCAAAATACATATAGAGTTGTGACTTATTAAGCAGTTTACTCGAGAAAACGTGCCTTGTTTATGATTATAAGAAACCTGATTAATTTGCACAAAAGAATACCATTAAGGCTGATGCTGTTTGCATAATTACTGAGTATGGATTCATACGTAAAAACTCTAGCCCTCTTTCAATAAGTTTCCAGTGTAATGACATAATATGTATTATATTTAACATAACTTCACAATTCCAGCAATTCGCCGGCCATGTCACTATCTGGTAATTTTTGTCCGCGGAAAAAGCCAATCACAATGGGATTTTGGTGTCATGTGTTGCATGCAATAATAACTAACTAACCATCATTCAGTTTAATATAAGTTTAGTAATTAATTTGTTGATGTAGCCACATCCCTCCTCTTTCCATGCGTTACCATGAATACTCGCCGTCCTTGTGTTCAAAAAAATAAATTGGGTTTATCACGTTAAGTATTTTAACTATCTTCCCCGGCTTCGACACCCTGGAAATGCACTGCGCTCTCTTTTGGTCCTTTGAGCCGGATATAAACCAGCTACCTATGGGTGTCATGTGCCACCACATAGAAACTCAAAGGCACTGCTCAGGGACCACCTGAAAACCTAAATTAGTAGCCAAACACGCCACCACGAGCCCGTGGCTCCGGTACACTTAGCCAAGTTGAGATTGTAAAGGAGCTCTGATTGCTTGGGTACTTACGATGCAATATCTGGCGCTGTTGGGGCAGTCCTCCAGCCGTGCTGCGGTGCGGTTAGCGCAGGGGGTAATACTCCCCACCCCGTCACTGTACTGGCCACACTGCCAGCACTTCAGTGCTGCGCATGTCGACACTAACGCGAGCAGAAGCATCGCTGTAGCCAGTCGCGTTGCGCTTGACATATTCTGGAACAAAAGTAATAGGGAATTTGAAGTATAAATTTCTGGTACTCAGCGTAGCAGAAGCGTAAAATATGTATTTAATTTGGACTCACAGTTCATAATTTTGTAAGTAATAAGGCTATATGCCTGCGAAAGGCTGCAAAGTTCGACCTTCACGGTTCCTTTTTTTTTAAAGATGACTTGAACTGTTTCAGCGCTGTTTAGCCCTCACTACCAGTAGTCGGATTTTGTGTGGGAGTATAACCCGCTAATGGGATTATCTCTGTGCCACAGTGTTTTCTCGGTCCCAAAAGTACCTTGTAGTGTAAGTTTGTGTAGTAAATGTGTCTGAAGAGTAATTTTCAAGGCGTGTAGTGAGCTAATATCGGGTACCTTAAATCTTCTCTATAATTAGCGAGTTAGGAAACCTTTTTTTAAGGGGTGATGCCAAAAGCTGAGCTTCTGCGGAGGGCTACAGACCCGGGCCTTAGACAAATCCTTCCCATTCCAAATCAGTCGCCTTGTAATTGAACCTTTTGTATTTTTCTAAACCTAATATGATTAAATTAAAAGTAATATTATTGTAAAAATGCAACAGCATTGTAGTCTTACGCCAACTCTGCATTGGAATAATCTGGCAACACCAAAATAACCGATAAAATGGTATAAAAAATACTGGATAAGTTTAACTAAGATGAAGCAATTTAGGAAACCGTTCCGAAGCGTATGAAATAAATCACCATGGTGTACAGTTTCAAAAGTAGGTAGCTGACAATTTTAGTTTGCTATTTGATATAAGCCAGTTGTAAACTACGCTATTTTACGGCTTTATGGTGACTAAAGTTTATCGTGAGATAAGCGTAAATCACACGTCAGTATCCGACACACATAAGATTGCAAAAACGAATGCTTTGTCTCTTATCCGTCGGGCAATAAAGGGCATCATAGGCGCGCGCACTGGCATAGGTATTAAGGGGCATCTCCACTGAACTGGAGCGGAGAGGTGCGGAATAGACCAATCAGCTGAGCTGAAATCTGTATCTCAGCTCCGCTTATAAGCAAAGCTTTGGTTGCTCAAAAAAGAGCGTTACGATCCATTTTGCGTCTTCCTCAGTGAGCCTTCTGTAGACACTTTAAAAATTTGAGTATTCTAATAGTTCCCAGTTTATATGTTCTCGTTTTACTGCGTTTATGAAAAATATCTCCAAAATCGAGACTAGCGAAGAACAAAAGTTACGCTTTCTTACACGCACCAAAAATTTGAAGCCTGGTTTCTGTCCTAAGCACAAAGTAGCGCAGCACTGTACAAGAAACCAGGCAATAATAATTTTTAATAAGCTACCCACTAATTTAAAAGTGATTACAGACTGTGTTGTGTTCAATATACAATTGAAGGCATATTTGTTGAGGGGGTGCTTCTATAGTATTGATGAAATATTTGCTAATTAGCTTTTAGTCATTATTACGTGTTATATATTTAAATTCTATTCTAGTTATTATTATTTTAAGTCTGTGTATTAATTTCAAACACAATCATTGTATTGATTATGAAATAAATACATAAATGAAATGCTTCACTTTTGTTATTGGTCAATTCCGCATGTCTCCTCTTCAGTGAAAACGCACCCTTAGGCTGCCTGTCGATAGAAGAGGGGCAAAGATGTGTAAAATAGGGATCTTTTGTTGGCCGAATTGATTATATATTTTTTTATTTAAAAGCGCCGATTCACATTCCTCAGATTTAAATGCGAATCCTTTGTGCTTCACACAGACGTGACCTGATTGGTTCATTTTCTCTCGTCCATTTTAGTGCACAGTCAGGCTTACAGCGGCGCTTGTTAAGTTTTTCAACGTCAGAGCCTGCTATCACTAACATCAACTCAAATTCTCAACACGGTGTTTTTCAGCTCACACCATATTTTAGGTTTAGGCATAGGTTTTTGAGTGGTACTACTTTATATTACTGGCAACGACAAACTTTTGGTAACTGAGCATTTCTCAAAAAAATTGTACACAATTAAGACGTCATTAATGTTCAATTATATTTTTTCCATTTCGTTAACAATTATAATAGTCATTTTATATCAATAATACGGCAACGTTAGATAGATCTAATCAAGGTTCTGTTATGTTCAAAGTTTTTTAATTATACAAAATCTGAAATCAATGTATTGGAAATCACACAGAAAATTAGTAACGAAATGGAAAAAATATAATTGAACATTAATCTTTGCATAATAATGCCAAAACTATCCAAAGTGATGAAAGTCAAGTTTTTTTCAATAGGATTCAGTATATTTTATTTCGAAAGAAGAACAAAGTATTGAGTAGCATTCCGGTAATTAATATTTTGAAATTGGGTGATGATAAATCATTGACAAATATTTACTGACGTTTTATAATGCAAATATATGAAAGCTGTTTGCAGCGCCACTATCCCTGGGCAACACCGACATTTGTATGACTATAATTACTACCAAGAATTATTTCAAATAATTCAGTAAACATTTGATCTACCTACAGATCATTGATTGAAGAATAAAGGGCCCCAACAGCTGTTCCGAAGCAATCACTTTGTGAGTCTTCGATTGTTTTAAAAAACGTGACAAGCCGAAACGGACTCTGAAAAAAAGAAGAATAGAACTCGTTCTTGGTCGGATATTGAGTTGGATTCTCGCCAAAGTTCTGTAATGAAAGTGATTGAGACTGGGGGTTTTAATGCGACGAAGTTGGGAGTTTGAAAAGGTTCTTGAGTTACAGGAGCGTTTATTGAGGAGCTATAGGCTTGGAGTTTGAAGGACTTTGTCGTATTAAGTGTGTGGAGGTGGATGCAGTAAGTGTAATGAGTGAAGTTTGTAAGGTTTTTCTAAAATTATTTCAGACTAGCTTTTGCCCGCGACTACGTCCGCGTGGAACTTGGAATTATGGAAGCAACCTCGTACAACACGAAATATATCCATATCCACCTAATCACCTTAATTAATAAAAGGGATTATTAAAAGCGCCTAAGCAAATGTAAGAGCAATTGTGCTTTTGGTCTAATAATTACATTTTCTACAGGGTCATCAATGTCATCATGAATTACTTACCTCACTTTCCAATCTTTTTAGGGATAGTTTCCAGGATGAAAACTATCCTATGTCCTTCCTCTGATCTTAAACTATCTCCATGCCAAATTTCATCACAATCGATTCAGCGGTTTAAGCATGAAAAAGTAACAGACAGATAGACACACTTCCGCATTTATAATACTAGCTTTTGCCCGCGACTACGTACGCGTGGAACTTGATAAAAGGGATTATTAAAAGCGCCTAAGCAAATGTAAGAGCAATTGTGCTTTTGGTCTAATAATTACATTTTCTACAGGGTCATCAATGTCATCATGAATTACTTACTCACTTTCCAATCTTTTTAGGGATAATTTCCAGGATGAAAACTATCCTATGTCCTTCCTCAGGTTTTAAACTATCTCTATGCCAAATTTCATCAAAATCGATTCAGCGGTTCAAGCGTGAAGAGGTAACAGACAGACAGACACACTTTCACATTTATAATATTAGTATGGATTAGTATGGATGTTTTCTGTACTAAAAAACTATATCTTCCTTCTAATAAACATACGTAATTTTTAACCATGATATTGTAATTTGGTGTTCAGCGAAGCGAGCGAAATGTTCAGCGTGGCACAAGATGTATGTCCGAAGCTCGGACCGGTAACCGAACCGATAATTCTTTGTGTAGACATTATTGGTTACCGGTAAATTACCGGTAATTTCCGTAAAACATTTAAACGGTTTGAATGAGACTCTCGAATTTACCACCCTCTAACTTATGTAAAGTATTATTCCAATACATTCCACCATCAGAAATTTAAGCCCATGTCAATCGGGGAAAGCTTAACAGAAACTTTGTAAGCTTCATAAGCACAATACACTCAACGTAACATGCATTTTACGGGCCGTAAAGGAGATTTATCTAATGGCAGCGGAATTTGTACCGTAAACAGTTTAACAAGCTTCGGAATCGGTTTGAGTGAAAAAAGTTTGCTGATAAAAAGTTTAGGCTTTCACGGGAATGATATTTATGTTTTATCATTGTTATTTTACATGCTCTGCGTATTTTCAGAAAACGCTTGACAAATTCTTGTATACATATTCATGCCCGCAACTTAATCCGCGTAAACGTTTTTCTTGTAATATAGGATACTTATTATTCGTGTTCATCACACCGTTGCCGGGATTCGAACCCAGGACTGCCGGCTCAGTAAGCAGCTGCACTACCAAAATACAAACTTTACTTCTAAATGTATGAAACATGAGTGTAATGTCTCATTATTTTTTAATGTGAGGACACACCATATTTTAAACCCTTGATAAAGCACAAAGAAAATTGAAATGCGTAACCTGGTGGAAGAGACCAGGAATCGAACCCGGAACCTCTGGACCAGTCCAGCGAGTTAACCTCTCGACCAGCTTAAAGCCAGATAACCTTTGCATTTTTTCCTAATGTTTTGTGTATCGACCTTTTTATTGTTTATTTAAAACTTTACTTCGCAAATAACTGTACATGAAAAGGGCATAAACTCGCGTAATAGCTACAGGGCAAAAGCTTCTTAGAGACTACAAGATGTAGTTGAGATGAGGTCGTAGAAAAAGTTGTAAAACAAGTGTTATATAGAAGAGATAAGTAAATAGAAGAGCTCATTGGCTCCAGGCACTCGGGAAAGATAAAGATAAGGGAATGAATACGTTTATAGATTAAGATAACCGAGAAGGTTTGAAGGAGGCTTTGGGACCTGTTAACACTTTCACTACCTGATTTTTGTAGAGCATCTAGCGAAGACATAGGACCGACGCTATTTTATATGAACGTTTTAACTTCTTTTAAAGTTTGTACAATCGAAGACACAGTTAACTCTACACCCATAAACTTTAACACGTTGTACTAAAAATGTTAGTTTACAAATGTCTGTGTCTTCGCTTGTACCTCGACAAATAAAGGAATTACATAAAACATTATTGTCAAGCAAACCGAACCGGTTGTTTTTTTTTTGCACTTCGCGTTCTGATTTCTGATTAATTAAGTCAACATTCCCGACCTTATTGGAGAAATGTTTATTTGCTACTATTATTTACTAGAAATTATTACTTACGCATACATATATTTTTCCGTAAAAAGTTTTCATCTTTGGACGTTTATTTCGTTCGACGTTTTAATTGTGTGCTAATTAAAACGTCTTAATAAACGTCCAAAGGTAAACTAATTCATAGAGCAAAAACTCTAACAAATATTATATACCGCATTGTCGACAAAATTATTCCAGACACCGATAGCAGAAACAGCAGAAACATAATTAGATTCCTTCCAGGCCGTTAAAGAATACCGTCGGCATATTTTCACGGAGTAACTTTGCTTCCTTCCTCTTTTTGCCCTTTTTAGGGTTCCGTACTCAAAGGTTAAAAACGGAACCCTATTAATAAGACTCCGCTGTCCGTGTTGTCTATCTGTCCGTCCGTCACCAGGCTACCTTATCAGGTCTAACTATCGTTAGACAGTGGAAATTTTCACAGATGATAATTGTATTTCTGTTACCGCTATAACAACAAATACTAAAAACATGAATATTTAAGTGGGGTTCCTATACAACAAACGTGATCGGTTGCGTTAACTTAACACCTCATTTGTATGTGGCGCCATACATACCAGGTGCAAACTTAACTTAACCCGGCCTGTTAAGATGGAAAGTGCTTTTACGGAACCCTCGGTACGCGAGTCCAACTCGCACTTGACCAGTTTTTTATATCTCTAAGGAGCATTTACAGAAAGGCTAACTATCCCTTTTGTAATTTAGTTTCATGTGTGTTCGTACATTTTAATTTACACTGTTCTATTTTCGCGTTATTGTTTTCGAGTAGTTATAAAATTGGACCGGCTTTATTCTGCCCAGCTTTTTACTACGCTGCGATCTTTTCTTCGATATAAAAAAAATACACTTCAGGCCAAAAGTATGGAAACAAAGTTTATTCTTTGAATATTCAAAGTTTCCAATAATTATTCCTTGTGTAAATGTTAGTACCTAACCGTTAGGCCACCCCCAAAAGATAAAAAATAAAACATTGCCTTTCTACAAAATGTTGCACTGGCAATTTTCGTAAGCAGAATTTGCGTTATTGGCTTTTAAATTGTTTATAATCATTTTTATATTGTGATTTTGTAATTTATTCCGTAAGGAAATCACAGGCTTCTATAGTAATATAAGTTTGTTTCCATACTTTTGGCCTGGGGTGTAGGTATGTTCATATAGATTTTTACGAAAAAAAAAATGTGACACATTTGTTGTAAATTGACCTTTACTCGATTACTTTTTACCGGTGTTTTTATCAATATCCTTTGTGCTATTAATCGCTCCCTCTGAAAACACTCCACGCTTCTATCTCTTCATCTTGTAAAGAATAGGGCTAGGGTAGACTGAGTTACTTTGGATCACTGGAGGATATGACCCAAATATGCATTTCTGTTAAATTTAAAAGCTTGCGGATTGCTACCATCAGACCGCACTCTGTTTTATCTGTATGTTGTGGCAGTGACCGACATTGGTTAACACTTGTATGTATGATTTAGATTGATTTATTTCATTAAAACAAACATAATACAATTTTACAATGAAAATAAAAAGATTGGCACATGGCAAATAGACAGTCTTAACATTAAGTAACCTTCAGTTTATCAGTTTATTTATTGCTTTCATAGGTATATTACAAGATGGTAAATATTAAGCTTATCCGCTATGAAACCCTGTAAAGGGCACTGCAACGTTAACAGGAAATGTATTCAACAGCAACTTAATCTAGTAATATTATAATACAATATTATTTTCTATATAACAAAAATTAAGTATAAGCTCTACTACAGTCTCAACAAAATTTACATAGCCTATTATTAAATTCAATAAAACCTATATGTATTTTACTTATAACTTAACAATAACTCTACTATTTCAATATGGACAAATGGCTAGCCAAAACTGGCTTCAATATTAAGCACTGCGTATTTATTCTACCATTGTACATAAAAACAGTTAGAAATACATCTGTAAGAAATACACCAAGTTTGTTAATTTCCTGCCTTTCTAAAATATATATTTATTCACCGTAGAAGAAAATGGATCCGATTCGCCCCGGTCTACCCTAACAGAACACATTCCTAGATAGTGCGCCGAGCATTATCGCTTGATGGAAAACGATTACCATCGCCAATAGACACCTGCAACACCAAAGGAGTCACAAGTTCGTTGCTGGCCTTTCAGGTGGGATTACCCTCTTTTCTTTCTGTTTTTTCTATTAATTTCATACCTAAATTATTATAAATATTTTTTTTTATGAAATGAAATGAAATGAAATAATTTATTCAGTAAGTAGGCCACAAGGGCACTTTTACAAGTCAGATTGTGAATCTACCGGCATTTTGCAAGAGGAGACCGCTGTTGAGAAGAAAGCCGAAAGAAACTCAACAGTAAGTCATTTTTTCGTAAACAATACTTAGAACAATTAATTACATTACATTAGTGTTATAACTATAACTAATTATTACATGCGTACACGTATAGGAGATATATAGATACTCCAAATCAATGTTAGGTAGGATATTAAAATAAAATTTTAACGATCAATTTAAAATATTAAATATACCCAGAGATGTATAAAGTCTCTAGGTGTCACAACATGCAATAAAATATAATTACTTAATTAATTTAATTCCACAGAGATGTATAAGGTCTCTCGGCGTCAATGTGAATAATTTACAATAGACAATAATGATTAAACCTAAATTTCTTAGAGATGTATAAGGTCTCTAGGCGTCACAATATACAAAAAAGAAAAAATAAATAATGATAATAATAATATGCTTATAGTTAAATTTCATTCCTCAGAGATGTATAAGGTCTCTGAGCGTCATTATTCAGTTCAGTACACTAAGTTTATTAGAGATGTATACAGTCTCTAAATAAAAAAAAATAAAAAAATAATAACTTCAATCGAGTACAGGATGAAGTCTCACGTCAATTCACTAAACGCTGGTAAGCAGTTACTACACAACTAATTTGGCCCTTGCTAGTGTGAACAGACCGGACCCCACAAACGGCACCCGTTCACGAGCATGACGCATATCTCAGCCATCGCCTCCCTCAACCATATTATAGGGAAGGTTGCGACCCGATCAACGACGCCACCGTAAGCAAAGACCTTTAAGCGAGCATGACATGCTCACACTGCCGGGCATTCATCACTAAAGCAAATGCCCGGTGAGTTTATGTTATTCTATTCACCGTAGAAGAAAATGGATCCGATTCGCCCGGGTCTACCCTAACACATTGAGGTAGATAGTGCGCCGAGCGCAGGTCAAGAGCCCTCCAGCTCGCGGCTGTGTTTTTAAATATTTTCGTATATTTTAAAGATGTGTTAGCGCTTGTAAAACAAACTGTTATCATGCAGAGGCTTTGAGATAATGTTAATAATATAAAAGCTAAAGTCAAAGCGAAAAGAGACTTATGAATCTAGTTAACTTTGAGTGAGATACATACCTGCGAGCTCATCTACTCCCGAAAAGCACCCAGCCTCAAGGTCTGGAGCTGGCGAGCCACTCAAAACTAGTCTAAGGGAGGTACCAGTGATAACAAAAAAATGCATTTCGGAAACTCAACGCAAGCTATGCATTATAAGCAGCAACAGTAGGAACGCAATGCTCAAAAAGGCTGAAAACATATTTGCGGACCATAAAATATGTCACTACCTTTACAGCAATGGAAGTACTTCCCAAATGCTGCAAGAAATTGATAAAAAACTTCAGGAATTCACTAGGGACGATCTATGTTTAATTATGATAGGACACCAGGACTTTTATCGCACAAATAATTATCAAAGGTCTGTGACCTTAATTAGAGATAAACTTAGTCTAATAGAAAACACTAATATTATTATTTGCACTCCTACTTTTAAGTTAAACAGCTACAGCAATTTATTTAACAAGCGAATTGAAATATTTAATAATATGTTATATTGTGATGTTTTGCAAAATAAGTATGCGTTTATGTTGGACTCAAATAAAAACTTAGAGTACTCAAAAAAAATGTTTTGGACCCGGTCAGGCCAATTAAATAATCTTGGTTTGACTACGATTTTAAATGACGTCAAAACCTGTTTACCGGAAATTTATGGCAGGGAGTCTGTGCCTGCAGATTCGGATATTGCAATACAGAATAAAAAAATAAAAAAAATTGTCACGCCAGAAGACCCTAGCACTAGCACCACGTACGGTTTTTTAGGCCTGACTCAAGGCTAAGTGTCACCCATTCCTCGACGGGGAACTTGGACAACTTAGTCAACACCAACATCTTTCACCAAAATGTCTGTGGAATAACAAGTAAAAAGGATGAGCTAGAAATTTATTTAAGTAAAATCACGTATGATATTCATTATGTATGTATCAGTGAACATTTTTTGACGTCAGAGTCAGCACCGCTTTTTAACATGCCTGGTTACACCATGGGTTCATATAATGTACGATCTAGGAAAAAGAGGGGCGGCAGTCTTATTATGGTGCGTGCAGGTAGAAAGACAGAGGAGATAACCTTTTGTAAAACATTGTACAAGGCGGAATGTTTCGAAGTATGTGGAGCTAGGGACTGCGATACAAATGTTTATATTTTCTGCTGATATCGTAGTCCTTCGGATAGAAACCTGACCGACTTCTTAGAAAAATTGGAACTGTTGCTAGAATTTGCTTTTACTAAAAAGTGTATAATATGCGGGGATTTCAACATCAATCTACTAAAACCCGATAGGAGGTCTGCTGAGTTTCTGTCCACACTTAAACGTTACAACTTTAAACCCCTTATAACTGAGTCAACCTTCAGACGCAACCAGTCTGAGTCTTGCATTGATAACATACTGTGCAATGTATCACAAGATTGTATTATGAATGCGTTAGTAGATCACAATGGTTTGGCCGATGGCCATGCGGGATTGTTTTGTAAAATGTACTTAGATACTGTGGATGTCGAAAAGAACAAACCTGTGCTTTATACGGAGCGACGCCTGCTTAGTTCTTGTAATAAATCAGCCTTTAGGGAAGGTCTATTAAACCAGAACTGGAACAATATTGGAATCAATACATTTCTCAATAAATTGAGTGATTTATATAAACAATGTTTTAAAAAAAAGAGAATAAAAAAGGGAAACAAGTCCAAAATTCCGTGGATATCTAAGGGCATTAAAGTTGCCAGTAAGATGAAGCGCTTTCTAAGCACTGTAGATCAAAGTAACTGTGATATATCAATACTAAACTATCGTAATAAGTTTATTTCAATTTATAGGCGCGTTCTTAGAAACGCGAAAAGAAATGCTGTACAAACACAAATTAAAGTGGCACAGAAATCATCTAAACAAATTTGGGAAGTTATAAATAGTCATAGAAATAAGTCAAAAGTTAAGAAAAACGAAAACCTCATCTTAAAAACAGATAAGGTTATAAGTGATCCTCAAGAACAAGCTGATCTTTTTGGACATATTTTTGATCATGGGAGCGTAGCCATCTCGAGCGACATCTTAACATCTTTAGACTTACTAACAAAGTACACTGACAGAGTTCAGGAATCCATGACTTACAATAGAGTAACCCCACTTGAAGTTCATCGGATAGTGAAGACTATGGCACCCAAATCATCGGTCGGACATGACGAAATACCCATAACGATCATAAAGGATAATATAGACCTGTTGTGTGAACCGCTAGCGCATTTTTATAATGATTGCTTTGATTTAAGTATATTCCCTGATCAGCTGAAAATAGCCAAAGTGTTGCCAGTATATAAAAAAGGAAAAGAAAGCGAACCAACTAATTATAGACCCATATCGCTGTTACCAGTTTTCTCCAAAATATTTGAGAAGTTGATGAAAGTACGACTGCAAAATCGTCTCGTCTATCATAATGTGGTCAACGGTCGGCAGTTTGGGTATCAAAAAAGCATTGGCACCAGTGAAGCCATCGACACCTTAGTACATGATGTTGTCACCCAACTAAATGACAAGAAAAAAGTTGCAGGTGTATTTCTGGATCTGAGCTCGGCTTTTGACACTGTCGACCATAACATATTATTAGCCAAACTTGAACACTATGGCATCAGAGATAGTGTGCTAGCATTATTTGAGTCATATCTTAGAAATAGGAAGCAGTTCGTTGAAATTAAGTCCATAATGAATGGAACTGAGGTAGTGGTAAAGTCCAGGATGGCGACAATAAGCAGAGGGGTCCCCCAGGGATCAATTTTGGGTCCCTTATTCTTTGTGGTGTTTCTGAACGACATCGTAAATTATATTACTGACTCAGTGCCATGCACCAACCTAATCTTGTTTGCTGATGACACAAACGCTGTAATAGCTGCTGATAATATATCACAGTTAAATGACAGAGTAAATGCTGCCCTATTGTTGTTTGCCAGATGGTTTGAAGTAAACAACCTGAAACTCAACTCTAAGAAAACCAACGCCATGTTATTTAAAGCTACAGCAAAAAACACGGATACCTTGGATGCAGCAGTTTATGGCGATAAAATATTGCAAACTGATTGTGTCAAATTCCTGGGCATTCATATTGATGAGCTACTGAATTGGAAGCTCGAGGTTCAGGCGCTTAACAGCTCTCTAGGTTCTGCTTGTTATGCTCTTCGTAGCCTGCGAGATGTCTTAAAAACTGAACAACTTAAGTTAGTTTATTACGCCCTAGTAGAATCAAAGTTGCGTTACAGCATAAAATTATGGGGTAATGGCTATAACTATAATGTTGATAGTGCGTTCAAGATGCAGAAAAGGGCCATTCGTAATATTGTTCGCATCCCACAAAGCGAATCGTGTAGACAGCACTTCATAGACCTCAAGGTACTAACTGTACCATGTCTATACATTCTCGTACTGCTCACAGACTTCGTGAAGCACTTAAACAAATGGGAAAGCACGTTGGACAGGGAGCACAGATTGTCAACAAGACGTAAGGACATACCATGCAACATAGTGCCTAGGCTAAACATTGTGAAGTACGCGGCGTATTACCAGTCGGTTGTCCTTTATAACAAGCTATCTGTTGAGCTTAAAATGATCACAAATAGTAAAATTTTTGGTGCAAGACTCAAGCAGTTTCTATTGGAAAAATCGTTTTATTCGATAGATGATTACATGCAAAACAAATAATAATATTAACTTGACATGTCAATAATATTCAATTTATTTATATTAATTAATTGTTGATGTATCTCGAATCACGTATTTAATCGCTGACATTATCGCTATTATTATTTATTATTTAATTTTTACCTACTTATATTTTATATTTTGTGACGTGTATTATTAGTATTATGTGGTGACTTTTAATTTGTTTAGATTTAGTAAGTAGCTACCTAGTTTAGAACTTAGTATATATAAGAATTTCAAACACAATTTGTAATTGTTCTTGAATAAATGATATGATGATATGATGATGAGATAGCTTGACAACTGTTATAATGCGAATTTTGAAGCCGGTCAAAGTCCAAACAAGGTAAAAAGTCGTTTTAAAACCTGGTTTACGTTGACTGGGGTAAATTAACATGGCAAAGGATATGTTAATTTTATTAGTTTAGTGAAAAAGTGGTAATTTAAAAAGCGTTGTGTTTCTTAAGTCGCAAATAAAATTATGAAGGCTACGGGGGAAAACCTTCTAAGTGCCGTTTTTTTTTAGTCTATGGCTACAATATTACCGAGATCATCCTATGACTATCTCAAATAGGTGTTCTGGTTATTTCTAGAGTTCCGTACCTGAAAAGGAAAATATGTAACACTTATAAGATCACTTTGTTGGCCGTTCGTCTGTCTAATCTCTGGAACGCGGAACGGTATCGAGTTGAAATTAAAACTATATGTTTCGGTCTACAGGTTCTTGAAGTTGTAAAAAAAAACCTAAAGATACGTCCATTTATACCGTAAAAACGGACATTTTAACATTCTTAAGGTAAAAAATATATAAGGTACTTTCCGTTGGCCTAGAACAAGGTTTGGCAAGTAATATCGCCTTATACTACAAGTGTTGCGAAAATCTGAAACCTTTAAATAGATTTGTGACAAAATCATTTTTTTGTCTTTTTTTAAGTAAGTACCTACGTAATAGGTACAGTTTTTCAACGGCAAAATTTTCATCATTATAGACCCTTCAGTCTGCAAATCACCGTTTTCGGTTGTCCATGATATTATGTAACCAAAATAGATAAAAGTGTCGGCAATGCATAATTTCTAATGACGTCATCAAACTGCATCAGAATTCATTTACGCATTTGAAAATATATACTAAAATAATAACACAGTTTTACAGAGATAGGCCTAAGGCTTTTCTTGTAAAACCCCTTTTCAACATTAACATCATTATTTAAAATCAGTATTATCACAAGCTGCACTGTCTTTAACTTTATTATTAACTGAACCACTTTTAACATAATCTCTCAACTTCCCTTGTTAAAAATACACGGGTCCCTCAAAGAGGTCACTGTTTTAAATATTTAGCCAAGACACCTCTAGTCTGTAGACATTAAAATTTCAAAGAGACCATTGACCAGTGAAACTGGAATTTTTCAACTGTCCAGCATTTGCATAAATGCTACGGATTGGTCTTTGAAAGGGGTCAACCTTAAGTGGTTGCAAGTTTGAGGACCCAAATGGATGGAGAGGTCGCAAGACTCGTTGGAACCAAATTTTGTTCTTCGTAGTTTTATTTAGCTTTTACGGTTGAAGTGAGGCTGATTTGAGTAAGATGTGAATATCAAACACCATATATCCATATACGATTTTAAACATTGGCTTACGTGACTTAATTCTTCATAATGCTCGAAGTGTTTTTACAACTTTACATCCTCATCATATTAGTCGAAAGAGGCTCTGTTTGACAAAGGTTTCAAAGTTATTTAAAGATCGGTGGTGGTGGTCCTTGTTGCGGCCTTTCCGACGTTGCATCTTTCGGTACGCGGCATAGAGTATATTGAACTGCGTATCAAACGGTACGCGGTTCCCACTCAAGAATTGTTGGTTTCTTGACAGTTACCATTGTGACTTAAGCTCCCCTTTTTGTTAACCATTAGCCGAGCTACTATATTTTGTGTCGTTAAATCATTCTGCCCCAATTTATCGGTAGGTACTTAATTTCAAAAATCATTTCATTTCATCACCCTGAACCTATTTACTCCCCTCTTGAAGAACTGCATACTGTAGCCCCCGGGGAAAACGGCAGGAGCTCATTACACATGCACAAATAAATGCATAAAGGGACCAAACACATTCCTCGGATTTAAATGCACTTCTTTTAGACTTCACAAAGGCGTAGCTCGATTGGTTCTTCACTCCACTTCTGTGGACAGGTAGGCCTTTTTAGGGTTCCGTACCCAAAGGGTAAAAACGGGACCCTATTACTGAGACTTCGCTGTCCGTCCGTCCGTCCGTCCGTCCGTCCGTCCGTCTGTCACCAGGCTGTATCTCTAGAACGGTGATAGCTAGACAGTTGAAATTTTTACAGATGATGTATATCTATTGCCGCTATAACAACAAATACTAAAAATAAAATAAAATAAATATTTAAGGGGGACTCCCATACAACAAACGGGTTGGTTGCGTTAACTTTGCACCTCATTTGTATGGGGCGCTATACATACCAGGTGCAAACTTAACTTAACCATTTAAGGATGAAAAGTGTTTGTACGGAACCCTCGGTGTGCGAGTCCGACTCGCACTTGCCCAATTTTTTTAATGTCATGAAAGCGATTACCGTCGCCCATAGACACCTGCAACACCAGAAGTCACAAGTCACAGGTCGTATATCGGTCCGGAAATACCGCAAGTGACAATTCATTCCACAATGCATTCGCGCGAGGCAGCCCTAGTGCAGTTTGTCATTATTGCAAATTCGATTTAAACCAAACTGAAGGTAAAACTATTCGCCATCAGCAGTCAAACAATTAATACAGTAAAGCGGAATTTCGGCTCTGAGGGGGTAATTAAAAGTTTGGCCGCAGGTCGACTGCCTGAATAACTCCCTGGCACAGATATCTGACGAAATGGAAGTGAAGAAATTTAACCACATTGAGGAAAGGTTAACGCGCTGGACCTGTGATCCAGAAGTTCCGGGTTTGATTCCCGATCTCTTCCACCCGGTTACGCATTTCAATTTTTTATTATTACGCATTAATCATGTTTATGTCTATGTTTACCATGCTAAATAATCTGATTTCTTTCTTTCTTCTTTCTTTCTAATAATGAAACACAAAATTCTCCATAATTTCCGCCCTTTTTACCCAAACATCCGGCGAAACTAGCTGGTCCGTCCGGCTATTAGTTTTGGCGACCTGGCCACCCTACTCCTGCAGACTGCAACTTCGCGACGCTTTACATTTACTATGAATTAAACTTGCAAAAGGGGCTTTAATTAAAGTTGACACTCGCGTTAACTTGGACGTTAATGGTAGAATCGGTTTTGATTACAATTTAATAATTGTACCAATACTACCACTAAATAAATTTAATAATTTAGACCTTTAATAAACACCCAATGAATAAAGAGGCGTGTTATAAGTTAAACACGTATATTTGTGTATCTGTGTGTCTGTCTGTGGCATCGTATCTCCCAAGCGGACCAATTTGAGTGCGGTTCTTTTTTATCAAAAGACATATCCGTCGAGATGGTTCTGAGCTATGTGTGGTGAAAATAGGACCAGTAGTATCCAAGGTAGCTTTAATTAGAACAAGTGACAATTTCTCAGCCAATATTAAGGCTAAAAAATATTTTTTTTTTTAGTTATGTTAAGTTTAGGTAGTATTTTCTACACCACTGAGTGAGAGTCGCATTATGACCAGCTACGTGTGTCGCGGGTGTTTTAATTTTTTTATTTAGGTTATTTATTTATAGTTAGTGTTTTATTTTTAATCGACATGGAAATGGAGATCGTTCTCTTAACCACTTAATTGCTTTTGGTAACTACGGCTACCTGTCATCGATCTTATTTTATTACATAAATAGAGTCCAACTCAAAATTCGAAGCAATTGAGTGGTTAAAATCCAATCCTCAGTCTCCCAAAAGCCCTACAGGCCCTGCAATTAATACTAATAAGATAGCAATCAACATTATCAGATAATGAAGTGCTTTCCTCATACAAAATGACGAAACTTACAGGAAAATATTCGTCAGTTACGTCTTTTTATAAAATAGGTTTCCTTCCAAACCACAGTGTTCCCCAAGGAGCCATCACGAAGTAATCTTCGTTCATGATCAGTATATTTTAAGGTTAATTAGCTCGTTTGGTTTAAGTTTTCCCATGACAGTTAACGATATTTTATGAAATCTATAATCGACGCCATGTTTTCAAAGAGCAAATTTCCTTATCTCTCGGGGTTTCTGATTTCTCCATACTGACCCATTTGGATTGTGTAGTGTCTCATATGGTTCCTTACAATAACTTCTCCCTTCTGACGTTATCTTTTGTTAGTATAATGTTGACAGTTGACGAGCCCTGCACCATAAAATGTTTCTGTTTAGCCCAATAGTTGACTGGTAGAGAATGCCATGGCATTATGTCCACCATTTGTACACTTTTTTGTGCAATAAATTAATTAGTGAGGGCTAGCATATCTTGTGGCGACTTCGCTAATATATTGCTATTGAAAGTGACAATTAAAAGCCGTAACAGACGATCGAACGGTCCGGCGGACCGATAGGGACGCTGCTATCTATTAGAATGAGAGATATATATTACTATCTCTTTCTAACAGGTAGCTGCGTCCTTATCGGTCCGCCGGACCGTTCGATCGTCTGTTACGGCTTTAATATTTGTCGCGCGACAATAATTCGCGTGTTCACGTGAAGGGCGCTAATTTGACGACCCTCTGTCATATAATCAACTTAGCAGTAACGGTAGCAAGACTTTGCGCGACAGCGGCATCGATGCGTGGTATGCGTATCTCACTCACTCGTATGGCCGCCGAGCTCGGATCTCTCGCTCAGCCGCTCGTCGCGACGCTGGCGGCACAAACTCGTGGCATCTCCGAAAAGTGACACAATGGGACCTTTTCCTGTTCAGTGTCACATATTTCAATGACACATATTTTTCATTGTCAATGAGAAAAAAAAGGTATAGGTTGACAGTCAAATAGCTCATAACACTAAGGTAAAAAATACATACAGTGAAACATAGAACCTCCTCCTTTTTTGGAAGTTGGTTAAAAATAAGGTGCGATCTCGAATAGTTGTTACGTTGGATACGAGAATAAAACTGCTACAGCAATTCGAAGTGGGTTGTGCGTTTTCCTTCCTCATACAAACAAAATTGCGGCCAAAGAAAAATAATGTAATGCTAATATTTAATGAAAACCCAAATTACAAAATAAAATAAAACACTTATAAAAGTTTAAGCGGAATTTCAGTCGACATTTACCCGAATCGAATTCCGTTTCTTAAAATCCGTTGCATTCAAATAGCTAAAGAAAAAGGCTTACAAAAGAACTCATTCAGCCAGCCAATTACCTTCCGGACATAAAAAAAAATGTCGTTCATTAGTATTTCCCCCTCAAACGCTCTCTTGAACTTCATTTTAAAAAGAGCATAAGTGACATTGTTTCTGAACGATCAGACTTCGTTTCGGAACCGTCGAATTGGGAAAAGTTTTGCCGTTCTGGACTAATTCGATAGTGACGTTCTAATTTTGAAATTATTTTAAAAGTTCCGTTGTTTGAAGTAAGTGGTTGTTAATTTGTCGGGTTTAATTCAATTTGTGATGAGAGAATTTAAAAGTGAACGCTTTTCAGTGTGGTTACGTAATTTCAAGCAAACTTTGACATTCGTGTGATTACTAAAGTTATCAAATATGATTCTTGCTTTTGGGGCTGCATTAGAGACAGTGCTTAGTCCAGCTACCCGGCGGTCCTGGGCTCAAATCCCGACAAAGGTAAGCATTTGAGTGATGAACTCGTACATTTGGTTCTTCGATCATGAATGTTTTCTATGTATGGGTATAGTAAATGTACTAATCAAGTCAATGATGTACCTACATCAGATGTGATAATGATATATTGAAAATGATATAACATTTTACAATGAAGTAAAAAAAATGTTAAAATTATATTAATTTTATTAAAACTTTCGTGAGACATATTTTATTATTGTATTAAGCGGTTTACACTCACGTGAAATTGTCAGGAACGGCCCGACATGTTTCGAACTCGTATGGAGCCCTTCATCAGGGACGGTTGCCCGTACACCGCCGCGGCACACTCGTCACTGCTGATACTTTGACCGACGTTCCGCTCTGAGCGCGCGCGCCGATGGCGCGGGGGCGGGGGGTGCTTGCAAGCCCGCAACTTGTACGTCCAGCACTCCAACGTCACTTTTGTCATCAATAGACACCGTTCCTGACAATTTCACGTGAGTGTAAACCGCTTAATACAATAATAAAATTATATTATGCTGTTTACAATATAGGTGAATTTTACAACTTTTAATGATCAAATAATGTAATAAGTTTAATTGTATTCTAATTAGTATTTTAATAATAATTAATTCACCTTAGGTATTTGATAATTTAATAATAATGGAAATTAAGTAATGTAATTTTATTTGACTTATTGTACCTATTGACTTGTAAAATTATGACATTTTAGTAATAAACGACTATGAGTATCGTAGTCTAGTAACCATAGTACAAGCATTGTTTAGCTTGGTGTTACATCTATTTGTATAAGATTATCCCTTTTTTTTCTAGGAAATACCCGGGACCATATCTCTGAAAGAAACACTATTTTGAAATCTTCATGAAAAGCCCAGTTATTTTATATCACGGTAGCTATAAGTTTCCGCGTGGCTCCGTTCGCGTAGCAACCGTGTGTTGCTTATTGCTTTGGACCTGAGCCAGGTTTTCCAGTGAAAACCGGTCAAGTGCGAGTCGGACTTACGTACGAAGGGTCCCATGCTATAAAACTAGTTGCTCTGTGAGCTGCAGACCACGCGAGTTTGTTCAGAAACAGCTGTTTTTTTTACGTTTTCCAATCCCTATTTCTCCGCTGATATGAAAAATGTTAAAAAAACTTCCACGTCGTGAGTCGTCGAGAGAGTGCGATAGGTAGTTGAGAAGTCGAATATCACTCGTATCACTCGCCATGATTAAATTTATATCGCGTACCAATATTAATTACTAGAGCCTCCCCGGTGTTAAAACTTACGTTACCGTTACAACGGTAACTGGAAAGCTACCGAAACGTATCATCCGTTTTAATTGTTTTGTTTAAATGCGTGACAGTCGCGGAAACTGACGAGAACATTATTTAGTATTTCTTGTTAAAGTGGCCATAGGCTCAGACTAATTTAGGACTAGTTAATATTAGGCGAAAAATGCCCAATGGTTAGTTGGTGTTCCCAAACGCCGACTAGATTGCCCATCCCTACTACGGAACCCTAAGAAGTACTCAGCCTATGTCACTCTCCAACTCAAAGTATAGATAGCTCAGCAGCTACCACACTACAACCTTTTTTTGTGTGTGCTTTGTGAATTTGACATTTCAAAAGTGCCACTTATTATTCGAAAACTATTTCACTGTTTTAATCTGGCATTGCATGCTTCCATAGGCGGCGGTAACTGCTTAGGATCAGGCGGTCCGCATGCTCGTTTGTCACCGTCGTAGTATAAAAAAAAAACCCGCCAAGTGCGAGTCGGACTTGCGCACCGAAGGTTCCGTACAAACGCTTATCCCATCTTAACTGCAGGCCGGGTTAAATAAAGTTTGCAAAAATGAGGTGCAAAGTTAACGCAGCCGATGTTTGTTGTATGGGAGCCCCCTTAAATATTTAGTTTATATTATGCATGTATTATATAACTCCCTCTTAAATCACTTTATCTATTAAAAAAACCGCATCAAATCCGTTGCGTAGTTTATAAGATCTAAGCATACATAGGGACTGGCAGACAGACAGCAGGGAGCGACTTTGATTAATACTATGTAGTGGCAACAAATCATTACAATTTTAAATATAATACTTAGTCTTATAATACTTACTATAAGACTGTGTGTGAAGTGTTTAAGAGCAGAGCATCCGAAGTGGTCTCCACTCAGCAATGCTGTTGGCTTTGCTAGGTATAGCAATGCCCACGGGGCTGGTTTTCTTGTGGATTATGGAGATACAATACGAAAAATTAAATATTCAAGGTTTCCAAAACTGCGTTGTCTACTCTGCTCACAGAGCGACTTAGTGTTATTGGCTACCAAATATTTGGTTGCGAAAGCGTTAACTTTTTTTTATCTAGCCTGTGTGTGTGTCCCACTTTTGGGCAAAGGCCTCCCCTCTTTCTCGCCAGTCGTCTCGCTGAATAACAAGTTCCTCCAAAACGTTTTCAAATGCGTACGCAGGTCATCCCGCCATCTCCATTTCTGTCTGCCTCTGCTGCGGTAAGCCATCCTGCGGTATTGTTAACTTTGAAAACTTATAAAAAATTGCTTCACCGTGCGTCAAAGTTGAATAAAAATAAACTACGAGGCCTGATTATAGATTTTCTGATTACATCCTCACTTAACAAACAACCAAGTCGGCAACGGTCAAGGTACACCCATTACAAAAACTACCATAAGTTCAAAATCGCAATTTTCTAGCCAGTAAGTATTTCGGGCACGCACGCGCCAAACGACCTAAAGTCGAAATCAACGAAATGATGTATACGATTTGGCACAATCGACTTTATAGACCGGGAGCCGAGTGTAAGTTAGTTAGTTGTCAAGTGCATAAATAAGACATGTCATTATTAATTAGACTACCATGTACATAATTGTAACGTATTCATTATTTTAAATTCTTAACACAAATTACTCATGTTCATACCCCAGGGTCTTCGGGGCACGAATCTATTGATGCCTCTCGTTGACCTAGTGTCAAATTTGTAATACTAAAATACCGGGGTATTCTCATGTCGTAAAATTCGCTTAGAACTCGACTTAAAGTCAATAAGCCCGGCAAATATTTCACAGTAATAAAAAACTTAAGCTTCTTTTAAGTTATCAGAACTATTTGTTTGTTTGCGCATATTCTTAAATCGGATATAGAAAAATAATGTTTTAATTCGGTGAGATGAAATCGGGATCACTCAAAAATTATCAGAAACCATCAATATTCCCAATTTTCAAAATATTTAATCAAACAACTAAACTTTTAATCCGAACATGGTTTTTGAAATCATGAAAATTCGGAATGATGATGCATTCGTACAAATGATACATCGTAGTATTGTAGTGTACCCGATAAAATCAACACAATTCTGGTGGGTACGTGCAAAGGATATAAAGATCGTGCTGTGAAAAGTCAGTGACTCGACTGAGACGGCAGACCAGGGAAGTCATCCTTATGATGTCAGTTTGCCACTTATTCGCACGAAGCGATTTGTTTCATCATTTCTAATGCGAACCGCTAAGAAATGGATCTCGCCCCCTCGTGTGTATTTCCTCTCAAAATTATAACTTGTGTCTCTTTATAAGGCAAGAGTGAATAAGCTTATGCTTATTTTGCCATCAGCTGATACTGAGGTCAATCGCTGTTCAGTTAATCACTACAATCACTACATAGTATAAAACAGAGTCGCTTCCTTCTGTATGTCCCTATGTATGCTTAGATTTTTAAAACTACGCAACGGATTTTGATACGGTTTTTTAAATAGATTGAGTGATTCAAGAGGAATGTACAATATTGCACCCGTGCGAACCCGGGGTGAGTCGCTAGTGCATAAATCACAGGCCGTTATTGACGTATTGCCCGTGCCCTAGAAACGCGGTCTCTGACGGCGTCAAATTTCAAGAATAATGACCGGGCGTCAAATGCTAACTCGGTCAATTCGCGTGTAGCTGACACTGCGCAAAGCGATGTCACTGTGTATGCCGATCCGCGGCCCCCCTGCCCCCTCCTCGCGGGGCCTCCCGTCAACACTTTATCGAAAACACGTCGTCGTTTTGCTGACGTCGTTTCTGCTGGTGAGCCTGTTCCAGCCCGCCGGAAATCCGCGCCCTCAAAAGCGCGTGAAGTTCGGGATCCTCCAAAAGAGGAAACCTCCCGCACCAGTGTGGACAAGGAGGGTTTCACAACGGTGTCAAGAAAGCGTAAGACACGCAAGAGTCAGTGTAGTACTGCAGAACCGGTTGGTTGTGGTCTGCGGGTCTCCACACCGAGCAAGGCGCTGTACGTGTCGCGCCTGCATCACACTGCCACCGCTGAAGAAGTGACGCAGTATGTTCGCCAGAAAACCGGCTACTCGCTGAGGGTGTTCCAGTTGCATTCGCGCCACTACGTGCACTTCAACTCGTTTGTAGTGCGCGTGCCACGGCCGCTGCAGGAGACCATCGCGTGTGCTGATTTCTGGCCGAAAGGTGTCGTGTTTCGTCGGTTCCGGGCAACCTACCTAATCCAACACCCGAGATGTCGGAACAACGGGGCCACGCCGTTTCGCCGTCAAAATAAACATTGTTCGGTTCATGACGCATTGGTGAAATTTGTAATGTTATGTAACCTGTTTTTCAATAAATAAATAAAATAAATAAATAAAAAACACATTACGTCTTCAAGTTTAGTTCATTTGTTACTCAGACTAAACATTGTGATGGATACCGTCTATTAGCAGTGCTGTCACGACCATTCTTATCTGAAACATCAATTATTTCCATTTATTCTGGAAGATCTTTCCGTTGGCAATGATACAAAAACGATAATACAGAACTTTGAATAGTCCAAATCGACGACATTTGTATTCACGGTTGAATCACTGAGTAATGACAACCAGTTCTTTAGATATATTTAAAATCATTAAATGTGGTATTACACTCACTGGGCGGCTGGGGGCTAATTCTAGTTTACTTTGAGATATCGCCAAATAAGTGATGTCACGGGTATAACGCGATAAGAGAGTTTCCTATAAATGAGGTGCAGAGTAAACGCGACCTGGTTGGCGAAGTACAGTATATCGCCACTTCACTATTTTCACTATTACACATTAATGTTATATTTAAGAATATCTCTATAACGTGTCATACTACATACAGAGTTTGTGCAGTGGCGAGCTATAGGCGAGCCAAATGTCAGCTGTGGAATCCGGTGGCTGATAGAAAGTTAGATAATAGGTTTTTTTATAAAAGAGAGTTGTGACTTTGAGCGAATCAAGCTCTCGTAATTCTACGTTTATTGATTTTCTAGAGGTCGCGGGAACCTTTTTATATTACATAACTTAACGCGAACTACAGTTTTGTATCACGTCCTCCCCTTGGCGTCAATTTACGCGCACACTTCCGGAGTATCATTTACACTAAAGACCACTTGCCGCAGATACATTGTATACCTACTCGTGAAAGGGTCGGCCTTTTTATCATTAAAACTCCGCTCATTTATGAAAGTAGTTTTTGAACGTGAAGAGTATAATTTCCATTGCTGTTTGCAGTTTTTAATTGCTTTTTATTTATTATAATACTTGCTGCGCCCCGCGGTGCTACCCGCTCATTCCACGAGAACTCTATTTTTTTCGGGATAAAAAGTAGCCTATGTGTTAATTCAAGGTGGCAGCTACCACCATACCAAATTTTATCAAAATTCGTCCAGTCGTTTGAGCGTGAAGAAGGAACAAACATACAAACAAACACACACAAACTTTCGCGTTTATAATATTAATGAGATAAAAAAATATTAATTGGAGACACCTGATCGGGAGTCGTGGAAATCAAAGGGAAAGGCCTTTGCCCAGCAGTGGTACATTCAGACAGACTTAAAAAAAGAAATATTCATTACTCGACTCGAACAATCACTATTTTGTTACAACGCTACCTAGCCATATCTGGTTACCCAAGTACGAAAAATTATTGCAATCCGTCGAACGGTTGGTATGACGTTATCGATCGTTATTGATCGTAATCGTTTGTTGTGCGTGTGCCGCGGCCGCTGCAGGACACCATCGCAAGTGCAGACTTCTGGCCGAAGGGTGTCGTGTTTCGGCAGTTCCGGGGCAATCTGCCGTATTCTACACCAGATGAGACGACGCAACGGAGCCACGCCATTATGTCACCTAAATCTAACTAGTTTTAAGTCTTTGTTTATATATGTATTTCTGTAGTTCACAGTGCCTTGGTTTTAACTGTTATGATGTGTAACTTATTTGAATAATAAATAAATAATAAATAAATGACAAAGCTGTAAAGAAAGCGTTAAAATATATACATATAATTTTTTTACGATTCCAAATAATCTTTCCAAGTAATCTTTTTCAATGATAGGTAAAAGATTATTGCAGTTTTCCATCATAAGCCGAATGCTTCTTTTCACCAGGTTTATGATAAGCAGGCGTTGGATAATCTGATGCTTTTATACCTAAACTTTGGCGGCGGCTTTGTTGTTCGGTTGTAGGCTTTGTTTGAGGTATGAGTGAGATAGCAATAGGATTTTGTCAACTTTAGGTAAATATCCACCTGGATTTCCGATCCCTAATGATAAGTATAAGCGTGATATTATTTTATGAAGTCAGGCTACTCTGTTTTTGTTTCTTGCGGGTTTTTATCGGCAATATCATTAGGACATTTAATGGGTCATATATTAAGGTTGATGGAAAACAGACTGGCATCGTTATGCGTACACAATAAAAGGCCCACAAAATGTTCAGTCCCGATCCAAAAGGCGTTATGTATCCAGTATATTTGGCAATTGTATCCCTTTCATGTTAGATTAGTTTTGAGTATTAACATAAAGATCGTTTATTTGTTTGACTGCGCTCCCGATCAAAATAGGTATATGTTGTTTTTATTGCCACACAGATTATTGGACTCTAACGTCAGAGACATTATTCTACCGTATTGAAGGGGTCCCACTTCAAGCCAGTGGGATCTTTTGTAAGATTACCCCTCGTTGCACCTACTCAAAGGATTGTTCCACCACCATTTATATTGGATATTGGATCCCATTATCAACGAATTACAAATAATACATTAATTACAACTTATTTACATATCACATTTCATCACGCCAAAGTTGACGCTGATAACTGGGTATCCCTATATATTTTTACCCGACAACTTTAAAGTAAAAATTAGGACTATGACTTTTTGTAAAGAGCCCCATTAAAAAAAACCTCCACGAACTATTACGCACGTAACATCTATTTTCGTACAAAACGAATGAATGCTGAAAACAACGTTAATTCCAACCGTCAATGAGAGAAATTTAATGTTATTTGCATTTTGCGGGGTACATAAATTACGACGCTTTGAAACAGTCCTATTATTCACCGAGGTATTTCATAAAAAGTTTGTCCCACAAGAAAATACTGTAAGTGGGGACACAGAATACCTTTGAAACAACGTGGCTGCTTCAGAAATGTTTTTATTGCTAAACTTTTGGGTATAAAAGTACACTTTTGGTCTACGGTACCTTAGAAGACAATGTTTTCTTTTTCGTTAATTCTTGTATCGTTTGATTAAAAGACTACGTCTCTCCTAATATTATTAAAACTATCGTGAGACATCTCTAAGAATTTTAAAAACGGTTTAAACTCACGTAAAAATTGTCAGGAACGGCCCGACATGTTTCGAACTCATTTGGAGCTCTTCATCAGGGGCAGCTATCTGTGCTGCTACGCGACTCGCGGCCTACTGCACTGAAACATGTGGGGCCGTTCCTGACATATTTTACGTGACTAAACAGTTTTTATAATTATTACGTCTAATCTCTTTAGAATCCGTGGCTACGCTCATTTTCAATGTACACCTACGCCATAGGTAGTAGTGGTGCAGTCAAGGAAATTGAAACACCTGAGTACTCTTTCGCTTTTGTCACACTGGCAATAAGGATCAAAAAGGTACGTGTTTTAGTTTCCTTTACTGTACATACTGTTTTTCCTACTAATTTAGCCGGTAAGGATTATTATAAAATATACCTTACCTAACAGGCTCTCAATAACTATATTAAAATTTACGGTTTCAGAAAAAAACATTACAACGAAAATTATACCAAAAATTACAATAAAGTAATAATATTTCGTAACTGTGATAGGATACGCTGATATCTACGCTGTTGTGTTTGCATCACATTTATCAAGTAGGTACTTAAATACGCGAATGTTCTCGTAATATCTACATAAAACATAATTCACACGTTCAAGTAATAAAGACCGACCATTTCTTTGAAGCATTCCTTTTATTTTTTGCTATCCTGTAATGTGAACAATAATGTACTCGTATAACTCATCTAAGGCATGACTGTGTTAAGGAATAGGTATGATTATTTTATGAAAAGGAAAATTAAGTAATAGACATACAGGGTAAACAATAAAAAATTGGGCAAGTGCGAGTCCGACTCGCGCATGAAGGGTTCCGTATATATATAATTACGAGTATATATATATATTTATAATCTATAACAAGTTTGTTGTATGGGAGCCCCCCTTAAATATTTATTTTATTCTATTTTTAGTATTTGTTGTTATAGCGGCAATAGAAATACATCATCTGTGAAAATTTCAACTGTCTAGCTATCACCGTTCTTGAGACACAGCCTGGTGACAGACGGACGGACGGACGGACGGACAGCAAAGTCTCAGTAATAGGGTCCCGTTTTTACCCTTTGGGTACGGAACCCTAAAAATGGATGATATGGGAAAATCCGAAACTAAGTGATACATCTCAATCCACGGAAAACCAGCATTGTGGCAGCATGATGATATATTTTATTTATTAGTATATATAGTATATAATAAACTTCTAAATTTAAGCAAGAATACCTAAGTGAAATAACAAACCTTATTTTTTGAAATGCTGTGGTTTAGATACTCAGTATAATGAAATCATTTTAAATGTTGTGGATTTAACTAATTTATATGTTGCAATAATATTTAATTCATTTATTTCTAAGTCAAAACTGTTTAGTGGGTATAACTTAAAAACTGATACGTATACAATAATATATTCTTTATTATATTTTAACAAAATATAATATATGTAATGCTTTCCTTATTTAATGGATAAGCAAAGTACTTAATGTATAATTACATTTATTTCTTAAGGGGTACAATTTAAATGCTCACCAAAATGGCTTTTATACCCCCAAAACTAAATACCAAATAAATTGAATTGCCTCCATTTAATATAAATTCACTCTATGCAGTGCTCCCCAAATTAAATCATTTTGTATACCAAAATCGATATACATTACACCAGAATAATTTTATGTTGAGTCAGAATATCTTTTTGCTTCCCAAAATGGATTTTTTGCTCACCAAATATTGTTTTCATAAAACATCAAAATGATTACCAAAAAATATCTTTTTGCTTCCCAAAATGGATGTTTTGCTCACCAAAATGGATGTTTTGCTCACCAAATATTGTTTTCATAAATTAGTGTTTCAGCTAGGTAACCATCTAATCCTGATCACCTTTCAGAGCAGATCCGACTCGGCCGGGTTAGGTTAGGTAAGTTTTTTTTTTTATATCCCTAAAAAACGCTCCATAATGTGCGGTAGTCATTATTAGCTATGCTATATCAATTTGAAATTTTCTCCATACAAATCGTTTTTTTTTTTTCGATATTTTCCGAATTTGACCGAATTTTCGGACAAGATTTCAGATTCATATTTTTGAGCCCCGAGAGCCCCCCGATACCGAGTTTTAGCCGCCTAGCACCAATTTGAAATTTTGAATCGTTTTTTTTTTCGATATTTTCCGAATTTGACCGAATTTTCGGACAAGATTTCAGATTCGTATTTTTGAGCCCCGAGAGCCCCCCGATACTGAGTTTTAGCCGCCTAGCACCAATTTGAAATTTTGAATCGTTTTTTTTCGATATTTTCCGAATTTGACCGAATTTTCGGACAAGATTTCAGATTCATTTTTTTGAGCCCCGAGAGCCCCCCGATACCGAGTTTTAGTCGCCTAGCACCAATTTGAAATTTTGGTGAAAAAAGCCATTTTGGTAAGCATTTAGTTTTTTGCCTCAGCAAAAATGACTAAAATGGGAGTAATAATATAAAATATTGGTGACATCCATTTAACAGTAATTTAGATTATTTGGTCTGAAATTAACTTTTTAGATGTGCATATATTTTTATAGGATGTAAGAAAAAGAATTATTTGCTTTATTTATAGAATAGTTTGGGGTACACTATTTGGTGAGCATTCATCCGTTTTGGTGAGCATTAAGAATTTATTGGTAGTAATTTATCAATATATTTGGTAGGCGTTTAATCATATTTGGTAGGCGTTTAAACCCAAGCCTTTCTTAAGTCATAAGACACGTGCAGATGTGGAGGAGCGGGACTTCCTGATACAGGTATTAACTTACTTACAAGGAAGGCCCTACTGTACGAGCACGCTCGACAATATGATTAAGCTGACGCCGCACCTAGCGTATGCGTCACAATCGTACATGTAGGGTGCGATAAACTATTACACCCTACACCTACCTTATGTTTATTAGTGATGTTGTACTTTTGGAAATAAATAATTTTTCATTTTTTTTTTCATATTTAAATGGACTCCAATTTTACAACTAGTGGGCATAAAGATGGCCAAGTTTATCACGTGGTACTGTTATGTCAATGTTAGATGTCATTTTAATTTGTAGTTGTATTTCGTCTTCATGGTAATATTTAAATAAGGCACCGATTGAGCCACTTTCCTTTCAGGGCCATGTGAGTTGCTTGCCCTGTATATCTGTGCAAAGAATGCTAGCTTCATTTTTAAAATATATTGTGTCATACATGTCTGCCGTGCAATACTTAAACAACAGTAAGTGCTACTTTTGCGATTTTTTGTTTATTCTTGATCGTAGATCACCGTGTCACGACGCACACGTGTATATAGTCCACGTGCGATTATGACAATGGGAACATATAAAAATCGAAGCCTCCATGTACAGTAAATCAGAAGAATTTAGTAAATTATTGAGGTAAAACTAACTAAAATGCCGTAATAGAGTTGTCGGCTGTGAATTTTTAGACTTCACTAATTAAAATACAGTAAAGGTCTCCTGTCAATCGTAAATTAATATGTAAACAGAAGTTAATACTTACGCCAAAAACTGTTTAAAATACAGTACAATATAAATGTTCTAAAATATTTGTACTGTGTTTGGTGTTTTAATGATTTTTCAGCATAATTACTAATTAAAATGCAGTAACAGTATTTCCTTACTATAATTTAAGTGGTCGAACAGTCGTAAATAAGAGAGCAAAATACAACCTAAAGTACAGTACTAAGCTCACTTACTGTGACTTAAACTGTCGTTTGGCTATTTTTAAATGTGTTTACTGCAAACATGACATCAATTTACTGTAGATTAGGTTGAATTTTTTATTTAAATAGACTTCTGTTTTGGAGAAAAATACCTGTTACCTACTGCAGGCTCAGGTAAAGAAGAAGATTTGACAAATACAATACAAATACAAATACTCTTTATTGCACACCATTGATTTTGCGTTTGAAGACAGAGTGAAGATGTGTAAGTTACATATACTTAGATGTCTGTGAATGTTTTTATTACTAGTATTTTTATTTAGTAGTCTTACCCGAACATTTCAGTGTCACGTCGCGTCGGTGTCAACCTCGTGGTAAGGCTACAGCATGTAGACGAGAAGATAAAAAAAAACATTTTTCTTGAATTTGTATGTAACATAGTCACAAATTGGTATCCTGCCTTTTTGCCGAAATATTTTTCCAAACTGATTTATTTGCCAAACTGTTTCATTTCCCAACTCACGATTTTCTCTTAAAGCAAAAAAAAAATCTCAGTGTATTTTTTATGCTCTTATAGAATACAGTAGGTTAGGTTAGATTTGTTTTATGAAAGATCAGAAAAAAAATATGGTTTCAGAGAAAATCGTGAGTTGAGAAATGAAACAGTTTAGGAAGTGATACTTTGGAAAACAATTTTTGGCCAAATATGTGTATTATTTATAAACATACCTTATTTGTACCACGACGTGTTGGTATCTCGAAGAACTCAATCAATATAAATACTAAGTAAATTGCAGTAAATTGTTATGAATACTGTACTTTAGTCTGCACTTAATTCAAGTAGCTATTAGTGTACGAGGGTTATTTGCAGTAATCCGCTTTTTTACTGCACTTAATTCTGCATTTATTGTGTTTTTAGTTCTTTTCGAGAGTACAGTAAAACTATAAAAAAAATTAAAATAGCAATAATTTATTCAATTATTGTTATAATAAAAAAATGTTCACGTATTCGCATTTCATGTATTCCGTGCTATATTTTGATATTCAAGTATTTGTAAATAATCATCGAGAACACCAAAAAAAACCGGTTTGAAAGGGTTTTTTGCGTTTTTCTCGAAACTCACTTTTTGCACTTACTGTTGTTTAAGTATTGCACGGCAGATGTATGGATTCATAATTCCTTCCTTTTTTTTTCAGTATTTCGTACACGTATGTTCGCAATTAAATTAAATTAAAATGGTTCATTCAAGTGAAATTATATTCGGAAGCTGAAAATAATAAATAATTTTAATCCTGTTTGTCTGAAACAGTTGTTTTACTGTCCATTAATTTTCCTTTGAAGTGAAATATTTAAAGGTTATATTAATTACTAGAGACCCGTTGCGGCGTCGAACCGCCGCTAGAATATGGAAATCCGGTAGTGTTACAGAAAATAACTACTTTATCGATAAGAAGTTTTTGGGGAATGAAGAATAAATTAATACTGTAAAAAAACACATTAAAATTATGTTTTAAAAACGTTAAAACATGCCAGGCTAGAGGCAGGCCTGATAGCCAACTGCCAGCTTCATCGTGACAATTTATTCAACTCTTTTGTAAAAATAACTTGTGCATGACATGTGATCTGCTGATCTGTTTCACAAATAAAATGCATATTATTCGATTTATGGAAAAATATATTCATGACAATAGTCCCATATCTTAAAAATATAATTGACATATTTTCATAGGACCGAACATAAGATTGGTAGAATTTTAATTTGTTGTTCTTTCTTCAGGACATAAATTTATCGATTTGATCGATTTCTATCAATTTCCAGAAATAGCACATGAATCGAAACGACAGATTTGAGGAAACAGGAAATCATGGAGTGCGTAACTGTTTATGTATTCATTTATAATCGTAAATATTTCACAATATTAATAATAAAAAATGTTACAAAAACTCAATTGTATGAAATAGAGAGTAAAAAACGTTTATAGATACACGAAAAACCACTATTATCAATGCTTGTTTTTTTTTATGAAATTCATTAGATCGTGCAAGTTTTCTTAATATGGGTGCTGCCATGTCATGATCATCAATCATTTATTCAATAACAATTACACATTGTGTTTGAAATTCTTACGCTAGTTATACTTAATCAAACCCTACTTACTAATCTAAATAAATTACTGACCAACAATACTCCACCATAAAAAAAAGAATGTGTCAAATATGTGTAATAAGATTTTTTCTTATTATATAAAACAGCTAAACATGTTTGAAAAAAGAATAATTCAAACTTTCGTGTCTTTCCTCTCATTGAAATTGTGTCTGACAGAAGAGTGAGGGAGATGCTAAAGACTCTCAAGCCTATAATATAAACCTAATTTTAGGGTTCCTTACCATATTCGGTAAAAACGGAAACCTTATAAAATCAATTTGTTTTGTTGACCGCAGAATTTGTCAATTTTTATTTTGAATGAGAATAAGAATGATCAGCCAGACGTCATTAATTCAAATATGATTTATTCTTGAGCGCGTCGATTTTTTGAAATTTGCTTCATATGTAGGTTATTTCTCCATCAAGTTTCGCATGTTAGCGTAACATGTTAATTATTCCACATTGCCAACTCGTCCACAATGTCAGCTCGTCTATATTCCCATCTGGGTCACAATGCCAACTTGTCCATACACCCAACACGTCTACATTGCCAACTCGTTCATACACCCAACTCATCTGCATTGCAAACTCGTCTATATTACCAATTCGTCTCCATTGGCAACTCGTCCATATTCCCAATTCGTCCATAATGCCACCTCGTCCATATTACCAACTCGTCCACAATTCCAACGCGTCCATATTGCTTACTCGTCCACAATGCCAACTCGTCCACAAATACAACTCGTCCACATTCTCAACTCGTACACAATGCCAAATCGTTCATATTGCCCACTCGCCCATACACCCAACTCATCTACATTGCCAACTCGTTCATATTACCAACTCGTCTTTATTGCCAACTCATCTATATTCCCAACTCGTCCACAATGCCAACTCATCCATATTGCTAACTCGTCCACATTTCCAACTCGTCCATACACCCAACTCGTCTACAATACCAACTCGTCCTTATTATTAACTCATCTTTATTGCCAATCTCGTCCATATTATTAACTCGTCCGTATTAGCAACTCGTCTTCATTGCCAACTCGTTTATATACCCAACTCATCCACAATGCCAACGCGTCCATATTACTTGCTCGTCCACAATGCCAACTCGTCCACAAATACAACTCGTCCACATTTCCAACTCGTCCATATTCCCACCTCGTCCACAATTCCAAGTCGTCCACATTGCCAACTCATCCACATTTCTAACTCGTCCATATTCCCAACTCGATGATACACCCAACTCGTCTACAATACAAACTCGTCCTTATTATCAGCTCGTCTTTATTGCCAACTCGTCCATATTCCCAACTTGTTCATTTTGCCAACT
Organism: Apotomis capreana; assembly: GCA_947623375.1. NCBI lineage: Eukaryota > Metazoa > Arthropoda > Insecta > Lepidoptera > Tortricidae > Apotomis > Apotomis capreana. The sequence continues at coordinate 17,430,012 of OX392519.1, forward strand.
CATCCACATTTCCAACTCGTCCATATTCTTAACTTGTCCACGTTGACAACTCGTCCGTATTACCAAGTCGTCTTCATTGCCCACTCGTCCGTGTTCCCAACTTGTTCATGCCAACTCATCCACATTCCCAACTCGTCCATATTCACAACTCGTCCATAATACCAACTTGTCCGTATTACCAACTCGTCTTCATTGCCAACTCGTCCATAATACGAACTCGTCCACATTGCCCCCTTGTCCATGTTCTCAACTTGTCAATTTTACCAACTCATTCATATTGCCAACTCATCCACATTTCCAACTCGTCCATATTCCCAACTCGACGATACACCCAACTTGTCTACAATACCAACTTGTCCTTATTATCAGCTCGTCTTTATTGCCAAATCTTCCATATCACCAACTCGTCCGTATTACCAAGTCGTCTTCATTGCCAACTTATCCGTATTACCAACTCGTCTTCACTGCCAACTCGTCCATAATGCGAACTCGTCCATAGTGCCCACTTGTCCATTTTCCCAACTTGTCAATTTTACCAACTCATCCACATTGCCAATTCATCCCCATTTCCAACTCCTCCATATTCCCAACTCGACGATACACCCAACTCGTCTACAATACCAACTTGTCCTTTTTATCAGCTCGTCTTTATTGCGAAATCTTCCATATCTACAACTCGTCCGTATTACCAAGTCGTCTTCATTGCCAACTCGTCCATATTCTCAACTCGTCCACATTGCCCACTCGTCCGTGTTCCCAACTTGTTTATTTTGCCAACTCATCCACATTTCCAACTCGTCCACATTGCCCACTCGTCCGTATTCCCAACTTGTTTACTTTGCCCACTCATCCACATTCCCAACTCGTCCATATTCCCAACTCGTCCATATTCCCAACTCGTCCACATTTCCAACTCGTCCATTTTACCAACTCATCCATATTACCAATGAAGATACATTCCCAACTTATCTACATTGTCAAGTCGTCCATATTCTCAACTCGGCCACATTTCCCATCCCGTCGACATGCAAGCGGAAGGACTAAGTTTCTTCTTGTAAAATACCATTTAATTTACCATAACTCATGCCATTTTCCTTGGAATTATTTTTTTGATGGACTTATATATTCATATTTATAATAATCTACCATAAATTTACATATTTGAATGACGTTTAAATTAGTTTTACTATTTTTTTTCTGCTTTGATTTAGATTTAGTAAAACTCGCCTATAGAAATAATCTATTCTTGAATGACGGTCAGTTTTTCTAGTCTTTCGAGCACCAGTCCAACTCACACTTGACCGGCTTTTTTCTCCACATTTTTAACAGGTATGCGAAATAAGTTTCCATATCAACATTTAAAAAAAAAAAACAACCTGGCAATTTAGAGCATTGACATAATAGCCCCCAATAAAAAAGACATTAAAAGTTGTCAGAATATGGCTACTGTCATTCATTGTCAACAAACTGTAAAATTATTTTTGCATATTTGTACATGTTTTAAGTGTTGCGGATATTATGTTGCCGACTCAAAAATAATATTTCATCATGCTGAACAACTTACTACAGGTTTGTGAGCAAATCATGCTTATTATTATTTGGTCATCTTATGTCAAAATAGGGATCACAGGTCACGTGGTCAAAGTCACGTGGTTAGCGCACAGTAGTTTTTTCAAATCCATTTTTCAGTACCTTTTCAGGAAAAAATTAAAATTCCAAGAGTTTTATGCACCTCTCCAGCATGAGACGAATCTAATGACATATCATTTATCAAAATCGGACCATAACTGTAGATCTGATGGGATGTACAAAAATCGGCCTCGCGTAATATATATATAGATTTTCCAAATTAATTGGTAGCGTATATCGCGAGTTATTTTAAGCTAAAAATAAAACAATAGTTTTCTGATAAGTACAGATATTGTGCAGTCAGTTCATTTGCCTTTAGTGAATTGAATTTTCTGTTTTTGTTAAAACAGTGTAGTTTTATATGAATTTTAATTATTAATTTGTGACTTGATCAAATTTAGAATTACCTCTTGGACTTTAAGAGTGACAATATAGATATCAATATTACAAAAGGCCGGTTCAAATCCCGGCCAGGGCTAATATTGTTTCTGGGTCATGGATGTTAATTACGTTTGTATTTATAAATTGTGTAGTGTATGTATATCGTCGTCCAGTACCCATAGTAAATACAAGATTTGCTTGTTTTGCTCGATTTGTATAAAATTGTACATTAACATTTATTTATGTATATTTTATTTTGGACTTTCATCACTCCAACAATATAAGCGATAGATTCAGCAAATACTATAATGTAAGGGAGGATTCTTCCACGGGATGATGAAGGAAAACACAGTGAGACAGAGAGACGTAGAAGTATATTGGGAATCACTAATCAAGTACAGTGGAGTGGCTTAGGTACTAACGTGACGTCCTAGGGCCGAACAGCGTCCTGAGAGGCCAACTGTCGAGCGCAAAGGAGTGTTGGAAGATTTGTTAAGACGGTCCGCCAAGGTCCTGAGAGGTACACTAAGCGTGCGCAGTCTTAACTCCTACCTAAGATTTCTCGAATAAACGATATTAAAGGGTCATTAACTCAGGAAAAATCTTAACAGCGCGATGTACAACTACAAGGTGTTCGGTACAGCGACATCTATTAGGTAATTGCTTAACCACATTATTGCACTAACATGAACACATTATACATCCTTTACGATTGGATACATTCAACATAATTTTAGTTGTAGGTTGCAAGATGTTCTATAATTTTACAGGTTTCAGGAAACTAGATTTGCATACGAATATCAAAACTACTAACGACATCTATTTGCACATGGGTGAACTATACATAGAAATACTCAGTCATGCACTAGTATGGAATTACAAATACTTAGCGCTTTACTAAAAATCTAAACAACACGAAGCACCATGTTTCGTAATTTTAAGACTACGGAAAAGGAGTGAAATTTGGTTAATACTGACGCTACTAGCGCCATCTAGTTGGTCTTAGGGTCAACTATTCTTATAAACTAATAATGGGAAGGTGGGATTTGGCTGTCGCGCTACAATACTATGGGTGCGTCTCATTTCATAGAAAAACAATTAACATATTTTCATATGACCGAACATACGTTTGGTAGAATTTTCAGTTTGTATAACAACGTTTCATAGAATGTTTATTTCATATATCGTTATTTCGTAGAAGCACAATTGATAGAAAGTCATTTCTTATAACAATAATTTGATAGAATGCACGTTTAATATAATGCACTTTTCTTATAACAATAATTTCATAGAATGTACGTTTATTAGAATGTACGTTTAATAGAATGTATTTTTCGTATAATGTACTTTCGATTTCATAAATTACAAAATTTGAACAAGCGAGCGAGCGAAGCGAGCGAGCAAAACCTTTTAGAGCAGATCCGACGTGGCCGGGTTAGGTTAGAAGGTCAGGCGGGAGCGAAGCGTAGCGAGCTCCCGCCTGGCCTTCGAGGTTTTTTTTTTGCGTACCGAAAAAAGTTTTGCTTGTATTCATACCTACTGTTTACATACAAGAACAAATCCACCCAACCACTTCCAGGAAAGTAGTTCGGAACTAAGGCGGAGTACTGGCAAAAAAAAACATACGAGCGAGCAAAACCTTCCAGAGCAGATCCGACGTGGCCGGGTTAGGTTAGAAGGTCAGGCGGGAGCGAAGCGTAGGTTTTTTTTTTTGCGTACCGAAAAAAGTTTTGCTTGTATTCATACATACTGTTTACATACAAGAACAAATCCAACCAACCACTTTCAGGAAATTATTAAGATCGGAGCTAAGGCGGAGTACTGGCAAAAAAAAACATACGAGCGAGCGAGCGAAGCGAGCGAGCAAAACCTTCCAGAGCAGATCCGACGTGGCCGGGTTAGGTTAGAAGGTCAGGGGGGAGCGAAGCGTAGCGAGCTCCCGCCTGGCCTTCGAGGTTATTTTTTTTTTGCGTACCGAAAAAAGTTTTGCTTGTATTCATACATACTGTTTACATACAAGAACAAATCCACCCAACCACTTCCAGGAAAGTATTAAGTTCGGAGCTAAGGCGGAGTACTGGCAAAAAGTTGCGAATATTATAATTATTATTTACGTACCTTTCTATTAAGCGTGTATTATGTTATTTGTTTATTCTATTAAATTTTTATTGTATGAAATGTTCATTATATTAAGTATGTATTATGTTATTTGTGTATTCTATTAAATGTTTATTATATTAAATGTTCATTATATTAAGTGTTCATTATATTTAGTGTTTATATACGAAACAAAAAATATATCAAGTGTTGTTATAAGAAATGAAAATATATGAACTGATTTTCTACGAAATGATAATTCTAACAATTGATCGATTCTATGTGTTGAAATTATATTATATGTTATTCGATGTGATGAACGTTATACCATTTGTTGTTCTATGAATTATTACACACCCCAAAGGTGACTGACTGACTGACATAGTGATCTATCAACGCACAGCCCAAACCACTGGACGGATCGGGCTGCAATTTGGCATGCAGGTAGATGTTATGACGTAGGCATCCGCTAAGAAAGGATTTTTTAAAATTCACCCCCTAAAGGGGTGAAATGGGGGTCCAAAGTTTGTATGGGGAAACAAGATTAGTTAGACTATTTTATTTGAAACTTCACAGGAGTATTCCTAAAGATAAATGAGTAAACACGTGTTTCAGGTTTTTTGAAAATTCAACCCCTAAAAGGGAGAAATGTGGTGACAAAGTCTGAAAATCAGCATGGGTATTGTTTTTATGGTTTATCGGGTCGCTGATTACAAAAACCGCAACGATTTTAAAATCCAACGTGGCGGACGTGAGTTACCATCCACCATCCCCTGTTGGAGTGAAATGGGGTTGAAATGTCTAAATACTAAACCGCTGGTTCTAGAGAGTTCAAATTTGGCACGTAGGTTCCTTATAAGGTGTAGGGGTGCACTAAGAAAGTATTTTTCAAAATTTACCCCCTAAAGGGGTGAAATGGGGGTCCAAAGTTTGTATGGCGAAAGAAGATTAGTTAGACTATTTTATTCGAAACTTCACAGGAGTATTTCTAACAATAAATGAGCTAACACGTGTTTCAGGTTTTTTTTTAATTCAACCCCTAAAAGGGAGAAATGTGGTGACAAAGTCTAAAAATCCATTGGTAATGCTTTAATGGTTTATCGGGTCGGGTCGCCTTTTGGGGTGCGATGGGATTGAAATGACTAAATATGAGTACGGGTGTAATTTTTATGGTTTGTTGGGACGTTAATTACGAAAATGCCACCGATTTTGAAATTTTATTTGTGGTCATGAAAATTCTTGAAAGCATTTGCGCCAAATTGCAATTTAATAGGTCCAGTAGTTTTGCAGCAAATCGATTGTAACAGACGGACTGAAAGACAGCTACACGTGATCCTAAGGGGGTTCTTTTTTTGCTTTTGAGGTATGGATAGAGACCCGTGTTATCCTAATAGATTAAAAAAGTAGTATTTGGTGGCATCTCGATCGTCGTCAATCGGTACCTATAGGCGGGCGGCGCGTTGGGACGGGATGAGTAATGATCGGGAAACTTCCTGCATCCGTAATAAATACATTCAAGCTTTTCAATAATAAGTCATTTCACAATTCTGAATTACGTTTATCTGGCTCAGAATAATACATGTTTTATTCATCAACGAAGAGAACCTCAATATCTTACAATAGAACATGACGTAACTTATAACATGGCTTAGAATCATTAAACCAATCTCGAATAACAAGTCTCAGGGGCAAAGTCTCAAATTTGCGGGTATTGACTTGAGAGAACATTGCTTCTCTCATGGACAGTTTTATGTTGCTTGCTCTCGAGTAAGTTCACCCAGTTGCTTGATAGTTTTAGCGCCTAATGACAGATTAGTCAAGAATATTGTGTACAAAGAAGTTTTGTAGGGCCTATTTTTTTACACACGCTAAACAAAAGTAAAGCCGCAAAAACTATACATAATTAATAATAATACTTCTTAATGTTTACAAATGAAGCGAAAATTGAAAAATTTAATGATTCGCTTCATTTGTAAACATTTAGTTTACGTTAGCAGACGTTACTGCTTTAATAAAAAATAAGTAATTCGGGTGTAGCACATCGTTACTATCGATTCTCAACAAATTTGAGACGATGGTGCCGACGATAAAGTCTAAATCATTACGGTAGATGTCGCTACGATGCCACCCTAAGGCATGTCGAAGCAACTGGTTGAAAAATTCAATGGCTCTGACATCTGATTCGGTGGTCCAATTGGGAGGACGCCAGTGTTGGCCCGGAAAGCCGTTGGAAACGCAGGTTCGAATCCTGTCCGAATCATTAAATTTTTCAATTTTCGCTTCATTTGTAAACATTTAGTTTACGTTAGTAGACGTTACTGCTTTAATAAAAAATAAATACTTCTTAACGCGAGCGAAGCCGCGGGCACAAGCTAGTATTATATATAATTATACGTACATATTTAGGTAATTGATTTGTTTCTGTTGTAATTACTTTGTATGTCTGTAACAGTGGTTGACTGGTAGAGAATGCCTTAAGGGGTGCGTCTCATTTCATAGAAAAACAATTAACATATTTTCATATGACCGAACATACGTTTGGTAGAATTTTCAGTTTGTATAACAACGTTTCATAGAATGTTTATTTCATATATCGTTATTTCGTAGAAGCACAATTGATAGAAAGTCATTTCTTATAACAATAATTTGATAGAATGCACGTTTAATATAATGCACTTTTCTTATAACAATAATTTCATAGAATGTACGTTTATTAGAATGTACTTTTCATAGAATGTACGTTTAATAGAATGTATTTTTCGTATAATGTACTTTCGATTTCATAAATTACAAAATTTGAACAAGCGAGCGAGCGAAGCGAGCGAGCAAAACCTTTTAGAGCAGATCCGACGTGGCCGGGTTAGGTTAGAAGGTCAGGCGGGAGCGAAGCGTAGCGAGCTCCCGCCTGGCCTTCGAGGTTTTTTTTTTGCGTACCGAAAAAAGTTTTGCTTGTATTCATACCTACTGTTTACACAAGAACAAATCCACCCAACCACTTCCAGGAAAGTAGTTCGGAACTAAGGCGGAGTACTGGCAAAAAAAAACATACGAGCGAGCAAAACCTTCCAGAGCAGATCCGACGTGGCCGGGTTAGGTTAGAAGGTCAGGCGGGAGCGAAGCGTAGGTTTTTTTTTTTGCGTACCGAAAAAAGTTTTGCTTGTATTCATACATACTGTTTACATACAAGAACAAATCCAACCAACCACTTTCAGGAAATTATTAAGATCGGAGCTAAGGCGGAGTACTGGCAAAAAAAAACATACGAGCGAGCGAGCGAAGCGAGCGAGCAAAACCTTCCAGAGCAGATCCGACGTGGCCGGGTTAGGTTAGAAGGTCAGGGGGGAGCGAAGCGTAGCGAGCTCCCGCCTGGCCTTCGAGGTTATTTTTTTTTTGCGTACCGAAAAAAGTTTTGCTTGTATTCATACATACTGTTTACATACAAGAACAAATCCACCCAACCACTTCCAGGAAAGTATTAAGTTCGGAGCTAAGGCGGAGTACTGGCAAAAAGTTGCGAATATTATAATTATTATTTACGTACCTTTCTATTAAGCGTGTATTATGTTATTTGTTTATTCTATTAAATGTTTATTGTATGAAATGTTCATTATATTAAGTATGTATTATGTTATTTGTGTATTCTATTAAATGTTTATTATATTAAATGTTCATTATATTAAGTGTTCATTATATTTAGTGTTTATATACGAAACAAAAAATATATCAAGTGTTGTTATAAGAAATGAAAATATATGAACTGATTTTCTACGAAATGATAATTCTAACAATTGATCGATTCTATGTGTTGAAATTATATTATATGTTATTCGATGTGATGAACGTTATACCATTTGTTGTTCTATGAATTATTACACACCCCAAAGGTGACTGACTGACTGACATAGTGATCTATCAACGCACAGCCCAAACCACTGGACGGATCGGGCTGCAATTTGGCATGCAGGTAGATGTTATGACGTAGGCATCCGCTAAGAAAGGATTTTTCAAAATTCACCCCCTAAAGGGGTGAAATGGGGGTCCAAAGTTTGTATGGGGAAACAAGATTAGTTAGACTATTTTATTCGAAACTTCACAGGAGTATTCCTAAAGATAAATGAGTAAACACGTGTTTCAGGTTTTTTGAAAAATATAAAACTCAAAGGTGACTGACTGACTGACTGACTGACATAGTGATCTATCAACGCACAGCCCAAACCACTGGACGGATCGGGCTGCAATTTGGCATGCAGGTAGATGTTATGACGTTGGCATCCGCTAAGAAAGGATTTTTCAAAATTCACCCCCTAAAGGGGTGAAATGGGGGTCCAAAGTTTGTATGGGGAAACAAGATTAGTTAGACTATTTTAATCGAAACTTCACAGGAGTATTCCTAAAGATAAATGAGTAAACACGTGTTTCAGGTTTTTTAAAAATTCAACCCCTAAAAGGGAGAAATGTGGTGACAAAGTCTGAAAATCAGCATGGGTATTGTTTTTATGGTTTATCGGGTCGCTGATTACAAAAACCGCAACGATTTTAAAATCCAACGTGGCGGACGTGAGTTACCATCCACCATCCCCTGTTGGAGTGAAATGGGGTTGAAATGTCTAAATACTAAACCGCTGGTTCTAGAGAGTTCAAATTTGGCACGTAGGTTCCTTATAAGGTGTAGGGGTGCACTAAGAAAGTATTTTTCAAAATTTACCCCCTAAAGGGGTGAAATGGGGGTCCAAAGTTTGTATGGCGAAAGAAGATTAGTTAGACTATTTTATTCGAAACTTCACAGGAGTATTTCTAACAATAAATGAGCTAACACGTGTTTCAGGTTTTTTTTAATTCAACCCCTAAAAGGGAGAAATGTGGTGACAAAGTCTGAAAATCCATTGGTAATGCTTTAATGGTTTATCGGGTCGGGTCGCCTTTTGGGGTGCGATGGGATTGAAATGACTAAATATGAGTACGGGTGTAATTTTTATGGTTTGTTGGGACGTTAATTACGAAAATGCCACCGATTTTGAAATTTTATTTGTGGTCATGAAAATTCTTGAAAGCATTTGCGCCAAATTGCAATTTAATAGGTCCAGTAGTTTTGCAGCAAATCGATTGTAACAGACGGACTGAAAGACAGCTACACGTGATCCTAAGGGGGTTCTTTTTTTGCTTTTGAGGTATGGATAGAGACCCGTGTTATCCTAATAGATTAAAAAATAGTATTTGGTGGCATCTCGATCGTCGTCAATCGGTACCTATAGGCGGGCGGCGCGTTGGGACGGGATGAGTAATGATCGGGAAACTTCCTGCAGCCGTAATAAATACATTCAAGCTTTTCAATAATAAGTCATTTCAGAATTCTGAATTACGTTTATCTGGCTCAGAATAATACATGTTTTATTCATCAACGAAGAGAACCTCAATATCTTACAATAGAACATGACGTAACTTATAACATGGCTTAGAATCATTAAACCAATCTCGAATAACAAGTCTCAGGGGCAAAGTCTCAAATTTGCGGGTATTGACTTGAGAGAACATTGCTTCTCTCATGGACAGTTTTATGTTGCTTGCTCTCGAGTAAGTTCACCCAGTTGCTTGATAGTTTTAGCGCCTAATGACAGATTAGTCAAGAATATTGTGTACAAAGAAGTTTTGTAGGGCCTATTTTTTTACACACGCTAAACAAAAGTAAAGCCGCAAAAACTATACATAATTAATAATAATACTTCTTAATGTTTACAAATGAAGCGAAAATTGAAAAATTTAATGATTCGCTTCATTTGTAAACATTTAGTTTACGTTAGCAGACGTTACTGCTTTAATAAAAAATAAGTAATTCGGGTGTAGCACATCGTTACTATCGATTCTCAACAAATTTGAGACGATGGTGCCGACGATAAAGTCTAAATCATTACGGTAGATGTCGCTACGATGCCACCCTAAGGCATGTCGAAGCAACTGGTTGAAAAATTCAATGGCTCTGACATCTGATTCGGTGGTCCAATTGGGAGGACGCCAGTGTTGGCCCGGAAAGCCGTTGAAAACGCAGGTTCGAATCCTGTCCGAATCATTAAATTTTTCAATTTTCGCTTCATTTGTAAACATTTAGTTTACGTTAGCAGACGTTACTGCTTTAATAAAAAATAAATACTTCTTAACGCGAGCGAAGCCGCGGGCACAAGCTAGTATTATATATAATTATACGTACATATTTAGGTAATTGATTTGTTTCTGTTGTAATTACTTTGTATGTCTGTAACAGTGGTTGACTGGTAGAGAATGCCTTAAGGCATTAAGTCCGCCATTTGTCATTTTTGTATTGTGCAATAAAGTTTAAATAAATAATATAAGTACCGATAGCTGAGCAAAAAAATTACCTCGATGAATTCTACAATACGTGAGTATCTTGCAGCTCTCAATCATTAATAAAAAAAAAATACGAATTTAAAATGCCGTAGCATTTCCAGACCCGATAAAATGCACATTTTTTCAAGTGCCCGTACTCAAGGCTGAGTGCTTGATGGGGCATTCGGTTTTTTAATAAACGGGTTTATTTATCCACTTTATTTATACACATAGAGATGCATTAAAACATGCATTTAATAAGGTAAATTATTTTCTCAAACATGCCTGCAACGAAAAGTCATCATAACGTGCGTTATAAATAGGCTTCGAAGTAGCACGTCTCGGGCGGAACAGAGAAAACTGTAAAAGAATTTCATACAAAATTGAAATCCTAGGCCGGGGAGTTTTTTTTAAACATGGCGTCTCTGTTCATGAACAGGCCAAACAGCTGAATTAAACTGTTTTTTAGTGGTGTATTAAAAAAACACATCAGAGACCATATTTTCAAATTCAATATTTTCAGCCTTCTATTTTTATGAACTGAAAAATATATATTTGGGCAAACGTTTTGTAAAATGTCGAAAGCACTAACTTTATCTGTGTAATCTGTGTCAGTTAGTTAAAGAGCAGTACACTTAATGCGACCGTTCGCGGTATCTTTTGTAAGCGGCGACGTCTTTTCACCAAAATTAATGTCCCGAGTATGCTGATTTTTATATTTTCGTCGTGCTCAGCTGTCTCTTTATTGTAATTTTAATGAACGTTTTGTACAATTGGATGGACAGAGGAGCGATTCTTTTTTAAATTGGTATGTACCTTATTCTTGATATAATATACATATATCGCACGAGACGATGGCAAGAGACCTGACGGAATATCGTTGATTCCGTGGAGACTGGGCCGGATGCTGGTGTGGGACGCCACCTCAAGTCCTGCGTAGACACACTGGCGCCGTCCCACCTTTACGGAACTTCAGGCAGGGTGGGTGCGGCGGCAGAGGCGGCCGAAAAGTTAAAAATTAATAAGTATCTCGGCCCCAAATATAATTTTGTTCCTTTTGGGGCCGAGACTAGGTCCGTGTGGTCCAAGTGCCCGCAAACTGATGAATGACCTCAGTAAAAGGCTCATGGAGTCTACTGGTGACCGAAAAGCTGATGGCAGCTTCCTCGCACAACGCACCAGCATTGCGATTCAGCAAGGAAATGCTGCCGGCATCTTCGGGACCATGCCACGGGGGCATAGTTTTGTAGGGTTATTTTAGGTTAATTTAATTTGTTTTAGACTTTAGTTCTTTAGTTTTATATATTGAATTGTATTTGAATTCTATTTCATTTCAAAATACTTTATCTTAATTAAGTATTTCTCAAAAAGTTTGTACCAAATGGCGACATTTCAATGAAACAATTTAAACGGATTATATCGCGTATATTAATTATTTCAGCCTTCTTGTCGTTTCTGCCTGAAGTAGCGGAAACCGAAGAAAATAAATACCAAATGAAGACGTCAATTAAAGTTCAATATCTTTATCCTATTTTGTTACCAATTTTCTTTGTGATTTCCAATACAATGATTTCATCATTATATAATTAAGGTATAAGTAATATACCCTTAATTATCAAACGCAGCCATAACAAAGATATAAAACTACAAAAATAATTGGTAACAAAATAGGAAAAATACCTATATTGAACTTTAATTGCCGTCTTGAATTTGTATGAACTTTTTGAGAAATGCTTCATTAGTGAGAAAAGTAGTTATTATTGTGTTATACAATATAGTTATACGGATCAGACAAGACAAGTACGCCTCTGGAACGATCTCTCTCTCTATCCATCAATCAAGCTCAAAGCTAACTCATTTAAGCGCATGTTGCACACGTATTTCAAACAATAACTCGCACGTGTTTAATTTACACTAATATAATAATATAAAGGCTTGTGAGTATGTTTATGTGTATATTTGTTGCTTCTTCACGCTCAAACGGCTTGACCAATTTTGATAAATTTTAGTATGAAGCTAGCTGACACCCTGGAACTGGATTAACACATACTATTTTATTAATATCATCCCGAAAAATGTAGTGTTCTAATATATGTATAAAACAATACCTATGTCCATAAACGCCTACGATAAGTATTGTATTTGAATCTGTAGAACCTCATCCATACTAATATTATAAATGCGAAAGTGTGTCTGTCTGTCTGTTACCTCTTCACGCTTAAACCGCTGAATCGATTTTAATGAAATTTGGCATTTGGAGATTGTTTAAGATCCGAGGAAGGACATAGGATAGTTTTCATCCTGGAAATTATACCTAAAAAGATTGAAAAGTGAGTGAACATTTCTGTTGGGGTGCGGTGACCCTGTAGGAAATGTAATTATTAGACCAAAAGCACAATTGCTCTTACATTTGCTTAGGCGCTTTTAATAATCCCTTTAATCAAGTTCCACGCGTACGTAGTCGCGGGCAAAAGCTAGTAATGAATAAAGTCATTTGCATCACCAATTTTGTCGCTAAACTCGGTACGCTTTGCGGAACCATTCAAAAATGTTTCTTCTCAAGAATCATTTTCCGCCCGCCGCATTGCGCACAGTGATTCTGCTTCAATATAAACTCGGTCAACAATACGGTATTTGATGACAGCTCAAATAAGCTGCTCTTTATGAAATGTCAAAAACGATCCGTAAGTATGAAGCTTCTATGAAGATACTGGCTTGTTGCGTCATAAAAAGTAGTCAAATCACGTCTTCTTCTTAGTTTTTGCCCAATTAAAAACAGTAAATGTCCAGAAGTTAGTGGTAGTTATCATGGTTACGTGTATTTTTAAATGTGTGTTTAGTGGTTTCCAAGATACAATTTATTTTTACTTCACCGTATTAGTAACATATTTGACACTTAAATCCTGTCTACTACATACACTTTTTACTTTAGCTATATGCGCTAAACGGCATTTACTGTAATGCGATTCTTTCGCTTTGAATAGCAACATAGGCCTTCACAATTTTATGAGATTAGTTTCAACAATTTTTCAGTTGAGAATTCTCCACACTACTCGCGAGGTTGACTGAAGTTGGGCGAATATGATAGCCAGGAGAGGCTACGGAAACTCATTCTTCGGTCAACTTCGCCTCGGCCAACTTCGCGAGTAGTGTACAGCTAAGGTAACGATGTAGTGGCAATATCTCTGAGTATCAAATGTCAATTTAGTGGTCGGGTTGTACAGAAACTAAAAGCGATTTTTGTGCCCTCTAGCCGGCTCACTGTGCGCTGATGGAATCGGACGTATAAAAGAGCCCAGGAGGCCTATTTTTCAGTTTAGAATTGTGTATTCATTAAATAACGTATGTCGCTGTTATAATCATGTACCTAGTGGCAATATCTAAAATAAATGTCAAGTGTAAAATGTTAATTGAGTGGTCGGATTGACCAGCAACTAAAACCGATTTTTGTGCCCTCAAGCCGGCCCACTGTGCTCTGATGGGATCGGACGTGTAAAAGAGCCCGGAGGCCTACTTTTCAGTTTAGAATTTTAAATGCCGCTCAAAGGGACACGCGGTCATCGAGCGGGTCAAAGGAAATAACTAATTAGGATGCACAGACCGTGTTGATGGTATTTTTCTAATATTTTGAGCTCATATATTTATCTACAGATCTTTATGAATACAATATGTAAATAAAAACAGGCCAAGCGCGAGTGGGACTCGCGCACGAAGAGTTCTGTAAGTCTGTTGTATGGGAGCCCCCCTTAAATATTTTTTATTTTATTTTTAGTACTTGTTGTTATAGCGGCAATAGAAATACATCATCTGTGAAAATTTCTACTGTCTAGCTATCACCGTTCTAGAGATACCTGGTGACAGACGTACGGACGGACGGACGGACAGCGAAGTTCAGTAATAGGGTCCCGTTTTTTCCCTTTGGGTACGGAACCCTAAAAATTAGACACCGAACAAAGTGCTACGCCGGTAGGTTCGGTTCAGATGTCTTCAGTGCTTTAGAAGCGTTTTCAGCAGGCTGAAGTCGTTTAAGGCCGTTTCAGGAGTAGCTCTATCACATTCGAGAAGGGAGTGCTTGACAGAGAGAGTGCACTATAATATTAGAGAGAGCCATCAATCGCCGAGAATGTTCCCAACGCTCAGGCTGGACCTTACTAGAATATTCGCGCTTTATGTGGACAACACAATATGGAGAGTTCGAGAGTGTGGATTACTTGTGCTTTTTCTATCGATCATTCTTGTCCCCACGCTCGTTACAATAGTTTCTAAAAAAATAAGTAAAAATAGGCTATTTAGTACGATACCCGATGGACATAAAGTTATTTGACACATAGGTATTTATAAAAAAAAAAACGTTTTTATATAAATAAAGTTGTTTTTTTTTTTTTTTTCAAATTAGTACCTTTAAGGTAATAAATTAATAATGTAAAAGAATATATAATGGCCTCAGCTCACAAAGCTACACAGCTGTCACATGATAGGTTACAGACCGAAAAATAAACAAAATCCCGTACAAAAAATTATGACGTCATACCTCTAGATATTGAAGTCGGTAATAATTTGCTCTGTGTTCATACTAAGCAAATAAACAATAGGAAAAAATAGTTTCTATACACCCCACTTTCAAACGCATTACATATTCAAACCAATCATAAAGTTCCAATAACTGAATGACCGTTACAATTCCAATTTCGAACTAAGAACAACGCCATCTCTCGAGAATTAACGGCCATTTTAGTTGGAAGAAGCAATCGTCCAGAGCGATCCCAGGGGCGCTTTAACTTTGCTATTCTGATTCGGGTTCCATATTTGGATTGCATGATCGTATTGTTTATCGTTGGTGTAAAGTCGATGTTATGACGGTCAACGTAATAAAACGGTTTTGATTCGGTTGTGATGTTTTTTCAAATATCCGGGTGCCTATGTGACCGGGATCCAATGGCGGGCCGTCCACAGATTCCCAGTGGCTTTTCAATAGGCAAGGCTTTTGAACTCATACTTATGCTCCTATACTAAGTAAAATCTGCTCCAGATTGCATAAGAATATTTTTGACAAATGTTCTCCGTTTTGATCGTCGCAACGTCTTTTGAGCGTCCAACCAACCCTTGTACGCTGCTGTACTATTTACCTCGTACGCGCTACAAAAGCGCGCCTAATTTGTTCAAAGAGCGTTACTAAAAGCTGAAATCAGACTTAAAGCACCTTTGGAATTTGGGGTACGCTTGTATGAACTAATACCTCAAATTAAATAATAGTACCGTTGATACAGATCAAAGCACAAAGAAAAATTTAAATGCATAACTTGGCGGAAGAGACCGGGAATCAAACCCTCTGGATTACCGGTCCAAAGAGTTAACCTGTCCACCACCCTAACGCCAGATAACCTTTCGAGTTTTTACTTTAGCTTTGTGTGTCGATTTTTGCATTATTTATTTGAAATGCTTTACACCTTAGGCTCACTGTGAAAAAATGCGGTGTATCCACATTAAAAAAAATGAAAAATTACATGTTTCACTAACTTATATAGTACTTTATGCAATCGTTGCACAATGAAGGTTCTTAAAGTCGAGTAAGTTTAAAATTCTTAGGCCAAAAAAGGCGTTTTGGCCTAAGAATTTTAAAAAGTACCTATTAAATGAAAGTTGTGCATGGTAGTCATAAAAATGTAAATTTAGTACAATCTAACTATTTATTTATTTATTTATTCAAATTAGTTACACAGCATTACAGTGATTAAACTAAGGCACTGTGAACTACAAAATTATACATAAAATAAAATAAAAACTATAACTACATGCTACCTATTACGTTAATGACAATTTACATTTTGTAACCCTGCCAATAAATAAATGTACGTTGGTTCTCAGTCGAATAATTGTACACCTAAGATTTTTTCAAGAAATCGCATAAGATTACAATCGCCGGAAAAACGGCCTTAACCTAAAATCTCTTCAGCCTATCAGCTCTCGTCTTACAAAGCAATTAATTACTCTGCCTAATAACCCTCACAGAGCTTAAAGGACGTATCGGCTTTATTTTCAAGACAAGAGCCTAAATGCGTAAATACGGCAAAAGTTAATCCTTTTTTTAAGGGTTCTGTATTTAAGTGATCAACTAACGACGACTATGAATTAAACTTAGTTTTAATGACTGTATAGTATTTTCCTTGATGTACTATTTTAATTCTTATATTTGACACATGAAAGGGTCCAGGTCCAGAGTTTCATAATAGAATCACAGGAGTCCCAGTCCTGCCAGCGTCATTATCTCATTATGTAACAGTTGCATTAAACTGCTATTGACTGTTATATTGTATTTTTATTGCATGTTCCCAATTCAGTGCATTACAATTAATCCTCTTAACGCGAGCAAAATAAGACAAATGAACGCTTACAAACCTTTTATTGTATTAAGAAGGCTGTTCCGGATTAAGTGGTCTCGTGGGGTCTCAGATTGATTCGCCAAGGCCGAAAATGACTATGCTCTTACGAGAAATAAATAACCCAAGCAGAAATAAGTAAAGCCCAAAACCTGGAAATTATAGGTATCACATGGCTCAATGGCGAAATAGTTATTTACGATACAAGTGTGTAAGGTAGGTGATTTCAGACGAGTGTGATTTTTATTGACGAGGTAGGTAGGTACGAGCGAGTGATTAAACAAACACGAGTCGGAAATCATCTTACACACGAGTTTCGTACAAAACTTTACTATGCATGTACGAGAAAATAGAAAATACTTTAATACTCACAAAGACTGTTTGCATTGTAAAAAAGTGTTTGAATTTGATTTATCCAACAAGAGGCCGTCGTTAACATTTTTTACAAGCTTTTATTTAGCTTGCATGGTATGTTTAAAGTATGACATGTACTATGTTCGGGTGAAATCTTGCAACTCAATTTTGAAGCAGATATCGTCAACCGATTGAGCTGAAATTTTGCATACTTACTTAACTTTGATGACAATACAATAATATGGTACTATGGGGCTGATCTGATGATGGAGCCGGAAGGTGGCCATAGGAACTCTATAATAGAAAAAGCAATCCTACCGAGCTTGGGCTCTTTAGAATCGTCTCAGTCAGCATTTGATGGATATCTAAAGAAAAGTACAGTCGGCTATAAAAGCTTGCCTCTAAAATGTCATTTTTGACAGAAACTTATTACTTCTTCAAAAACATTTTGCGGGTTTTTTAAGATTCGTCCCTTTATTTCGACAGTATTTCAGCAGATTTGCACAAAACAACTTCAAAATAAACTAGACATAAATAAAAAACCGACCAAGTGCGAGTCGGACTCGCGCACCGAGGGTTCCGTACAAACACTTTCCATCCCTAAGTGGTTAAGTTAAGTTTGCACCTGGTATGTATAGCGCCCCATATAAATTAGGTGCAAAGTTAAGTATTAAAATATTAAAAAAAAACTACTCACTAGATCTCGTTCAAAACAATTTTCGTTGGTAGTTTTTATAGTAATGTACATCATATGTTTTGTTTTAGATTTTTCATTTTCTTATTTTAGAAGTTAGAGGGGGGCACCAACTTTTTTCCACTTTGGAAGCGTCTGTCACGCAAACTATTCGGTTTAGAAAAAAAAAAATTTAAAAACCTCGATATCATTTTTGAAGACCTATCCATAGATACACCACACGTATGTGTTTGATGAAAAAATTTTTTTTGCGTTTCAGTTCTAAGTATGGGGAGCCCCCAATATTTATTATTTTTTTATTTTTGCATCAAAATCTTAATGCGGTTTACAGAATACATCTACCTACCGTTTCCGTTTTTTGCCATTTGGCTACGGAACCCTAAAAATGGCGGGGTTATTTGTAAACTGCGCTCGACATCTACTACTGCGCATGTGCAAAAGTATTTTTTAGGGTTCCGTAGCCAAATGGCAAAAAACGGAACCCTTATAGATTCGTCATGTCTGTCTGTCCGTCTGTCTGTCCGTCTGTCCGTCCGTATGTCACAGCTATTTTTTTCCGAAACTATAAGAGCTATACTGTTGAAACTTGGTAGGTAGATGTATTCTGTAAACCGCATTAAGATTTTGATGCAAAAATGAAAAAAAAAAAATATATATATTGGGGGCTCCCCATACTTAGAACTGAAACTAAAAAAAAATTTTTTTCATCAAACACATACGTGTGGGGTATCTATGGATAGGTCTTCAAAAATGATATCGAGGTTTCTAAAATATATTTTTTCTAAACCGAATAGTTTGCGTGACAGACGCTTCCAAAGTGGAAAAAAGTTGGTCCCCCCCCTTCTAACTTCTAAAATAAGAAAATGAAAAATCTAAAAAAAACATATGATGTACATTACTATAAAAACTACCAACGAAAATTGTTTTGAACGAGATCTAGTAAGTAGTTTTTTTTTAATATTTTAATACCTAACTTTGCACCTAATTTATATGGGGCACTATACATACCAGGTGCAAACTTAACTTAACCACTTAGGGATGGAAAGTGTTTGTACGGAACCCTCGGTGCGCGAGTCCGACTCGCACTTGGCCGGTTTTTTAATATTCGTCTTATGTCAAAATGGCACAAGCGCGTGTACATTCAGCCAAATGTATTTAATGAATAACGATTTAAAGTTCGTTTATTAATACAATTTTATATCTAATGTAATGAATGACTTGTTAAATGAATTAATTAATGAAGTATTGGTTTTATTGTACTTTTATATGTAATAATAATCGGTATTTGACTAATTTATCAAACTTTTTGTAAATAATAAAACCTCTTTGTGTGAGGCTGTCATATACAGGTAGAAATTAAAAAAGAATGAAAGTAAAAAGCACTAGTGTGGAATAGTAGTACTTTTCGCACAGTTTGAATGCCTAGAATACGCTCTTTTCGAGCACATGCATTGTAAAACAATAATTACCTATATTTTAATTTTTAAATCACTCCTAAGTTACAATCTCTAAAAATAAAAAGCTATATCTCAGACTATAAAAAAATATTTAATTTTAGGGTGCGTTTCTGCTGATGCGGTTTTTGAAATTCCGTTTAGCTCTACTCTGCTTCATGTATGTATGTACTTACGTTAGTTCTATTGACGCAGAGTGGAGATTTCAAACACTGCGATTGAACTAACGGTCTGTCCTTGACCCACCCAGCTACATATCATTAGAAACCGACCCTAAGCGTCAACTCTGGTAAATTATAGCCTCAAACTTTTCCTATATGCCAACTAAAATAAACTATATTCCAACTTCGAACCATATCAATCTACAATAGCCGCCGGACTAAAACAAACACAAACAAATATCAAAAACTTTTACACAAATTGGTATTCTTTGTTTATCAGCTCGATATATTTGTTTCGTCTGAATCTGTTAAGAATAATGATCCAATTCCTATAAAACACGACTAGGAGACGCTTGTTTTGAATGAAAAACGACTTAATTTTATTTACTTGTAATGAAACTTACGCCCTATTGAGTTCGAGGGGTTACTTTAAATTTTAAAACGGTAGATTTGTATCAAGGGTTAGTTAGACTTGCGTCGTTTTAAAAGTATGGCTGTTTACTTAGCGATAAAGTGAAGTTTAGAAAATAAATTCCTTGGCGATGGCGATCTTTCCATTACGCGAGATCTCGATCGGGGGGCGATTTTTAGAGTGAGAGACATAATGTATCACCGTTTGAATAGAACCAATGATAATTTATTAAAAGTCCTAGAGTGGCGACCACGTATAAGAAAGCGCAGCGGACAGGCCCGAATAAATCGACAGAACCCTCGTGAGGGTAGCGGGGTATCAATGGATGCGGTCTGAACGGGATCGCACTTTGTGACGAGGTACGGAATCTATGATAGATAGATAGATATTATTTTTCCATAGCAGTGAGAAGTCTTTTCTTTTTGATTTGTTGCAAGCGGTTCAGCGACCATTACTGCCAATGTCTCGTTTACGATGACGACACCTATTTACTTTTTGAGTGTCCGGTCAAACTAAGTCCAAAATTTGAGTCTACGTGGGCTCGTCGTTGAACCTGAATGGGACAAATAGGTACAAAGCATATATTGAGATCACAGAGGGCAAATGACAGAGGCGGCAAAAAGCACTAATCATCCAAATATTCAGTCAGATATTAACATGCGTATGAAACTGGATTACTCACGTCGTATAAGTCGAATACCGCTCAACATGTCTCGAATCGGCTCGCGATTTATCCTCATAATTATACATTGCGATTGTTTACAGCTAAGTACCATCAACCATACGTATTTCGCATAAGGTCAATACGTTTACCTATTTGTTAACATAAATAGAGATGTACCGTTCTCGAGAACGTTAGGTTCCCTGATTTTGTATGCGAGAAGAGCGTTCTCCAGAATATTTCCCATTCAAACGTGGTCGCCAATCTAGGACTTTCCTGCCCGTTCATTCTCCGAGCTACATGGCCTGCCCATTTCCACTTCAAACGTGCAATCCTGTGAGCTAAATTCAAAATTCAAAAGTTTATTCTGCAAGTAGGCTACAAGACCTCTTTTACATGTCAGATTCTAAATTTACATAATAGTAGGAAAAAACATTTACAATTTACAATAATAATATCATAGTATTAATGCAACAGACAAATCACTGGGCATATTTTACAGGGAGATGTATATTGTCTCCGGACCTATTAAATAACTATACTTTCAGAGATGTAAAGGGTTTCAGGCTTCAAATTTATAATAACTTAAAAAAAAACTTATAAAGCCGTCTAGGTGTCCCACTGCTGGGCAAAGGCCTCCCCTTCTTTTCTCCATTCGATCCTATAATAAGAAAAAAAAAATAAGCTTAGTACTAAGTTTAATGGAGATGTAGTCTCCGTGGTCAACAAATTAAACTCGGAGATGTAAAAGGTCTCGACAGTTATTTTGGAGATGTAAAGTGTCTCCAAACGTCAAAAAAAAATTAAGCAAGTCAGAGAAGAGCTATGTCCGTTACCTTGGTTCTTCTGCGGATATCCACATTTCTGGTTCTATCTTAGTAATTTAAGGCTGAAGACATGAATGGAGACCAAATGTTGAGCAATGACAATAAACTGAGAACTTTTAGTCCCTATAATATACCAGAAATGGGTGTCTGTGGCTGATAGATAGACAGGTAGATAGATTGTGTCGATTGTAGAATAACCCCCGTTAGAAGTACTTACCTAACATAACTTCATCAACGTCGCCGAGAAACTCGAAATATCCCGCGCCCGACCAACGTAAGGGGACTTAAACAGGATTTACAATATTTACAGGAATGTTCAACGTGCGTTTACTTTGCGAATACCTAATTCAAATGTTCGGAAATGTGAGGTGTCGCTGTTGTATGCAAATGGCATTTGACGTTACCACGTTACGCTTTTGATTGATGAAAATGCTTGGAATTTAATTAGTAATATTTTTTGACCCCTTCGTTCTTTGTCCTCTGCAGTATTTATTAATTATCTTAACTAAGCCATAAATAGAATATTATATAGATGCGAACATTTTGAAAATGTTATGCTTTGAGTGGGATTTTTGAACCCATTGTTTTACACGAGATTGAGAGGGATGGGAAAACTCCGATTTCAGATCTTCGGAGTAGCCCTTTTATTAATAAATGAGTATGAGCCCCTCTGGCAGCCCGGCCAGTGTCAGTCTAATACATTAAAAAAAATATGTCAAGGTTACACAAGTCGACCTAGTCCCTAACTAAGCAAATCGACGACAACAACGTATATGATTCTAATTGAAAAATTACAATTTTACAGGAGAGCCAAAAAACCGAATCGTAGAAGTAGAATCGTTATATTTTTTTTCGTATTAAAGATAATAAACTGAAATTTGGAACACATGATTATAATTATATTTTATTGCTTATTTTATTTTCATATAATTCAATTTAATGGTAGTTTTCGAGAAAATGCAGATAGACCACTAGATTAAGTCATAAATATTTGCCAACCGTTGTGTATAAAGTTATATCTACCACTTAGAACATTATACTAGGTTAAAATTATGTCCAACAACTGCGTAAGCAGGTCTATGTGGGACTTAGAATTGTATACTTGGTTATAGTTTTCTATAAAATCAACGTATGCAGGTCTATCAGGTACTTAGAATATTATACTTGGTAATAAAAGTGTCCGACTCACTGTAAAATGTTCTATGTGTGAATTAAGTCATCAAATTTAAATCACGTATTTTGATTATTTTTTTAAAATATATTACATAGCTCTAATGCACTATTTTTTATTTTATTTTTGGTTGTATAAACATTGTGTAAAAATGTGCTGAATTATAATTTTGACACATTTTGCAGATAGAATCATATTCGACATTTGATATAGCTTAATAATCATTATGAAGAAAGTTCTATATCAAATTAAAAGAATATTAGGTGTAATATTTATTCAATATAAAATGTAAACATATTGTACATAATTAAACATTTTACAAAGGGTTACTAGAACCTTACATCTCAGTCCTAATAACGGAATGGATTGGAAAAAAGGAGCAACGTATATAACATTGTTCTTAATTACTTATTTGTTTAGTCATAGTCTTGTTTATATAATCGACAATGGAAAATTAATATTATTTTCGTATTCAGTGTTCATTTTAAGATACACTTGTTGGAAGACTGTACTTGAAGTCTTTGACTATTTTGTCGAGATATTCTAGGTCTTCCGCCGCGCCGTGACTAGTATTGACAACGATACCATCAGATGAGAGGAGGTTGGTCAGGTCTTTGCCATTGATGGTAATTATTTATGTCCGTACTTAAACTAAATGCTTGGATATATTTATAATAAGCAGCTGTGAACACTTTAGGTATATATTGCGTCTCCGTGTCTCAGGCTAAGCTGTAATTGGATAGGTTTCGATTTCTGGTCTTAGAAATGAACCTTTGCCGTCGCACTTTAGTATAAACATTAAAGACCTCAGCACCTCAATATACTGATTGATAGACGTTTGCACACCAATGGAGAGGCTACAGCACCGTCCATGTTGTACTTCAATCGAGAGCCTTCTTATAATACAAAGATGCTAAGTATAACGGCTGCTAGCTGATATACTGCCCAGTCGTCTGTATTATAAACTGTAGCATATGTACGTTGTCTACGGTACTGAAGTTTTGCGGTAACGTAACCGGCTTGTTCAGGAGGCTGAAAGTCGTGTGCGACACGGTCCATGATGAGAGTCTCGACAGCATGTTATACACATGACTCACAAATGAAATGGGCATGTTATTTCTAAGAAGATTCTTTTAAACTTCGTTAAAGAAGAACAGTACCACACTTCTGGGACATGTTTGAGTTTTGCCTCGAGTAAGTTGATTAAATTACTTCGGAAGGGGTTTTCATTGCCAGTTTATCACCTGATTTCAGAATCTCAGATGTAGCTCCATCATTATCCACTGCTCGGCTATTTGATAGCAATACTAATTTCGTATAGGCTACCAATCCGGGATTGATTCAGAGTATTGTGGGGTTAACCTGGTGCATGGAACTCTATGAAGAACATCTCAACCTCACCAAAAAACAAATACTATTGGATCAAGGAATAAAATCTGTTGCATGAGCCTTTGATAGTAAATAACATCATCAGGGGAATGCACAATATATCGGGTCTTTCTTTCATGAGTTGAAAAGCTCAATGAAGAGTATTTTTGTTTCTTTTTAAGGCATAAGTCCCAATCTCATCGTGGGTCGTCCCAATCACACGTAAAGAACTTAGATTCCATGGTTGGGGTAGTTTCGACGGTTTAATAAACTGACTAAGAGCTAGACAACAAGCTATCGTTGAGGATGATGACCAATTGAGACCGATAAAGACAACTTAAATAATTATAGCGTTAGATAATGACGACTATAACGAACTTTCTCGATCGTGATCGATTCTCAGGAATAAGAGATCGACTAGATTTCATCCCAGTCTTTTTACGTGGCTTACTAATACAGCATTCAATTTGGCTCTCCAACTCGTTCATACTTTTTAGATGGACCTTAAAAGTATGATCATACGGTTCCCTATTTTCAGCTGCATTAAAATCAGAGTCATTAACAAAACATGGGATTTGATTTTTTGATTGACTAAACATATTTGTATTTGTGGAATGCGTGTCTTTGTCTCCTCAAACGCAGTTCCTCGCATGATCCTTAGAGGTGGGTCTGAAAATCAAATACCATGCATATTAAAGCAACATAGACTTAGCTTTCTTTACCACTATGAGCATATTTTCAAACGTGAAAGCTATATTAGTGGTGCAAAGTAAATAGTGATCGAAATAAGGATTACGTGCTTACCACGAAACCGCCCACATAAGAAAAAATAAACCTTAATCTGCGATAGTTATGATTACCTAACTATTGCAGATTATGATTACATAACACAATATAACTTTTAAAACTTAAATTAGCACTTGCAATTACAGATAATACACTATTTGAGTGTGTCCAAAAACAATTTGAAAATGTAAATAGTGCTAAGTAACTGATTAAAGGACGTAAACAATTCTAAGTGGTACATAGAATAAGGTACTTTGTTTCACTACAGCACTGATAATGACGAATACAGTTCTAAGTGGCAGATAGACCTGTACACGTAGTTCTCTTAAATGATACTTTACATGTATGTAGGACTATGTGTCACATCGAACACTTTACATATTTTTTTTAAATAATGACTAAGAAAAATAAAGTAAACGCAAAAATAAATATTACATACCTCCATTTATTGTGGCTGATTTATTTAGATCTGTTTCGACGCGACCCAGACCCGATCTGCACTCCTGATTTAGATTCCAACCATCTCGCTCGTTTCCCCGTCATAATTTAACTAACTTATTTTTTTAGTAAATTGGTTGAATGAATGAATTCAACAAACATCTTAACTAAAATTGTGAATTAAGACAAAAGCAAGGTAGTAACATGTTAATATTCTCTAGGAAACGATCGAATCATTCACGACCGTTGATTTGCCGATCGGCCGCGTACTGAGTGCTATGTGGTAAATAGCGCTCTGTGTGCGCGAGTGAGCAAGATGGCATTCATTGTGTACGGTTCGATGTGGCACTTAGAATGGTGTTCGTGTTAGTATACACATTTTTGATACAGATGGAACTGTATGCGTCATTCATAAAATCTATACTAAGCGACATTTTAAGAAAATTTTTATACTAGGCGATAGGTTTCGACTTCTAGATCATTATGCTGTAGCTGGTGTAGTTCGAACCTTTTAGCACTTAGCACCTTGTACGTTGTTGCCGTCGAAATGTCTGTCTGTACTATGGGTATTAGACGACGATATACATAGTTTATAAATACATATTTATACAGATAATATAGATTTTTATTAAAGCAATACCTAACATCTGCTAACGTAAAGTAACATACATAATCTTTACGGTAGATGGCGCTACGATGCCGCCCTGGGGCATGTTGAAACGAAGCAACTGTTTAAAATATTCGATGTTTTGGTTAGTGGCTTTGATAGCATAATTGGTAATGCACCCATCTGACCCGGAAAGCCGTGGGAACGTGGGTTCAAATTCCGCTCAAAACATAATTTTTAATTGTTCACTTCTATATAAGTAAACATAAAGATAACATCCATGACTCAGGAACAAATTTTCGAGTACATCACACAAATATTTGGCTATTACGGAATACCACTGTGTCGTCATGGTAAAACTATAAGGGTTCCTTGTTGACTATGGAACCCGAAAACCGAGTACCTTCCGCTATTCGTATCGATCACAACTGACGTAACTTATCAACGTCGGATGCTCGGAATACCCTCCCAACTGCCGTTTATTTATGTTTTTGACCAATTAGGGGAAAGTAGTACGAGTTGATCCCTCGGGGTAATATGATCATTTGCGATTGTGTGAAAACTGCTAACGCCATCTAGTACGTTTGTATGCCAAACTGTAGCTCCAAATACCCCCCCGCCTCAGGCAAAGTGTCATAGCGGTGCGTGAGACACAGCGTCTTTTACGTTAAAAAATAAAAATTGTGTGTGCTTAATCTAAGGTAAGGCTGACTTTGAGCTTATGTTACTTTTATTGTATGCTGTTAATTGCAATGACTGTTATGTTAGTGGCTTTCTAATATGCCTAATGTTGGTTTTTAGGCAACGGAAACATAGCCTCGTGCTTAGAGGTTATGTTTGGTGACATTGTATAAAAAAGTTTGACTTGGGGCGAGATGATCCCATTCTATGTGTACAAGATGATCCCCGGGGATCATCTTGTACATATGGAATAGATGATCTTTACAATATGATAGAAACTTTTTTACACCCGCTCAATTAAAACCATTGCCACAAATAGACGGTAAAAGAAGCATGGTAAAAAGGAAAAGCACACATACAATAGTTCTCACCAGCACACCATATAAATATTATTTAGAAGAAGAAAATAGTAAGAAGGTAGAAAAAGAAAACAAAAAACACAAAAAAAGGAAAATAAAAAGAAAGAAAATAAAAAAAAAAGGCTGCACCTAAAAAGAAAGGAAAAGGAGTAAGCAAGAAAAAGGTAACTAAAGGAAAAAAAACTGTTTATGTGACATCTGAGTCATCCGAGGAAGACGACAAAGAGTGTCTCTATTGCACAGAGAAGTTTTCTTGTGACAACAGGGGTGAAGGTTGGGTAAAATGTTGCTCATGCGGCAAGTGGGGCCATGAAGCTTGCGCTGGGATCGATGACGACGACACTGGTGAATTTGTGTGTGATATGTGCACCACAGCGGCGGCACCAGGTAAAAAACGATTAAATTTATAATGAGCCGAATGAGCGTAAATTGATTAAATTTGTTATTGGTAGTTGATTATTACTATCTGTATGATAATTACTGAACAGTGTGTTCTTTTAATTACCTATATTAAAGAAGTTTATGACTGTTATAAGTGCTAATCTATCTCAGAAGACTGAATTATGTTTGTTTTTTTGTTCATGACGACAAAACTCGTCTGCCTGATATTTATATCAGTTTATAGACCATAGTCTAGATCCTTTAATTATTTTCAATAAATACGTTCTATGATTTCTGCGTAATTTAATTTTTTAACACCTTTTAAATCTCAAAAACAGTTGTTAATTCTAAATATATCATGAGGATCATAGGGATCATCTTACCCTTACCATGGGAATCATCTTGTACACCGGGGTATACAAGATGATTACTTCGTGAGGTTTTGGAAAAACGACAATATTTCCGTGAAATCTAAACTAATTTATTGTTTTAAGTATGAGGAAAGTTAGATCGATAAATTGGCTAGTAATTAGTGCCAACATTTTTGGATTGCATGGAAAACTGTAGATTTTATGGTCATTCCCGCTTAAGGGGATCATCATACTTTCCCCTACTCTGAAATAGCCTGATTTACAGTATTTACAATGGATCTTATTCAACGAGAAGTTTAACGATTATTCAACATTTTGTTAAAGGTTCAATCATTTAGTACTTGCACATTAAAACAAGATGGTGCTACTTTGTCCGGGTACCCCTCTTACTTTAGCATAATCGGGTACTTATCAAAATTCACCTTAATCAAAAAGGCTAGACTAGTAAGTAGTCTTATGTATTATCTTATCTTATCTGTCTTTAATATTGCATGACATTTATTACTTCTCAAATTACTCAAGTTCTTATCTCACCACCTACTATTTTCTGCATAATTTTTTTTTCTCCGCTACCCAAAGGTTGTCTGGGACAGATCGCTCTTTAGCGATAAGACCGACTATTGTCTACCATTGTTTAACTTAAGATTTCTCATGTAATATTTTTCTTGTTGGTGTGCAATAAAGTATTGTATTGTAAGTACTAGAAAAGCTGCCTTGTAAGTAAATAGTTATTTACGATACAAGTGTGGAAGGTAGGTGATTTCAGACGAGTGTGATTTTTAGTCACGAGCGAGGTACGAGCGAGTGATTAAACAAACACGAGTCGGAAATCATCTTACACACGAGTTCCGTACAAAACTTTACTATGCATGTACGTGAAAATAGAAAATACTTTAATACTCACAAAGACTGTTTACATTGGAAAAAAAGTATTTTGATTTGATTTATCCAACAGGAAGCTGTCGTTCACATTTTTTACTTCTTCAATAACATTTTACGGGTTTAAATTCATGATTCGTCCCTTTATCTCGCCATTATTTCAGCAGATTTGCACAAAACAACTTCAAAATAAACTAGACATCAATAAAAAATGGCGGAGTTATTTGGAAAGCCGCGCTCGACATATCTACTACTGCGCATGTGCAAAAGTATTTTTTTAATATTCGTCTTATGTCAAAATGGCACAAGCGCGTGTACATTCAGCCAAATGTATTTAATGAATAACGATTTAAAGTTCTTTTATTAATCAAATTTTATATCTAATGTAATTAATGTGGTGTTAAATGAATTAATTAATGAAATATTGGTTTTATTGTACTTTTATACGTGATAATAATCGGTATTTGACTTAATTATCAAAATTATTGTAAATAGTAAAACCTCTTTGTGTCAGACTGTCAAATACGGCTATAAATTAAAAAAAAAATGAAAAGTAAAAAGCACTAGTGCGGAAAAGTAGTACTTTCCGCACAGTTTGAATGCCTAGAATACGCTCTTTTCGAGCACATGCATTGTAAAAGATTATTACAATGCATAACACAAGCCTTCTTGGGCTTAATTTGGGACTAGATTGATTTGTGTGAGGTTGTCCGATATTTTTTTATTTATAATACAGAGCAAGTAGCGGTAACCCCATAAACATATTTGCATTATTAGGTACTTATATTACTTTTAATCAACGGACTCTAAAAGATCTCAGCTTATTGCCATTGTGATGTATTACTCAACTTTTGGTCTTCATTTCTTCAGCCATAAATTACTAAGCGGCCTTAAGCCCGCATGGCATGTCAACTGTCAACCTCCGCCTCAGGCGGGTATCAAGTGATTTACTCGGTTGACTGTACCTACGTCAAGTATCGTCGAGTAACAGGGACAATCTTACAAAGGTTGATCCAGGCGTACATTAAGTTTGGGGCTTATATTATTGCTATTAGAAAGTGACGTACATGTGGAACGTGTTATATGGATTGACTCAGTTATGTATATTCTTAGATTAGAATAAATACGCCTAGAAACCTAGTTAACGCTTGAGAGTGAAGCCAGTTTTGGTTAGCCACGGGCTAAGTTTCGTCCGTGTGTTCTGTAACAACGTCAATGTCACAAGCAAAACGTCTCAGATTGATTCGTAGACACGCACACATACAACCAAAAGCGGCTTCATCTTTCAAAAACCCCCAAAAGTGGTCCCTAAGGTCTGGAAGTGATCGCTCTTTAACGATAAGACCTACCTCAATTGTAGTTTTAAGTTTTTTTTTTCTGTGTTTGTACCTATTTCTTTCGTGTTGAGCAATGAAGAGTGTTATTATGTATATATCGAGTTTCTTTCGGCATTTCTTCTGGACACTGGACAGTGGTCTCCTCTTGTGAAATTCCGGTAGAGTCAGACATGTAAAAGTGCCTTTGTGGCCTACTTGCAAAATAAAGTTCATTATTTCATTATCAATCTTTCGATGATGACAACGAAATTTAGCCCGCGGCTAAACAAAACTGGCTTCACTTTCAAGCGCTGACTAGGCTTCTCGGTGTCACGTAGTGAATTCTTATTACAATATATCTTAAAGCAACCGTAAAAGCCAACGGCCCAAAGAAGTCTGTGAATATTTCAAGCACTGGAAACAAGTAAAAATGGCCGGACCGTGGGCACATGAATTTTTAACTTGCACCATTCTTTGCTAAGATGCTCGCTGAGAACAGTTTTCGTGCATTGTTTTTATATTTGTACTTGAGTTTGCTCGTTATTTCCTCAATTGATTCAGAAATCATAACGGCGACGTGGTTGGCGTGGTGAGTAGTGCACCTTCCTACTGAGCCGGAGGTGGGTTCAAATCCCGGCCAGGGCAAATATTTGTGTAATGAGCTCGAATATTTGTTCCTGGGTCATCATGGATGATATCTATTATATTTGTATATTATGTATATCGTCGTCTAGTACCCATAGTACAAGCTTTGCTTAGTTTGGGACTAAATCGATTTGTGTAAGATTGTCCCTTAATATTAATTTATTTATGTATAACCACTATCCATTAATGTTGGTTAATCTCTTGACACTCATATTGTTCAAATACCTCGGCAATTTCAAATTTGGAAACAGGATTTTTATTGATTGATACTTAATCTAAATTGATAGAAGAAAAGAAGAGTATAATATTGGCTAATTTAAAACTTGTATAAGTACTTATATAAAAACTTCACAATTCAAAATTCAAATTTGCTCAGCCGTTTCGGCGTGATGCGAGGACAAAGGAAATTATGAAAGCAGATGGCGCCAGGCTGGCAAGGCGCCATCTGTTTTCATTGATACAAAACAAATGACGTTCCTGCATCACGCTATTATTTTCAATACAAATCAAGAGTTTTATAAAAGTATAGATGTATTTCGAGTTCAAACGATTTAACCTAGAGAGGCCGCACAGTCAAGTAGGGATAAACAATATTATCACCACAATGGCATTTTACCTTATCATCCGGATGAAATAAATGTTTTTACAATAATATATTATGTAAAAGGATGTAGATAATTAAATTCTAAATCTAAATTTTATTAAATGAAATGTTAAATGATGTGTGTGTGAAATGCTTAATGTGTTAAACATTTTTACTTAGATAAGATAAGATAAGCGTTTATTGTCAAAACTGTGTACAAAGGTCTTACATTATATGGTTCAGTGTCAACAGTTTGCCCATTTCGGACGTACAATGATTTACATTTTATTAATAGAAAAAATAAAATTAAAATTAACATTGCTACATAAAATATTCATTAAGATTATAAAAACATTTAGTAATTAACCATTCTTTCAGTACTCTTTTGAATTGTGGACCATCTTTTGATTTGATGCATTCTGGCAAATGATTGTATATTCTTATTCCTCTGTGTCATACGTACTCTTTAGTTAATTGTTAATGTTAATTTTATTAACATATTAAAAAAATATTACATTTATCATTTATTTTAATGCGTTAATGTAAAAATCTATTGGTTAATAATAAACAAATATTTTGTTTATTTATTTAAATAAGTAGCAAGGGCCATCCATTAATTACGAACAATCCTAATATGTCTCCTCAACATGGTAGTACCTTGTAGGTACAAATTGAAATAAATTTAATCTAGCAACGTAAAACCTTTTCTCACTACCGTCACGTCACAATAAGTCGTATATCTGAACACCCGTTCAACGTAAGATTGCACCTAGTATCTGGGACCTGGGACTCTCAATACAAAAAACTGCATACTGAACTTAATCGGAACTTAATCGCAGACAGACTAGACAAAATACTATGAATCGTATATGTAAACCTCTCTGTAACAAGGCGATGTGCGGCAAAAATGTATACACAAATTAGTGGCCATAAGAATATATAACCATTTGCCGGAACGCCTAAACCTGCTACAGGGAAATAAGTTTAAGCGTAATCTAACAAACTGGCTTCTTGACAAGCGTTTTTATAGCGATAAGGAATATTTAGAATTTAATGTGACTGAATAACTGATAAAATTTTATAATTATGTTTATTGATTATGATTATTATTGATATTATTTAATTTGCTTACTGTTGTATAATTTAATTCTCTTATTAATTTATTTAATATTATTTAGTTTTTGGCTCCACTGACAAACATTTTGCACGCTTGCTTGCAAGTAAAAATACATGGAAAAGAAATTGTAACCCAACACCATACTGACTGTATTTTCGCAAATAAATATATTTGAATTTGAATTCGGGCATTAGAGTAAAATGTGACTTACGGCCGATCTTAAAGGTCGGATCTGGCCATTAGGGACTTGTAAACGATGTGTGGGGTTCAAGTAAATCACTGGGTATATACTGGGCTCAGGAACATAAAGAAAGATATACTTGACTGCCCAGTTTATTTTCACTAGTTTAATAATATCTAGAGAGCGTATGTGGGCCGGCCCAGCGGAAAACGCCCGGTGGGCCGACCCAGATACCTCTGGAGCGACGAAGCCCTCAAAGATCTGACCGCCCTTGGAGTACCCGAGTGGCATGAAGTGGCGCAGAAAAGGAAAGAGTGGCGTTCTCTCGTGTCAGAGGCCAAGATCCTCTTTGGGTCACCGAGCCAGCTTAGTAAGTAGTAAGTAATAATATCTAATGGGGCACTAGAGGATCAAGAAGGCGTGGTTTACTTGGATGTTAATAAATAGTATTATATTAGTTATAATTCTGATGGTATTTACCAGTAAACAATCGCAGTGCATATTATTGGGCCAATTTATGTAATAGATTTTGTGTAACCTAATGGAAAAAATATAACACATAGCGTGACATTGGGCTTGCAATGGTCAAAATAAACAGCTTAACCAACCCACCTTCAACAAAAAAAAATTGGCCCTTAAATGCATATGAAGATGAATCGAGAACCGATCCGAAACATGTTGAGTGGTATTCGAATTGACGACGCGGTTGCCTACGGTTAAGCAGCTGCCTACTGAGCCGACGGTCCTGGGTTCGAATCCCGGCAAGGGCAAATATAAGAATTCTTCACTAAGCAAGATTTTTCCATCAACCTCCCCCTCCGCCCCACCTTTAACTCCCCCACTGCCGTCGTCATATTTATTGTATATTTTAAATATTTTATTTTATTTCAATTTTATACACCAAAATTAATTTATTATGTATTGTGGTTTATTGTTTGAGTAAAATACAAGGCAATTGGTTGGTGGCGACGCGACAGACTGACGCTTATCCAATTGAGAGTGATATGATACAAATGATATGATACAATTTACCAATTCCGAGATAAACCGACCATCATTAGGACCCCCGCTGAGGCTCCCAAATGTAATTGCGGCATAGCTTCTGCTCGTAACTTCTTCTGCGTAGAATAGTTAACGAATGAATAGGTTCACAGTCCAATTGTGTGTTTGTGTATCTGTTTATCTGTCTGAGGCATCGTAGCTCCCAAACGAATGGACCAATTTGCGTGTGTTTTTTGTAATCAAAAGACTTGTCTGTCGAGATGGATCTTAGCCATGTTTGATGGAAATAAGAGCAGTAATTGCACTTATTAAATTACACTACACCAAACATGTAGTTGTCTTACCTTAATTGAAACTAGTGACAAGATCTCAGCCAGCCGTAGTTATGTTCAGTTTTAGTATCATTTTCTGTATCACCCATTGAATGACGGTCTCATGATGACCAGTTACTAGTGTCGGGGTTATTTTAATTTTGAATTTAGGTTATTTAATATATTACTTATTTGAGCTAGTACTGACCACCGGTAAGATGCGACAACGAAAAAAAATATATTATTAAATTAATTAACTATATTTTACTAGCCGCAGAAGAGTCAGTGGTTTTAATTATGATCTAGGTAACTAGGATGCATAAAAAAAATACTTTTAGCAATCATCTATTTTAACAATATTTGCCGAAATGGGAATGGAGAAAAACGCTTTCCAAACGCTGAATATTTCACTCCGCTACGTCGAGCGGTTTTTTCCGGTTCTGGAAACTGCTCAAATTAGCTCGGAACTGTTTGCCGTGGCTCAAGCTGCGCAATTTCGTAGTTGCACGGTTCGACAAAGGCTGGAGCTTTTTTTTAATCTCTGGTTAAGTTACAGTGCTATTAGCCCCTACTACTGCAGCTATAAAGTATATACTGGGTGATCAATTCAAATGGATCAGTAGGGAGAAATCGGAAACTAAAAGAGATGGGGAAATCTGTTAGGAACCGTAGCGTAGATTTTAGATTTAATGAAAATGAAAAAAAAAATTCGGGGGTCAAATCCGGTCAAAATCTCTGTAAATACGACATACGGATGACCAGGCTTAATCCTCGCTTATGGAC
This sequence comes from Apotomis capreana, assembly GCA_947623375.1. NCBI lineage: Eukaryota > Metazoa > Arthropoda > Insecta > Lepidoptera > Tortricidae > Apotomis > Apotomis capreana. The sequence goes on from OX392519.1 coordinate 17,464,377, forward strand.
GAGAGTTAAAAAAAAATTAATGCCATTTTTATTAAATCTGAGATGACTATATATTTCTCTCGTGGTTTCTGACTTCTCCATAATGACCCATTTCAAGTGTTTTATCAAAGCAGTTTGTTTCCTGTGTACAGTTCATTTTGTACATGTAAACTATTACCTATATTATGCAAAACGAAATTATATTTCTTATAGTCGGATTTCAGTCTTGGAAGTCTTGCCGTTGTCAACCCAACTTTACCACTAATCCGACATTGTCCACCCCCGAATAAAAAAGAGGGGGGCAATATTGAAGCTAAAAATTCTAAATTTTATAGTTATGTTCATTTTTAGTAGCATTTTCATTGAAGTGAAGGGTCCCATGATGCACTTGTCTTCTCATCTACTTGTGTCGGGGGTGTTTAAAAATTGTATTTAGATTACTTATTTGTATCTGTTAAAGTATAGAATGTATAGAAACAGAAGGTGGTTACTAGAGTCTTAAAGTAATGACCGTGGTCTTTTCGGCAAAAAATACAAAGTTACTTAACACTATCAAACAACCAAATTATACATTCATAAGTAATAATTAAAAATTCAGAAATAATACTAATTATGCTCTACACTTTAATACACTTCAAATTATTAACATCTCCTACTTTATTAAATTGCCGAATTAAAATATTGTACATGCCGAAGTTATTTAGTTGTATAATTATGAAATAATAAAAGTAACATGTCATTAGTTAATTATATAAAGTAAAAATATACATAATCCATTAAGAGGCCTTATTCCTTTCAAAATGCTGATTGTTTTTGACATTTTTCTCTATGATCAAACATGTTATTTAACATATTATTGATGTTACTTCCTAGAACAGGGCTAATGGGATTTATTGGTATATATGTCAAACCCACAGTTTGAATTTTTCATTGATAATTTTTGATTCAAAAACTACTCGAAATTGACAAAATTCACGCGGAAATTTAGTTCTTAGGGTTCCGTACCCAAAGGGTAAAAACGGGACCCTATTACTGAGACTTCGCTGTCCGTCCGTCCGTCCATCCGTCCGTCCGTCCATCCGTCCGTCCGTCCGTCCGTCCGTCCGTCTGTCACCAGGCTGTATCTCAAGAACGGTGATAGCTAGACAGTTGAAATTTTCACAGATGATGTATTTCTATTGCCGCTATAACAACAAATACTAAAAATAAAATAAAACAAATATTTAAGGGGGGCTCCCATACAACAAACTTGTTATAGATTATGTATATATATATATATATATATATAGGTACGGAACCCTTCATGCGCGAGTCAGACTCGCACTTGCCCAATTTTTTAACTTATTTTCGACTGCACGCAATAAAAGCATGAAATAGCTACGTTACTACCTAGAACTCGGGGAAAAGCATTATTCACTTCAAAAAGTTGGTTGAAATTATCAATATATTTGTTATAATATGAAAAACATAAATTTTAAAAGGAATAAGGCCTCTTAATTACATAGTTATATCAAATAGATTAAAATTCCTTGTTTCTATACATTCTCTGTTTTGGGTTAATAAATGGCTTTATTATTCACTAGCTGTGCCCCGCGGTGTTACCCGCTCATCCCACGGGAACACTAAATTAATTCGGGATGAAAAGTATACTATGTCCTTTCCCGGGTCTTAAACTATCTCCTTACAAAATTTCATCTCAGTCGGTTCAGCGGTTTAAGCGTGAAGAGGTAACAGACAGACAGACAGACAGACAGACAGACACACTTTCGCATTTATAATATTATTAGTATATTAGTATATTAGTATGGATTTCTTTATTATTATTATCTGTTAAAGTAACTAGCAACTACCAACTGACATAGGACCGACTCGGGCCAACTTGACGTCCAACTGGCTTGGCTTGCCTGACCCACATCGGGTTGAAGGGTAAACTTTCTGCTGATTCATCTGTGAAGAGTTTCTTAATCGTGAGATGTGTGACCTCTTTAAGTTGGGATTCCCTTGTTCCATCGATTGTTTCTTAACATCGACGACATTTTTAATACTCGCCTATCAAGGTGAAGTTTATTCATCCCAACGAGAAAAGAATACCGTTACGATGGAAGTTGAAGTTATTGCTAAAGTAGAAACGAATAGACTAAGTAAAGAAAAAAGGAATAGACTCAGTGTCAAAGTTCAAAATGTCGATAGGCCTTGAAGAATCAGTGTCGATAAGCCTTGCTGGTGAGTCTATATTGACTGTTAGAATTATTTTTCGTCGAAAGCATTTTCCTTTGCAACCGTAAACTGTGAAAGTTGAAGTTATCGCTAAAGTAGAAACATAATGGATCTGGAAAAGACTCAGTGTCAAACGATGAATCGTTCGTTCCTTGCTGGTGGATCTATATTGATTCCTAGAATTATTTTTCGTAGATAGTTTAATTTCGCTGAAAAATCATTTCGTGGAAAGCATTTTTCTTTGCAATTGTAAACTATTTGAGATTGTTATAAAACAAAGCTAACATAATCAAACATAAAATAATAAAGAATAAATTATTATTAATTATTAATAATAAATTATTAGTAATAAATCATTATTAATTATTATTCCTATATGTCGCACCCGCTCGTGGGACAATAGTGTCCCGGACCTTTAGGATGCGTGCGCGAGCCGAAGCCAACGCGTAGAAATCCTTTCGACAATTTAATGAAATGTAAGGTGTACATCGAGCGGATGCTGTCCCTATCCGTGTCATGGGACGCACACAGACAGCGCCCTCTAGGTGCAAGAACAATTGGTGAATATATGGATATTATTATAATCAATGGGTTGATATTTGCAAGAATAATGAAATGAGAATTCTGCGAAAGGATTTTTTGACGAATTGAAACATTCGACGAAATAAGTTTCTAGGAGTGCCCTTGCTGGTAATCCGATCTTCTTTGTACAATCCTTAAAAGTAACTAGCCACTGAAATAGGACCGAGTCGGACCGAAGTGACATACGACCGACTTGACGACTTGGCATTTGCCTGACCCACATCAGATTGAAGGGTAAACTTTCTGCCTATTCATCCCTGAACAGTCCCCTAATAATGTTATGTGTGATCTAATCTAATTTGCTTTGATTTATAAAATCTTGGCGTTCACTGGGGTTTGCAGTAGCAGGGTCACAATTTGACGTTTGACACCTACGAGTATCTGATCTTGCCGGGTTACCCTCATCTGGCAGAATAATATTGGTCAGAAATACACTTCGCATAACACGTTTCGCAGAAACACTTTCGGTCGAATGGTAAGAAGGCATAAAGGTATAGTTGGCATTACTACTACCTCGCATACGACACATTTTGCAGCACATTGTTTTGTAGAATATCTCTTTGGCCGACTTTGGTTTAGCATAATTTTATGTACCATAATAATCCTATAGCATACGATGACAATAGCATAATTATTTTCTACTAGCAGAAAAGTGCGTTAAATGTAAGTACCGTTAGGTACGACGACGAGCGGTTCGAGGAGCAGTATTAGGTATCTTGCCGCCGCGGGGCAACTGCCACTAAATTTTTAATCACAACAATTGTAATGCTTAAATTAGGTCCTGATTCCACCTTAGGGCAGGTCCGACTTGGATTAGGTTAGGTACGACGACGAGCGAAGCGAGGAGGAGTGTTAGGTTGAACTGAGACCCTAACGAGCGAGCCGCGCGGCATCGGCCGGCTACCATACCACTCCATGGACAAAATGTGTAATCACAACAATTTGTAGTGCATAAATTAGGTCCTGATTCCACCTTAGGGCAGGTCCGACTTGGATTAGGTTAGGTACGACGACGAGCGAAGCGAGGAGGAGTGTTAGGTTGAACTGAGATCCTAACGAGCGAGCGAAGCGAGCGAGCCGCGCGGCATCGGCCGGCTACCATACCACTCCATGGACAAAATGTGTAATCACAATAATTTGTAGTGCATAAATTAGGTACTGATTGCACCTTAGGGCAGGTCCGACTTGGATAAGGTTAGGAACGACGACGAGCGAAGCGAGGAGGAGTGTTAGGTTGAACTGAGACCCTAGCGAGCGAGCGTAGCGAGCGAGCCGCGCGGCATCGGCCGGCTACCATACCACTCCATGGACAAAATGTGTAATCACAACAATTTGTAATGGGATCACCTCTAGTGAAATAAAAATTCTTGTCATAAATTCGATTGTCATAACTCATTTCGCATAATGGCTTTCCTCATACATGTTATTTGTCATAAATTGTTATTTGCATAAAATTTTTACGTCATAATTGTTGTTCGGCAGGCTGTTCATAAGCATAATTTAGTATGGCACAAAATTTCAAATCATATTATTGAATGTCATAATAATTGATAGTACGAAGAAGAGCAACGCATAAATTATGGCTTTCATAATTATGAATGGCAATAGACATATAGTATAAGTTATATCACATGTACCAAAAATATAACATTTGAAATAATGATACAAAACTTACATGAGCAGAAAAACAAAAAGGGGGGTCGGGGGGCGAAGCCGAAATCCTTCTCCACACTGACCTCTTAGTTGTAGGTTAGGTTAGGTTAGAACTGTGAACCTATAAATACGAACATCGGCCAGAAAAGTAGGTTAGGTAAGGTTAGGTTAGTTGTAGGTTAGGTTAGAATTGTGAACCTACAAATACGAACATCGGCCAGAAAAGTAGGTTAGGTTAGGTTTGAAAGAACTGCGACCCCCTCAGAAATGAACTGCTGCCAAAAAACCAGGCTGATGTTTAAATAAAAAATTAGGAGCTTGATATTTATGTTCTTCAGTATTATGCGCCAATGCAAGATATGCATAAGAACATTATGACGATTAATGATTATGATTCAGGTTGATATGCTCCAAAATTATATGACATTCCTTACTTATGCGTAAAAACATTATGTTCATAAAATTTATGCGGATCAATTAATGACTATACACCTTATGCGCAAGGACTATTATGACAAAAGTGGTTATGCGAATCGACATTATGGCTTTAAAATTTATGCAACCCAATATGGAACCATTTGTAATGCATAAATTAGGTACTGATTGCACCTTAGTGCAGGTCCAACTTGGATTAGGTTAGGTATTCCGCATATGTCCTGTACAACAAGATAAGACAATGAAGTCCATCTTGCAATCAAATGGGTGACATTGATGACGGCTTGACAACTTTATGCCGCCTAAAATATTATGCAAAAAAATTATCTGTGAAAGTACTATTCGTTTAGAAGACTGTTATGCTCATAAACTTTATGCCAATATAAGATTCGGTATTATAAAAATCTGCGAAATGATTTATGCCAAAGCATACTCTGCGTAAGATGTTTCTGCCAAACGTTACTTCTGCCAAGTATCGTTATGCAAAACAAATATATGTCAAAAAAGTTTCTACAAGATAATAGTGAACCGATCTTGCCACATAATTTCTAATTATAAGGATTTTTTCTGATTTAATGACCCATCTCAATAGAAAACAGATAGTGTACGAGTAGATAGATATAAAAGTGGTGATATTTCGAAAAGATGTCATTACGAACGTCTAATTTTGCCCTATGGATAATGTATGTCTTCCCTTAGATAAGAGGAGTACTCTGTGTATTTAGAGAAACAATCATATAATTTGTAAATTATTAATGTGGAAAGTGTTCATCTCTACCCTTTCATGCCATTCTCTACCAGTCAACCGCTGGGTTAAACAGAAACTGATTTGGATTTTAATAGCGCTGCCTATTTGCTACAAATACTTTCAGATTTTTGATACGTTTCATTCCTTATGGGAGTCCAACTCCTAAAATGTAGTAATTATAATCTATAACATGTAATCAATGATTGTACATAAATTAATTAAATAGATAAGATAAAACTAAATAATTATAATCAAATATAAAACGAATATATATAGCATAGTTCAAATAATTCTACAAAACTGTGTTCCCTCGGCATGGTCCTGAAGACGCAGCGCTGGCAGCATTTTCTCGCTGAATCGCAATACTATTAATGCAATCTATTTATAAAGCATTGTTGTTAAATTTGTACCTACTACAAAAATCCTTCCCAACTAAAGTATCAACACCTGAACTTGGACTTCTCGTGGACAAAACTTACGAATCATGTACCAAGCCTTGGATTTCTTGAAATTTGTTTGCATACTTAGTTCCTAAGAAATAAATAATAATAATTATATGTAATTGTTATGTATTTATTATTGCAAATTAAAAGGACGCTAGTAATATGTGCTTGCATTGAAATCCATCGGCCTAAATAAATTATAAATTGTCTTAGCATAATTTATACCGTCATTTTATATTTAAATTAAATAAATCTAATCTAAAAAAAAATGCTGAGTAGTTCGGGATTCGGTGTTCATACTCATTTATTGTTATAATCTTTTATAATTTCACACGTGTATCAAATAATATGTATAAACATTTTTTTATAGTATATTATGTTAAATGATATAAAAATCTATACTGTAATAACAGTCTTTTTTTGTGTGTGGTAGTAATAGGTTTGTAAAGTACGATTTTAGGGTTTCGTGTACAAGCGATTGATTTTTGTAAAAGAATATAATATATACCTACTATTGCTTCGCTAATCCGCTATATAATAACGTGTTAGTAGTTAGAAATATACGTAATGCTAACCCATTATACTTATTTGCGTGTTTTTTTTCGTGCATTATTCATTTAATGACACCTGATTCAATTAATCAGGTGTTGATCATTATTTATGACTACAAAATATAATATATACTTGTAAGCTGTAATGAAGATAAACTAAAATACAGGTAATAAATAAATAAAATATTCTATAGGGTATTTAATTGTTTATATTTTAGTAAATTGAGAATTACTTACCTACTAGGTGTCATATTAAAAAAAAAAGTAAAAAATACTGCGTCATCAGACAGTCAACTAATAAATAATATTTGGTCGATTTTTTACTTTTAATTATATTTTTGAGAGTATTCATTATATGTTTGAGATTTGTTCTTAAATTTCGTTATTTCTTTTCACGGTTAGTTCTAAAAATAGACACTAATAAATAACGGTTTAAGGAAGTTTCTTAATTGAAGAGAATTTGTAGATATACTCGTATTATTATAAATTATATGTTATTAAGAATTTTGTATGTTTAAGTTCAATTAGCACGTCTATTTAGAAGGTACTATAATTACCAGAGGCGGTAATTTATTGTTTTTATATCTAATTTATTATATTCTAATTTTATTTCTTAAAATTATATCTGCATCGTGTGACACTTAAAAATCAATCAATTGAAGGATACATTTAATTAATACAACACTTACATAACAACAACATATAAAAAAAACTAATTTAAACTCACCGAAACCACCAAAATCACTTCACTCAACACACTCCACAGAACAGTCTATTCGAGTATTTTTTTCAAAAGTCGACAAACTTTCAGTTCGTAAAACTCGTAAGGCAGCGTCCACACCGCGCAGCACCTTGTCCAATACTGAGCGTTCCACCCCCTTATACGTAACCGACCAGCATAACTTGAGACCCACGTTCGTACTGAACCAGAGCTTAGTATTCAGGTTTCGGTGGACAGTGAGGACGGAGAGGTCAAGTGGAAATGGATAAGAGTTATGCAAGTTTAGATGAATTTGCATTTGTGAGGTTCTAGGTTTTAATTAGTTGAGTCCGATAACTCGTTGCTAGCGAAGCAGGGATGTAAACTTTTAATATTAAACTAGAAGGTCATAACTCTGCTTTTTCAGCCAACGTCAAAACACGAAGCAGGTTTTCAATTCGTCAGGGAGTTTTTTTTTATGTATGTTCGGTGTGTTCACACACCCATTACTTACCTACTCGAAAAGGACTTTGGATAATTATATTTTAGTGGCTATATGACCACTTATGAGCGCAATTAAATTTTTCTTTGTATCTATATATGAAGCAATTAAAAATGTGGTGTTAAATTAGCGATTTAAAAAAATTATTTCGAAAAACATAATTGTTTTTCAAACATTTTTTCCAAGTAGAAAGTATGGTCTTTACCATACTTTCTAGTTGGTCCCATTATTATAAAATACAGTGGAAACTGGATAAGTGGAATCGCAAGGGACCGGCTGTTTAGTTCTGCTTATCCAGGTTTTCCATTTATCCAGTTTTCTACTTAACCAGGTTCAAATAAAACGTTTTTTCACTTACAGAGGCTCTTGCTAACAGAGGTTGTGGATGCTAGTAATGTCGCTTATATAGAGGTCACGTATAAATATATATGGTCAATAAAATATCAAGAATTAAGGAATCCTCTTTTATTAAATATGTATGTAGAGGTGTTGGTGTCCACTGCACTACTCTCTCTGCACATTTAAAAAAAAAACAAATCTATGCGTTTTTTAATCCATCTAACCATCCATTACTCTTAGAAAAATTATGAATATTAGCCTTTTTGCAAATTCTTCAGCTTTTTCTTTTATCATTGGTCCATTAACTGGTTTTTTTTTTCTTATACAAAATACGTAGTTAAAACACGAAACATAATGTCAACGAAACAAACTACCGTCCTTCTGACGTTTTATTAAAAATACAAATTTTATAACGCGGAGCTATTCCACTCATAGAGGTTTCGGAGACGGCTGCTTCCAGTTACAGAGGTAAAAATAAGAAATTTTCGAAAAATAGATTCCGCTTATAGAGTTCCCAAAATTCCACTTATAGAGGCAATTCGTTGCCAAGGGACTGGAACCGAGAACTTGGGTCCACTTACAGAGGTTTTCCACTAACCCAGGTTCCACTTATCCAGTTTCCACTGTATAACCTAACTTCGTATCGCTTACGTCGGTCAGTTTTTGTTAAAAAGTGATTATTTAGTTACTAACTTTTACTGTCAAAGTATTTCCATTATCTTAAAAAATATTTACCTGTATAATTTTTAGGAAGCGTTTGCTTTGTTTATATTTACTCAATATGACAAAGTGTCGGTGAGGTTAAATAGCTTTTAAAATAAATATAGGTACAGGGATCAACACGGATATGGAAGTTCAAAGCATACGGTCAGCATAAAAAAATGCTAACAACCACTGAATTTGAATGACCACTGAATGTCAAATTGCGTACTAAAATTGACAGCTACTTTTGATGTTGGTGGCTGTACGAATTCGGTTGTCAATTTGACACTTTGATTAAATCTGCACGACCTATTGAATTAAAAAAAAAACAAGCAATATTAGTGGGTTTTCAAATCTCTTTAAACGTTTTTTCTTTCTATTTGATACAATTGAGTTCATGTTTACCTTTTTCTTATCGTGATAAGTGTTGAAGTATTTAACGATATTAAATCATTGTATAAACAGTTACGTATTACGTGCTTTAAAAAAAAAAGCTGTGTTGTGATCAAATCTTTCGTTTCGATCCATGTGCTATTTCTGTAAATAGGTAGAAATCGATTAAATTTATAACCTGAAGAAAGAACAATAAAACAAATTACTATTATGTGACATAGAAAACTCCAGTGCGTCAACCTCAGTCCGACGGCTCGTAGCTCAAAAAAATATTGATTTAGGCAAAATAAACAAAAATATATGCAGTTCAAAAAAACAAATCGACGGTAAAATTGATTCGAATAACCATTCATAATCGTTAGATTTGGTATACAATGTGGGCCCTGTAACATAAGTAAAAAATTATAACATAGATTTTACTCGTTAAACCGAACAACATTTGTTCAGCAACTTTTAAAAAAAGTCAGTTTTCAAAATTTATCTCAAACAAATTAAATTGTATTTTCAATGTATGTCGTCCAACGTTGAAATTCCCTGAGCATTGACATAGCTGTCACTCTACTAATACCGGACAATTCGCAATACATTGCTTCTTTGTCTAAACTTTATTCTACAAAATGTCATTTAATACACGTTATTTTCAGAAGTTGCTTAACAAATGTTAAAAGGGACGAATCTATGTTTTAATTTATTGCTCTTGTTACAGGGCCCACCCGATATAATTATGTCTTTGCTGCATCACTCAAAATATCAACAGATAAGTGTCAAATATTTGTTTAAAATAATCCAACAGTGTAAGACTTTGAGCGAATGCTGCCAGCCCTTGGCCACCAGTTAAAAAGAATTCTAGTACTTGGACCCCACGGGCCCAGAGTCTCGACACCAAATGTTGTGAAGTGCCGAGACTGGTATGTGTTTTTTTTGGTGTACTGCCTTTTGGCCGAATTATGTTTCGTCAAATTTCATTTGGCAACCAACTTTTCGCCGAAGTTTTATTACGCAAACCAATCCTTGGCATAATTTTACTTCGTAATTTTTTTATTTCGCTACATTTTTATATTCCAAAATTTTATTATGTCAAATTTTATGTCGTTCTTGGTGCAGAGGCTGTCCATCGCGGTCCGCGCGGTAACGCGGCGAGCGTGTTGGGCACCTTTGCACCGGGAACGATTCGGGGCGGGCTTTTTGATTAGATAATATTTAGGTTTAGTTATTAGTTTTATTGTTTAATTTAATTTATTGTTATTTGTTAAATTTTATTAAATAGTTACCTTTAAAATCATAACATAACATTGAAATTTTATGTGGTAAATAATTGTGTAGGAAATGATATGCTAAGGCAAATAACATATCGTCAAATTTTATGTGGTAAATAATTGTGTAGCAAATGATTTGCTTAGTCAAATAACGATTCATCAAAAGCCATTTGGGCAAATTACCTACAACCATTGCTTACAGTATGATGATAGTGCAAAATAAAACACAAATATAAACCGAAAAAAATATTTTTTAATAAAAATCAATTTGTTGTACTTGTGATACGTATGTATGTGAGCAGATCCGACTCGGCCGGGTTAGGTTAGGTTAGTTTTTTTTTATATCCCTAAAAAACGCTCCTTTTGTTGTACTTGTGATACGTATGTATGTGAGCAGATCCGACTCGGCCGGGTTAGGTTAGGTTAGTTTTTTTTTATATCCCTAAAAAACGCTCCTTTTGTTGTACTTGTGATACGTATGTATGTGAACTGTAGGAATTCTAGCCGTCGGGATTACAGTCTTCGGGACGAAACTGCTCCCAGAGATAGGTAGGTTAGGGTTATTTTTTTTATGCACACACGCACATTTAACTATCAGCGATGATAACTCAAGAATGAAATGCTATTTTGAGCCACAAAGTATGTAAACAAAAGTACCCTCTAAATTTAGGTGCATGGTGCATCACCCTACCCGCTTAATGCAATAAAATTATACTGCAATTTGAACCTTGCATTCTAACAAACTAGGTTAGATTTCATAATGCCATTCAATATGTTGTTAAATCAAGGTATGCCAATCAATACATTTGACGAAAACATAATTGACATCTTATAAAAATCCCAGATAATAATTGGTCTAACAATAGTTTATCAAATCATTAATTGCGAAAAGATATCAGTGCGAAACGTTGAGTTGGGAAATGAAAATTTGACCAAATAAAAATATGGGATACGTAGTTCGGCGAGTTAAGAATTTGCTAAATAATTTTCGGCGAAACATTAGTAAACCGTTTTTTTTAAATAGAGATCTTAAACTTTCGTTCACATTTAGATAGAGAATTTGACTACTGAATGTCGAATTGCATACTAAAATTGACTGCTAGTTTTGACCCTCTTGTTAATTGAATTAATTTCCTAAATTTTCATCCTAACACTTTTAGATAGAGGACTGTGACACACCTCAATTCAAATCAAATAAAAGTTTTAATTCAATGCCCGCCGATTAAGCCCCGTTTGCACTGGGGCTGTGTGTCTTTGGGATAGATCAATATTTGAATTTAATTTTAGACTCGCAAAGCCTTTATCGGGGTGGTGTTCATTACAAATTACTTAAAGATGAACTGATAAATGAATCAGTTAACCCTTAATTTGACAAAATTGACGAAGGTCTCGTTATGGTAAAATAATGCGAAAAAATCTGGTTTGAAAAAAAATGGAAAAAGATGGTCAAGAAATTTGTTTACCCTGCCATACACTGCCAAATTAAGGGTTCAATAGCTTTCATATGTATGCCTTTAACAATGACCATCGTCATATAAACAGCATCAATATTCTCGTCTTTTCCCTAATTAATCATGGAGCTGGGAGGAAGATTTCAGGAAGATGGGGAAGTTTACCAGCCGGAAGAAGGTCACCAGGCATCGTGACAACTGAAGGAAGATTGTGGAGGAGGCGAAGACCCACAAAGGGTTGTAGCACCAGCGGAAAAAAAAGAAGATTCATCGAGCTGAAACATAGACGCAGAAGAAAGGTAAACACCATGACGCCTTCTAGAATTCTGGAAGAAAATATTGCAAATTCCGTGAACAGCATTTCGCACCAACGAGTCCATTCTTTACCAGCTTCATAAAACTGGTCTCTCTACCATATATTTACGAAGACTAATGATATTATAAGGTTCTATTATTGTTCCAAGGTGGTCTGGCCAAAACCCGTTTATACTGTATACCTTAAATAGCGCACCACTGTCAAATGCATGACACAGCAACAGGGGAATTATGACCCTGATGGTATTGAGGAGAAAGAAACACCTAACAAGTGGGGTTCCATGGCTCAAGAGGCCGGTACAAAAGCGACAGGTACAGTCATATAAGCAACGTCCTCGTATTAATACTTATTATTACACCCGTGTATACACAAAAAGGTTGATGAGTGGCGACCGCATACCAGAAAACGTGGCGTGAAGCCCTCAACAAGGTCAACAGACGACCTGGTTAGGATCGCGGGAAGCGATTGGACAAAGACAGCTCACGTCCGATCATTGTTGGTAGATTCAGGATTAAAGTGGAATAGCCATATTGAAGAACTGAGCAAGAAATTAGCAAAAGCATGCTTTGCAATCTCACGCTTAGCAAAAATGCTTGATGACCAATGTGTGAGAAATGCATACTTTGCTTACTTTCAATCACTCATCACCTATGGCATTGATTTGTGGGGACAGGCGGCAGATAGGCAAAGAATATTTGTATACCAAAAAAGGGCAATCAGGATAATGGCTAGGGTGCCATGGGATACACCTGCCCGCGACCTATTTCGTAAATTAAAAATTATAACATTTCCAGGGCTTTACATATTATTAGAGGTGGCAAAAGTTGTTCGTAGAAATTTCGACGAATATAAGAAACGTAGTTCGAATAGTCGCAATGGAAATAATCTCCTCCCAAACAGGCACAGACTGAAAAAGTCTGAACAATATGTATGGTACATAGGTCCCGAAATATATAATCAGTTGCCAAAAAACTGTAAGGAAATCGGAATAACAGACGATATATTTATAAGTAATTTAAAAGAATATCTAATAGATAATGCTTTCTACTCAGTGGATGAATTTCTAAACAAAAATAATTAAATCGATGTAATAATACTAATAATATGATATGTAATAATGATAAATTTGATGTAATGTAGTAAATGTAATAATAATGATTTATGTAAACCTTGAAATGTAAATAATTTGACTTGTAACTGTTGTCATCAATAAATAATTGAATTGAATTGAATTGAATATGGGTAGGCCTTTGTCCAGCAGTAGACATCTATCGTCTGACATGATAATGATACACAAAAAGAGGAACTTAAAACCTTAAGTAAGCGTTAGACACAATTTATGTGATTGTACAAAATAAATAAGTACACTCAAGAAGAAAGTGAAAATTGCGCCAGATTTAAAACATCCAATTAAATTTTAATCATTATAATGATTGAAGTCGAAAGCGGTTTTCGCCGCGCTCGCGTTACTTTTCAGTATTCGTTAGCGGGGGATGGGGCGCAAAGCTTAACCTTGGGGGAAGAACGTTCACTGGTAGAATAACCGATCGTTTCAACTGCGCGGTTCTAACGTCATTCGTGCTGGTCTCACGATTATTACCACAACGGCAAAGGAAGTTGCAAAAACGAATAAAATAATTAAATATCGTGTACTAGACGACGATATAAATACATAATTATATAGAAAATAAAAAACATCCATGACCGAGGAACAAATCGCCCGGTGACAAACAAAACTCACTAAAATTTCTGTCACTGCTCTTCTAAACCTCGTCTCTAGCAAGTAGATTGACACTAAGATACGAGCTTTGTTTTAAGTAGGTATATGTTATTTAGTGAGTTTTGGTTGTCAACAGACGAAATACTCAAGTTCACCGCACAAAATACAAATACAAATACTCTTTATTGCACATCTCAAACATCAGGAATATACAACACAACATGAGATACATTAAAATGTTTGCCGTTGTCGGCTCAGTAGGCAATACCATTTCGCCAACCGATTTGTCTACTGTAATCAAACTAAGATCAGACTTGGAAGTACCGTAACACTATTTGCTTAGACGGCAATGACGAAAAACGACACCCCTAAAACGCGGAATGCTTTCAGCCGATTACCTACGTAAATTTAACGCTTGATGACGCAGTTTCCTGTGACTGACTCCAGTATCGAGCTTGTCCTTTTCTGAACTCTTAAACTTTAATTCTTAAACTTAAATATTTTTGTGCATTGTACCTACTCTATTAAAATTACAGAGAAATTTTAATACCAAATGGCTCCGCTGTCGCATATGCTGTGGCCATGATAACGATTTTGGTGCTCTTAGCCGGATATTAGGGCTCTGAATGTCCCTGAGGAATCTAGGCTTAGGTCCTCAGTCGAGGGGATAATTTACACCTTATTACTTGAAAAAAATCTTTGTAAAGAGAGCCCACTGAATATTTTTACAAAAAATTACTAATATAATTCTCGTTTTATTTAAAATTATAAAATCTGTTCGCCTTACGATGCATATTACGAGTATCTTTCCAGCGCCAAGTACGATTAAAATCTTTATGTTACTCTAGTTTGCTTATCCAAAGGATTATGAAGGATAAGTTGATTTTCAATATGCAGATATCATACCACCCGATCCCTTTACACTAGTTATCTATGTAAATGGTCAATAAACATATTTTTGGTAACGTAAGGTCGGGTTCGGGTTACTTTAGCCCTACGGGCCCACCCATACAAACCTACTTCATTGAATTAGGAAATTAACACAACTAAATAAACACAACTAAATCCTATGACTAATTTAGGTTTTGAAGAGTTTCCCAACTTACTGCAATGGATTTAAATAGGTGGTCAATGTTACCCTCTAGAGTTAAAGTAGCCAATACGGTTATGATATCAACGGCTTCTTTCCTTATAATATCAGCCCAATGTTAGAAAGCCTCTGTGGTATTTTTGTCACCAACAAAGAAAATCAGCGTTGCGGTCTGCGGGCTGCAGCACAAATGCTGATCCCGGCCCTTTTTGCTTGCACACGGCTCAAATTTCTGATTTTTTTTTGTACGACTACTGTATTCGTGTGTGTGCAAATAAATATTACTTTATTTACAATGAAGCGAAAAATTTAAAAATGTAATGGTTCAGACAGGATTCGAACCTGCGTTTCCAACGGCTTTCCGGCTAACACGGGCGTCCTACCAACTGGACCCCCGAACCAGTTGTGAGAGCCATTGAATCTTTCAACCATTGCTTCAACATGCCTTAGGGTGGCATCGTAGCGCCATCTACCGTAAAGATTTAGATTTTGGTTCGGTGGTCCAGTTGGTAGGACGCCCGTGTTGGCCCGGAAAGCCGTTGGAAACGCAGGTTCGAATCCTGTCTGAACCATTAAATTTTTAATAGAGAGCGTCGTCCATTCGCGTCTCCATCTCAGTTACACCGATTTATAAAGTCAAATAAATTGAACCTGTTACTCGGTTTTAAGTAGGTACTCGTAAAGACATTACGCATAATGCCCAAAGTTCCGAGGGCTTTTAGTGACAACCAGAACTTTTGAAGCTTTAATATGAGAAGGATTCTCTGCTTTAATGTAAACTGTTTAATTTAAATAAGCGGTTAACTATTTAATGGTTTGTTTATACTCAGGATTTCGGATACTTAAATGGCTTAATGAACTTTAATTAGCTCAAAGCGATTGATGGGCGTGGCATTTGTCGTGGTTTTAGTGAATTTCAAGAATAATCTGTAGTCTGTCAATAGGCGTATAGACAATTTTCTTGAGGATGTCAATCCTGAGTCGATTCTATTTTTTATTACGATCAAAATAAATATCTATATGGGACTAACTACTCTTTGACTGTTCTAAAAGTCAGAAATGAATGACTGCCAAAGTTCAACATTCCCACGGAGCACTAAAACGCCCCATACAAATGGCCACCTACATGTGACGTCATTTGTGGATTGGGTACCAATATGTGTATGGAGACAATCAGTCATTTGCCATTTTCACCGTGGAAAAGTACGTTCAAGTTCATGGTTGTCATACAATCATTGTTACTTTTTTAATCATCAAGATTCCGAAAGCGATTTCAAAATTTATTTTCAAAAAACATTAAATTTTCGTACCTTTAAAGTCACTGTATTTAAAAAATATATGTATTTTTTTATCTTTGTTTCATGACATATTGCGCTAATTCTATGCACATAACCACACTATATGTTATAGCATTCAACATCAGTCTACACTCCTACGAGTATTGTCATTTTCAACACTAAGTACACAAAATGTTACGCTTTTTACATGTTTCGGGTCCATTTTCTCGTCCAAAAGGCATAACGGTAAAATTGAAAGTACCTAATACCCATCAACATATACTTTGCATTTAAAAATCAATTCCGCCGTAACCTTTATCCAGAGTAGACACATACGCCCCCAGCCCTCGCTGTAATACCCAGTGTATCTTTTCAGTTAGCGTCTCTGGCATGTTAATTGCGAGTATATCTTGGAAAGATTTTATGTATGGCCCTAAGATTCCAACAGATACCCCTACTAGGAACTTTAGG
This sequence comes from Apotomis capreana, assembly GCA_947623375.1. Classification (NCBI taxonomy): domain Eukaryota; kingdom Metazoa; phylum Arthropoda; class Insecta; order Lepidoptera; family Tortricidae; genus Apotomis; species Apotomis capreana. The sequence continues at coordinate 17,481,202 of OX392519.1, forward strand.
TACAAGAAATGTTACACTTTTATATGAATTGTTTCGGGTCCATTTTCTCGTCCAAAAGGCATACCGTTAAAATTGAAAGTACCTACCCATCAACATATTTTGCATTTAAAAATCAATTCCGCCATAACCATTATCCAGACACATGCGCCCCCAGCCCTCTCTGTATAAGCGCGCATTGTGATGGTCATAAATGAATTTGAACACCAATAGAATAATGTATCGCGAGCTGTCAAGGGATGATTCATTTCCTTGCGAAACGGGTTTGGTATTTTGTATGATATCGCCGTATAAAATCGGGTAATTTGTCGAGTGAAATATACACCTTTTTGTGGAGAAAAATCACCGATGGGGAAATGTTTCATTTGCTGTTTCTTCATGATAAAAACTCAATTATTGCTACTATCTGGTAAAATCTTTCATGCTTATACATTCCTAGGAGTACAGAATATCTAGACAAGGAATTTCAGATTTCGGGTATTTTGCTGTTTCTTTTTAAACAAGTGGCATTCAATCTAATAATAACTTTTTTTATCAAATTATCACATGATATAAAATATGTCCGGCTTTTGTTTTAGTTTAAAGAGTATTTTATGTAAAAGCCCCGACAGGGCCACATTGTAGTTCGGTGCAAATAATGGCCGCCCGCGCGCTCATATACGCTTAAATTGACGGCCAGCCCGTCCGCAATGCGTACACACTCATATTGAGAACAGAGACCAAAAGAGAATAGACCAGAGCCTGAATCATAAGTTTACAAAGTTACAAAACAACATTAACATTGTCTTTAAAAGTTTTCTTGTGAACGTGTCCACATAATGAGTCATAATTATAAATGCACTTCAAAACGAAATTATTACAAATATACAGGGTGATCAATCCAAATGGGTCAGTAGGGAGAAAACAAAAACTATAAGAGTTAGGGAAATCTGTTCTTCGGAATCATGGCTTCGATTTTAGATTTATTAAAAACTGCATTCATTTTTTTTTCCTATATCTCAAGCATAACCGGGAATCGAACCCGATTAAAATTGGGAAGAGGAGAAAAAAAAGTGTGTGTGTCAGCTCCGACGCACGACTGGAGTTTACTCTTCAGGCCAGGCGCGCACCACGATTTTTTTTTAGTCGCGCGATAATTTTGTCGCAGAAATAAGCGTACTTCTGGGTTTATGAAAATCGTGGTGCGCGCACTCTCATATAAAACCATATCTTGCATTTATGCGACAAAATTATCGCGCGACTAAAATCGTGGTGCGCGCCTGGCCTTAAGAACGATTATAAAATATATACTCAATACATTTATTGCACATAATGATTAGTAAATAGTTTAAGTATCACATTATGTACCCTGTTGGGTGCTGCAAACAAGAACAAGGTAGGCACTTACATAATATTAATATACGAGTATAATATACAGCAAAATTACAATATTTTACAAGGAAAATTTACTTCCGATTCATTTTTAACAAATTAGAGAGAGCATGAGTAGTAACTAAATAAGGAAGCGTGATGTAAAGCGCCCTCGAGCGGCTAGTTTAGTTACTACAGTCTGCAGTGCTACGGAAAAAAAACCGTATCTTACTTACTATGAAATCCATACAAAGATACGACCTTTCTACCGTAGTATCGCAATACTTTTTTTTTTTTAATCTATTAATTAAGGAGCTTTGATCATTTTTATGAACATGCCAGCTCCAGCAGGCCTAATACACAACATCATTCATCTAAAAGACATAGATAAATAAAAACATAAACCGTATAAACTTAAAAATAACATGTACACGAAAACAACTAAATTTGTATACACTATTTACTTAAAAAAAACTGTATACAAATTTAGCCGATTCCGATAAGGGTTCCGCCAATATTGAATTGAACATTACATTCAAGAATGATCTGGTAAGAGACCTAGCCATTTACATTAGACAAAAACAAACTTACAAAATCACCTTCCTTAAAAAATCCTTAAATAAATCCAAAATCTCCTTAACAACAACTCCAAACAGCGTTTTGAAGTTCTCCTCCCAACTTTCGGTAGAAAGCAAAATATCCTTCGTCTTCTCAACCAGCCTTTCAAAAGTAATACGTCTCTTCTTCTTGTCCTTATTTTGTCTTTGATCTTCCATATCAGCCCGCTCAATAGTAGGCTGATTGACCAATAGACACTCGGACCTCTTCACATCTGTTACTCTTTTTGACTTCCGCGGCTTACGAACCTCTTGTTGTGGCTCGCTCTCTAATCTGTACTGACTTACTGATCGCTGGCCCTCAGCCTGACAGACAGAATCTTCAGACTCTTTAGATTGTAACGGCTTCGACAAAACAGCATCTCTATATGACTTTCCAAAACTTAAGTCATTCTCAAAAACAGATGGCGCATCCTGACTACAAACATCCGTATCCTTTTTTTCCTTATTTTGCATATACAACCAAAAAGCCCGTTTATATATACATCCCTCAGCAGACATAATCCTGCGAATTTCTAACTCCTTCACAAAAACCGGGCACGACTTATCTAAGGCCATATGGCTGCCTTTACAATTAATGCATCTAAAAATAGTCGTTTCGCAATTGGCATGCTCCCCGCCGCATTTCGGACAAGTAACTTTAGTAGTAGGACAAAACCTGCTCAGATGACCGAACTTCCAACATATTGAACATTGGGTAACCGGGAAAGTGTACTGATTTACCTTAAATCGGCAACCGTAGGCATAAACATATGGCGGTAAAGAAGTTCCCTTAAAACACAGACGAATAGCTTCAGCCTTAACCCAACGCCCATCATGATCCAAACGGTTCAGTCTACATATTGACAAAATGTCTTCAGACCCTTCAATATTCTTTAAAAATTCGTCTTCCTCAACCTCCTACTCAACCTGCCTTATAATTCCATAAGTGCAGCATGCCATATTAGACCAATAAGAACGTCTCGTCTCATTGTTAAACTCCTGAGAAGCCAGAAGCTTCTCCGCATCATCCTTAGAGTTAAACTGTATGCGAACTTTACGTGGACCCATAAACTTGACGGATAAAATTTCTTTTATACCCTTAAATTGCAGCAACTTTGCCAAACCAATCTGTTTCGGTAAATCTTCTTTTGACACTATATAAACTTCAAATAGCTTGTCAGGCACACCGTCCGGCTCCAGCTGCGTTTTGGTGGTTGCTAAAACCCGCAAGCGTTTAGGTTTCCTGCCTATTGTGATAAAACTATCACTACAACCACAGCTTTCGTCGCTCAGACCACAAGCACGCTTCACCGCTATATGCCGCACATCCGACATGGACTCAGCGTCCGATACAATATCCGATTGACTCGGCCCTGCCTTATTATCAAACTCCACTTCAGATAGCCACGACGGAGCTGCCCGCTGCCCACATTCTAAAAGTGACGTATCACTCAGGACACCTCGACTTGACTCACTCATCGCAAAAACAGCGAAAAGGACTCTAAAACTGAATTATCTTATAAATAAAATAAAATTTGATAAAATTTTCAACCGTCGCCTTTGACAACCAAACGTCAATCCTCGCAATACTTATATTTTTGGAACGTATCTGCCGTGCTAATTTAAAAAGTCGTATCTCAGTATACGATCGGGGTAAAAATACGACTTCTTAATTTAGCAGGTTATGCGTTAAGCGTTATAGACTAAGCTTCCGATATAAAATGACCTTCACAGAGATGTTTATTTGATGAAATGTATTTTATATTTAGTTTAAAATGTCAATAAATATAATGCATATGGGTTGCCTAACAAATTTTAGTCCAGGGTATGTTTAGTTTAAAATTAAAAAAATTTTTTTTTACATTTCACCGATTTGATTATTAGATAAATTCATAATTAAATAATCTTTAATTTTATTTAATTTCAATTCAACAATCAGACCTTTTCAAAATGCTAGTAGGTATAGATTTACCTGTTTATACCTGGCTACCCAATAGTTGTGACGGGAAAAGAATAGGCAACCTAACGTTTGCATATTCTATGGGCTTCATACTTTCGATTGGTATAGAATTTATCTAATATTAATCAAACCGGTGAAATGTTTAAAACAATTTTTTTTATTATTAATTAAACATACCCTGGACTAAAATTTGTTAGGCAACCCATATGCAATATAATTATTGACATATTAAATTAAATATAAAATACATTTCATCAAATAAACATCTCGGTGAAGGTTATTTTATATCGGGACCTTAGTCTATAACGCTTAACGCATAACCTGCTAAATTACGAAGTCGTATTTTTACCCCGATCGTATACTGAGATACGACTTTTTAAATTAGCACGGCAGATACGTTCGATTTTACACCCCATATTTTTCATACCCCGGGCTTATATATGAAAATCGATTCTTAAGGAGTAAACTCCAAAAAAATGAAGATGTCAATCAATCCTATTTTTTATTGGCAAGAAATATCTGTATAAGAGTACAGTCATACATTTAGAGTGCTCTAAGAGTCTGAAATTGCTGATTGGTTCCTAAGAACAGATTTCCCTATCTCTTCTAGTTTTCGTTTTCTCCCTACTGACCCATTTGGATTGATCACCCGGTATATGCTACACAGGCTCTTCTGTATACTAGTAATACTGGTATATGCGAAGACCACCGAATATCAAACATTGCAGTATTCATATCCACCACAACGCAGCATAAATTTTTCAATACGAGTTCAAATTTAATTATTTTGACGCCACGGTTGGCGCAGTTTGTAGAGCACCTGCCTACTGAACCAGCGGTCCTGGGTTCGAATCCCAGCCAGGGCAATTATTTGTGTGATGAACTCGAATATTTCTGTTGCCATGGTTGTTCTATATATTTAAGTATATATTTCATATTTATCTATATATAAGTATGTATATCGTTGTCTAGTAACCATAACACAAGCCTTCTTGAGCTTACTTTGGGACTAGCTAGGTCGATTATGTGTGAGGTTGTCTGATATTATGTTTTTTTTTTTCCTTTTTTTGAGTTAGCCATTGTACATACAATTATCTTTTCTTTTATATTTATCTATAGTATTTAGTATTGTAATTATTGTAAATATATTGTCATGTATTTATTTAATTCAATTCAAAAATCGATGATCACTGATGTGTATGTTAAAGTAACCCCAGTTTACGGTGTACATGCGGAGTTCACTGATGCTTGGTCAGTGACAACCTCCCTGAAAGGACGATATACCCGACCGTTGTATATTTGACCCTAAACGTTTGCAATGTAGTGATAGGGTTGGTTCAAGGGTGCCATACTGTGTTCTCTTTACTATTTCAGGGTGGCGCATATATATCTGCTTTTTACTTGATCTTGAATTTTTTGTACAATTCTTCCCATATTTATCTTTGCGTAGCGAAATAATTGTGTTGTGGTCCGGAAGTAACGATAAAATATCTGTACCACTCTATTACTAACGAGTTTTGCAAAAGAGTTAGCCACAGTTGAGCTTACGTTCCGCTACAAAAAATATCGCAATTTTTTTACAGTGAGTGAAATACTACTCTGAATGAATTAAACTTGCATTAAAATGGAACGCATACAATTTCGCCTTCATAGTTCATTAACATTTTGTATGAATATTTATATTTTGATATAAATACGGCGCTGGCCCAAGCATTCATTTCCCGAGAAATAACGTTATTACTTCTACCACTTTTACTTTCAGTAAATCCTTCAGTGGTTCTTCAAACTTACATAAAACCCAACCAATGTATTATTATACATCGTATAATGTTACAGTACAGAACTGAAAATCGTCCAAGAAGCTAAAAGACTCATTGCTAAGTTACAGGCAATTCTATGGTTGAAAGAATAGAGGTTGAATTAGTGTGGGATGTACCAAGTTAACGACGATGATTGGCCACAGCCACGCCCCACTGATTTGCGAAAGTTTTTGGATTTTCCTTATCGAGACCGGGTTTTAGTTACAAGGATCAATAGACAAGTTGACCAACTTTTGTAAGGACATTATTGTCCGTTAACGTGATTTGGTGAAGATAATACAGGTATAATCAATTGTATACTTCATGTTAATGTTTCAGAGAATCTACACGTCCCGATTTGGGAGGAGGTAATACGTCTCATAGCCCATTGAAGCAAGGTTAACTCAAGCAGATTTCTCAAAGGGATAGATTTGCCTTTGAATATTCAACTGTCGTATTCGCACGCTTACTAAATACCTTGAGATAATACTGTTACTGAATCGACGAGCTAAATCTTCGGCCCTGCAGATTTTTTCCAACTGACAATACGAATTGGATTCAAATGTATGTTCGATGGTCGATCGTCGAAAAATTAAAAAAAAATTATAATCATAATCAATCTATTATTTTCAAGATATGACACAAATTAGGTTGGCAAATGAGGTTAGCTTAGCATGTTCTGCCAGTACGGTTTAGAAATATAAATATAAATATAAATATTTCACTTACAACGACGTTTGCTGCCTCTACGACAATGTGATTGTGGTTGGCATCGTGGAAGTAAAAGGGGACTTATTGGAAGAAGATATTTTGACATATTTATAAATAATGTAATTGTAATTTTGATACATTTTATTAAACCTTCTTTTGTTGCGGTGCGGTGTGTATAATGTTTATTAGATAGGTATTGAATTTTAAACTCATATATTAAGTGTAATTGTGACATTTTAGTAAACACAAATCAGGTACCTATTTATATTGAAATTATAACTATAGTACTCTAAATGCGTGTCAAGTATGTTTTTATTTTTTATATATGGGCACTTTTCAAAGATAATTTTGCGTAAGTACCAGTTTCTGGTGGAAAGTGACTACAATAAAATTTATATACCAGCTTTTGTACCACATTTTTAAGCAAAATAAAGAAGATATTTGTATTAAAATACTTAAACGGGTTTACTCACGTCGTCGTAGAAGTCGAAAATCAGGATACCCGGGGTTCTGCAGTGACGGAACATTCACTGAATTCGGATACGTCTCACTATATTCGGTTCGATAAGGTAACTGTGCTGGCGAGAGAAAAGTTTTCCATTCCGCGGAAAGTACGGGAGGCTATCGAAATTAGTCGTCATCCGAATTTTAACCGAGATTGTGGATGGTCAGTGCCCCCTAGTTGGAGGACGGTTTTGGATACTACATCGGTGGTTAGAGTGGACGAGACCTTAGCAAATGACGTAGGGAGTGTTGTGTGCAACCCGACAATTGGCATTGTGCGTGATGATGAGGGTAGTTTTGCGCCTCCGCCGGTGACACCCGCGTCGAGCAGCCGCGCGGACAGGGCGCATGCCCGCAGTGTTCGATTGGCCGCCGCCGCGACTGATCGTCTCTCCTGATGATGAATCGCGTACCGATTCGAAACATGTCGAGCGTTATTCGACTTCTACGACGTGAGTAAACCCGTTTAAGTATTTTAATATGTCTGAGACTCACGATAGTTTTCTATGTAAGATATTTGTATTTATATTTGAAGGATGTCTTACACTTAGGGTGAATGATTTGCCTTCAACGAGATATGTACATACACTTTCCATGAGGTAACGCAGCCGTCGTCAACGACAGCGTAAACGACTTGTATGGATAATAGGGCAGTACCCCTAGCAGCTACTTTGTAGAACTTATTCTACATACAAATCGTGCTTCCCTTGCAACCATACAAACTTTTTTGTTTCGTTGTTTATTTGTTTATTAATTAAAGTATACAACTTAAATATATACAATTCCCTGCAAAACTGTTTGTACAGTTTGTCTGCTAGGGTGTTGCTTATTTTCTAACATCGTACTCTCACCCCCTCATTCTGTTCTAGGACCCGAAAAAACGTCACTGATTTTTTATTTATTTTTTTTATTCAGTTTTAGGGGTCGCTACCGGCAAGTGAAAAATCTGAAAAAGATATGAAAAGAAAAAGTTTTTTTCTTTGTATAATAATACTTACAGAACGTACATAATTGTATTAAAAAAAATATGGAAAAAAATTATCTAGTTCAATATGAACTACCAAATTTTTTTACTGATACACAGAATAATTCACTTGATATATAACTAGATTGATACATTAGGTTATTCAAACAATATCACTGCAAAAAAAATAAAAATAAAACTATGTGAACCGAGTTTTATTAACATTTATCTCGGATTTTTAATGGGCGGTAGCGACCCCTAAAACTGAATGAAAAATAAATAAAAAATCAGTGATGTTTTTTCGGGCCCTAGAACAGAATGAGGGGGTGAGAGTACGGGGTTAGAAAATAAGCAACACCCTATTGTCTGCAGGTGTGAGTACAATAATTTCAACCAAGGTTATTGCTAAACACTTGAGTGACACTTTGAATAGACAACTTTATCACTCAAGTGTCTGCAATAGATGCTTGTTTAAGTATTTTTTTAAATTTGGACTTATTTGGCTCACTGTCTTTTTCTAGACAGAACTGTATCACCCATAAGCCACTTCAAGCAAATAGCAATCTGTTTTCTGCGAAAACACGTAATTTCTAGATCGCTGAATGAACGCCAGACACAAAAAACTCATTTAATGTAATCTCCTGTCATTTAACAACGAAATGTATTAAGTATGTGTGGAGATGCGTGAGATGTATTACGTTTTTCTTCTGAGCGTCAACCCATTGCTCGCACCATATTTCACACAAGTTATTTCCCCGATGTCTAGGGCCTAATTCGATGACGCATTGCCATATTCTGCCTAATATGAGCATCTTTCAAAAAGTGTTGTCAGTTATTATAAAAACGGGTCAAAAATAAAAAATAAATTCCAAAAATAGTAGTACTTGAAGTATTTTTTCAGTACCTAAATTGATTTTTTAGGCTCATCTTACTCAGAATCGTTTGTACAGTCGAACCTCATACAAGAAGAAACTGCCTCGAAATTTTGTATTTTCATACAAAGCTGTCTATTTTTCCAGTGCATCACAATCATAGAAAAAACATAAATCCAAAACGTGACGATCTGGAATGGATATTTTGGGACACTATTTATCTGGTAAAAGTAAGTGCTAACTGGCAGACAGACGGATAACAAAGTAATCCTATAAAGGTTCCGTTTTCATCGGTTGAGGTTACGGAACCCTAAAAATCCATATGAATCTATGCATGTCCCATATAATAACACTGATATTATTATAAAGGCGAAAGTTTGTGTGAGCGTGTTTATGTTTGTTACTTCTTCACGTTCAAAGGGCTGGACCAATTTTGATTAATTTTGGGAAGAAGGCAGGTGACAACCAAAATTAACACATAGGCTACTTTTATCCCTAATAATTAAGTGAAGTGTTCCTGTGATATGAGCGGGAAAAACCGCGCGGCGCAACACCAAAATCGTTTTAAATTGGCGATATCGCAAGACTCCATTGAATTTGGCCCCTGAATTGTCGGAAAACAATCTGCGGCCCCCGGGGATGCTAGGGCAGGACTCGGATGGCTGGGATTATACGCTTATTTGTTTTTATCCCACACAAAAGTATTTAGGTACCTACTGCGTGCGTATATCTGTTCGAGCGATGCGGAACTGGTCAGACCAACGTATTGGGCTGCCAGTTTATATATTTTTTTCCCGAGAATATCCGACACGAGCCAAGTAAGTCCAAATTTAAAAAGTTCTTAAAAAACACCGATTTTGAGTGATAAAGTTGTCTATTCAAAGTGTCACTCAGCAATAACCTTTATTAAAATTATTGTATTTATAGAGACTCGCACCGGCAGACAAACAGTTCTGCAAGAAACTGTATATATTTAAGTTGTATATTTTAATAAATAAATAATAATAATAACGAGGCCTTTTCCCATCTACTTTGCCGGTCACGATGAGCCCGAGGTTGCCACCGTCTTTTCTTGCGATTAAACATAGTTACACTGTAGTAAAATCTCACAGCTCACAACACTGTTCTTAAAATAGAAGAAAAATCCCACTGGTATGCGCCCTGGGTTTGATAAATGAAGCCTCGAGAGAGTATCTTTAAAAATCTTTCAACGTATGTCGACGTCCGATACAATTTCTATACTTAAGTCCCTGAGTAACGCAAAGTCATTGAATCTCTTTGTACTTCGATGCTAACATTAGTGTTTGATTGATCTGACAGAAAACCAGCTCCGTGGGCATTGTTATACCTAGCATCTAGCAAAGCCAACAGCATTGCCGAGTGGAGACCATTTCGTATGCACATCTCTTATGTACACTATCTTTAGTGCTTATCTAATAATTGTGAATTGTTATGATGTGTTATCTTGAATAAAGCTTTTTCTATGCTATTTTATTCTATCTGAGTTTCTTAGGGCGCTCACCGCGAGCATTTGCCTGTATAATTGTGAGTGTGATTATGTGTATATTTGTTACTGCTTCACGCTCAAACGGGTGGACCAATTTTGATAAATTTTGGTATAAAGGTAGCTGATACCCTGTATTAACTCATAGGCTGCTGTTTATCCCGAAAAAGAATAGTGTTATGAGCCCGTGAGATGAGCGGGTAACACCGCGCGGTGCAGCAAGTATAACAATAAGTGACAGAGAATAAACTACTACATTATAGGCGAATCCTCGCGGTGAGGGCCCTTAGGTAAATAAATAGAACTAGTTTTAGATGCCGTTTAAATTCTAAAAATAAATTTTATTTTCACAAGTGTTTTAAGTTTCGTTTTCTCAAACATGTAATGAAATGTCGTCATAACGTGCATTATAACAGGCTTCGATGTATGTATCACGTTTCGGGTGGAACAACTCGAGAGAACTGTAAAGGAATTTGATACAAAATTTAAGGCCTAGACCTACGAGTATATATTCTTTTTGTACTACGGCGGCAAACATATTTTTCCTGATATTTTTTTTTACCATAAAGCGGCCACTAATCAGTGACGTATAAAGTCTCACTAGCCGGAGTGTCGTAGCTTGTATTCTAATACCATGGCAACATCGTTCCGTTGTTAGAATGTAGACTTGTGTTTACTTACTAACCTAAATTTGGAATACACATTGTGTTCGCTATTATTTAACCGCATATTGTATTCAAGCCGTTTCAATTTATTTGACGACCAATTGCGGAAATGCATTGAAAGGTCAGGGTGCACTGTAGTGCCTTGGGCCAAGTTTGTATTGTAACGACTTCCTTCCGGTTGTAATAGTAGCAATCCATTTTTACTCAAGGTTATGTTTACTACTATCAATATTAAAATTGATTATACTTTGTAGAGCGAGTACACAATACACATTGGGAGCTTTCAAACGCGCGTTTTGAGAACCAGTAAGTAGTTCTGTTGATGTGTAAACATGCAAGCGCGCGCTTCTGGTGAAGCGTGCGTCAAACGCGCGTTCACATATTTCCGTACGAACGCGCGTCAGCCGCGCGCTTCGAGATACATGCGCCGCCATTTTGTCGTACATTTGATAGCGCGCTTTCGTGTAGAGTAGCTCCCGCTCTAACGCTCCCTGAACGCCGTGCTGAACGCGGTGTGTGTACGCTATCAACGCAGTGCCGAGCGCCCAATGTGTACCCGCTCTAAGTAATGAATCAATAGGTTTCTAAATTATCAAGTCCTCGAATAATATAAATTATTAACCAACCAACGTAAGCGTTTCCGTCCCAGCTTCGCCAAAAAAGCTTCCGGATATATGGATGTCCAGATGCTTTCCGGCTGTTCTCGCCTAAAGGTCGCAATTCTCAACTGATTCTAATGAAATTTTGTGAGTGGTTTGTATAAATATATACATATATTTTGTATAGCCGAACAAGTGACGGCTTTTCCCCCGGGATAGTGGCGCTACAAACAGCTTTCATATGGCAATAATGTGCATACGTCATATATTTGTATTATAAAATAGTAGCAATTTGTCACCAATTTCAAAACATTGTTTACCGGAATGCTGCTTAAAATCCTTCGTTCTTCTTCTGAAATAAATACTGATAGTATTTAAAAAAAATGTCTTTCGTCACTGTGGATAGTTTGGCTTTTAATATGCGAAAATTACTCGAAATTTTTAGTCCTGTTTCCTTTTAGTTGGCATCAGTGACATTCACATACTTTCAACGTCAGTTACCAAGAATTTGTCGTTGCCAGTGAAATAAATTAGAACCACTAAAAATCCTCAATATGGTGTGAGCTAAAAAACAACTTATTGGGCTGTAGATTCAGTTTTTTTTTTAAAGGGCTGAGATATGGCGGGTTGAACGACAAAAAAAAACAATTTCAGTAATTTCTAAACTTTGGGAGGTTCACAGCTATTAGGTTAGCTTACCTACGTGCAATACAGTATTGAATACAAGATCAATAAAAGTTTACAAAAGAAGACAAATACAATTTATAAATAACGGTAGACAACAGCTGGTTTTAGCGTTAAAAAGCGATCTCTTCCACGTAACCTTTGAGTAGTGAAATTTTACTTTACTTTATTCGTATCTGCATTTAGAAGCGAAAAATCTCCCAGCAATAACAAGATTTTATTCAACGCCGCATCAACATGTCATCAGCGAAACATATTTAAATCCCACGTTTCAAATCTTCCGTGCACTGGCGTGAGCTAAACCGTGCCTACACGTTGTGCGGCTGTTTCGGCGCTCAAGAGCACTGGATTGCGAAATAAATATACACCAGATAAATTCGTTCGCTTTTATTTCGCGTATTGGAAATCAAAAAGCGAAAACTGGATTCCGAACTGCGTTAGAAGTTTGGATTGAATTGTGAATATCATGTAGCAGAATGTGGTAAATATGGTCAAATCGTTTAAATCTGCTTTTTGTAATCTGCCTGTAACTGAAACACAAATCTATCTATCTAAAAACCACAGACGTTCACTGCTGCATATAGGACTCCCCGTGATTTGCCAAAAAGTGTGAGCCCGTGCAGACCGCATCCATTGATTATGTGTGTATGATACTACCCTGACGAGGTCCATCTAGTCGGGGGCCGACCCACGCTGCGCTTTCCTATACGTGGTCGCCACTCTATGACTTTGCTGCCCCAACGGCCGTCCATTCTCCGGGCTACATGGCCTGCCCATTGCCACTTCAACCGTGCAATCTTGTCAGCTATGTCGGTTACCTTGGTTCTTCTGCGGATATCCTCATTTCTGATTCTATCGCGCAAAGAAACTCCGAGCATAGCCGTTTCCATTGCACGTTGCGTGACTCTCAGCCGGCTTATGAGTCCCATTGTGAACGACCATGTCTCAGTTCCGTAGGTCATCACTGGCAACACGCACGGTTCGAAGACTTTCGTCTTCAGAAAAACAAAATCATACTGATATTATGAAGCATAAAAGAAAGTAACGTAACCAGAAAAGCGTTAAGCATGAATGTGGACGGATATTCAAGAAGAGGAAGGCCAAAGAAAAGATGGATGGGTTGTGTGAAAGATGATATGAATAAGAAGGAAGTATACCTACGACGAGATGACGAGTAATAGGGAAGAATGGGGGAAGAAAACATGATGCGAACCCAAATAAATGGGATAAGGGCAAGCGAATGATGACTGATATTATGAAGCATGCCACGATCGGTGCCGTTCTAGAGGTTTTTGCCGAACGGATCGCGGCAGCAGTGAGCGGCGGGAACAAATGTGTCGGCGACTAGGAATGTCGGTACCGCGTATTGGTTCTTTACATACCTAGTGCGGTATATACTGAGCCAGCGGCCCCGGGTTCGAATCCCGGCCAGGGCAAATATCTGTGTGATGAACTCATGGTTGTTCTATGTATTTAATTATATACTTATCTATATACGTATGTATATCATCGTCTACCCATAACACAAGCCTTCTTTTAGTGCTTAATTCGGGAATAGATCGATTTGTGTGAGGTTGAGGTTGTCTGATATTTATTAATTTCTTATTAATTTAGGGTGAATCCAGACGAGCATACTTTTGAGACGCGTAATTTCGGTCGCCCCATACGTCACGTGATCACACTAGGTATGGCGTGACCGAAATAACGCGAATCAAATTACGCTCGTCTGGCTTCACTCTTATTTTATAAGTATGTGACCTGGGGCTTTACGAATTACCACTCGTGGTTTGTCTAAAGTTTTAGGTACGTCTTGCCTTAGCCAGGAAGTGTGATTGTCTCCCCTCCCAGGAAGTGACGTAAAGTTTTACACAGTGACGCAATTCAAACAAAGCTCATTATTATTTATCATTACGTCGAAAAGTCGACAAAAGGACCCACCATTGTCCAACTTTCAATACCTTATCACTATTAAAACCAAAAGGTGACACCTCGTCAAACATTCACAAAGGACTTCTATTGGCACTGCAAATGAATTAAGGCTTAAATTAGGTTGTCCGAAATCTTCGATTGTTTCGTTTTCATTTTGAATTGAGGATTCAGGAAGACTCGCGAAGTCGTGGACAATCGATCATTATTCAGCATCTATAGCACAACTGTGACATGCGACTCTTTCTCGCACGAGTAGTAATTACCTATCTCTTTCATCGCTGTCGTGCGAGAGAGTGACGGGTGATGATGTCGCGCGACAACAGTCGAATCGTAGTTGTACTAGGTTGTGGAGGTGTATTCTGGGTCGTTTTGTAAATTGGAAGTGTAAATCAATAAGCATTTCATTCATGTTTAACGGCCGGCAACAGAGGGCATGCTAAATACATATTTGTGTTGGAATTGTATAGAAAACGAGTGCTGGGACCACACCCTACCCAGGTAGCAAATAGGCTGCTTGTATAATTATATAAGAGCTTATACAGCCATTATAACTAATTTAATCGGGATCGGTTGAAAAATGACACCTGTAGCCGAAAACATCCAGAAATCCAGCAAAGTGAACATCCGAAATTCGAACATAAAAATAATTTTGGCAAAGCCGAAACGGACACACTTCGCACTGACCGACCAGTGAGAATAATTGTTCTTAACGCATTTACTGCACACTGATTAAAAATGTTACCATGTTAACATACATAAAATATATCTGAGAAAGAAAAACATTCCTTCATTCCTAAATCAAAACGAGACTTCTAAATTCAAAACGTAACATCACATTCACGTGTTGAATGTGATGTTACGTTCATGGTTTCGAAGAGAGAAGGGGTCCCTTCGCTCGCGATTCAGTCCCATTTTGTTTTAATAATGTGTGAACATCATGTAAGTTGAAATCAATATCAACAATCAATAAACATTAGTTGACAGTTTCTTTTTTTTATGAGCCTATTATGTCCCACAGCTGGGCAAAGGCCTCCCTCTCTATCATTTATTAAAAGACTGGTCAGATACAGCTGAACGCGACGGATGGAAAAAGTTTCTTATCAAAAACATTTTCTGCTTTACACTTTGGATACCGTATCTTACCTATAATTATGTTTGGCAATATTAAATTTAGTCTCAAAAGCACTTAACAGTCTTCAGATAATTACTACCTCCCACACAAGTGTCCACCTACTTTAAGAAGATTGAAACATTACACTTTTCCCTGTTCCCTGAACCACTCTCTAATTTTCCTCAGACTTAAAATATCTTTTACGGTACGAAAACCGCAATCATAATAACGCTTTACCGCGGACGGCAAGAAACATGCACAATTTGACCAAATGGGCGGAATTAAATAAACAGCGCGCGTATACCGGGAGATTGTGCAATCTACCCAGAGACAGGTTTGTTGTCTTACTTAGGCCTTACTTTATTTTCTGTTAGTATCTAATTGTGTGCTCCCTGCTCCTTCTGCTGCACCTACTATATTAAGCTAAATTTGTCATCAATTTCACTACCCAAAGGTTGTCTGGAAGAGATCGCTCTTTGGCGATAAGACCGCCTGTTGTCTACCGTTATTTATAAAATTGTATTTATCTTGTTTCCTTTTGTAAACTTTTATTGGTGTGCAATAATTGTTGTTGTTAAGCCGCTCGCCCATGGTGACTTTTTGTAGCGATGCTGTCGCGCGTTCGCATAGATACAGTCGCGATACGGTCGCTAGCTGTGTGCCCTCGCCCACATAACACGATTCAGTCGCGATGCAAACGCGATACCATCGCGTTTCTGTCGCGATACCGTCGCGCTTCCGTTTCGATCCTAACGCGATACCGCGCTTCTGTCGCGATGCAAACGCGATTCAGTTACGGCACCAGAATTCCTGCGATCGCTACAGTTGCAAGATGGACTCCGTTGAAGCAACATTAGTCACGTTGTCTTTGATGCTTTTACGTAAGCAGATGAAGCGTGGGCAATGAAGGCAAACGACCGAATTCGACCAAATAGGCGGAATTAAATAAACAGCGCGCGTATACCGGGGGATTGTGCAATCTGCCCGGCGCAGTTTGTAAGCACTTGCCTACTGAGTCGGCGGTCCCGGGTTCGAATCCCGGCCAGGGCAAATATTTGAGTGATGAACTCGAATATTTGTACTTGGGTCATGGTTGTTCTATGTATTTAAGTATATATTTATCTATATAAGCATGTATATCGTCGTCTACATGACGTCGTCATAACACAAGCCTTCTTGAGCTTAACTTGGGTCTAGATCGATTTGTGTGAGGTTGTCTGAATAATATAATACTATAACCAACGTTTTCTCAGTTGTCGTTTTTTCACTTTTGCCAATTTTAAGATTTAAAAAAAAATACTATAGCACCTAGAGACATAATTCTTTCGGGTGCGGTTCAATTTGCATAAAAACTTTTAGCATATTTTCATTTAACTACTTTCAAAATGCATAATAAACACATTGCATAAAAACAAAATTCATAATTTTGTCAAGCATAATATTTAAACATCATAACCATTAATAATCATAATAACATTCGTTATAATGTTCATAAGTCATAATGTCACTTGGTATAACATTCATTCAGAATAATTATGAAAACTCATAAAAACACTTAAAATAATTATCAAGTTGCATAAATAGCATACCTATCAAATAAGTCCTGAATAAAAAGTTGTTGTGAGCACTGAAATTGGTAGGTTATGGTTTTTTTTACCCTAAAAACGAAACTGCTCCAAGAGATAGGTAGGTTAGGGTTTTTTTACCCTAAAAAGGAAACTGCTCCAAGAGAGAGGTAGGTTAGGGTTTTTTTTTATGACCCTTGCAACGAAACTGCTCCCAGAGATAGGAAGGTTAGGGTTTTGTGCCCTGAAAACGAAACTGCTCCGAGAAATAGGTAGGTTAGGGTTATTTTTTTTATGACCCTAAAAATGAAACTGCTCCAACAGATGGGATCACCTCTAGTGGAATAAAAATTCTTGTCATAAATTCGATTGTCATAACTCATTTCGCATAATGGCTTTGCTCATAGATGTTATTTGTCATAAATTGTTATTTGCATACAATTTTTACGTCATAGTTGTTGTTCGGCAGGTTGTTCATAAGCATAATTTAGTATGGCACAAAATTTCAAATCATATTATTGAATGTCATAATAATGGATAGTACGAAGAAGAGCAACGCATAAATTATGGCTTTCATAATTATTAATGGCAATAGACATTATATAGTATAAGTTATATGACATGTACCAAAAATATAACATTTGAAATAATGATACAAAACTTACATAAGCAGGAAAACAAAAAGGGGGGACGGGGGGGCGAAGCCCCCCACAAGGGGGCTCGGGGGGCTAAGCCCCCCGCATTAAGAAATCCTTCTCCACACTGACCTCTTAGTTGTAGGTCAGGTTAGGTTAGAATTGTGAACCTATAAATACGAACATCGGCCAGAAAAGTAGGTTAGGTTAAGTTAGGTTAGTTGTAGGTTAGGTTAGGTTAGAACTGTGAACCTATGAATACGAACATCGGCCAGAAAAGTAGGTTAGGTTAGGTTAGGTTAAAAAAGCGCATGATATGTAGATTATGTAGGT
The DNA here is from genome assembly GCA_947623375.1 of Apotomis capreana. Classification (NCBI taxonomy): domain Eukaryota; kingdom Metazoa; phylum Arthropoda; class Insecta; order Lepidoptera; family Tortricidae; genus Apotomis; species Apotomis capreana. The sequence goes on from OX392519.1 coordinate 17,498,983, forward strand.
TGATCAGGGAAAAAATAAATAATTAACATACTTTATTTATAAATGAAATATACATACGCATCGTAAAATAGAAGTGACTCATTACACTAATTTCAAATTAACAAAATATATTTATTATGGAGATTGGTATGTATGTTGTTCAGTATTATGCGCCAAAATATGATATGCATAAAAACATTATGGCGTTAAAAGATTATGATTTAGGTTCATATGCTCCAAAAGTATATGGCATTCCTTACTTATGCGTACAGACATTATGGTCATAAAATGTATGCGGATCAATTAATGCCTAACACACTTATGCGGAAAGATTTTTATGACAAAAGTGGTTATGCACACCGACATTATGGCTTAAAAATTTATGCAACCCAATATGGAACCCCAACAGATAGGTAGGTTAGGGTTTTTTTTTATAACCCTAAAAACGAAACTGCTCCCAGAGATAGGTAGGTTAGGGTTTTTTTTTATGACCCTTAAAAGGTACCTGCTCCTAATTTGGCTCGGCAATGGGGAAGAATGAATAAGAAAAAAATATTATATTTTTTGGATGTATTTATTTAGGCAAAATTTATGCTTTAAGTTATTATGAAAAAAGTATGATATGACAATGGTATAGTATACAAAGTGACTATTATGCTATTAGTCTATTATGCAATTAAACTATTATAATTTTCTAAATTATGCAATTCGTTTGTATGCATTTTGTTTTTATGCTATATGATCACTTATGCAGGCAGAAAATTCGCAAATTGTTGTTATGCAAAACATTACACACCCAATTCTTTCACTAAAAGATAGCTGATGTTCTGTAGTATTAGATATCAACAAAGTGGGATTTCCCTAAAACAGTCGCATGTATTCTATTGCCGCTATAACAACAAATACTAAAAATAAAATACAATAAATATTTAAGGGGGGCTCCCATACAACAAACTTGTTATAGATTATGGTACGGAACCCTTCATGCGCGAGTCGGCATTTGCAATTTTTTTTATTTTTTTTTATTTTGATTATTTTTAAATTAGGTACATATATGATTCAGCCAAATTGACTGTAGCTTAGTTTTGAATTTTAACTTTAAGGTTTAGTTTGAATGCCTGTATCCCTTTCTCCAAGTTAATAAAATGTAGATAAAGAAAGAAATACGGCCGAGCAGAACGCTCACCCTGTGCAATCAAGTCGAAACAAGATTGTCGGCGATCTTAGATAATTATCATCTTCATCGCGATAGGCTCCGACATTGTCTCGTGATACAGAAAATTGTCGCATGTTTCTATTTTCTTTGTTACTTAAAAAATAAAGGAATCGGGCCGTATCATTTGGGCCAATTTTTATTTTGTTGTCGATTTTGTTTTCTCAGATTTCAATCAAAGGTAAAGTTTTTTGTCCACCATGGTAAGCCCAATATCACGCTATGTCCTACAGATTTTGCTCCGTTAAGTTACACACGGAAACGTAACTAAACTTCGTATTTTGTACAAAACTAGAGCACTTGAAGGTTTCGTTTTATTGCCTGTATTGTATGTTTTAACGAATGAAGTATTTTCAGATTTTCAAAGAATATTTGATTAGACATTTACAACAATAGATTCAATTATTAGAAATCTAAATACTTAATTGTTGTAAATCGGCCAACTTGCAATTCCTTGTCTTAAAAAACCATTTTCACATGAACAAAATGAAACTAAAGTTAATAATAAGCTAAAGCATTCCACTGAAATAATTCCTCGACCTTTCGCCGCAAATAACGGTAAAATTCACAACATTCAGGCAGTTCAAAGAGCTCTGGTTTTCTTAAGGAAATGTCAGTAAAATTGAAGTTGATTTTTGTAGGTTGCATCGAAAACGATGGCTGTGACTTGGCTCAAAATTTCCATCTCTACATGAGCTTCTTTGAAACGGTGTTTGATATACCTTCTACCAACATTGAAGTTTTGTGTTTTTTTTATGTACAGTCGCCATCATACATATCGTAACATAATATAAGGCGTCCATAAATATCTAAACATGTACTGTAACGCCCAGTCGATAAGAGTCGTGTTCGGATATGTATGAACGCCTTATATGCTGCGATGTATCTGATGGCGACTGATTCTATTACAGATTTTACGTCACCCCTTTTCTTGGCAAAATAAATGAGAAGTCCGAATTTCAAGCCTCGTTATTATCAAGTAATTAAAACAATAAGAATTAAAAAATAATAATACAAAAAGTTGATTACATTCAATGTATGATACATTGCCAGGAAAAGGGCTAGGCCGTAAGTGGGGTTTTCTGCCCGCTACGCGCTATACGGGGTGAAAATCTCACTTCCTGGCCATGGCGACATGTAAATCTTTAGACAAACCACGGATGGTAATTCGGAAAGCTCCAGATCGCATATTTAAGGACATACACAGACACCTGCGATCTGGGAATTTCACGAATTTACCGCCCTAGGAGCGTAATGTCCTATTTTCAATCCCTGTTGATTTTGGAGTATGTTTTTATTGTTTTTCCGTGGCGACAGGGGTACGGTGGATTACTTTACCGCTTTAAACAGTTAGACTCTTACTATAAGAAAACAAAAGCACAAATTCATCTTTGTAACAAACCTGCGATCTGGGACATTCACCACTTCACCGCCCTAGGTAAGTAATGTACTATTTTTCTTCTTGTGTACAGAGCAAATGCCTCTTCAAAATTATGAAACACACTTGTAATTCTAAATTGAGAACAAGTAGAAGTCCTTGATACAACTTCGTGGATCTGAGTGTTTCGATATTATTCGAGTTTCTTGGTTTATTATTCCAAGTTATTATTTATGAGTATCATCTTTCAATGGAAGTTTACTAATTACGATTCAACGTTAACAATACGGTCAAAATTGGTTTTGATTTATTTCTAAATTGAGATCTGGCTTTTGAGATGATACTTACTTACTCGCTGAAGTAAGTACTTAAGTAAGTAGACATTTCTAACATTTATCAAAAAATTTGAAAATGACAATCTAAATACATATACTCGTATAGATTAGGTTAGGTTTGTGTTATTGTTAAAAATTCTAGGTTAATTCTAATTATTCATTCTAGGTTTATGGCTCGGTGTGAGACAGAGGATCCCTATAATAAGTTAGTAATGTTGATATATACCTCTCTTTCTCACGCATTAAAATATGTCCCACCTTATTTGGCTAAGGATTGTATAGCTGCCTTGGAGGGTCCGCTGTTGTTTATTTATAACCTCGCACTTCAAACTGGGGTTTATCCGTCCTGTTGGAAGAAATCCAGGGTTACGCCCGTGCCCAAGGGCAGAGTAGGGTCAGATGTCGGCACATATAGGCCTATAGCCGTCCTCTCAGTCTTCGGCAAGTTATTTGAATCGGTGTTAAACTGCCGAATTAGTAGCCAGATCTCTTCTCAGATCGCTGAGGAGCAGCACGGATTTCGTCGCGGTCGATCCACTTCTACGAATCATATAGTCCTTGTAGATTACGTCATGGCGGAAATGGACGCGCGCCGACAAGTGGATGCGGCATATTTTGATTTCAAAAAAGCGTTCGATCTTGTGGACAACGACGTACTGTTAAAAAAGTTTGCATTGGCAGGTTTCACACCCAGGCTACTAACCTTTTTTGCCAATTACCTAAACAATCGTAGCCAAATAGTACGGATCGCAGGATTTGAATCTAAACCATACTATACGCGTTCTGGGGTGAGTCAAGGGAGTACCCTTGGACCTACCCAGTTTATCATTATGATAAATGACTTGCCGAGGGCTATTAGGGCTGCTAAGTGTTTGATGTTTGCTGACGATCTTAAGCTGTACCTGGGGATAGGGGGAGCGGACGACTGTGAGGCTCTCCAGCGCGACATAGATGCAGTGGCGGAGTGGAGTGTAAAGAATGGGTTACCATTTAATGCCACTAAGTGTAAATGTATAACTTTCACTAGAGCCCGTACGCCAATCTGTACCACATACACTTTGCACGGTACCGCGATGGAGCGCGTCACGGAGATCCGCGACCTCGGACTGACACTTGACACGGAGCTCAATTTCAGACAACACGTGACGGCCACATGTGAGAGCGCGAGCAGGACACTCGGTTTTATTATGAGAATCGCATACCAGTTCTCTGGGGTAAAATGTGTCGTCATGCTCTACAATGCTTTCGTCCGTAGCAAACTAGAGTTCGGTGCTATAGTCTGGGATCCACACGAGGTCAAATATAGCCTAATGGTCGAACGAATACAACGCAAGTTCGCTAGGTTCCTGTATAAGCGCTGTTACGGCTATTACCCGTTTTTATATCCGTCCCTCTTCGTGTCCGGAATGGTAGGGATCGACACCTTGGCGCTCAGAAGGAAGATGTTGATCATAGTGCACTATTATCAGCTACTGAACAATAGGGTCAACAATTCGTCGGTGCTGGAGAGAATGGGTTTGTATGTCGGGTCGAGGGCACGGCGCCGGCCGCCGCTGCTCGCGCGGAGCGTGGCGCGCACGACGCGCGGGGACAACGCGCCCACGCGCCGGGCAACCGCGCTTTTAAATAAATTGTACCAGCATGTTGCCGAGGTGGATGTGTTCGCTGACAACACAGGAACTTTCCTGAGACGGGTGATGCAGTTTCTTAACAATTGCACTATATGACATTATAATATAATAATGTAGGTTATTTGTGATTCGGAACTATATATGTTAGATCGTATTATTATTTTCAAACTTTCAACTTTTTATTTAATAGTGACATTGATTTTATGCTATAATCTTAATTAATGTTTGTGATTCGGAATTATATGTTAGATTGTATTATTATTTTTAAAATTTTGAACTTTTATTCAATTTTGACATTCATTTTATGCTATAATCCTAATTAATTTTGATTTGTAATGTGTAATTTAATTTAAACTGTAATTTTATTTATTATTGTATAATTTTCTGTGTAATTTAATGTGTATGTGTTTTGGCTATGTGCTGTAAACATACTCATGTTTTTAAAATAAATAAAAAAAAAAAAAAAAAAAAAAAAAAAAAAAAATGTGTATCATGGCGGTTCTACTTAGTAATCATTATTGTACTGTGTCTTAAAATAAAAGTTTCTGCTTCTATTAAGCCTATATTTCATTTATTTTCTATCTGTTATAACATTCCAAAATATTTTATGGTTTCAGAACAAAATGCTTTAGATGAAATGATACTTCTACGAATACTAAAAAACAGAATAAAATAAATATCTAAGGGGTCGGGTGTGAGAACACAACAAACATAAATCAGTTGCGTTAACTTTGCACCTCATTTTCATCGGGTGCCATGTATACCAGATGCAAACTTAACCCGGCCAGTAAATATGGGATAACTATTTGTATGGAACCCTCGGTGCGCGAGTCAGCCTTCGCACTTGGCCGGTTTTTAGGGTTCCGTACCTCAAAAGGAAAAAACGGAACCCTTATAGGATCACTTTGTTGTCCGTCTGTCCGTCTGTCAAGACCCTTTTTCTCAGGAACGCGTGGACGTATGAAGCTGAAATTTATATCAATTACTCAGGTCTACTGTCCCTTGAAGCTGTGAAAAAATCAAACTTCTAAGCCAACGCAATCAAAAGATACAGCCGTTTATGCCGCAAATTTTCGACACTTGCAAGGGAATCAAAACCTACAGGGTGCTTCCCGTGAACTCAGAATCTTGAAATTTGGTACGAAGCAACGTCTTATAGCATAGATAAAGGAATAATTACGAAAACCATATTTTTTTTTTTTAATACCTAACTTTGCACCTAATTTATATGGGGCGCTATACATACCAGGTGCAAACTTAACTTAACCACTTAGGGATGGAAAGTGTTTGTACGGAACCCTCGGTGCGCGAGTCCGACTCGCACTTGGCCGGTTTTTTTTTTTTACATTGGTACTATTCGGCCAATTTGAAGTCACAAGGTCAAGAGCTCACAGATCCACTATTTCTAGATTATTTAAAGCTACCGATAGCACTATCTATTTTTGGAATGAACTTTGCTTATAATAAAAAATTGGGCAAGTGCGAGTCCGACTCGCGCATGAAGGGTTCCGTACCATAATCTATAACAAGTTTGTTGTATCGGAGCCCCCCTTAAATATTTATTTTATTTTATTTTAAGTATTTGTTGTTATAGCGGCAATAGAAATACATCATCTGTGAAAATTTCAACTGTCTAGCTATCACCGTTCTTGAGATACAGCCTGGTGACAGACGGATGGACGGACGGACGGACAGTGAAGTCTCAGTAATAGGGTCCCATTTTTACTCTTTGGGTACGGAACCCTAAAAAAGCCTGTATTATTTCTGCGTAAACAGTTACTCTGGTTCCTCAGCGGACCTCATAATTCCTGCCTTCTGCCGTTATTTATTTTCGCGTAAAACAGTCTTAACGCATTGCCCCGACCGCCGTCGGTACACAATTTGTCTGTGGCTCCAATTTGAGGACTAAAGCAAGAATAAACAGTAATTATGCCCTAGCCCGAAGCGTTTCTTTACCCTAGTCATAAAAAGGCTTTTATATCATAGAAAACGTCAGTCACTTACGACGTATTGTCTTATTGTGTCTTATATTAAACAAGGAACCTAATTTTACCATGGAAAAACAGGATTTTGGTGGCGTAATGAAGTCATCTTTAGTTTGGGAACTAAATTACATTTTTTTTTCAACATATACCTCTTGTTTACATGCATAGTTTGTTTATTATGTAACGCAAATTCACTTTAGGCAAACTAAATCCCACCAAAAACATTCTGTAAAAAACTAGCCAAGTCTCGATGGAGCTGCTTGTTTATCTCTAAAAAGTAATGAAATCTAGACAAAGTCGTACCAAGTCTAAGGTTCCTTACTGCGATTTCGAATGAAGAAATTAATATTTTGGTGTAATTTGTTTATTTAATTTGTGTAATGTTCGAATAGAATAAAGTTAATCGTTCGACTATTTCTTCTTGTAAACTTGTAAGTATAAGTATAAAAACCAAACTAGTCTTGTCCAGAGTTTTCCTTTAATTTTATTTATATGCGTATTAAAAGCAGATGGGGAGGCATTCGCCCAGCGGGTACGTATTACAATGCCGAAGTTCAAAATACCGAATATCATAAGACCTATGGACGTAAGGCCGAAAATTAAAATGTCGAAAGAACGTTTGATCGAAAGGATGAAATACCGAATATTATAATCCCGAAGACTGTAATCCCGAAGAATGTAATCCCGAAGACTGTAAATACTGTAATCCCGAAGATTATAATCCCGAAGACTGTGAACCTGCCTGAAGGTTGTAATCCGGAATATTATTTAAACTCTCGAGAATTATCTCGTATTTCTGTAGTCTTACAGATTCTAATGTTTATTTTATACAAAGAATATTAACCTAAATTACGTAACCTACTTGCCTACTACTATACTTACTATTTATATAAGTGAACTCTTCTGTGGAACCGATCTGCTCCGGCGCTGCGGGATGTGCAGCTCCCTCCGCCCTAGTACGTTAGTACTCTTTATTATACTGTGGCCCTAGCGTAAGAAAGTGCGGGCATCAAGCGAGTCGCAGCGGCTGAGGCTGGTCGCCGAAGGTGACTAAAAAGCCGAAGCTGCAGACCGAGCGTTGACAGCTTCGTTTCCAGACAAGTTCGGTTCGGTTGGCAGTCCATGATAGAATATTTTATCATAATATCGAATATTTAGTGTCATACTTAATTTCCCACTTTCCCGGACTCTTTCCTTTTCTTAATCGACTTGCCACAGAACCGAAGCTGTCAACCCCGATTCCAAGTGGTCTGGCCTACCCCTAGAGTGCATATAAAAGCCCGGAGGCGCGGAGGGAGGGCAGCCCCCGGCCGCCGTAAGAAAGTGCGGGCATCAAGCGAGGCGCAGCGGCTGAGGCTGGTCGCCGAAGGTGACCAAAAAGCCGAAGCTGTGGAGGCGAGCGTAGGTGCCGCACTTTCTTACGCTAGGGCGGAGGGCTGAACATCCCGCAGCACCGGAGCAGATCGGTTCCACGGAAAAGTCAGATTAGTTTAGTGTCCAGACACTTTTAAAGTGCTCATTGACTTTCGGGATTCTAAAATTTCGAGATTTTAAAAATTTCGGGATTATGAAATTTCGAGATTTTGAACTTTCGATTTTCTGAAAATAGGTAATTTAAGCTTCGGTTTATCGAATATCGGCTTTTTGAACTTTCGGGATTGTAATACGTAACCCGCCCAGCTGTGGGACGCTATAGGCTAGATTAAATTAGAAGATGTGTCCCACTACGCTGGATTTTTGCAATGACAGTCGATTTTTTTATGTACCAATAGTAGAAGGGGGCATTACCATATCTCTAATACAGCTGAAGCCAGCTGAGGGTTCTTCATCAAATAAATAATAAATAAATAAATATCGGACAACCTAACACAAATCGATCTAGTCCCGAATTAAGGCCTAGAAGGCTTGTGTTATGGGTACTAGACGACGATATACATACTTATACAACGTGGGTCCTGTAACATAAGCAAAAAATTAAAACATAGATTTTACTCGTTAAACTGAACAACATTTGTTCAACAACTTCTAAAAAAAGTCAGTTTTCAAAATTGTATTATTTCAAACTAATTAAATAGTATTTTCAATGTATGTCGTCCAACGTTGACATTCCCTGAGCATTGACATAGCTGTCACTCTACTAATATCGGACATTTCGCAATACATTGATTCTTTGTCTAAACTTTATTCTACAAAATGTCGTTTAATACACGTTATTTTTAGAAGTTGCTTAACAAATGTTCTTTAGTTTCAAGGGGCGAATCTATGTTTTAATTTATTGCTCCTGTTACAGGGCCCACCCGGTATAGATAAATATATACTTAAATACATAGAACAACCATGACCCAAGCACAAATATTCGAGTTCATCACACAAATATTTGCCCTGGCCGGGACTCGAACCCGGGACCGCCGGCTCAGTAGGCAGGTGTTTACAAACCGAACCAAGCGCGTCGTCAAAATACTTCAGACCTTCGATTTTTGACATCAAATGAAGCGGCCCACCAAGTTGAATATTAAAATACTTAAACGGATTTACTCACGTCGTAGAAATCCAATAACACTCGACATGTTTCGAATTGGTACGCGATCCATCATTAGGAGAGACGATCAGTCGCGACGGCAACAAGTTGAATATTTTTTGTAAAGGCGGTATGTCGATCTCTAATAGTTTGGTTAGGCTCTTGTGTTTTCTAATCAGAGTACTCCAGATCTTCGATTATCCTAGTTTTTAGGGTTCCGTACCCAAAGTGTAAAAACGAGACCCTATTACTGAGAGTTCGCTGTCCGTCCGTCCGTCTGTCACCAGGCTGTATATCAAGAACGGTGATAGCTAGACAGTTGAAAGTTTCACAGATGATATATTTCTAATGCCGCTATAACAACAAATACTAAAAATAAAATAAAATAAATATTTAAGGGCTCCCATACAACAAACTTCAAACTTGCGCGAGTCGGACTCGCACTTGGCCAATTTTTATAGTTTTCGCTTTATGTGGCCATTAAACCCTAACTCTTTACCAAATTTCAGCTGTCTAAATTTATGGGAAGTACTAGTTCTTTACTGATGACCATGAGTGAGTGAGTGAGTGTCGTAAATGCGAAACTTTGCTTTCGCTTAACTTCGGAACTAAATGACCTACGGACTTGAAATTTTGGATTTGAAGTATGTGATTATAGCTTACTGGATGACGAAAATTTCTGCGTTCTGGTCTTATCCAGAGGTGCTCAAATAGGGGCCTGAAAATGCGGCGAAATGGTTCCAGTAAAGGATGGTACGGCAGTGTTTGCTTCGCGCTCGACTTGGCGGGGGCACTGCCGTGCCCCCCGATTTTTCGCAGAATTCTCTTTACACTAAATCCTGTTTTCATCAATAATTTTTACGCACAAATTTTGAATAGCAAAAAACCTATTTTTAACTCCCGATGAAAAAAGAATGATGTTATAAGTTTAACATGCGTATCTAATATCTGTGTGTCTGTCTGTGGCATCGTAGCTTCCGAACGGATGGACCAATTTGGGTGCGGTTTCTTTTAGTATCGAATTCCCGGTTTCTTCCACCAGGTTGCGCATTTTAATTTTTCTTAGAGCCTTGATGTTTGTATCAATAGTTTAAGGCTTATTATTTTCGCGGCGACAGAAAAATTAAAGAGCAGCAAACTATTTGCAACTAAAATAATAACTTGTCAGCGATTAAATATTTTGGCAATCATTTATATTAAATGAGCTTTAAACTAAGGATATTTTAAAATTCAAATAATGGCAGCTACTTTAAGGTAGCAGAAATAATAAACAAGATTACTGAAATCATAGGTGAGGTACTATAAATAATGACTTGGCGACTAATATTAGCAGAAGGATAACAAACTTTATATTAGTGGCAACTACAGGTCTCCATCTAAAAAAGCATTTTGGGCTTTGATTTGCTGGCAGCTTAAATATTAAAATGGGTACTATATAAAAGTAATGGGGAGCTATTTTTTTAGTTTTCGAAACCATAATTTCATGAAAACGGCGATAAGCGTTTTTTAGGTAAAAATGTTTTGCCCATACAAAACACGCTTATTTTAGTCCGAATCTAGCTAAAACACGCTACGCTAAAATAAGCATTGCATTATCATAAGACTTGCCTCAGAACCGAAGCTGTCAACCCCGATTCCACGTGGTCTTGTCTGCCCTACCCCTAGAGTGTATATAAAAAGCCGGAGGCGCGGAGGGAGAGCAGCCCTCGCCCGCCGTGACAAAGCTCGGAAGCCGTGCGGAGCGGAGCGGCTGAGGCTGGTCGCCGAAGGCGACCAACAAGCCGAAGCTGCGGAACGGAGTACGGGCGACCGTGCTTTGCCACGCAATGGCGGAAGGGCTGCACTTCCCGCAGCGCCGGAGCTAAGGCAGAGTCTGACACAATCTCCAAAAAAATATTGTCGGTTTTAGGAGTCCATATCTCGGTAATTATTAAGTTTAGAAAAAAGTTGTCCATACAAAACACGTTTATTTTAACGTATTCTATACGATAGAATCATAAAAAATAGGTATCAATATGACATCACACCTGACGAAAAATTGACCAAAATCAGAGCCACTAAATAAAACTATAGACCAAAATTATTATTTATACATGCAATTTTCAACTTTGATTAAAGCTCTTAAATTGTCGCACAAAGTATTTTTTTTATGACCTTGATTTATTTTATATGTAATCTCCATTGAACAATTAGAGTAGGCCATTTTCAACTTTTTATCCGCTGTCATGTTTCCGCTTACTTAGTTAATTCAGTCGCCAAAACAATAACTCGATGCTAGTTTATATTGAAACAAAGCCGAAAATTGATTTCTTAGCTGCTACTTTTTACTTTAATAGTCTCCGCAATTAGTCGCCAACTTTTTATTTTTGCTATCCCCTTTAATTTTTTATAAATCCCTAAATCTGATTAATTTGTCGCCGCGTTAAATACATGCCATAGGGGTCATCCACATATTACGTCACGCAAAATGTCGACTTTTTGAACCCTTCCCCCCCTATGTCACGCTTTTTTGCTATACCTTTAACATGTACTGTCACGTTTGGTATGACCCCCCCCCCCCCTCCCCCTTAACGTGTGACGTAATTTATAGATGACCCCATAGTTTAATATAAAAATTATGGTGTGTACTCACATTAAAAAAATGAGACATTAAATGTTTCATAAATTTATAGATGACACTCATGTTCGACCGCCGCTATAAAATACTATTCATGACTAACTTACGCCTGCGGCTTCGCTCGGGTCGATCGGGGTACGCTATGCTACGGGAAACAGGAACCATGCCTTTTAACAGGACTATATATATAGGTATAAACTCAAAATTAAAAAATTCGTTCAGAAGTTTACACTGAAAAAAAAAAAGTTAACAGTAGCCCTAATGTTCGCTGCTAGTTACATAAATCGGAAGACTGACAAACTGGGGGCTACTAGTAACCAAAATAAGTTGTGTATTTGCTTAATGTTTGGTTACGACTAAGAACAATTTAATTGTTTTTATTTTTAAGTCTTAGTTTTTAACTTTTACTTTAAGGTGTTATTTAAGCTTTTCCTATTGCCAATTGATAAATAAAGAATTATTACCAAAAAAAAAAATTTTTTGCCATTTTTCAAAGTAGTTAAACTAGTTGAGCAATTTTTTTCAGTGTAGGCGTAAAGAAAAGAAGTAGCAAACATACACGCACACAGACTTCCGCTTTTATAATATTAGAGGGATTTTAAATAGGCTTGTGGTACAATTTTTGGAAAACCTAAAAATATTTTTATTTTGATAATCCTTGCTGTAAGGATCTACGTAAATACTTAAAAAAAAATTAAACTTGTCAACGTCAAACCGTTGAATTTTTGGCAGACGTCAGTGTCAAATCATTCGACCGGACTTTTTTTTAAATTAATTTTTGAAGGCTCTGCCTCCTATTATTGCTCCAGCCACTATTATTGAGAATTGTCAAATTGACATAAAAAAAAAACATTTCGGAAAGGCCATGGCAAAGAAAAATTAATGACCAGCTGGTAGATCCTTACATCAAGGACTATCTAAAATAAATATAATTTCGTCCAAAAATTGTACCAAGCCTTTTGGAATAACATTTCGAGGTAAAGGGCGCCGAGTTTTCGTACATTTTCACTTTCTAGCTTGATTTATTGTATTAATTAAAGGCTTTTCGCGTAACCAGTGAGTTTTTAATTATTTTTCGATTGGAAACGTAAATCAGGGTAGAGGACGAAGGTTTTCCTTTTATTTTCCATTCATCTTACAATCACGATAATTAAAATTAGTACTGCTCCTATTTCTCTTCGTGACCTGTGAAACAATTATTAATTAGCAGGTTTTCTACTTTAAATATCAATTAGAGAGCATAGAGGTAACAGTAGTTCCAGCTAATTAAACACTTTTAGGGCTAATGGTCCCGTAGGGGAGACTGAGGAATTTTGAAACAGAGGTGAGTTGTAACAAAGTCTACTTCTCGGATCTACATCCGTTAGTGAAGCAAACACGCACCTGACGCGCGGGCGGCGCGTCTAACGAGCCGGCAACAGATATCGAGAAATTGACAGTGTTTCAACTTGGGTGCCCGTTGTTTCGCCGACAAACTTTTCATCGAATATCATTTCACCGAAAACGTTTCGCCGAATTTTGACTTCGCGTATTTTCATTTAGTTTAATTTTATCTCATCGACAGTTCATTTCAAGTTTTATTAATTCGTAGAAAAACTTTTCAAGGAATATTATTTGATCGATGATTCATTTCGTATATTTTTTTAAATGGAGGAAGTACATTACATCGATTTTCATTTCTTCGAATAATATTTAATGTGATCATCAACTACAACAAAAGGAGCGTTTTTAGGGATATAAAAAAAACGGCCGAGTCGGATCTGCTCTGAAAGGTGAATCATTTAGGTAAAATTTGAGAATAGGTTGAGGTGAATCAATCACCTTTCAGAGCAGATCCGACTCGGCCGGGTTAGGTTAGGTTAGTTTTTTTTTTATATCCCTAAAAAATATTTTCCATTTTAGTTGTAGCGAGCTGGACCCGTACATGCAAATGAAATGATATTACGTGAAGTAAGTTTTATGTAATTTTAAAAGATTTTAAACGATAAATTATGAAACGTATTTCTATGAAATAATACATCTGTGTAATGAATCATCCGCCATTTGAAAATTCGTGATATAAAAATACTCGTAATGAAATTTCGATGAAGTGGGTTGTCGATGAAATGAAAATACTTGAAACGTTATCTTTGAAGTAAAATTCGACGTAACAAGTGTCGGCGATTCAAGGGTAAACCTTTAAACTCACCGCCTTTTCAAAACCCTTCGGTCTCCCCTAATTACATAACCGTATTTACACCAAAATTGTCCAATAGTTGGCGTTACTTTCAGCGTTATTTTTGCTTTTAAACTTCTTCTTAAGTAAATGGATACAAAGAGCGACCTGCGATAACTTAGTATTTACACCTAGATCCTTTTGGATAGACAATGTTACCTCTCTCTCTATTATCTCCATAGTTACTGGGACATATTTACTAACCTATGCTCCTGTTCTGACGTAGTTAACGTTAACTTTACCTGTAAAATATACATATTAGAAGGGTGGGTCAACTTTACTTTGTTCTTATTCTGTCCCGTGATCCAGGGGACAGTATACCGGGTGATCAATCCAAATGGGTCAGTAGGGTGAAGTCGCAAACTATAAGAGTCAAGGAAATCTGTTCATAGGAACCATGGCGTCGATTTAAGATTAAAACTGCATTATAATCTCTTTATAAATATCATACATAAATAGGTCAAAATCGGTGCAAAGAATGTTAGAAGACGACATGCGATTACTTACAGAATTTTAATCGGTTCAATACCCGGTTATGTATGAGATTTATACAAAATAAATAATGCTTCGTTGAAATTTCATAATAGCACAAATGTAATGAATGATACAAACATTAACCATATTTAACAACTCGCCATCTTATCGGACTTGAATGTTTAGCTCAATTGGTAGAGCACTCGCCCTGGCGTGGGAAGAGATATCGGTTCAAGTCCGGTACATAAAGTAACAAATGTTTTATTGCATGTCATCTTTGTATTGTCACGTATCGTATTGATAGATTCAACTGGTACATAATATACTTTATGAAATGAAATTAAATATGACATAATTATTATGTTTTATGGAAACCTGGAACATGAAACAACATGCATTTATACTCTCACGATTTGAAATAAAACATTAACGGTAAATAAATCATAGATTTGAATCTGTGTAATTAAAAAATATTCTTATTAAATTTATTTTATACATATAGGTTTAGTTTATTATAAAAGTGTGATAACTGTAATAATATGTTATGTGCTGCGAATGATTTCAATATGTGCTGTTGTGTGTACTTACTTACTGACGTGGATTTCGAAGGTGAAAATGCATGTTCTGTTAATAAAAATGTGTTTTTTTTATGCGAAACAAATTAAAAATAGGATTGAGCTTACCGTATTTACCAACTGTTAAAACAAATATAGGTACATATAAAATGTAAAGGTATAATATTTGGGGAAGCAGACTAAAATCCAACTTAATATTGAGATGTTGTGTGACTACTAGCGATTTTCCCAAGTAGCACACACGTTTTGAGTAACAACATTTTTACAGTACACCTTGGAGCCATTCGCTGCTAAAAATTGCTGAGTAACAGCATTATATCACGTATAATAAAGACAATTGTCTTATTAATAGCCATGGCATGTAAAAAATTTGCTAATCAAATTAAAATTAACTGATATTTTAACGTAAGGTACAAATGATCTGCACAGATCTGTGCCTAAGCATACGACGGGTTAAACCAAATAAAATAATAATAAAACCTACAGGTAATTTTTACCACCATATTTTTACCGAAAATTTTTAACGAATTTCGTATAAAAATTACCGTCTATATCCTTTATTTTCACAAAGTAGCTGCGCTCGAGACCTGTAAAGACCGCCATACTCTAATTTCCTATAACCTTTAAGCCCTAAACTACTCGCGAAGTTGACCGAAGTTGGCTGAACTATGGGTATCCGCAGCGAAGTGCCCCTCCACACATATTCGCCCAACCTCGGCCATCTTCGCGAGTAATAAGTAATCAGAAGTATTGTTAGAATAAATCATCGGGTAAAAAAAATATTTCATTGGTTTATAGTATTTTACAATTAAATTAAAGGTTTGGCCCTCCTAGTAACCATAAAATAATACTTGTGGCAGGAGATCTGTTGACAACTTAAACTCACTACTAATGTACGATTCACATTGACCGGGCCGGGCCGGGTCGGCTGCCGCCGCGTCGCAACGGGCGCTCTGGCATCCGGCAGCGGCCGATCGCGTCCAGTAACCAGGTCGGGCGGGTTCGGCTCCCGCCACGTTCCAGCGGACGCTAGATCACCCGGCGGCAGCCGACTGCGTCCGTCCGAGCGATAAAACTACTAGGGCGACGGAGGAACGAACGGAGCCGCTGGCGCGCGGCGGTGACCGAACGGAGCCGATGGCGCGCGGCGGTGACCGAACGGAGCCGATGGCCCACGGCGGTGACCGAACGGAGCCGATGGCCCACGGCGGTGACCGAACGGAGCCGATGGCGCGCGGCGGTGACCGAACGGAGCCGATGGCCCACGGCGGTGACCGAACGGAGCCGATGGCCCACGGCGGTGACCGAACGGAGCCGATGGCCCACGGCGGTGACCGAACGGAGCCGATGGCCCACGGCGGTGACCGAACGGAGCCGATGGCCCACGGCGGTGACCGAACGGAGCCGATGGCCCACGGCGGTGACCGAACGGAGCCGATGGCGCGCGGCGGTGACCGAACGGAGCCGATGGCCCACGGCGGTGACCGAACGGAGCCGATGGCCCACGGCGGTGACCGAACGGAGCCGATGGCGCGCGGCGGTGACCGAACGGAGCCGATGGCCCACGGCGGTGACCGAACGGAGCCGATGGCCCACGGCGGTGACCGAACGGAGCCGATGGCCCACGGCGGTGACCGAACGGAGCCGATGGCCCACGGCGGTGACCGAACGGAGCCGATGGCGCGCGGCGGTAACTGAACGGAGCCGATGGCGCGTGGCGATAACCGAACGGAGCCGATGGCGCGCGGCGGTGACCGAACGGAGCCGATGGCGCGCGGCGGTGACCGAACGGAGCCGATGGCGCGCGGCGGTGACCGAACGGAGCCGATGGCCCACGGTGGTGACCGAACGGAGCCGATGGCCCACGGCGGTGACCGAACGGAGCCGATGGCGCGCGGCGGTAACTGAACGGAGCCGATGGCGCGCGGCGGTAACTGAACGGAGCCGATGGCGCGCGGCGGTAACTGAACGGAGCCGATGGCGCGCGGCGGTAACTGAACGGAGCCTATGGCGCGCGGCGGTAACTGAACGGAGCCGATGGCGCGCGGCGGTAACTGAACGGAGCCGATGGCGCGCGGCGGTAACTGAACGGAGCCGATGGCGCGCGGCGGTAACTGAACGGAGCCGATGGCGCGCGGCGGTAACTGAACGGAGCCGATGGCGCGCGGCGGTAACTGAACGGAGCCGATGGCGCGCGGCGGTAACTGAACGGAGCCGATGGCGCGCGGCGGTAACTGAACGGAGCCGATGGCGCGCGGCGGTAACTGAACGGAGCCGATGGCGCGCAGCGGTAACTGAACGGAGCCAATGGCGCGCGGCGGTAACTGAACGGAGCCAATGGCGCGCGGCGGTAACTGAACGGAGCCGATGGCGCGCGGCGGTAACTGAACGGAGCCGATGGCGCGCGGCGGTAACCGAACGGAGCCGATGGCACGCGGCGGTAACTGAACGGACCCGATGGCGCGCGGCGGTGACCGAACGGAGCCGCTTACGCGCGACGACAGCCGAGCACCTCCGTCCGCGTCCGCAAGCGCCTGATAGGCCGGCAGCGGCGCCAATTACATTCGAATATGGTATCTGACTGTTGTACAGAAACTCTACATTTCTTTGCCAACTATTTAGATGCGCTTGAGCGCGCGCCGACTCCGCCCGGTCAGTGGGAATCGTACATAAGTAAAATACCTTCTTAAAACAAGGCTCGTACCTCAGTGTGAATCTACTTACTTACTATACGAGGTTTTGAAGGGCAATGACAGAAATTTTAATGACTTGTTGTCAGAACGAGAGTCTCCATACAACAGATTAGCGAAAGATGAAGACTCTTTTGGATTTCGTGCGTGACAGATGTGCACACGGACGAAACTTACGCTGATTTCACACGAACGCAGAACAGTGAACAGCACATAATGCTAATGTTTGAACGCATAGAAAAGTTACAAAACAGTACAGTTTTCTGACAGTTACTGTGCGTTCGAACAGTAGCAGTAGGTACCGTGCTGCCTACTGTTCTGTTCTGCCCTCGTGTGAAATCGGCACTATGAAATAAATGCCAAATAATGAATATTATTACTTAGGAATAATCTAAAGGTGAGTCCACATTAGCTGCTGCTGGGCATAATGTGTACGCGCCTTTACACAAGTTTATGCAACTGTTTCATTCATTTGTTTTTTTTTTACTATTATTTCATAAAACGATTTTATTAGCTACACTTGTAACTAAGTTGTTAGTTCGTACCAAATCTTGGAAGTAAATTTTAACCACCTTTTAATAAAATTGTCGTATCAAGATTTTGGATACCTATATGTATGTGTATGTTTGTATGTATGTACTTAGTTTACGTGAATTACTGTATTAATTTGGTATCTTGAAGCTGACCTGATGAAGTACATAATTAAGGTGTCAAAACACTCGTGTGATCTTATTATGAAACTTGCCTTCGGCTCGTTTAATAAAACCACACTTGTGTTTTAAGATCTCTCATTATGTAAGAGTGGCATAAACTACTATTATGTGGAACACTTACTTTTAATGACTGGTCTTATATGCTTGGTCATAGAATTCTTGTTGTATGTGCCTGCGAGGATTCTTATATATTTTTTTAAGTCATCCACCCACTCTGTGTCTGTAAAATGTAATATTTCAAAGTTTTAACTAAGGTGAGTCGGGGCTATTGTAGCTATGGGGTTATTGTATCTTCTTACCATTATAATGGTCTGTGACCCTTAAAATGGTCTGTGTATATATAGGATTGTGTATATATACCATTGGTCTGTGTATCCTATATATACACAGACCATTATAATGGTCACAGACCATTATAATGGTAAGAAGATACAATAACCCCATAGCTACAATAGCCCCGACTCACCTTATATCAAACATAGTTTTGAATAAATTCGTCGGTACTCTCAGGGACTGGAGCATGCTGGGAATTAAAATATCTGATTGAGTCATAGTAACCAAAATATCAGAAAAACTACTAGTGACCGATATCGTAGAGAGAGGTTCCTTAAATGAAATTGGGGGGTTCACATATTTTTATTTAATACACATATTTTATTTAGCTTTACAGGCAATTATTTTAACCCATTTGAACTTATATTTGAGACTGCGTCAGCGGGGAAAGTAATCCGTAAGGGCAAAGTTGGCCAATAAACATATTATAGTTTTCATTTTTGCTATTTTGAAAGCCATATATTTTCTCCGAATTGCTATATTGAAAGATTTACATAGGTACTTACTTTGTTTAAGTGAATTTTTCATGCGTAGTTGTAAAATTTTCCTGCTAGTTTCATCTGAATTGGAGTCGGACGAGTCGGACGAGTCAGAGGAGTCGGAAGAGTCTGAAGACTTTTCTGTGGAGAAGAGTACATTACTACACAAGCCAGTAAAATGGGTATTGCCGTAGTATGATAAGGATACGAGGCTAGCAATCCCTTTTCACAGGCATGCAATAAAAAAAAACGCCATGAAGTCATGTTGAAAGAAAAGATCGCATTGCGACAAGCCTGTAACTTTGTACGAGGGTCATGCCAAAAGAAATTAGATACTCAAAAATCATAATGTTTATTATTCATTAAAGTTGTCTATTTTTTCGAAGTATTCACCGTGAACACGTATACACTTTTCCATCCGTCTAAACCACTTGGAAAATACTAATGACCTGAATGAATTCTTTAGACACTTCAGAAATTTCATAGTTATAAGCTGCCAGGGCATCTTCTTTGCTTTCAAATCGCCTTCCTTTTAATTTGTCTTTGATTTTTGGAAACAGATAAAAATCACATGGTGCTAGGTCCGGTGAATATGGAGGATGAGGCAAGATAGTGACGTGTTTGGTACTAAAATAGTCCAGTGTTCTAGCAGAAGTGTGCGGGGCTGCGTTGTCATGGTGCTTAACACACCATGCTGACAATACTTTTGGGGCACAAACTGTCACGTACCATTCCGAATCGACTGTTTTTTGATCTTCTAGTACCACAGTAGCAATATGTCCCGTTTTGCAGAAAAACGAGGCAACCATTTGTATCTGTGTGCTTCGCGTTCGGCGACATTTTGTTGGTGTCAGTTCATCTTCAAAGCACCATACTGTTGACTGTCGCTTTGTTTCAGGATCATAGTTATATAGCCATGTTTCGTCACCTGTGAGTATATCATAAACATTTTTTTTTTCACCGCCATTAAATTTATTTATCATAAATTTGCACCAATCCACGCGACGTTCCTCTTGCAAATCATTGAGCTTGTGCGGCACCCACCTTGAACAACGCTTGTGGAGGGATAATTGTTCGTGAATTATAGTTTGCAACGCTGCTGATCCAATACCCAGTTCTCGCTCTAGCTCTACGTATGTGATTCGTCGGTTTCCACGAATCATTTTTTCCACAGCTTGCACATTTTCTTGAGTAACTGCGGTTGGCGGCCTACCTGACTTCAGATCATCTTCAAAACTCGCCCGTCCTCTTTTAAATTCAGCAAACCAGTTAAAAACTGTTGCACATGAACATGCAGACTCACCAAAAGTCTTGACTAAAAGTTCAAAACATTCTTGAGGCTTCAAACCTTTTTTAAAGTCATAATACATCATAACCCGAAAATCACGTCGTGTCAGCTCCATGGTCGTAGAAAATTCCCGCCAGATTTAATCAGAAAAAAAATCATAAAAAAAATTATACGTAGTTTTGCCGAGTGTTCCATTTTTTAATTTATAAGTAATTAGCCAGCCTTTGTGGTGATGCATTACTGGCCAGTATCAATTAAATGAGCAAGGAGTATCTAATTTCTTTTGGCATGCCCCTTGTATGAAGGTACCGAGATTCTCTCCCTCGGCCGAGCCCCAACGCAAGCGATTCTGTGGACCCCACCTAAGGCAATATGGAGGGAAAACGCGCTGGGTTTTTAGTGGGTACACCGGATCTACCCGGGAGCCCCACATAGGTACCTGTTCCGAACCCCATATCGGACGGGATACGTAACGCATTTTCCCAGCGAAAAAAAAGGTAACCTAAGCTAAGGTTTTACTCTCAAAACTCTTGTAAAGATAATAATTTCAGAGTTATGGCTAACGATTTTATGACAAATTACAATCAATCGTTAAGTGAAAAAATGCGCACCCATAAATGTCTATAAATCAATAAATAAATAAAATAAATAAATTTAAGGAAATACGTACTTTTTCTTAGTGTATTCAAAAGGCGCAGTTGTTTTATTTTCTCGCTAGCTTCATCCAACTCAGAATCGGAGTTTTTACCTGTGGAGAACAACATCAATGCTTGGAAATATTACAAATACTTGGAAAAAAGTAACACATGTGGGGACAATAAAAGTGTTGTAAGTTTACGGTTGAAAATACTGTCATCGTAAATAATGGGAAATACATGAGAACCGTATCGACGTATGTATAACTAGACTCGATAGATGGCCTTGTAATGAAATTAATAAAAAAAAACACGCTAATAAGATTTTTCCTGAAGTCGTGACAGCTCTTCACAATACAATTTTAGAGTTATAATAGAATCGATATTCATACTTTCTTCGAGATTTTTCAGCATGCTTAGTTGATCCGTTCTCTTGTTAGTTTCCTCCAACTCGGATTCCGTATCTTGATCTGTGAAGAACAATAACCAATACAGGAACACACTCAAATAACATAAAATAAACTATTCTTCTACTAGACGGTTCGAACTTGTTCCGCGTGGAATAATTGTTACTCTTTTTTTTTAATCAAGGATAATGTAACGATCAGCTACCAGTGTACAATCATTGTTGAAGTCCAGCTGTTTAGGCGAGTAGAATACATACACACAAATATAAAAATAAATACTCAATTTCAATGACCTCCATAAAGCGAATGGCGTTTACTAATTTTCGGACCTTTCGGGAAAATTGCGGAAATGTGAACGCTGGTGGTGGTGGTATACGTATTGACAATTTGCTTTTCGATAATTCGTTCTAAAACCATACATTTTTTACTTAGGTACCACTAATCTGTTTAGGTCATCAGATGCAAAATGTTTGAAGCTATACGATAGTATTAACAACTCCATAGTGTTTTTATTATTTATTTATTTAAATTAGTTACACAGCATAACATTAAATAAACCAAGGCACTGTGAACTACAAAATTACATTACAAAAATAGAACTTAAATCTAATTTGATTTAGGCGACGTAACACGTCTGTGACTGTGACGTTTTCTTTTAGATATCGCCATTTGCTTTAACAGAACAGATATAACTAAGTATAGGTACGATTTCATTTTATTTATTATCTTCGTTTCACCTTTGCTAGCGCGCCTTTTATTCTCTCCACGCATTGACGTAATAATTAATACCTCAATGTCTCCACGACCAATCGCGTCGCAATTTACAAAGGCAACTAATAAAAAACAATACCCGTAAACTCTTTTCAGAAGTTTTATTTTACAATCCACTACACAAAGGTTGTCTGAAAGAGATCGCTGTTTAACAATAAAATCACCACCAGGTAAAAAACAGTTTAACTCTATTGTAAATAAACGTGTCTATGTTCTTATTTATTTCCTATTGAGGCATTAATATTCCATAATATTTTATTCTCAGCCGACTTTTTTTGTTCCTTGGCAAACGAGCACACTAAATCGAAATGAAAAAAAAAGTTTATTCTACATCTGCAAGTAGACCCTAAGGGCGCTTTTACAAGACTAAATCTAATTAAACGGTATTTCACAAAAGGAGCATTTCACTTACCAGATGCGTATATTGCTCCTTTGGTGTACATGATTGGTCTTTCTGTAAATTATAGTGGCGATAGTATTATAATTAAACTATATGAAAATATTTAGCGTAAAACGTAGAAATCCCTAAAAAACACATTTACATACACTAATATATATTCGAAGTTTATTTGTCTGAACTTATTTGATTTGCGGGGCGAATAAACCCGATATGGCAAAGATGGCCGAATTCACGGTATTCAAAAACACGTTATGTACCATTTGTAATGTTAGCAATTATATTAATATACACATTATATGAAACTTTTTCAACGTCAGTGGAACCGCGTTTTTAATAACTTGCTTTTTTGCGGAATCGAAATGACTCCTATCGGATATTAGGACTATAATTTTTGCACGATATTAGATTAGACACCTTCTCCGATACGGAAAACAAATAAATTAAATGGGGTCAACTAGAAAAGCAAATAGATATAATTATTGGATACAAACCCTTTGATAAGTCTTTAAGTCTGTCCCTCGCAATTGGTGGACGGCTGGGCTTAACCTCTTTAAACATAAACAAGAATATAATATTCTATACAATAGGTAACAATATCATTCATTGACATATAAGCTATCAAGTGGATCCCAATATTAGAATCATTTAAGTTTTAGCAAAAATATGAATACAAGCTAATATATAATTACAATTAGGTACAAACCCTCTGATGAGTCTGTTAGTCTTTCCCTCGCAATTTTAGGTCGCTGGGGCTTAAGATCTATAAGTGGAAATAATTTGGTAAATAAAATATGAATATCTCTATTTGGTTTAATCGAATAAAAAAGTGACAAATAGGAGAGCAAAATTATTTTAATCATTAGATACGTACACACTGACACGTCTCTCGGCCTATCCTGCACGATTGAAGGACGTTTGGGGTTGAGATCTATAAGTAAACATAAAAATGTAAAACATTAGGTAACGTAAAACGACCTCAACGAAAATAATTCCTCTTATAGGAGAACCTCTGTGACTTCCTAAAAAAACCGTTAAAACTTATATACGCGTACCTATATAAAGTTTAAGAAGTTTTGTCGATTTCCTGAAGCTATGATTCTAAGCTCCTATTGTGCTAGGGAGCAAATTAAAAAAAACATACGCATCAACTTGATAATCTCCTCTTTTTCTAGTCGGTAAAAAAATAACTTACTTTAGTTCAGTTATACTTATACTAACTTCCCGATAATCTTCCACGTATGGTTGTTTTGGCTTTGGACATAACTCCTGTGAAAGAAATGGACATGAGTTTGTTTTTTAAGCTGACGCAAGTTATTCGTTTAAAGCTATAAGAAATAAATAAATTCATGTGCTCAACAGACCTTATCTTAGACTAGCATAGAAGAAATTTGACGTTTTTTAAGTTTTCAAATCCTATGGCTCCGCCATTTGTAAGACCCGGACAAACGGACATCCGAACATCAAAACATCCGGACATACAGAGTATTTCTGGGCCAAACTGAAACGTAGACGCTTCGCTCGGTCCGTCAGTAACATATTTTTCCTGTTAAAGTTGTTGTAAAGAATAATAAATACTTCAAGTAAGTACTTACTTTCCTCTGAGTCTGCTACTTCTATGTGCAAGTTCGGAAGGCCTATGTGCCAGGAAGGATCTATGAAGAAAAGAAAGTATGAGAAGATAGGAAGAAATAATGAAAAATAATATTTTCTTCGTTTTCCGAGACTGTGTGAATATAATTATGTTTTTTTTTTTATGTGTATATTATTATATATTTTATTTATTCATAATTTTAAACTAAGTACTTTGCTGTAACTTTGACAGAGAAAATTTGTGTTTTTCTCAGTCAACGTGTGACAACGGTAACTAGAAAGTAACGTTGGGGAGGCTATTTAGGTAGAGAATAATTAATATACGTGATATAATCCGTTTAAACCGTTTTATTTAAATAATGAAAAAGTTATTATTTAATGACAAAATTAGACATTACTCGCGTTAACACGCGTATAATACCGTTTTACCGTTCAACTTTGCCATAGGTACGTGTTTATTTGCCCCGCTAATCCAATAAGCTGAAACAAAATAAACTGTTCGAATATTTTAATTAGTGAATAAAAAACAAATTTATGAAGTGTAAAGCTAATATTTAACGTAACTTGAACTTATGCTTGGCATAGCGGGGAAAATGAGTGACAAGGGCAAAGTTGGATGGTTTCATGGTATTGCCAATAATTTTATTTACGACGCAAATATTCGGTGGTGTCCAAAAATAACAATCCTACTTCAGTGCGGAATTAAAAAACAAAAGCATTATTATAGGAATCGAAATTGAAAAATAAAACATTTCGCTGATCATCATATCACCTTCATTTAATGAATGGGTTAGAAAAAGCTGCTTATATAAATAAAACAATAAAATTTGGATAGTTTATAGCGGCTTTGATCATCTCACTATTTCCTATCCCCATACAAAACGATCGCCAAAAACCATCTGAATAGATTTTCCATTTTACAAAAACGCTCTCAAATTAGTTTATCCGTTTCAGAGCTACGATGACACAGCAGACTCACAAACACAGCAAACAGCTACAGTCCGACCAAAAAGAGTAGAAATTAAAAAGTGGCAATACTGTAGTGTCGTCCCCATTTTCTTATATTAATTAGAAAGGGAGGACACTACAGTATTGCCACTTTTTAATTTCTACTCTTTTTGGTCGGCCTGTACATGAATGTTCACCCGTCTTTATTATTCGAGTTTTTAAAATGATTACTTACTTTTAGGTGAGCGCAAAATTGGGTGACCGTCAATATTGACATCTGTAAAAAATACATGTGGATAAGGCTGTCTGTCCACTGGAGCAGAGCTGTGTAAAATGGACCAATGATATTCCTCAGATTTAAATGCACTTATTTTAGGCTTCACAAACACGCAGCCTGATTGGATTTTCATCGCTCTGCTTCAGTGGACAGTAATAAGCCTTAAACCATTGTAAAATCAGTCGGAAATCGGTTTATTTTGATATTTATTTCAATGTTACTTATTAGTACATATTTTTACACAAAAGTATGGAAACAAGCTTATATTAGGTACTATACAAACTTGCGATTTCCTTACGGAATAACTTATAAAATCACTATATAAATATGATTAGGTATACGTAAACATTTTAAAACTCAATGACGCAAATTCTGCTCATGAAATTTGCCAGTGCAACATTTTAATCATAATCATAATCATTTATTTATTTGTAAACAAGAGTACAATTGGATCTAATAATTAATAAAATAGTCCATTTCTTGTTTTACCATTTCTTGTTTTTTTGTAGAAAGGCAATAAAAAAAACGACGTCATGCACTTTGTCCCGGAGTTAGGTATTTTTTTTACAATATGCAAATGTTTTAATAGTGAATGTTCTATTTTTTTATCTTTTGGGGCTGGCCTAACGGTTACTAACATTTACACAAGGAATAATTATTGGAAACTTTAAATATTCAAAGAATAAACTTTGTTTTCATGCTTTTGACCGGGGGTATAGACTTTTAGTCAAAGCAATAAAAGCGACATATCATGCAAAACTAGCGCCACTTTCCCACTTCCTATTTTTAAAACTTTCGTGAGACATATTTAATTATTGTATTAAGCGGTCTACACTAGGGCTTCTGATTTACGTGTTACACGCGGAACCGTAGCTCCGTGTTCTTAGCACCGGCGGTCCTAAGATCCCGCACTACACGGACACGTCAAAGATACGTAGTAGCCGTGTCTGCGTTCGGCTACGGATCGGCGAAACTCTGTTCCGCTCGGGCATTGAATGAAAGCTGGCTAAACCGACAACGTCACCGACGGATCGGATCTGCGTGTAATTAAGAAACTTAAGAAACGCATCTCCGTGTAACACGGAGCTAGGTATCTTAATTACACGTGCCGAACGGTCCGTGTTACCCGGCAACGCAAATCCGGCTACGGGTACCTACACGAAATATGGATACGACCGCGAGCCCTAGTCTACACTCACTATCTAGTGAATGTACTAGACCCTGACTATAATATAATGTCAGGAACTGACAATTTCACATGAGTGTAAACCGAACTTATTATTATTATTTATATTTTCTGATAATATAGGCTAGGCACTCGAAAAAAGACTTAATATTGATACAATTATTAAAATAACTATTATACAATTTGTTGTTCAATAGTCGTCCCCAAAAATTTGATCAAAACTAAAACGGCCACTCTAATTGTTTAAATGTACCTGCAGACCTATGATGGGTGCTTTTATCACGCGATACATTAGTGACAAAGCATCCATCACGTTTTAACAAAATGCGAGCGTGGGTGACAGATGCTTTGTCACTTATTTATCACGTGAAAAACGCAACCATCATAAGCCCCTCGGATATCCAGTCAGTATAAGTATACGAAACACTTACTTGATAAGAAGCGTTCAGTACTTTTTACCCCATTCGTGGTTAAGACTATCTGAAAAACGATATTAAAGAATAGTTATGAAGATCACAGAACGCTGCCGCACGGGCAGCGGACAAAGGTCTTCCACGAGTCTCTTTAGGCTTTAACTGTTAGATCTCTTTAGGTCTAGTAATGGACGCTGTTTCAGCTGATATAATGACGATTTTCAGGGTTCCGGGTAAAAAACGGAACCTTATTACTACAGGCTCCACTGTCCGTCTGTCTGTCTGTCCGTCTGTCACCCGTATCTCATGAACCGTGATAATTTTCACAGATGATGTATTTCTGCCGCCAAATGATCAAAAACGTTGTAATTCAAACTGCTACAAGTATTTACGTCCCCCTAGGGCGTAAGTGGGACTTTCTGCCCGCTACGCGCTGGCCGAGACAAGACGTAAAACTTTACACAACCCACGGTTGGTAATTAGTAAAGCCCGATCGCATATTTATGGACATCCACTGCGATCTGCAACATTCACGAATTCAACGCCCTAGGCATGTAATGTTCTATTTTAAATCCCTGTTGATTTTGGACCATGTTGTCAATGTTTTGGCGTGGCGACAGGGGCGCGGTGGATTGCTTTAACGCTTGGCGTTCAAAAGGTTAGAAACTTACTGTCAAAAAACAAAGGCACAAATTCATCTTTGTAATTAATCCAGTTTTCAAATTGCCGAGTCAATATCTACCATGTATGGCCATGGCCTAAGTTACTAGCATTATCAGAGGAAAAAATAAAACAATTATCTGCCATGCAAAATCTATTTTACGCTCATTGAACTTTCAATTATAACTATATTCAATAAATCACTGAAACGATAAAAAGATACCTCTTCATTCGCTCAATGCTCTCCTGGCATCAGCTCCTGAGTGTGATTTGTTTGCATGGAGATGGGCAGCTGTATGCCGGGAATGTCTGCGTTTCTGCGAGATGATGGATGATATAGGCTTTTAAATTTATATATATATATATATATGTTAATTTGTTATGTTAATTGAGTTTCTCGGTGCATTGGTCTATAGCTGTAATGCCGTGTAAACTTTATGGTAAATAAATAATAAATAAATTCGCGCTAAAAACTGAATGGGGACCTTAAAAATATACAACATTTTAAGGCTGACTATCCACTGACGCGGAGCATAGAAAATTAATACGCGGCTATTAAATTTCTCGCGCGAGATACTTACCCGTCTCTTTCTGTGCAATAATGTAAGAGAGTGTCGGGTAGCAGAGAAAATTTACCAATCAGCGCCTCTAGGACAACTGTCATACGCGGCTATATCTCGCGCGAGATACCCGTCTCTTTCTGTGCAGTAATGTGAGAGAGTGACGGGTAGCGCCGTCGCGCGACAGAAGTCGCGAAGCATATTAAGTATACGGACAGGCTGCTTTAGAAGGTCCGAAAGAAGAGTCCCGATTTCCCAATTATAATGAAACTAGCTGTGCCCCGCAGTGTTACCGCTCATCCCTCGGGAACACTAAATGTATTCGGGATGAAAAGTATATTTTGTCCTTCCCCGGGATTCAAACTATCTCCATACCAAATTTCATCTAAATCGGTTCAGCGGTTTAAGCGAAATAACAGACAGATACACTTTCGCATGTATAATTAGGTACGATACCTTAGAGCACAATCGTATAGTCTATCCGGAATTTTAAGTTCAAATTCTGTCAAACTGGCACAAGTGAAAAACGACCTTAAATTTACATGGATACGGTTGTTAGTACCTTCCCAACTAGCAAAACTGAACCAAATTTAGCTGTAAATCAGTGACAGACGCAGTTTTATATCCGTGATAGAAACATCTCTATCACTGGGAAGTGGCCCCAGTTTTACAGCTATTTGATGATATATCATATCTATTTTGGCACCGCACGTCGCTACTTTGATGTATAGGTATCCATGATACTACAATGTTTTATGAATCTCTTTAGCGTTACACCAATGGTGCCTGAATCACTATATCACTAAATTATGATAAGAAAGTAACAGCAATGCTGATATAGAGCTGTTTGTTGTTATATTGTTATTAGGGATTCTTTTATATAGCATATCGTTAGTGCTAAATACTGAGTGTTATGTGTAAATAAAGTTGTATGAAAAAATGACCTTACAATTAACAGTTTTGTAAGTATAATAAAATAGCAAACTATTTTTGTGTTAGTAAGTAGTGTCAAGTTGCTGTTAGGTACGTGCATAACGGGTAATTTATCATGCGCTCAAAATTTTATTGATGAAATAATAGCATATTATTTGTGTTTTTTTCATGCCCCTATTAAATATTGAATATTTAATTAAATAAAAAATATTTAAAATAGCAAATTATTTAAAGTCACATATGTATCTAAAATGTGTTCTGGTTACCGATATATCACAAATTTACAGTTTCCCACCGCCATTACCAAACACTTTCGGGTTCCTTAATAAAACTAGTAAAACCCCCTACTGTACCTACCTTTAGGTAATAAATAAAGTATCTTCAATATTGTTCAACTCATTTGCGTGAAATGAAAGTGGTTATATTTTTGGTCAATTACTGTTTTTCAAGCAGAAGTAATTTCATAAAACTCAACAGATTTGAATGGCTGTGGAAGAATATGTTTTCATCTTCTCCATTGTCATCAAAATTGTCAGTCGCAAACAAGTCATCTTGGTATCCTGAACAAGGTTCTGTTAAGATTTCCTACGGAACCAACTTTCGAATTCTCGACGCTGGTTTGACTATCATAAAGATCCTATAAATGAGGTTACAACAGCTGATATACATTTATTTAGCGTTCTATTAGTAACAATAATGTTTATATGTCACTGATGATATAAAAGGTCTTAAAAAGTGTATTTGCAACTGTTTAGTGTTAATGTAGATCTTTAAACAACTTTATGCTGCTGGTGTTAAGGAAACGCCATTATATGATACTTTAGACGCATATCAGCTGCGTTATGTTCTTATATATCTCGAGTTAGCTCCATGAGTGCACTGATATATCACCAGCGATATTGCAGCGCATTGAAAGCCACAATAGAGTTACTTAGCTGTATACAGGCACTGTATATATCTGATATGCAACGAAATTGCTCTAAATCACAGTTAGGGATACTGTTGTGCAGCTGTGTTATATGTGCCGCATTAAGAAGTCCAGTAAACGTTTATGTCATCAATTCTTATCACGATATAGCTGTATAAGATTATACAGCTAGATGATGATACAAGTCGCCAATATACAACATAGCAGCTCCGAGTTGCTATTTTATGACTTTTATATCATTATTTAGTGTTAAAACATTTTATTTTATCACTACTTTGCTAGTTGGGTTGTGTCAAAGTGACTTCACTTGATCTTAAAGATCGGACAGGCTATACTAACTTTTCGGAAAAAAGTAGTTGCAATTAGGACGTTACGTGCACAACGCTATGTGGTTTAAATTTCATTGGCAATGTTTGTAATTAGTACAAATGTGAACTAAGGTATCGAATATTAGTACTTATGGATTATAGTCGCGTGTCCTTATCCTTTAGGACGGCAAAGACGGTTGTGGCCGACACTGGAAAATTACTAATCTGACGCCAACGTCGCACAGTCAGAATAAAAAACTTTTTAATTCAAATCGCTACAAGTATTTCTCAGTCCTTGTTGATTTTGGAACTCTTTTTAGGGTTCCATAATCCATACCCAAAGGGCAAAAACGAGACCGTAAAACCCCGTTACTTCGCCTGGGATACCTATTATCGCCTTTTTTTTAGCATTTTAAATTCCCATCTAGTTTTTAGACTATTAAAAATTGGGCAAGTGCGAGTCCGGCTCGCGCATGAAGGGTTCCGTACCATAAAAGCAGTTTGTTGTATGGGAGCCCCCCTTAAATATTTATTTTATTTTATTTTTAGTATTTGTTGTAATAGCAGCAATAGAAATACATCATCTGTGAAAATGTCAACTGTCTAGCTATCACCGTTCTTGAGATACATCCTGGTGACAGACGGACGGACGAACAGCGAAGTCTCAGTATAGGGTCCCGTTTTTACCCTTTGGGTACGGAACCCCAAAAAGTAAAACTATTAAATAGAAAGTGTTATTAGGGTTCCGTACCCAAAGGGTAAAACATGGGAACATATTACTAAGACCAAGTTGTCCGTCTGTCTGTCTATCTGTCCGTCTGTCACCAGGCTGTATCTCATGAATCGTGATAGCTAAACAGTAAAAAATTTCGACAGATGATGTATTTCTGTTGCCACTATAACAACAAATAGGTACTAATAATAATAATAATAAAAAAAAAAAAAAAAACCGCTGACGTTGACACATGCCTTTTTGTAATCTTGCTCCTTTTTAATTTTGTAAAAGTGTTTTCATTCCGTTTACGCCGCAATTTTATACGTCCATTTATAACCTTTTATCTTATTTACCGTTTTCGGCAATGTGTACATACTGCGAATATAATTTATTTACTAACTCTGAAAACGAAGACAATTCTGACAGCGGACGTATGTCACTTAAAGGCGAAATAATGAAAATAATATTAACGGAATAAGTAATGATTACGAGATCAAGGCGCAAAAAAGCGGAACAAACAAACGCACGACCACCACCCCCGCCCGCCTCGTCCAGCTCCTCGCCATCATCGTCTGGCGACGAATTCGCTACTGCTGCGGACACCAGCGAGTCGAGCGACGAGCGCGGGCCGCCGCCCCCGCCGCCACAACCACCAGCACGACGAGGACGGCCACCGCTGCCGGCACGCTTGGGGCCTACGGGGCAACCTGCCCCGACCACGGCTCCCGCTACCGGTGGTATAGTGCGTCGCATGCGATGGACTCGAGTAATGAACGAGAACTGCATGCGCGCCTACTACGGGGCTACAGAGGGAGGAACCAACCTGTCCGCGTACCGGGACAGGATGCTGCCTCTGTTTCAGGCGTTTGATCCGACCATCGCCGTATCTGCGCAACGGCTATCCGATCAAGTGCGTTTCATTCAGCGGCGCAAGCTGCTGAACGACGCGACACTTGATCGACTGCGCCTGGAAGTACTGGCCGCTCGCGCGGCTTCCGTGCCGGCTCGGGATCCGCCTGCTATGTCACCGGTTCCGGCGCCAGCGCCCAACCTGGTGCCGGGGGTGCCGCTGACGGATCCTGAGGCCGATGTGGAAGACTACGCGAGTAGCGTAAGTACCCAGGCCAATGAGCAACTGAGGAGGGCTTTGGAGGAGGCGATTAGGCGCTATCGATCCGCACCTGACTCTAGGCCACGATTACCACGCTTACCGATGCATAAGCGTAACTTAGCGTTAATGGGAGCCCTGGATGCTTTGCTAGAACCGTACCTTCGGGCTAGCAAAGATTTAGCTGATACCCACTCGATCATGTACTGTGGGGCCATCGCGGCGTGCCGCGTTGCTCGTGTCAGATTCCCGGACACTGACCGAGCACCGCGGACCGCCGGGGGTGTTCCTGCCTGGCAAGTACGGATCGAGCGGCGTATCAGCTCGTTTAGGACTCTCATTGCCAAGC
This sequence comes from Apotomis capreana, assembly GCA_947623375.1. Lineage (NCBI taxonomy): Eukaryota > Metazoa > Arthropoda > Insecta > Lepidoptera > Tortricidae > Apotomis > Apotomis capreana. Next base: position 17,531,594 of record OX392519.1, read on the forward strand.
TAATCTGTTTTATGGGGGGCAATAACCGCCCCCGTGTGATGCGCTACGTGACACAAGCCTTCGCGGGGACTGGCACCAGGCCCTGCGATTACATGGCATGTGTCACGGAGCGCATCGACTACCTAAAGCAGAAAGTTTATGCATGGGCAAGCCGTATTCGTCGCTACAGAGAGCGTGTGGATCGATTCCAGCAGAATCGTCTTTTCCAAAGTGACCAAAGGAAGGTATACCGAAAGTGGGAGGGAGCCGACCAATGTGTGAGCGACGGGCAACTGCCGGATCCTACTGCCATGATTAATTTCTGGCGTAGTATCTGGTCGGTTCCAGTCGAGCACACCGAGGGCGAATGGATGAATGTTGTCAGACGTGAGTGTGAGCCGATCGAAGCCATGGGGGCTGTGATTATCAGCCCCGATGATGTAAGCTGTGCGACCCGTACGACCCAGAACTGGAAAAGTCCTGGGCCGGACGGGTTGCACAACTTTTGGATCAAGTGGTTTCGATCCTCACACGAACGTCTGGCAACACAATTTCAAGACGCCCTCGAGCTTGGTTCCCTGCCATCTTTCATGACTACTGGTGTTACCTTCCTGCTCCATAAGTCCGGTAGTACCACGGAAGCCAAAAACTATAGACCCATCACGTGCTTGCCCACTTTATACAAGCTCCTTACGTCCATTCTGAGAACTAAAATTAACACGCACATTGTTGCGAACAATGTTTTGGCCTTTTCTCAGAATGGGTGTAGGGTTGGGTCCCGTGGTACTAAGGAGCTCCTCCTCATTGACACGACCATTTGTCAACAAGTCCGGCGGAACAGGGGGTCTCTCTCGACCGCTTGGATTGACTATAAGAAGGCCTATGATTCGGTGCCTCATTCATGGCTGGAGAGGATCTTAGAGCTGTATAAAATTGATACAGCTCTGAGATCCCTCTTAGGCGCGTGCATGAGGCAGTGGACCACAGTCCTTCGTCAACCAGGTGGCGGGGATGGCCCCCCTGGCCCGCAGGACTTGATAAGGATTGAGAGAGGTATTTTCCAGGGTGACAGTTTGAGTCCTCTGTGGTTCTGCCTAGCCCTGAATCCGCTCAGCACTCTGCTGAAGGATTCAGGACTAGGTTGCCGGCTTCGAAGAGGAGGTGAGGTCATTTCTCATCTGCTGTACATGGATGATCTTAAGCTGTATGCACCAAAACGCCAGGATCTGGTGGAACTACTGGAAGTAACTGAAGCCTTCAGTAGCGCCATCAAAATGGAGTTTGGTGTAGACAAGTGTGCGGTCATGCATGTACAGCGGGGGAAAGTCGTAAATTCCGCGAACTTACAGCTTTCTGAGACAATGTCCCTCAGGTCTATCTCCGAAGTTGAAACCTACAAGTACCTTGGTATGTCACAGTCATTGGGTATTGCGGACGGAGACATTAGACAGGCGTTGAAGGAGCGTTTCTTTTGTCGTTTGACAAAAGTACTTAACAGTCTTTTGTCCGGTGGCAATAAGGCGCGCGCCTTCAACGCTTGGGTGATGCCTCTGCTCACTTACTCCTTTGGCATACTAAAGTGGACTCAGACTGAGCTGGACGCCCTGGATACGAGGGTCCGTCAGCTACTCACTACACACCGCATGAGGCACCCACGCTCGTCAGTTATGAGACTGTACATCCCGCGTAAGTGTGGAGGCCGTGGCTATTTAAACGCCAAGGACCTCCATAACCGCGAGGTGTGCAGTCTTAGGGAGTATTTCCTAAACAACGAGTGTGGGATTCATCGCGATGTAGTAGCAGTTGACAAAGGCCTCACCTCTCTCTCCTTAGCAAACGAGAACTGGCGCAGACCAAAGGTGCTTAGCACTGATGACCGCAGGGCTGTATGGAAGAGCAAGGAGCTACACGGGCGGTTCTACAAGGCCCTTACGGGGCCCGATGTAGATCTGCTCGCGTCGGTGAACTGGCTGCGCTTCGGGGATCTCTTCGGGGAAACCGAAGGTTTTGTCTGTGCAATTGCGGACGAAGTAATGATGACGAACAATTACCGGAGATATATCCTGAAGGACGGTACGGTCGACATTTGTCGGGCATGCCGCCGTCCCGGCGAGTCACTCAGGCATATAATCTCCGGTTGTTCTCATCTTGCTAACGGCGAGTACTTGCATAGACATAACCAAGTAGCCAGGATCATTCACCAGCAACTTGCTCTTCGATACGGTCTTGTGGGGTCTGAGGTGCCGTACTATAAGTACGCACCGATGCCAGTTCTCGAGAATGGTCGTGCCACGCTCTATTGGGATCGATCTATCATCACGGACAGGACTATTGTAGCCAATAAGCCTGATATCGTGTTGGTAGATCGATCCAAGCGCCAGGCAGTGCTCGTCGACATCACCATCCCACATGACGAGAACCTCGTGAAAGCCGAGAAGGACAAACTCAGCAAGTACCTTGACTTGGCTCACGAGGTGACCGCCATGTGGGATGTTGACTCGACGATCATTGTCCCGATAGTCGTTTCGGCGAACGGTCTTATAGCGAAGAGTCTCGACAAACATCTTAAGAGACTCTCGCTAGATGGCTGGATCAAGGGTCAGATACAGAAGGCGGTACTCCTGGACACGGCGCGCATTGTCAGGAGGTTCCTCTCTCTGCAGCCCTAACCGCCGGTAGCCTGGGCCCTGCCCCGTTGCCGGCGGCACCCTAGGTTAGGTTTTTTTTATAATGTGTTTATATTTGTAATGTATTTTTTATATTTTACTTTTTATATAAATTTATTGTAAAAAATACCTATCCTAAGAAACAAGATTAAATGAGTGAATAATAATAATAATTTATACTAGATACAAAATACGAAATGTTAATTATAGTAAACTTAATTCTCTACGACATTGCCTAAGCTTTTTTCTAGATAAAATGCCCCTAAACAAAGATATAAGCCAGAAGTTTGATACATTACTGGAAATTGCGAATTCATTCATTTTTTTAAATGTGCATATCTACGTAACTATCTGTCCTTGAAAAAAAGTTTAGAATGTAAGTTATAGTAAATTTAATTGTCTACAACATTGTCTAAGCTCTTTTCTAGCTAAAATGCTCCTAAACGAAGGTTTAACCACTCAATTGCTTCGAATTTTGAGTTGGACTCTATTTATGTAATAAAATAAGATCGATGACAGGTAGCCGTAGTTACCAAAAGCAATTAAGTGGATAAGCAAAAATCTGCAGAGATTGCCAGTTTTTTTTTCAATATGGCGGCGGGCGCACAGGAGGGGGAATTGTGCATTGAACACTCCCCAAGCAGCACATTAGTGAATTTTGCAGCTTATCTTATAGCTTTAAGTTCTAAATGAGTGGTTTAACAGTGTTTGATACAACTTATAGCTTTAAACACCACTCAAAACTGTATATGAGTTCATCCTATCACTTGTAGTTGCATAGGAACGTTTTTTGTTTCTACTTTATTACTTATGGTGGGATAAAGTCGATTTTGCTACTTAAAGTTGCATGCAGGTTCAAATTGTCACTCAATAAGAAGCAATAGTGCTATATAAGGCCTTAAAATCACTTATAAGCAACTTTTACATATAAGTGGGAACATACCCTTATTTGGAACTAAAAGTTCCAAATGACTAGTACAATAGCGAATTATATCACCAATAGTGGCTAAAGGGATAATTTTACGGCTCTTTTGGAACCAAAAAATATTGCAACTTTAAGGCCTAAGAAGTACCTTATTGCCACTCCAACGCATAAATAGGTGTCAGTAGGAGGTTCTTGGAACCAAAAGCAGTTATTTTCACTTATTTCGAACCACTAACGAACTAAAAGTTCTATTATTGTTCCTATTTGCGCCTTGTCAAAATATATTTAATAGTCTTGCTTGTTTAATAGTCTACAAAAGAGCAAATAATTACTATTGGTTATATCATTCACTGCTTTGCCACTCGCAAGATACAAATAAGTGATTATTAGACTTGATAGTTCCAAATAAGGAACAAATAAGTGAAAATAAACACTGTAGGATCTTTTTTAGGGTTCCGTAGTCAACTAGGAACCCTTATAGTTTCGCCATGTCCGTCTGTCCGTCTGTCCGTCCGCGGCTTAGCTCCGTGATCATAAGTGCTAGAAAGCTGAAGTTTGGTATGTGTATGTATCACGCCGACATAACGGTAAAATAAAAACTAAAAAAATAACTTTTTTTCGGGTACCTCCCATACACCTAAAGTGGGGGTGATTTTTTTTTTCGTTCTAACACTAGCGTGTGGGGTGTCGTTGAATAGGTCTTTTAAAAACAATAGGGGCCTTCAAAGATCATTTTTTGATAAAGTCAGCAGTTTTGTAAATATTCGCTCGGTAAATCCAAAAAATAGTGTCCCCCCCCTCTAACTTCTCAACCACGGGTCAAAAAATTATGGAAAAATTCACGAAAATAAGGCCCTATTAGTACTTTCAATGAAAACTATATTGAATAAAATCGGTCGAGCCGTTTTTGAGTTATCGCAAAAATTCATAATTTTCTTTTAAATGACGTAAGTGCCCCGCGGTGTTCTTATACTTCGAACGTTACACATATTAGTTAAGTGCCATACTGCATTAAAACATTTCGCTCAATCTGGTGCGTATAATCGATAACTTCTAGAAGGTAATAAGTAATTACAGTTACTTTGGCGTTTACGACCTTTTATAGAGCTTGAAATCTTTCTCGTAATTTAAATTCGATTTTATTGTCTATTGTGAAGGATGGCCAACTACGGAACCCTACACTGAGCGTGGCCCGACATGCTCTTGGACGGTTTTTGTTTCGCCATGTTTACAAATGGAAGCCTATGAAAATTGATTATTTTAACCAGAATTTTATCACACTGACGCATAATCACAGACTTTTGATAGTTGTGACGATGTTACTTTAACATTGTACGTAACCTACAATCATTAGGTCAGGTTTTTAACTGTTTTATTTCTTATCAGTATCTATTCCTTATTTAATTTAGCACTCTCTTTTTTAATATTCCTGATCAAATGAAGGGCGCGTCGAAATTTACAAAGAAAACATACTATAGTTTCACAGTAAAAAAAAATTCGCAAGAATTTCGTGCTTATTTCGATGCTTGTATAACGTAAAGTTTTAATCACTCATCAAACAGACATATAAATCCAAAATGAATATGGCAGATCACGTATTACTTCAATTTGACAGTTGCCTCGCCACTCAAAGATAATTTTGGCGACTCATTTATCACTCATTGACCGAACTGAAATGTTTTCATTCGTTCACTGCGCATAACTTTTACCCTTAGTTCTAATTGCCACTTAAGGTTATTGTGAGATCTCTTATGGACGCATAACTTTCACCCATAGTTCTAATTTCCACTTAAGGTTATTGTGAGATCTCTTATGGATTCTATTTAGCACCAAAAATAGGCTGCAATTTTTCTCCTTTTGGTTCTATACTGGTGGCATAAGGGTTCTTGCCACCTATATAGCACTTAGTCATGGTGGTAAATTTCACTTAAGCATCTAATTAGATATGATATACGAGCTATTTAGACCCAATTGTGCTACTTGGGTCACTAACCATCCTAGACAACATATCAAAAATTCAAAACTACCGGACCATTTGTAAGGTTGTTGGATTATTCATTGGATCCCTTTATTCATTGGATTAATAGTAACTAACTTAACCCGGCCAGTTTAGATGGGATATGTTTGTACGGAACCCTCGGTGGCTTGGGCTTAGCGGATATTAAGCTTTAAGGAATTGACTCACTAACAATAACAAACAACATTTTAATCAAAGTCTTTTATTTTCAACATAACACCTACTTACATATACGTTCAAACAGTAAATAATTAAAAATATGCTTTGCATAATAAAAAAATCTATTTACAAAAGTATACACACTAATAAAATACTTCAACGACATTAGATTGCTAATTCAAAATGACTAATAAATCGGAGGTGCCTGGTTCGAACCCCAGCGCCAGTTTAGTATCAACTATTAGTAATTAACTAAACATTTTAAACAGAAAAATACAGAGGTCGCTTTAAAAAGCGGAATGAGAAGGCATTATTTCACGCCAGCCATTGTCTAAGAAAATAAGGTATAGGTGTAAAACTCAGGTCTTACTCCCGGGAGGTCGCGGGTTCGTTCCCCACTGGCACCTGAGTGGATTGCGTAAAATTTTGGCTTCTTATTTTATCCTCTGTATTTAAATATTTATAAAAGGTTTAGCCTATCAGACATCAGAATAAGTACGTAAGTTGACTTGTATACCAGATCATGTAGGTAACGTTATTGGTTATATTTAAATTACTTTGCATATTTATTCAGTTTGCCTAATATTCCTTTAGTCTAAAGTCATTTCGCTTAATGAATATTTTGCATAATCTTGTTTCGCCGAATTTTCATATTGCCTAATTTTTGTATATATAATTTCATTTTATCTATTATTCAACTAATATTATTACATTTCCTATAAACGCTATTTTGCCTACTACAATTATTGTATAATTTCAGTTTGCCTAATTTGCACAGTATATTATTTTACGTTTTTTTTTTATTACACATTATTTATTTATTTATTTATTAATCAAAGTATACACCTTAAATATATTCAATTCCCTGCAAAACTACCTACTTTACAATATCCACCGTAATATATAGACTCGAATAATAATGTGATAGGTTTTAATAGTGTTTTATGCGGCCGCGGCTGTCAGTCTCGTATCGGGCTATCCAGCCATCTTCGAAAGTGCCGCAGTTTATTAGACGCTGCTTAACTCACCTGTTATAGATGTAAAAGGGTAATGATGATGATGATGCTTAACCTAACCTAACCTACTTTACTGGCAGCAGTTCGGTTCTGTTGTGGTCGCAGTTCTAACCTAACCTAACCCATTAAGTTCGGTTCTAACCTAACCTACTTTAATGGCAGCAGTTCGGTTCTGTTGTGGTCGCAGTTCTAACCTAACCTAACCCATTAAGTTCGGTTCTAATCTAACCTACTTTACTGGCAGCAGTTCGGTTCTGTTGTGGTCACAGTTCTAACCTAACCTAACCCATTAAGTTCGGTTTTAACCTAACCTACTTTACTGGCAGCAGTTTGGTTCTGTTGTGGTCGCAGTTCTAACCTAACCTAACCCATTAAGTTCGGTTCTAACCTAACCTACTTTACTGGCAGCAGTTCGGTTCTGTTGTGGTCGCAGTTCTAACCCAACCTAACCCATTAAGTTCGGTTCTAACCTAACCTACTTTACTGGCAGCAGTTCGGTTCTGTTGTGGTCGCAGTACTAACCTAACCTAACCCATTAATTTCGGTTTTAACCTAACCTACTTTTCAGGCAGCAGTTCGGTCCTGTTGTGGTCGCAGTTCTAACCTAACCTAACCTGGTCGTTAGTTAGAATAACATTCGGCAAAATAATCATTAGTTAAAATAACATTCGGCAATATAATCAATAGTTAAAATAACATTCGGCAATATAATCATTAGTTAAAATAACTTTCGGCAATATAAGAATTAGTTAAACTAATATTAAACGAAACAAACTTTATTTGAAGTGATGATTAGACTAAACGAGTTTCGACAAAGTGATCATTTATTGAAATAATAATTATGAAAACTGAAATTAGGCAAACCGTTGGTTATACTAAAAGTTGTTAGGCAAACTGAAATTAGGCAAATATTTTTTAGACAAAACAAGGGAATACCAACGTTATTCAGAATTCATAAAACGCGGATTATTAAAAAGTTCATCTAGTAAACACATCTAAATTGTCGATTTCTGACAATATTAGACAGAATCATTGTCCCTATTTTTGTGGTGATACCACATTTTGGACTTCTGTGGATTTCATGACATTTTGGCTTTTATATTTAACCATTGATACAAAGATCCCAGTACCTCTGGATTACCGGTCCAGGGTGTTAACCTCTCCACCATCTTTAACGCCAGATAGCCTTTAAAATCCTCCTTATGCTTTGTGCTAAGATGCCTTTCAAATAAACAATGCAAAGATCGACACACAAAACAAGAAAATTCGAAAGGTAATTTGGCGTTGGGTGGTCGAGAGGTTAACACGCTGGACCGGTAATCCAGAGGTGTCGGGTTCGATTCCCGGTTGCTTACCAGGTTACACAATTTAAAATTTTCTTTGTGCTTCATCAATGATTAAATGTAAAAAATGTACTCACATTAAAAATAAGACATTACATGTTTATATTAAATTTATCCTTTGTGTCTATATAATAAAATAATGACTAACATTAGATTAGCTATCGCTTTTCTGGCAGTGAATAGATACCCGTGGAATCCTAGCTTTAGTCATTATTGATGCACCAAAATATTACAAAAAAAAATACATACAGTGAAACATAGAACCTTCTTTTTGGAAGTCGATTAATTCAACTAGAAGGTGTTCGCAAGTTATCTCGCGGAGCAAAATGGCTTCAGTGTAGTCGGGTAAAAATTGTTCAACCATTCCTTGAATAGTGTAAAATGTTTGCAATCCATAAAGCAATTGGGTGCGGCGCGCTTGCATAAAAGATCAGGATTTGATTTGAATTTCAGGTGTCGATTCTGTACGACTAGCATAACTAATAGACGCGACTCTTTTTCACGCGCGATAAACTATCTATCTCTTTCTGTATGGTACGGTGGGAGAGTGACGAGGGACGCTCCGTCACGCGTCGTGAAATGTAGAAGTATAGTTGTACTAGACGGGCTGTCACTTTCCGTATATACCGTGTGAGCACGACAGCTGATGCTGAATGTATGTTTACAAGACATGTTTACGTGGTGGTTCTAAACTACCCAAAAGTTGTCTGGAAGAGATCGTTTTTGAGAAATAAAATCGCATATTATTTAGCTCTAATTGTACTTTCTTGCATTGTATCTCTCCTCTTAGTTTTGTGAGGTGCGCAATAAAGAGTAGTTATATTGTATTGTACGTGTTTTAAAGCAACTTTTTTTTTTCTATTTGTTATTGTCAAATACGCTGTGAGTTAAGACTGTCAACGTCACCCTGGCTCTAACGTCAATCTTGAGCGGTCCCCTGCTGCTCTCTAAACGACATATTTCAGTGGCCGTTATTATACAATAACGTCAATATTTAACTTGCATATAAATGCAATAGAGGGAAAAGTTAAAGGATGCAACTAATACTTTCGTAAGCAGTGCCATTTACTGTTTAATACACAAGTTTTATATTCTGATTTCCATTTATTTATTTAGGTTTTATTCAGTATTGATTTCGGTTCCTATAATTTAAAAACGGGTCAGCTTTTAATTCTCGTGTCATGTTTTAATTCTACTTCCTTCTGATTTTTAAGCCATCCTATTGACTAGTGTCAATGTTGTTCAGGCGAGTACGTCAGCGTCACCCTGGCCCTGCCGCGAACGACGTCAATCTTTAGGTTTAGTTTTTCGGTATGAATTTTAATTCTGGTTCCGACTTTTAATGCCAAATTTCAAAATTTCATTTCGGCACAACTCCTGACAAAACCAGTCACAAACTGTGCCGAAATGAAATTTTCTAATTGAATTCTGGTATCGGTTCTAGTCATCCTATTTACTAGTGTAAGGCACCAAAAAAGTTGTCTAGTAACAGTAATTAGTTTTAACCGTAATAATACTTTGTTTACTGACCGTTTGTTGCCTAAATAGATAAAAAACAAAGCTAAGGTGTAAAGCCTTTCAAATAAACAATATAAAGATCGACACACAGAGCATAAGGAAAAATTCGAAAGATTGCTTGGGAGTTAATGTGGTGAAATGTTTAACGCGCGGACCGGCAATCCAAAGGTACCGGGTTCGATCCCCGGTTTCTTCCACCAGGTAACTTCAAAGTTTCTTTGAGCTTTGATATTTGTATCAATGATGTAAAAAAAACAGAAGAAACGGCCTATGATCTATGATGAATGATTGACTAGCGTCAATGTTGTTCAGGCGAGACCGTCAGCGTCACCCTCGCCCTGCCGCGGACGACGTCAATCTTTAGGTTTAGTTTTCGGTTTGACCTTTAATTCTGGTTCCGATTTTTTAATCCAAATTTAAAAATTGCATTTCGGCACAGTTTGTCACTGGTCTCTGTCTAATTGAATTCTGGTATCGTGTCTAGCCATCTTATTTACTAGTGACAGTCACCAAAAAAGGTATTTTCTGGTGCGTGCTGGTAAAAGTCTTAAATAATTAAGAGCTGGATATCGACATCTTCAACAGTAATATCCCGGCTTTAAGGCGAAAGATGACGGACGTATTCTTTAAGTGAGCGTGCTTTAATCCAAACAGCTGTTTTGTTCAATCACAGGTTGTTGCAATGTTGAGCACCATAATTTAGTATAAAATTACACTACAGATGGGAACTGTAATTGGCTTTCCGTTAACTATTTCTGAGACCAATGTATTGTTTGTAGCTGTTGGTTCTCCTAATAAATAAATAAGTAAAAGAGACGAAACGGCCTATGATGAATGATTGACGTAGCGTCAATGTTGTTCAGGCGAGACCGTCAGCGTCACCCTCGCCCTGCCGCGGACGACGTCAATCTTGAGCGCGCCGGCGCTGCTCTCTAAGACGCTGTACACGTCAGTCGCAGACTGCACCGGCTTGCCGTTTATATTCGTGACGATGTCGCCGGGTTGGAGGCCGCCACTAGGAAAAAAATTGGATATTATATATATATATAATCTATAACAAGTTTGTTGTATGGGAGCCCCCCTTAAATATTTATTTTATTTTATTTTTAGTATTTGTTGTTATAGCGGCAATAGAAATACGTCATCTGTGAAAATTTCAACTGTCTAGCTATCACCGTTCTTGGGATACAGCCTGGTGACAGACGGACGGACGGACAGACGGACGGATGGACGGACACCGAAGTCTCAGTAATAGGGTCCCGTTTTTACCCTTTGGGTACGGAACCTTAAAAATGAAGTTTTCAGGCGACCCGGTTAAATGTAAAGCACAATAAGTTGTTTTCACTGAAAGGGTAAAAACGGAACCCTGTCAGGCTATCCCCACGCGTTTCGACCGCGCAAAACATTCCGATCTCTAAGTGGCAACCCCGCGCGACAAAATGCCAGTGGGCTGCCACGCCTTGCGGCGAGCGGACGGCGTACAGTTAACGTTTCCCGCGCAACCTGTGCTGTACGATGTCGAAAAATAAAAGACGGGCATATTGTTTTTGTGGCAACAAAGACGATTGAAAATGATTTCATTTGTTCCAGAACACATTAAACTCTCCGGAATAAAAGATTTTGTTTAAGAATTAACGTTTACTGGGGCACTATTGACGCGTAACTATTAAAGTCTGGGTATTTCTCTAAAAATCTTTATGGGGGCGCCTAGCTTTTTTTCGAATTAATTGTGTTGGTTTGATTCCATGCTGTGTTCTTATTACTGAATGTTTAGTTATACAATCAATAAGTGAAATATTTAAAGATTCACTATTATTCGTTATTTATGTTTTAGAAACACGATTACTTGTAGTTTCCTCGATAGTTTTTTTTTAAAGTTACCTCAATAAAGCAACATACGGTCATAAATACTGCAGGGAAAGTTATCAGTTTTTTTTAATAATAACATAACGAGATGTTAACTATAAAACTATAATGTATACGTCTTACATTTTCAAAATCTGTATTATTTTAATAATTAAACCGAAAAAACATGATTTCCGCGCTCCCAGCAGAGTTGGGCAAAAGTTAATCGATTAACGATTAAGATTAACTTTTTTAATCTCGATTAACGATTAAAATTGACGATTAGTTAATCTAATCGTACGAGTTCCGATTGATTCTCGAAAGATTAAGTTAATTGTCGATTAAATTTTTAATCGATTAATTAATTCGATTAACTTTCTCTCGATTAATATTAGGAAAAATAAGATAAGACTTTTTGTAAGTCTAAGTCCCTGCCTAGAACATCTTAGAGTACCGCACTATAAAAACCATCTTGTATTACTGTAACAAGAGGGAAGAGGGAAGAGCGGAGAGGGAAGAGCGGTGAGCGGAGTGCGGCGTGCGGAGAGCGGAGAGCGGCGTGCGGAAAGCGACGTGCGGAGAGCGGCGTGCGGAGAACGGAAAGCAGAGAAGCGGAAAGAGGGAACGGTCGGATGCAAAGGTAACCGAACGTAGAGAATGGTGTTCAATCGTCCTGAAGTGGGCAACCCAGTGGGAATCGGGTTGTCTGGACGCCACGCCTCTGCTGACTAGACTGGTTGACCAAACGAGCGAAGGCACGAGAAAAAGCTAGCGTTTACATAACGGAGGCAACCCTAGCGCACATTCCAATGACGTTGCGTCACCCGCGGGAGGGGGCATCGATAGCGGCGGCAACGCCTGCCGTCCAAACAAGTGGGGTATCTGTTACGTAGTAACTTGTATATAATCTGTGACCCTGTTACCAAGACTCCGTTGTCCGTCTGTCACCAGTATGAAATTCATGAACCGTGACGTTAGACAGTTGAAATTTCCACAGATAATAAATAAATAAAAAAAAATATATCGGACAACCTCACACAAATCGATCTAGTCCCAAATTAAGCTCAAGAAGGCTTGTGTTATGGGTACTAGACGACGATATACATACTTATATAGATAAATATATACTTAAATACATAGACAACCATGACCCAAGCACAAATATTCGAGTTCATCACACAAATATTTGCCCCGGCCGGAATTCGAACCCGGGACCGCCGACTCAGTAGGCAGGTGTCTACATACCGAGCCAAACGTGTCGTCAACCATATTAAAAAACAAAGTAAAATAAGTATTTAAAGGGGCTCTCATACAACAAACGAGGTTACGTTAACTTTGCATTTCATTTGTATCCGGCGCAATACATAACAGTTGCAAACTTTTGAACCCGGCCAGTTAAGATGGGATAAGTGTTTGTACGGAACCCTCGGTGCGCGAGTCCGAATCGCACTTTTTAGCCGTCGCCATATTGCGGATTTTTATTTTACTAGCAAGGGCAAATTTTTGGGAACCAACGTTGAAAGTCGGTGAATAACGATAGTGCCTCTAAGAGTTTATTATGTGAAATAATAAGTTTCTGTCAAACATGTCATTTTAGTGGCAAGCTTTTATAGCGGACTGTACTTTTCTTTGGATATCCATCAATGCTCACTGAGACGATTCTAAAGAGCCCAAGCTCGGTAGGATTGCTTTTTTCTATTATAGAGTTCCTATGGCCACCTTCCGGCTCCATCATCAGATCAGCCCCATGGTACCATATTATTGTATTGTCATCAAAGTTAAGTAAGTATGCAAAATTTCAGCTCAATCGGTTGACGATATCTGCTTCAAAATTGAGTTGCAAGATTTCACCCGAACAAACATATATACTTTAAACATACCATGCAAGCTAAATAAAAGCTTGTAATAAAATACTTTAATTGGCACCCTGTGTTTCTTTCCTTTGTCAATATTCTACATTTTGGGAAGGAATACTTCTTAATTAACTTGCAATGTATGTGTGTAACTTGGTGTAACTATGTTTTGTCCGGGTGGAATCTTGCAACTGAATTTTGAAGCAGAGCTTCAAACAATACAATAATATGGTACCATCGGGCTGGTCCGATGATGGAGCCGGAAGGTGGCTCTAAAAGCTCTGTAATAATGTGACGACGCGTTTGGCTCGGTTTGTAGACACCTGCCTACTGAGTCGGCGGTCCCGGGTTCGAATCCCGGCCGGGGCAAATATTTGTGCAAATATTTGTTCTTGGGTCATGGATGTTATCTATATATGTATTTATATATTATGTATATCGTCGTCTAGTACCCATAGTACAAGCTTTGCTTAGTTTGGGACTAGGTCGATTTGTGTATGATTGTCCCTTAATATAAAAAAAAAAAAAATAGATAAAGCAATCCTACCGAGTTTGAGGTTTTTAGAATTGTCGCATTGAGCAATTGATGGATGTTCAAACAAAAGTACAGTCGGTTATAAAAACTTGTGTCAAAAAAAAAACTTTTGACTGAAACTTATTGGTAACTGACATTAAATAAATAAATATTAAGGAACAATCTCACACAAATCGAGCTAGACCTAAACTAAGCAAAGCTTTAACTATGGGTACTAGACGACGATATACATAATACACAAATAAATATATAAATAACATCAATGACCCACAGGAACAATTCGAGTTCATCATACAAATATTTGCCCTGGCCGGAATTCGAACCCAGGACCGCCGGCTCAGTAGGCAGCAGCACTACAAACCGAGCCAACCGCGTCGTCAAATTTAACATTGAAAGTGATATAAACAAAGAGGAACAGGGTCGCTTACTTGTATGCGGGGGAGCCAATGATGACTTTCCACACTAAGATCCCGTGGTCGATGTCAGTCGGCATCTGAAACGAAAATAAATGGTATTGTAACTTGTACACCTTTCCGTGTTACACACTACATATACCTAGGCCAGGTTTTGAGTCTGAACAGGAACAGCCTGAGCATGGAAATTAATAGGCGCATACAACTAGGTTGGGCTGCCTTTAGAAAGCTGTCCGAAGTGTTTAAAAGCGATATGCCCATGAGCCTGAAAAGGAAGGTCTACGATCAGTGCGTACTCCCTACTATGACCTATGGAGCAGAAACATGGACCTTCAGTCCTTCACCCGCCAAACCGTGCATCAACTCCAAGTTGCCCAGAGAGCGATGCTGGGGATAACACTCAGAGACCGCATTCCAAACAAAGAGATCAGACGGAGAACCCAAGTAACCGACATCGCTAGGAAAGCCGCTACTCTAAAATGGAGATGGGCGGGGCACGTATGTAGGCGAGAAGACGGACGCTGGTCTCCAAAGATACTGGAGTGGCGACCACGAATGGGAAAAAGAAGCGTGGGCAGACCCCCCTCTAGATGGAGAGACGACATAGTTGGGGTTGCAGGAAGAAAGTGGATGCACGCGGCCCGGAATCGCAGTGAATGGAAAATGCACGAGGAGGCCCTAGTTCAGCAGTGGATAGATACGGGCTGATGATGGTGATGATGATGACACCTTTATAAAATACAAAAAAATATAAAAAATACAAAATCATTCATTAACAAAAAACAGCTTTATACATTTCAAGAGTATCCATCAGTCCAACTAGGCTGAGCCTGTATCTTGGCCATCTGCGAGTGCGATTAACAAAGGAGAATTATAAAGCAAACAATTTATAAATTACAACAGTTTCAGAACTAGGGGCTGTGTCAGCTGCCTCGCAAGCTAGTTTTTAAATAGTAAAAATATGTATTTTTTTGCATTTTCTACCCTATATGTAAGTTGTTTTTGAAAATATTCGAAATACTGTCAAAATACACACAATAATGAACCATCGAGTAGAATCTTGAAACTCACATTTGAAGCAGATATCTTCAACCGCTTGAACTGAAAGTTTGCATACCTACTTTACTTTGATAACAATACAATAATATGGTACTATGAGGTTGGACTGTTGGAACAGGAAGGTGGTCCTAAGACCTCTGTACTAAGTTAAAGCAATTCTACCGAGTTTGGGCTTTAGAATCGTATGAGTGAGTAATTGATGGATGTTCAAAGAAAAGTACAGTCGGCTATAAAAGCTTGATACGAAAATGTTTTTTCTCAAACATGCAATGAAATATTGTCTTTATGTTCCTTATAATAGGCTCGGAAGTATCGCTTTTTGGGCGCAACAACTCGAGAGGACTGTAAAGGGATTTCATACTGCTTTTCAGGCCTAGGCCTGCAAAGTAACTTTTTTTTTGTTTCAACAACAAGGTCATTCACACAGCTGGCTGGTTTGACAAAAAGCAGGTTTTGTTTTTAAAGGTTGGTTGTTAGACTAAAATGTCCTATTTGTCAATTAATAAAATGTTGTTCCTTGAAGTATATTTTTTTATTTCATTGTATGGTTGAGAAAAGCACTATACATGCCTCGTCGTGAAAACGGATTCCCGGCCTCGTATCACTATCCGGTATATACCTACTTGGCCGGAAATCCTCATTTTCCCGGCCTCTGATGTAATGTACTATTTTTTACAGAAACTTCTTTATAAATCTAGGATCGTAGTCTCGTACCTCTGGGTTCCTCATCCTCAGCTCCATGAGGATGTTGGGTGTGAGCGACAGCATGGTGATGCCGAGGTACCGCCGCGATACTTGAGGGGATTTCGTTTTCCCTGCAAATTACAACTAGATTATTTAGTATTTTAAACGGTAATCCATCACTTTATCGAAAAACGTTTCATCGATTATCGTTTCCCATAACACTATTCGCAGAATTTTGTTACAACTTAGGAATCATTCATCGAACTTCGTTACATCGCTTGTACATTTGCTCGAATTACCTTTCACACAAGAATCGATTCATCGAATTTCACTTCATTATTTTATCTGTTCATCGACGTAGTCGTTCATCGAATCGCTTTTACTATAATTTTTTGGTTGGGTTAGGTTTAGGTTATTTTTTTGTTTATGACCTGAAACCCGACTTGGCTAGATCCGACCTGGTTGGGTTAGGTTTAGGTTATTTTTTTTTATGACCTGAAACCCGACTTGGCTAGATCCGACCTGGTTGGGTTAGGTTTAGGTTATTTTTTTTTATGACCTGAAACCCGACTTGGCTAGATCCGACCTGGTTGGGTTAGGTTTAGGTTATTTTTTTGTTTATGACCTGAAACCCGACTTGGCTAGATCCGAACTGGTTGGGTTAGGTTTAGGTTATTTTTTTGTATAAATGGGACGTGCCATCTGTGAATCATGTTTCGATGAAAGGTAAATTCGATGAATAGTTTAGCTGCGATTTGAGACAAATTCGAAACAATTTACGTTGAATAGTTGGTCGATGATTCGAAAAGCGATGAATTGATGATTATGTGAATAGAAAAAAAATGAAAAGACATTCGTGGAATAGTTTTCGATGAAATGAAAATCGATGAAAGAAAGGCCGTTTCCGATTAAGGGAAGCAAAAATGCCCTTTCGTGATAATGGACAGATTTTTTTTTCTACAGTCAGTTACGTCTAGTAGAGTAACTGTGTCAAGTTTGGTTGAAAAATTCTTTGCGGTTCCGCAGAAAAAAAATAAAAACGGAAATAATGAAATATGGTTTTTCTCCAAAACTATTTAACTTTAATGTACTATTATTTTTTCATTCTGTAGAGCTTAGTCAAGTTTATGTTTTAAGTGAAAATGGTATCTCTATATCTAACGATTATGTAAAAAAATAGGTAAGTCAAAATTTTACTATATATTTTTTTTTACTTTTGTGAGAGATACCACTCTAATTGACATTTCTAAATAAGCCTTAGTTAACGTCCTGTAACACATATTAATTTGATGGATAAAATCGGAAAGCAACTGTGTCAAAATGAAATAAATAACTGGGCTGGAATTCATCTCTAACATAGCTAAATAACTAAAACATAATTATCCTCTTTAGAAATAAACAAGATTTGACAGTTACAGTGACATTTGCTAGAAAATGACACCTTTTTAGTTACGTAATGAAAAAAAAAATACACTTATTCTAATCCTCATCGCTATCTTCATTGACAGTAACGTGAATTCCGTGAGTCAAAAAAAGTCCGCTTAAAGTTTCAGCAGGCCGAACGATTTTGGACAAATATCTTGCGTGCGATAAATAATAAACAATAGCAGCAATGTGTGAACAACACCCTACTGTTCGCATTCCATTGGCACATTCACAATAATGCCGCCTTATGGATCCAACACCAATGCTGTTTGGGACATATTCGATAAAGCATCTGTAAATCTTTTTTGAAATATGGCGAGATTGGACTTTCAGTTTCAGTATATTAGAATTTTCCTTCACATTTTTTTTTTATTTTATTTTTTATACATATATCATTGCGAGGTGATATAATGATGTAGGTTTCTTTCTAAATATTTTTTTGATTGCAATCGCTTTAGAATTCATTTTGTAAAGACGAGTTATCATTCTAGAGTCCCTGAAATGTCATGTTACATTTAAAAAAAACAATTCATCTTTATTACTGTCATAATATGTATTTATTTTAATTTCGGTAGAAAGAGGATTAATGCGTGGCGAAAAAAGAATAGTTTGTAATTACAATTTCAAGATAATGAAGTCATACCCGAAATGTCTTTTAATTTCCATTTTACAGTTAGTGTCCGATTAAAACCTATAAATTGATAATTTGGTATAATGTTAAGTAAAGCTTATATACCAAATAGCAAAAATTATTAATATATGCATAGTTTTTATGTTATTAGAAAAAGGGATATATTTAAATGCACATCTGTATAATTTTTCAGTACACTAGGTAACTCCACTAATTAACTGAATGCATACCAGAAAAACTTATGCTGTGCAAAAAAACAATTGATTAACTGAACATGTCCTACAAAAAAAACTTAAACATCATACAAAACGAGATGACCTTTTTAACCGAATTCACACCAAAAATATGGTTTGTACATCAGATATATTTGAAAGTTTCACCAAAAATACTGACTTGCGCACTAATTATCCTCGCACTGCACACTAAGATCCGACTCGGCCGGGTTAGGTTAGGTTAGTTTTTTTTTGTTAATATCCAGTAAAACAGTTTTGCAAATACCTTTAAATAGTGTGCATAATTAGTGTGCAAGTCAGTATTTTTGGTGAAACTTTCAAATATTTTGATCGAAAAAAGGGAATATACAGATATCGATTTAAATACATGCCTTAGAAAAATAATGACATTTTCAATGTCAATAAAAGGCAAACGTCACTAACTGTCAAATCTTGTTTATTTGTAAAGAGGATGTATGCTTTGGTTATTTGGAAGTGTTAGAATAGCTTACTAATAAAATGTAATAAAATCCAACCCAGTTATTTATTTCATATTGACACAGTTGCTTTCCGATTTTATCCATCAAATTAATATGTGTTACAGGACGTTAACTACGGCTTATTTAGAAATGTCAATTAGAGTGGTATCTCTCACAAAAGTAAAAAAAAATATATATTAAAATTTTGACTTACCTATTTTTTACATAATCGTTAGATATAGAGATACAATTTTCACTTAAAACATGAACTTGACTAAGCTTTACAGAAAGAAAAAATAATAGTTCATTAAAGTTAAATAGTTTTGGAGAAAAACCATATTTCATTATTTCCGTTTTTATTTTTTTTCTGCGGTACCGCAAATAATTTTTTAACCAAACTTAACACAGTTACTCTACTAGACGTAACTGACTGGTAAAAAAAAAACTAAGTCATAATATTAAAGGGCATTTTTGCTTCCCTTAATCGGAAACGGCCTTTCGATAAAGTGATAGACACCCATTTTAAACACATAAATGACGCAGAGGGCGCTCCAGTAGCGTAGAATTATGGAATCAAAGATTTGGTGTGATTGACGTAACGATGTGATAGCTCAGTTGGTAGAGCACTACGCCGAAAACGTAGGGTCCCAGGTTCGAGTCCTGCTTACATTGTAGTGGATCACATTACATTTATATTTCATAATTTACCTTTGTGTCAATATTTATAGATTGTTTAGTGGTTAATTGATCTACGTATACGAACCACTGGGACATTATAGGTACCCAACTAATTTCTAGTAGACAGTCTGACTCAGCAAGTCAGTCTTTGCATGTCATGCTTGTAATTTCTTATTTGCTTTTATGTACAATAAATAATTAATTAATAAATAATACTGAGGGATAATCATACACAAATCGATCTAGTCCCAAACTAAGCAAAGCTTGTACTATGGGTACTAGACAACGATATATATAATATATAAATACATTCCTATAGTCCTTTAATATTTATTTATATAAAACATCCATGGCCCAGGAATAATAATTTGAGTTCATCACAATACTTGTACTTGACCATGCCGGGATTCGAACCCAGCACGGTCGGCTCAGCAGGCAGGCACTTCCACTGCGCCAACCGCACGTGAATATCACTGATAATGACTCACGTTTCGCCAGGAAATCCTTTACGTAGTCGATAGGGATGGCGAACGAAATGCCGGAGGTGACCTGAACAAATTACATTCTATTATTAAATACGATACGACTAATGTAGTTAACCAATTTGATCTCCAGGCCATTACGTTTGTCACAGTGAACGTCAATATGAAAGCCGCTTGAAATCTCATATCATTGTCATTGTGACAAGGTTCTATAGTGGCCTAGAAATCAAATTGTTTGACTGTACATGCCCCAACATACTTTGATACATAAGCACACCCCGGGATTTTAGGTGTATAAATGAACTGACACTAGGCCAACAATAGGCGTCAAATCGGTTCTTTGCCTTTTCGCCGAACTATTTTTAGGGTTCCGTACCCAAAGGGTAAAAACGGGACCCTATTACTGAGACTTCGCTGTCCGTCCGTCCGTCCGTCTGTCACCAGGCTGTATCTCAAGAACGGTGATAGCTAGACAGTTGACATTTTCACAGATGATGTATTTCTATTGCCGCTATAACAACAAATACTAAAAATGAAATAAAATAAATATTTAAGGGGGGCTCCCATACAACAAACTTGTTATAGATTATGATACGGAACAATTCATGCGCGATTCGGACTCGCATTTGCCCAATTTTTTCGTCGAATGTTTCATATCGGCGAAGTATCATTTAGCAGAAAGCATTTTTCACTGAAACTGAAAACTATTTTTTTTACTACCATATAACTGTGTCCCAATGGTGGGCAAAGGCCTCCCCTCTCTTGCGCCACTCGTCTCTATCTAAACTATTTAGGATAAATAAAATAAATAAATATCAGACAACCTCACACAAATCGATCTAATCCCAAATTAAACACAAGAAGGCTTGTGTTTTGAGCTCTTAAATCACTCTATCTATTTAAAAGAACGCATCAAAATCCGTTGCGCAGTTTTGAAGATCTAAGCATACATAGGGACAAACAGACAGACAGCAGGAAGCGACTTTGTTTTACACTATGTAGTGATAGTGTATAAATCAATAATAAATAAATATCGGACCTCACACAAATCTATCTACTTAGTCCCAAATTAAGCTCAAGAAGGCTTGTGTTATGGATACTAGACGACGATATACGTACAAATACAAATACTCTTTATTACACACCTCCAACATCAAAGAATATACAACACAACATGAGATACATACAAATAACAGGCAAACTTATTTAGATAAATATTTACTTAAATACGTAGAACAACCATGACCCAAGCACAAAATATTCGAGTTCATCACACAAATATTTGCCCTGGCCGGGATTCGAACCCGGGACCGCCGGCTCAATAGGCAGGTGTCTACAAACTGTCGTTGTCGTATGATCTTAGTATTATCGTCTAGTTATAAG
Organism: Apotomis capreana; assembly: GCA_947623375.1. Taxonomy (NCBI): domain Eukaryota; kingdom Metazoa; phylum Arthropoda; class Insecta; order Lepidoptera; family Tortricidae; genus Apotomis; species Apotomis capreana. Next base: position 17,552,896 of record OX392519.1, read on the forward strand.
TCTGTTTAGTCCGTAGTCATCACAGCTGTAATATGTTTTTTGAATAAATCTATTATTTATTATTATTATTATTATTCACCTTCATACTGTTAATGCCGATAGCTTCACCATCCAGGTTAACCAGCGGGCCCCCGCTGTTGCCGAACGTAATCGGCGCGTCTGTCTGTATGTACACCATATCTTTCCCTGGAAAATACAGAAACAATAAGTTTTATACATTTATGAAACAAGACAGTCATTACAATGTCTAATCTTTTTGTATGTGGGTACACTGTTGAGTTTCTTTCGGCTTTCTTCTCAACAGCGGTCTCCTCTTGCGAAATGCCGGTAGATTCACAATCTGACTTGTAAAAGTGCCCTTGTGGCCTACTTACTGAATAAATTATTTCATTTCATTATTTCATTTAATTTCATTTCATTTCACACACCACAAAACAATGCAAAGATGGTAGAAGCATACAGGACAAAGTACCTAGGATCTCCAAGTACACGACGCCACAAGCAACATAAAAGCTTTGATAAGATAAGGTTTGTAGAGGAGTGGGGGTGGTTGGAGTAGCGCTACCCCGTTTTCACGCAAAATAGGCACGTTGGATGTCGACTTGCGGAAAATGCCCAGCGCAACTAACTAACTCACAATGCAAAGATCGAAACACAAAAGGAAAAAATCGATATCGATTTGCTTGGGAGTTAGGGTGGCAGAAAGGTTAACGCGCTGGACTGGCAATCCAGAGTCTGCACGGGGTCTCACTTTGTGGCGAGTCATGGGGGAAGCCTATGTTCAGCGGTGGACGTCTGTGGCTGATACAGTTATTTCTGTGGACAGCTGCCGGAAACTGTACCAAGTAGCAACATGCTGTATAAGACTTATAGAGCCCTTACACAGCTAAAATAAGTCGTATAAGGGCCGTATAAAGTAGAGGCGATACTAACCTGTCCTGTTATTTTATTTTATTTTAATTTAATTTAACTCACTTGACCTGTATACCATGAGAAATGTTTGTTTGTACTTAATTATTTACCTAATGTAAGACTGATATGTAACACTTTATACTCTCGCGGTTTGTACACATAATTAACACAAATTATAACGGGTCTAACGCGATATTTCATACATCTACATCTGAGACCACGGCGTGTGCAACCCCGCCGAAACGTTAGATTATGAAGGTAAATGGGTGAAGACCAAAAAGTTTGCAACCTTAACTCACTCAGTCAATAATTGTGTCAAAGTCTCCATTGTGCGACGAGAGTTAACCCTTCAATAACGTACCTTAATGTTCTATTTTAAGGTTCCTTATTGTATCGTTATTTTTTGTCGCACAACGGAACTTTTTCAATTGTTTTTAATTCCTCGCTAACTACGACTTAATTTCATCCAACTTTTTGGTCCTGACCCAAATAAGAAATATCGCGTTAGACCCGTTATAATTTATTTTAACTGATATGTAAATATACAGTTTTTATTTGTACTTAAATTTACCTAATTTAAAACTGATATGTAAATACATACTTAGTTTAGTTTTTAAGATAATTGCAATGCCCTGACAGGGCATCATGTATTGACCCTTTACCGCATATAGAAAAAAAATAGTTGTTTGAATTTGAACCTTGACCTATGCCAATAAGGTCCAAGTTCATATCTGCCATATATGGCTTCGTATGCGGTAAAGGTTTATTAACACCCTACTGTACCTACTCATGACAGCAATAAACGAATATGAATATGAGTAACCTCTCAAGCCTAACTCCTCGCTGCCCCTCTGTGTGGAGCTGACGACGCCGGCAGTCACGGTGTTGCTGAGCGCCAGGGGACTGCCCATCGCTACCACCTGGAACCACGAGCCAAATTGTTATTATTATCTCCTTTATTTATTTTAATTCTTAGGCTAGGTTTTTACAATATCTGTATATAAAAAGTAAAATACAATAAAGAAATTACAAAATATATAAACATATTATAAAAAAACCTAACCTAGGGTGCCGCCGGCAGCGGGGCAAGGCCCAGGCTACCGGTGGTTAGGGCTGCAGAGAGAGGAACCTCGCCAAGGTTCTCGTCATGCGGGATGGTGATGTCGACGAGCACTGCCTGGCGCTTGGATCGATCTACCAACACGATATCAGGCTTATTGGCTACAATAGTCCTGTCCGTGATGATAGATCGATCCCAATAGAGCGTGGCACGACCATTTTCGAGAACTGGCATCGGTGCGTACTTATAGTACGGCACCTCAGACCCCACAAGACCGTATCGAAGAAATCATCATTTATCACTTTATTATTATTATTATTTATAATGAGGCAGGCAGTTTAACAACTGATAGTGCCTATATCCAGCGATCTGCGTCTTGAGATCGTTGCTCAGTGGTATGCTTGTCTAATTTATTCCTAAAATTATTGACGTTAGGTGCTGAAATTACATCCTCGGGGAGTTTGTTCCAAGCACTCACAACTCTATTGCTCAGAAAGTGTTTATGAGGGTTGTTGTGCGACCTGCAGGCAACTAGCTTTAGGTGGTGACCTCTCAGTCGGGTATTGTTGTTGCGTACAAATATTTCGCAAAAGTCCTTGAGGTCATAATGCCCAGTCAGAATAACACTTAAATTTTGTATTTTGTTATACAAAAGTTTAAGCTCGAAAATTTACTTAGCTAGTTTTGTCACCGCCGCAGACAGAAACAGATGGAGGAAGGTCGTACGAGAGAAAGTATTGCAAAGGGGTCACCCTCAGCTATGAGGAAAACGACGCAAGGAGTTTTGACATACAAGTTATTTCGATAGGATTTAAGTCGGGCTGCTTGGGAGTTAGGGTGGGGAAATGGTTGACTCGGTTCGATTCCCAGTGTCTTCCACCAGGTAACTCATTTAAATTTTTCCTTAAACTGTGATCTTATCAATGGATATTCTAAATTGTAGTGCACCTGCTGAACGTAACATTTTACCTTAAAGAAGAGCGGGGCCTGCCGACACAGGCAATAACACGCTTAATGGAAGGCTCCATCCTTTGTATTATGTGACCATGTGTTTTTATTAAATAAAGAATTTTGAATTTTTTGAATTTGAAATGGTTTAATATTTTGGAATATTATATCACAAATATAACCTAACCTAATCTATGGGTTGACATTTTCAAGATGTCAGAAAAAATTATTACTTTCAATGAATAGATTGTCTACAAAATGAAACATTCCGTGAAGTGTTTATCTTTAATAAAATTAAAATATAATCCTATGTAGAGCACACAATACAAACCCACTCGCCAGGCCTGAGGTCCGATGATGTCCCCAGCTTCATTGCGGGCAGCCCGCGCACCGGTATCCGCAGGGTCGCCAGGTCCGACTTCATATCCACATCCTCTACCACTCCTACGTGGACAGAACCATCCTGGAATTCAAAAATACGAAAATTCTTTTTTCATAAAACACTAATCTATGATCTAAGGTGATGGAGCGACCCGGTACGCAAACAAGCCTGTGTTGGGTGGCGCTGCTTTTCCTTTAGGTTACTTGTAGTTTTTAGGGTTCTGTACCCAAAGGGTAAAAACGGGACCCTATTACTGAGACTTCGCTGTCCGTCCGTCTGTCACCAGGCTGTATCTCAAGAACGGTGATAGCTAGACAGTTGAAATTTTCACAGATGATGTATTTCTATTGCCGCTATAACAACCAATACTAAAAATAAAATAAAATAAATATTTAAGGGGGGCTCCCATACAACAAACTTACAGATAATGGTACGGAACCCTTCGTGCGCGAGTCCCGCTCGTACTTGGCCGATACTTATTAATTTTATGATATTTTTAAATAAACGAAACTAAACTTAACTTATAATATTTAATTTACCAACCGAAATTCTAGTTTTACTAATTACAATTTTGTTTCTGTTATATGGAAGGTGTTATTGTCAAATTTATTTCATTTCCGGGTTACAATATAGAGAGTTTGATGACACAGGGCACAGTGTAGTCTAGCTGCCTATTGAGACAGCGGTCCACTGTTCGAATCCTAAAGCAAATATTTGTGTGATGAACACAAATATTTGTTTGTGTAAGATTGCCCCCTAATATTTATTTATAGTTGTTCTATGTGAATCGGGTAGTTTTGTTTCGCATTAATTCTGTCTACAGCATAGCAGATCTTCATCTACAAAATTATGAAAAAAATTACAATGTGTGGATGAATTTCATCAAAATATAGGTAGAAATCTGTTTGCGGATATTGATATACTTGCACTAAGAAAGTAAATTGAATTTCTATGTGTAGGTAAGTGCTTGACACAAGTAAACTCTCTTTCAGGATGCTACATCACCGCAAGCATTCTGCAGTGTTGCAAAAAATAAATTAAACTTTTATTCTTGTAACATTACAATTACAACAAATTAGATGAAAATTTCAGAGGGAGCACCCTTACATTTTAAGTCATCTTAAGTTGAGAAATTGTGACAATTTACCATTTAAACATTCCAAACAAAATGTGAGTGTTTTTGAAATAATTAGTTGCATATTTCACAATGATGGTTGTATTGAAATTGTATTCATGGTATTACACTACAATTGGCCATGCAGAAAGTGACCAGAATAGCTTTTTGTCAAAGTGAGTGGATGCTTTTTGCATTACAAAAAAAAATGTTGGTCACTTTCTGCATAACTATGGTCAGTTACTAAGTAACTGCAAGATACATACGGCTTCCTAAATGTTGTGCGAGGAAGCTGCCAGCTCTTTGGTCATAAGTAGAAGAGAATGAGCCTTTTACTGAGGTCATTAAGGAGTTTGTGGGCATTGGGACCCCCCGGCTCTAAACTCTCGACCCCAAAAGGAACAAAACTATATTCGGGGCCGAGACCCCTATACTTCTTATTGCTCAACATTACATGCAACATTGCACAATGAATTTGCACTTACCGGCAACTTGACTCTCACACTGGAGTTAGGTTTATTGACCACAACATGAGCATTAGTCAAAATCAGCCCATCTTCCTTCACTATAAACCCAGAACCATTTGACAACGTAATGGCTTCACCAGAAAATAAGTCCATACGACGATTGTCTTTAATCTCAATGTAAACCACGGACGGCGCCGAAACAGCCACGACATCAGCTATAAAGTTAAACTTCTCTCTCCTACCCTTTAAACCTTCATTTACAACTGTAGCAGCCGAAATTCGCTCCTTAAAAGTCACATAACCTATAACGCCCGCCGCAACCGCTAATACACTACTAAAATACCTATTTCTACTAGTTTCATCTTGCTTATAATGTGAGAATGGTACTACACGACATGTACATCGGTAACTGGCGTTTGTTAGTGATTTTATTGTAAAATATTTTGAAAACAAACTCCGTGAAATCATTGTTGGACAAGTTTGTGTCAAACTTGAACTTGACAGTCTTGACGTTTAGGTTTGATTGGCGGAGAGTGGTGAAAGATTTTCATTTTGACGTTTCTAGAGATTGTATGAAATGAAGTTAACTCGTTATAACGGAGTTAAGGAGCCGATTAAATAACAAGTTAAAAATAAAGTACCGTTATTTTAGTCTTGAATTTTATTGACATGTAGAGTCTGGCTAGCCAAATAATGTTGACAGATATTTCATCGCGGTAGGTATCACCAATTGTTTGATTTAAACAATTTAGTAGGTGGGTCCTATATAAATAATTTTGATACTTTATGTACTAGTTTTAACGTTCCGATTGAGTTGAAATTTTGCATAGTACTTATGTATTTTTTTTGGTGACGGATTAATATTATGGTATGATTGAGCTAGGTCTTATTTCCACAACATTTAATTTTTCGCCTTGTATATGGTTAGAAAGTGTAAACTATGTGTGATTCTAGTTGACTGTACACTGTACCGTACATAGTGGTAGAAATTATGTGAGCTGACTATGAGTACACGTTAACATATATGTATTTGACTTATTTCCTTAGATGCCTTACGTGTGCATAGAAAATCCATACTAATCCATACTAATATTATTAATGCGAAAGTGTGTCTGTTACCTCTTCACGCTAAAACCGCTGAACCGACTCAGATGAAATTTGGTATGGAGATAGTTTGACACCCGGGAAAGGACATATGATACTTTTCATCCCGAATAAATTTAGTGTTCCCGTGGGATGAGCGGGTAACACCGCGGGGCACATCTAGTCAAATATAATTTCTAGTACCTATCAAAACTATAATTCCTACTACACAGTGTGACCAGCCACAGTTTTTTTTTTTAATTCCCACCAAAACTTCACGTAATATTTCATTAGCCAAACTACACATATATAATTTTATTTTATTACTAGCAGCGTGTAAACAAGAAGTAGCAAGTATCATAATATAAGTCAATGACAGTTTGAGACTGTACATTTATAATGGTGGCTAAAAGCAACTACAATACAATACAATACAACAATACTTTATTGCACACCAATAAAAGTTTACAAAAGGAAACGACAAATACAATTTATAAAATAGGTACATGTTTGTTTTTGTTGCAATTAATTTAGTCAGTTGCAAATGATTGAATTTTTCAGTCTGGCCACAATCCTACAGTAAAACTGACCCTGGCTGGAATGTATACAAATACAAATTAACCAGTCACGATCATATATTTTCCTTAAAGGAATAAGTTCGTATTTCGTCCGTAAAGTTTAAATAATATACACGTCTTATTCAGATTAGCAATCATATTGATCTGTGTCTTCATAGTAGAATTATATTTGGGTTAAAAATATGAACCAAGTATATTTACCAAAGTATTTACTCGTACCAAAACGTCTTCTATTTACATGAATTTGCTTACCTTAGTTATCAAAACAATATATCCTATGGATATGTTTTAGGAACTATACTAACACTTTATCCTATATTTATAGGGTAGGTATACTTATTTAGATTTCATCCTGAGTTATAAAAAGATAATTGTATCAGTATACCTGGAATAACAAACTATATCTATATTTGTGATATAATTCGACAAATAAATATATTAAACATTTTCTACAGATCATCTGGTATTTTTCAGATCACATAAATTATAATCTCTTTAAAGACTAGGTTAACCAAATAACAAAAAAAAAAACATTAAAAAAACAGGAGAAAGAACGGATAAAAAATACGAGAAACTTAATTATAACGACGTTAATAGTCTACGTCATTTTAAGTTTATCCTAATTATTTCATATTATTTTGTTAAAAACTAAATTTGATCTTGCTGTTCCTAATTTACCTATTACTATTTTACAAAATATTAATTCATGTAGGGGTTTAAATTAGTTGATAAACGGTAACGAAGGTGAACACTTAAAAATATATTCAGCAAACAAAAAAAACACGATAGGCATATTAAGAATTGCCATAATAACTTTTCATCAGGAATATGAAAATATAAATTAAATATCTCTGTTTATAAAAACTTGAAATTTGTGAGTATTTACAAGTAGGCTGTACTTTTAGTGCGTAGAGTACTATCTAAACACTACGAGTACTTGTAAATACTCACATCATATCCTGATCAGAATGTCAGTCACTCTTCGCACCTATAATCTGAAGTCTTTGTCAGAAAGACACAGGCACTAAGTATATTTCATATTGCAATAAACCCAAGTCATCGACGAAAACATGTGAATAATAAACAATGGACAGGATATATTACATTCATAAATTATAAACCCTCTTACAAATAGCTTATAAAAACTAGCTCCAATTCATCCAATCCTCACACCCGCAGTCCTTCGCCCCATGAACTTTCCCGTTGAACTTCCCGTTCCCATTCATGTGGTGTTCTGGAGTGTACGTGTAGAACACCTCGCAGAAGGCCGCGTCGTCTCGAGGCAGGTCGTAGTCCAGCTGCTTCGCCGCCAGCCAGGCGGCGCCGAGCGCGCTTGAGACTCGGAGACGGACGAGTTCCAACTCAGGTTTCACCTGGAAAATAGTGATGGTACTGAGAAAAAATTGGGTAAGTGCGAGTCCGACTCGCGCATGAAGACTTCCGTACCATAATCTATAACAAGTTTGTTGTATGGGAGCCCCCCTTAAATATTTATTTTATTTTATTTTTAGTATTTGTTGTTATAGCGGCAATTGAAATAAATCATCTTTGAAAATTTCAACCGTCTAGCTATCACCGTTCTTGAGATACAGCCTGGTGACAGACGGACGGACAGCGAAGTCTCAGTAATAGGGTTCCGTTTTTACCCTTTGGGTACGGAACCCTAAAAAAGTAGAAATTAAAAAGTGGCAGTATTGTACAGTACGTTAGATCTTAGAAGAACATTCGGGTTTTATACCTGTCCCGCTTGCTCATACGCTATCCAGAGAACCTCTGTTTTCACCCGAACGCGAATGTTCTTCTTAGATCTCACGTACTGTAGTGTCGTTCCTATTTAATCAATCTAAGAAAACGGGAACTACACTACAGTATTACCACTTTTTCATTTGTAAGTACTCTTTTTTGTCAGACTGTAAATATTATTTGTTTAGTCTACTTAGGTTAAGTTATATTAACAAAACATCGCGTTCAAAACATGTTTACTTAATTACCTAGATTCCAGATATAAGCCAGAAGTTTGATACAGTACTGGAAATTGCGTTTTTTTTTTAATGTGTATATCTCCGTAACTATCTGTCCTTGAAACAAAATTTAAAATGTAAATTATAGTAAGTTTTATTGTCTACAATATTTTCTACAACTATATTTTTATCTGGAAAATTCCAGTACCTACGTATACTAAAAATAAATATACTATAAATTTGGTCACCACCATACAAATGAAATTACACAGCGATGCTTAAAGAGGGAAATAACTGCTATACAATAAAAATATCTTTAACCACTCTTATTATAAATAAGTGTAACGAATACTTTTCCGAATGAAAATCGCCTGAAAATCGGTTGAGCCAAACGCGAGATAATCGCAGACAAACATGGTCAAACTGAGAACCTCCTTTTTTGGAGTCGGTTAAAAATAGGAAAACACATACTAAAATATGACAAAAGAAAAATTAACCAAGAACAAATTATACATACCCTCCTAACGTTCAGCTCTTTCAGCGCTCCAGGCTTCAGAATCTCCCAGCTGTTCCACACAGAACCAACACAAATCACGCGCAGTCTCCTAGCGCTGGTCTTCTGCGCCAGCGCAGCGGCGTGAGCGGCCAGCGCGCTGCCGGCCTCCGCGAACAGGTGGCGCGAGAGCGGGTCGCCACGGAGCGCGAGGTGGGACAGTTTTAGGGTTAGACCTGGTTTCAGAAGTATTAACACTGTATTTAACATGAGATGTTGATGGATAAAAGTTTTTTAAAAAGCCTCATTTAAATACTACCTCGACAGCATTTAATTTATTTAAATTGATTATATATGTTATTATTAATTAAGATTTCTTTAGATATATTGAAAATCTGTCAAACTGTAACAGCAGTTTTGTGGGACGATGTACCTAATGTTATTTACTTGACATTTGAATAATTATAAAAATAAATTGAAGGAAGCTAGGTCTTGTTTTAACAACTCATCAGTACCGGTTGCGTGACGTCAAAAAAATCCTTCGCTAAGCCTAAGTAAAAGTTACCTATTTCTTTACGAAAAAAATAAACAATACTAAATTGTATCTATCCAAATATCATAAACGCTCCATGATGTTAAACGTTAAACGTTCATGAACCGCACATTATGACCACCATAAAAATAGAATGTTTTGCTAGCATAAGTTTCTTATCTGTTAAAATGTTATTATTACTAAATATCGAACATCTCTTAAAAACAAAGAAATTTGATTTGACCTCTATTCTAATATTAGTCGAGATGACGTTTAGTTCGAAATGAATTGTCAATTTGCAATCAAATTTGACAAATGTCGCACGTAAGTAAGATTTCGAACGATATCATAGTTGGGTTGGGGCCGACTCTAGTTTGTCTCTGAATTAAAAAAAACTATGACTGCTGCCAGAAAACTTCATTACCGCCATTACCGGGTAATATTTGTTATTTTTAGTTATTTTTATTTTTTAATGTGTGACTCCTGAATGCATCATGGAGGCTTATAATATGTGGCTAGATAAAGTAGTATATTATGTACATAATTAGGCATGTATGTACATAATTAGGCATTAAAACACTCGTGTGATGTTATTATGAAACTTGCCTTCGGCTCGTTTCATAAACCCACACTCGTGTTTTATACCCTTCATTATGTACAGTCACATAAACTACTATTAAAAGGCTTATTTGCTAAAGTGATAGTGGTTTTAAACAAGAATTAAAGACGGCTGTTGTATTTATTTTACACTTACCAGCAAATTTAGGTTTGTCAAAGTTCTTATAAGCGTGTGGCAATAAATCGACTCTGTTCTCTGTATCAAAGTGCTCCTTGATAACCTCCCAAACGCGATGTGTGGGGTGAGGTGAGGGCCGTAGCCCGTCTTCATCATCGAAGATGGTTTTAACCGCGCGGTGCGCGATCCAGTATGCTGAAAGTTGAGGAAGATAATATTAACGGGAGACTTTCAATGTTTTCTTACTTGCTCTTGACGGTTGGCTAGCTCTCAGTTATACTATTTATTCGATTACGACAAAGTCAAAAGGAAGGGTTATGATTTAAGCTGTCTAGGATTTTATGTTTGTATTTAGGTATGTTTCGCAAAAGTGCTGAAATCACCTTTCCGATTGTAATGAATAAACTATAAATGTCCGTTTGTCTCTGTAAACATATCTAAAAAGATAATTAATAGGCTCTATTCTATAGCTTTTAAACGAAGACCACTTTATAAAATAATTTCGGCGTGAAACTTTAAATGTTATAAAGTATTTAATAGTTACCTCCTCCTTCATCTCCTAATAAGAATCCCCAGCCACCGCAGCCATAGTTCTGCTTGCCATTGAACAGCAACGCGTTAGAGCCAGTACCTGCAACGATAACAATTAAACCATATTATAGCATAGACAACTCTCGTGAGTCTTAAACATACTAAATATATAATGTTACTTGAAACGTTTTCGATGAAATGAAATTCTATGAAAGTTTGTTGACAAAACAAGGGACACCCGTCCCATTTAAAAATATTTATGTACGTATGGGTCAAGTTTTGAATCCCTTCTATTACGTTGGCGAGGTCTGTTATAATTTCAGCAAAACCAATGCGTATTTGAAAATATAAAACGCTAATCGAGTTTAGACGGCAATTTGGCGCTGTTTCAATATTTAAAAATAAAGCAATTACCAGAAATGGGTTAAGGGTTGCTTAAAATATGTTTGACCGACTCACGTTTAAAATAATTTTTTATGACACTAAAAACGGAGCTCACATTTTTTTTGTAGTTAATAAGCACTTACATTTTTTGGGTCCATATTGCACAAATAGCTTTTCCCACAAATGTTTGTTATAAAATAAACCTAACATAACTTAGGCGAATGGGTTTTATTTTTAAAACTCTAGTTAGGTTCATAATCAGAATTATGGCTAACAATTTAATGCCAAACAGTACGTTGTGACTTACAATGTGCATGGCAACCATGGCAGTAGAATACGTAAGCTAATTTTCTTTAGCTCAGGTCAGTAAATTTTTTTTTTTATATTTTATAAGTAAACTAGCACCCGCCCAGTTTCGCACGGGTATAATGCTATGTTATGCATGTATTATACTTATAAACCTTCCTCTTGAATCACTCTATCTATTAAAAAATCCGCATCAAAATCCGTTGCGTATTTTTAAAGAACTAAGCATATATAGGGACAGACAGACAGCAGGAAGCGATTTTGTTTTGTACTATGCAGTGATAAATGAACTCGACACAGTAAACTACAGATTAGTAAAAAGCAAAAACATCCAATTAATTCAGTAGGCGGTTACATCGTTTTCCGTTGTTTTGCAATCGATAAGTAGAAAGTAACAACAGTTATGTTTAGTCTACTTTTTATGAGTCATGCGCAAAAACAAAGTTACTTTTGCACTGTTAATAAAGATAGCGGCGTTAGATGTTCGTATTTAATGAAAAAACCGTCCGATAACTACAAGTGCTCATATACAAACTACGTATACAACTAGGATTGATGCACAAGGGCGAAAAACATAAACAACTACTAAACAAATAGAAAAATCATGTAAAGCTTAGTTAGGTTACAATGATAGAGTTGTTAACATTATTTTTTTGTCCTCTTTTTATTTATATCTTAAATAAATAATAAGCAGTATACTTGCGACAACTTCGATATACAGCTATACAGATAACGAAGATCAACAAGCAAAGTTCTACATTAACAATGAAAAAGAAAATAATGTGTTAATTTCCCCACTTAAAAAAACGAAATATAATTGCGTTCCGAAATAAATATTATTAACTTCGTTATATGTTAGTTTTTTTTCTTTTAAGTTAGTCTTATATAATTATTATTATGAAGGTTGCTTAACTACTGGATATTCAGATCTCGCAACAATAAATAGATAGACCTCGCTTAGAGTAGATTTTATTATACTGACATTCATCAGCTCTGCCCGGCCTCTTGTGGGAGGTGTTTGATTATCAGTCGAATGTAATATGATTATTCCAATAACGTGCGTAATTTGTGTTTCATTATAATTTTGTTTGTATTTATTATTGACATAACAATATTTTGTTATTTGAGAGCTTCTAAAAAAACTACAAACACGCATAATTATAAATCCCTATCATTAACAACGTTATATAATGGACCGTTTTATCCATAAAATGAACGTTTACCCATGTGTTTATTTTGGATCTCAATCTACAGCGGTATTGTCGTCTGAATATTACTATAATATTAAATGAATTTCTAATTACAAATCCCTTAAATGTACGGGAGCATTCTACACGATACATTGTTATTTTATAGGGATCATAAAAACTAACTAAAAGTACATCTACTATGTCAATTTGACCTTTTCTTTTACTGGAACCCGATTTTATGTTTACTTATTTCATAATATAAAATGTCGGTGTAAATTACGCTTAGACAATTTACTGTTAAGCTTCCTCATGTGCGTAACCGAATTAATAAGAGTGGGAGGCAATACAATCGCAGCCAGTCTGCTGTTGATGTCACAGTGCGTTATCAAGTCCTCTTATCGGCGCACTGAACTTCTCTCTTGATGCTTGGCCCACATTTCAGAGTCAAGGGTTATCTAAGGACCTTCTGATGGCCTAATTCTCAAGTCTGTTGACCAATATCCTGAATTACAGAACATTAGGAACAAAGGGCGCGGAAGAAGATAAACAAATACATTTCAGCAAATATTTGGAATCCTGGATTTCAGACTAGCTCTAACTGAACAGTGCTTTGGAAGGAAATATAACCTCCACATAAACAACAGTGCGTTCAATAATGAAATACGTTTCTTTTTTGATTTACGTGCTGAATAGAATAAAAACGAATATTGAAATCTATGAAAGGTTTCTTTTTACTCTTTGGCATGGATGACATTCAAATAATACTGCAATTTAAGGTCTAATAACCATCAAAGTCATAATTAGGCAGCTACATGTATGCAGCATTGCATTGCATTTTTCAACACAGCCCGATGAAGTAAACAGTTCTATTTCAACGCTGTTTGCTCTAGCCAAGCCAAATACATTTGTCATCTAAATGTGGTAGGGTTGCTAAATAGGTTTGCCTAATGACGTCATACATATGGTTTATGAAGTAACTAGTTCTTACTTTTTCTCGTAAGTGAATAATTCTAAGAATAGGTATCTTATGTAGGTACGCGGTAGTGCTTTAGACAAGTTTGGTCATAGTCATAGTTAAATCAGGTGTTGATTTCTTATTTGGTTTTAGTTTACGAGATGATTCAATTGGAATATTGTGGAATTTACTTTGGTTATGCTTATCTTTGATAAAATATTTTTTTTACTGATAAATTCAATTCAACGTTATACGTTTAACGGCACCTAAATTAGAAATGTATAATAATAGCTATTATCTACCCGCAATATATGACAGCTTACGTCGCTTGATATTGGAATTACAACCAGTGAAGTTGTTAGAAGACGCACTCGTAATTTATTATTATGTCGTCTAATTTAAACTGTATAACATTACACACATCACTTGTTTTTTTAAGGTTTATTAAAACCTGGGGATTTCATAGAAACAGGATATTCATTTATGAAATTAACCTATTTAAAGTTATAAATGAATTACGTAAACACAAGGCGGGTAATCACAAGATGTCTTGTTTCTGAAATATCAGGTAGTGGACAAGAATTATGATCATCCAGCAACTGTTGTTCAGATTTGGCGCTTGAAAGGAAACATTTAAGAAGACTGTCCTTTAGTATTGGAGAAACACTTGAAGAAACCAAGAAGATATAAATGACAGCAACCTCATCTTATACGTACCAGCAATGAGCACCATGCCACCATTCGGTGCCCCAGTGAACAGTGAGCCGGCAGTATCCGAGGCTACGTGCACAGTTCTGGCACATGCTGGGTCCTTCTCTCTCACTCGGTCTGCCAGTTCCTTGTTACTGCTTTCTTGCTCGCACCCGGACAGCGTCAGACCCTGGGGATGGTGGGAAATTTACAAAAGTGAAACCAAACAGGTATGCAGTTGGATTTGTCGGATTTATTGTTGATTTGAGAACGAGCATTTTGTAACAAAATTTGATAATTTTAGGAGTTCTTCCAAGCCATGAACTTTTGGATAGTTGTAAAGAGAGCTTTGAATCTCAGTAAAAAGGTCAGTAGTCGTTGAAATGTAATATAATGTATGTATTTATAACGACATTGATATCCGATAGGGTAAAAACAAAGATTCTAAAGAACTGATGACTTCCTCGTTTTTATAATCGGTTAAAATACATTCATGCTCGGTATTTTAATATTCGAATTTATTCATCATCCATATTATATCTGAAATGAAAGTCGATCGGCTGAAACTATTATTTTGCTTGACATCTGTTTAGTCTGTTAGGTTCTGTGAAATAAGAGCGATCCAAGCGATAAGAATATCAGATCAAGAATATCATATTGTTTACTAATAATTTTCGATGTGTGATGTTAAATTATATGATAATAATATTTGGAGTTAAGATTATTACTTTAAAGTTAATCATAGACACGTTGTATTGGGATTAGTTTACAATGCCATGACATGAAACCACGCCGCAGAGGACACCGAAGGTTTAATTTTTTGAAGTTTCAAATGATTGGCTTGACGTCAGTTATTAAGACTGTCTAATTCAGACTATTGAAGACAAGTGGCCCGACAATTGTGCTCTTATTTTATGCAACAAGTCTATTATATACAATTGGATCGTGAGACCCCCTTGTATGGCATAGGATGGGAATAATAGCACACAATAGTTGTCGGTAGTGTCGTTATTCTCATTCACAATATGTACTGGAACGTTAAAAGAACCACAATGTTTGATGCTATCGATTATTGTTCGTTAAAATAATTTAGTTTCTATTGGTTTCCCTATGACTCATAGCTACTTACTATTTGATAAACTGATTTTAAGTATTACGAAGTACGTCCGATTTCTAACAATAACATTCGTGTCTGACCTGATACTTAAATTGCGTGACATTTACAAGACGCTAAAAACAATAACGCGAATGCATCAAAGGTTATAAATAGTATTATTCAGTTGTGCACATCATTAAAACGACATACAGTGAGCCGTCCAAGTTCGGAGACAACGTTGTCACGACCTCTTACATCCTTTACTCGGTGAGAGTGGTTATGTATTCGTATCACGCATAGTGAGAAAAATTATACGCATATCTTTGGTCACCTTGGTTTTGATGGTTTATTTATACTCAAATATTTATTGGTAAAACAACTATCAATATGCATTTGCGAAATTTAACCGTAAAACGTACGTCAAAATATGGCTTCGTCTAAATAGGCGTAGCTGTATGTTGTAATTGATGATACAATTTGAATAGGGGTAGCCTTAGCATCTAAAGAAGTGATTAAAAACTACTCTGCAGTGCCAAAAACTTAATCTTTATTTTAAGTCGTGCACAATTTATCTCGCAAGTTACCGTTTAACACACACACACTTGTTCCTTTATTTATGGTGCAAATTTAAGTGTTAATGTATACGCATGCAATTAAACGGTAACTTGCGTCACTGTCGTGGAATTATTCTTGTCACCATCATTCATGTCACTTTTAAGAACTTACCAAAGAATCCAGAGGTTTATCCAAAGGGAAACCAGCGTTTTTCTTAGCAGCATGAACCATGTTCAGAATTCTGTTGGCGCATTCATCAATACCCATTTGCCAGTGGTTGGTGCCTGGGCCTTTGGATGTGCTGATAACTTTGCCGGCTTCGTCGCAGATTACTAGATTTGAATGTGTTGCACCTCTGAAAAAAAATACCTTGCTTGTGAATCGTCGTTAATTTTACCGACACACATTATATGAGAACTGTAGTAATTTTAAACTCATCCGATTAACTTAAAAAGGACAAATAAACTAAAAACGTATGGTCTAGAAAAGACTTGACATTAAATGTCGTGTGTGTTTTGTACAATACTAGTTAAATATATAGCTCCATCAATATTTTAGAGGTATATGTGGATAAATTAAATGCTCAAATAATTATAAGATACATTATACAAGGTACTTTCCCGAGCTATCAATATTACTTATCGCAAAATACATATACACTCATGCGGTCGATGTAATTATTCAATCCATGTATGATAACCATAGAAAGTGCGACTAATATTTATATAATGAACTGCGTAAAAAAAACAGAACTGATTTTTGTATCCTGTTTTTTTATTCAGACACGTGAAATGTGATAAAATAATGCGGATCCATCAACGAAACCAAACCCATCTTGTTTAGATATCCCATGCCATCGTAAAACAAATTTGCAAAACGAAATAGACAGCCAAATCGATAAGATTAAATATCAATGCCTCCTACTTTATGAATAGTATAATCAGATTAAACAAGTAGGTATGTCTTGAATATGCAGTTCTGTTCCAAGTTACTCCGATAAAAAACGTGTGTAGTATTTATTGATTAGAAGATAAAGTAACTTACAATCGATAAGATAGGTACGTTAGATCTTGAACTTGGCCTTTTGTAGACTTAACGGTTTCATTTGAATGTGTTACATTGCACGAAAGAGTTCAAGGTGATCTTGTATTAGGGAATCGTCGTACGAACTTCCGATATACCTTACTTGTACGTTCAAGGAAATAATGAAAGGCTTAAAATTACTTTATTTTTAGCAAGATACCTAAGGTTACTTATGCTCGAGGGCGTAGTAACGAAGTATCGAAAGTAGTCGTAGTAATTGTATTTGACCTATACTTGTTATGTAGCGCTATAAAAATAATTGTAGAGATTGAGTTTCTAAACAAGTATTCCAAGTAGCTAAAGCCAGCTGCACATGTAGTGAGAAGAGTAGGTACGACTTTTCCAAACTCGTGTATATAAGAGAAGTTACTTTTCTATTCTAAGTAAAATATATATATATATATATGTCTTCAATGTTCTTCAATCATGACTTCTATCTCACTATTTAAAGTTTAAACATTTTGTCATTGCACAATTGCATCACCTTATCTCAATTTGTTATAATGTTATAACCTAGACTTCTCAGTACTTCTGTGTTTTTTGTAATTAATGGATGACTGTTATTGGCCTTCTAATATGTAAACCATTTAATGTAAATATTATAATTACGGCTGTTGTTATCCTGAATACCAATAAAAAAAAAAAAAACGCTTGTTTTTGTAGTATTTCTGTTGCGTACCCGTGTATAAAATCAACTTTGTTGATAACATTCATAACAGCTATCGATACAATCATTAGTAGTCTATATTTGATTTGGATAAGAAACAGGTTTCTGCATTAGAGCTGTTAAGATTAGCCGGAAAGCTACTAATTATCTCCTAAATAGCGTTTCCCTAAATGCATGTCTTGTCTTGCTAGCCTGTGCATTTTAATGCACTGTTAGAAATAAATCTACGTTAGGTACTGCAGTAAAGCTGATTATTAATAATGCGGTATTTGACTCATGGATTTTAGCTGCTCTTTATCAAAGTGTAAAATAATTCACTACGTAAATGACTGATTACTGTCTACTGCTTACAGCTTGAACCACCGATTGAAAAAGTAAATGTAACCTGTACCTAGTGTACCTACTTAGTTTTTATATTTATTTTATTTTCATATATATAATATAATATTTAGGAGGACTTTTTTTACTGATCATAGGTAGTAGAGAAATATATTGTAAGTATTAAACCATCGGACACTTAATAGACTTGGCTTATTCTCTACAACTGCTTACATGCCCAAAAGATAGGGAATGTAAGTGGCGTGTGTTTGTATTTGTACGTTTTATTAAACTAATTCACCATTTAATAACAAAAATACTCAATATATCGAACGAAAAGAGGAATTTACTGAATTGTTTTATTAACCGTAAATATTGATTTAAAGTACATTGCAACCAAGCCTTAAAATATTAAAAATTCAAGGCAATACTTCCAATGACTACATTGTTGACATTCCATTCACGACAACAATATTTATAAAAGTGAGTCTTACGCTCGTATTTTTAGAGCAGAATTTGTGATATGCTGAATTTTCAGGCGTGACTGCCATGCCGCCGGCATTCTCGAATCTCATTGGTCAATTGATTTATTTTAATTTACGATTGGATTCTTGTTTCGCAGGTTTGTTATGAAAACAATACATCAAATACATGTTACGTTTTCAGTCGCGGTATTCCCCGAATGGTGATAGGTAATCAAATAATAATATTATGTAAGTATTTACAACTCAAGTGATAAAATGGATTTAGGTATGTTTCTAAGAAGTTTGCATTTGTTATCATTGTCACGTAGGCACTTTGCGAATCAGACTTCAAAATAAGCTGGAAGACGTTTAGAAATAAACTTACTACCTACCTACTCATATTTTTTACACCTATATTTTAAACTTGTGATTTTATTAAAAATTAGCTATTTACTTATTTAAATATTCATAAACTAGTAATCTTCGACATTGACATTTGAGTTTCGACGGCATTCGGTGGACAATATTAAATAATAATTAATATTAAGTAAAATTCCATTAAATATTGTTAAATGTTTGAAGTACCTCGTAATAATCGTTTCGAAACACCTAGGTATGTTCAAGGCAAACCTTTCTACTTTCAACAATACTGTGAAAAAATACAGACTAAATACCACGATATAATGAGTTACTTACCCTTCCACACCGCCGAAATACATTTTGTTAACCATGCTTATTTATATTTTCACTAACAACAAAGGTACGGTGCGGGGAAAACAAAATAAACACGATTTCGGTTGTTTTCGATAATTCCAACAAAACACTCTCGCCACGCATACGGCGCTTGACTGATTCTGTCAGTGGGCTGTCAGAGAACACCGCGCTCTCTAGTGTTGTCATTGTTTTATCGATATTTAATTCGTTAACATAAATAACGTTCCGTTATTGTAGGCCTAATAACGGTTATTTCATATTTATTGGAATTTTGAAAATGTACGGTGTGTAAGTATCAAATCTGGATTAATCAAATATTAAGGCATTGAGTTATATATTTTTCATTTGTTGTAAATGTATGGCAATGAATTGAGGTATTTATTTTTATTTTGGTAGCATACGACTGCCATCTATAGGCGACTATTACAGGGACCTGAATGGTTGATCAAACTTCTTCACCTAAATTATAGATGGCGCTGGCTTACACATCCCTGCACTGCAAATAAAAATTGCCATTACTAAAGTTCAATGTTCCTTAATTTATACTGTACTACCTAAATAGGATTTAGGGGCACGGCAGCACCCCTGCCAAATCCAAAAAAGATTCACCCCAGGTAGATTACCGTAAGAAATCGTACATGGCAGAAAATGAAAACATTTTCGCCTTCTTTATTTTTCTAAGCTACAGAAAAACTTTGTATTTTTTCTAGGAATGAGGACGTTTATTTCTACTTATAAACAAACATTTAAGATTTTTTTTATGGGGAGGGGTAATTATTTGTGAAAAAATTTTTAACCTCGCGCACAACGCCATCTTTTGGTAAAAATTTGTTTGTTCTCTCATCACGCCGAAACGGCTGAACTTAACTGTAATCTAACCAATTTTAGTACAGAGATAACTGATGATTACCTATATTATATTACATTTTTTACTCAAGAAAGTTAAAGAATAAAAATAGGTACGCGGATAGAGGTGACACCTTCTAGTCTAAAATGTATGAAGGATTTTCTTTTAAATGCTATCTAATATGCAGTCATCCTATTGAGCCAACGGAGGAAGCCCGATTATAGTTTAAGGCCAAGAAGAGGAGTGGGAGGTAAATAAATAATGGACAAACATCTCATATTTTGTATGTACAGAATATTACAAATATTACAGTTCACGTACAGGTAACACTAACCGAGGAGACGACATCGACACCGAATAACGAGGAACATCGAGATCTTTGACTAGTATACACGGGGAGGCAGCCATTTTGAAAATTTGACGCGTTTAGGGTGCGTTTTCACTGGCACGGAGCCGTGGATCGTGTTTGACCATTTAGGCGCTCGCTGTGGCAGCCAGTCGAACATATGAAGATGTCCGCTAGGCAGACACGAATTACCGGGTGCGCGAGCACATTATCAGACATTCAAATACAAGTATTTGACTGGCTACGTCATCTTCATGATCATCTTGAATGAGAAACAGTATGAATGGCTAAATCATGATCCGCTCCGTCATGCTCCCCGATAGTGGAAACCCACCCTAAGCTACGAGGGTATAGAACAAATAAAATTACAATGTCTGATAAATGTTGAAAAAACTAAGTCAGTTGATGGCGGTGCTATCATTGGACACGTTACGTTTCATATCAGAGATCGTAGTTAAAAGTGAAAAAAAAATATCTTTTTTCCAGTCAACTTGGGTCCATAGTTTTGTTAGCTAGTTCAGCTCAGCTGGCTTTAGCTCTGCTTAAATTCAATGAACTGTAATCCCTGGATTTACTTAAGCTAGTTACTTGCTTCTTATTTATAGTATAGAGTGATCACAGGTAACTATTGATACCAAAAATGATAAATTGAATGGCTGACAACTATTCGAAATTGGACGTTAAGATTCGGTTTACTTACGATGTGCATGTTGTCTGACGTCTAAAAAAATGTCTCTAAATAAAATAGAATACATCAATATGCTCATCGATTTGGATATAACGAATAACTTATAGCAGCGATTTATCATATTTCCAAAATGGATGCCACCGATCTTTCATTAAATCTAACACGCCAATAAGTCCCTCCATCGAACACACAATAAAATAAATATTTACAATATTTACTTCTTAGAGCTAAAACAGTCTTTAGTACACTATCGAGTCCATCACCTTCACAAATATTCAAGAGTCCTCTCACCATGATCGGTCTGACCAGGGCTGGTCATACAGGCCCCCTGTTAGTTATTGTGTGGCGCTCTGGCGCCCTAGTTTCCAGATACATATATAAAAATGTCCTGTAGGTGCACCACCGAGCACCCCGAGCGGCTTCCCAAACCCCTAAAGCTACCAGCTCAGAGCTCTGAAAAATCGAAGAATAAATTCTCGCTGTTTTGTTTATCATCATCATCGTCAGACTTGCTCCTCTCCAAAATTTAGTCAACATCATCTTGATGGAACCTAGATTTGGTTTATACGAAGTCTCGTCTTCCAAACTGTTGGTTTAGTATCAAGCTCAGACTGGCTCCAATATTCACACCGTAGGTTTGGTTTGTATTTATCTACTAATATAAAGTGCATAATTTAATTCGTAGTTCCATGGATTGTTGAGTCAAATAAATGGCCGCGCCAATACTGCTCGACATAGCTCTCCCTGCTTAATAAGTGGATCAAACTGTCAAATCAGATCAAACACATGTCAGAATATCTTCTAGATTTGGAGACTTTTTAACTCTTTGGGTTACTGACAGGTGGCTGCATCATGATTTTATTGTCTGTATTATTTCATTATTTATTATCTGATGACTGTAGTATTATTTTCTCTTCAAGTCTCTACTAGTGGCCAAGTATTAGAGGTTCCATATTTTTTGGATGTCACTTTTAGTTTGGTTCAGATACCAGAGGAGAGATGGCCAGAGGCTCAGACGGCACCAAGATTTCACACCATGGCTCTCAAGGCTTGTGCCGCGAATGTCAGCACACTCAAAGGAAGGTAACGGCTCTCTTCTGTCCCTGCTAAACACACGCGACGGTAGCCTGGAACTGGGGGTTTTGCCGTCGCGGAGTTTGACGTCACCTGAGAGGAAAAACAATCATGTAATCAGGTTTGTAACGATATTAGAACTAACGAATAATATAATTTGAAATTAATATCAATAAGCTTATTCAATCTTTGAACAGAAAAGTATAGAAATTACATGCCATGAAGAAGAAAAAAATACTGACAATTATCATTGAATTATGCGGCATTAAAACATGTCGGGCCGTTCCTGACAATTTCACGTGAGTGTAAGCAACTTAATGCAATAATTAAATGTGTCTCACGAAAGTTTTAATAAGATTACTAACAATAATTATCCAACGCCAAAAGTACCTATGTTTTTTTTTTTAATTAGGCTTGCTTTCAAATGTACGTTTACCTCTTTGTCTATAGTCATCATAGACGTTGCATATACTCTGCCTAGAAGACGAGGTGACGTTATGCTCAGTTCCGTGCGCCGATGTCTTCAAACTCATTGGAACCCTTGACGTTTGCCTAGCAAACTCAAACCGACAAGTCCCCATTTCATGCCTTTGGCACGGCATCTCTCACGCATACCCATCCGTCTCTTGCTAGCCCATCTTGTGATCTCTGCTGCATCCCTCCGACTGCTTGTCGTTCAGACCCTCAATATTGCCAGATATCTCACCTGTTACTTACCCGTGCTGTTGGAGGTTTCGTTCTCATGCAGCAAGGTCTCATGAGGCTTGGGCTCGGTGCGCCGCGCAGACCCGTCCGACTTCCACTTGCCCTTCACCCAAATAGAGCTTCGTTATTACTCACCCATCTTTTGTGATTTTTGCGGATTATGCAACTCGAATCCCCTCCAACTGCTTACCGTTCAGAACTTAAATATTGCCAAATGTTCTCACCTGTCATTACCCGTGCTGTTGGAGGTGTCTTGCTCTTCCAGCGAGGTCTCATGCGGCTTGGGCTCGGTGCGCCGCGCGGAGCCGTCCGACTGCCGCCGCGTGCCGGCGCGCCCGCAGAAGCACTTGCAGATTATACGCTTGAACGCGAACCTGGAACATCCAAGTTGACTTGTCAATTGCCCCTCAGATACCACCAGGTTGGGGAAGTTCAGACAAATCTAATTGCTCTCGAAATTATCATTTGCGCGTAGTTTTTTTTTGTCATAGAGGCACACGAGCAAACGGATCGTCTGAAAAAATTACCATAGACACCTGCGCAGCAGCAGAGGAGTCAAAAGTGATGGAAGAAGCAAACAAGTGGTTTTTGGTGCTTCTTCTGATCAGGTATTCCCGAGCATTTTTTAATCTGGCAAAATCTAAGCCGATTATAATCATCTGTACAAGCCCTATTTTTTAATACGATATTTGTAGGTCAAGCGTACCAAGTGTTTGTATTTATATTTCACATCATCGAAATTCGAAACTAATTAAATAATCTAAAAACAATTATATTTCACAAATACGATAACTTGAAAATGAGCATCCTTCCACCTTTAGATTAATAATCTTGATCTGTGATCTTACCTAAAGTCCTTAGAGAACAGCGCGTATATAAGCGGGTTGATGGCAGAGTTGCAGTAACCCAACCAGAACAACACGGAGAAGATGATGGAAGGCACGCAGTCACCGCAGAAGGCTCGCACCACGTAGACGCTGAAGAAGGGCAGCCAGCAGAATACGAAGCCGCCGACAATGATGCCGAGGGTCTTGGCTGCTTTGGTCTCCATTTTGAAACGTTTTACCTGAAATCACAACCAGATCAGTACCAGATATTAAGTTATATTTTCTATTATAAAGTTCGTTCTTGCTCTCAATTGAAGAAGATTTTTCTGAAGTCCTACATATATATCTGAAAGTGGATAACAGGTGCTGGCGATGAGACTGCAGTGCTAGGGGAACGCCGTCGAAAGTTAAAGATTGAAAATGACTTTATCATCTTTTCCAATGCTGAAACCCGAAATGCCTTGAACAGTGCATACTCGCAGTTCTTATTCAATGAGTCAATTCATTATCAAGGATCGCGGGTCATGAAGCATATCGTAAATATTTACTTACTTGTGCTTTTATGTTTCTCTTCCCCATTCTCCTCGTCGCCCGTGGCTTGTCATCGAACTCGTCGTACAGCGGGCCTGGAGCCAGGTGATGAGGTGGTCTGACCCTTAATCTGCTTTCCGTCAGTTCTCTGTGAAATTCCGACAATGATTTCATTTATCATTACTTACTCGTAATCGTGACTATACTATGAATAGTGGCCTGCTTACACATTGATTGATGCGAGTTCATACATTTGCAGCTAAACTCTAGGTAAAGTGTAAACTGTAGGAATTTTATGAACTCGCACTAATCACTAATTAATGTGTAAATAGACCTTAACAATACGATCTCTGAATATGATAGTGCTGTTATTTAATTGATTGTCTCGCGATTTCATGATAACATTTTATGCAACCAAATAATGTGAAATGGGAGTAACTCATGCGTGATGCTTCTCACTTTTAAGTATGACAGTAAAGTTAACGTACTTATTGACTATCTGCTATTGAGGTATGATTTTGTAAATAAATTAAAAATCCAAAATCTGTGAAAGACGACAGGCGTTACAAAAATAATAACGTACAAATAAACTAGAATACAGAATAATCAGGCTAAAGTTAGAATTGTTAATAAAAAAAGCTATAGTTCTCACAGCCAGCTATTTCACAATCGTGACAAATGTCAGTTGACTACAAAAATTAGGTGACTCTGAAATATATACAGGCCATTTAATGTCCGTGGAACCGATTGTGAAATAGAAGCATGTTGCTAGTGACGACGATGACATACAAAATGTAAATAATAAAAATGGAGAAGAAAATGATGAAGATGATTACAATGAAGAAGTTTCAGATGATGATGAGCGCCAACCTGCCGTCGCGTTCGTAATGTACAGCATACAGCGAGGGGCTGGGAGACCTGCTCGGGGAGCGGGAGTTCTCGTGGGTTTGGCAGATCTGCTCTGACGAGGGGTAGGAGACAGAGATCTTGACCTTTTCGTGCGCTCGCCGGGCACTGGAGTGCCTGGAAGTGGAGACAGTTTAAGGTTAATGCATGCTTTGCAATATGCAAGGTTTGCAAAGGTCAGATTAGGATCCAAGGTTTTGGTGGGTTTGATGAACCTGAAAGTTAATTTCACTCAAAGTATCAATCTGTTTCTGTATGCTTTTGTATTGTTTATCTAGCGTAGCTTCCAGGAACACCGCTAGATTGTGATAAGAAAAATAAACTTGGGTCTCTAATTTTTAGGCGCAATAGAGAGTGTGTGTGTGTGGCATCATGAAATAAAAAAATCCAGTTAACTTACTTCTTGAAATTTAAGTAACTGCATATAATGATAATAGGGACAATATAAAGATATGAAAAGGATTATCAATTCAAGCAAGTCAATCCATGCTACAGGCAAAATACAACTTAAAGGCTAAGGTTAAGAACTGGCTAAGTCTGACTGGGTAATAGCCTAGCAGAAGAAAAAAAAACAAATATTGACTTGGCCAGTTTTCTCCTCAGCCCTTTAAATAAGTCACCTGTGTTATTTTAAACACCTTACAGGTATCACGTAAAGTTGAGTTTTGGCTCGTGTTCAACGTCGAAAGTTTAAAGACGGATTTACCTTCTTAGTCTTTCAGGGCTGGCACTTAGTGAGGTGCTCGTGGAGTGGTTAGATGCAGTCGACAGTGGAGACCCATGAGGTCGCATCGATCCGCGCCCTCGGTGTATGCGCAGTGTTAGACGATTGTCATCAAATCTGCTACCCAATCCTTTCCCTGGAATGTTAAGACAAAATCATTTAATAAGGTCTCCCTCCTTTTCTGTCTCAAGCTGTTGCTTATCTCATCTTCATTGAGATGAGATGAATGGCAAATGTCTAACCTGTTATAAAAAAAGTATTATTTTCTGTTATTGACTGAGCGGGCATAGTGTCTCTTTGTCAACTTAGCCAAAAACTCTTTCGCGGAATTTCTTAATCGACTCGTGTAATGTTGTAAAGAAGTTTAATAAATTATCTATAGTTTTTTTTGTTAGTGTACATTTTTCTAAATTTTTCAAAATGGCGGATTTGTGATATCGTGATGTCTACAGTAATAGAGTATGTGAGAAGCTGGGAACCCAGAATATATTACAGTGACCGTCGTCAATGATTAATTACTGTTAGGGAAGCGATTACGAATTGGTGGTTGGTAACAATGGTAACTATTAGCGACAGTATCAATACTGATTATAATTCACATTTCCGACGTTTCCTATAGCAATCACATTACACTCCGGATTTTAATTAGGCGAACTAACTTGACAGCTCAAAGTGTTGTCAGGAATAGAAAAAAATAAATAGTGATTGGTTTATGTCGATACTAATATGTCGATATAACCTTGTACCTACTATTAATTTGATTATATTTGTATTTTATCAAATACTTCAGTTCACACTCGTACTAATTACAATTTTACCATTTTGTCAATTTCAATTTTACTTATTGAAATTGACAAAATGGTTACCTTTTCAATAGTCGGTGGATCATTGTTTTCGTAAAACATATGTACCTACTTTTCGACGTATCGCCGCGAATGTGAATTCGTCCAGCTTTCCCTTAAAATCGATTTTTGGCCCAGTTTTCATGGGAACACTAAAGTTCTGATTTACTTTGTGCTCCTTTAAAATTTTAAAAACTGTGGTTCTTGAAATGCCTAAGATGATAATCGTAATGCATAATTATTATTTTTTGTACGACGTGCAGCAAACATTTTTTGCCTTATAATTACTTTGTTACCATAAAGCGGCAGCTAATCAGTGACGTAGAAAGTCTCACTAGTCCACGTGCCATACCTTATTTACTCATACAAACGAAGACATAGTTAAAGCCTGACCAGAAATATATTAGGATTGTCAAGAGGGTGCTATTTATAAGACTTATATGGCAACAATCCTGCAACATTAGTTTAAGAGGCCTTATTCCTTGTAAAATGCTGATTGCTTTAGACATTTTTCTCCATTATCAAACATGTTTCTTAACATATTATTGATGTTACTACCTAGAACAGGGCTATTGGGGTTTATTCATATATATTTGAAACCTATAGTTTGAATTTTTCATTGATAATTTTTGTTTCAAAAACTACTCCAAATTGACAAAATTCAGGCGGAAACTTAGTTTTTTTAACTTATTTTCGACTGCGTGCAATAAAAGCATGAAATAGCTACGTTACTACCTAGAACTCGGGGAAAACTACTATTCACCTCAAAAAGTTGTTTGAATTTATCAATATATTTGTCATAATATGAAAAAAGTTTTTTTTAAAGGAATAAGGCCTCTTAAATGCCTGTCTGTTCGTATGGTAACCTCGTAATATAATTTAATGGAATGTACTCATCTCCTGACTGTTTTTCGTGTAGTAAACACGTGTACACTTTATTTATAATATTACGGTCACGACTGTGAATGGTTTTCGGCATTTTCTATGAACTTTTTTAAATATTTGTCTTTTAAAGAAACCACCACGAAAGACATTCATATTGTTGAAAAACCATCATAAAATCATTGCCAGTGTAAGAAATTAGTTTCAGTGAAATTCCGCAATATGGCGCATCTCAATAATTATATTTCTGGTCAGGCTTGAACTAAACAAACAAACAACATGACAAGAAACATGTTGCAATACCTGAGGTTTATATTCGTTTACAGTTATCAGTGTATTCGATAGTACCATACAACTGCCAAGAAAACAAAAAGGCGGACAGCGTTCTTAGCGATGTCCTAAAACAAAGTTCATTCGATGAAAGTATTTTAATTCCAACCGTTTTGTATTATTTATTTGTGTAATAAAATTATTAGTTTGATTTCAAAACGCGATAATACAAAATTCATGAAACATGTAATGTCTATTTTTTTTAACGCTGTTTATCTAAACCTCTCTGGTATTAACTGTTTTTTTTATATCGATATTTACAACACTAGCCAAACAGTGGCAACATTCGTGTGCATTGAACTGTCAAGTTAGTTCGCCTAATTAAAATCCGGAGTGTAGTTAAGATAAAATATTAGAAAAAATGAATAAATTACCTTTAGTAGTCCTAAATCCCTGATTAATCGCCTTCGTAGTCCTCACAGCAGCTTTGTATATCCGCCAGTAGAAGAACAGCATCACGAACATCGGGATATAGAACGACCCCAGAGCCGAGTAGACGACGTAACCAGCGTCGTTGGTGAGCTCACACGTCCAGGGGCAGGGAGGGTTTGGCGACCAGCCTTCTTTGAGCTCCTCGTCTTCGGTCTGTGGAAGAGGAGACGGACCGTGAATTAAATTAACCGTTACTTAAAGATGACCTGTTGGCTAAAATGCTGACTTGTTTTACTCAACGTAATACAGAGGTAAGTAGTAGTTGTGCTAGCCTAGCATTGATAACAGTTATTTCAAATATCTGTTTGAGTCCATTATCGATTAAAACTTCATATATATTCCTAACATCGGTATCTCATGGTAATTTTAGGTAGACTATAAAATAATAAAACGACAGAAGAAATGTCTTGACCAAATAATCTTGTTCCTAGTCATAAATAGAAAGAAGTTTTTAATCTCGACGTAAAAAGTAACAGTTCGTTTTAGTGTTTTGTTAAAGTAACGCAAGTAATCTGCAAGAATTTAAACGCGTTAGGCTTGTCAGAATGATAAGGGACTAAAATAATCAACTATCTTTATCATTTACCGTATGAGGTGTTAGATCCATTACAACATTTATCTACTGCCAACTATCAAACTTTTCCCCAGACCCGTATCAATGGACCTATATCGAACAGGTAGATAAACCCAGAAAACAAATAAGTGTCGGTATCAAAAGTGCCTTAATATCTGTCTACCCTAAAAGGGTCACGGGTATAATTAGTACTTTTAAACCCAACTAGTGGTTCGATACACACCGACTAGTATAGAACTGCGTGGAGTTCTATGCAGCGCCTGTGAGCCCAAACGGTGCTCGTGTGAACTCGAATCATCCTCTACTTTCAAGAGATAGGGCTGTATTTCGGTTAAATCGTGGGAAAGGAGGGGTAACTTCGTATTTGCCTTATTACTTATTAACGCTCTGGCACCTGTCTAATCGTCTTATACGTTCACAGCTAACGATATAAATGCCTACATTTCAAGCCGTACAGGTTCGACAAAGAGCTTATTATTGCTTGTTATTGAGCCTTCTTAGTGCGGTTTGATATTTGTCCAAGATTGCTTGGATTTAGTAATTTCAATACTCTTGTATTGACTTGAGAGCTAAATACTGATTGACATTTACGTATTGAAACAATAATTAAAGCTTAGTGTATGTCGTAGTTACTAGACTTAGATCCTGATTAAAGTTTTCGAAAATAATCGAAACATACTACAGAGCAGTAAGTACAAGTGTACTTGGTTTTATCGACGTAAGTAACCCCTTCCTTAATAAGTTTTACGATTGTTGTGAAAACAAAGTACATGGCTTAAATTCCATTAGACTTTTATTATTAAACTTGTACTTTGCTGTGGCCTCAAAGTCGTGGTTGTAAAAGAAATGTTAAGGTTTTATGCCTCAATTAAGTATAATAGGCACTACTATCTGGAAGAGGAATAACTTTCCGTCCCAGAGTGCCTAAGTAATTAGTTTGCAGAGCTGTATCTCTTTTATCTTCAGGCATCTGGCCCACATTCGGCGCGTGTAAGATATGTATCATTATGATATTAAGTGTTGCCAATTAATGTGCTCTCTGTATAATAATTTTAGGAAATATACCTAGTTCTATCATGCGTAATGCGTAAGCCCCGCGGGATAATACAGTTAAACCAAAAGCTACAAAGTTTTATGTTATTTTCGCTTCATTTTACGTGAATGATTTTTCTTTTACTTGAAACCATCTAAATCAATTCGGACCATCTGCTATTTTATATAGAAACCTTTCGTAAAAAAAACTCCAGTGCGCGATTGGTCGATGCCGCGTCTGATCGGCTCTCCTGACGACATGAGTAAACCCATATCATATGTATTTAATACGTCGGACCATTTGTTTTTGAGCTATACAGCTAGACACGATAAACGTAAAACAACTCGATTTTTAAGCGTGGGTGCATGAATTGATTACATCTACAGGTATGGCGTGGGACGAGTTAAGGGTTGAGAAAATAGACAGCTTATCGATTGAATTTAAGAGGATATAAGCAACCGCTGAGAATCGTTGATCGGGTCGCGACCTTCCCTATAATATGGTTGAGGGAGGCGAAGGCTGAGATATGATTAATAGAAAAACTTTGTGAAATTAAGTTGATGAGTATGTTTATGTTTACAATAACCAAACTAAACATGGATTTAGACGCTCGTCTTATAGAAACGGCTGATACAGAATTTCATGACGATGAGTGAAGCATGATGATTAAATGTTTAAAAAGATCCCAGGTGAACTTTACATAAATCTAAAAGTCACGTACTTTTTTGTCCTTCCATCTAACCAAAGGTAAAGGTAGGTAAACGGAAGCTTATCACGAACGACAGGTCCGTCCAGCAAAGAGGGTCGTGGCTCGTCAACGCCATCGACTGGTGATATTAGGCTTCTGGGACCAGTCACCGTCACGTAGCGGTCCAGAGAAATAAATATAATAAATAAATAATATCAGACAACCTCACACAAATCGATCTAGTCCCAAATTAAGCTCAAGAAGGCTTGTGTTATGAGTACTAGACGACGATATATATACTTATATAGCTAAATAATATATACTAAAATACATAGAACAACCGGGTCATGGTTCAAGCACAAATATTCGAGTTAATTACACAAATATTTGCCCTGGCCGGGATTCGAACCCGGGACCGCCGGCTCAGTAGGCAGGTCTCTGCAAACCGAGCCAACCGCGTCGTCAAAGAAATGGCGTAGCGGAATGCTGTTTTATGATTTCTAGAAGAAAAACAATGATAAAAAGGTGATATAAATCAACTAACTTTCTTGTCCTTCCATCCAACCAAAGGCGGGAAGCATATCACAAACGACAGGACCCACAGTCCAGCAATGAGCGCCTTGGCTCGTTTTCGACTCATGATACTTGGGTAGCTGACGGGACGGGTCACCGCCACGTAGCGGTCCAGGGAGATGGCACAGAGGTTCAGGGTAAAGGAGCAGAGAACACACAAGCAGGCAAGGAGAAATTATAAACTGAAGATTGTAGATATACTTACTGTAGTCCAAAGAAAAAATAAAAACCTACGATAGAATTCACGATCATGTAGCAATTTTGATGATGATATGTAATGATTTTTAGAGGAAAAAAATAGATATAAGAAGGGATGTTATAAATCAACTAACCTTCTTGTCCTTCCATCCAACCAAAGGCGGGAAGCATATCACAAACGACAGGACCCACAGTCCACAAATGAGCGCCTTCGCTCGTCTTCGGCTCATGATGCTTGGGTAGCTGACGGGGCGAGTCACCGCTACGTAGCGGTCCAGGGAGATGGCACAGAGGTTCAGGGTAAAGGAGCAGAGAACACACAAGCAGGCAAGGAGAAATTATAAACTGAAGATTGTAGATATACTTGCTGTAGTCCAAAGAAAAAATAAAAACCTACGATAGAATTCACGATCATGTAGCAATTCTGATGATGATATGTAATGATTTCTAGAGGAAAAAAATAGATATAAGAAGGGATGTTATAAATCAACTAACCTTCTTGTCCTTCCATCCAACCAAAGGCGGGAAGCATATCACAAACGAGAGGACCCACAGTCCACCAATGAGCGCCTTCGCTCGTCTTCGGCTCATGATGCTTGGGTAGCTGACGGGGCGAGTCACCGCCACGTAGCGGTCCAGGGAGATGGCACACAGGTTCAGGATGGAGGCGGTACACATCCAGACGTCCACCGCCAGCCAGACGGAGCACCAGACGTCGCCGAAGATCCATACCTGGAAAGAGAGGTTGTGTGAAAAATTGCTATAAACTCAAAACACAAATGACTGCTAAGATATCCGGAATAATAGGGATGATGACTGATGTTAAATTCTGTAACATTCTGTTATTATATGAATAAAAATAGCTCTTGGGATCACAACACCCTTTCCATATTTTTTCACAACCGAGAGTTTAAACCGGTGGATCCATCAACACGGACTTTTTTACAATAGAAATTATAATATACAAACCAGTGGTATGATAAATATGCAAAAATGAAAATATTTGTAAGGATATTTTAGAAGATAACGGTTGACACAAAAGTTATTACCATATGTGAATCAATAAATATATATTTTTGTTTGGTTTCAATGGTGATATTTGCACTGATACGTGTCAACAATTTTAGCACAAGGGTTTAAGGAAGTCAAGTTTTCTAGAAATTGCATAATAATGTATATCGGAAAACCTCACTTAAATCGATCTAGTCCCACAGTAAGCTACAAGAGGGTTATGGTATGAGCACTAGATGAAGATATACATACTTAATATAGATAAGCATATTATATCCATACTAATATTATAAATGCGAAAGTGTGTCTGTCTGTCTGTCTGTCTGTCTGTCTGTTACCTCTTCACGCTTAAACCGCTGAATCGATTTTGATGAAATTTGGCATGGAGATAGTTTAAGATCCGAGGAAGGACATAGGATAATTTTCATCCTGGAAATTATTCCTAAAACGATTGAAAAGTTAATAAGTAATTCATGATGACATTGATGACCCTGTAGAAAATGTAATGATTAGACCAAAAGCACAATTGCTCTTACATTTGCTTAGGCGCTTTTAATAATCCCTTTTATTAATTAAGGTGATTAGGTGGATATCTATCGTGTTGTGCGAGGTTGCTTCCATACTTCCAAGTTCCACGCGGACGTAGTCGCGGGCAAAAGCTAGTACTGAAATACATCATAAT
The DNA here is from genome assembly GCA_947623375.1 of Apotomis capreana. Classification (NCBI taxonomy): domain Eukaryota; kingdom Metazoa; phylum Arthropoda; class Insecta; order Lepidoptera; family Tortricidae; genus Apotomis; species Apotomis capreana. The sequence continues at coordinate 17,586,008 of OX392519.1, forward strand.
ATTCATAATATACATCCATCCATGGCCAAGGAACATAAATTCGAGTTCATTACACACATATTTGCCCTCGCCAGGATTCGAATCCAGGACTGCCGGCTCAGTAGGGATCTGCACTACCACTGCGCCAACCGCATCGTCCAATCAATTTACGTCAATATTCTATTTAAGTAATGATTGCTACTACTTTTGTGTAGGCGCTTAGAAAAGTGTTGTTTTTCGGGTTTCATTGTATTAATAATTGACTTCTCCATTATAGTCGACATTGGATCGATTACCTACACTTTTTAGTTATTTTTAAACCAACCTCAAGGATAATTAAAGTTTGACGTAAATCCACCCACGACTGTTTGCGTCATTTGATTTGCTTTCACTACATAAGTGATATTTTCATATTTGTTCGAAGCTGTAAAAGGAGCGAAAATATAATTCAAGCTCCATTTTAACGTTCAATAACAGAAACGTACACATTGACTTTTACATAATTAGATCAACATGTTTTACCGATCATTTTGAAAATATACCTAGGTTGAAAGTAAATATGTGACTGTTTTAGGGAAAAGGTCCCACTTTGTCGTTATAGAGTTATGAGTAGTTACTATACTACAGAACAACAATTTTTATTTGCATCTCTTTTTTATCTAATGACTTTATTACTATTTTTTTCTTTTCGTGTTATTTTTAATTGAAAATTTGTGTTGATTCCTATTTAGCTTATTTATCGCATTGGGGCTGCCTGTAATGATAGATTAAAGTTATTAATTATAGAAATAAATAAAAAAATAACATAAGCTATCTTTTGGCGAAATAATTATGTCTCTAGGTGCTTTTTTTTTTAATTCTTCAAATTTGCAAACGTGAAAAAGCGGCACTGAGAAAACGTTGGTTAAAGTTTGGGACGGCAAAAAACACACTTTTACTTTGAAGTTATGGAGTGGTTGGTATCAAATTATTTGCCATACTTTAAGAATTTGAACTTAGTCAAAATCATATATGTAACCTTAGTAGTTTGAATGTTACGAAGGCTTGAACATAAAAACTAAATGAAAATATCTCAATGTGAATATGGTTTTTTTTCTATATTTATAACATGCCACACAGATTTATCATTAAAGTTGTATTTATAAATGTATTCTCATGCTAAAAAAGACAGAACTAATTCTATGGAACCCTTTAGTTAGTCATTATGTTAAAAAGTTCATAAAAAATTAACTGAAAAATATAGCATAAAAAAATACAAATCACATGTGTGTTTTAATATATAACATACGATTATTTAAAAAACACACTTATCAAGCATAAAAAGGATGTAAATATCAAATATTAAGTACTTTTTTATGCAGATAAAGTTTAGTGATTTTCTATAGGGAGCGTCCCACTTTGTCGATTTACTAAACTTTAGTGCTTGTTCCGTGAAATGTATGTGTTTGGTATATTAATCCCATTTTATGTATGATTTTGACTAATTTGAAATCCTTAAAGTATGGCAAATAATTTGATACCAACCACTCCATAACTTATTCAAAGTACAAGTGTGTTTTTGGCCGTCCCAAATTTTAACCAAGGCTTTCTCAGTTGTCGCTTTTCCAAAAAAATAACTAGCAACTAGAGACATAATTCTTTCACCAAAAGATAGCTTATGTTTTGGTATATTACAAACAACTCATAACTCCATATCGACAAATTATGAAGTTTTCCCTAAAACAGTCACAAATGTGACGTCAGGCACTACACTTTGAGGCCCTAAAAAGGTGTTTAAATTGGACATCTATGCGTCGACATCAAAATCATAGCTTTATTACAGTATGTTCTATCAGTTTTCATTGAAAGCCGATTTTCGGTAGGTTTTGCCATATTTCACTAAACTGCCCGTAACTCCGTAACTAGAATTGACAAAGTGGGACGTTTTACTAAACTTACTCACATATTATATATTTACTAGTAGACCATTGACCAGAGCACCTAAATACAAAAGCCTCCTTCTTGGCAGGGCCAGATTAAGATACAGAGACTGCACTACTACGGTTAGGTACATATAACTAGTTCATTACATACACCAAGGCCCAATTCCAGTTGAGACTTCTTATTGTATAATAAAATCAATAATCTTCATGTTTACAATGAAGCGAAAAATTTAAACGGTTTAGGCAGGAATGGCAGGATTCGAACCTGCGTCTCCAACGGCTTTCCGGGCCAACACTAATAATTAATTGGGGTTTAGCACATCGTTTCTATCGAATCTCAACATAATTTGATATGACACTCCGGCTAGTGAGATTTTCTACGTCACTGATTTGTTACCGTTGCCGCTTTATGGTAACAAAATAAATATAATGAAATTGTAAGTCCAGAAAATTATTTGATGCGATATAAAGTTTAAATCTTTACGGTAGATGGCGCTACGGTGCCACCCTAAGGCATGTAGAAGCAACTGGTTGAAAAATTCGACGGCTCTGGCATCAGGTTCGGTGGTCCAGTTGGCCCGGAAAGCCGTTGCAGACGTAGGTTCGAATCCTGCCTGAACCGTTAAATTTTTAAATTTTTTGCTTCGTTGTAAACATTTGGTTTACGTTACGTACCACTATTAGCAGACGTTACTGCCTTAATAAAAATAATTAATAATCTTCATCTTTTGTTGACTACGTTGATTGTTTTATGATCTAAACCTTATTTTTTTTTGGAACGTTTCGTTATCACACTATTATTATAAAGGCGAAGGTTTGTGAGAGTTTTTATGTGTATTATGATTGTTCCTCTTCCAAATGGCTGGAGTAATTTTGATAAATTTTGGTATGAAGGTAGCTGACACCCTTGATTAACACATAGGCTACTTTTTATCCCGGAAAAATGTAGTGTTCCCGTGAGATGAGCGGGTAGCTATAAATCTTTTTCTTATTCTTATCTTTTACCCTTATCATTTATTCCGTACTTACCGCGTAATGACGTCCTCAAGTGGAATAGGGCCTTGGTATATGAAATGAACTACACGTAAATTTATAGGTAGGATGCGGGGTCCCTCGGAAGCGTTGGGTCCTTAAGCACTTCCTTAAATCGCCGTAAAGCCTTGCTCCTGACACAGCGTCAATGTAACCAAGTGAACAACACACGTGTTTTCCCACTAAAGCATCGAATATCTACCCACACTATTTGTGTTAAAATAAGTGTATAGTTAATCCTGAAAGAGGGTGGGTAGTAGAATAAATAAACACTTTATTTGAGGGATTTGTGGTTTGATCTTCTTTATACAGGTTTAATGTAAGAGAAGGTTCGACAACTTAGATTTATTTTCGACCGACGCTTAAAGATCTTTATACAATTCTCTTTGAGAACTTTGGCTACTTTCTTATTTTACTTTTATCAAAAGGTGAGTCGCACTACAGTGATTTTTTTAATTTTCATATTTACAGACCATCAAGATTTTAAATGGTTACCTACAAAGTCTACTTGGGACAAACGGAAGCATTCTGACTATGGTTAATAATATAGGACTTACGCAGGAAAGGGTTAAAGCACAGCCAGGGGGCGGTAACTGAGCGTTTATCCCGGAACGACATGCAAATGTGGCCCTTACTATGGATATTATCTCGAAAATAATGTTATAAGTGAAAGAGTACAGAGGGAGTAGTGGTACAGAGAGCGCTTTGACTGTAATAATTCCTCATTCGTAGTCAATTAATTATGAACACAAAAAAATATATATTTCGTAGTTTAGTTGATTACGAATCCGGAAAATAAATTCTTGTTTGATAATTAATTATTAAAAATAATTCCTCTTTCGTAACTAACAATTACGAACACAGAAAAAATCTTATTTCTTAGTTGATTACGAAAATCACCAGCAAATAAATTCTTGTTTAATAAATTTAATAATCAATAACGAAAGAGTGAAAAATAATTCCTCTTTGGTAGCCGATTATGAAAATGAAATAACGAAAATGGACTAAACGATTACATGAAATCTCTTTCGTGCAATTAAATATGCATTGCAATTGTAAAAAAAAAGCTAAATTAAAAGTCAGTAGAACTGAAACCCCGCTAAAAGGTTGATATGATAGTTTAACCTTTTGGCGGGGCTAAGTGACAAACTATCGAGTTCCAGTGGTAACCCGTCGTACAGACAGGCGACAGATGTTGGCGAGATTAAATTTAATTAAATTAATATTGCCGCACGGCGTCGGTTCTTCGGATAATCTCCGCCAGGTCGGTCAGGGGGTGCGTGAGTACTAAATACGTACAGTCGGAAACTTTAACAAAAACTATACAGTGTGGAAAAAAACATGGTAGCTGGAGAAAAACTGCCTTAAATCTTACCTCTTTGTTATTTGTTTCTTTTCGGTTTACCGAACCGAATCGAATTCTTATTTCTTTAATTATTAGTTCCCTCAAAACAAATCGAATATTGTTTATTTGCTAGAATACAGTCAAGGAATGTTGTCAAATACATTTCTGAGGTACAGTGTATATCCTGCTAGTGAGCACGCAAATATTATAAGTACAATCACATTAAAGGAAATATTCTTTTACTTTAAAAAGTAACAACTGTAGGTACACTCAGAGATTTTCTAAAATTTCCTTAATTTCCTCTTCATCCTGTTTGGAAACGATTGTTTTTTCGATGTGATTTTTAGTTGCAATTGTGAGGTAAGTTTGAATATTTTAGGTATTTCCTTAGAGGGTTGAAAATAGTCGTTACGTCGTTTGAATTATTATTTACACGATAAGCTTTACAATTTTTGTACGAGCGTCACGTAGTGAAGACTAAAATTCACATACAAATTTATGACACTTAGGACACTTTTTTTATTATTTACATTGAAAACACAATCGATTGTATAGAATGAGCCCAAAAACTTCTGAAAGAAACATATTCAGATTTTTTATTGGAAAAATTAAACACTATATTTATACTATTTTATAATTCTAGATTTAGGTATATTGAAAATCAGTATTCTATGGAGAGGGGTCATGATTTCAGGAAAAACCTTAATAGCGTGATGCAGATCATCTTTTGTTTTGTAAGGGCGCGCGGCGCCGTGCCAACCTGGCGCCATCTGCTTTCACAATTTCCTTTGTCCTCGCATCACGGCGAAACGGCTGGACAAACTTTAACCAATTTTGGTACAGGGATAGCTGGACATCCAAAGATAGTTATAGGATACTTTTTACCCAACTACGGTATAAAAAATAAGCGTACGAAGTTGCGAGCTACTTCTAATATAAAATAACGTAGCTATACGTGCAATGATAACGTATGAAGGGCAAGGATTATGGCCATCTGTGTTTCTTCATCCCAGTACGATTATCTGAATAAGTCGGATAATCGGATCATGTATTCTGACTATAAATAGCTTTTATAAAAGCAATGTATTCAACAAGTGTCAAGGTTTAAATATTATGTGAAACAAGTTTTATATGTATATATAAGTATGTTTGGATTCTTCATCGGCATATCAGTCAAATGGAATACCTAGGTACTGGATATTTATCTAAAAAAACACCAAATAAAAAGTATATTACTATATCATAATAAACTTATGGTCGAATTAAACCTAACTCAAATTATTGGTACCTAATAAACTATATTATGTACCTACATATATCCCCTAGGTCGCTACCATTGGGTAGAGTGCCCGTAAGATCTATTCTGTGGGTTCTTTCGACGGGACTTAATGAGTAATGACATATCGCCCATATGCATATACCTGAAGAAAAAAAAATTGTTAACTTCATATGTTAGCTGCTAGTTGTAACATAAATGACAAACTGAGGGCTACTAGTAACCAAAATAAGTCACTACCATAGGCGAAAATGGCGGATAGCGTTTTAAGCGTTTCAAACAAAATAAAAACCATATCTTCAAGTTCAAAATTTTCAGCCTTCTTCTACTTTTATGAACCGAAAAATATATACAGGGTGTAATCGTAAAGTGTAGCCAGGTGATAATTCCGTACATATAGCAGATATCAGAAAACATGAAATTGATATCGAAAGTGAGCTATCCAATGAATAAATTTTTCTATGCTAAATATACGAAATAAACATTACTTTAATACAATTTGACATGAGTCAACCAGCCCGTCTAGCATATGCTTTGCTACTCTTGTCGCGCGACAGCGCTACCCGTCACTCTCTCACACTACTGCACAGAAAGAGACGGGTAATTATCTCGCACGAGATATAGTCGCGAATGACAGTTTATTTTATTTTATTTATAATGGGACAATCATACACAAATCGATGTATTCCCAAACTAAGCAAAGCTTGTACTATGGGTACTAGACGACGATATACATAATATATATACGTAATTATATTGTAGTAGATCGCATTCAATTTTTCTTTCTTAATTTACCTTTGTGTCATTGTTTATATATATATATAATTATGTACATAATTATATAGATAACATCCATGACCCAAGAACAAATATTTCAGTTCATCACACAAATATTTGCCCAGGCCGGGATTCGAACCCGGGACCGCCGGCTCAGTAGGTGTCTGCAAACTGCGCCAACCGCGTCGTAAAAAGTTATGCTAGAGGTGCCGCCAGTTTAAATTATTGTCAACTGTACCGTGCTATCACTCCAAGTCATCTTATTATCCGCTAATACATTGCCGGGTATTCACGGTGCGCTACTTATGTTTACAAATGTTAAATCTATTCATAGAGCTGTCTACACTTTATTCAAGCTCGTTATCTAGCTCTAGGTTTCGTTGGGTCGGGTCAACTGAATCCTTTTGATGACATCGTTGTCGGATAAAAAGTATACAGGGTGTAATCGTTAAGTGTGAGCAGGCGATTATTACGTAATAGGCTAGTAGACCCAGTTTTGAAATATATTTCAAATGGTTAATAATGATCTTACTAACTCAAAAAAAATGTCTTGTATTTTTGTGAAAGCTAGAAAGCTAAATTTTATCAATTGAAAATTAGAAATTTCATGAACAGTCAAAAAGGCCGTCCGCCATTTTTGCCTTTTGCTAATCTGTGGCGTGACGTAGAATTACATATAAATATTCGAAATTCGACCGTCGTATAGTGCCATTCCGCTTACTGCAATATACTTTGACAGGAGATCGAGAGGGACGGCACTATTAGAAGTCGTCAAAGTAGACTTTCAGTTTTGTTTACATGACCCATGACGTCACTATCATAAGCGAAAATGGTGGACAGCGTTTTAAGCATTTCAAAATACAGATTAAAAACCATATTGTCAAATAAAAAAAAATCAGCCATCTTACACTTTTTATGAATTGAAAAATATATATTTAGGTTTCCTTTGCTAAATACTACCTATACGGAATAAACATTAGTTTATTACAATTTGACATGAGTCAACTAGCCTATTAGCCTAGCAAGCGTCGGTCAGCCCAGGGATAGTGGCGCTACAAACAGCTTTCATATGGCAATAATGGGCATGTGTCATATATTTGCATTATTATACGTCAGCGGCTATATAAGAGATATCGAATAACTAAAAACTGATATCGATAGTAGTTAGGCGTTTTTTTTATAGTTTTTGTTAGATTCTTGTCGATAAAAGGCTCGTAACAAATTTTATAAATCTATGGTTGAAACGATTCATCTTCATATTTGAAGTATTTCTCATAATATTTTCTTTGAGGTAGTTTCGTAATTTAATTAATATGTTTTGTTTACTTTAGTGTAAATTTCAGTATTTAAGCTACATTAAGATTATTATAATATAGATGAATACTTTAATTAATTTATGTATAGGCTTTCCTTTTGCCTGAAACACAGGGGGAAACGTAGTTCAGGTTATGCAAATTGTGAATTTATTTGTTTGAGTATAGAATTTTACCGTGGGTACCTCTCTGTGCATTATGTTTTTTCAAAAATGTATTTGTATTTGTTATCAGGTTTTATTCACAATACTTTATGTAATATGCATATAGGAGGAGGAGGCGTCCACACTATCATATTCACACAACGGCCACCTTCGTGAGTAGTGTGGAGCGCGTAGTCGTTAAGTGTGACCAGGTAATATTCATATTACATAAAATATTATTAATAAAACCTGATTCGCTGCAGAAAAACCCATACTTCGGCCTACTTCGCATCGTTCGACGAGAGTGGAACTAGGAGAACATTCCTGCTTATTAACTGAGCAAGCGAAGCGAGCAGCCTCATCGTTTCAGCTTGGCCCAAAATGCTTTCGTATGTCCGTTTGTCCGGGTCGCCGTGTTTCGTCACCGTTTCTCAATCGATTGCCGTGAGATAATGTGAGCAGTGGGCCTATGATGGTAGCTTTTAACACGCGATGAATATGTGACAAAGCATCCGTCACGTTTTGAGAAAATGCCAGTATGAGTGACAGATGCTTTATCACTTCTTTATCACGTGATAAACGCAATGCAACGCAAAGTCCTAGAGTGGCGACCACGTATAGGAAAGCGCAGCGTGGATCGGCCCCTGACTAGATGGACGGATGACCTTGTGAGGGTAGCGGGGAATCAATAAATGCGGTCTGCATGGGATCGCACCTTGTGGCGAGTCATGGGGGAGGCCTATGTTCAGCAGTGGACGTCTGTGGCTGATAGATAGATAGATAGAAACGAGGCAAGCATATCTTACCGCAACTTCGCTTGTCGCGCGAGTTAGCATCATCTGTCCTGCTCGCACGGCATTGAAAGGAAAGTGACAGGACTAGTATATGTCGCGCAACAAAGAGTCGCATCTCAGAGTTATGCTAGAGGTGCAGAGGCCTATGATGTTAGCTTTTATCGCGCGATAAGTGACAAAGCATCCGTCACGTTTTGACAAAATACGAGTGTGAGTGACAGATGCTTTGTCACTTACTTACCAAGTGATAAAAGCAACCCAAGAACACGTTTACCCCACCGGTTAGATATCGGTTCTTCGGCTGATATGGCTAGCCCACTGCCACTTCAAATTGCCAATACGTTCTTGAGTGGAGACCGCGGATCGGCAAGCGTAGTGTGGGACGCCCTCAGATTAGGTGAAGCGATGATCTTTGCAGGGTGGCTGGCAAGAGCTGGATGAGAGTAGCCGAGGATCGTTCACAATGGCGTGCAGTTGGAGAGCCATGTCCAGCAGTGGACAAGAATAGGCTGATGATGATGATGATGATGATGATGATGATGATGATGATGATGATGATGATGATGATGATGAAACGCAACCACCATAGGCCCCCAGGTCGATAACAATGCCTGTTGTCTTGTTACCACGAGTTGACGTTACAAACTCGCTTGAGCGTCGTAATCGAGTTGGCAACTTATCTGCCAACTCGGCTCAGATAAAATTGCTTCATCGTTGCCCCTAATTGCTACAAACTCCACGTACGTGCTTATGCCACAATATAGTTAATCAGTACATTGTTTTGTAGTCCATTCGCGTCAATAGTAATGTGTAGTAGGAGTAGTAGTAATATTCTTTCCTCAAACATGCAATAAAATGTCGTCATAACGTGCGTTAAAACAGGCTACGAAGTATCACGTTTCGGGCGGAATAAATCGAGAAAACTGTAATGGAATTTCATACAAAGATGAATGCCTAGGCCGGGAAGTAATATTTTTTAAACATGGTGTCTGTGTTCATGAACAGGCTAAATAAACAGCTGAATTATATTTTTTTGAGTGGTGTATTTTTTTTATTTATTTGCATGTTTGAGAAAAAAAATATCTTTTAAGTTAATTTTAGTTTAAGTTAATTGGCGATATGTTCGCCTTTGTACCTATATGTTATTTGTTATAGATGTATTTTTTAACTGTTTTTGTGTACAATAAAGTGTTTACTTACTTAATTCTGTTAGATTTAACGTGACTTCATAACATTGACATTGTGCTAAGTGAACTCCTGGCATAATGTAATTTAATTTTAATTCCTAATCTGAACAAATATAATTATAATTACAGCAATATTGATTAACTGTCTTTCTTCATTATGCCAATATGTGTTGAGTACAAATTAAAGAAGGTAGTTGCGTGGTTTGATTCCAAGTTAATGAACTGCTTCTTAATTGACTGTAGTTGTGTTTACTTTGTAGTAATAATTGGGAGTATTGTAATATTATTTGTAATAGGATTACACCGAGACAAATTGGAGAAGTTCGCAGCGACGAGATTTAATTCAGTTTCTGATTGCGTTAAGGCGGGGAGACATAACATAACTATGTATAGGAAATAGAAGCGTTTCTTTGAGTTTAATTCAATATAGCTATTACAGCGACTGCCTGCCTGCCGACAGTTCTTGGTTCGAATCCCGGCAAGGGCAAATATTTGTGTGATGAACTCGAATATTAATGCCTGGGTCATAAGTTATTTGTATTTAAGTTCGTATTTATGTATATAAGTATGTTTATCGTCGTCTAGTGTCCATAACACAAGTCTATTAGAGCTTGCTGTGGAACTAGATCATTGTGGATAATTTTTCGTTGAAATTTACGAAACATTTAGTCCTGTTTCCACGTTGTTTTACATCAGTGACATTAACAGACTTTCAACGTCAGTTACCATAAAGTTGTTTCCAGTTAGATACATTAGTACCACTTAAAATCCGCATTATGGCGTAGCTTGTAAAACCCTTGTTAAGCTATACTAATATTTTTTTTTATTATTAGCCCGTTAAAGTGTCCCACTGCTGGGCAAAGGCCTCTCTATTTGATCTCCACAACTCTCTGTTAGACGTTGCTTCCGACCAGTCGACCAGGAATGCGTCTAGATCGTCCCTCCATCTCCGTCTCGGTCTGCCTTGACGTCACCGCCCATCTTGCGGCACCCACTTTGTGACTACATGAGCCCAGTCCCACTTGAGTTGAGCGGTTTTTGCTCCAACATCATCTATACGTGTTTTGGAGCGCAGAGTGGTGTTCCGGATGCGATCCATCCTTTTAACACCTAGGATGCTGCGCTCCATTGCGCGTTGGCAAACCTTTAACTTGGACTTCTGACTCTCCGTGAGTGACCATGTCTGAGCACCTTAGGTTAGGATAGGCAGAATGCACATGTCGACGAGTTTGCGCTTAAGTGTTAATGGGAGGGTTCCCTTCATCATAGCTTTCATGGACCAGTAGCTCTTCCAAGCGTTTGACTCGTCTTTCGACTTCCTTATCTTGTCTGTCGCTGAAAGAGACTATCTGGCCCAAGAAAATATACTCGTTGACGTAATGCATAGTCTGCCCATCTACCTCTAAACTCTCTCTCTCTAAACTATTTTATTAGGGCAGTTATATAATAGTTAATTAATCACTCGTTAGACAACAAGTCAGATAGCGATGGTATTATTAAGTGCACGAGAACTAGACCATTGACGTCACGATGACGCCGGTGGGAGTAGGCCGGGGGTCGGCTGTAGATTTACCAACCCCACAGTGTAAGTGAAGACAGGAATTCACTACTTGTCAACAGACAGGTTGCTAAGGGTTACATTCCAAGTTCATTACATGTAGATTAGAGCAATAAATGCTCATTAAATTGGTATCAAAATTGGCAGAGTTTCAGGATACTAAATGCAAATACAGAGTGAAAATTCTATTCTAATAGTCAATATTTTAACAAGTGTGGTAAGACCACGGGATCGAACAGAGGTGCATATAGTTTCTTAAACAGTATAAAATGCACTTTTCGATACAAATTTTATTCCTACCTACACTCTATTACTCTTCTGTATTCACGTTTTAGTACTCATTTATGTCCATACCTTTTTAATAATTAGAGACTTAATTATTTGTATCATAAGTATTGAAAAAATACTAAAACGTGACATTAATTAATACTTAATGAATACTAAAACGTAGGTAGGTAGAAGTAAAATTTGTTTCGAAAAGTGCATTAGGTACTGTTTAAGAAACCGACTGTGTTCATATTCAGTGTTTAAGTAAAAAAAAATATAACCTCCTCGGAATAAATTAAATTTCCAAACGAGGTGGCTTATCCTACCTCCGTACCTCATAACATCAGAACAAACATTTCATGAAACAACATTCTATAAAGCTAAGCTTGTATCCATTAATTTCAACCTTAAAGTAAATGCCATAAAGTGAAGTTCCTAACATCAGCATTTGAGAGATGCGTGATTTTGGAACAGATCTGCAAATGGATGCAATACAAAGCTTGTGTGGGATTTGTTTGTCTGTTTTTTAACACTCGTTTATGTATCCCTGATGACATGCGTGCTCAGTGCATTTTGTGCAATATTCTGTAGAATATAGGGCTTAAAATACCGGGAGTTTTAGTATGAGCCATACCGGGATCCCTAATACAATTGGAAACCTTAGCGGGATATTTAAGGTAGAAAACATATATATAGATCATAATAGAAGCAGGCTCAAGTGGGATTGGGCAGGCCATGTTTGCCGTATGAACCCGGAAAGACGGGCCAGCATAGCCACCAAGTGGCCCCAATGGGCGACGTAGAAAGGGCCCTGACGCAGATGGCGGGATGACATTCCTTAGCAACTGTTTGGAGGCAGCGTCAGGGACCTATGTTAATCAAATGGAGAGGCATTTTCCTAGCAGTGGCACACTCCTAACAGCTAGCTGAAAAAATATATAATTTCAACCAACTTTTTAAAGTAGGTAAATAATACTTTTCCCTGAGTAGAGTATAGATAGTAACAGCTATTTCATGCTTTCATCGCGTGCAGTCGGAAATAAGACGAATAAAAAAAACAATGCGTGAATTTAGTCAATTTCAAGTACCTAGTGTTTAAAAATATATATATGAATGAAAAATTCAAACTGTAGGTTTTAAAAATATACCAATAAATTGCAATGGCCCGGTTCGAAGTAGTAACATTGATACAATGTCAAGTAACATGCTTGATCATAGAGAAAAATGTCTAAAACAATCAGCATTTTTGAACGGATAAGGAGTCTTAATACAATTTATCATGAGTCAACTAGCCTATTATAACACAATACGACAAAGCGGACGGGACTACTCGGGCTACGGTTGCTAGCCGAAGGGCTCACTAATAGAGTTTGCAGTCCCGGGAAATTTTACTAACGGGAATTCCCGGAACTGCCCTACCCTACCCTACTCACTACGCCGAACTGTGCTAACAATCGACCCGTCCACGTCGAGCAAAGGCGATCATGTTTTATTTATTTAATTATTACCCGACTATGTCAAAGACAAAAGGAAGGGTTATAAGTTTAGCAGTCTATTGTATGGTTGTATGTATGCATATTGAAATAAATAAATAAGTATTAAGGGACAATCTTACACTTATCCCCGTCTAAAACTAAGCAATGCTTGTACTATTATTATGGGTACTAGACGATGGTAATATATATAATATATAAATACATATATAGATAACATCCATGACTCAGGAACAAATATTCGAGTTCATCACACAAATATTTGCTCCGGCCGGGATTCGAACCCGGGACCGTCGGCTCAGTAGGCAGGTACACTGCCAACCACGTCGTCAAAATGTAGTGTGTTCCACCATAGCGCCAAAACTACTCAAACGATTTTAGTGCTTGAGGTGTCTACCGATTCGTTATTACAGTCCGAATGATAAAGGCTACTTTATGAACATGTTTAAAAATTTGTATTTGTATATCATTTTAAACCCCCACATCTACGCCATTTTGAAAAATATCGAAATCTGAGTGATTCTCGAAAATCGGTTGAGAAATGCGGTATAGGCGAGAACAGCTCAAAATCTGAACATCCAGACATACGAAAGACTTTTTGGCCAAGTTGAAACGGAGACGCTACGCTCGCTTCGGTCGCTCAGACAAAGTTCAAGTGCTTAAATAAGTAATTTACTTTTCAAGATAACAACAATAAGGTTTGGTCCGTGTCGAATACAAGCCAATACATATTCATAGTTTACCGGCGTTATTTATTAGGGTACGAATTAATGTCGAAAAAGCAGGTAAGTTTTCATTGTTCCATCTATACCATATTTTACTCGGAATTATGTTTGCATAATAACCGAGCAACAAATACATAAACTTACTGTAAGCACTATGTTAAATACACGGCACAGCACACCTAGCACTTAAAGCCTGACCAGAAATATATGAGGATGCGCTAATTGCGGAATTTCACTGGAACTAATTTCTTACACTGGCAACATAGATATAGTATGGCAATGATTTATTTTTATGATGGTTTGTCAATAATGTCAGTGTCATTCGTGGTGTATCTTTAAAAGACAAGTAGACTTCCGGTCCGTGACTTAAGATGGCCGCATGCGTTTAGGTTTTGTTGTTCGTTATTTATTCATTTTTGTCGTTCAATGTGTAGTATTGATAGCGTATTGTGCAGTGATCAAACGAATGTGTGAATAGCTAATGAAGAATTCAACTTGAAGCGTACATAGCCCTTCCTGGGTCAAGGCCCGATAGTCCGTGTGGTTTTTTGTAAATCGCTATCACTTTACAAAAAGCACGATTTTATCAACTCACCGTACAACGTGGTATCAATCCTCTATCTAGTCGCCTTAGTGCGATTGGCAACGAGACATTGGCAGTAATGGTCGCTTAACTGTGACCGGTTGCCATTTAAAAAAAAATAGAATAGAATATTTAAAAATAACCAAAGAAAATACCGAAAATCATTCACGGTCGTGAACGTCATATTATAGATAAAGTGTAGTGTAGTGTGTATGTGTTTACTACACGAAAAACAGCCAGGAAAAGAGTGCATTACATTAAATGATAAATACGAGGTTATCTTACGAACTAACAGGTATTTAAACTAATGTCATTATAGTGCGGTTGCGTTTGGTTGCAAAATTGTTGCCATTATGTCTTATAAATAGCGCCCTCTTGACAATCCTCGTATATTTCTGGTCAGGCTTTACCTACTGTGTTTTGCTTCTCATCGTCTAGTAATACCCGTAAATAGCTTTGCTTAGTTTGGGAATAGGTGTTTAACGTTACTTATCCCTCCAAAAATGTTGATTGTAGACATTTTTCTCTATGAGCAAACATAATAAACGTTTCTTAACATATCATCAATGTTACTACTTAGAACAGGGCTAGGGCTATTACGATTTATTGTTATATTATTTGAAACCTACAGTTTAAAACCTTCATTGATAATTTTTGTTTCAAAAACTACTCGAAATAGACAAAATTTACGCAGAACATTTTTTTGATTTTAATTTATTTTCGACTGCACGCAATAATAGCCTGAAATAGCTTTGTTACTGTCTAGAACTCAGGGAAAAGTAATATTTAGTTCAAAAAGTTACTTGAAATTATCAATATAGGTATTTAATGTAAAATGAAAAAAAACATTTTTAAAAGGAATGATACCTCGTAAGATTGTCCCTTAATATTTATTTATTTATTTGCATCCATCGAACTCTACGACTCTTTTAAACTTCATCAAGTCATCAGTCCTTTTCACCCTACTTGAGCGTTAAGTCGTCAGTCCATCGAAAATTCTCTCAATCGGCATAAAAGATCAAATCCCAATCCTTCAAAAGCATCCAGTACATTGTGACGCATATAGTGGAATAGTTATGTGTGAGCATTAAAGTGAGGGCGGCCTTTTCTGTTTTCCACACGTCAGTGAGTTTAGGGCTAAACCCTGCTGACCAGACACAGGTAGTTTAAGAACAGCCAGAGCACTTGTAGCAAAAAAACGCTGGGTAAATGGCAGTCGCGTCTCAAGTAGCAAAAATGCTGTAAGGGCTGTATTTCAGCATGGGTGCTACGTGGGTATCATCAAACAAAAAATGAAGACAAGCGGGGCTATTCGCTTACTTTTTCTTCAGAAGCATAGCAATGGACGTCTATATTGACTCCTAGAATAATTTACCGTCAAATGTCTCATTTCGCCGAAAAAATATTTCGTAGAAAGCATCGTCCAGAAGTGGGCAAGCTGGTGAGAATTGGGTTCTATGGACGCCACTGGTAAGTAAATGAATGAGTGAATGACACATTATTTCGGATATCTATACTAATATTATAAATGCGAAAGTGTGTCTGTCTGTCTGTCTGTCTGTTACCTCTTCACGCTTAAACCGCTGAATCGATTTTGATGAAATTTGGCATGGAGATAGTTTAAGATCCGAGGAAGGACATAGGATAGTTTTCATTCTGGAAATCATCCCTAAAAAGATTTTAAAGTGAGTAAGTAATTCATGATGACATTGATGACCCTGTCGAAAATGTAATTATTAGACCAAAAGCACAATTGCTCTTACATTTGCTTAGGCGCTCATAATAATCCCTTTTATTAATTAAGGTGATTAGGCGGATATCTATCGTGTTGTACGAGGTTGCTTCCATACCTCCAAGTTCCACGCGGACGTAGTCGCGGGCAAAAGCTAGTAAATGAATAAATAAATGGTAAATGAGCTAAAGGTAAGTCAGACTCACGCACGAACACACATTTCTTGAACGGTCCTTTTAATTAACGCTGTTTGTTGTATTTAAGTACTTGTATATTTTTTCCTAGGAGTGGAATCTCGGTTTCTATTTGAAAACCTCTACGTTTTCGGTTATTCGAGCTAAATATATATAGGTACATCGTGTATTTAAATATGCAAAAATATATCAAACTACCGAAAAGATAATATGAAATGAAAGTAATACACGATAACAAATGATAAGAGCGATAATACATTTTAATAATAAATATGTATCAAAGTCAATTATCAACTTTGACGAAGGTAAATAATACGGCATCATAATACCATTAAGATAATTAGAATGACGATAGTTGGCGACAACTTGGGAATTACCTTATAATTGATTGATGAATTGACTTTGAACAGTCGACAGATAATAATACTCCTACGTCAGTCAGCCGAAAAGTAACAAACCTTACCTATATATTTTGCACATCAAATGTTTCAGATACTTCCGTGTTTTAAACCAAGACTGTGAAAGTCTCCATTGGTTTAAGCATGTGTTCAGCAACCTTACAAAATGACATCTGTTTACACACTGAGTGACAATGTTGGGTATCTAAATGAATTAAGTAGTTTAGATGTTATGAGGGAACAGAAGAGCACATATGCATACCCACATACAAACTTACCGGTCTAAATCATAACCCTCCTTTTTGCCGAAGTCGGGTAATTTCGCGTTTTTTTTTCTTATTGTCGTTGCTATTATTATCTGTAATTACTCAGCTCCACCTAACGGAATGGTTTCGCAAATTTTCCAAGACACTGACGCTGTGGACGCCAATAGTGATGACTAATCATCGCTTAAAAGTTTATGCAACCTCTACACTACTCGCGAAATTGTCCGAGGATGGGCTCCCTCCACCTACCTCCACTACCTAGACTACCTCCACCGAAGTGCCTCCCACACATGATAGTGTTCACATGTTAGTGTAGGTAGTAATACTTCGATCAACAGGACTCGGTCAACTTCGCTAGTAGTCGCCGGCTCTACACTAATTCAGTAAATAAAGGAGTTTGACCTTACAAACGGTCCGGTAGTTTTGAATTTTTTATATGTTGTCTAGGATGGTTAGCCAGTGTTTAAAATGCAAAATGCACAATTCCCCCCCTCCGCGCCCGCCGCCATATTGAAAAAACCGGCACGTTCTTCATATTTTTGCTCATATCTTCCTTTAGGAGCATTTTAGCTAGAAAAAAGCTTTGACAATGTTATAAAGAGATAAATTTACTACATTCTCCATTTTATATTTTGTTTCTAGGACCGATAGTAACGGAGATATGCACATTTAAAAAAACGTAAAAAATCGCAATTTCCAACTCAAAAACAAACTTCTGGATTATATTATCTTCGTTTAGGAGCATTTTAGCTAGAACAATGCTTGACCAATGTTGTAGAGAATTAAATTTGCTATAATTTACATTTCAGATTTTGTTTCTAGGACAGATAATTACGGAGATATGTAAAAAATAAAGTCACAATTTCCGAAAATGTATGTAAAAATTAACATGAGTTTTATAAGCAATTATATTTCCAACGTGTTTTAATTTGTCCTAGACTAGTCCGTAACTGAATGACAGCGTTCTAAACCAAGAATTTTTAGAAATTTCTTGTAAATTCGACTTTTCCAGTTTTTATAATGTGCATATCTCCGTAACTAACCGTCCTTGAAACACAATTTGAAATGTAAATTATAGTAAATTTAATTCTCTACAATATTGTCCAAGCACTGTTATAGCTAAAATGCTCCTAAACGAAGATATAATCCAGAAGTTTGTTTTTGAGTTGGAAATTGCGATTTTTTACGTTTTTTTAAATGTGCATATCTCCGTAACTATATGTCCTAGAAACAAAATATTAAATGGAGAATGTAGTAAATTTACCTTCCTATAACATTGTCCAAGCTTTCTTCTACCTAAAATGCTCCTAAAGAAAGATATGAGCAAAAGTATGAAGAACATGCCGGTTTTTTCAATATGGCGGTGGGCGCGGAGGGGGGGGGGGGGGAATTGTGCATTTTGCATTTTAAACACTGACTAACGATTCTAGACAACATATAAAAAATTCAAAACTACCGGACCGTTTGTAAGGTCACACATAATACTTTAGTCTCTATTCACCTAATTACACAGCCGGGTTTAAATTCAGTGCGAGGCTGCACCTAATTACAACTAGGTACTGCATGGATTTAAAAAATCCACGAAATATCAACGTTGTGGTCTTAATATGGCGATTGCTTTGTTTTAACGGCATCCCATTTTCAACTGACTTCAAAAAAGCTGGTTTTCAAGTGGACGGCGAGTTATCCCCGGCATAACTAGTCAGGGCGGCCGGTACGAGACCCCCTGGCATCCCATGCATCGGAGATGGTTTGAGTGGGTGTTCCTCCCTCCCTCCCATTCTGACAGTGGTAGAAGAGGAGAGAGAGACATAGCACCCACATTGGAATCCCTAGGTCCGGGACACTCGTAATGAATTTCCTCATTTCTGAGTCTATCGCGCAAAGAAACTCCGAGAATAGCCCTTTCTATTTGCGTGACTCTTAGCCGCCTTATGAGTCCCATTGAGAACGACCATGTCTCAGTTGCGTAAGTCATCACTGGCAACTCGCACTGTTCGAAGACATTCGTCTTCAGGCACTGGGGAATTTTCGGTGAGAATATATGACGCAGCTTCCCGAGCGCTGCCCAGCCGAGTTGAATTCGTCGATTAACCTCCCTCTCGAAGTTGGACTTACCTAGCTGGAAAATTTATCCCAGGTACACATACTCGTTGACAACTTCGAGGGCATAGTTCCCAACCACTATCGCGTAAAGTGCATGCGGTCCGCAAGGTCCATGTTTGTTTTCAGACCTACCTGCTGGGAGACTTTGCCGAGGTCTTCGATCATAGCGCTTAATTCTTCCAACGATTCTGCCATGACCACGATAGCGTCTGCAAATCGAAGGTGAGTGAGGTACTCGCAGTTAATGTTGATGCCAAGTCCGTTCCAATCCATTAGCTTGAAGGCATATTTCAGTGCAACAGTAAAAAAAAATGGAGAAATTACGTCTTCCTGTCTTACTCCTCGCTGTTGTTGGATAGGCTCTGAGTTCTGGTTTCGATTCGGGCTGACATGGTGGCGTTTCTGTACAAACACTTCAGCCCCTCGATGTATGATAGTCGATACGGCACCGTCAGCGACAGCGTAAATAATTTGTATGGAGAATAGTACCTACAAAGCCTCTAGCGGTTACTTTGTGGAATTAAAAAAAGAAGTAAAAAAAAAACAGTGTGTTAGTGCTCTTATAGCACTTGTGATATAATGTAAAGTTAACCAACGCTGCGTGACCGTGGACGAAGTAATCATAAACTAGTTTCTGGCAGAACAAAATCAAAGCAATAGATGGAGCGAAGTGTACGAGTAGATGTGTCACTTTGTTAAAATGCTGAATAATATTTAGTTGCCAGCTTATCATAACTCAGTAAAATTGTTCGTTAAATTTTCATTTGTCCGAAAGAGTTTTTTCGAGAAACCCGTAATATTTTCAGGATTATCGTTTTAAAGAACCCATTTATTTAGTTTTGGAAAAACTGGCTTTCGGACAAATGAAAACTTGGCGAAACGTTACACAATAGGAAACAAAAATTAGTGTTTCAGATAGGTAACCATTTTAGTTACTTTTATGTATTTCTTTAATTCATATAATAAACAAATTTAATAAATAACGGGCGTCAAAACGGCTGGTAAGGCTGCATGAAAACTTGATATTCTTAGGAAAAAACATTATTTCATACAAGGTCGGAGAATTCAAAATAAGAATTCATCGTTAACTAAGTAATTGTATCAAAGATTTGTTAAATAAAATACTTTTTTCTTGTCTATAAGTCTAAAATATTATTTTTGACAGCATCGGCTATGACAGACGAATTGGAGTATCACATATAACCTAATAAAGGATCTATACTTTGCGCTCTAACAGGGTATCATGTACCTACTTAATTGTAAAACCATAAATTTAATGATATGAACATTATTGCAAAAGGTATATTATTTATTACATTACTAGCATTAACCCGCGGCTTCGCTCGCGTGCTTATATAATATACATCATCCCACGGGAACAACGCTCTTTTTTTCAGGATCAAAAGTAGGCTATTTGTTAAGTTGTAATCTGCATTTCCCTCATGCATATCCGTCCAGCCGTTTTAGCGTGAAGAAGTAACAAACATACACAGACTTTCGCTTTTCTAATGACTGGGAAATACTTTTTATGTTATCACAACTCCAGTTTAACAAATCAAACCGAAAACTCAGGCACTGAAATCAAGCGATCTCAGCTTTTACTGTATCCAAATAAAGTTCACTTCAAAATTCATAACTCGAAGTGAAGCTAAGATACCGGGATATGTGTGCATTTTATTTGTATAAAGCTTTTATAATGTCCCGAGCCTCCGCTTATCGACTTGGGATATTCGAGATTGGTTTAATGATTCTAAGCCATGTTCTATTGTAAGATATTTAGGTTCTCTTCGTTGATGAATGAAAAATGTATTATTCTGAGCCAGATAAACGTAGCTCAAAATTCTGAAATGACTTAACATAATTATTAAAAAGCTTGAATGTATTTATTAGGGATGCAGGAAGTTTCCCGATCATTACTCCTCCCGTCCCAACGCGCCGCCCGCCTAAATAGGTACCGATTGACGACGATCGAGATGCCACCAAATACTATTTTTTTAATCTATTAGGATAACGTGGGTCTCTATCCTTACCTCAAAAGCAAAAATAGAACCCCCTTATAGCATCACGTGTAGCTGTCTGTCAGTCCGTCTGTTACAACCGATTTTCTGCAAAACTACTGGACCGATTAAATTGCAATTTGGCGCAAATGCTTTCAAGAATTTTCATGTCAACAATATAAAATTTCAAAATCGGTGGCATTTTCGTAATTAACGTCCCAAGAAACCATAAAAATTATACCCATACTCATATTTAGTCATTTCAACCCCATCGCACCCCAACAGGCGAGACGGTATTTCACGTACGTTTGTTTTTTAAATCGTTGTTGTTTTGGTAATCAGCGACCCGATAAACCATAGAAACATTACCCTTGTTGATTTTCAGACTTTGTCACCATATTCTCCTCCTTTAGGGGTTGAATTCTCAAAAAAACATGAAGCACGTGCTTACTCATTTATCGTTAGAAATACTCCTTGGAAGTTTTCAATAAAATAGTCTAACTAATTTTTTTTCCCCATACAAACTTACGACCCCCATTTCAGCCCCTTGGGGGGTGACTTTTGACAAATGCTTATTTTATTACACCCCTAGACTTTATAAGGACACGTAGGTTCCAAATATGGACTCTCTAGAACCAGCGGTTTAGTATTTAGACATTTCAACCCCATTTCACCCCAACAGGGGAGATGTTAATTCACGTCCGCCACGTTGGATTTTAAAATCGTTGCGGTTTTCGTAATCAGAAACCCGATAAACCATAAAAGCATTACCAATGGATTTTCAGACTTTGTCACCACATTTCTCCCTTTTAGGGGTTGAATTTAAAAAAACCCTGAAACACGTGTTTTTTCATTTATCGTTAGAAATACTCCTGTAAAGTTTCAAATAAAATAGTTAAACTAATCTGGTTTCCCGATACAAACTTTGGACCCCCATTTCACCCCTTTGGGGGGTGAGTTTTGAAAAATTTTCTCTTAGTGCTCCTCTACACCTTGTAAGGAACCTACGTGCCAAATTGGACTCTCTGGAACCAGCGGTTTAGTATTTAGACATTTCCTCCAGTTTTACTAATCTTGTTTCCCCATACAAACTTTGGCCCCCATTTCACCCCTTCGGGGAATGACTTTTGAAAAATTCTCTCTTAGTGCACCCCTACACCTTATAAGGAACCTACGTGCCAAATTTGAACTCCTTAGAACCAGCGGTTTAGTATTTAGACATTTCAACCCCATTTCACCCCAACAGGGGAGATGGAAACGCACGTCCGCCACGTTGGATTTTAAAATAGTTCCGGTTTTCGTAATCAGTGACCCGATAAATCATAAAAACAATACCCATGCTGATTTTCAGATTTTGTCACCACATTTCTCCCTTTTAGGGGTTGAATTTTCAAAAAACCTGAACCACGTGTTTACTCATTTATTGTTAGAAATACTCCTGTGAAGTTTCGAATAAAATAGTCTAACTAATCTTGTTTCCCCATACAAACTTTGGAACCCCATTTCACCCCTTTAGGGAGTGAGTTTTGAATAATCCTTTCTTAGTGCACCTCTACACCTTATAAGGAACCTACGTGCCAAATTTGAACTCTCTAGAACCAGCGGTTTAGTAATTAGACATTTCAACCCCATTTCAAACCCAACAGGGGAGATGGTAACACACGTCCGCCACGTTGGATTTTAAAATAGTTCCGGTTTTCGTAATCAGTGACCCGATAAATCATAAAAACAATACCCATGCTGATTTTCAGATTTTGTCACCACATTTCTCCCTTTTAGGGGTTGAATTTTCAAAAAACCTGAACCACGTGTTTACTCATTTATTGTTAGAAATACTCCTGTGAAGTTTCGAATAAAATAGTCTAACTAATCTTGTTTCCCCATACAAACTTTGGAACCCCATTTCACCCCTTTAGGGAGTGAGTTTTGAATAATCCTTTCTTAGTGCACCCCTACACCTTATAAGGAACCTACGTGCCAAATTTGAACTCTCTAGAACCAGCGGTTTAGTAATTAGACATTTCAACCCCATTTCAAACCCAACAGGGGAGATGGTAACACACGTCCGCCACGTTGGATTTTAAAATCGTTCCGGTTTTCGTAACCAGCGACCCGATAAACCATAAAAACAATACCCATGCTGATTTTCAGACTTTGTCACCACATTTCTCCCTTTTAGGGGTTGAATTTTCAAAAAACCTGAAACACGTGTTTACTCATTTATTGTTGGAAATACTTCTGTGAAGTTTCGAATAAAATAGTCTAACTAATCTTGTTTCCCTATACAAACTTTGGAACCCCATTTCACCCCTTTAAGGGGTGAGTTTTAAAAAATCCTTTCTTAGTGCACTCCTACACCTTATAAGGAACCTACGTGCCAAATTTGAACTCTCTAGAACCAGCGGTTTAGGCTGTGCGTTGATATGTCAGTCAGTCAGTTTCTTCTTTTATATATTTAGATGATTCTGTTTGCCTGCTTACATTGTTAAACTTATTTAATCGTATCAACAGTTTTGGTTCCAATGTCACAATAATATGCTGAATTAAACCGTCGGTAGCTAATGCTTGAAATAGATATGATTTTTTATTCTTTATTAAAGTAGTAATGTCCTGCGTAAACTAAATATTATAGAAGCAAAAAATATTTTTATACTTTGAGCGGGCCTGGAAAGCCGTGGCGAGGTGGGTTAAAATCCCGCTCAAAGCATAAAAAAATTGCTCTTTTTGGGTATGTTTTTTTACATTATTTGATTTATCCAAATGTTTATTTGTTAATGTGTGTTTGTTGTTGCTTCTTTACTCTCGCATCTACCGTTCGATTTAATCTAAAGTGCGTATATTTTTAACGGCCCGCGCCAATTACCGACACGCAGGATTCTATTTTTACGGGCCCCTAAAATAATTAGTTGATTAGAGCCAGGACGAGGGTTCCGTAATGAAATTAGTTTGATACGGGAACCGGGGAATTCGGGGCACTATGGGGCCTAGTTGATGAAACAGCTTAACTACCCAGGGTTTTCTATTGAAATTCGTCTATTTGTATGCTGCCCGCAAAAACCACGGAACTGACGGGAATTTTCTTTTTGTTGTGAGGTTTCTAGTGTACCACATGGGATAAATAAATAATATAAAATAAAGATCAGGCAACCTCACACAAATCGATCTAGTCCCAAATTAAGCAAGAGAAGGCTTGTGTCATGGATACTAGACGACGATATACATACTTATATCGATAAATATATACTTAAATACATAGATCAACCATGACCCGAGCACAAATATTCGAGTTCATCACTCAAATATTGGCCGGGATTCGAACCGCCGGCTCAGTAGGCAGGTGCTTACAAACTGAGCCAACCGCGTCAATGGGATCATGTGTTAGTTTAAAATACATAATAAAAGTGCTAGAAATATAATAATTCATAATTTAATTGCATTGACCTTTGACCGTCGGTTACCAATTTGAAACACCAATTTTTGGTTCCCACCTCTAAGGTTTCACCAAATTTTCATTTGTATGAAAGCAGTTTTATTCGCAAACTGTTAATATTTCACAATAATTATAGAATAAACCTAACCTTAACTAATTGGTTATTTAAACGATGCTAATAAAACCCTTAAAATATTGAGGGTTTCAGGAACGAAATGCTTTGGGACAAATTAAAATTTGGCGCAACGTTAAAGACGGGACACGACTTTTTTTTTTACGACGGAGTTGTGATAGGATACCATGACGGTTATTATCTTCTAATACGGTGTTTGACTATAGTGAATATTTATAAATTGTGGCATTGAAACCACTAAACACACATAAAAAAATACGCGGAACCAAATAAACTATCACTAACTTTTGGACATTATACTATTTTTAATTGTACAATAACTAAAAAGAAGACGTGTTTTGCGTTTGACTGCGTTTTATGACGTCACATGCCTGTATCATCATAGAAACTTCATAGTAACAGATCGTTTTTGACATTTCATAAAGAGTAGCTGATTTGAGCTGTCATCAAGTACCGTATTAATAATGTACTTTGAATAGCAAAAATCTATATATTTGACGAGGTGGGGCAAATCGGCTCGGTTTCCAGGAGGCCCTTTCACCTGGTGACTCGTTTGAAAGAGTATCCATGAGAGCGCAGATAATCCAGCAATTAATGTCAAATAGGTACTCTAAAATCGACAAACTACAAACTGTCATCAGTAATGGGTATCCGACTGATTCGTTGAGCGAGGAACTATCGGTTCCGCTCTTGGTAAAAGAATGACCAACCATCCAGACAGCCCCACACCTCGGCTCGGTCTCGGAATTCATCATTTATCTATAAAACTATTAACACTTTTATCTATAACACTATTCGCAGAATTTTATTATTACTTTTCACAGGAATCATCTCATTGAATTTTACTTCATTATTTTATTTGTTTATCGACATAGTCGTTCATATTATCGCCTTTACTATAATTTTAGGTTTACAATGTAATGAAATTCGTGGAATAGTTTTCGGTGACATGGAAATCGATGTAAGAAATTTGGGTAAAATGATACACACCCTTCGGTCTCACGTACACGTGGCATCACGGTGTCTCTCCACCACCATCGCAAATTGGAACTAGTCACAACAGTGACTTTATTTTAGATCCAACATACAATACAATACAATACAATACAATACAATACAATACAACAATACTTTATTGCACACCAAAAAGAAAAATATTACATGAGAAATCATAAATTAAATAATGGTAGACAATAGGCGGTCTTATCGCTAAAGAGCGATCTCTTCTAGACAACCTTTGGGTGGCGGAGAAAACAAAATTAAACAGAAAATAATAGGTGGTGAGATAAGAACTTTAAGTAATTTGAGAAATAATAAATAAACGACAAACAAAATATTAAAGGCACATAGGTCATACACATACACAAATAACATAGCTACTTGATTACAATTATAAATCTTAAAACTAGCAATCTGCGACATCCGTATATCCGTTAGGTATATAATATGATTGTAATAAAGCCTACCATTGCTGAATTAGCGATTTTGCAAACCCTCATTTGGATTGCTCACCATATAGATACCAACATAACTACAATCCAGACACACGTAATCCTATCTCAAATGACTTTCTCGTTTACACTCAACATTGTCTATTTCCCCATCCTTTTAGAAGCAAATTCAGGACTTGTGCGCAATAGAATAAGTCTTAGATTCGCTTCAGACGACATGAAATACGAGCAGGATAGAAATCAGCTGAAATGCTATGCGAATCACGGCTCGCACCGAATTTAAACTCGATTCGTTCAATTTGAGGATTATATTATTCCACGCATTTCCATTGTAAACTAGGATGAAATAATGTTGGATTTGCATATCGGATGCAGAGA
Source organism: Apotomis capreana (assembly GCA_947623375.1). Lineage (NCBI taxonomy): Eukaryota > Metazoa > Arthropoda > Insecta > Lepidoptera > Tortricidae > Apotomis > Apotomis capreana. Next base: position 17,612,487 of record OX392519.1, read on the forward strand.
CTTGTAGTTGACCGAGCGAGGGAGACGTCTCTATTGCAGCTTGGCCGTAAATTATGTCTTACGTCCGTATGTCCGGATGTTCGGATGTCCGGATACCAAATCGCATTTCTCAACCGATTATCATGAAAATTTCACAAATGTTCACGATAATCGGAAAAATCACAATCACAACCGACAAAAACCTTACTTATACTTAGGTATCGAAGTAACCCTATACTTATATTTATCGAAGTATAAGTATAGGTTTTAAGTCGGTTTTGATTTTTCAAAATGGCGGATTGGTGTTGAAAATATAGCCAAAATTCAAATTCCAAAGAGTTAAAATTGTTTTTTAAATGTTTAAATTCGCATTAAACAATAATCGATAAATGTTTTTCACTGTCACATGTCATGTCACTAAATCCTTTGCCGACAGAAACACTCAAGCCATCCCGCATATTTTCTAAAAATAACAAAAACTAAGTAAAATAACTTAAAACTATAAATAAAAGTCCTAAAAATCCTTTCAAGCTCTAAAAACGTATATTTGCTAATGCGATGAAATATTGTTACGCGCACAAAAGGCAAGTGCTTAAGTAGAGGCATTTTTGCTTCTTTGAAAATAAGTTACCTTTTAAGCTCTCGACACCTACGTTCACACTATAAATGTTAAGCTAAGGTCACACCTACGCAACTATCAGGGTGTTGTTAGTTTTAAGTTATTCCAACTCAAAATCTGAAACTGTTTTAACAAGCTTTTATTTAACTTGCATTGTATGTATGTAAGTATGTTTGTTCGGGTGGAATCTTGCAACTCAATTTTGGAGCAGATATCGTCAACCGATTGAGCTGAAATTTTGCTACAATACATAACTTTGATGACAATACAATAATATGGTACCATGGGGCTGATCTGATGATGGAGCCGGAAGGTGGCCATATGAACTCTATAATAGAAAAAGCAATCCTACCGAGTTTGGCCTCTTTAGAATCGTCTCAGTAAGCATTTGATGGATATCCAAAGAAAAGTACAGTCGGCTATAAAAGCTTGTCACTAAAATGAAATTTTTGAGACCAATTTATTCATCATTGACTGTATTGCGTAGCGTTATAAAAGATCCTTATATATCTTGTGTCTATCTATATTATTGTATATATACATACATATATTTTAAATATGTAGATCTACGTTTTATCTACGATTTATGTATGTTTGTATTTACTTATATGTATGCGTACTTATTTGTTTTCTGTTAGTATCTAATTATGGCGCTCCCTTCGCCTTCTACTGACCCAAAGATTGCCTGGAATTGTATTTGTCTTGTTTCCTTTTGTAAACTTTTATTGGTGTGCAATAAACTATTGTTGTAGGTATTATATTGTAATCCTGAGCACTATTGAATCTAGTAGGAGAAAAAAATCTCTAAATTTTTCCGATTCCACTTACGCTACTTTTTAAGCACTTTTGTGTGGAAGTAACGTAATGAAAAATGAGAAATAGTAGGATACATCTTTTATATTTAAATTACTCAGAAAATAAATGAAAATGATTTATGAAATCGCCCACCATGGCGTGTGATGCAAATCTGTTTTATTAAACGAAATGTTGGTAAATATTTATTTTCATATGCTTACAATTCAGTTAAATAATGGAAGAATATTGATATTAAGTTGACCTTCAAAGTATGCTGCATAAGTAGGTTGCCTATCAAAATGTCTATGAAAGCATTCTATGAAAGGGCTATCTTTTGCTTTGTGCAGATAAATGGTATAACGACAACATAGACTCGATATGGATTGAGTCGTGATTAGGCGTGTAGAAAATTATTTTTAAGGGTGTCAATCGATTCTATTTTTATTGGGATCAAATGTCCACATGGAATGAACTACACTTAGACCGCTCTAAAAGTCAGAAAGATGGTCAAAGTTCAACATTCCTTCGGAGCGCTAAAAACGAAAACGCTTTATACAAATGGCAATTTAATCGTGACGCCATTATATCTGCCGTGTGTCGAGAAGTCGTATCTTACTATGAAATCCATATACATATACGACCTTTTATTATAGCAGGGTAGTAATGTACTATTCCACGTTCGCGCAGGTGTGGCTCTAGCATTAAGCTTGTCACGCGCACACTAGACACGTCAAGACCTACATTATTCATCCCGCTGCTCAAAATCTAGGCCCCATGTAATTCTAAGATATTATAGACCTGAGACGAATGGTTTCCTGAAGTCACCCTGTTTTACTTAGTATTGAAATTAGATTGGAGTTTTAAGTAAAGACGTGTTTGGAATATAATTGTTATTTTAATAGAGTTATGAAAGGTTATAGGAGGAAGCTTATGTATATTTATTGGATGGAAATTAGGTTATGAAAATTGTGTAGTAAAATGCGGAAATAGGGCTTTGATACTTCAATTAATATATACAAAATATACATCAAAACAACATTATTAGTAATAGTATTGAATAAAATTAAAAAAGTAATTACGTTGGAGTATGTATATTGGAATTTACAGGCTTTTCTGTTTTGATTGATTAGTTAACTTAACTTGTTTATTAAAACAACACATCAAGGGTAACGAAATTAGCAAAAATCTTCAAAGCGCGATTCTAGAGGTCCCTTGAACGGATCAGCGACATCTATTATGAAATTGATACATCAATATTTATAAAACTAAACGACAACGATAAAACTAGCACTACTAGCGCCAGCGTCATCTAAGGTAGGTAGGTAACAAAATCTCACTATTATTATAGACGCGAAAGTTTGTGAGTGGGTTTATGTGTACGTTTGTTACTTCTCCACGCTCAAACGGCTGTACCAATTTTGATAAATTTTGGTATGAAGGTAGCTGACACCCTTGATTAACAGGACAATAACCTGGTTACTATGTATCCCGAAAAATTTAGTGTTCCCGTGGGATGAGCGGATAACATCGCCCGGCGCAGCTTAGTTTAGGTCGAGACATCCATCAAAGTCGTATAAAATTATACATACGTGTAAATTAGTGTAAGTATAATAGCCCGAACATAATGAAAATGAATCAGAATCACTTTATGAAATTAAATAAAATCCATTCAAAATAAAATTCTTCCCAATAATTTTCACAGTCACCGCATTCTCTAGGTCAATACCTTTATAGAGCTCTGTCTCCCCTAGATAAATGCTCTACAATAAGCCTTAGTAGAGCCGAAATCCGGTGGGAGCTGATAAAACGCTACATTGATTCAGAAGCGTTTTTCTTACGCGCGCACATTTGCTTGAGCCGCCAAGATTTTATTGGAAACTTAGAGCGTATAAGACATGAGAGGTAGCGGATACAAATTAAGACATAGTTAACTATACCATAAATAAATAAATATTAAGGGAAAATCTTACACATATCGACCTAGTCCCAAACTAAGCAAAGCTTGAACTATGACCTTAACACGTTGTACAAAGGTTTATATTAGTTTACAAATGTACAGTTATCAGTTATCACTTTAGAGCTAGTTAATCAATACTAATAAAACGAACTGGAAGAGATCCCTTATAGGGATAAGTTCTTTGTACCTATATGTTATTTATAATAGATGTATTTTTTTAACTGTTTTTGTGTACAATAAAGTGTTTACTTACTTACTTACTAAAACATTGTGACAGATTGAGATTGATGATTGGAATTTTGAATCAGGAAAAAGCCTGTGTAGCTTAAATAATAAACTTGCTTTAAACGCCACAAAATCATTTTTTTTTTCATTGAATTTAAATCGTCAACATTTTTGTCGCCCCTGAATGAAGTCATACATTATTCATAATTCTTGAGAATAGGAGGTTATAGGAGGATATAGATTAGATTTGATTAGGTATGTGTTCTATGACAATCCCAAATATTTTACGGTTTCAGAGCAAAATGCTTTTGATGAAATGTAACGATCGCTGAAACGTATGTTGACGAAACAAAGGGTAAACTTATTGCGTTGCTGTAAAATTAATAACTAAATGACATCAACGCACTGTAATTTTTTACGTAGCGAACGTAGATTTCCACGTCATGACGGCTTGTAAAATTGTACTATAGCGCCTTATACGTATAATACAAATAGGAAAAGCGAGCGAGGCATCTCCGTGTCACCTTGGTCAAAATTCTTTCGAATGTCTAAATTCCGCTCACTGACGTTCGGATATCCGGCTACAAGTCGCATTTCTCAACCTATTTTCGTGAAATTATCCGAGCAGGTTAAATAATTGTTTTTTTTTGTGGATTCATATAATCGTTTTTTTATGTTGTAGATTACAGTCATTTCGACGATCGTCAGGTCTACAGCTCATAGAGTCACTTGTCAAGTTAATTGTGAATACCGCTATCTCTCATCCCTTGTACCACGCGCTACCAGTCAATTCTCAGCAGAAAGTATCGTGTGTCGACCCAACAGAACGCGCCGCCTAAATTGATATCGCTGACTTTGTCTCCTTGTTACCTACGCGTTGTTTGGCCCATCTTTATTATGATCATACCCCGGGGGTTTCGATGCAAAAAGGCGTCAAATCATTCGTGCATCGAAAACCACGGGATAATGATTTTAATAGGGATGAAGACTGATGTTGAATTTTAAAATATTATACTGTAATTATATTAATAATAAAAATAGTTTTAATATGTGATTTCGAATATTTTTCTATACAAATGCTTCACACGCCTGCATAATTCAACAAAACAATAATTGCATGACAAACATGTACTTATACCTGTACGCACTCCTTCAAGGTCAAAATCGCATTTTAGCTGTTTTCCATATATTGGTATATTTTGCTAGCCAATGATGACACAGTTTCGTAACCATTTGTATGGAACATTGTCAATGGTCCGTAGGAAAGTAAAACTTTACCGTTCAGTTCTGTCTAGTGCACTCTAAACTAGTCTAAAAAAATTATTGTTGTTAGCACAATCTTTAATAATATAATAATAAATAGTTTAACATCTACTTTTATTAATTTTCGCTTTGTTTAACTTGCTCGAGACGAGAGTATATTTTATTATACTTGGAAATTCCTTGGAAACTACATAGCACAGTGAATACAGAAATACAGAGGCTTAATTCCAGTATAATGCAATTAGTTCAACAACGAACGGTATTAAAATAGCTAAACATTAAATTGGCACATAGTTTATATTAATCGTATTAGTTTCAGGAGCAGTTCTTATGCAAAAAAGAAACATAATTAATAATTATAAAAAGGGCTTAAACTCACGTAAAAATTGTCAGGGACGTCCCGACATGTTTCGAACTCATGTGGAGCTCTTCATCAGGGGCAGCTATCCGTACTGCTACACGACTCGCGGCCCACTCAGTAGTCAGACCAACCATTTTTATAATTATTAAAGATGTCTCACGATAATTTTAATAATATTCAAATCACAATTAGTTGTATGTCCAGTGATTTTATAGTAAAGAGCAATGTCATTATGCAAGATAATGTTTATTTTGAATGATGGTTGTATCTCCAAGGAGTGAATTACAACTTACAACCAAAACACAGCATTTTTAATCTTAAAATGTTTAATGCCTGTCTTCTGGCAAGTGGGATATTTATGATTGCGTTTAAGTGCCAACTGTACTATTGTCTTCGTGTTTTTTTAACTAGATACATAATTTTCTGGTACATTCTCACGCTCAACTAATTCACTTTCCGTAAGGTGAGATAAAGAGCATAACTATATGCATTGTGAATGAAAAAGCTTCGTTTCTTCAAGTTGTACTTCTGTATTAATATTTTCTGTGCTCAATCTGGTCCTAGATCGGCTTGTCTGCATATTAAGTAGCTTCAAAGTCAAAGTCAAGCAAACTTGTACTTCAATTAAAGCGCTCAACTTATTTACTTTCGCTTTGACACATAAAGATAGTGTGCCAATACGGCTATATAGGTATAAGTAAGCTATTTTAATGAAAAAAACTTTAAGGGGCTTTCAAACGGGCTATTTTTGGCTGCAATTTGTGGCTGGCTATTATTTGCATCTTGCTCTAGCGTAGGGTGTTGAGAAGGATGGCCATAGTTGCTGGCCACAAATTGCAGTGAAATATGAGCCGTTTAGAAGTCCCATTAGAAGTATGGACCTTTAACCTGATCGAATTCAATTTAGTTTCATAAAGATGTCTGATAATAAAGTAAGCTTTATTTAATACGCTGATTTTAATCAGAACATGAGTAGCTGTTACCCATGTGAATGAAAGAAAAGAAGCTGTTCGACTGCAATTCGGACTCGCGCACTGAGGGTTCCGTATTAATCAATGGAAACACTACATTGATATAACGAAAAATAACCTATACTGAGCGACAAACTTAACTTTGCTGTTGCAAAACAGTTTTCCCATACATCGATATTTAATATAAGTCGTTTGTTTTTGCCGGTAAAGATACAGAACCATAAACCTTTCTTATTGTTTCAGCGTAAGTATAAAATTAACGATGATAATAATGAATAATATATGAGACTAAACTCTATGCAAGCATAGATGAAGCCCTTTTAATCTTTATAATAATTTCCATCTGTTAACTCAACATTTTGTACTTATGTTAAGTTTTAGCAAAAAGTTCCTTCATTTTTACCTTACCTACCTTTTCTAAATCGAAACCTTTCACAGGCGTGTAGCATGAAAGTAGGTCAATTATTTCTATCAATGGATTTGGGCCTTAATCCGATAGAATCCTTCGGGATTTTACTGCGATCTGCAGCGCAGGCAAAGATGGGATAATTTGAAGATGTTTGCGCTCGAAATAATGTATCAGAAACGTTGATTTTTAGATGAGATTGCCGAAACAAATATTTTAGCGCTCGAGGTGGTTTTATAGGTTTAGCCAGGGCCTTAATTCCATTTTATCTCTCTGTCCGAGTAGCTCAAAGGCTTTATAAAGTGTATAAGCGTTTATACAACCCTTACACAACAATTATAAGCTGAATAGGAGCTGTGCAGCAGTCTATATTAAGTTAATTTTTTCATCAATTTCATCACCCAAAGGTTGTCAGGAAGAGACCGCTTTTTAGCGATAAGACTGGTGTCCTCCGCTATTTAAAATTGTATAATTGTTTCCTTGTAAACCTTTATTGGTGTGCAATAAAATATTGTTAGTGTCACCTAAATCTAACTAGTTTTAAGTCTTTGTTTATATGTATTTTGTAGTTCACAGTGCCTTGGTTTTTACTGTAATGCTGTGAAACTTATTTGAATAATAAATAGATAAATTGTAATGTTATGCATGTAACTATGACTTTAGAAAATAATCAGCTCCATACCCAGTTTACTATATCTGTTAATGACGTTTTAAAATTAACTCCTTATTTAAGTTGAAATTTAATTTAAAACTTTTTAAATAATGGAGCTAGCTCCATTTTAATTGAGGAGACATCTTGTTAGAAAATAATTAGAGTTCATTGGTTTAGATAATGAATGTTATCGATACAAACTTTGCTGTTACATACATAAAGGGGCAGCCAGATTAAAAATCAACGAAGTGTTTAAAATATAACTCACTCACCCAAACGACTTCAGTAGCCTTACCATGAGTAAACGTGACCGTACTCGCTAGCGAAAGCGTAAATAATTTGTATGGAGAATAGCACATCGTCTATAGCGGTCACTTTGTACAACTACAATTCTCCATACAAAACCTTTACGCAGTCGCTGACGAGTACTATCACTGTAAACACATGGTAAGGGCAGCACATCTAGCATAGCTGTGACATGCGACACTTTCTCGCGCGAGATATATTACCTATTTCTTTCTGTACAGTACTGTGAGAGAGTGACGGGTGATGTGATGTGACAAGAGTCGAGAAGCATAGTAGTGCTAGACGGACAGTCTATGAAGTATGAGCAATGGAATGAATGAAAATGTTCAAAAAGCTTGTTAATTGGCTTATCGAGCGAAACGACTCTGTTTCAACTTTCGTATGTTTGGATGTTACGATTCCCGGCTTTTTTCGCTTACAGGCCACATTTCTCAACCGATTTTCATAAAATTTTGTGCTCGATTTTATTCGATAAACATATATACTTTGTTATTTTTTGTCTATTCAGTTTTGCGAAATTGTTCAGAATGGGAGCGTTAGCGCGCAGTGTTCTATTGGCAGTCGCCGCGACTGATCGTAGCTCCTGATGGTGAATCGCGTACCGATTCGAAACGTGTCGAGTCGAAATTCGACTTCTTAGACGTGAGTAAACCCGTTCCGTATCTTATTTTAATACACGAAATAATTGTTGGCTAAGCTGAAACGAAAACGCGTCGCTCGTTCAGTAAATAAGTATAGATAAAACACATCGCTAAAGTTGATTCCGAGATCCCGATTAAATGCCTCTAGAGATTCAATAATACCAGACATAGCTGAGAGAAAAATCCCGGCATATGCTTATCAAAGCCATTCCAACTGTGTTGTTATTCGCGTTTATTCCATACGCGAATGGGTTTCCACCGGCTGCACAGATACGACGTTCATTATTCATTACTACAGGGGCCTAATTCGACGTGATAAGTACCATATGTATGGTAATAAATACATTCATAGCAAATAAAACATATACAAATGAGAACTTATCTTATTTTTCTAAAAGATCTCCTCTATAATACTTGTTCTCAGCGGTTTAAACTCACGCATTTGTCTGCAGGCTGCGATGGTATGGTCACGTAAAACATCGACTATTCAACCGCGTGAGGACTTGACTTGACTTGGGGAATTTCCATCCCCGGTTGAAGATCCAGAGGCAGACCCAAAACGAGGTGGAAAGATGTGGTGCGAAAGCATATGAGGGCGAAGTGGAAAAGCAAAATAAGGAAAGCTGACCCCACCACTATGTGGGATAATAGCTAGGAAGAGAGAGATTTGTCAGGAGCGGCCTGACATGTTTGGAACTCGTATGGAACACTTCATCAGGGATTGCTGCTGTCGCGCGACAAACGGACCATTGGTTTGGATTGCATGGCTGCCCCCAGTAGGGCTAGCATATCTGGCCGCGACTTCACCTGCCGCGCGAGCGCGACTCAGCGTCACCTAATATCTTCATCATCATCATCATCATCATCATCATCATCATTTCAGCCACAGGACGTCCACTGCTGAACATAGGCCTCCCCCAGTGATTTCCAGATCGACCGGTTGGAAGCGACCTGCATCCAGCGGCTTCCTGCAACCTTTACCAGGTCGTCTGTCCACCTTGTGGGTGGACTCCCTACGCTGCGCTTGCCGGTGCGTGGCCTCCATTCGAGAACCTTACTGCCCCATCGGCCGTCAGTTCTACGTGCTATGCACCTATCTTGCTCGTACGGTATTGAAAGGAAAGTGACAGGTATTATTTGTCGCGCGACAAGGAGTTGCGTGTCACAGTTATGTACAGGGCCCGCGCAAATGGATAACTTATATTTATATAGTTATAAAACTATTATACATAGTGCGGTGGTTGTTTTTCCCTAGGTAGGTACACATTTATTGACACCTTTACTTGACGATGACTTCACGGGATTGTAGCCATTTTTATGGAGCGTTTTCAGCGCTCCGTACGAATGTCAACTTTAACTTTAACAGTAAATTCCTGACTTTTAGAGCAGTATCTCGATAAAAAAATAGAGCCGACTAACATCTTCAAAAAAATATTTGTCAACATCCCAATTGGGGATATCGCAATGCTTTGCCGAATCAAGGCTTAGGGAAACCGGATCTATTGACATGTCGCTGTGATTATTGTGAATAAACAGCCGCAATATGGCACGGAAATAGCTCGAGTATCGTAATATCGTACTACTGACGGTATGAATGAATTTTATTACCTTCTGTAGGTATATATTGGATTTTAATGGTGGAATTTATGGAGATATTGCTACAAAGCCTTATTCCTTTTAAAATGCTGATTGTTTTAGACATTTTTCTTTATGATAAAACATGTTCCTAACATATTATTGATGTAACTACCTAGAACAGGGCTATTGGGATTTATTGGTACCTACATATTTAAAACCTTACAGTTTGGCGTTTCATTGATAATTTTTGTTTCAAAAACTACTCGAAATTGTCAAAATTTACGCGAAAAATATTTTTTTCAGCTTATTTTCGACTGCACACAATGAAAGCATGAAATACATATGTATGTTACTACCTAGAACTCGGGAAAAAGTGTTATTCACTTCAAAAAGTTAGTTAAAATTATCAATGTATTTGTATTTGTCATAATATGTAAAAAAAATGTTTTAAAAGGAATAAGGTCTCTTAAGAAGATTCTGCCAATATCCATTATAAGACACATAATAGAATTCTAAGTACATAATTATCTCTTTTTATTAAAATTTTTAGCGACAGGAAAATTCATTCATTTGACGCGGTTGACGCAGTTTATCGTGTCTACTGAGCCGGCGGTCCCGAGTTCAAATCCCGGCTAGGGCAAATATTTGTGTAATGAACTTGAATGTTTGTGCTTGGGTCATAGTTGTTCTATGTATTTGAGTATATCTATATAAATAAGTACGTATATCGTCGTCTAGTACCCATAAGACAAGCCTTCTTGAGCTTAATTTGGGGTTGTCTTATATTTATTTATTCTAAAATTTGCGATTACTATTTTCACTTCTTCACAAAAAATAACTGACTTAAACGAAAGTAAATCGTATTTCCAAGAACTATAATAGTTGAGAAATTCCGTATTTCTCATGACTCGTCCTTCATGACATCTATTTTTTTTAGTAATCTGGAGATGTCTAATCTAATCTCGATCGAAAAATATTTTTCCAAATCGGTTCAATGACGGAGTCCTGACGTAACAAACATAAAAAAATACAAACTAATTGAGAACCTCATTTGTTTTAAGTCAGTTGAAAACTTATCCGGTACGAAGTCCTTTTCACACCGGTATGGCCTTCATGACAGGCACGACCTTTCAACAGCCATATTTCCTCCATCTCCAGCTGTCATTTACTGTCACTGCAGCCCATGGCCTGTCAATTGCAACCATTTCCATTCACTAACTTGAAAATAAGCCTTTATTTGACGGATGATACGGATCGAACTCGTAGAACTATGACAAACGATGTTGTATCGACTCGATTTATCGACAGGTGGGTTTATAATGCTCGAAACGTAGTAGGGTAATATTCTGTTGTTTAAAAGGAAGAAAGAACGAAAATACATTTATAAATTTATCAAACACTAGCAACCCGCCCCGGCTTCGCACGGGTGCAATGCTGATAAATTATGCATGTGTTATACATATAAACCTTCCTCTTGAATCACTCTAACTACTAAAAAAACCGTATCATTATCCGTTGCGTAGTTTTAAAAGCATACATAGGGACCGACCGACAGTAGGAAGTGACTTTGTTTTATACTATGTAGTTAATGATGATAATGTATCTTTTTTATGTGGGTACAGTTTTAACATGCTGAAGAGAGGGGTGGATTAAAATTACTTGTAAAAACTACCTCCATCCAAATTTCGGTTTTTCAGCTAAAACCCAAAGACAAAGCCGTGTTTACTTTTTTAAAACCCCAATGGCGAACTTACAAAAGGGGTTCCGGAAATATCCGATTGAATGCCGTCCCGAGTTCTAATAACCTCCCTAAAGACACTCGGGTATCCAGCGACTTAACTCCGTCCATTCAAAATGCTACCTTATTTAAAAACCGCTACATCTCAAAAGTACTCAAGCTATTCCTCCATGATTCACTTTGAAACCCTCACCCGATTCTCGAACGTAAGTTCACTACGAAACGTCGATATTCCCTTGTTTTTATTACATCCTGAAGCTGTACTAACTGTCTATTGATTCTGAACTTTAGGCATCTGAACTTACCTTACCTTTTACATGTTTTCCGAATTCAAATTTATCCCGTCTGTAGACACATCTGTTGCTAGCCCGTTGGAGTGGCTAATTACGAAAATGATGGCTTATTGTTATCTCTCGTTTTATAATACAGTTTAACCCGTAATGGACCTTGTGGTCTTGGATTTCATGATAACTGCCAATGACTGGGCATTTCGGCTTTATTTCATTTGCCATTTTGGCCGGTAAACTGCCATCCATTGTCTGAGTATAGTTTGTGTATGATACAGATTAAATAGGGCCACTAGAAGATCGACTCGATGAAATATTACTTACTGTTGAGTTTCTTTAGGCTTTCTTCTCAACAGCGGTATATTGGAAAATGCCGGTAGATTCAAAATCTGGCTTGTAAAAGTTCCCTTGTGACCTAATTACTGAATAAATTAGTTCATTTAATTTTATGTCAGATCATAAAATTACTTTATCGCACCTACCTAGTCCACATTCTGTCCAGGGTCCAGTCCAGGGTTTGTCAACTATTTATGTATATAATACTAAAAGAGACACTGCAAAATTTAATATAATTTGTTGTAAAACAAGCCTAACCTTATCATTTCTACATGAATAGTAGGTACTAGGTATTATAAAAACGCAAAGAATTTACGGTTTATGAAATAAAAAGTTTATGAGTAATGAAATGAAGGTATCCATGGACGACATTGGTCGCAGGCCAGTCGCGCCTTCAAGATATCGTTTCAACAATGAATTATCTTACCACAGTATTTTATACATTCCAAAGTTTAATAAAAACAAAACCAGCTACACAAACAACAAGGTCAACTCGTCTCAAGCGAGTAATGTAAATGAACCTACATAAAACGAAACTCTAAGACACTTGAGCGAGCCTGGATACAACTCATGGGCTATAAATTGAGGAATCCTAGTAATAGGGTGTGCCGAGCAAATAGACAGGTCCGCTCATATCTACTGGAAAGCGTTTACACGTGTTTAGTCTTAGATAGTACTTACTAGTAACTTATGGGACATAACTAACTTGAGGAATCCTAAGTAATAGGGTGTGCCGAGCAAATAGACAGGTCCGCTCATATCTTCTGGGGAGCGTTTACACTTGTTTAGTACTTACTAGTATCTTATGTACTATTCCTGGATAGTATATTATGGGACATAACTTGTGGAATCAGAAATCGGCCGCACAACTACAGTCAATGCTCGAAGAGATTTACGTCGTAAGTCATAAGTCGTAAGTCGGACTCGAACTGAATACTTGCAAAACAAAAGTTATGACAAACCACATCCAGCACTCTATCGAAGTAAATCATACATGTATTGACTACGCTGAGAACTACATCTACTTAGGTAAACAAATATCTTTTGAAAAATCCCGACATCGAAACGAAATAGACAGACGAGTAAAAAATTCTTGGAACAAATTCTGGAGCTATAAAGAATTATTAAAATCAAACTTACCATTGAATATTAAAAAGAAAATCTTGGACTCGTGCATATTACCATGTCTCTCTTATGGATCCCAAACATGGATATTTAACACCTATACAAGAAACAAACTCAACACATGTCAGAGAAGTATGGAACGGAGTATTCTCAATATAAATCTAAAGGATAAAAAGAGAGCTACAGAAGTAAGAGGAATAACGAACGTCATAGATGCTATACAATATTGTAAAAAATTAAAATGGCGATGGGCCGGTCATATAGCACGAATGAACGAAAATAAATGGGCTAAAATAGTTACGGCATGGTCTGGACCACCTGGAAAACGAAAAAGAGGGAGACCGCTAGAGAGATGGTCAGATGAAATCTCCAAAATAGCGGGACAAGACTGGATGAACACAGCCGTTAACAGGGTAAAATGGAAGGAGTTGGAGGAGGCCAGTACTCGAGGAGAGGTCCTTAATATTTAAGTGTATTATAAAATTTATAAATAATAATAAAAATCAAATGCAAATAATTATCTCGTTTTTAAATAGTTTTAAATTATTATTATCATTTTTAATATGTAAATGAAATTGTAATTATTTTAATGTTATGCATGTGAATAACTTAATTGGTTGATATTAAGGAATAAATGGCTTTTTTTTTTTTTTTTTTTTTTATTATTTTAACTTGTGGAATCCTAGTAATAGGGTGTGTCGAGTAGGGTGCGAATATGCAAGTCCACTCATATAAACTAAGCTGCATTTAGATGGATTTTCTTCCAGATAAACAGAATAATAAGAACAGTACAGTAATACATATGCAGATGCGAGCATGTTAGGACTACTCAAATATTACATTGACTTGAGGAACTGAGTACCCTTCGCGCAATATAAACTGAAGCGAAACAATCGCTAGCTAGTAAAAGTGCCTGCCTTCATTGGCCGTTTCAGAATACTAGATATTTTTGAACTGGTTGAGTAAACACTCTAAACCAAATTATTTTTCCACAAAATAAATACATAGAAACAGGTTACTAGTACTTGCAAGGTCATGTAAAACGCAGCATAGTACCAGATATGTTTGAAACTAAGGCGCAAACGACAATGAAATGATGTAATTTTCAACAAAACAAACAGAAGCAAGATACTCGTTCCAGTACTTGCAAGGGGCTGTTTCAAATGTAGTGCAGTACTAAATATGTTTGAAAATAGTCGCAAGTCACACTGAAAGGATCGATCTCCTTTTCAACAAAATAATCAGAGCAAGGTACTCGCTAGTGGCTGTTTCAAACGCAGCACAGTACTAGATATGTTTGAACTGGTCGAGTGTTGCACTGAACCGGGCGCTGCCTTTTCAAGTGCCCTTCGTTTCCATTGCACTAATGAGCATCGATTTTCTACAGACAATGGTTATTTGAATATTATTAACCTAAGAATTGTGAAATGCAACGGGGAACTTACATTATTGTTGACTCCGGAAATATAAATAGATAGGTAATTTGACGATGAGTTTAGAGTAGGTAGTTGGTAAAGCATTTTTTTCACCTCATTCGCTCGGAAAACCTCAGTTTATAGCGCGAAGTCTGCGTGGAAAATTCTATTTTATCCGCTAACGTGCAAAAGTCATTTGAAATTCGAACACGATGATTGTGATCTCTGTGGTGCTTGTAACTTATTTAATTTTTAATATACTAGAGGGCGCCTGCAACCTTATAAGCGTAATTATCTTATACCGTAGTCGGGTAATAAGTATCCTATAACCATCTTTGAATGTCCAGCTATCCCTGTACAGAAATTGGTTAAAATTTGTCCAGCCGTTTCGGCGTGATGCGAGGACAATGGAAATTATGGTCAAGAGATGGCGCCAGGCTGGCATGGCGGCGCGCGCCCATACAAAACAAATGACGATCCTGCATCACGCTATAGAGATTTTTCTTGAAGTCATGACCATCCATAGAAAATTGATCTTCGATACAAATTTAGAATTTTGTAATAGTATAGATGTGCCTTTCTCTTGTTTATTTAGTTTGGATTTCATGTTAAATAGAGCCAATAGAGGGAAAAATATATATGATTTTGATTAATTTATATTTATCATATACGCGGTTGGCGCAGTTTGAAGACACCTGCCTACTGAGCCAGCGGTCCCGGGTTCGCATCCCGGTCAGGGCAAATATTTGTGTGATGAACTCGAATATTTGTTCTTGGGTCATGGATGTTATCTAGATATGTATTTATGATGATGATGATGAAGTCTTACCTCGAAGACCTCTCTAGTGGCAGAAAATGGCAGCACAGCCACTCCCACCAGCAGGTCCGCGACTGCCAGCGACACGATGAACAGGTTGGTGACACTGCGCAGTTTCGAGGAACACAGTACTGCCGCGATCACCAGGCAGTTCCCTGGAACAAAGAACCATGGTGAGCTAAGGTTGCACTATGGCTGTCTGAGCGGCAGTTTGAATCCCGGCATGAGAAGGTATTATTATTAACCTGAATTTAATTAGTATTCAAATAATGCAGCGTAACAGTAAAAAATCAAGGCACTGTGAACTGCAAAAACACATTTATACGAGGCTTAAAAAAGTAATCCTCTTGTGAAATGCCGGTAGACTCAGACATGTAAAAGTGCCCTTGTGGAAGCCTACTTGCAGAATAAAGTTCATTATTTCATTATTTTTTTTATTAATAATTATTATAAAAACGGTTTAAACTGACGTGAAAATTGTCAGAAAAGGTCCGACATGATTTGAACTCATATAATCGATTTTAGTACAGGGACAACATCTAAAGGTGGTTCTATAATACGTTTCATCCAAGTGTTACTAAGGAAGGAAGGAAGGAAGGAAGGAATAAATACACGAAGGAAGTTGCAGAACCTTCTAGTTTCAAATTCAAATAGAAACGTTTCATCTAAGTCATAGATGCCACTTAAACTGATAAATTAAACAGAAGAGTGATTTTTACGCGGGAAAATTTAATCCATGCAAACCCGATAAAAAGAGGCAACGAAAACGATGTTTCAACACTGATAAAGTTAACTGTATGCAAAAAGAACATAAGGATAAAGCCAAGAATTTGAGATCCAAAATCCAATGCGTAAATCACACGTAATAAAGCCGAATCGTCTTTTCCAGCAAAAAAATAAAATGGCGGAGGAAAATAATTTATTTATCGTTAACGCGAAAGACTATTATAAATTCTTCAACGCGTATAAATTCATTATGCAGGGAATCTGGAAATTTTGTCGCCGATCCGGAGTTTCGGGGAATAGGGATGTGACGAGAATTTGCGTATGAGTATGAGAATGTTTTGATAATCCTCCACGATCCAGCGTCTGCGTTCTCGTAATGAGGAAGTATATGTATGTAAAAGCTTCTTTTGAGACACGCGTTTATTGCTGATTGTACTTTATAACGGGATCACTCAAAAATTCCAAAATTTCATTTATCCGAAATCATCAATATTCCGAATTTTCAAAATTCCCATAGTGAAATAACGCGAAACGATCATTTTTTCCATGGATCATGTTACTTACATACTATAATTATGTCAGGTTAGGGTAAAAACTAAATATTTAATCAGAACATGGCTGTCGGAGTTATGAAAATTGGGAATGATGATGCAATCGGACAAATTAAACTTCGGAGTATTGTAGTGTACCCCTTTATTAATGAGCCGATATACTATGGGTTTATATAGTGGTGCTTAGGAGTTCCTACGGCCACCTTCCACTACAGATCAGCTTTTTACATAAATGTACAAAAGATTGCGGATGAAGAACTGCACATCCTTGGCCGAGACGGGAAACCCAGAGTTGACGACAAGAGCGTAACCTGCCACGCTAACTGACAGCCTGACAACTGACTACCATGTCAGGTTAAAACGTAGTATCAACATATTCCTGCCGCAATTAGGGTTTTTGGGATTTGAATGGCGTGATGATCCTTGATCTTTTCAAAGTCGAAGTCAAAGTCAAATTATTTATTTGCTAGAACACGGTGTTTTATAGGTCTTAGGGCTTATGGTCTTATGTGGTTATATGTTTATTTCCAATGTGCTCAGCCTGCAAGCAAGCGTGAAAATGTTTGAGTGATTAAATATTAATTACATTAATTTATATTAATTACATAATAAAAACATTATTAACTTTTTGTATAGAATCTTTTGATCGATTCATATTTTTTATGTGGTAATACCACATTTTTTTTTTGAAGAGCGGTGGTAGCCTAGTGGTTAGGGCATGCGACTTTCAATCCGGAGGTCGCGGGTTCGAACCCGGCCCGTACCAATGAGTTTTTTGGAACTTATGTACGGAATGTCATTTGATATTTACCACTCGCTTTTCGGTGAAGGAAAACATCGTGAGGAAACCACCTAAGCCCAAATAAGGCCTAGTTTCCCCTCTGGGTTGGAAGGTCAGATGGCAGTCGCTTGCGTAAAAACTAGTGCCTACGCCACATCTTGGGATTTTAGGTAGCCGACCCCAATTGAGAATTCATTCTCAAAAAATGGGACAAAGGCTAGGAGGATGATGATGAATACCACATTTTTATTTTTATATATAATGACACAAAGGTAAATTAAGAAAGAAAAATTGAGTGTAGTGGATCGCATTCAATTTTTCTTTCTTAATTTACCTTTGTGGCATTATTTATAACATTATTAACATTACATAAAGACAATACAAAATAACAGAATACATAGTGTTTATTTTTATTTGCCTGCTGGATGTGTTGATCATGTTTCTTTAAAGGTCTTGCACAAATAATAAAAAATACAAATGAGTTTGAATCTAGTTAGGAATTCATCCCCCACTACGTGCAAGAAATCGCGATAGAAACTCAGAACGAAGCAGTCACGTTTGTAAAAAAAAAACTAAATTGTGTATACATTTATATTTATCGAGAATCGCTCTTAAGATACTACCAAAGAATGAATCATACCACATAACGTTTATATTGAAGCGAAAACTGAAAATTTCGTACGGGATTCGGAAACCTCATAAAGACGGAATCTTCATAACAACTGAGTTAAGCAGCGTCTAATAAAGTGCGGCATTTACGAAGATGGCTGGATAGCCCGATACTAGAGCAACAGCCGCGGCCGCATAATTGAAAAATAAATGTTGCGCCTATCGATGAAGTGGTAAGAGCTGCACGCTGGTGTCTTACAGTATAATGCGGGCTACTTACTTATAGTTATATAAAAAAAATACCAAATATTTTTTTCACTAGAAAAACATAATGATTTTTCTGATATAGTTGGGTAAACATAAATTAGTGACAAGAAATATAATTTTCGAGATCTCTTCTCTTGGCTCTCCGATCATTGTTTTTTTTTTGCATTTGAAAACGGACAATTATTACAAATTTTCATAAAGCGCCGCTTCAACTCGAGAGCCGCAAAACTTTAGTAATTCACGTTGATACGGGTTTATCGAGGGTGGAAGGGTAGGGCTTGTGTCGGTGCACCCTGGAAACAACAGCAAGCAAAAAACCTCTTCTTTGCCAGTGAGTCGGATTTTGTGGAGCACAAATCCAGTAACGGGATTGTGCCCGCATTATGGGTGGATTGAGTGAGTGGGTTTGACGCCGGCGCACTAGGAGCATGGACTGCGTTGTGAATAGACTGAAACGGGTCAGTCTCACTTTTTTTTTATACTACGGCGGTGGCAAACAAGCATGCGGCCCGCCCGATGTTAAGCGAGAGAAGAGTTGAAGGAAGTGAAGAGTGAGGAGCCGGATCCAAATTGGAGTATAGTTTCCGTAATCTTAGGAATTCGTTTTCGAGTTGGACGTATTTATGTAAACTAGAACCAACCCACAATAAGTGTTTGAAGTTTATATTAGAGTGAGAGGGTTCAATATAATAAAAACTTTCTGTGTCGGTTGGTTCCCTAAGGCATAAATACATCCAGCTGAAACAAGATTTGTGTGCACTTTGGACATAGTATAAAACAAAGTTGCTTCCTGTGTATCTGTCCCTATGTATGCTTAGATCTCTAAAACTATGCTTTTTTTTAATAAATAAAATAATTCAAGAGGCAGGTTAATATGTATAAAACATGCATAATATAGCATTACACCCGTGCGAAGCCCGCGTTGCTAGAACCCAATAAATTTTGCGTGTCTTGAAACGGAACTCAATACAAAATTAGGAAATATTGATCGGAATAAATACCTATAGGCAAACTAAGTTAAACCAAACTAAAAACCAGAAGGCACGAAATAACAAAAAGTGTTTTTCCATTTTCGACCTTATGTATATATCTCAGTGCTCATTTCAGCTGAATTAACATTTCATTTGCCTTTTAATTCTAGAGTTACTGCTCTCTAAGAAAGTGAAGTATATTCATAGAAAAACCGCTTACTTTACGTCGTTTTCTACAGTGGTTTTAGTCACGCAATAAGTAAATAGCCTATTAAACACATTAATGTCCAATTTAGTGGGCAAGCGGTCATTTCCTGGGCTATTTTTGCTTTAGACTGCTAATACAAATAGATTGGCTCGATAAATCAAGTTCACGTCGACATTTTGATACGTACTATATATTAATTTACGCAACTGCGACGCAAAAGGAAAAGGACAATCGAAAGAACTATGATTAGAATCTGTTTACGTGATTGAATATTGTAAGAGAACCGAGGTTGTAGAGTTCAGACAGTCGCCAAACTTAAGTGGCAGTGGGCGGCGCACATTAAGTAATATTCTTTTGTGAATGTTCATAGTGTGAATTCGTATGTATGTAAACACTTTATTGTACATAAAACCAAATACCAATAGATACGTACAAAATGCCAACTTTTATAAGGTATTTCTTCCAGTTAATCTTTGAGCGAATGAGAGATAATATTTAGCTATCCAGATAGACAACCTACACCCACCCTTTGTTGGTTCAGTGCCAGGCTCCCTAACAAGGTCTTTTTAGAAACACTTAACAAACTATGTGCAATATAAGAGTATAATATGAACCAATAATACGAAAACACTGCTGGTATATGTTAGATGCGCATCTTGCAATGGATAAGTACTAAGTAATGGATGTGTATCCTCAAATTACAATTATTGATACTATTTTCGGCAAAAAAGGCCACAAGGTTTTTTGACTGCTCGTAAATAGGAATAGACCAAAATTAGGCTCTGGGTACTAATAATACAAATTAGGCTCTAGGCGTACTCTCATAAATAAATTCAAATTCTCTTTTTAGGCCCCGAGACAAATGCATAATACCTATAGATACTTAATACATACATATATCTTGTTTTTACACATCTAATAGCAATGTTGAGATGGCAGAGTTAACAAGATTGGTGAATCAAAATTAGCAACTTTTAATTTTGTTATTTTAAGTGATGTACATTAGCAAATTATTAAAACTTATCAAGGCAATAACAAAGTAGAAACCCAATCAAGATAATTGAAATAGAGATGATGATAATTATTTTATTAAATATTGCACAAACTTACAAAACTAAGACTTGTACATTAAGAATTTAATGTAGATGTATACTCGAACTCGTATATAACAAAGTTACGTTGATTTGCGCCTTTAAAGCATTCAAACGTGTCTTTAAATAACGTGTCTTTGCTTTATAAAGTATTTAAAAAACCGTTAATGCCTTAATTTATTTTAAAGCGACAACTTAAGTGTCTTTGCACAAAGCACTTATACCTAAAGTTGTCTCGTCTAACGCAATAGGCTAGTTGACTCATTCATGTTAAATTGTATTAATCCAGAGATAATCCAGAGGTACCGGGTTCGATTCCCCGTCTCGTCCCTCAGGGAACTCATTTAAATTTTTCTTTGCGCTTTGATATCTTTGTGTCAATAGTTTAAATTGTATTAAGCTAAAAAATGTTTATTTCGCAATATTATAGTTATTGTTATTACCTACACTATTGTATTTGCATGCTAATATTTAGCAAAATATGTTTATGTACCGGATAATGTAACATGACATCTAATTGTACCATATTTTAAAGCAAATAAAGAATTTTTCATTTCATTTCATAATTATGACGCAGCAGGCGCTCTAGTAGCGTAGAATTACGGAATCAATGATTTGGTGTAATTGACGTAACAATGTGATAGCTCTGTTGTGAGAGGACTACGCCGGAAACGTAGGGTCGCAGATTCGAGTCCTGTTTACATTGCAGTGGATCACATTACATTTTTCATTCATAATTTACCTTTCTACACCTCAAAACTCCGGTAAACCACAGTTATCGAGGATCGAGAAATTCCTTCTAATCCCTATGTAAATCGCTCGAGTCAGAACCACCTGGCCATATCGCCACTTGTCAGACTGAAACCAACTTTGAGAAGTTCTTATTTATTCAAAAGTTTTTCAATATTTCGCGGCGGCCTGCCGACGACATCTGCTCGGAATTCTTTGGAAAAATCTTGGTTTAAGGCAAGTGTGCACTGTTGAGGTTCCTTTTGCGTTAAAAAATGCTGATTGTTTAAAAAAAATCTCCATGATCAAACATGTTTCTTAGCATGTTATCAATGTCACTACTTAGAGCAGGGCTATTGCAATTTATTGGTATATAAATTTTAAACCTATTGTTTGAATTTTTCATTGATAATTTTTGTTACAAAAACTACTCGAAATTGTCTAAATTTACGCAGAAAACTGTTTTTTTTTATAGAGAGACAGGCTATTTGTTTTTGAAACTAGGATGTTAAATAATTGTAATGATTAGCTCGCTTGGAGTTTCCTTGCGGGATCGAATCCGAAATGATGAGATACGCAAGAGAACCAACGTTGTACATATAGCTCTGACAGTCAATAAGCTTGGCAACTGTCTGAGCTATAGGTAGGTATTTACAACGTTGGTTCCCTTGTGGCAGTGGCAATGGGCGGGGAACAACGCTCGTATAACCGATATTCATTGGGGCATAATGGTTCTTGAGTGGCGACCGTATACCGGAAGATGCACTGAGAATAAGAGTCATACAATACAGTACAGTACAGCACAGCACATTACACCGGCTGAGAGAATAAGAGTCATACAACACAGTACAGTATTGTTATGTACCAATATAACTCGACCTAAAACACTGTATTATTAACACTGTACTGTAAGACTCTTATTCTCCCATGGTGTATCCGCCCCCTTACCAATCCTGCGATCACTCAGGTGGTTCAATAAAGAATTAACATTCTCGACAACTTCGCAACTCCGCGCCGCTATCATAATTCAATAAAAACTTGTACGCGCCGATCTGCACAGCCTATTTATTGTACGAGGTGGGCAACTTTCTTTCTAAGGAGTAAAAAGTCATAACTATCTTTATTGACCGAGTGCGGCTCCGTTTCAGCGTGGATAAAAATTCTTTCGTATGTCCGAATTCTGGATACTATCGTTGTTGAGCGAGCGAGTGTCAGCTTGGATAAAAAATATTTCGTATGTCCGAATTCTGGATACTATCGTTGTTTAGCGAGCGAGTGTCAGCTTGGATAAAAAATATTTCGTATGTCCGAATTCTGGATACTATCGTTGTTGAGCGAGCGAGTGTCAGCTTGGATAAAAAATATTTCGTATGTCCGAATTCTGGATACTATCGTTGTTGAGCGAGCGAGTGTCAGCTTGGATAAAAAATATTTCGTATGTCCGAATTCTGGATACTATCGTTGTTGAGCGAGCGAGTGTCAGCTTGGATAAAAAATATTTCGTATGTCCGAATTCTGGATACTATCGTTGTTGAGCGAGCGAGTGTCAGCTTGGATAAAAAATATTTCGTATGTCCGAATTCTGGATACTATCGTTGTTGAGCGAGCGAGTGTCAGCTTGGATAAAAAATATTTCGTATGTCCGAATTCTGGATACTATCGTTGTTGAGCGAGCGAGTGTCAGCTTGGATAAAAAATATTTCATATATCCGAATTCTGGATACTATCGTTGTTGAGCGAGCGAGTGTCAGCTTGGATAAAAAATATTTCGTATGTCCGAATTCTGGATACTACCGTTGTTGACCGAGCGAGTGTCAGCTTGGATGAAAATTCTTTCGAATGTCCGAATTCTGGATACTATCGTTTTTGACCGAGCAAGTGTCAGCTTGGATGAAAATTCTTTCGAATGTCCGAATTCTGGATACTATCGTTTTTGACCGAGTAAGTGTCAGCTTGGATGAAAATTCTTTCGAATGTCCGAATTCTAGATACTACCGTTGTTGAGCGAGCGAGTGTCAGCGTGGATAAAAATGGTTTCGTATGTCCGAATTCCGGATGTTCGGATGTCCAGCTGTTTTAAACTACAGGCCACATTTCTTAAACCGATTAAAAAAAGTTTTTATTGGTTCAAAAGATTACAAAATCATGAATACAAGTGTTGAGGACTCCTAGTGTGAGAACATCCACTTTCAGAATTCGTACATTATTGCCTCTATTCGTTTTATACATTTACAATTTTTAAATACTTCAAAATTGAGGTTCAATAATAGGGGTGTAGACTGATGTTGAATTATACAACATACTGTAGTTATATCAATAAAATTTGCTCCATAATCGAAATCGAAATCGTCAAAAAAAACGTATTTTGTCCATTTAAAAAACTGATCGCGAGGTTAGGTACAGCTCACACTATCCGAGCTCCTAGTATGCTATGGTGACAAAGGTCATAGTTTTCGATCTAAGAACGAAGGAAATGGATTCAATTATTACGTAGTTAGTTTACAGATTTTAAACGTAAGGAAACTGCACATAATGAAGCCCGTAAAGCCCATCGCCGTGAAGTTAGAAAAGTTATGCGATTACGGGAAAGCTATGGCGTAGCGACGTAGCACGTGCTACGAGCCGCGTAGACACGTGAGGCTGTCCGTAGCGCCCAGCTACAGCTTTGAAATGGAGATACAACTTTACTGAAGTGACAACAGAAGGGTTTGTATTTGACATGCGCAAAACGAGCGAAATAAAAATGGACGTGTTTTGGAAAAGTTGTTGAATTTCCCAAGCAGATTGGAGTGTATCGAAACTGGCTGGAATTTACCGTTAACGGTGTTTACCTACGTACAACCATAAAACAAGTTTGTAAATAGACTTCTTATTTACATTCGAATATTTATCATCTGTTCGCAGACATTTTTGTACTACGGCGGTGGCAAACAAGCATGCTCGCCTGATGTTAAACAGTTACCACCGCGCGCCGTTACACGCGCGTTGCTGACCCTTTAACAACCTTACTTCCCCCTTGAAGAACCCCATACTGTAACCCCGGGGAAAACCTCAGCAAGAAACTATCATTTACCCCTATATGCTAAAAAGGCATTTGTGAAAACACCACTTAAAAACAACACTATTTATTGAAAAAGTAATAGCGAACAGAAACACAACAATGTAAAATGTTCATTTGTCAAACTTCTTTAGTTTTTGTTTTCTTTTGTTAGCGCGTTTACGGGTGGCCAGTACGTGGCTTGTAAATAAGTTTTCGAGTGTTAAAAACTATGTACATTAAGGCAGGGATCGATACCGGTATTCAATAAAATTGATATATCTTTCTAATTTCGCATTTTTTTTTTAACCCGTCAAGCGTCCAGTAGACTGACGTTAGTCTGCAGCAATTTTGTGCCGGTAGCGTCCAGTAGACACACGCTAGTCTACAGCCCAAACCGCTCATTGGATCAATTTCTCTGCATCGATTCGTTATGGTGGCAGCTTTATAGATATTTTACTATCCAACAACAGCTACCAGAGCACACAAATTTGATTTTTAACCAATCAGAATCCTCAATAGTGACGTGTAAATATTTTTTTTTCTCTACATTGGCGGAATTCGTCCGCCATTTCGAAAATCACTTGCATTTGAGGTGTCGTGTCGTGTAATAAATATGTCCAAATCTTTTAAACGGAAAGTGTTTATGTTATGTATTATATATCAAATTACTGGCAATTAAATAAGGTTTACGTTTTTAATGTTAAATTTAGCCACACGACATTGTTTCCTAGTGAAAAAAGTCCTCAAGTTTGAATGACGCAATAATTTTGCAATGATGGCCGTCGTAATTCATTTGTTTCCTAATTTTCAATTGTTCAAAACCTTACGAACAAATAATAGTTTTATAATACACTTTCTCAGGATTTCATTTCATATATTAGATTGGTGTGAGGTCTTGGGAATTTTGATAGATTTATGATTTTGTTCAAACAGTGTTCAATTTCGCGGCACGTCCGCCATGACAGTTGCGATCGGGCGGCGCAAGTTTGTAGCGTGCGCGCACGTTCTCGTAAATAAATATTTGTTGTGAAGTAATTATTAGGTGTTTAGAGGTGAATTTACGTAAAGTTGACGCATAAACTAGCCAGTATCATTTTAGTGTATGTAAAATGTGATATGTGGTTTTAAATTGAGTGTAAATTGTGAATGATTAGTGACGGATGTGACGGAAAGTGAACATCTTGGAATATAAATAAATCTACATCTCACTACAAGTAAGTGCGGCTATTATAACATATTGTGCCGAATTCCAAATTTATCTAGCTCTCTAATGATATATAACACATCTCATATAATTATTCTCGGGGTAGGTAAAATCCCCATCTTTAGCGGAAATTCAGCCGTTTCTTGTTTGTATGGGACATTTCGCGGTGTTTTGTTCTAGGGAGGTCTGACACTTGACGGGTTAAATGTTATTAAATAGAATTTCGTTATAGATAAAGATCTTTGAAATCGGCCCACTATAATATAAAAATGTGTAATAATAAGCGAAAAACCGTTAATAACGTTATTTTGTATGGAGTGAATAACGGTATCCGATCCCTGCATTAAGGCTCCTGACCATTCAAAAATGCTGATTGTTTTTAAATTTTTCTCTATGATTAAACATGTTTTTTAAAATATTATCAATGTAACTATAGAACAGGGCCATCGAGATTTATTGGTAAATATTTTAAACCTACAGTTTGCAATTTTCATTGATAATGTTTCTTTCAAAGCTACCCGAAATTGTCAAAATTCACGCAGAAAACTGTTTCTTTTTTGTTTTTTTTTTTACTAAATTTTGACTGCATGCAATGAAAGCATGAAACAGCTATGTTACTTCCTAGAACTCCGGGAAAAGTATTATTTACTTCAAAAAGTTGATTGAAATTATCAATATAAGTACTCGTATTTGTCATAAATATGAAAAACATATTTTTTACAAAAAATAAGGCCTCTTAACACTACTTAAAATCAACACCACAACAACATTTTGACGACGCGGTTGGCGCAGTGGTTAAGCAACTGCCTACTGAGCCGACGGTCCCGGGTTCGAATCCCGGCAAGGGCAAATATTTGTGTGATGAACACGAATATTTGTGCCTGGGTCATAGATGTTCTATGTATTTAAGTATTTATTTATCTATATATCGTCGCCTAGTATCCATAACACAAGCCTTCTTGAGCTTATTTTGGGACTAGGTTGATTTGTGTGAGGTTGTCTGATATTTATTTATATTTATATTTTATTTTAATTGTAAAAACAATAAATTTATTAAAAAAAAAACATTCTAATTAAGTAGTAAAACAATTTAAAAACCTAAAACCTACACTAACCTAACTCTAGCCAAGGTCCGTCATTGGCGGAAATGATCCCAAGATGCTGGCGGCGTTTCCCCGCTGCACAGCAATACTGAGCCTTTGTCTTTTTATTATATTTAACACCATGTATTGTTAAAAGAAAGTAATAGCGAACATACAAGAGAAATACATCATCGCAAAATGATCATCTGTCAAACTTCTTTTGTTTTTTGTTACATTTTGCTAACGCGTTTTCGGTTGGCCAGTACGTGGTTTAGAAATAAAATGCAAAGAAGTTTTTGAGTGTTTAGAACTACGTACATTAATTTTTTACGTGTACCGACTTATACTTAGATCATTATGAACACAGCCATCGTTGATCCTGTGCCAGACTATTAACAGTATTAAGCAAGTCATAGTTACAAGCACATTGCACATCACAATGTGCAATAAATAACTTCAATAAGTAATGACATTATAAGTATTCAGACGGAAAACAATAATAAATAACTACTTGATCGTAATAATGTGATAATAATGAATCAACAGTGACCGACTTTATTGGGTGTTCCGCCACGCTTTTGGCTACTTATAGACATTTTTATATGACCTGTCTTATCATTTTGCGAGTCTATACTCAAAATATAACATAGAGTCATAAGTGCATTGCTGGTCTTTCAGGTGAACGTACGCTTTTTTCTTCAAGGTTTGAAGATCTTATCGGTCCGGAAATACCGCAAGCAACAATTCATTCTACAATGCAGCCGTGCTAGGCAGAAAAAATCTAGAAAAACGCACTGTCGTGGACTGCCAACTATCAAAGTGGTGAGGAAGAAAGGATTGTCGCGTAGAACGATGGCGGAAAGATGCGGCAATCCGACCAATTCCTCAGAGCACTCCCCGTTATATAAGCGATAAAAGATGCAGAGAGAGGCTACATCTCTACGCAGTACCAAGGAGTCAAGCTGATCTGAAATTCGCTGGCAGCAATACGAGCCACTCTCTGTTGAATGCGGTCTAGAGGGAGAAGCTGGTACTTGGGCGCCCCAGTCCACAGATACGAACAGTATTCCATATGTGGGCAAACCTGCGCCTTACAAAGCTGTAGGCGATGGGCCGGAGTGAAATACTGTTACTGCCTTAGAACTTTAGAGAAGCAGCTTGGTGCAGCTAGGCTAAGCGCGCAGAGAGCCAATTTCAGGCCATTTTTCAGACTGCAGCGTTGGCGTGTCTTACATAAATGACGGGCTATTATTCCACTTGCGGCAATAGTGTCATCTATGGATGACAGTTTATTATTGGTCAGGGTTACCACTGTAACAGATGGAGTGTAATAGATGTTGAAACTGGTGGAGTCAGGAAGTGTCCCACGCTGCATAAGGGCTTATACAGCCCTTATACGGCTTAATTCAGCTGTGTACTACTTGGGGCGTGGACTTACCAAAGACAGTCCACACACTTCCTAACTACAATCAGTGATAGATACTCTTTGTTACTCTCTGAGTTACTCTCTCTTGAATGCGGTCTAAAGCGAGTGCCCCAGCCCACAGATGAGAACAGTTTTCCGTTATGTGGGCAAACCTGCTCCTTGTAAAGATGTAAGCGATGGGCCAGAGTGAAATACTGTTTCCATCTGTTGAGCAGGCCAAGCAGGTCTTCTGTACTCACCAGCTATGACGAGCACGTCGACGAGCGCGAGCACAGCGAGGGACACTAAGCTCGCCGGCTCGTCCCACCGCACGTCCGCGAGGAGCGCCGCGCAGGCGGTCTCGTTCAGAGAGCGCATAGCGCATGGCGTGACGTCAGCGGCGACGGCGCATCGTGCGTCAGGTCGCCATTAGGGGCTGTGGGCAAAGAGATAAACGTATGAACTTTTGCTCTTTTAATCTTTTTATCGATTATGTTTTTAACCCCTGGGGAAAAACGAGGAGTGTTATAAGTTTAACATGTGTATCTTTGAATCTGTTTGTCTGTGACACTTTGAGTGCGGTTTTTTTAATCGAAAGGCTCGTCCGTCGAAATGGTTCTTAGGTATGTTTGGTGGAAATAGGATCTGGAGGTTCCATGCCTTTGATAGTTGTGCGCCTAGTGTGAGATCTGTACATTTTTTCTTTTCCGCAATTAACCGAACTATTTAAGAGCAAAGGGCTGCAAGTTAATCAAAAGGCAACCCAGCTTAACTGTCTTAACCATGACACTGAACACTTCAAACTTCGCATCTATTATCGCAACTACTTTAAAGGAGTTTTAAGCCTGTTCAATTAAAAGTTACTCCTAGGCCAGATCGCAATTATGGCCTGGAGCCTAAACTAATTCTACTGTCGCGCGACCAAAAATAGAGTTCTGTGAAGTAATTAGAAAGCCAAACAAAAGGCCTTGGGCGGGAGGTTAATTAGGGGCATATGGGACGAGCGAGGCGAGGAGGCGATTTTGTAGTAGTAGGTGGCCCAAGAAAGGCTCGGTACCTCTGGGGGCCTATGATGGTAGCGTTTATTACGTGATAAAGTAAGTGACAAAGCATTTGTAACTCACACTCGCATTTTGTCAAAACGTGACGGATGCTTTGTCACTTATTTATCGCGTGATAAAAGCAACCACATAGGCCCCCTGATAGTTGCTTTTATAACGCGATAAATAAGTGACAAAGCATCTGTCACGTTTTGACAAGCCGCCAGTGTGATTGCCAGATGCTTTGTCAGTTTTTTATCAAGATATAAATTCAACCATTCATAGGCCCCCAGCCCAGTTCGACCAGTCGCAAGTCAGAACGTGTCTGTAAAAAAAGACAAAACACGAGCGTCGAACGCCTATATTTTTTAAACGACGTTTTTGTAAGCGGCCAGTGCTACACCATGAATGTTTGCCGCGTTCCATGATGATGACGGGTTATTGGTATGAAGATGCAAACAAATTTCGTCCTTATGGGAAGCGACAAAGTGATGGTCTGTGATTGAAAACGTCACATAGAGTTTTACATTCGAAATAAACGAATTTAATTGAATTGATATATTTGTAGATACTCGCATGTGGTCGAGCCGGTCAAGGCTTAATATTGAAGATTAGGATGAAAATAAAATATCATTTTTATGAATTTTATGACGATCCTTACTGGGGTCAATTTCCCAAGCAGTATTTTTTGATGGCAAGACTGAAAACGCAGGTGCAGAAAGGTTGAATAATAAAGTACCATTTTTTTTTAGGAAACAGCCCGCCCTTGTCTACCTCCGGCAACAGCTAAAATTAAAATATTAATATATATAATAATTTAAAAAAATATATTTTGACCAAATTTCTCATCAAGGTGGGTTGTCCCCAAGCCGGTTTTGTTTGTATAATCCCTGGTAAGTCAAATACTATGCATGACAAAGAAAATCTGTTACCATTATTTTATTACCATATAAATAGGTAAACAAAAAAGCACATTACCCGTTATAATCTCCTTTGTATACCCTTGAATAAGTGCATATATACGTTTGTCCCGAGAAAACTTCTCATTACCGCCGACAATGTTTCGAACCGATTTATTTCCCAAATTTGATCAAGTACGCCCCCCGTCTCCCACGCACTTCAAAGAATTAGTCAAGCTACGGCGCTCGACGAGGCCGGTTGTGTATAGTGGCAATACGTTGGCTTGTATAAACGTGAATATTTCATCGCGGTGGACCGGGGACAAAAAAAAAATCATTCCCGAGTTTGTTATAGCTTCTTTATTTTTTAACTGCTTGGTTTAAAATTTATATATATCAGGTAAAGTATACTCGCGATTTCAAGAGTTGAATTATTTTTAGAATATAGGGCTTACTTCTTTTTAAGAAATAAAATATGTCGTGTTTCTCATTCCACCATTTTCATTCCGGTGTTTCCGGTGTAGTAAAATGACTTTAAACCCCACCATAATGAGGAAAACACCGGAATGACAACAAAAGTAGCTTCACTTTTCATAGATATTGTTGAAAAAATAATATTTTTTATTTTGTTTTTAATACCAGACTAAGATATTTGTTTATATTATTATGTAATGCCAATATAATATACATTACGAATATAAAAAGTAAAATTACTTTCATAATATGCCACTTTTCTTTCATTCCGGTGTATGTTATTTCATTGCGGTGCACTTATTTTATCATCCTGGTGTACATTTATCATTCCGTTGTGTGTTTCATATTCCATCTCGTATATCTCGAAAACTATTTCAGATTTCAGGGTCCCTTTTACATATGTTTAATAATATAGTCTAAAGTATCTCTTCACATTAAAAAAACTCAAAAATAATCAAAAATAAAGAATCACACCGAAATGATACAAAAAATGCGTCTAGTTGAAATTAGGAGATGCAATTTGTTTATTATTTTTATGTTTGATAATCTTGTATCACATTAATTTTAATAAAAGCAGTAACATCTCCTAGGGTGTCCAAGTGTCGACAATGAGCCAACAAATTGAAAATTTCATGGTGCCGATGAAGTCTGAATCGGCAGATGGCGCTAAGATGTCACTAAAGCATGCAAGAAGCAAGTGATTGAAACAATTTATGGTTCTCGCATAGCTTCTGTGGTCCAATAGATAGGACGCGTTGGTTAGCCTGGAAAGCCGTTGGCGTGCTCAAACCCCGCCTGGACCATTGAAATATAATTGTAACATCTTGGATTTAAGTCAGAGTTATACGTCGAAATTGAGGCCTTGGTTTGGGACTCAAATCCGCTATGTCTTACGCTCTAATCCCCTCAATCCTTTGACCATATACGTTTAAACTCCGAATTTCGGACTCTAACTCAGTAACCCGATACGAATTCGCAACCTCAACTCCACAAAGTCGTAACTGCGTCAACAGTCGTGTAACTTGATTCCTTGTTTTGCGAAGATCTCCGCAACTTTGTGAGCTTCATGTTCTATTACTTTGGAACTTGTTGTAACTGGATAGTTTACCTATGTGTTAATCAATTTGGAGTTGAGATATTGATGTTATTGTTGGTTGATTTGTAACTTGATCCTTTTTTGCTAGTCTGTGAGTAATTTGGCTGAGCGAGCGAAGCGTGTTTGTTTTAGCCTGGGCATTTCTTTCGTATGTTCTGTCTAGTTGTCCAGATATCCAGCTGTTCTCGCCTATCACAATTCCGAAACATTTGACGACGCGGTTGGCGCAGTTTGCAGGCACCTGAGCCTACTGAGCCGGCGGTCCCGGGTTCGAATCCCGGCCGGGGAAAATATTTGCGTGATGAACTCGAATATTTGTTCTTGGGTCATGGATGTTATCTATATATGTATTTATATATTATGTATATCGTCGTCTAGTACCCATAGTACAAGCTTTGCTTAGTTTGGGACTAGGTCGATTTGTTTATGACTGTCCCATAATATTTATTTATTTATTTATCTGTAACTTTTCGACAAATTTTTGTCTGTCCGATTTCTTTTTTCCTGAAACCCATAATATGTTGAGAGTTTATAAACATCGTTTTAAAGAGCCCGTTAAGTTAGGTTTGTTTTATAATAATTCTGAATTATGAACAGTTTCGGAAGAAAATTGGCTTGAAGTCAAATGAAAATTTGGCGAAACGTTACAGACGGGAAACAAAGATTCGGACTTACGATAGGTTACCAGAAAACAGTACTTTACCAGAATAATACAGCGCCACTAGCGGTAGCTTTGTAGAACTACAACTCATCATACAAATCGTTTACGCAGCACTAGCGAGTACGGTCACTAACTCATGATAAGGGTACAGATAAATTAAAAACCTGTTCACCATTTTGGTCTATTAATAAGCATGTTAACTTCAAAATTACATTAAACGAAGCAATCTCTCTTTGTTAAAGCAACTACATGCTAAATTTATTGCCTGAATGTTTTTGTCTCTTGTCTTAATTAGCTGTAGCACCCGAATAGAAGTTCATTTAGTATACAAAAGACATAGCTAATTACATTTAGGCAATAATAGGCCTGCAACAAGTGGGTCTACAGACACAGCTGCAAGCAAACGAGGCGAACTGTTCACATTATTAACCCACTACGCAATAAATAAAATTCAAATTTTAAAAAACCCTCGACACAAGTAACTCATCATCATGAGACCCTCATTAATTGAGTGATATAGAAAATGTTCTAAAACTGAACATAACTATAAAATTTGGAATTCCTAGCATTAAAATTGGCTGAGATCCTGTCACTTGTTTCACTAAGAGCTGAACATCTTTGAAACGAGAACTCTGATTTCTATCAAACATAGCTAAGAATCTTGATAAATTGAACTTTCGATTAAAAAATCTGCAGTCGAATCGGGCCACCCGGTAATACGATGCCACAGACAGACACTAATTTGAGTGCGGTTGTTTTTAATCGAAAGATTTGTCTATCGAAGATGTTTCTTAGTTATGTTTGGTGGAGATAGGACCAGTAGATTCCAAGATATTCAGCTTTAATTGCAACAATTGACAAGATCCCAACCAATACTATAAAACTTTTTGGGATGTTTCAATAATATTATTATAATATTCGTGTAGAAATCATTACATTTGTTTGGGTAATCGATAGAGAATCCTTAGTAAGGGCTGTCTGGTTTTCTCTTGTCTGGTTACCTCAATTATAGAGGCCCGTATCTCAACTGGACACAGCCTCCCGTCCCGGATGGCTAATACGCAAATTAGGTCACAAGGGCACAAACTTCCAACTGGATTAGTAACATAAGCAGCAATACGCTGGCAAGAAAATTCTGTTACCTACGAAAAATTTTAAGTAAAAAATTCTTATTAAAACTATCGTGACATCTTTAATAATTTTCATATTTCTAAGACTACAATAAATTTTATTACTTTTTTGTATCCGCTTAGAAAGCGGATACAGTGATTCTGATTACACTGTTTCTATAATTTTCCTGAGATTAATAATTATTCTATTACTAAGCTGTGCCCTGCGGTGCTACTCGCTCATCCCACGGGAACACTAAATTTATTCGGGATGAAAAGTATCCTATGTCCTTTTCCGGGTCTCAAACTATCTCCATACCAAATTTCATCTAAGTCGGTCCAGCGGTTGAAGCGTGAAGAGGTAACAGACAGACAGACAGACAGATACACTTTCGCATTTATATTATGGATGGATGGATTGATGGAAGTATGGATTTATTTATTAAAATTTACTCATTCTTAAATGTCGTAACTCCAAAAAGTATGACACAATCGAAAGGTTACTTAAGTCTGATGTCTAATTAAAAAATAAGAATAACGTTGAGTTTGACATTATTGACAGCTTATTTTTTTTCGCGAATTAGGTCGAAGACTGCAATGAATGAATGGGCCATGCATTTGTGCAGCCTATAGTACATATGAGTATATTACCCTTAGAATAAATACGCCTAGAAACCTAATCAGCGATTGAAATTGAAGCTAGTTGCATGTCACAAGCAAACTATGATTGGTTCGCAAACACGCACATAAAACCATAATCGGCTTCATCTTTCGAAATTCTGTTGTATAAAGGCTCTCGTTCTAAGGTATTGCCATACCTAACTTGGCATCTGAGGCACAGTTATTCGTTACGAGAGAGGTAGGCGGTCAAAAGGTTAACATGCAGCGTTAATTTTGCCGGTTGAAATTAAAACTTGTGTAGTCATTGTACGTGTTCGCAGACATCCCTTTGAAATGGGAGCACATGTAAGGCACACGTCCCACCAAAGGCGGAGAAATCGATTAACTGGCGACTATTTTCTCGCTCATGAAACAAAAAAAATATATAGCCCCAGTGTCGGTAAAAGAGACAGATATATTATTCGTTGATCGCTGGCTGTTCATACTGCCGGCGACTACAATACAATAGAATACAATACAACAATACTTTATTGCACACCAATAAAACTTTTACAAAAAGAAAGAAAACGAATACAATTGTCTCTTCACTAGTTGATGCCAGCGATAATAGATAAAACGCTCAGCGGTACTCGCTTGGCGGTCAGGACTCACGCTGAGAGACTAACCAGCGGTAATTTTACTGTAGTTG
Source organism: Apotomis capreana (assembly GCA_947623375.1). Classification (NCBI taxonomy): domain Eukaryota; kingdom Metazoa; phylum Arthropoda; class Insecta; order Lepidoptera; family Tortricidae; genus Apotomis; species Apotomis capreana. The sequence goes on from OX392519.1 coordinate 17,647,210, forward strand.
TCATCCATAGTTCATAGAAACAGTTTCATTAGTATTAGTATTACCTTAAACTTAGATAACATTCAAATGGTTTTGTTATCCAACGAGTGAAGGAAGAGCGGGGCTTTCCGATACAAGCATCTATATGCTTAATGGAAGGTTCCAACCTTATATCTAGCTAAAAACATTGTAAAAAAAAAACCAAATAAACTTTTTGAATTTTGAATTTTTGAATTTTGAATAGTTACTTGAAACAGGCTTCTAATACCATTGAATACGTGTGTCTCGCGTACAGGACAGCATGCTAGGCCGCCCCGCCCGAGCGAAGCTAGTAATCGCACGTCGTACTCGAAGACTCGCTTGTAGCTGAGCTACAAACCAACGGAAAGTAACTACACACTTGTTTCTCGCTGCTCGCAACTCGTTTCTAGTTGTAATCGTTTCTCGCTCATCGTCGACGGTGGGACCAGTGCCTAAAGCTAGAATCAAAGCATCCATTTCATTCGCAGCGGAATCATGATGGAGCAACAGGCAACCATTAGTAGAGTGACGGATCGGCGCGTGACAGTCAGCCGCAAATATACGAGTACAGTTAGCATCATAGGTTTCGCTCATTCTGACGTCAGTTCGTCCATTCTGGAATGACAATTTGTTTTCAAAAGGTAGTCGGAAACGGAGACGTGGCAGACCTCATCGATGGCGGAACAAATAGCCCAAAACCAAAAGCAATGGGAGAAAAGTAGGGAGGCCTTTGGTCATCATAGGTTTACAATAATAATAATTTAGAAAGTTCACAATAATAAGACCCTAATCTTAGATTTAAAATAAATAAAGGTGATAATATAATAACAATCTAAGATAATAGTAAAAAAAAAACATAAGGTTGCTATACATAGATCTGTGAATACGCTACACGTGTGCCGCGTATATACCTGCGACGGAAGGACGATAATGTTTTTTTAAGGGAATGATGGAGTAACAAGCGGCCATCAGGTCAACACATCAGTTATTGTCATGAAATAAACAATTAAATAAATGAACTTTATTCGGTATGTTGTTGTCACTGTTTATTTAGAAGAAACGCCGACAGAAAATCATGATTTTTTCGCGATCCCTCCCTATTGAAACCTCACGTGATTCACAGACGAGCCCTAACCCATTTGTATTTTCTATATGGGAATAAAATGGAAAATAGTGAAAGCCAGTGCTAAGCCACTTATCGGCTCCATTGCGCTAGATCGCCTATAGTGCCCTTCCAGCGATAACGCGCGCGAATTGATTAAATGTATGGGACAAAAAGCTTTTATTACGTAGATTAGAGCATTTTTCCACGAAAGGCTCATAAAGAATTCAGAGAGTGTTATTAAAACTTATTACTTATTGATGTGTTACCGAGCGAGCAAAGCGAGGCTGCAAAATTATTCGGCTTCTCGTGTCTTAAAAGCTTCGCTACGCTCAGGAATCTATCTTTGAACCATTCGTTTCGCTCATGGTTCAATCTTAGATACTTTCGCTCGCTCGGTTTTCAATTTCAACACTCGCGCCAATTAATAACTTTGTAGCTCTGTAACATAACAAATAATCCAGTGAAGGGGTTTTACCTTATAAACGGTCCAGTAGTTCTGAATTTCTTATACAATAGTATAAGATGGTTAGTGAGTGTTTAAAAATGTAAAATGCACAATTCCCCCTCATTCGCGCCCGCTGCCATATTGAAAAACCGGCCAAGTGCGAGTCGGACTCGCGCACCGAGGGTTCCGTACAAACACTTTCCATCCCTAAGTGGTTAACTTAAGTTTGCACCTGGTATGTATAGCGCCCCATATAAATTAGGTGCAAAGTTAGGTATTAATAGGTATTAAAAAAAAACTACTTACTAGATCTCGTCCAAAACAATTTTCGTTGGTAGTTTTTATGGTAATGTACATCATATGGTTTTTTTAGATTTTTCATTTTCTTATTTTAGAAGTTAGAGGGGGGGGGACCAACTTTTTTCCACTTTGGAAGCGTCTGTCACGCAAACTACTCGGTTTAGAAAAAAAATATTTTAGAAACCTCGATATCATTTTTGAAGACCTATCCATAGATACCCCACACGTATGTGTTTGATGAAAAAAAAAATTTTGAGTTTCTGTTTTAAGTATGGGGAGCCCCCAATATTTATTATTATTTTTTTATTTTTGCATCAAAATCTTAATGCGGTTCACAGAATACATCTACCTACCAAGTTTCAACAGTATAGCTCTTATAGTTTCGGAAAAAAATGGCTGTGACATACGGACGGACAGACGGACAGACAGACAGACAGACAGACAGACATGACGAATCTATAAGGGTTCCGTTTTTTGCCATTTGGCTACGGAACCCTAAAAACCGGCAATTTCTGCAGATTACTATTAATTACTAATAACTACTCAAAAATTAAATTAAGATATCTCATGTAAAATTTTTCTTGTTGGGGTGCAATTAAGTATTGTTGATATTGTATTGTATTGTCTTCAATTCATAGATTCATCATCAAACGGATGTTTAATGATGAATCGCGTACTGATTCGAAACATGGCGAGCGAAATTCGACTTCTACGACGTAAGTCACCAGTTTTGTATTTTAATATGTCGTTTTCTATATAAAATAGATTTGGATGTTTATATTTTGTGTATTTATCGACCCGGCGTCGAACCTGTGGCCTCGCGCTCAATGGGTGGGCGGCGGAGCGCTACCTCCATTAAGAGAGTTAATTGAAAAACCAATCGCACAGAAACACAGTTACATTTTACTGGGCCGGTTTCCAGATTTTATTAACACCTGTTTGAATTTGAAGAAATTCATGTGTTCTTATAGGTGAATGAGGTGTTATGAGTTTTAACGTCTGTAACATCGTAGCTTCTAAAACAATACGACTGATTTCATATTTTTTGTATGAAAGATGTCTTGACTGAGAATTTTTGACTATGGTTCAAGAGGTAACAGGTTTCAGCCGTTTGAAGTTCTTTTGTTTTTATTCTATTACTATTTTATTTACACAAACTTCGTGCAGTACGCTAGGAAACACAGAATAGAACAAGTAAGGTACCTAGGCAACATTTTTCTCCTCTAGGATGTACACCAGACTTCATTACCAGGATAGTCATGGCAAAAAAAGTATTCAATTCTAAAAGAAGCCTACTTTCAGCAAAAATATCGAGCAGCGTCCGCAAGAAACTGGTAAAGGTCTACATTTGAAGTATAGCCTTCTCCGGCTGTGAACCGTGGACCATGATCCAAAGAGACAGAGAGAGATTGGCATCATTTAAAATGTGGTATTAGAGGAGGATGGAAAAAACAGTTGGATGAAAGAGAAAAGTAAAGAGGAAGTCTTAAGTCTTGAGGGAGAAAGTAAAGTAAACGACAAAGAGAGCTTTGTTGAGCATGATTGAAAATAGGAGAGGGAAGATGTTATGTAGGTCATGGCATCCGTCACGATAACTACATCAAGGTGATAATAGAAGGAAAAGTAGAACGGAAAAGGAAAAGAGGAAGACTAAGACGGACATATATTATGGAGCAAATGAAAGAAAAAAACGTCATAATATAAAGAAGTAAAATAAAAAGCGGAGTGTAGAACGTGCTGGAAATTACTCCACCAACAAGATCCTGGCTTTTAAATATATTATGAGGATGAAACTTCTTGCAAATAATGGAAAGAGTGATTTACTTTGTAATCGCAGCGCAAAAGGACTTTAGAGCGATAAGACCGTCTGTTGTTTACCTCTGCCTGTTATTTTAATGTATCTCATGTTGTGTCGTGTGTTCCTTGATGTTTGAGGAGTGAAATAAAGAGTATTTGTACTTGTAATTGTAATGACACACGGTTAAAGTGAACCACACTGGTAGCTACCGGCTACTGGGGATTTGTTTCGATTCAAAATATTTGAAAACGACTATTCAGACCGGCGTTTGAAGTTTTTATTGTTACTTGAAATAAATAATTAAGGGCCAATCTAGGATATAGAAGAACCGCCCATTTATTTTATGATGTTTATGGATGAGTCTCTGTGGAGCTCTCCATCAATAGAATAATAACTATTAGCCAGAGCTAGACTAAAATGGAAGATCGATCGAGTCTATGAATAAAATAGGGAAATTGGGCTATTATTCTAATACGTTACCGATGGCAGTGGTACAGTCAACCAAAAATGTGGTCTACCACTTTTCGACTCTATTTTGCATGTAATAGAGTCCAAAAGTGGTAGACCACTTTCTTTGCTGACTGTACCTATTATATATTTTTTACATGAAGTGGTAATAAGACGAAATTTGTAGTTTATTTGAAGCGTGGAATCACATTGACTAATCAACAACACCGCATTGGGGATAAATGGACTGTAATATAAAATGTTCCTGTAAAAAAAGAGCTGATAATATTTCAACCTTCAAAGCAGGAAGGTAAACTAAAAAGCGAATATTTTGAATTAAAAGAAATAATACTTTAATAAAATACGCATTATTTATTTGGATTTTAATTCGGTCAATATTTCAAGTTGAAAAAGTAAACGTTTTAGAAGTTCTCTTCAATAGTTTCTGTAAAATATGTTCTCTCAACGAACAGCCATTACATTTTTCTGAGGTCTAATTCAGCATTGGTTTTGCGAAGTTACCAACTAGGTTACGACACGAGAATTATTGATCGATGACATTTCCAGCTTCCAGAGAAGAGAGGCAGAGGGCGACCACAGACTATCGTAAAACCGTCGAAATTTGTCCTAGCGGGAAAATGCCCCCGCGGTTTTAAATATATGTTGAAATAGGTTAAGGATTTAATTTTAAAGCTAAAAATACAGTAAGTACTTACGTTCTCCTTTATGCGGCCAATGGCGACATTTACTCGCTTGGGCGAAATTGGATGGTTGCATGGTACGTGGTGGACAACCGTTGCCAAGGACACGGAACGGGCAAAGATCAAAGAAAAGACAACCCAAGATAAAATAATGATAGACACTCATTTTCTTTTCTCATAAGGGTAAAAAGCATACAGTTAGCTAAGGTTCACATAAATTACATAAACCAATGCTATATTAATCAGATATTATCAGAATCGTCGAAATTAGAGTTTATCTCTCTCATATAAAACAGAAATGTCGCTGAAAATCGCAAAATTAACGCCGAATACGGACTCTCTCTTATTGACGACATATCCCGGCTTCACAACAAAACGAACGCCATCGATTCTTCGCTCAAAAACAAGTGAGACAACTCAGGAATGAAGCTTTTTAGCGAGGACAGGTTTCTTTCAGTTGACTTGAAAAAAGGAGGATTCAGCTGAATTTCTTTTGTGTATTTGATGCACGGTACCCTAAAATTTTATTGCAATCTGATTTTATTGAATGTTTTTATGAAAGTGTTCAACATAATGTGAAGTTCAGAGATCTTACCCAAGATCGAAGTAACTATAGAATCTATGCAGAGCAGATTCTTATAAGGTAAGGGACGCCGAGGGGTTTAGCAACAGAGGTGAATTTAGCGAGCCCGATTTAAATCGTGACTAATGCTCTTTTAGAAGTTCTTCAGCAGAACAGGGCTTGACAGAAGTGATTGTCAAATTGTAACCTACATTAAACCTACGTTAAATTAACACATTACTATTACCGGACGACACTTAATCGCATTTATTACCTTGTATATTTTATAACCTTAATGTTTCGAATGTGTAACATGTTACGTTCATGGTTTTGAACGGAATAAGACTAAATTAAGTAATCAAATATTTTTAAATGTGGCTAAATCCCGTTTTGTTATGTCTATACGTGAATTATTAGAACTGAGATCGAGAGTCAGTCTTTAAATAAATTCGCCACCATCTTCAATCATTCAATCAATATTGTATGAATTATACAATACTCTCTAAAACACTTACAAAAAAGTCAAAAGAACCAAGTATTAATAGATTAGCAGCAAAATTAATTCATTATCTTCCGATCTGAAGTGGGGCGTTTATTAGAAAATTCGGGAGTTTAATAAATCGTCAGTATTGAATAATGAATGAAGTGGCTGGATGGTGGGGGTCCGAGCACTTTCCGGGGTTCCTTGTATACCCCGGGATTTTCGGTGCAAAAATGAATTAACACGAGGCCGACAGTAGACGTCAAATCATTCGTGCATCGAAAACCCCGGGTATGCTTATAAGTAAGGCGATTGGAATCTAATGAACTATAATGTCCATCGGCTTTGATTAAACTCTGAAGAGATGTCTCGGAGTAATCCTAGATCAAATGGGCTAAATAAAACGATATTTACTTGTAGAGGGGCCATTTTATTTTTGTTGTTCATCCCACATTTTTTATTTTATTTTAGCTATTTTCTACTCAGAATCACGAGCTTTTTCGATCTAATTAGGAGAAAAAAAGTGTCCCAAGTGCCCAAAAATGTTCATATATTTTTTGGTTTTCCATTCCGTTACCGCTATAATAGGTTAGATGGAAATGGCAATGGAATAGAACGAACAAATTAAAGACGTACAGCGTCATCTGTTGGCAGAAATTTCTTTGTCCGCTCATCACGCTAAGACGGCTGGACAGATTTTAACCAATTTTGGTACAGGGATAGCCAGGCATCAAAATAATTATGGTTATAATTAGAATACTTTTTTGACCTACTACGCTAAGGAAAAATAAAGGATACGCCGACAAAGTTGGTAAAGGTAAGTAAACTGAAGTGGCAATGGGCGGAGCATATAGCTCGAAGTACCGATGGCCGCTGGGGCAGAAAGGTTCTCGAGTGGAGACCACAGACCAGTAAGCTCTGTGTAGGATGCCCACCCGCAAGGTTGTCGGACGACCAGCCCGTCTAGCACAACTACATCGCCCGTCGTCACTCTCTCATAGTACAGCGAAGAAAGAGATAGGTAATATTTCTCGGACGAGAAAGAGTCGCCATATGGTAAACTATTGAGGAGGCCTATGTCAAGCAGTGGACGTCCTAGACTGTCTGTAATGATGATGATGAACGAAGCATAAACAATCCAAATTTTTACAACAATTATTTACCTACCCATTAAAATCTGATCGTTTATTTTTAAATTATGGATTCCAGCGGTCATTATATGGCTTGGGGAGTATTCATGTTTCAGTATTTCCTGGCATTTTCCAACCAAAGGAAAAATGTGTATTAAATATTTTTGTTTTGCGTACATTATAAGGTTGGGCAGTTTTCCTACCGTGCTAATTTAAATTTGTAAAGGTTTGTTATGAAAATGGCTACACGAGTGATCTGGTATTTTTAGGTTTATTTTATTGACCGAGCAAGCGTAGCGTCTCCGTTTTAGCTTGGCCAAAAATTATTTTTATAGGTATGTCCTAATTCCGGATGTTTGGATGTCCAGTTTCCTGGCTGTTCATGCCTACAGGTAGCATTTCTCAAACGATTTACTTGAAATCTTGTGAGCAGGTTCGATAATTATAGTGCTTTTTTTAGGGTGAGCTTTTCCTAAATTTTAAAAATGACGGAGTTGTTGGAAACTTGAAAAAACATATTTCAGACATTTTCAAACAAATTCGCGAGGTCTTACTATAGATAACTCCTATGAGTCTAACATAATTATGTTATTAAAAAGGATTCGTGATAACTAGTGTTATAGTAATATTTTCTTCGGTTTCCACGACTGTCACACATTTAAATGAAACAATTATAAATATTTTTCAGAAAAGTAAGTTGTGAATGCAGAAAAGTCTATTCACAACTTTAGCAACGATATTAAATTTCCCCTGGTGCCGAAACCAGGACAACCTCAAGCCTTGTGTCGGACACTTGGTGGCACAATGGGAGTACTTCGGGCACAAAACAGCCTCTCTCGTGTTCGTGTCCACGCTGTTGTTGGCTTTGCTATATCGCTTAAAGCAATTTATCGACTTTATTACGGTCTTATAATGGGCATAGCAAAGGGATACGACTTTTAAAATTTCTTGTAATATGTACTGTAGCGATGTGTTTACCGTTTTGTATTTTATGCCGTTCAAAAGAGAATATTTTCTCAATTCTCAAGAAAGAAAATACCATTACTAAGGTAAACGCAGGTATCAACGACCCATCGAAAATCTGCAGGTAATACCGACCTATAAATTGAAAGTCAATTTTTACGCTTCCTGTACTATTCTAGATATAGATAGCTGAAGCTACGCACACGTTGGTTCCTAGACCATCATTTACTTTTGCGTTAGTGTGTTTGAAAGTGCAAAAAAGAGACAAAATAACCCAGTTTGTGCGGAGACAGCGTGGGAGCAGTTCACGTCGTACTAGGCCTTAATCCATCAGGTAAGCACGTGACTTTTCTACTTAAGCGATTTATTCGAATAAGTGAGTGCTATACTTTTTGTTGTGTTATTAAATATGTTCCGTTGAGTGTCAGTTCTGGATATCATACCACATTTTATTGAAAAAAAAAGCTATTTGAAACGATAAAACCTTAAAATAAAATAGGACGGTCTTAGCTTCATCAGTTTTAGTCGTGGCAGCTATCGCCGAGTCATAAGTCGTTAATGGCCTTAGCATAGTGTTTCGGTTTTTTCTATATTGTGTTATTATATGACAATAACACAGGTAGTTCAATAGACCAATTGAAATTCAAACATCTGTTCTTTGTCAAAATGTATTAGCGACCTACGTATTGTTGTCTACTTTCTTTTTTATTACGCTTTTATTTTAACCAATATTGACATATTTTTGGAAGGTCGACTCATGCATCGTTACATTTATAAATATTTGTTTTTTGTTTAAAACTGTATGCATGGGTACATATTTCTTGTTATATTTATTCATTACGATCTGATTTATAGTCAGAAGGTGTAACTTAATAATAAATACCTAATTTTTATGAGTCGCTAATACATCATATGTTTGCACTTACAAATTTTATTACCGACCCATAAGTCGTTAATGGCCTCAGAATAGAGTTTTGTTTTTTTCTCTATTATGTCATTATATGACAATAACACAGGTACTTTAATAGCCCAATTTAAATAAAAACATCGGTTCTTTGTAAAAATATATTAGCGACATACGTATTGTTCTCTACTTTCTTTTTTATCACGTTGTTAATTGAACTAATAATGACATATTTTTGGAAGGTATATTCTTGAATTGTTACATTAAAAATTATTGTTTTTTGTTTAAAACTGTGTGCATGGGTTCATATTTCATGTTATATTAATTAATTACAATCTGTTTTAAAGTCAGAAGGTGTAACTTAATAAAAAATACCTACTTTTTATGAGTCGCTGATAAATTATATGTTTGCACTAACAAATTGTATTAGCGATCCATAGGGGTCGGTAGTAGCAACAGTAAGAAGCTATTACCGATCGTATATAGATTATTGTATCTCACCTACTTTTTGTGACCGGACACTTTCTTTGTTTTTTGTTTAAAACTGTATGCATGGGTACATATTTCTTGTTATATTTATTCATTACGATCTGATTTATAGTCAGAAGGTGTAACTTAATAATAAATACCTACTTCTTGTGAGTCGCTAATACATCATATGTTTGCACTTACAAATTTTATTACCGACCCATAAGTCGTTAATGGCCTCAGAATAGAGTTTTGTTTTTTTCTTTATTATGTCATTATATGACAATAACACAGGTACTTTAATAGCCCAATTTAAATAAAAACATCGGTTCTTTGTAAAAATATATTAGCGACATACGTATTGTTCTCTACTTTCTTTTTTATCACGTTGTTAATTGAACTAATAATGACATATTTTTGGAAGGTCGATTCTTGAATTGTTACATTAAAAATTATTGTTTTTTGTTTAAAACTGTGTGCATGGGTTCATATTTCATGTTATATTAATTAATTACAATCTGTTTTAAAGTCAGAAGGTGTAACGTAATAAAAAATACCTACTTTTTATGAGTCGCTGATAAATTATATGTTTGCACTAACAAATTGTATTAGCGATCCATAGGGGTCGGTAGTAGCAACAGTAAGAAGCTATTACCGATCGTATATAGATTTTTACGATCGGTGATAGCTGCATAAAAATCGTTAATAGCTTCACAGGCATTTTTGTGAGTCGGTATTAGCAACAATCGACTTCGTCGTTATATACATTATTTTATACAGTATAGACCTTTATTCAGTAGCCTTTAACATAGAAAATATAGAATTTACACATAATACAAACGTAAAAAAATAAAAACGTGAATCTGAGAGCAATCAGCATCCTTAAAAATGATGGTTCATTTTGAAATTGCCTTAAGGGGGTCGGTAATACCTGCGTTTACCTTATTTAATAAAAACTTCACTAACGTAGACATATAAAGACAAAATATAGAAGTACATTACATTTTCAAGTTTACGAATAAATACTTACATAACTTGTTTTCAGTATTCACAGCTTTCGCAACGATATTAAATTTCCCCTGGTGCCGAAACCAGGACAACCTCAAGCATTGTGTCGGACACTTGGCGGGCACAATGGGAGTACTTCGGGCATAAAACAGCCTCTCTCGTGTTCGTGTCCACACTGCTGTGGCGGGTTTTAGGGCTGCGTGGAAAATGTTAAAATAAACACTTTAGTCTTCTTAATTAAATATTAACTTGGTCATAATTCGTTGAAGCTTTGCTATATTGCTTAAAGCAATTTATTGACTTTATAACGGTCATATAATGGGCATGGCAAAGGGATACGACTTTTAAAATTTTCTTGTCATATGTAGTGTAGCGATGGGTTTACCATTTTGTATTTTACGCCTTTCAAAAGAGAATATTTTCTCAATTCTCAAGAAATAAAATACCATTATGACTAAAAAAACACATCGCTAACGTAGACATAAAAAGACAAAATGTAGAAGTACATTACATTGCCAAGTTTACGAATAAATACTTACATAACTTGTTTTCAGTATTCACAGCTTTCGCAACGATATTAAATTTCCCCTGGTGCCGAAACCAGGAGAACCTCAAGCACTGTGGTGGACACTTGGCGGGCACAATGGGAGTACTTCGGGCACAAAACAGCCTCTCTCGTGTTCGTGTCCACGTACAACACTGTTGTAGCGGGTTTTAGAGTTGCGAAGAAATTGTACACTGTTTGGTAACATGAAAATATAGACAACCAACTCTTATGCATCTAAATATCTCCTATGAGTAACTGAATTTTACAATATTAATGTTTTTCACTGAGAGCTTGCAACTTCGTTCACAGAGATATAATATTTATTTATTTATTTATTTATTTATTTACAAAATAATACACAGCATGACAGTAAAAAACTAAAGCACTGTGAATTTCATAACAGGTTTTAAATACACCTAAAAAACAGAACTACGACATTCATCCATCGTCTCACAAAATCTTAAGCATTCACGACATACATTTAACCAACTACTTGCAAAAATATCCCAGTCAGGTGCAGATGCGAGACATGCATTAAGACAGTGCAGAGCTCGAACAAGAGGCGAGCTTCTGTGAGAAACGGTGCGTGTCTCGGGCGCGGCGAGTAAGTGCCGATGGCGCGGCCGGAAACAAATTCTTGAAACCAAAGGAACTCGCAAGCGCACCACCTTATTCACCAACTCCACGCAGTCACAGTCTCCTCGTAAAATTTTGCAGGCACACGTCAGAAGTTGATAATTACGCCTTACTTCCAGAGAGTTAAACCCTAATACTCCTAGAAGGAATTTAGTCGGATATAAAAACGGGTGAAACATAACTGCATTTTGCCTTCATTTCCTTGAGCAAAAAATATCCTATAGCCATATGTTTATATAACGTTAGCAAATATGATATTGTTACCTCAAACCTCGATCGTTTGTAAACCGATTGTAAAAAATATTTTTTAAATTGATAGCCCGAACCAACTTCCTCGTCAGAATTGAAATGTAACAATGGGATACATGAAAAAGAGAGATCATTCTCAACAATGTTTCTAAACAGATCCACCAAACATGCCACTTAAATAATAGAGTCGGTCAATCTGTGTAGACTGTGGTCTATTTCATCCGCTATTTAAAACCCTGTTTTTTCGCCTTGCAATGTCTCGCCCACATCTATTTTAGTGATGTTATCCAACTTCTCCCGTCACCTACTTTCATACCATGTTTAGTAACATTTTCCCGTGTTTTAGTTACTAATGGTTGTTGAATCATATCACATGGTCGACATTGATTGACATCAACAAGATTGTCGCAAAGGGTTACCAGATGTACAATTTTGTTACCAGAGCTGCAGCCGATTTTAAAAGAAGTTCCACTTACATGTATCTATACAACAGCCTGGTTCGACCTCAGCTCGAATACGCGAGTATCATCTGGGATCCTTATTACAATAAATACACAGATGCTATTGAAAAAATCCAATATAAATTTTTGAAATCTGTAAACTACAAAATTAATAAAAATGGTCGATTACCATATGCACAACTACTAAATAAATACAAGTTATCCACTCTAAAGAATAGATAGACGTCTGTTCCTGCAAGCTATGTTTCTCCACGGACTCTGTCATAACCAAATCGATTGCGCACAACTTGTAAACAAAATATGCTATGTGGTACCCAGGAGCATTAACCGACGGGGGACTCGCGCCTACCGGCAGTTCCCGTGCCGCACGAACGCCGGTGCGCGAGCTCCTCTCCGCCGGCTTCTCACTTCATACAACCAATATTTCACCGAAAAAGACATTTTTCACCTATCGACTACTGCTTATAGACACGCCATCATACAAGCTCTTAACTAAGAAGAATTGTTTTGATACATCAAACCTAACTTTATTTTATGCCATAGGTTTATATTTTAATTACGTATTTAATATCCATTCACCCAATAAGACAATCACGTTTAATAACTGCTGTTGGTGATCACCACGCGAAGACGTGCCGACCTGTTCACTTTTAACGATTGCCCCACTCGACATAACATAAAAGAGAAGTGCGTCTTGGTGGAGTGAGTACCACACAGAGTTCACATCAGATAACCAGGTTCACATTTTGTACTTGTTTTTCTCCTTTCAGTAAAGCAACTTTAATAATATTCTAATCCTGAAGTTTGTACAATTACTGTTCCATTTTTGACAACCTAACCTATTTAAAAGTAAGATAATGCTGTTGGCTATGCATATTGTAATACTTACTGAATGTAACTCTGATTGTAATACATATTGTATGGTTGTTTGTTACCCCTAAAATAAATAAATAAATAAATTGATTAACATAGCACTCTGTGCTAGATTTAAGTGGCAGTGGGCGGGGCATATTGGTCGTAGAACCGAAGGCCGTTTGAGCAGAAAGAAAACGCGGCGTGGGTAGACCAATTATCTGGTCAAGATAATGCGAAGCCTTTAGTAAGAGCAGTCATGAATGACAGGTCAATATAAAATAATTTCTGAGCCATTGTGTTTAATAAAGTGCAGAACGTGAGTAATTCGAGTTTTATACATGTCTCGCGATCGAAGAACCTTTCCGATTTCACCCAAACCTGAATCCCAATCTTGAAGCGCACGGGCTGTATATTCTTAAAGTGAAATCTCTTTCATCATACTCATTTTGGAAGAAGACAGTTGAAAATGAAACGATTGGTTCAGAACGTCAATTGTTTTTATCGTTGTTTTTCCACTCCCTTTTTAGGGTTCCGTAGCCAAATGGCAAAAAACGGAACCCTTATAGATTCGTCATGTCTGTCTGTCCGTCCGTCTGTCCGTCCGTATGTCACAGCCATTTTTTTCCGAAACTATAAGAACTATACTGTTGAAACTTGGTAAGTAGATGTATTCTGTGAACCGCATTAAGATTTTGATGCAAAAAGGAAAAAAAAATAACAAATATTGGGGGCTCCCCATACTTCGAACTGAAACTCAATTTTTTTTTTCATCAAACACATACGTGTGGGTTATCTATGGATAGGTCTGCAAAAATGATATCAAGGTTTCTAAAATATTTTTTTTCTAAACCGAATAGTTTGCGTGACAGACGCTTCCAAAGTGGAAAAAAGTTGGTCCCCCCCTCTAACTTCTAAAATAAGAAAATGAAAAATCTAAAAAAAACATATAATGTACATTACTATAAAAACTACCAACGAAAATTGTTTTGAACGAGATCTAGTAAGTAGTTCTTTTTTAATACCCAACTTTGCACCTAATTTATATGGGGCGCTATACATACCAGGTGCAAACTTAACTTAACCACTTAGGGATGGAAAGTGTTTGTACGGAACCCTAGGTGCGCGAGTCCGTCTCTCACTTGGCCGGTTTTTTGGGTGGATGCACGTTTTGTTTATTTCGCTGTTTCTTTTAAATAAATGTGTAGATTTTAACTCGTGTTTTAAACATTATTGTCCAACAGTGAATCTTTCGACTGATATGATGATCAATAAAATTGATCATGCCTCTGAGAGCGTAGATAAAATTTAATGTAAAGTACCGCGTTTGTGCCAGTGAGATCAAATACGAAAATGTTTATTGCATTTTTAGTCTGTGGTTTCTATTTCCGTACAGAAATGCCTGACTTATGATTGCTTGCTTCAACACGGTGACTTATTAATATTCTCAATCAGAAGGCAACGTCGATATCGATTCAGCTTCTGAATTAAACATAATCGAATCGGTAATGAAGACAGCTGTCAGAAGTATGTTTTCAAGGCAATACGCAATACGCATATCCCACGGAGCACACAGGCTGCATAACCACTTATACAGATTTAATATAGTTTAAATTAGAGTTATAATTGCGGTATATTTAAGCTCTTCTACAGTCTGTTTGCTACCTGGGATAAGCTTTAGTTGAAAGCTCCTACAGCACATAGAAATTATAATGTTTGTCCTAAATAGTAATAAAAGCTTTAAGATTCAAATAACGAGGCTAAAATAACGCACAGACTAAAATAATGAGGGGTATACATAAGCCTATGTTGGTTTAATTAGTTCTTCTGCGAATATCCTCACTTTTGATTCTAGAACACAAGAAACTCCGCACTGTGTAACAAAAACAAATAGCCGAATCCATCAACTTCATTTGAAATTTTTGGCTTAGATATGGTTAATAAGACGCTGTTAAAATCTTTCCGATTCCTCACCGGCCACCATGTATAGGTATGTCTTGAATGTGCTCCATCGTAGGTTCCATCAGCCCTCACCATCAGGCAAGAGCAATCTCACTTAAGTTAAAAAACCCCTAAAATAAAACCTCCGCTTACCCGCCTGCTCATTAGCATGTGCCGCTCACAGCCGCCACAATAGTATAATTAGGTTTGGCGCCTCGGGCTGTGATTTTACCTCCAAGAAAATGTGTCGGGAATGATAAATACCGTGGACTCATGGACGCTACGAGCGAGCAATATTATAGAATTTTTCACCTATGAAGAGTTCTGTGACACCTGTCATCTCAGTATATTTTTTCCGATTATAGGTTATAAAATGTACTGACAGGTGTCACAGAACTCCTCATAGGCGAAAAATTCTGTAGATGCATGCTTATAACCTACACTCCAGTGCACTAGTGCACCAGCTCCACCTTCCGTCTTCCGTTCAGTCGTAGCGGCGAGCCAGTCTCGTGATGCTACGCTAATCCCATAAAATACAGATCTCAGGCGATTTTTGCGAGCGATGAGTACTTTGGAAAACTAATTGACAAATTAGATTGGTTTGCATATATTATATAATTATACAGGGTGTTGCCTGTAAGAGGAGCAATAAATTAAAGCATGCATTCTACTCTTCAAACTGAACAACATTTGTTCAGCAACTTTAAAAAAAGATAGTTTTCAGAATTGTATTATTTCAAACAAATTGTATAGTATTTTCAAAATACGTCGTCCAACATTGACATTCCCTGCGCATTGACATAGCTGTCACTCTACTAATATCACACATTTCGCAATATATTGCTTTTTGTCTAAACATTATTTTACAAATAATCATTTAATACGCGTTATTTTCAGAAGTTGCTAAACAAATGTTAATCAGTTTGAAGGGTAGAATCTACGTTTTAATTTATTGCTCCTATTGCAGGCAACACCCGGTATGTTGGTGGCGGCTGTGTGTCAGAAAACCAAGTATTCCAGTATTTCCAGCGCCGCATCCCCGTCGGCCGCCGATTGATCAAAACTTTGTCAATACTGCCTCCGGCGGGCGCGGCAATGTTTTGATCTGACGGTTTCACATTATACTGATTACATATCGGTTAATGGGAGCACGGATACTAAATTGTATTTTCCATACCTGAACTCCATGCGGATTAATATTTTATTTAGAAACACAAAAGGCTAGTTGACCCAGTTTTGAAATATATTTCAAATGGTTAATGATCTTACTAGTTCTAAAAAAAATGTCTTGTATTTTTGTGAAAGCTAGAAAGCTAAATTTTATCAATTGAAAATTAGAAATTTCATGAACAGTCAAAAACGCCGTCCGCCATTTTTGCCTTTTGCTAATCTATATTGGAAATTCGACCGTCGTATAGTGCCATTCCGCTCACTCCAATATACTTTGACAGGAGATCGAGAGGGACGGCACTATTCGAAGTCGTCAAAGTAGACTTTCAGTTTTGTTTACATGACCGATGACGTCACTATCATAAGCGAAAATGGCGGACAGCGTTTTAAGCATTTCAAAATACAGATTAGAAACCATATTTTCAAAATCACTTTTTGAATTGAAAATTAACACGCATTTTTTTTTGCATGTTGATTTTTGTATCTTCATATATAGCAATCCATGCGGATTAAGCTTTATTGCATAAAACAAAAGTATTTACTATGAGAGTTTGTGCGATCGCATGTGTATTGGCCGAGCGAGCAAAGCGTCTTCGTTTCAGCTTGGCCATCAATTCTTATTATTTCCGGAATTTCGGATGTCTTGATGCCCGTTGTCCGGCTGTGCTTGCCTACAGGCCGCTTTTAGATAATTCTCGCACCTGCTCACAAAATATAATATCTGTAAAAAAATTGTCAATTAAGTTTTTTTTTTATTTACAAACTTCGGCTAAACAGCGTTGTTGCGAGCTCGCTGACAAGCTATAGATACAGAAAAAACTGTTGTTTCAACTCACCTATGCTTCAAAACTCCTCGGTCTCCCCTAAGCACTAGAAGCCAATAGAACAGGGATTTCGGGATGGACCGGACAGCGGTTTCCCATTTGCGCCATCCATCATTCAATATCCTAATTTACGTGCCTATTTATACTACCTACCGGCGGCTTTTGTGAAAAAGGGTATTAGGCATTCAGTTACTTTTATTGAACTACGAAATATACTAGAATTGCGATGTAGATATTTAACAAACTGCCACAATCGATAGTAGCTAAAAAGGAAAATGTTATTGATTTTAAAAGGAATTTAATGATTGATTATGACCTAGATAATGTAAAGTTTTTATATAATGCACGCTGCATATACGCCAGGCATGTACTTACCTACATTATATAATGGCACCACATAGTGGTACAATATATCTTGTAACATCAAATTTTACCTATGTTGGACAATACATATTTTGATTTGATTTGATGTAAATATAAAGATCAACATGAAAAGAAAAAATTGCGCTCATACGACGTGGTCCACATCGGGACTCGAACCTCCCGGGACTCGAACATTTTAGAGCCGGTACAGACAGGCAGCATTTGAACTGCAACCTATCTGCAAAATGGAAGTTTTGCTGCAGTTAGTGTAACTGCATCAAAACTGAAACCGACTTTGCAGTCCGCTTACAGTTGCCGTGCAGTCTTGCCAACCACAACTTTTTGACTCTTTGTCGCGCGACAAATACTTCCTGTTTTACCCTTATAGATTCGTCATGTCTGTCTGTCTGTCTGTCCGTCTGTCCGTCTGTCTGTCTGTCCGTCCGTATGTCACAGCCATTTTTTTCCGAAACTATAAGAGCTATACTGTTGAAACTTGGTAGGTAGATGTATTCTGTAAACCGCATTAAGATTTTGATGCAAAAATAAAAAAATAATAATAAATATTGGGGGCTCCCCATACTTAGAACTGAAACTCAAAATTTTTTTTTTCATCAAACACATACGTGTGGGTTATCTATGGATAGGTCTGCAAAAATGATATCAAGGTTTCTAAAATATTTTTTTTCTAAACCGAATAGTTTGCGTGACAGACGCTTCCAAAGTGGAAAAAAGTTGGTCCCCCCCTCTAACTTCTAAAATAAGAAAATGAAAAATCTAAAAAAAACATATAATGTACATTACTATAAAAACTACCAACGAAAATTGTTTTGAACGAGATCTAGTAAGTAGTTCTTTTTTAATACCCAACTTTGCACCTAATTTATATGGGGCGCTATACATACCAGGTGCAAACTTAACTTAACCACTTAGGGATGGAAAGTGTTTGTACGGAACCCTAGGTGCGCGAGTCCGTCTCTCACTTGGCCGGTTTTTTGGGTGGATGCACGTTTTGTTTATTTCGCTGTTTCTTTTAAATAAATGTGTAGATTTTAACTCGTGTTTTAAACATTATTGTCCAACAGTGAATCTTTCGACTGATATGATGATCAATAAAATTGATCATGCCTCTGAGAGCGTAGATAAAATTTAATGTAAAGTACCGCGTTTGTGCCAGTGAGATCAAATACGAAAATGTTTATTGCATTTTTAGTCTGTGGTTTCTATTTCCGTACAGAAATGCCTGACTTATGATTGCTTGCTTCAACACGGTGACTTATTAATATTCTCAATCAGAAGGCAACGTCGATATCGATTCAGCTTCTGAATTAAACATAATCGAATCGGTAATGAAGACAGCTGTCAGAAGTATGTTTTCAAGGCAATACGCAATACGCATATCCCACGGAGCACACAGGCTGCATAACCACTTATACAGATTTAATATAGTTTAAATTAGAGTTATAATTGCGGTATATTTAAGCTCTTCTACAGTCTGTTTGCTACCTGGGATAAGCTTTAGTTGAAAGCTCCTACAGCACATAGAAATTATAATGTTTGTCCTAAATAGTAATAAAAGCTTTAAGATTCAAATAACGAGGCTAAAATAACGCACAGACTAAAATAATGAGGGGTATACATAAGCCTATGTTGGTTTAATTAGTTCTTCTGCGAATATCCTCACTTTTGATTCTAGAACACAAGAAACTCCGCACTGTGTAACAAAAACAAATAGCCGAATCCATCAACTTCATTAGAAAATTTTTGGCTTAAATATGGTTAATAAGACGCTGTTAAAATCTTTCCGATTCCTCACCGGCCACCATGTATAGGTATGTCTTGAATGTGCTCCATCGTAGGTTCCATCAGCCCTCACCATCAGGCAAGAGCAATCTCACTTAAGTTAAAAAACCCCTAAAATAAAACCTCCGCTTACCCGCCTGCTCATTAGCATGTGCCGCTCACAGCCGCCACAATAGTATAATTAGGTTTGGCGCCTCGGGCTGTGATTTTACCTCCAAGAAAATGTGTCGGGAATGATAAATACCGTGGACTCATGGACGCTACGAGCGAGCAATATTATAGAATTTTTCACCTATGAAGAGTTCTGTGACACCTGTCATCTCAGTATATTTTTTCCGATTATAGGTTATAAAATGTACTGACAGGTGTCACAGAACTCCTCATAGGCGAAAAATTCTGTAGATGCATGCTTATAACCTACACTCCAGTGCACTAGTGCACCAGCTCCACCTTCCGTCTTCCGTTCAGTCGTAGCGGCGAGCCAGTCTCGTGATGCTACGCTAATCCCATAAAATACAGATCTCAGGCGATTTTTGCGAGCGATGAGTACTTTGGAAAACTAATTGACAAATTAGATTGGTTTGCATATATTATATAATTATACAGGGTGTTGCCTGTAAGAGGAGCAATAAATTAAAGCATGCATTCTACTCTTCAAACTGAACAACATTTGTTCAGCAACTTTAAAAAAAGATAGTTTTCAGAATTGTATTATTTCAAACAAATTGTATAGTATTTTCAAAATACGTCGTCCAACATTGACATTCCCTGCGCATTGACATAGCTGTCACTCTACTAATATCACACATTTCGCAATATATTGCTTTTTGTCTAAACATTATTTTACAAATAATCATTTAATACGCGTTATTTTCAGAAGTTGCTAAACAAATGTTAATCAGTTTGAAGGGTAGAATCTACGTTTTAATTTATTGCTCCTATTGCAGGCAACACCCGGTATGTTGGTGGCGGCTGTGTGTCAGAAAACCAAGTATTCCAGTATTTCCAGCGCCGCATCCCCGTCGGCCGCCGATTGATCAAAACTTTGTCAATACTGCCTCCGGCGGGCGCGGCAATGTTTTGATCTGACGGTTTCACATTATACTGATTACATATCGGTTAATGGGAGCACGGATACTAAATTGTATTTTCCATACCTGAACTCCATGCGGATTGTTAGATTTGGAACGCAACATTTTGTATTTCGTTTTTGTGCCGCCTGTGGCGCCACTTTCTTACGCTGTCAGATTTCTGATCTTCTTTTTGTTTTGTAACGTACTGAGACTAAAAAGCTAAAGTAATATATATTATAATTGTTTTCCACACAATCCAACGCATTTTCCTTTATGGTAGCGAAGCGTGGTTGGATCAGTAAACGTGAAAAACAAAGCTTCCGTTAGTGTCAGCCGCACGAAATGTTTTGAGGTTAAGACAAAAGAAGAAAATTTCGAACGTGCAAAATACGTGAAGATGAGCTCAAATATGTTCAGTTTGGAGAAATTAACTGGCCGAGAAAACTTCTCGACATGGAAATTCAGCATGAAAACATATCTGGAGCACGAAGATTTGTGGAAATGTGTTGTGCCGACTGCCGATGAACAAGTCGACTCCAAGCTAGATATCAAGGCCAAAGCTAAGTTGGTTTTACTTTTGGATCCACAAATCTATGTACACGTACAGGAATGCACAACGGCCAAACAAGTTTGGGAGAATTTAGAAAAAGCCTTTGACGATAATGGTTTAACAAGAAGGGTGGGCCTGCTCAAAGATCTCATCAACACAACACTTGACTCGAGCAATGGCGTGGAAGATTATGTGAGTAGAATAATGTCTACCGCTCACAAACTTCGGAACATTAACTTTGATGTCAATGATGAATGGCTTGGCACTCTCATGTTGGCTGGATTGCCTGACATTTATAAGCCTATGATTATGGGGCTAGAGAGTTCCGGTACTAAAATCAGCGCAGACTTGGTAAAAAACAAGTTAATACAAGAGGTTAATTCGTCAGACCAAAATGCTGCATTTTATACAAACTACTCTAAGAAAACCTACACTGAGTCGTCAAAGCCGAAGGGACCAAGATGTTACAACTGTAACAAGCATGGACATTTTGCGAAGTTCTGTAAAAAACCGAAGAAACCTACGAATAAGACTTATAGCAAAGGTGAAAGTTCAAATTTTGTCGCAGCATTCTCAGCCACAATTGGAGAAATGAGTAACAAATGGTATATCGACTCTGGCGCATCCATGCACATGTCAAGCAGAGGAGATTGGATGTATGATGTCACCGAGCCATCTGTGAAAAACATAACTGTTGCTAACAGAGAGCCGTTACCTGTAAAGGGAGTTGGCTGTGTTGATATTCAATTGGAAGAAAACGAGAAGATACAGGTCAAGAATGTTTTGTATGTACCTGGGCTAGCAGCAAATCTTCTCTCAGTCAGCACCATTGTGAAAAGTGGACATAAAGTTACATTTAATGACAAGAAATGTGAAATCCGTGATCCTAATGGAAAACCTGTATGTTCTGCCACACTACATAACAAGCTATATATAGTGGACACTGTAAATAGCTCAGAGACTGCTCACTTAACTTCAAATGTAGAAAAAAGTGAAGATACTTATCTGTGGCATCTTCGTATGGGTCACCTGAACATTCCTGATGTGAAGAAGCTGCCGAGCTGTGCTGAAGGTGTGACTCTGTCTCAGGATAAAAGTGATGTCACCGGTTGTATCCAATGTTGTGAAGGTAAACAAGCTAGGTTGCCATTTAACAATGTTGGCAGCAGGGCAACTAAGCCTCTCGAGTTGATACACTCAGATCTGTGCGGACCCATGGAGATCCTGTCATTTGGAGACTTCAACACCATACACACCTCAGCAGAACGGCTTGGCGGAGCGCATGAACCGGACATTGGTGGAACGAGCAAGGTGCATGATATTCGCTGCAAATGTAGACACGCGCATGTGGGCCGAAGCTGTAGCCACTGCCGCGTATATTGTCAACAGATCTTCCAATAAGGCCTTAGAAGGTAAGACGCCTTTTGAGATGTTAACAGGAAAGAAACCCAATTTGTCCCATATGAGAGTATTTGGCTCTGTCGCTATGGTGTATGTTCCCAAAGAGAAACGCCAAAAATGGGATAAAAAATCAGAGAAGATGATACTAGTTGGCTACTGTGAGAACACTAAGGGCTATCGCTTGATGGATTTAAAAACACATAAAGTGACCAAGAGCAGAGATGTTGTTTTTATTGAGGAACATGGAAATAGTCTCACATCGTGTAAAAATAATGTTGTTTTGTCACTTGAGGGAAATCCTGTGAGTCCTGCGACAGACGCAAAGTTGGAGGCCGACTGTATCAGTCAGCAAGAACAAAACCATTCAGTGGAATCCATCATCCCGACACCTTCAGATGCAGTACCTAGTAATTACACTGATAATAGGTATGATGATGGTGATTCAAGTGAGTATGCTACTGATACTGGTGATCTTGATGATGCCTACACTCCTCCTCATCAATGCCAACTACAACAGCCATCTACAAGTAAAATGACACTGAGGCCGCGTGAAAAACTGCGAAAAAGAAATGATGAAGGCACCCTTTTATGCTTTTTTACGAATTTTACAGATCCACAGTCCGTAGAAGAAGCCATGTCATCCCCGCAGGCTTTAGAGTGGAAACAAGCCATGGATGAAGAGTACCACTCTCTCATGAAGAATGATACTTGGAGCCTGACAGAACTGCCGGCGGGGAAGAAGGCACTCCCTTATAAGTGGGTTTTTAAGACAAAAACGGACCAGAGTGGAAATATTGTTCGTTACAAAGCCAGGCTTGTCATCAAAGGATATGCACAGATTAAAGGTATAGACTATGATCATGTATTCTCTCCAGTTGCGAGGTACACCACTATACGCTACCTATTTGCTCTGGCGGCCAGATACAGTCTTCAGATTGATCAGATGGATGCAGTGTGTGCTTTTTTGCAAGGTGATATTGATAAAAACATCTATATGTTACAACCTGAAGAATATAAACAAGGAACACAGGTATGCCTCTTAAAGAAATCAATTTATGGCCTGAAACAGGCTAGCCGCTTGTGGAATATAAAATTAAATAATGTTTTACAAGAATTGGGCATGTTTCAGTCAAAAACAGACCCTTGTGTTTATTATAATGCAGAGCAAAATGCCTTCATTGCTGTATGGGTCGATGACTTGATAATATTCACATCACAACAAAGTTATAAAAATACTCTTAAGGAAAACTTAAAACAACGCCTTGAAATGAAGGATCTCGGAGAAGCGAGACAGTGTGTTGGTTTAAACATAACAAGAGATGGCGACAGTGTGATGCTGGATCAAGAAAAATATATTAAAGAAATACTTGCCAGATTTAATATGTCGGATTGTAGACCTACAAAAACACCAATTGAGGTTGGTTTTAAATTTAATGAAAACGGTGATGATGGAATGCAAGACTGTCCTTATCAGCAGGCCATCGGTGCCCTGTTATATGTGGCTCAAGGTACACGACCAGATATTTCGTTTGCTGTCAACATGCTGAGCAGATACAGTAAGGAGCCTAAACAGGAACACTGGACTGCAGTCAAAAGGATTTTTAGATATTTACAGGGTACAAAAGATATGAAATTAATTTATACCAAAGATGGTAATGAGAAAATCACAGGATATTGTGATGCTGACTGGGCGAGCGATGTACGCGACCGCAAATCGTGCACAGGCTACGTTTTTATGCTGCAGGGAGGTGCTATTTCCTGGCGCTCGCATAAACAGCAGACCGTGGCCCTGTCAACTGCCGAGGCCGAGTACATGGCCATGTCTTCTACAGCACAAGAAGCACTCTGGCTACAACAGCTAGACGAAGAACTTGGTACACAGCAGAGTGACCCTATGAACATTTACAGTGACAATCAAAGTGCAATAAAGCTCTCTTATAGTGACTGTTACTTACCTAGATCCAAGCATATTGATATACGCTTTCATTTTTTGAAAGACCATGTTAATAAGTTAAAGATAAAGTTTTCGCATGTTAGTGGTGATAAAATGATTGCTGATATATTAACTAAGGGTACCACTGCTGATAAACATTTGTACTGTGCAATAAAAATGGGATTGCGTTCCAAGGGTGGGTGTTAGATTTGGAACGCAACATTTTGTATTTCGTTTTTGTGCCGCCTGTGGCGCCACTTTCTTACGCTGTCAGATTTCTGATCTTCTTTTTGTTTTGTAACGTACTGAGACTAAAAAGCTAAAGTAATATATATTATAATTGTTTTCCACACAATCCAACGCATTTTCCTTTACGGATTAATATTTTATTTAGAAACACAAAAGGCTAGTTGACCCAGTTTTGAAATATATTTCAAATGGTTAATGATCTTACTAGTTCTAAAAAAAATGTCTTGTATTTTTGTGAAAGCTAGAAAGCTAAATTTTATCAATTGAAAATTAGAAATTTCATGAACAGTCAAAAACGCCGTCCGCCATTTTTGCCTTTTGCTAATCTATATTGGAAATTCGACCGTCGTATAGTGCCATTCCGCTCACTCCAATATACTTTGACAGGAGATCGAGAGGGACGGCACTATTCGAAGTCGTCAAAGTAGACTTTCAGTTTTGTTTACATGACCGATGACGTCACTATCATAAGCGAAAATGGCGGACAGCGTTTTAAGCATTTCAAAATACAGATTAGAAACCATATTTTCAAAATCACTTTTTGAATTGAAAATTAACACGCATTTTTTTTTGCATGTTGATTTTTGTATCTTCATATATAGCAATCCATGCGGATTAAGCTTTATTGCATAAAACAAAAGTATTTACTATGAGAGTTTGTGCGATCGCATGTGTATTGGCCGAGCGAGCAAAGCGTCTTCGTTTCAGCTTGGCCATCAATTCTTATTATTTCCGGAATTTCGGATGTCTTGATGCCCGTTGTCCGGCTGTGCTTGCCTACAGGCCGCTTTTAGATAATTCTCGCACCTGCTCACAAAATATAATATCTGTAAAAAAATTGTCAATTAAGTTTTTTTTTTATTTACAAACTTCGGCTAAACAGCGTTGTTGCGAGCTCGCTGACAAGCTATAGATACAGAAAAAACTGTTGTTTCAACTCACCTATGCTTCAAAACTCCTCGGTCTCCCCTAAGCACTAGAAGCCAATAGAACAGGGATTTCGGGATGGACCGGACAGCGGTTTCCCATTTGCGCCATCCATCATTCAATATCCTAATTTACGTGCCTATTTATACTACCTACCGGCGGCTTTTGTGAAAAAGGGTATTAGGCATTCAGTTACTTTTATTGAACTACGAAATATACTAGAATTGCGATGTAGATATTTAACAAACTGCCACAATCGATAGTAGCTAAAAAGGAAAATGTTATTGATTTTAAAAGGAATTTAATGATTGATTATGACCTAGATAATGTAAAGTTTTTATATAATGCACGCTGCATATACGCCAGGCATGTACTTACCTACATTATATAATGGCACCACATAGTGGTACAATATATCTTGTAACATCAAATTTTACCTATGTTGGACAATACATATTTTGATTTGATTTGATGTAAATATAAAGATCAACATGAAAAAAAAAAAATTGCGCTCATACGACGTGGTCCACATCGGGACTCGAACCTCCCGGGACTCGAACATTTTAGAGCCGGTACAGACAGGCAGCATTTGAACTGCAACCTATCTGCAAAATGGAAGTTTTGCTGCAGTTAGTGTAACTGCATCAAAACTGAAACCGACTTTGCAGTCCGCTTACAGTTGCCGTGCAGTCTTGCCAACCACAACTTTTTGACTCTTTGTCGCGCGACAAATACTTCCTGTTTTTAATACAATAAAAAACAACATTGTGTTTCAATGAACTTTATTTTCCCAATTTATTTCAACATTCCAGTTAATTAACATAATAAAAAATGTAAAAAACATAATAACTTACAAAATAAAACAGCTAATGGAAAAGGTTATTTAAAATAATGACCAGTTAAGCTTAACCCTTTTTAATTAAAACCAAAGCATTTTTAATTTTTCATTACGTGTTTTATGAGAGTTTTCGCCTGCGTTTGGGGCGGTTTTCAATTTTAACATGTACTCGTAATGATACCTTTTTTGACATACTGTCAAAACACCCCTCTTTGTTTTTTTTTGGATTTTTATGGCCTGGTAACTAAACCTTAAGCCACCACCACTCGGCGCGGTCTAGCCGTTTTTGAGTTATCATAATATTTCACAATTTTCTTTAAAAAGACGTAAGTGCCACGAGGTGTCCGTATACTTCGAACGTTACACATATTAGTTAAGCGCCATACTGCATTAAAACATTTCGCTCAATCTGGCGCGTATAACCGATAACTTCCAGAAGGTAATAAGTATTTACAGTTACTTTGGCGTTTACGACCTTTCTATAGAGCCTGAAATCTTTCTCGTAATTTAAACCTTTAAAAACCACTGTTTTAAGCCCGTCTATTGTGAAGGATGGGCAACTAACTACGGAACCCTACACTGAGCGTGGCCCAACATGCTCTTGGCCGGTTTTAATTTCAGCCCCGCCGTATTTTCGTAACGGTTTCCAAATATTCTTCTAACGCCCTTTTGATTCTTTTAATCAGTAATATAGCTCGCTGTTTGCGCTATTAAATATTCTTTAACAAATGTAATTTCATTATAGAGGTTAAATTTTTAACATTGAAGCGAAAAATTTAATGGTTAAGGCGGGATTCGAACCCGCGCTCCTTTATAGTATATTAAATAAGATAAACTACACACGCACACACTCAAACAACCATAAAATGCAATACAGAGAACCTTAATATTATTAAAACGATCGTGGGACACCTTTAATAATTATAAAAACGTTTTAAACTTACGTAAAAATTTACAGAAACCAGTGCAGTGGGCCATGAGTCGCGTAGCAGCACGGATAGCTGTCCCTGATGAAGAGCTCCACATGAGTTCGAAACATGTAAATCCGTTCCTGACAATTTTTACGTGAGTTTAAACCGTTTTTATAATTATTGGAGAACCTTATTAAACGGGTCATTGTCAGTTCAAAAAACGAAATTTGTCCCTTCGGTGGTCAAAAGGTAAGAGCTTGTATGAATCTAGGTTATGTTGCTATTACGAGTACATCGGATTATAGAAGAGGGAACGTTCTGTATTCTCACAGGCATTTAATCAGAAAATTAGGTCCTGGAATCCTTAATTTCGCAAATGTCCACCGGAAAGACGCGCATCTAAATCTGACAATAACCCAAACCTTACCCTTCGTATTTTACCTACCTAAAAGAATATAATAAAGTAATGACTCAAATTACCCATGAAAGCTATCTTAATCTGTATTGTTCCGGTGACCAATCTCTTAATATCTAACGAAGATATCAAACTTCCCTAATATTTTACCCTGAAATTAATTGCTTAAGCAACGGTCGTGTCAATGTTATTGAAATAACTTGTTGCTCGGAAGGGTTGGGCTCAAGTCGGTGTAAAGTTAAATAACTTAGTTACAACTTTCTCCCTTTATTGCCTCTTTGAAGCTGCGTACTGCCTACATTTTTCTAAGTCGCTCTCTGTAATATTTTGTGGTTTTACGAAGTTTTTATTGGATAAATAAGCGGCTGAGGGATGTATGTGAATAATGTTTAATACCTAAATCCAGTCGGCTTTTGAGAAGATCAAATGCCGCTTCTATAAGTGTTTTATTATTTGCTATGCATTTGGAGATTATCTATACTATTATAAAATTGTATTGAAAATCCGTAATCTATGGACACTGTCCATTGAACGCGAAACAGTATTTGTATGAGTGCTATTCCAGCCTTAAAGGGCCATCTGTTGGTAAACAAATCTTTGGCCTCTCATTACGCCTGTCTGTCTGTGTGTTACGGTTGTCTGGAAGAGATCGCTTTTTAGCGATAAGATCGCCTATTGTTTGCCTCTATTGTAATGTTAAGTGTCATCTGTATTTGTATTTCTATCTTCTTGAGGTGTGCAAATAAAGAGTATTCTATTCTATTCTAAGCCGAAACGCCTGGATGGATTTTAACCAATTTTGGTAAAGGGATAGCTGGACATCCAAAGATGGCTAGAGGATAACTAATTACTCGACTGTACTGTTCTAGTAATCACTACATAGTATAAAACAAAGTCACTTCCTTCTGTCAGTCCCTATGTATGCCGAGATCCTTGAAACTACGCAACGGATTTTGATGTGTTTTTTTAATAGATAGAGTGATTCAACAGGAAGGTTTATATGTATAATACACGCATAATTTATAAGCATTGCACCCGTACAAAACCTGGGCGGGTCGCTAGTATACTTAAAAATAAAAAGGAATCGTCCGTGACGTCATGCCGGGTATTAAAATACGCACCACGTATATTTCTGATACGGCTACACAACGTTACACGATGTCGTAACGTGCCACGTCAATATAACGCATCGTAGAATGCAGTTTGGGTACTTTTACAGAAAATACACTAAGCGATCGATTAAATTTGGTCCTGGTCGGAAGAATTTCCCCGCTGTTCGCCATAAGCTGCTTAAGTCTTGAATTCAGATTCTTAAAGCTCAGTTCTTAGCTACCTTAATATTTCAATTTCAGTATGAGATATTATCTAACCTTAGCTATCAGTAGATGCTAAACACATTTTACATTATATATTGACTTAAATTTACACGATTTTTATACATTACTATAACAAAAACGTCTTTGATCGCGATAAAGTCCCATTTTGATAAATTTGTAAACCACAAAATGTGTGCACTCACAGCAGGTCAGCCTATACCTATTCAAAATCTCAAAGTATTTTTTTTTAGAATATTGTTTTACTATTTTACATGCAACACTCACGTGAGTCTCAAACATTTATTATTAATATACTGTTTAGGAAATAAGTATGGTAACTGGCAACATTAAATAACGTCAAAATCTAATTAATTTCACTTCCGTATCCCGCCTTTGTTCTCATTCGCTCATTCTACATTTTCATTCACTCTCACTCTAACAATTTTTTCGTTCGCACGGCGACAACGTGCTCCCGCGTTTAAAAATGTTAACAAACCATGTAAAGTAATTCTCATCCTCCGAATATTGCTGTCTGCCTTCTGCATTTCCCGAAATTTCACCTTTTTTGACGTAACGGACGGACTAAGTGTGGTGTAATAGCCAAGAAGCAAGCGGCGCCGCTCAACGAGGGATCCCACGCAAGTACCACACCACACTTTCCACCAGAATCGACTATTCCAAGGTACAAAATTTTCATATCATTTCTGTTTCCACAACATAAATTTGGTCCCACGAACCGCATTGTTTCCAGACATTCAAACTTAAAAGTTAACCTTTACTTAAATTTGTCCGCCATGTTGTCGAAGTTTGTCTAAAATAAAACTAAATAGTCTGCAAGATTGCATTTGTCTGATTAAGTTCATTATTTGTCTGCACTGCGTGCATTTGTTAGTGTCAATTGTCTGCAAGATTGCATTTGTCTAATTAATTTCATACATTTGTCTGCATCGCGTGCATTTAACTGTAAATTGTCTGCAAAAAATGCATTTTTCTTATCAAGCCAATACCTAAAGTCTGTAACTTGGGTACTAAACATACAAGTCGCAACGTGTCTGCTTTTGCATAATTATATTCTAATCAATAACGATTGATTATTTTGTATTGTCTGTTGTTGTGCATAAACACTTATTTTTTCTGCAATTCGCATTTCTGTGTATAACGAACTTTTATTTCCAGCAGTGAATAATATTTTTCAATAATCATCATTCATCAAAGTCGCCATTTTATTACTTGCTAGTTTTGCAAAGTAAAGTAGGTAGATAAAAATGTACCCACGGAAATTACGTTCAGTCAGTGCTGTGACAAGTGCTTCGTTCATTCATTCGGTCAATTATTTCGGAGTGTTCAATTTGTCTCACAGTTACGTGTCTGTGGCGAGAACGAAACGCAATCGACCATTCATTCGTTCAAGTGTCAGTGTCAATTCGATTGTCAAATAGTTGAATTGTTATTTCGGTGTCTTAAGTGAGTTTATTTTGTGAAAATGTCGGTTGATATTCGATATAAAGTTGTAAAAATGCAAAAAGATAGGATTTGGGACGCCGCTAATAGTGCAGTGGATGACGTGTCCAAACGTGTAGAACTTGAAGCGCGTTACCAAAGTCTAAACGCCGTGAGGGCTGATTTTTTCGAATCGTACATTTCTGTCGAGGCGAGTAAACGAGCCGGCTTTGACGCCGACCAACATTTAAAGGATTTCGTGGAGTACGACACGAAATTAAACCACGTAAGTGTGATTTATAACAAAATATTTCCAAAGTGTGAAACTTCGTCTACGTCTGTCGATCGCAACGTTGCACAAAGTCAAGCGTATGATTTACCGCGTATTTCGCTGCCAACGTTTTCAGGTAAAATTACCGATTGGACTAATTTCATAAACATATTTAAAAATTTGATAGATGAAAATGGTAGTATGAAGCCTGTAAGAAAATTACATTATTTGAGTATGCTTGTCAAAGGAGCCTCTTGACTTGGTGAAACATTTGCCATTCACTGATGAAAACTATAGTGTTGCATTGACTTTGCTGGAGAATAGGTTCTCCAATACACGACTAATAGCCGATACTCACTTGGAGTATATATTAACATTGCCGTCAATTGTTAATATGAAGTCCGATTTGAGGTTGTTCCTCAATTCATTCAACGAACATATTGCTGCTCTTAAAGCATTAGAATTTAAACCTGATGAGTGGTCATTTATCCTTTTGCATGTCTTGTTAAGGAAAGTGCCCAATGAAGTGCGAAGCCAATTTGAAATGAGTTTGAAGAGTCTCTTGTACTCTGTCTTTAATACTTAGGTGCGTAATATTGTAATTGTAATGATGTGTTATCTTGAATAAAGCTTTTTCTATTCTATTCTATTCTATACGACTTCTAATATACCTGAATATACTGATTTCATAAATTTCTTGGAAACCAGGTGCAAGGCTTTTGAAACCGCCTGTATCATGAAACCGAGCTCTAGTGTTGCGTCCAGACCACTGCCTGTTAAGTCTCAACCTTTTAGAACTGTCAAAACTGTCATGCACGTTCAGGAACGTAGCAATGAATGCAAACAATGTCGTTATTGTAGCTTGGATCATTACATGTACATGTGTAACAAATTTAAGGACTTAAGTTTGGAGCAACGTAGCGATTTTCTCAAGTCTAAAAATTTATGCTTCAACTGTTTTGGTATTCACAAGTGCCATGAGTGCACTTCATTGCATAAATGCAAGGTGTGTCGTTCCAAACACCATACCTTAATCTGTCCGTCGGTGGCAAACACTGAGGTTTCACGGCCACCTCTTAGATCGGCAGCTGTTGTGGCTGACAGCCTTGAACCTTCATCCTCAGAGGTTTGTGATGAAATGGATATGCCCAACATCGCTAATGTAAACAATACAATGATTATGCCATCATGTTCTGCAATTACCAAGTCCAATTTACAAAATATATTGTTAGGTACAGCGTTGTGTATGGCTGGCAATGGTGGTGTTCGGATTTTCATTGATCCTGGATCTCAGTGTTCTATCATATCAGAGGAGTGTGTTCAGCGGCTCCAACTTAAAGAAAATCGTCAACCTGTGGCTATTCGGGGTGTAGGCTCGGGCGTGCCGCACAAGTCACATGGATTGACAACTTTGTTCTTGAAAGGTCGACATTCTGATAAGCCGTTATTGACTGTATCGGCTATCATATTGAAGAAGGTGACTGGCAATTTGCCATCTGTATCTCTGTCTGAGGACATAAGGCGGCCTATAGACATTCTCTTAGGCAGCGACATATATAATGATATTTATTGTGGCGAGAAGGTGTGGCCTTCCCACAATGTTCCGGCCGCTTATCTAACCGTCTTCGGTTGGTACATAATTGGTGACGCCTCAAGGTTCACTGATTCGGTTCCTCAGCTGGTGTCACACCATGTGGCATTGGATGATTGTCTGTCTAGATTCTGGGAGCTCGAGCAGATCCCAGAAACTATATGTCCTGATCCCGATGATCAAATTGTCGAAGATCATTTTCTGAAAACTGTCTCACGCGACGATGAGCAGCGATTTATGGTGCGTCTTCCCTTCAAAGGGAATCAAACTGAATTAGGTGACAGCCGAGAGCTGGCTTCCCGCAGACTTTTGGGCCTTGAAAGAAGGTTCAATAAAAATCCTCAACTGAGGACTGAATACAACAAAGTTCTAAACGAGTATTTGGAACAGAACACATGCACATGGAGCCTGTTGAAGCGCCCTCTGGCGGCGGAAAATATTACTTGGCTCATCATTGTGAGGTTAAGGAGGAGTCTTCAACCACGAAGTTGAGAGTTGTGTTTGATGGGTCTATGCCTACGACTACAGGCATATCTTTGAATAATGTTCTACATGCTGGTCCGAAGTTACAACGTAACATTGTGGACATACTCTTACGTTTTCGACTTCAACCTGTCGCGTTCACATGTGACATCAAAGCCATGTATAGACAAGTCCTCGTGCATCCTGTCTCGATAATAAGGATGCATGCATCGGTGTATTCCTCGATTTGGCAAAGGCCTTTGATACCGTTTCCGTGCCAATATTACTTAAAAAGCTAGATAAAAACGGTGTCAGAGGCCTGCCCTTGATGTGGTTCAGCAGCTACGTAACAGCTCGAAAACAATGTGTCAATATAGGGCAACAAAAAAGTAGTCCTCTAGAAGTGAGTTTCGGGGTTCCGCAGGGAAGTATCCTTGGCCCTACTTTATTCATTTTATACATGAATGACCTGCACGAACTTCCCCTAGAAAACGCTGAAACTGTATGCTACGCTGACGATACTGCAATCATATTCCGTGGACCTACATGGAGAGACGCATTTGCAAATGCAGAATTAGGATTAACCCAGATTGCTGGATGGCTACAACGAAACCTACTTACACTTAATATTAATAAGACCAAATATATATGTTTCCACAAAACACTTGCATCCAGACCACCCATAGAAAAAGATATAAAAGTCCACTCCTGCGGAAGTACCGAGACTGCGTGTTCTTGCGATGCAATTGGTAAAACCGATTGCATCAAATATTTGGGAATTTTTGTAGATCAGAACCTAAACTTTAAACATCATATAGCCACCCTATCTACTCGAGTCAGGAAAATCATTTACATAATGCGGCTCCTTCGCAGTGTAGCTAACAAAGACACTTTAAAAACCATTTACTACGCATTATGCCAATCTCTCCTGTCATACTGTATCTCGTGCTGGGGAAGTGCCGCAAAAACAGTAATAATACAAGTCGAAAGAGCCCAACGCGCAGTACTTAAAGCGATGCTGAAGCGGCCTTTCAGACACCCAACAGCTTCGCTTTACAAAGAAGCGAACGTGCTTACAGTACGTCAACTCTTCGTTCTTAAAATTACCACAGAGAAACACAAGAATATCGTTGCCTCCACCGAATACACACAAATGCTCAAAAAAAGGGTATATAGAGTAAATATTCCACTGGTACGAACCGCCTTCGCGTCTAGATTTAACCCATTTATATCTTGTGTCATGTACAATAAAGTCACGACTAAATGTAATATTAAGTATTCTAGCTCAGTTTACGAAACAAAACGTTACCTACAAAGATGGCTAACAGGGCTATCATATGATGAAACAGAGGAGTTACTGTGAATTTCAATAAGTAAAAACAACCTGCCGGTATCATAAAATGTATTTATTTATTTAAGTATATATTTCTTTTAAGTATATATTTCATTCTTGCTTCGCTTGCCTGGATGATTGCGTTGCAGTGGACGATATAAATAATAGGTTGGTAGAAACTGTCCACGAGGTGGGGAAGACATTTTTCAGACCCCGCCGCAAAGATAGACCCCAAAAACTATCCGATCATACCCTCAACCTCATGGCTGAAAGACGTTCAATGACGCTGCAGACTTCTGAAGACGCTGAAGCATACAGGCAGCTCAATAGACGGATCCATAGGTCCATGCGACACGATATTCGTGCCTTTAATACCAACCATATTAAAGAAACGATAGAGCGGAACTCGGGCTCCAAAGTGTTTGCCAGGGACCTGTCTATGGGCCAAAGCCAGTTAACGAAGCTGAAGACAGAAGGCGGCAGTGTAGCGTCGACGAAGCCAGACGTGTTGAGGGAGATCGAAAGGTTCTATGGGCAGTTATATACCTCAGTAGCCAAACCTATTGATAACTTGGCCAAAGACCCGAGAGCCAAGCTGACCCGACACTATACCGAAGATATCCCGGACATCAGCCTGTACGAGATTAGAATGGCCCTAAAACAGCTCAAGAATAACAAGGCGCCGGGTGATGACGGAATCACTTCAGA
Source organism: Apotomis capreana (assembly GCA_947623375.1). Lineage (NCBI taxonomy): Eukaryota > Metazoa > Arthropoda > Insecta > Lepidoptera > Tortricidae > Apotomis > Apotomis capreana. The sequence continues at coordinate 17,681,786 of OX392519.1, forward strand.
GCTTCTGAAAGCGGGTGGAACACCGGTACTTAAGGTCCTTCAGAAGCTCTTCAATTCCGTATTGCTCGAGGGAATCACGCCAGAGGCATGGAACAGGAGTGTGGTGGTGCTTTTCTTTAAGAAAGGTGATAAAGCACTGCTCAAGAATTATAGACCCATCTCGCTTCTGAGCCATGTCTACAAGCTCTTTTCTAGGGTCATCACGAATCGTCTCTCAAGCAGGTTCGATGAATTCCAGCCTCCCGAACAAGCCGGGTTTCGAAAAGGCTTCAGTACCATAGACCACATACACACGCTGCGGCAAGTTATACAGAAAACCGAAGAGTATAATCTGCCACTCTGCTTAGCGTTTGTGGACTATGAGAAGGCCTTTGATTCCGTCGAGACATGGGCAGTACTACAGTCCCTCCAGCGATGCCGAATTGACCATCGGTATGTCGAGGTGCTCAGGAGTGTGTACAACAACGCCACTATGTCAGTCCGAGTACAAGACCAGTGTACGGAGGCGATTCCATTGCAGAGAGGTGTGAGACAAGGAGATGTAATATCTCCGAAGCTCTTCACCAACACAATGGAAGACGCCTTCAAGCTCTTGGAATGGCAAAGACTTGGCATCAACATAAATGGCGAGTACATCACGCACCTTCGGTTTGCTGACGATATCGTGGTCATGGCGGAGACGCTGGAGGATCTCGGTATAATGCTGGATGATCTCAACCGAGTATCCCAACAGGTAGGCCTTAAGATGAACATGGACAAAACGAAGATCATGTCGAATGTCCATGTAGCACCCACCCCAGTATTGGTTGGGAACTCGGTCCTCGAAGTTGTCGACGAATACGTCTATCTAGGTCAGACGATCCAATTAGGCAGGTCCAACTTCGAGAAAGAGATCAATCGACGGATTCAACTCGGATGGGCAGCGTTCGGGAAACTGCGAAGTGTCTTCTCGTCCAAGATACCTCAGTGCTTGAAGACAAAAGTCTTCAACCAGTGCGTATTACCGGTGATGACCTACGGAGCCGAGACGTGGTCTCTAACTATGGGCCTCTTAAGGAAGCTCAGAGTCACTCAGCGAGCTATGGAAAGGGCTATGCTCGGGATCTCTCTACGTGATCGAATCAGGAATTATGAGATTCGTAGACGAACTAATGTCACCGACATAGCAAACAGGGTTAGCAAACTGAAGTGGCAATGGGCAGGGCACATAGCTCGAAGAACCGATGGCCGTTGGGGCAGAAAGGTTCTCGAGTGGAGACCACGTACTGGCAAGCGCGGCGTAGGACGGCCACCCGCAAGGTGGTCGGACGACCTGGTCAGGGTTGCGGGGACTCGCTGGATGCGGGTCGCTTCTATCCGGCCCATGTGGAAGTCAATTGAGGAGGCCTGTGTCCAGCAGTGGACGTCCTATGGCTGAAATGATGATGATGATGATGATGATATTTCTTTATTTCATTTTTAACTATAATTTTTAAATTACATTTAGTTTGAGATTAAACCGACCGATCCATCCATGTATCATATTATTATGGTCTGGCCCCTGCAATACAGGCTTGCCTAGTGCGGTGGTCTCACCTCTGATATCCTGCTGGTGCAGTATACTCATAATAAGATGAGCATATCACATACGTTTGAATCATATTTAGATTTGTTATTTGTGCTTATTTTTAATAAATATTTTTTCATTTTCATTTTCATTTTCATCCTGATGACCGAAATTACCAATTAATTCTTTGGCGTCAGAACTCTGATGATCCTATCCAGGAGTTTCGTCTCAGAACAGTCACCTTTGGTGTGTCTTCGTCACCATATTTAGCCATGCGCTGCATTTTACAGCTGGCAGAAGAAGGAAGGGCATCACATCCTGATGCTAGTGAAATTTTATCCAACCAGATCTTCGTCGACGACGTGGTGATTGGAGCTCCTGATATAGACACTGCTCGAAAGTATAGAGCTGAATTAATAGACCTTTTGCGCCAAGGTTGTTTCGAGTTGCGAAAGTGGTCTAGCAACAGTCGTGATTTCTTGTCCGACCTACCTGACAACGTCTGCGAAGGGTCGTTGTTATTTGAGCCTCAGAATGAAGGGTCGGTCAAAGTACTTGGCGTTAAATGGAATCCTGTATCAGACACGTTCACGTATCATAGCAAGAATTTGAATACTGGATTGACAAAGCGCGTCGTGCTGGCGAACATTGCGTGCATCCATGATCCGTGTGTTTGGCTGATGCCGATCGTGTTTACTGCTAAGGCATTTATGCAACGGCTGTGGCTCCTGGGCATTGGATGGGATGACCCATTACCTGAAGATGAGCAGGCTCAATGGCTCACTTTTATTGAGGAGTTTGTTAACTTGTCAAACATCGAAATGCGACGATTTGTTTTGCCTGCGGACGGCATAAATTTCCAGCTGCACAGTTTCAGTGATGCATCTCTCAAAGGATATGCGGCTGTGGTCTAACTTCGTGTTGAGAGATCCAATGGTGAAGTGGAGGTTCACTTACTGTTGTCCAAATCGAAGGTCGCACCGATCAAAACGAAGATGACTGTACCACGTCTTGAGCTTTGTGGGGCTCTCGTATCGTCCAAACTAATAAAACATTGCGCTGCATTACTTGATGTACCTCTTGAAATTATCGCGTGGTGCGATTCTAGTATTGTATTGTCCTGGATACGCACTCCTGTCCATCAACTTAAAATGTTTGAGGGAAACAGAGTTTCTCAAATACTGTTCCGTCTGATTGGAGGCATGTACCTTCTCAGTTGAATCCCGCTGATGCGGCTTCGCGTGGTCTGATGCCCTCAGAACTCGCGTCACATCCTCTTTGGTGGTCTCCACCATGGCTCAAGCTCTCGGCGAACACTTGGCCGAAGAATGTAATTGTTAACTCAAACACGTCGTTCTCTGGTGACAGTGACGTACCAGAACAAATTATTCTAACGAGCAATATCACTTGTGAACCGATGACCACTGACATTATAGAAAAATATAGCAGCCTTCACACACTTGTTAAAGTCCATGGATATTGCCTTCGGTTTATCCACAATTTGAAACATCCAAATTCAAAATATACAGGCCCATTGACATACTCGGAATGGCGACATTCCTTGTATTCACTGATAAAAATGGTTCAACGTTCCGAGTTTGCTACAGAAATCAAACTGGTTGAACAAGGTGCACCACACCGAACAAAGCTTCGGACTTTGGCCCCATTTCTGGACGCTGAAGGGCTCTTGCGGGTCCGTGGTAGACTTATTAGACATGCGAATCTGTCCCGTCAACATAAACATCCAGTGATTCTTCCGAAATCACATACTCTGACGATTTTGATCGTCAATCACTATCACGAGTTATACTTGCATGTGGGTGCTCCCATGCTACTATCGTTGCTAAGGAAGCAATTTTGGATTTTATCGGCTCGCACAGTCATCAAACAGCAAATTAGGAAATGCTACAAGTGTTTTAAGGCTGACCCAAAACCCGCAGATTACTTCATGGCAGGCTTGCCTCCATCAAGAGTCTTACCATGTAAACCCTTTTCTAGAACCGGTGTTGATTACGCAGGGCCGTTTCTAATTAAGGCATCCAAACTGAAACGTGCGCCTGTTGTAAAGGCTTACCTCTGTGTTTTCGTGTGCATGGTCACCAAAGCTTGTCATCTCGACCTCGTATCAGATCTGTCTACTGACTGCTTTATAGCATGCCTCACTCGGTTTATGGGTCGTCGTGGCTGGTGCTCAGATATCTACTCCGATTGTGGCACTAATTTCGTTGGCGCAAATAACCAACTTCGAGAACTGTACACATTTTTAAGGAAAAATACTAGTTGTTCTGACGTGCAGAATTATCTCCTAAAACACCGTCTTAAGTGGCATTTCAACCCTCCGTCCGCTCCCAACATGGGTGGATTATGGGAATCGGCCGTAAAGTCGGCGAAAACGATCCTAAAACGCACTATAGGAGACACTGTATTGACATTTGAGGAGTTACAAACCGTTTTTACAAAGGTAGAGTCGATTTTAAACTCCAGGCCCTTATGCCCCGTCTCTGACGATCCAGACGACATTGATGTTTTGACACCCGCTCACCTTGCTATGATAGGAGACAACATGGTAACTCCTCCTGAACCAGACTTAACGACCGAGAAATTGAACCGTTTGTCTCGTTGGCAACTCCTTCAGAATTTCACTCAACAGTTCTGGCGTCGTTGGAACTTAGAATATTTACATACTTTGCAAGGCCGTAACAAATGGTTCAAGACCACGGAAAATTTAAAAATTAACGATATTGTTCTTATCGTTAACGAAAACACCACTCCTTATTGTTGGAAATTGGCTCGCATCGTTTCGTTACAAGACAGGTACAGGTAACCAATTAGTGCGACCTATATCAAAGCTATGTCCACTGCCTCATCAGCATTGACTAAAGGTAATTTCATAATTTAGTAAGTAGTTGTAGGTAATTAATTAGGTGTTGTGTACAATAACAGACAATTTAAGTATTCTTTCTTTTATGGTTTAAGAATTTATTTCTCTAAAAGAATACAATTCACTTAACTAGAGAAATACATGCACATCATTAACTAAATACTTAACTAAGTTCAAAGTGTACGAATCGCTAATAATACAACATAAGGTAACTACGAATAACAAAAAATATAAACAACAAAGTGGGTGCCTAGATAAAATATTCCAGTTGCTTATCAATACGCTGACCGCTGCACTCGTAAGTTGTAGGGTTTTATTACGTATCGGCTTGTTATTGCTATGCCGCTCAAGGCGACTAACAATGTGATAGCAATCAGACTATTTTGCGAGTTGTTTCATTGTTTTCTATTATATATTATTTGTTTTTAAAAAATGTATTTTTTTTTTACTATCTATAATATTTAATTTAATTTATGTTTCAAGTATACTATTAATAAGTTTTATTTTTATTTTTAGATAAGTAAGAAACAATATGTGAAACATTTGTTTAAGTATGTTTATATTAGATATTTATACATTAAGTATATTTGTTTATGAATGATTTCTTTTATTGTTGTTTTTTTTTTTTTTTGATCATTTATACAAATTCAGAGTAATCGCGTAAGACATGCATTTTAAGTTTCTGTTTATACACACGGAATGATTTTGTTTCCTTTAACGAATTAGGTAGTTTATTATATAATTGGGCACCCTCATACGTTATTGTTTTTTGGCCATAGTATTTTGTGCGAGGCGTCGGGAGGTGTATATCGTTACCTCGTCTCAGGAACCGTTTTCTTATATTTGATTTTATTACAAATGATATTTGTGTATGAATTTGCTTAGAGAGGATTTTTCGCACTAGTACACATGTGTTATATTTGTATAATTGAGACAGGGTCATCAGATGTGTTTCCGAATATACTTTTTTCGTTGGTGTCAGGTATTTGTAGTTAAAGAGAAGTTTTATTAGTTTATTTTGTGATCTTTGCAACGGTTTTAGGTTTACTTTGGCTGCACTTCCCCACAGTTCTATTAAATATTCGACGTGTGATTTGACCAATGAATTGTATAATATAGTATACCGAATAGGTGTAGGAAAACATCGAATTGTACCTTTAAGCATTGCCATAAGAGATGACAGCTTTGACTGAAGTTTCTCAATATGAGGTTTCCATGATAAACAACTATGCAAAATAAGTCCAAGGTATTTTTCTGACTTCACTTTGGATAGCGGTTCATGGTCTATGGTAAGTGGTTGGAAATCAGTGACTTTTTTATTTTTAGCGCTGAATACAATGTAATTGGTCTTGGATATGTTTATAGTGAGCAAATTTTCTTTGAACCATTCTTGAAGAGTGTTTAAATCATCTTGTGCATGTTCTACTATGGATGTTATTTCACTGCCAAAGTAAAATAAACTAGTGTCGTCGGCATATAGAGATATAGTTCCATGTAGATTTAAATCGGTTATACTATTTATAATTATATATTAAGAAAAGCAAGGGTCCTAAGAAATCCTACAGATTTCTTCCCGGGGCAGTATGTTTAGGAAATAAGTATGGTAACTGGCAACATTAAATAACGTCAAAATCTAATTAAATTCACTTCCGTATCCCGCCTTTGTTCTCATTCGCTCATTCTACATTTTCATTCACTCTCACTCTAACAATATTTTCATTCGCACGGCGACAACGTGCTCCCGCGTTTAAAAATGTTAACAAACCATGTAAAGTAATTCTCATCCTCCGAATATTGCTGTCTGCCTTCTGCATTTCCCGAAATTTCACCTTTTTTGACGTAACGGACGGACTAAGTGTGGTGTAATAGCCAAGAAGCAAGCGGCGCCGCTCAACGAGGGATCCCACGCAAGTACCACACCACACTTTCCACCAGAATCGACTATTCCAAGGTACAAAATTTTCATATCATTTCTGTTTCCACAACATATACATATGAAACGGGTTTTTCTCACGTCGTAGAAGTCGAATAACGCTCGACATGTTTCGAATCGGTTCGAGAATTCGCGATTCATTGTTAGGAGCCGTGCCTGATCGGCGTTTTCCAAATTCTTATGTATTTAATATTGTTTTACTATAGTTGTATTTCCAGAACGCCAGCTCTTGTGTAAAAGCCAACATTATAAAAGCCCAACACACAATAAGATTTTTTATAATCACTACACTGAACAAAACACTCAAGAACCCTTCCAACACCCCGTGCCAAAAAACCCTTCCTTAACCCTCTAACTTTGAAGGTGTCGTCAAAATCTGCGGAACATTTTTTATTTAGGAGACCCTAAACACTCGAGGTGAACCCTTGTTAGAGGTCGTTAAGGGTCCCTACTCGCCCTTACGTGCTGGTATGAATAAATTTGCCGGATTTTATGCAAAGGAGGTAACTTATTTGGTTAGGAATGTGACTGCGTTGTAATTTTAAGAAGTCTTAGGATGGCATAATTATATGACGAGGTTACTTGGTGCTTTTGAGTGTGACTTACTGATAGCGTAAACCATTTTGAGACTTTTTAATTGATAAGCTAGAAGGACAGACTTATTCAAACCACAGACGTCCATGGGCCTCCTCTTCGCCACAAATTGCGATCTTGCGCATCCATTGATTTTCTGCGAACATTACGAACCTACTTTATGTCGTTTAAATCACGTCAAAAATAATAATAAGGGCGAAAAACCTACTGATTTTGGAGTATAGTTTTATTTAGTGGTAATTGTAAAATATTTGATCTGTACAATGACAGTCATACATATCGTATTCGCTTTACTTCAAGTTTCGCCTCCAGGAGACGGAGAGAAATTAGGGGTGAATTAGTCGTTTACTGACACAGACCGATTTCCACGCGAGCGGAGCCGCGGGCACAGCTAGTTAATAATTGTTGGACTTGGCATACAATATGTCTTAGCTACATCACTAGAAACATCAACAGACAAGTGTCAAATGTAATATGTTAATAGGGAAATCGGATAATATGTGTGGTTCTTCTGCGAATATCCTCATTTCTGATTCTATCACGCAGAATTTTACCAAGACCTAGTAGTTATTCTGCCTCATTAAGTCTTTCATTAGATGCTGAAATTGGTTCTTTAATACTTGAGTAGTCGCTTGTACGCCTACACAAATACTTAATATTTTTTTACCAAAAACCAGGGCCCTGTTTAATAAACGTTACAAGTCCACAATTTTGTAAAAAAGTGACAAATTTGTCAACTTGTGCTACAAGTGTTGTTTAATAAACGTTACAAATATGTAAGAAATTTACAGGTAAAAACTCTACAATTTATGTAATTGTAGATGTTGTTTAATAAACGCTTACATATGTAAAAATAACGCCTGTAGAATTCTGAAAAATGTGTAGTTACAGATTTGTAGTTGTAGATTACAATTTACATTAAATTGTAGCGAACCTCTCCTCCAAACAATGTACTGACCACAAGTCTAGATTCATTGTGTATGAAGTTATGTACCTTTAGTTACACCACGTGCATCTGCCACCCTAGTATTCGACGGTAGTTATACTCATACGATTTTTTTCTTTAAATGTTTAATCAGTTACATTTAATGTGAAGTTTACCCTTATAAGAAAAAATCGTGGTCGTCGTTCAATCACATATGTCCATCATCACTACTTTCACTACTATCGCTACTTGTCAGTACCATTTTTAACCCCCGACGAAAAAAGAGGGGTGTTATAATTGTTTAGAAATATTTTTTCCTTGTGTCAGTATTAGGCAGAGGTCGAAACTTGTAATGGTTCGACAGGCGACGCGGCACCTGTCGAAATTGTTCTACAATTTACAATATATGTAAACTTGTAATTACAATATTGTGCGTTTAATAAAACAGTTTTTCCTACAAATATGTAAATTGTCACTTGTAAAGCGAAAATGTTTATTAAACAGAAATATGTAGATTTGTAGCTACAATTCTACACTTTTGTAGATTTTCCACCATAGTAAACTTTTAACTTGTAATTTTTATTAAACAGTAAGTTGTAGACTAGTCACTTGTATTTACAAGTTACAATTTACAATTTGTAATGTTTATTAAACAGGGCCCAGTTTCAACGAAACAAATCTTATTTTCTCACAATCCGGGAGCAAATACATAAGTCAATGAAAATCTACAATAATGTGCTTACAAAAATAATTGTTCACTCTTTTAAATAATAATTTAAGGCGGGGCGGGTAAAAAAAAAGACTGAAGGGCTATTAGTGAAGTTCCTATTACTCTATAAATATCATATTTATTGAAAAGCTGGAATCTGCACCTATAGCACAGCTGTGACACGCGACTCTATCTCGCGCGACAAATATTACCGATCTTTTTCTTCGCTGTACTGTGAGAGAGTGACAGGCGATGCTATGTCGCGCGACAAGAGTCGCGAAGCCTAGTTGTGCTAGACGGTCTGTTATGCAAATGCTAGCATATGCATAGTAATCCAGTAAATAAAGGGGTTTTACCTGACAAACGGTCCGGCAGTTTTGAATGTTTGATATGTTGTCTAGGATGGTTAGTGAGTGTTAAAATGCAAAATGCACAATTCCCCCTCCTCCGCGCCCGCCGCCATATTGAAAAACTGGCAATGTCTGCAGATTTTTGCTTATATCTTCGTTTAGGAGCATTTTAGCTAGAATCTACCGGACCGTTTGTAAGGTCACCCCTAGTGCTTTAGTCTATATTCACAGAGCTTGACGCGCGACAAATACTACCCATCACATTCCATTCATTACCGTATACTGAGTCGCGCGACAAGCAAAGTTGCGGCAAGATATGCTATTTCTGATGGTAAAGTGTGTGTGTTCTATTAGCAAAATAAAATTTAATGATTCACGCTTGACACAGTAAACTATGGCCACAAAAACGTTGGAACTACCTAGCTTAAGAGCACCTGTTCGAATCGGATATTGCTAACAAATCATGAACAATGACAGTTGATTTTTCGAATCATCAATACACGAACCTTGAAGATAAAGTTTCCCCCAACATAATCAAGTTACACTGTCAAGTGCTCGGCCTAAATGCCCTTAGTAAGCCTGCTAGTGTTCGCCCTCACTAATTCCTCGAACTTTATAATTGGCTCGCCGTAATCGAGTTGGGTGTTATCTGCTTATCTGATTACAAGTTCATTCCTTTAGAATACCAACTATTACTAGCTCCACCCCTTATAATTCTTTGAAGCGATGTACTTTTTCATTCAATTTTATAAATATTTTTTTTATTATTTTATAAAAATCTAGTTTTGTATTGAAAATCAGTTTTCTATGGAGAAGGGTCATGATTTCAGGAATTCAGAATTTCGATTTTATTCAAAATGATGAAGACAGGGGTAACATAGTATTTTATGCAACAGTTGTATAAGAGGGGTTGAGAAATGCGAGTGGTGAGAGAAGATGCCACGAGCATTTTTTAACTTCCTTATACAATTACATACAATATTTTTTCTACAACTAGGTATTATAACATCCTTTAACAGTGTGTTTTTGGGCAGTAGACTAGATTTTTCCAGACTTAAGTAATGTCAGAGTTGGTACCTATATAAATGACAATGAAAAAAAAAAAACATTTACCGGCCATTTTAGAACGGACTTGTAGGAGTACGAGTACTACGAGTAGAGAAGACTTTAAAATGAAAACGTCAAAGAACCCTTCACCTCGTATCTAACAGAAGTTAAACTAATAAATCCATCAAGTATGCTAAAGTTTCGCTTCAAAACTAACGCATAGTTCGCCCTTTAGCTTATTAAGGAGATTCGGGGGCACTCGACCGGCGGACTTAAGGCGAGGGCCTCAGCGGCATAATGACTTTAAATGTCGTATGTCCGTTCTGACCCTTGTGGCATTTGGGATTATTACCGTTTGTATAACGGTGTACAAGAACTAGATTATTGTATTAAGAGGCCTTATTCCTTTAAAAAAATTTATTTCATACTATACCAACATTTGGAGGTGAATAATACTTTTCCCTGAGTTCTAGGTCGAAAATAAGTTTAAAAAAAACCGGCCAAGTGCGAGTCGGACTCGCGCACCGAGGGTTCCGTACAAACACTTTCCATCCCTAAGTGGTTAAGTTAAGTTTGCACCTGGTATGTATAGCGCCCCATATAAATTAGGTGCAAAGTTAGGTATTCAAAATTTTTTTTATGGTTTTCGTAATTATTCCTTTATCTATGCTATAAGACGTTGCTTCGTACCAAATTTCAAGATTCTGCGTTCACGGGAAGCACCCTGTAGGTTTTGATTCCCTTGCAAGTGTCGAAAATTTGCAAATTAGGTGCAAAGCTAGGTATTAAAAAAAAAATGTATGGTTTTCGTAATTATTCCTTTATCTATGCTATAAGACGTTGCTTCGTACCAAATTTCAAGATTCTGAGTTCACGGGAAGCACCCTGTAGGTTTTGATTCCCTTGCAAGTGTCGAAAATTTGCGGCATAAACGGCTGTATCTTTTGATTGCGTTGGCTTAGAAGTTTGATTTTTTCACAGCTTCAAGGGACAGTAGACCTGAGTAATTGATATAAATTTCAGCTTCATACGTCCACGCGTTCCTGAGAAAAAGGGTCTTGACAGACGGACGGACAGACGGACAACAAAGTGATCCTATAAGGGTTCCGTTTTTTCCTTTTGAGGTACGGAACCCTAAAAAGCAGTTTTCTGCGTGCATTTTGTCAATTTCGAGTAGTTTTTGAAACAAAAATTATCAATGAAAAATTCAAACTGTAGGTTTCAAACATAAGTATACCAATAAATCGCAATGGCCCTGTTCTAAGCAGTAACATTGATGATTTATTTTAATAAACATGTTTGATCATAAAGAAAAATGTCTAAAAAAATCAGCATTTTTGAACGGATAAGGAGCTTTAAGCATTCACGTGAAATTGTCAGGAACGGCCCGACATGTTTTGAACTCGTACGGAGCTCTTCATCGGGGACGGCTACCGGTACTGCGGCGCGGTAACTGTTACTTACGTAGTATAAACCACTCAATACGATAATTCAATATGTCTCACGAAAGTTTTAATAACCCATCAAAAACATAAATGTAAAATGAGAGCCAAGTTCAATATCGCGTGCACTTCGCCGACAAAAGAATTGAGATCTGCAAGGGCGCCAAGTTCTTTGCCCTAAAATTTTTAGATACAAGGACATGCGACATACTCAATGCATTTATTTTACTTGGGGTGTAATTCAATATCAAGATTTGACTTGGCTAGTTTTCACAAACTAACTAAATTTTATAAAAGTAACATAGTCATAGTTCATTATCAAGCTAACAGTATAAGTAACAAACCGTACACTAACTTGCGTACTTACCTTTACGAAAATAGGTTAATGATTTGATTGATTTTGATTTATAATATAAATTTATATTTTAAAACTAGCCAAGTCAAGTCTTGATATTGAATTACACCTCAAGTAAAATAAATGCATTGAGTATGTCGCATGTCCTTGTATCTAAAAATTTTAGGGCAAAGAACTTGGCGCCCTTGCAGATCTCAATTCTTTTGTCGGCGAAGTGCACGCGATATTGAACTTGGCTCTCATTTTACATTTATGTTTTTGATGGGATATCATTACTTTTTGTACAGAAATTATTATGATGTGTAAATTACTTAATTATTATTTGTTAATTAGTTCTGTGTGCTATTCTAGTACATCTTTTGAAAGTTTTGAACAAACAAAGAATTTTCCAAAACGGTTAGTACGTATTGGATTTTTATGTGCATGTATGTGTAAGTGTGTGCGTGTGAGTGTATATGTTATTTTAGTATATCTTTCAAACAAAAAAAGAATTTTCCAAATCGGTTTATAAATGACAGAGTTCTGAGGCAACAACCATCAATAATAATAATAATAATAATAAAAAAACAAAAAAATCACTGTTTTCGATTTTTATATGTATACACACACAATTACTAAGCTGCATGCCAAATTTCACCTTTCTAGGTCACCTGGAAGTGGGTTAGGTTTTTGATTACTAGTCAGTCAGTCAGTCAGTCAGTCAGTCAGTGATAAAAATACCGTTTTTTGGACTTTAATATCTCAATAACTATTTAACCTATATTAATGAAATTTGGGGATCTACTTGTTCTAAAGGATCTTAATACATAAGCCAAATTTCATTTTTTTATGTTAAATAGATTTGGAGTTATTGGGGGGTCAAAAGTGGCTCCAAACGGTTCGTGTAATATAACACACGGCTGCTGCTCGCCAGTTCCTGCGGTGAACTTGGCTGGACACGCTGCCGCGTGTCTAGATAATAGATGAAGATGAGACTAGATTAATTAGATTTAGTTTAAGTTTATTATGTTCGAGTTTAGTTTAATTTTTAATTTTTAGTATAGTTTTATTGTAAGTATTTTAAGTTGTATTCCTGAGACTAGATTGGATGTCTATGTACAATGACATCTGGCCATCAAGCATAATATCACCAAGTATGTCAGACTAGGCACCTCCAACTTTTTTTCGTAATTTGAAATGAAATTCTATGCATTAATTACTTAGATAGGTATATGGACTTTCAGCCAAAGTAGTAACTTTTTCCTTATTTTACAAACAATTTGGTGTGGTGATCAAAAAATTAAATAAGTATCAATATTCCGAAGAGAATCCTGGCTTCAATTACAGTAATAACAAAAAAAAAACCGGCCAAGAGCATGTCGGGCCACGCTCAGTGTAGGGTTCCGTAGTTGCTCATCCTTCACAATAAACTGCTGTTTTAAGCCCGAGGTTTACGTTAAGAAAGATTTTAAGCTCTATAAAAAGGTCGTAAACGCCCTAGAAACTGTAATCACTTTATTACCTTCTAGAAGTCAACTTACGACGCTTAAAGAAAAAATATGAAAGTTGGCGATAACTCAGAAACAGCTCAAACGATTTTGTTCAATATAGTTTTCATTGAAAGTACTTATAAGGCCTCATTAACATGAATTTTTCCGAATTTTTTTGACCCGTGGTTGAAAAGTTAGAGGGGGGGGGGGTACTATTTTTTTTGTTTTTGGAGCGAATATTTACAAAACTGCTGACTTTATCAAAAAATAATGTTAGAAGACCCCTATTATTTTTACAAGACCTATTCAACGACACCCCACACACCAGTGTTGAAAAGAAAAAAAAAATCACCCCGACTTTAGGTGTTCGAGATGTACACGAAAAATTTTTTTTTATTTTATTTTATTTTACCGTTCTGTCGGCGTTATACATACACATACTCATACCAAATTTCAGCTTTCTAGTACTAATGATCACGGAGCTAAGCCGCGGACGGACGGACGGACGGACGGACAGACGGACATGGCGAAACTATAAGGGTTCCTAGTTAACTACGGAACCCTAAAAAAGAGATATTATCTTTTTTTGCATATTATGCAAAAGGCTTAATACATTTGACGTCGACTCTACATGTTTTTATCCTTTCCGTCAAAATGTTATCCTCATTTGCATTCCATATAACCTTTTTGATAAATGGGGCTCGAACGGCCCCTTAAGGTCGTTTCCTCATTTCCCTCCATGACTCACCATAACCGAGAGATGACGTCACGGGCCCCAGGTATGGCCGCGTTACGTGCTTAAGAGGTCATTTTCTAGGGCTACCCTCATCTCATCAGAATAATATTGGTCAGAAATGCACTTCGAATAACACGTTTCGCAGAAACACTTTCTGTCGAATGGTAAGATAAGATGGCATAAAGGTTTGGTTTAGGCTGGTTGGCCCTATGGTTGACTTGTAGAGAATGCCATTTGGCATTAAGTCCGCCATTTGTACTGACTTTTGTTTTGTGCAATAAAGTTTAAATAAATAAATAAAATAAATAAAAGGTAAAAGAGGCAGACCGAAAAGAAGATGGCGGGATGACCTGGATGCATTTAGTAACGAGTGGAGGGAGCATGCAGCCAATAGAGACGAGTGGCGCAAGAAAGGGGAGGCTTTTGCCCAGCAGTGGGACACAATTATAGGATAGTAAAAAAAAAAAGTTGGCATTACTACTACCTCGCATACGACACACTTTGCAGCACATTGTTTTATAGACAATCTCTTTGGCCGACTTTGGTGTAGCATAATTTTATGTACCATAATAATCCTGCCAGTAGCATTCGATTACAATAGCTAGTATTATTTTCTACTAGCAGAAAAGTGGGTTACGTAAATTTTACGTAGCAGAATGTAAGTCCCACCAAATTTTGCTATGGCATAATAGTTAGGTATCTTATGTCCCCGAGTCACCCGACTCACTATCAAAAAGGAAGTATAGGCCCAGAGTCACGACATTAGGTACTCAGTCGGATCCATAGCTCTTTAAACTCCTACCGTGCTAACGAAAGTCGGAAGCCTAATCATTATAAATACCGTCTGAGAATTGTATTTTGTTGGTTGTTTGGCTGCCGCGACTGATCGACGACTTGAGTTAACTTGTTCGCATGTATTTTAGTATGTTATAGACTCACGGGAGTTTTACATATAAAAAACCCGGCCAAGTGCGAGTCGGAATCGAGTGTAAGGATGGGCGTTGACGTAAACAAGTGTTTGGTTCTAAGTATGATTTATTACTAATAACTTACACTAGGATACATGGTTATATAGGAAAGGAGAGATGAGTGTGTGTGCGTTACGCTACACACTACACCTCCCTTCTTACTGAAAAAAAAAATCTTAAATTTATACATAGTAAAAGATTTTTTTTAATCACAAAATAAACAAAAGCACAGTAAATATAAGTATGCTGAGTTAATTAAAAGAAAATACACAATGAAAAGTTATATAGAAATTTAAAGAAAATACACAATGGAAAGTTTTATAGAAATTTATCAACACAAAAAAATAAGTGTAAATTGAAAAGATATAGCAATAAAATGTAATGGATTACATGTGAAAAACTATAAAAATCGGAAATATGTAGTATAATTATGTATGTATACATGGGTAAAAAACAACAAAAAACACTTAGCGTTTCAAAAATCAACTTAAAATGTCTGAATAACAGTTTATATGTTTATATGTATATTAAGACAGGTATGTATGCATTCAAAACTTATTTAATAATAAAAGAAAGAAGAAAATTACAGATCTATAAAAAAAACTCTAAGTAAGTATTCCTATAAACAACATTTATGTATAATCAATTCAGTATGGTACGTAGTAGGTATATAGTATGGGCGTGCGTCGTAGTACCTAAATCCTTGACAAATTACAAATACTATTTTATTACAAGAGTGTATACTTATATAAAACTAAGCTACCTTAAAACCTTTAACTATACAAAAATACTTAATATTTAATAGGTAAGGTTGTCCTGAATAACTAATATCAAAACATAGAATATTTTAATACACTAACATTTAGAACAAATAATACACTATTAGTCACAATCTTGTTTTGCTAGGTACCTAGAGTCTATTTCCATTTCACTCTCATTAGTGTCTTAAATTACATTCACTAGTATATTGTATGTCCGTGTCCTCGAACTACATTCGGAAAGTCGTATCCATGACGTCATATTATTATATTTATTATTTGTCAAAAGCGCATAATTATTCATTTATTTCTTTCTCATTTATATAATTTTTTATTTAATCTAGACACGCGGCAGCGTGTCCAGCCAAGTTCACCGCAGGAACTGGCGAGCAGCAGCCGTGTGTTATATTACACGAACCGTTTGGAGCCACTTTTGACCCCCCAATAACTCCAAATCTATTTAACATAAAAAAATGAAATTTGGCTTATGTATTAAGATCCTTTAGAACAAGTAGAACCCCAAATTTCATTAATATAGGTTAAATAGTTATTGAGATATTAAAGTCCAAAAAACGGTATTTTTATCACTGACTGACTGACTGACTGACTGACTGACTGACTGACTAGTAATCAAAAACCTAACCCACTTCCAGGTGACCTAGAAAGGTGAAATTTGGCATCCAGCTTAGTAATTGTGTGTGTATACATATAAAAATCTAAAACAGTGATTTTTTTATGTTTTTTATTATTATTATTATTATTGATGGTTGTTGCCTCAGAACTCTGTCATTTATAAACCGATTTCGAAAATTCTTTTTTTGTTTGAAAGATATACTAGAATAGCATATACTTACACTCACACGCACACACTTACACATACATGCACATAAAAATCCAATACGTACTAACCGTTTTGGAAAATTCTTTGTTTGTTCAAAACTTTCAAAAGATGTACTAGAATAGCACACAGAACTAATTAACAAATAATAATTAAGTAATTTACACATCATAATAAATTCTGTACAAAAAGTAATGATATCCCATCAAAAACATAAATGTAAAATGAGAGCCAAGTTCAATATCGCGTGCACTTCGCCGACAAAAGAATTGAGATCTGCAAGGGTGCCAAGTTCTTTGCTCTAAAATTTTTAGATACAAGGACATGCGACATACTCAATGCATTTATTTTACTTGGGGTGTAATTCAATATCAAGACGTGACTTGGCTAGTTTTAAAATATAAATTTATATTATAAATCAAAATCAATCAAATCATTAACCTATTTTCGTAAAGGTAAGTACGCAAGTTAGTGTACGTCTTGTTACTTATACTGTTAGCTTGATAATGAACTATGACTATGAATATGTTACTTTTATAAAATTTAGTTAGTTTATGAAAACTAGCCAAGTCAAATCTTGATATTGAATTACTCCCCAAGTAAAATAAATGCATTGAGTATGTCGCATGTCCTTGTATCTAAAAATTTTAGAGCAAAGAACTTGGCACCCTTGCAGATCTCAATTCTTTTGTCGGCGAAGTGCACGCGATATTGAACTTGGCTCTCATTTTACATTTATGTTTTTGATGGGATTCATTATTTCTCCTTTACAACATTTTACTCACTAAGTGTGCGACTGTGGCATCACTTTACTCGCATTGCAAGGTACACAACACTTTATTTTGTGGTCGGCCGACCTTGTACATTTTTTATTTATTAACAGTTCAGGGTACAAGAAATGTATTTATTAAGTGCGCGCACATACATTTAACTTTTATTCATCATACATTCAGGCAGTTCTTTTAACACGTCCTTCACTAAAACTTACCATGTGTCCAAGGACCTTCACGATTGATGCTCGATCGAATCATGATCAGATCACAAGGATATCCCTACCTGTCTTGTACCCTGGTGTACCTTGCTAAATACACATACCTATTCGTTCAACGGTGCCTCTCGGGTCACCGCTGATCACGAAAGGTGTGTCGTCATTATTATTAAAAAACCTTGTCTTATTAAACCCATTCATAATATCTTTCAAAGTCTCGTACACCATGAAAACTTCAGTATGTAAGAGTTTCAACAACAATTAGGTGATCAGGCTAACTGCTAGTCAAAAAACTTATTAACGTCAGCTTTCCCAAACATGTTTATATCGCCATCCCAAACAAACTATTTCCTACTCCAAGTTAATACCATCCTAATGTCAACGTTTCTTTATTTCCACTATCAATATTCATTTATTTCAATTTATCTAAAACTTTTATTATTTTTATTAAATTCAGTGATCGGCACTACGACACCACGGGCCGTGCCGATAACATGTCACATGCTCTAGATTATTATAGATTTAAAATCATTTGTAAATTCCGAGTATCCTATAAAAAACGTAAAATCCTTGAAAAAATGTCAATTCCCGTATACATTACTAACGATTTACTTAACCATAACAACTACTAAATTATGTTTAACTATATGGATACAAAATAAGATAGTAAGAACCCTTACCTATATTGATTTTACTACGTAAATTATTAAAGACGATAAAATTAGTACACAGAACTGACAATTTGCCGCGTAACATGACGCGTAATTTCAGACGCCTGCATACCATTCCATATTAGGATACATTTGTGGACTAGACCACCCGCAATCTACAGCGTTCCTTATGATTTGTATAAATGTAGATTTGCTACATTTATGCTATAAAATACGTTATTTATGTTGTTACACTAACAAATATGTATAATGAGAATGTAATTTTTTTTTAAACAACATTTAAAACAAAAAAAACCCGTCTTCGATCTCTACTTCAATTAATTAAAAATATTAAGTACTTAATGCTTACAATATTTTTTTTTTTTTATATGTATAGATTTAGTTGGACCCATTAAAACTAATAATAATTCAAAGTCGATATCTTAATACTAGAAACTTACTCCTATTTAATCACTTCGTAATAGTTTTAGAAAAAATAACGTCAAAACACTCCTAACCGCACTGTTTTCACTGACACTGACACTTGTGCTTATTGTCTTCGTCACGTCGCTCAGCCTGGTACCTTCACTGTACCAAGGCTATGCAGTCTCTTGGGATTTGCCTGTTGTCACAGCCGTGTTATAGGATATATCCTATAAAATCTCCTGATTCTTGGCTTCTACTTATTGGTATGGACGCGCAACTCGCGAGTCTCGACCGCTTCTTTTTCTAGCTCGCTAATTTCCATCATAGTCCGTAATTAAAACACTAGCTTCCGTTTTTAAGCTGTTTAAAACGCCACATCACATTAATCCATAATATAAAATATCCCGGCTCAAGGCTCTCTTTTACACTGGTCAGCTAGACGGTTTATAGCCAATATTTATTATTTGCTAGATAGCAAAACAGTTCTTAATGCACTCAGGCGTCCTTTAATTTTAGAAAAACAGAAACACGTTTCTTTAGTTTTTTTTTTCACCACAATCCATTTTTTTCACTTCAGTTCTTCACAAATTCTATTTTATTTTAAATATATATTTATTGAGATGTCCTTGGTTCACAACACTGGTGGGCAATTCGATGCCCGCCAGTGCCCCCATATAAGGAGCACTGGCAGGATCGCCATGTAAGGATGGGCGTTGACGTAAACAAGTGTTTGGTTCTAAGTATGATTTATTACTAATAACTTACACTAGGATACATGGTTATATAGGAAAGGAGAGATGAGTGTGTGTGCGTTACGCTACACACTACACGAGCACCGAGGGTTGCGTACAAACACTTCTCATCTTAACTGGCCGGGTTAAGTTAAGTTTGGACGTGGTATGGCGTCGCATACAAATGAAGTGCAAAGTTAAACGCAACCGATCACGTTTGTTGTATTGGAGCCCCACTTAAATATTTATTTTATTCTGTTTTTAGTATTTGTAGTTATAGCGGCAACAGAAATACTATCACGGTTAATGACATGAGATACAGCCTGGTGACAGACAGACAGACGGACAGCGGAGTCTTAGTAATAGGGTTCCGTTTTTTACCCTTTGGGTGCATGAGTACTAAAATTTATAATAAGTTGCCTATAGACCTAAAACAACTAACTACTCCTGATTTTAAAAGAAAGCTTTTTAATTGGCTAGTCAGCAAATGTATTTATAGCATAAGTGATTACCTTGCCATGTAAGACAAATTCTGCCTATAACATAATACTACTTAAATGCATTACTATATTGTTATTACTTTGTTACTATATTATGATGATGTTATAAAAAATTTAGATTACTATAGATTATATTATAAATTGACATAAAAATATTGTACGCCTCTCGGCAGGACATGATGTACTGGTACTAAACAATAACTAACACCTGTGATGTAAACCCATGACCATGCAATAAATGAATTGATTGATTGGAACCCTAAAACGCATTAAGGTTGGTGTGGCTATAGCTGTATACCGGCGTATGTGTAATTGTAAATGTGAATCCGCAGTGGTTTTTACGCTAAATCGCATAAATAAGAACGACGTACCTTAATCGTCGTATCGACACGACATCGCTAAATAGCCGAGGGCGCGTTCACATGTGCCGTGATAACGTAATGGCTGCCCTTGACACCCTGAAATAGGCGTTGATTGCCACAAAAACTTGAGCGTATAATCTATAGGTACGTTTATTTTTTTAAACCTTTTATTTAACTTGCAATGTATGTATGTATCTAGGTATGTTTGTTCGGGTGAAATCTTGCAACTCAATTTTGAGGCAGATTTCGTCAACCGATTGAGCTGAAATTTTGCATACTTACTTAACTTTGATGACAATACAATAATATGGTACCATGGGGCTGATCTGATGATGGAGCTTGAAGGTGGCCATAGAAACCCTATAATAGAAAAAGCAATCCTACCGAGCTTGGCCTCTTTAGAATCGTCTCAATGAGCATTTGATGGATATTTAAAGAAAAGTACAGTCGGCTATAAAAGCTTGCCACTAAAATGTCATTTTTGACAGTAACTTATTTTGTCATAGAAGGCAAACGAGCAAACGGATCGCCTGATGGAAAGCGAATACCGTAGACACCTGCAACTAGTGATGGGCCGTTTCCGAGAATATTCCCCAGGCGAGAATATTCTCGGAAATATTCTCGGAAACATTCCCCATGAGGGGAATATAGGGGAATTTAGGATTTGTATATGAATAACATTTATTTTATGACTTTCTCTATATAAGGAAATGCTTATCTATTTAATAGGTTAACAATTCAATAGAAAAAAATATAAAAAGTCAGCTGTAAATGTAAATTTCCTATGTTCTCGAGAATATTCTCATTGTTCTCCGGGAATATTCTCAATGTTCCCGGGAATATTCTCATTGTTCCGAGGAATATTCCGCAAGTTTTTAAATTGCTCTCAGGAATAACATGGTAAAATAAATACCAGTGAGACAAGCAAGTTAATTTCTGATAGAGAAGGAATAGAGAAAACACGTGTGTTGTCAACGCAATTAGCAAAATAATTGTATTTTATTTAGTTTTTATCGTTTTTATGTATATATTTATTTCATTATTTCAATAGTATTTTAAATAGGTAGTGTATAGTAGTACCAAAGACAGGCATGCCATAATTCATTATTTAAATACACTGCCAGAAACATAAAATAAAAAAAAGTGAATATCAGCATTTAATCTTTTGCAATATTTGATAAAATTATTTTTGTTTATCAGTTGGATCCAAGCCAATGTTGATGCTCCAGGCAGGGTTCCATAGCCGCTATCACAAATATATTACAAGATCAAGAAGAGAAGTCTTGTTTTGGTGCGGGGGCTCATCCCCCCCGAGCCCTCCGCTTCGTAAATCAACTCGTGACTTGAAAGTTCAAAGTTGTGTTTATTATCTAAATACGGGGGCTCTGCCTCCGAGAGTGTCTCTTGTAGTCATCGTCTCATCACTTTGGATTTAAGCTATCATGTGTTCTTGGTAGTTGCTTTGATTTGAGTGCCGCCACCGCTTGTCCTAGCTCCACTTGTGACTTCAAAGTTATATCTTAGTCATCGTTTCCGAAGTTGACTTAAAATAATCAAAAGACTAACAATCTTGTTTCCCTTCTGTTCGGTTTCTCCCCTAGGCCCCTCCCCTATCTTATAGTCTTCGACTCCTCAGTAGATTTTACGGAATTAGAAGACATCTTCTCATTTTCATTTTCGGATTCAACCGTAACTTATTACTGGAAACGTTATTCGTCCCATCAATGAGGCGCATATTTGGCGCACTTTTAGTGGATTATTTCTGCCATGTCTCTGTAGCGGAAAATCATGCCGACTGTTTTTCGCGCGGCTTGACGTCTTTAAAGATTCCAGGCCAACTTCTGGTTTCAAAGATCTTCTTAAATGCAGCGAGATCCTACCGACTGGTCGGTAACCTCGTTTGATCCGTCAGTAGTTTCAAAACCAGCCAAGAGAAGACACATGCATTGATTTCAAATCCGTTAATTGACTTACCGCTCTTCCTTGTAATAGCTGAACAGATATCATCTTGGTCGAAGTTGTTGCGCTGTGTTGTACACGTCTTCGATTTGGAAAACTGCTTCCACAACTTCAATATGTGTCTGCTTCAGATTTAAATTTGGCGCAGTCTATGTCTACAACAGTGTCATTACAAAATGAGTTTGCGGGAAGATAACCTGTGTTCAAGAAATTTTCAGCTCTTAGAATTATTTCTGCAGCATGGTGTTATTGGAGTAGGAGGTAGCTAGGCGAGAAGCTTCTGAATTAACCTACCAACAAAAACACTAGATCATACTACCGTAAAATGGACACAAACACGAAACCAATCTGATTGCAGATTCATAAAATATGTCATGCTGGGCCAGATGAATCGTTTTGTGGCAGCGCGTCAGTGTTAATGATTTTTTTCTGCTAACTGCTAACAAAGTCATACAAGTTTCAAGTTTTACTTCTCTAAGTACCCTTTATGAGTTGGTTGACTATTATTACTCGTAAACTTGTAAAGCCTACCCTAGCAGCGTTTATATAGCCAATACCCAAGAACTCCCAAAATTTGCAATTTATAGTTTGATATTTCACAAACAGATCTATAAATCGGAAAATTGTTGCAACAAACCTGCAACATTTTGTAAGGCCTATCCAACGACATATCACACCATGGGGTAGACTAGAAAAAAAAGACATCCCCACTTTATTATAGGGGGAGGTAAAGTAAAAAAGTATTTTTCCAAGAATTTGTTCTACCAATTTGTCAAAATGACTTATATGTATAACCATGCCAAATTATAACTTTCTGGTACTAAAATTCTCTCTAGTACTAAGAAAAGTTCAATGTTCCCCATTTTGGAGAATATTCTCGGGAACAAAGGAAATTTCCGGAAATATTCCCCAGGAGAATATTCTCGGGAACGAGAATATTCTCGCGGCCCATCACTACCTGCAACACCAGAGGAGTCACAAGTGCGTTGACGATCGCACAGGTGGGAGTACGCTTCTTGAAGATTTGAAGGTTATCGGTCTGGAAATACCGCAAGCGACAATTCATTCCACAATGCAGTCGTGCGAGGCAGGAAATTTCTGGAAAAACGCACAGTTGTGGAGTGCCAACTATCTAAGTGGTGAGGATGACAGGATTGTCGCGTAGAACGATGGCGGAAAGATGCGGCAGGAATCAATCCGAACAATTCCTCGGAGCACTCCCCGTTATATAAGCGATAAAAGATGCAGAGAAAGGCTACATCTGTACGCAGCGCTAAGGAGATACTATATACTATAGGAGGATACTATTACATAATTCTAAAATTGTATTAAATAACAGTTTTCTAAGGGCGGTGTTGGAGAAATTAAACACGCTGTTAACTTTAGGATGTATATTGACACCAAAATATTAATTATTGCAACCAGTACAACACGCTATAGCCGTAGTTGAGACAAGAAGAAAAAAATGTTGCCAGTTTACAATATGGCCATATAAGAAAAAAAAATAAAAAAAAAACTTTCTGTTCATGAACATAGTTGGGGCGGCCAACATATACTATGACTATATGATATTAGTATTGAGTTATATTACGAGTATGTACATTTCTTTGTCCTTTCATCACGTCGAAACAGTCAAACGGATTTTAACCAAAAGCTGGTTATAGGATTAAAATACACACAGAACGGGCTTACTCACATCGTAGAAGTCGAATATCGCTCGATATGTTTCGCCAGGTAGACCGACGACCTGAAAAGAGTGGCGGGAAGCGGTTGGATGCGGAAAGCTGAGGACCGGGTATGGTGGTGCGAACACTGCGAACTGGGGAAGGCCTATGTCCAGCAGTGGACGATTCCGGGCTGATGATGATGATGATGTTTCGAATGATCAGTCGCGGCGGCCAATCTAAAATAAGACTTGGATTCTGTTGATGAATCGCGTACCGATTCGAGCTTGTATATGTCTTTGCTTGTCTTGAATACGCCACCGAATATATTCGCATGTCAGGACAGAGTTATCGCGACCCCTATTTCCGACTGTCATGAGCGACGATTTGGGCTCAGCGTGGGCGTCGGATGTCCCACTGTCATGCACATTTGGTTTTAATTAGTTAATCAAATCGTTGACACGTGTTCTTCTACGTGTACAGTAGAGTTATTTTTATGTGCAAAAGGGCCGCTAACAATTACAGATTCACGTATTTTTTATTACATTATAGCTCATAAATTCACTAACTCCACTGTACCTACAAGGGATTTAACCTGAGTCAATAAATACTAATATACTGAAACTCTCATTTAAGTGAATTATGTAAAAATCTTATGAGAATAAATGTCTTAATTGCTCGATGAACCTACTACAGTGAATGAGCTGTCAGAATATCATTCGCGTTTTATATCTGTCTCGATCGCTCTTACGCGAACCAGATAAAAGGACCTCTCAGTTTTCACAAAAACCCGAATCGCATTCTGTGAGCTCATGGACTGTGCTTAGCTATCGCCTCGGCTGGCATAAAAATGATCGGCATAACGTATTGTTTAGCATAAATTCGTTACCCATAATTCTGGAATTATTAAATTTACAAGTTCTGAGAGTAAAATTAGTTTAGACTGTTAGATTAAATAGGTTTGTTTTATATCAATCCTGAAAAAATTATCCGTTTCAGAAAAAATAAAAATAAAATACGACGTTGACTGTATGCAACCTAATATAGAACCGTAGATATACAAGATTAACGAGGTCTTGTACAAAGTGGGTAAATAATAGGGGATGCGACTGATATTGAATTATACAAAATAGTGTAGTTATATGAATACAATTATTTCAATATGTCATGAAACAAAGAAAAAAATAAAAACAAAAAGTTTTTTTTAAATATGTGACTTCAAATGAACGAAAATTAAATGATTTTTTTAACCTAAAATAAAATGTATGGCAACCATGAACTTAAACGCCGTTTTTCACAGTAAAAAGGTGGCAAATTACTTATTGTCTCCATACAAATATTGGTACCCGACCCACAGTAGATGACGTTATGGTATATTTAGGACTTTCTGACTTTTAGAGCAGTCTAAGTTTAGATAAATAAATAAATATTAAGGGACAATCATACACAAATCGACCTAGTCCCAAACTAAGCAAAGCTTGTACTATGGGTACTAGACGACGATATACATAATATATAGATAACATCCATGACCCAAGAAAAAATATTTGCACAAATATTTGCCCCGGCCGGGATACGAACCCGGGACCGCCGACTCAGTAGGCAGGTGTCTACCAACCGAGTCAAACGCGTCGTCAAACAAGATAATAGTCCCATTCCCATCCGATTAACATCCTCTAAAAAAAAGTCCGCTCGTCTCCCTAGGTACTCGTATTATAACAAGAAACTTCAAATTGAACCCCTGATCAAAGTTATGTAAATAGGAGATCGAACATCGTATGACATTAGTCAATGTGACCCGTCTGGCTATTTCGATACCGTTTAATAAGCATACACATAAATGTAGTAGTACGTATGTACGATATGCCGTTAAGTTAATGGAACAAGAATGAATAGAAAGTATTCTAATGACATGACATGACTGAAACTGATTCATCAGTAGGTCAAAACCTAAAGTCATGGGCAATTTCAGATCGGATTGACTATCCTTGGCACTAAGTAGAGATGTAGCCTCTCTGCATCTTTTATCGCTTTTATAAATGGGAGAGCTCCGAGGAATAAAATTGTTCGGATTGATTCCTGCCCAATCATTCCGCCATCGTTCTACGCGACAATCCTTTCATCCTCACCACTTACGTAGTTGGCAGTCCACAACTGTGCGTATTTATAGAAATTTCCTGCCTCGCACGCATTGTAGAATGAATTGTCGCTTGCCGTATTTCCGAACCAATACGACCTTCAAACCTTCAAGGAAAGAGCGTACACCCACCTGAAAGGCCGGCACTTGTTACTATTCTGGTGTTGCAGGTGTCTATGGACGACGGTAATCGCCTTCCATCAGGCGATCCGTTTGCTAGTTTGCCCCCTATGACATAAAAAAGTATTGATTTAAATTTAACTGCTTAAATATATCACGGTTTCCCGGGACTGTTTGCATTCGCATTGCAAATGGTATTCAGGAGGCAGATTGTAGAATTGCTCTCGCGTTAAACGCCATCTCTGTTTACACATCTTTGAATGTTTTGTTATTCTAATTCAAAATGCTCAATATGTATAAAATGGGTGCGCCAAAGTTCACATAATTTTTCAACCCCGATTATTGGAACTCCGAAAAGGTTTCTCATAAAAATTTTCATCATAATAGTCACTACTCATACTTATTCACTCTTACTACCGATCATAACTCCGAACCATTTAAAATCATAATGTAATTTGTCATAAATATCTCTAATACTACTTTCAATCCGGAGGTCGCGGGTTCGAGCCCGGCCCGTACCAATGAGTTTTTCGGAACTTATGTACGGAATGTCATTTGATATTTACCACTCGCTTTTCGGTGAAGGAAAACATCGTGAGGAAACCACCTAAGCCCAATAAGGCCTAGTTTCCCCTCTGGGTTGGAAGGTCAGATGGCAGTCGCTTGCGTAAAAAAAAACTAGTGCCTACGCCACATCTTGGGATTTAGGTAGCCGACCCCGATTGAGAATTCATTCTCAAAAATGGGACAAAGGCTAGGAGGATGATGATGATCTCTAATACTACTTTTTGTTTTCATACATTTATTCATCATGACTGTTTTTGATCCTATTTTTCACTGTCATAATTTTTTTAAGCAGACTGATTTCTACTCATAAACTTCACTATCATATATTTTATAAGTAGACTTATTTGTACTCATAAACTTCACTATCATATAGTTTGTACACTGACTTGTGTTGACTTATAAACTCCGACATCATTATTATTATTTTTATAAGTAATGTGACTAAATTTGACACTGTCAATGCGGATAAAATTACCTACCGCGACATCCCGATGACCCCGCCGTCCATAGGCGAAGTAAATGACCATCTGTTAAATGTTATTACAAAAAACGTACAAATAACATAAACAACGATAGATGTTTACAACAAAGTACATTTCATGTACAAATAAATTTTAAACGAATTTTACCCTTTTAAAAGCAAAAGGCGTATCAAAAGTAGTGGTTATTCTCGAGTTACACTTATACATTTCATTACTTCTTAATTCGCACACCCAGTACTGTTTACTGCTTCTCGTTTTATTCTTTTCGTATATGAAACCGTCCACATTTAATTTCAAACCCCCACGACTTGTTTTAAAAGTATTAACATATTTTTCCTCCATATTGATAAGATAACGTATTAAAACTCAGTTCAATTCTAACATCTCACTAACTAACGTTATTGCAACCTGGCACCCGTTTTGCCCAGCCACGTTTTGTACAGCCACGTTTTCCGAGTCCGTGTGTACTATAGAAAATTATGCAATGGTGTAAATTTTGCCAAGAGTCCGTAATGAAGAACTGCGCCAAAATGGAAAGTGGGTCCAAAACCGAAAACTGTAGGTTAGGTTAGGTTTGTATTGTGACCACTTATAGCGGAGCGAGCGAAGCGAGCGGAGCGTCAAAATGTTTGCATGCTTGCTTGTATGTATACTCGTAAATAATCTACTATTTAATAGTACTATTCCATCAAAATTCAATAAGCAAATACATAGCCAGGATGGATTAAAAAAGAAACTGTATTTAGTAAGTAAGAGTATGCTAATGCCGTTAGGAAGAACTGCGCCAAAATGGCACATGTGTCCGAAACCGAAAACTGTAGGTTAGGTTAGGTTTGTATTGTGACCACGTATTAGCGGAGCGTCAAAATGCTTGCATGCTTGCTTGTATGTATACTCGTAAATAATCTACTATTACATCAAAATTAAAAAGCAAATGCATAGCCAGGATGGATTAAAAAAGAAACAGTATGTATTTAGTAAGTAAGAGTATGCTAATACCGTTAGGAGGAACTGCGCCAATATGGAACATGTGTCCAAAACCGTAAACTGTAGGTTAGGTTAGGTTTGTATTGTGACCGCGTATAGCGGAGCGAGCGAAGCGAGCGGAGCGTCAAAATGCTTGCATGCTTGCTTGTATATTTAATCGTAAATAATCTACTATTACATCAAAATTCAATAAGCAAATGCTTAGTCAGGATTGATTCAAAAAGACACAGTATTTAGTAAGTAATCACATACTAATACATACCATTAGGAAGAACTGCGCCAAAATGGAACATGTGTCCAAAACCGAAAACCGTAGGTTAGGTTAGGTTTGTATTGTAACCACGTATAGCGGAGCGAGCGAAGCGAGTGGAGCGTCAAAATGCTTGCGTGCTTTTTGAGTCATAATGGACTCGGAAAATATGGCTGTACAAAGCGTGGCTTTACAAAACCCCTACTCTTGCAGCCGGCCGAGTTAAGACGTAGCGTCAGTGCAAAACGATAGATACCCTCAATGATGAATTATAGGAACAATACAAATGTAATCAAAATGTTTCGACATCAACAATTTTAATATGAGTAGACTCCAGAGTTCTGTTTAATGTTATGATTTACAATGTTTATGAATTTTTATGGTTATTATTGAAAGAAATATGAAAACAAGCATTATGAATAAAAACGTTATGAAGAAAAACTGTATCGATATTTAAATGTTATGATTGACAAGTTTATTGTAATTTATAGTTCTGAATAAAATAAATATGAAAATCAGAATTATGACTACACACATAATCTAAGTGACGACATTATGAATTACAATGTGTTGTGTGGTAAGGTTAGAATATTTTTAAATTATGAAAAGATCACAACAATTACCCTTATTATACTTACTGAAGATAAATTTTGCTCGGACAATCACAGACGGCGGAGTTGAACCTTTAGATCAAGGACCGTACTGCTGTGGAATGTTTGTCAGGGATAACATAATAGAAAGACATGCTGACCATTACATACATGTGTATTCAAGGCTCTTCAGACACGATAAATATTGCGAAGCACAGCTTAACCTACGCGCGAGACGATGCGACCGATGTGCACGTTAATAAGGCCTGTACGAAGATCATATGGTAGGCGCCTACCTTACCCTTCTGTGGTATCTAACGTTGACTCGCAGCGTGGACGGACGCGTCGTTGAAGAAACCGCCGGGCGGTTAAAAGTCGCCGGGCGAACCGCCGAGAAGACAGCGGTGGTGGTCGATGGCGGCCCCGTCTAGCAGGGGCTAGACGAGGTGGCTGGATGGCGCTGAGCACGGCCGTCAACCGTGCTACGCGTAGCGCGGCGAGACCGCGCTCAGGGTGGCTGGCTTCTCGGAGGAGAGGCCAGTGAAGCCCCTTGGCATCGGAGCCGGCGCGGACGCCGGCGCCACGAAAGCTGACCTCTTCGACTTTCGGCCTACGGGGGGAAGAAGCGCGTTCTACGCGCGGCAACAGCTCATGCTGTCGCTGAAGGCTCCGCCGGCTAACAGCCAGGCAGAGACAGAAGTGAAATTCGGTATCACGCGGTCACTGACGCAACACTGCACTGTATCGAAAATTCCCTTCGCACTCGCGACACTGGTTTAATACCGACGTAACATTGTAATGAATATTTTCCTCGACAAAACGTCTGCTTTCACGAATGCCGACGTCGTAAGGCGACGCGGCCTAACTCTGAGACGAGCGGTTCCAGACTAACTATCGATTTGGACAGATAAATCTCAGCTGGGCACACGCACCTCATTGCGCTAACGTGGCTTAGCTGTCAAAAATTGAAATGGACTGAAATATTCCAAACCAGTTGCATGAATACGGATAAAGTTGCATTTTATATTACTTATGCGTTTACAGCTCGAAGTAATCAAAACTAATGTTTTTTATTAATATTTGTCATTATACGTCTTGATACTAACCACCTTGCGCTGCGTTCGAAGAACGCCGCGGACACACTTAGGACCTGTCAAACTCACGTTGACAATGGCCTGTCACAAGTTTATTCGAATCAGTACCCCTCAATGATACAAATTAATTTCTCAGTTTTGGTTTAGTATCAGATTTCTAAAACGGCTAGACTTCATCTTATGAGTGTTAAATTAAAATGCGCCGTAGTTTGGCGGTTCAGAATCACCTTACTCGGCCTAGTTCTGTTCAGGATAAAGATCGCTAAGGCAGCCTGAAGTTTCGTATGACCAGTGTCAGTTTTTGTGCTATTTTGGAGTACACAGGGATTCTTGTGCCATGAATGCTATCAAAGTTTGCTGTCGAGAATGTAAGTAGTCCATTTCAATAGCCAGTTTCAAGGAGAACATGTTAGTTATTCAGAAAACAACAAGTCAAAATGACAGGTTAGTCGCGAGTTTATACCTATGTTATGTAGTACCACTACAAATGTTCTGAAAACTGTATTTTATGAACTCGGTTAGTAGTAGTACAAATTTATGACGGACAAAACTATGAAGTAAAAAATTCGGAAGAGTGATGATTCTGACTACAAATCGGTAGTAGAAGAAAAATTCGGAGGATCGATTTTATGTGAGCCAATATGGACCCGTATAAAATATTTAAAATATTTAAATAGAATGTTAAATTAAACAGTTTAGCCATTATAATAATATTAGATTTATAATAATTTTTATTTTAGGATATTTTTTCAATGTACATATATTGTTAAAATCATGATGTGCATGCTTATTTTGGATGACATTTATCTGCAATGCCTGTCCTTTGTATCTTTATTTTTTTAAATGAATGTAATCTGTTTAGTGTGCCAATAAAGAAAAAAAATAAAAAAAAAATTCGCTGGTTCTTGTTGTCTGTGACGAAGTCATGTTTAGTGCAAGTAAAATCTTATGTTTAAATAGAAACACGTGTTATTTAAAACTATTGAAAAACGAACACCCAAGTTTAAAAAGAAAACATTTTATAGAAAAATAAATAGCATTATTTTAGTTCGGAAAAATAGGGGTACTTAATAGTACTTTTTTTTCTCTCCGCGTGGACTCCCAGTAAGGCGTACTCGGGTAAATCCGAATATCGGGTTATTCCGAAAATTACTGATATTTAATAAACGGGGTAACATTTTTTGCGCTAGCAACACTTCTTACTCTAGAAGTGTACAGTATCTACCTATACATAATATGTTTGTTCACTATAAAATGTCAGGGGATTTGGCTCCCGTCATCGATAAAGGTTCCGTATCGGCTTCACACAGGGTTTATAGCTCGTAAAGGTGCACCAAGCGCCATTAGCCTTAATCAGCTGATGTGTGTAACCGATTTTACAAGCATTCATTTAGAGCCTGGGAGGAAATGGGTCGTTTGAAACAGCTATGAAAAAAAATGCTACTAATGTAAATTGTACATAATATAGTAATGCGTATAGATAACGTGAGGCGTCAGGGGGGGTCTTAGCCGCCGGTTTCCAAGTTATAAAATTTTACAAGCATTTAGAAAATATATTGAGTATTGACCGCTCCGCAATCACTGATAGAGGCAAACCTAGTTAGTCATCGCTATTATACAGTTTAGCCACGCCCCTCGACCAATTAGATCACAGTAAATACATTTTTAATTTGAAGTTGATGAGGTTTTAAATTGTTGTCACTGCCATTGATGAGTCACTACTTGACGCAAATGGACTGAAAGATAAAATATTCCATCAAACTTGATAACCAATTAGGATGAGACAAGGCCAAAGCCAAAATCTAACATTACAATAATTGCTATGCGAATAGAATAGAAAGTAATTCGTTTTATTTATGAATTAGAAGGAGGTGCCCGCAACTTCATCCGCATTTTTTAGGGTACCTCCCGTACACCTAGTGGGGGTGAATTTTTTTTTTCGTTTTAACCCTAGTGGGTCTCCCAACATTACTTTTTGATAAAGTCAGTAGTTTTGTAAATTTCGCTCCGAAAATAAAGAAAATAGTGTCCCCCCCCCTCTAACTATTCAACCACGGGTCAAAAAAATGGAAAAATTCATGAAAATGAGGCCTTATAAGTACTTTCAATGAAAACTATATTGATCAAAATCGGTTCATCCGTTTTTGAGTTATCGCAAAATGTCATAATTTTCTTTAAAAGGACGTAAGTTGACGTCCAGAATATTTACAGTTACTTTGGCGTTTACGACCTTTTTATAGAACTTGATACCTTTCTCGTGAAACCGCTGTTTAAGCCCGTCTCTTGTGAAGGATGAGCAACTACGGAACCCTACACTGAGCGTGGCCCGACATGCTCTTGGCCGGTTTTTTTACCATTGTGGGATAAAATGTGTCCTATTACCGTCTTTAAATGTTGAGCTATCCCTGTACTAAAATTGTTTAAAATCCGTCCAGTTTTTTCGGCGTGATGGGAGGACAAAGAAAATTTAACGGACATATGGCGCTTTTTCCCGAAATAATGGCAATGGAAAATCGATTTTCAATACAATTTTCGAATTGTATAACAGTATAAATGTGGTAGGTTGTATATATAGCTCAGACAGTCGCCAAAGTTAAGTGGCAGTGGGCGGGGCACAATGGTAGTAGAACCGATGACCGCTGGGGCAGAACTACGGATCGGAACACGCAGCTTGAGAAGGCCCCTAAAAAGGTGCACCGATGACTTTATTAGGATCGCGGGCAGAAATTGGATGAGGGCAGCGCAAGACCGATTGTTGTGGAGAACTTTGGGGGAATTTTCCATCAAAACCATCAACAGGATGAAATACCCAAAACAGGCATGAAAGTGTGCGAGTACTTGTGTGCGGATACACATTTTGTACGTAAATACGGTAGCTTCGTTTTCTGTCATAAATTATTTGTGAGGTCACACATGATCTTGTTTCCGAGGCTTTCAACTAAGGCCGTGGTTTGACGATAAATGCTCCAATCTCCCGTGTCAACACATGTTGGAAAACAGGAAAACAGGAGCAGATTATGTCTCGTGGAAACTGCTAGGCTGGTGATTAACTGCCGGCATTTAATTGAATGGGTAATCTATTTCAACTCTGAAACATTCCCATCTGTAACGTTCTGTGAATTATCATTTGTCCGATTTTTTTTTCTGAAACGAATTATTTTCAGGATTTTATAAAGATCGTTTAAAAGAACCCATTGTTTTATAATTATTCTGAAAACTTTACAGTTTTCGAAAAATGGTTTTTGGATAAATGAAAATTTGGCGAGAAGTTATTGATGGCCAACAAAAATGAGTGTTTCAGATAGGTACCCAATTGAATGCCTATGCCTAGCATAAAATATTAGCACTTGGCTTGCAATTCTGAGTCCTGTCGACAAAACCCCGCTATGTGGAGCTTTTATTTCAGCTGCTAGAGACGCAAGGTTATTAATAAACCTAAGCAGACTTACATTCAACTAGACGGCCATAGGTCACACAGCGCTGTCGCTAAACGTTGTATTCAATAGTTTGGCTAGCCATCATAAGCCATTCAATTTAAAGCCGGCATTTCATTGACTTATCCTAGATTGCTTTGCACATTTTGTGCATATGATACCCGTGTTTTCTGACATACATTATTTATACAAAAAGTGTACAAATAGCGAACTGAATGCCATAAGGCATCTACCAGTCAACCATTGAGCTTACCAGAAACAGTTACAATAACAGTAGTGTAAGTAGTTAAACATTATCTGTGACCTCACATTTGGTTCTCCTTGTTTGCGATGCTTTCAACTATGCCCGTGGTTGGATGATAAGCGAACCAATTTCCCGTATCAACACACTAGAAAAAACACGCGCAAATGTGTTTCTCTCGTAAAAATTATAGCGCATGCAGCCGAAAAAATATTTAGAACTTATGAGGAATAAAATATTATCTTTTGTTGTGTTCGCTTGTAACGCCTTCTGTTGATAGATTCGAAAGTTTTTATTGCCTTAAAATATACACGTATTGAGCACTATCAGAACAAGTCAAAGTAACATGACGAAGTAACGTGAGTAGAAGTGTGTTAGGTCCTAAATCCCAATTTACAACTTGTAAAAGAACCTGTAGAAAAAAGAACCGATACATAAACTGTACTTTTATGTAAAACCATTTATATATGTAAAGTAAAATCTCTAATGGCTCTTAAGCTAAACCATAAGGAATAAAGCCATTCAATCACTGATAACACGCTCCTTAAACTCAGAAAAATAAGATCGTATGTCGTTCAAACTCCTTAGCCTCATAAGACGTTTGCACTCAATGGAAGAACGACGTATATCTAAAAATCCTACAGGCACATAAGGCTTTATTCCAATAATGCAGACAGGTTGAGATTACGTGATTAAGAGGCTAAGTTCCCGATTTCTTGTTCTCCTGATACTGTCATGTCTTATCCGTGCGAATTATGACATCATTAAGATGAAGGGCTTCAGGGACACTTAACACGCCGTTTCATTTGTTAAGTGGCCTTATTCCTTTAAAATGCTGATTGTTTTAGACATTTTTCTCTATGATCAAACATAATTTCTTAACCTATTATTGATGTTACTACCTAGAACAGAGCTATTGGGATTTATTGGTATATTTAATGGTATATTTGGAACCTATAGTTAGATTTTTTCATTGATAATTTTTGTTTCAAAAACTACTCGAAGTTCATTTTCGATTGCACGCAATGAAAGCATGAAATAGCTATGTTACTACCTAGGACTCGTGAAAAAATATTATTCACTTTAAAAAGTTGGTTGACATTATCAATATATTTGTCATAATAAAAAAAATATATATTAAAAGGAATAAGGCCTCTAAAGTACTAGGATTTTTTACGGCTTTGTCGGCATAGCGATATTCTAAAATTAGTCAAAAATTTTTCGCTGTCTTTGATCGAGAATTTCCCATTGAAGGTTTATGAGCACGCTATTCAAGAAACGGACGAAAAGATCTCAGAATTAAATTGAGCTACAGTTTGAGCGGGCGGACAAAAAATGTGGGCCATAGCGAGTCCCTTACGCGTGAGGCCAGAAAACAAAGTCCAATTTTATCATATGCTTTATTTTTAAATTACATTTTCAATACCAATTGCACGTAGTGTTAGATCTGTAGATTCTTTAGCTAGTAATTTTACTTTTTTTAATTGATTTTGTAAAAAAACTAGCCCATGAGTTGAAGTCACTACATAGTATAAAACAAAGTCGCTTTCTCTGTCGTTATGTCCCTTTGTATGCTTAAATCTTTAAAACTACGCAACGGATTTTGATACGGTTTTTTTAATAAATAGAATGATTCAAGAGGAAGGTTTGTGAATGTATAAGACATGCATAATTTATCAGCATTGCACCCGTGCGAAGCCGGGGCGGGTCGCTAGTGTATTATAAAGTTAATGTATCATAAAGTCCGCCTTTTGCACGATAAGTTTTCTTTTGTGTAATCAAGATAAAATAAAATAAATATAACCCGTATTTAGATAGGGCCAGAAAATACTAATAAAACGTGCTAAAACTAAATTATACTGGCTACAAAGGTGCTTTTGCCCGAAGAAAAGAGGTCGAGCACCTTGACGCGCTGACGCGTCGGCTATTAGCTCGATTCACGGCGCGCAGTGAACCCGTGTTGGTACGACATCAAAATCCACGACACGAGAACGTTACGTGAATGACCCGTAATCTCCTTTAATCTTCTAATTCTCAGAACGGTTTATCTTTGTTCAGTGCCTTAAATAAACTTAAATGAGTCAGAATTACATTTCGATGAATCTGGTGATTTCTTCGTTTAGTGTTATTGCCGAAATAAAATTAACGTCACCGTTTGTAGGTAAAACCCCTTTATTCACTGGATTATAGTAGTGTCTCTGTGAGCTGTGTAGACCTCGCGAGTTTATTTGGAAATTGCCGAATTTTATAATTATTTACGTCTCCATCTCCAACTCCTACATATCTCGGCCATTTGAAAAAAAAACAATCCACAAAAAAAAACTATACTTTATCGGACTTACTCCTAAAATTTCATGAGAATCGGTTGAGAAATGTGCCCTCTGAGCGAGAACAGCCTGAAAGCGCCTGGAGATCCAAACATCCTAACATATGAAAGAATCTATGGGCTACGCTGAAACGACGTTTCGCCCGCTCGGGGCTCGGGCTTACCGACACTACCCTTGAAACACGATTTGAATACTTTACACGCATTCCTGTCACGTAGATAAGCAAACCCACTGAAAGGGCTAGTCTTATATTTGAAAATAACCCCTTCCTTAAGCACGTAACGTGGCCATTCCTGGGTCCCGTGACGTCATCTCTCGGTTATGGTGAGTCATGGAGGGAAATGAGGAAACGGCCTTAAGGGGCCGTTCGAGCCCCATTTATCAAAAAGGTTATATGGAATGCAAATGAGGATAAAACTTAGATGGATAGAATAAAAACAAGTGAGTCGATATTGTATTTCTAAAATTATTTTATTACTAGTTATTTATAACAAAAATAAAATAATTTTAGAAATGTAATTTCTCACTAATTTGTTGTGTAGCGACTGTTGTAATAAGTATTTATTTAGATACTTTCACTCAAAATTTGATATAGCCGCTCTAAACAGCCTATATACTCGTACATTAACACACTCCAGGATGCCTGGTTCTGACTCGTAGCCAATCTAAGAGGGTCACATGCATCGGTCGCTTGGCTCTCCTGATGATGAATCGCGCACCGGTTCGAACCATGTCGAGCGATATTTGACTTCAACGACGTGAGTAAACCCATTTCGAATTCTTTCTAATAAACCTTAAGGCTGCCTGTCCACAGAAGCAAAGCGGAGAAAATGTAACAATCAGGCTGCGTATTTGTCCCTAAAGAAGTACATTTGAATCAGAGGACTGTGATTGGTCGTTAGTCAGTTTCATGGGAATATTTATTTATATTTATATTTATTTATAATATAATAACCAATTTTATCATAAGTATGCCATGATATAATCTAGACGTTAATTTGTGATGGATCCATTCAATCAGCCATCGGCTCTCGGTGGCCATCGGGCGCATCGTCAATATCTAGATATCACATAAATAGCTATAGCTTATCTTGCCGCAATTATCAGTATGAATGCGCCAATCCCGTGGAGTACGATTGGTGATATTATATACCGATTGCGAACCAGTATGTATAACTGTGAATATGTCTTTAGGTTCGTGCGTAATTTTGACTCGAGATCATTTATTCCCGTGTAAACGTCTGCAATGCAAAATAAGAGTAACTTATACCTTTAATGCAATGCAAAATAAGAGTAACTGATTCCAATGGTGCAATAAAAACCATAGGGAATAACTCGTGTTAGTCCGTTCTTCACTGGATGCACTGATATATTAAATACCACCATAAATATTTCATGAAAAAATTCGCGGCCAAGATTCACATGCTCATAAGGCTTTCACTGTAAAAAAGTTATCAGATCCCAAGAAAAGCGAAGCCCCTAAGCTCTGACCAATAAAACCTAAAATATAAAAGCTAGATCAACTAAATTCCCTAACTGCGTCTTAACCTGTGACTTTGGGCGCTCTGGTGTTAACTGGGACGAAGCTATGAGGGTTGGAAAATGAGACGAAACGGTTCGAGAAAAGGTAAGTAGAGCCCGCTTCCTTTTTGTTCGTCTTGGTATCTATCTAGATATCAGGACTCTGCTATATTCAGAAATGTATTAATAAATGGTTTGAAGCGAAAATTTAAAAACTTAATGCTTTGACTCGGATTCGAACCTTCGTCTCCCACGGCTCTCCAGACCGACACAGGCACCTTGACCCTAGGCTCGAACTTTTCGGCCCGATATCACCATACAAAATTGGTTTCTTTTCTCGAATCTGATTGGGATTTTTGAAGGCACCGATCAACGTGGTCTTATTCTCTGAGCTGATGGTCTATAGAGTAAAGAAGGATTACCACAAGAATACCGCCATTAATACAT
Source organism: Apotomis capreana (assembly GCA_947623375.1). Taxonomy (NCBI): domain Eukaryota; kingdom Metazoa; phylum Arthropoda; class Insecta; order Lepidoptera; family Tortricidae; genus Apotomis; species Apotomis capreana. The sequence continues at coordinate 17,719,814 of OX392519.1, forward strand.
GTGAAGACAGTGAGGGAATTACTAATTTATGGCAAATGTTCTGTTTAATATTATAACTACACTAGTCGACAGCATGTCTGTCTCCTCAATTTTTTCATGTTAGGAGCGTATCAAGTACTGCTCTATCATTTGTTCACTGAATTTCAACCATCGAGTATATTAAATTAAAGAAAAAATGTCAAGCCCTTCTAACCCGTTAAGAACTTGCACAGTCTGCGACCAATTACTAAACTCCATTACACTACCATCTTTTCTTACAAGAGTCTTGCTCCTGACAGGCTTAATTAGGACCTATTCCAAGCTATTATACCAGCCTGCTAACGGCCTTAATAGCTGCACTTACGAAGAGGCCTTTAACACTGCACCATGAGCATAGAACGCTGCATCGCTGAAAATATGGAATTAGCTTTGTCGCCAAGTGTCGGCTAATTTAGGCTACTGTTACGTTATCGAGATGTGGATCGTTATGACAATGACAATGACGACGATGACAATAGTTCCGGCGGTAAAAGAAATTACGCGCGCGGAGCAAGTCAACTACAACAAATATCCAAATCTTAATGTAATATTAATTTCGAATTTATGTTGTTGCTTGTTTATTTATTTATTTATTTATTTATTTAATCTTTATTGCACAAAAGAAAACTTATCGTACAAAAGGCGGACTTAATGCCATGAGGCATTCTCTACCAGTCAACCTTAGGGCAAAGCGGAAAAATTGTAGGCGGTGCAACTAACTTACACATAAGTAACAAAACATAATTATAATAGTTATACATAATTTTGCTATACATGTAAATATATACATACATCTAATATAATATAAACATACACACTTGTTTATGATTGGTGTATTATTTATTGCTTTGTTTATTGTAATTTTAGTATTTTTGTTATTGCTTTGTCTTGTGTTCCGTATAAATGAAAAAAAAAAACGTGTCATGACTGTAAATTTGCTCGTTTATCTTGAATAAATAAATAAAGGATATTTCTTGGTCATTCTGACGCTCCAAGCTGTCATTTTCAATATTATCAGTACATAAGGCTATCTATGGAGGAAATTCGCTCAAATTTCCTAACAAAAGAATTGCAACAGGAAAGGTTTTCTTATCTATAGCAGCTGAACAAGCACAAGACGCCCGAGGCAATTCATCTTTTAACCCTCTCGTATCTTAATGGCGGAGCTAAATCAAAAGAATGTAACTAATTCTTGGGCGTCAATTGAGAATGTTCTTTCTTATAAGCCCGTAATCTCTTCAGTTTTCGGAATTATGTGACAGTTGTTCAAAATGATTTGTAAAGAGTCATATTAACCCATTAAAGTGTTTGGAAAGTCGCTAGTGAGCTTCGAATCCCGCTTCAGGCATATTTTTTTAATTTCAGCTTAACCCTTTACCGCATACGAAGCCATATATGACAGATAATAATTTCGACCTTATTTACACGGGTTAAAGTTTAAATTCGAAAAAATATTTTTTTCATATATGCGGCAACGGGATAATGGGAACGGCTGATCATAAATCTAAATAGTTAACATTATTTATTTTTTCAATAATCACGTATAATACATTATATATGTATACAATTTATGTAACACAAACTTCAATAAATAAGTGATACAGATAAAATATCTAAAAATGATTATAATGATTTTAATTTGCAATAGCTAGTATATTTCTACTGTATAGTAAAATATCAAGTGTACAATATGTACTTCAGTTACGTTAACTATTTTAATTTATATGACTGTTATCTTTAATGACATACTTACTATCTCCTTTTACAATCCAAAGTGTTTTAAAAATCCAGATCCTACCTGAAAACAAAAAACAACAGTTAATTTTTGTGATCCTTTAAACGTCTAAACTTGTACAGTTGTACTACCTACCTATACCTACTTTTCTCTATGATCAAACATGTTTCTTAACATATTACTACTCAGATTATGAATAAATTAAAAAAATAAAATTTAAAATCGTAAAAGGAATAAAGCCTCTTAATAGTAACCGTAACATAATCACATTAATAGCACACCAAATAGGCTGAGTGCCGGTTGCCGACTTCACTATGCCGCAACATAATGATCCGGTTAATATATTAATAACCGATAACGTGAGGGAGGCTACAATATTAGTTACTCTCGGGGAAAGATACTCGTAGTTCTAGACAGTTTAAAGCTAATTAACCTAGCGAGCTACGCTGGATCCCCCGAGACAGTACCGACAGACAGCGAGCGAAGTGTTTCCTTTACAGTTTGGCCCAAAATTCATTCTTAAATATATGTTCGGCAGCTCTCGCTTAAATGTCGCATTTTCAAACGATTCTTGTGGAGTTTTGAGAGCAGATTTTTTGTCCGATATTTTTTTTTGTCTAGTCAGTTTTTCAATTTGTTTAATGGCGTAGATGTGGCGGTTTAAAATGTAAAAAGTCATAAATTTGAGCCAGATTAAAAAATTATCGTGAAGTCCATAGTTCACAAGTGGACATCTGGTATTTGAATATACGAAACAGCTTTTAGCTCTCGCTTGGGAATATACCAGGTAAGTCTGAGGATTGTAGAGCTCGTAAGCGAGAACAGTCGAAAATCGGCCATCCGTCATTTAAACATTCAGAATTACGAAAGATTTTTTGGTTTCAAATGAAGACGCCTCTCGCTCTCTTCGCTCTCTCGTGTTTGTGTGTGAGTTACATTTTCACGCCGAAACGGCTCTGGATGGATTTGCATGAAGTTTGGAATAGAGATAGTTTATACCCTAACTTAACACACAGGCTATTTTTAAACCCGTTAAAAAAGACGATTCTCGTATAGTCTATAGGTACACACGCACACTTTTTTCCTTGATTGATGAATTTACAGATTCTAAGTAAGATAGCCTAGTTATATACGCATAGTAATAGACTAAAAACTTTTATAATATAAGCAAAAAAAGTTGTACCTACTCTGAAATAATAAAATACGTAGCAGCAGCATTATATCTGTTTACAACAGAACCCTAAAAATAAACTTAAGATGTTCTGTTTCAAGTCTATTCCAGAAACTTGCTACAAACTTGGAAACAACAATCGCAGTCCGACCGCACGGACTTTAGGCTTTGGGAGTTTCTCCCAGTCCAAATGGACTTTGTAACGATCTATAATCGCCTTAGCTTCGAGACGATTTGTAGGTATTTAATGAAGGGTGGAGTTTTATTTATTTATTTAATCTTTATTGCATTTTACAAAGAAGGAATGGTGCTGGTGGACTTAATGCCATGAGGCACTCTCTACCACTCAACCATGAGACCAAACAGAGACATAGTTGGTGCGGGATCGTTGTACAGTCGAGTTCATTTTATGGGTAAAAAAATTGAACAAGAACATGTTAATTCTCCTCCTCTGATAAAGGCATAGAAGCGTGTCCAGATATTTTTGATCACATTCATTAACTCTACCGCCATTGCTCAGTTACCATGCTCTGTTCATAAGAATATATAAATTTCTGACATAAAATTAATTTTTGTGTCAGTTTTTATAGCTGACTGTACTTTGAACGTCCAATTGCTCGCTAAGACTATTCTAAAGACCCCAAACTTGGTAGGGTTGCTTTATCTATTACAGAGTTTCTAGGGCCACCTTGCGGCTCCATCATCAGAATTCAGACCATTATTATTGTATTGTCATCAAAGCTAAGTAATGCAAAATTTCAGCTCAATCGGTTGAAGATATTTGCTTCAAAATTGAGTAGCAAGATTCATACATACATTGCAAGTTGAATAAAGGCTTGTAATAATAATAAGTGGGCTTTATTCATATATTTGAAGTCTTTGTATTCCAATGGCAGTGGTCGGGTCACCTTACTACATAACTAACAATGTATGTTAGTCATACAAGAACAACCAACTAGAAGTTCCAAGACGCTCGACAAAGTTGGGCTCATTAGTGCCGTGACGTCACGACTGGCAATTAAGTGCCCGACATCGACGCTGAGGCTGTGTGATATAATAGTACATTACATACCTAGAGCGGTAACTTTCTGAACGTTCCAGATTGCAGGCGTTTGTGGCCCGAACTGAAGGTGGGGGTCATAAATATGCCATCTGGGGCGTTACGAATTCCACTTCCACTTGAGGCCATAAAAATATCTTGAAATGCTACTAACAGAGAAGAACTCTTATTATCATTGATGAAAATTATTGGTGCGCACTCAGTGAATGACGTTGGGGTTCCAAAAAGTTTCACACTTATTTTTTGGCCATCCTGTATTTGCGAAGTGGTTTCATAATCACATCATTTGAAGTCTCTGTATTGTAATGGCAGCGGGTTCAGTACATAACTAACAATGTTAGTTACACATGAACAACCACTATAAAGCTCCAAGACGCTCAACAAAGTTGGGCTCATTAGTGCCGTGACGTCACGACTGGCAATTAGGTGCCCTCCATCGGCATTGAGAATGTTTGGAGGGTCACAGATAGATTTCTAAGGTAATTATTGTGATATGTATTGACAAAAGCAGCATATTCTGGCTCAAAAGACGGAGCAACGATCAGAATATGGTCATTGCAAGCCGATAAATTCAGAAAGATTTAGATCATTAATTGTGGAAATCTCTTTGGAGGCCATGGTCCATTTGGCCGTTTATGGAATAATTCATAAGGGCTATAAATAGTGCAGTCCATTTTTAATTTATATAGACATTGTTCTATTTAATGTAACTTTTACATCAAAAACATTGCAGGTAAGTTACTTACGAATATAAGTCCATGGTATAAGAAAATAAGGTTCGAATGACAAGCGAGACTTCAAACGTCATCACGCTATGATTGGTCAATTGGTTCTGTCAATCCATTTCTGTGTTGCTATTCTGTGTTGTATCATAATACTCCCCGATTCCCTTGTTACCTGTATGAATCTCATAAAATCGTGGGTGTTTTAAAACAATTATTACGACTAAATAAAACTTAGACAAAGAACATGATGATCGTAAAGCATAATTTTTTGTACGACTGGCGGCAATTTATTTTTCCTTACAATAGGCTAGTTGACTCATGTCAAATTGTATTACACTTATGTTTATTCCGTATAGTGTTCCGTCAAAGGAAACCTAAATATATATTTTTAATTCATAAAAGTGAAAGACTGAAAAAATTTAATTTGAAAATATGGTTTTTAATCTGTATTTTGAAATGCTTAAAACGCTGTCCGCCATTTTCGCTTATGATAGTGACGTCATCGGTCATGTAAACAAAACTGAAAGTCTACTTTGACGACTTCGAATAGTGCCGTCCCACTCGATCTCCTGTCAAAGTATATTCGAGTGAGCGGAGTGGCACTATAGGACGGTCGAATTTCGTATATTTACAGGTAATTCTACGTCACGCCACAGATTAGCAAAAGGCAAAAATGGCGGACGGCGTTTTTGACTGTTCATGAAATTTCTAATTTTCAATTGATAAAATTTAGCGTTCTAGCTTTCACCAAAATACAAGATTTTTTTTTAGAGCTAGTAAGATCATTAATAACCATTTGAAATATATTTCAAAACTCGGTCTACTAGCCTATTATTCTGCTACCATAAAGCGGCAACTAATCAGTGACGTAGCAAGCCTCACTAGCCGGAGTGCCATACCTTGTTCTCTTATACCATGCATGAGCCCACTAGACATTTGAAGAAGTTGGGTCATTGTTGCCGTGACGGCATGGCTGGCAATTAGCTGCCGCTCTGTCGGCGCTAAAAATATTTGACCCTCTTGGGCCAAGGTCTCCTGATATTATCGTTGCTTGAGTAGTCGAAGATATTTAACCATTTTTAAGGTTCCGTACCGAAAGGGTAAAAACGGGAGCCTGTTACTAAGACTCCGCTGCTCGTTCGTCTGTCTATTCGTCTGTCACCAGACCGTATCTCATGTGCAGTACAGTAGACATCTTCACATATGACGTATTTTTGTTGCCGCTATAACAACTAAAAAACAGAATAACATAAATATTTATGGGGGCCCCGATAAAACGAACGTGATCGGTTGTTGGTTGTTAAGCCTTAAACTTTGCACCTCATTTGTATCCGGCTCCATACCTACCAGGTGCAAACTTATCCCGGCCCGTTAAGATGGGATAAGTATTAGTACGCAACACTCGGTGAGCGAGGCAGACTCGCACTTGTCCGGTTTTCAAAACACTAGAGACTAGGCTAGACACTTTGAAAATTAAGTATGGATTCTTTATTTATTTTTTTATTTAACATTAAATGTATGTCGTATCAACTATTGCTCAATGGTCAAGCTATACGAGTAGTCGAAATGAATTTTATTACTTTACTTAATGTGGCTAGATTGTATATAAGTTTTATCCTTACCCACGTACCTCTTACCTACATGGTTCGAAGAGCAGACAATTGACAACATTTCATATTTATAACAGGTGGAAATTAATATAGATATCGACAGGGCTTTATGTCGTGTACCTTAAAAAAAATCTTGGAATTTATTCTTCTGTATTTAAGGAAATATAAGAAAATACATCAAATAACTGCAATCTAAGACAATACGGGCTGAATAGGGTTGTTGTCTAAACCAAAGAGCGAAAACATAGATTTTTTTTTTATTTTACGTTGACAGATGACAGATGCATACCGAGTTTTATTAAGTTTTTTTTAATAAGAAAACCGACTAAAGGAACCGTTCCATTAAGTTCTGGTTTTGGTGTTGCCACATTTTAAAATGAGTATGTTTTTATAAATTAATAATAAAATAAATAATCATCTCAGAAAATAAATAAAAACAGAGATTACTTCATCTTTTTAAGCAGAATTCAGAAAAGTAATAAAATGATAGTCTTAAAAATATGAAATGTTGTCAATTAAAGGGAATAACATTTGGGACTGACGTCATATATTTATACATCATAACTTTTTCCAAATCCCAACCCAACAATTAGAAACTCACATAATTAGATACTTTATTCCGCAATAAAACGAAATAAGCCCAGAATTACGAGGAGTTTGAAGGCCAGTCGTTTTTTAATAAGCAAACTTCGGGACCTCCGACAATTATGCCGGGCCTATCTTTATAATTGCATTATGGACGGAAATTATTTTCTTCTGTTGAATAAAATAAGCGAACCGTTGGGACAGATTTTTTGTCGTTTTATTCCGGTTGGATATAATAGAATTATCAGAGGGCCGAAACAAGACTGAATAATAGTAGATGATAAATAAATAGATAGACTGTAATAAGGTAGATGTATTTAGTAATGTTCTGTTTTAAACTATTCAATTATTGACATCATAGTGGACAAAACTAATGTACATTATCTTCCATCTAATGCAAATACTTATGAAAGCAATAAATAGACTGATAACTGATAAGGTTTTCAATTCACCCATGCTATGCGAGGGTATAGTAAAAAAAAAACTAATATAAGTACTGTCCGAAAAGAGCATATTTTGTAAACATGACATGCCCCACAATTCCATTTTCTTACTCGGGTAGAAAAGCTCACGTTAGGACAAAGGGAGGAAATTAACAAAAAAAAACAGATAAATATCTTCTTATGTCATACTTCTTTTCCGCGTCACAAGATTGTACAGTTGCCGAGAAACTTCTTGACCCAAAATGGCGGATCTGCGCATGCATATTTGTACGTAAATCAGCTACTGCGCAGTCAAGGTTAGGCTCAAGAAGTTTCTCGGCAACTGTATTTTTAGACCCGGAACCGGGATATCCGACGAACAACCAAGGAGGCCGACATAATACTAAAAATGAGCAAATTGAAGTGGTAGTGGGTGGGGCATTTGTCGGAGAACCGATGGCCGATGGGGCAGATGAGTTCTGCACCCCTAGCACAACTGTCGCAAACGGCCATTTCTAGCGCGAGATAATTGCCTGTCTCTTACTGTGCAGTAATGTAAGAGGGTGACGGGTAGCGCTATGTCGCGCGACAAGAGTCGCAAAGCATAGTTGTGCTAGACGGGCTGAAGTGGAGACCGCGAACATCTCGCGGGGGACGGCCCCCCGCCAGGTGACCAGAAATGAGTCTCGGGAAGAGCATGGATGCGGAAAGCGGAGAAGCGGGTATGGTGGTGCATTAAGTAAGGCCTATGTCCAGCAGTGGTCGACTTTGGGTTTGGCGATAATGAAGATTGACATTTTAATATCGTAGTTCATTAGAATATGATACTTTGACACAGAAGCCGTGACGAGCACGCCTAATAAGCAATGGAATGTGTACTAGAAAATGGAATGTAGAAGAGATCCCTAATAGGGATAAATTCGCCTTTGTACATGTTTTATTTGCTATATGAATGTTTTTATAACCAGTTGTTTTAGTATGTACTGGGAATGCGCACGCACATTTGAAAAGAGTCCGCCTCACAACAATGTCATGGCATCTTGTTGAAGTCTGTTATAAATAGTTTCATCAGCCGCCCTCTAAATACTGTGAGACACATATCAGTCACATTGAACCGCCTACTTAATACCATACCTAAAGCGGTAAGTTAGCGGCGAGCAGGCAACGCTGCAAATCTTTAGCGTTATTTATATAATTAAACTTTATAATATTGCACAAAAAAGTTTATACAAAGTGGTGGACTTAATGCCAAACGGCATTCTCTATCTACTCTTAACTAGGGAATGCAGCCGGTAATATTGTCTATTGAAATTACCGGTAATCCGGTAATTTTCATACAAAAAATTACCGGTTTGCATTCCCTACTCTTAACCCAGGGGGCTGGACATAGATTATTGAGATACTAGAATTGGCGCAGAGCAGAAATTAAGTGTAGGTATTCTGATCTATATCTCTGTATCTGAGATACTAAATAAACTTAGTATTTAATACATGATTAATGCATAATTATAGAAATATACATGTACTTATACGTTACTTATATAAACTATACGTAAACCTCAAATGTATACGTGTTATTTATTCTACATTATTAAGTAGTAAGTGTAAACCCTTGAAAAAACGTGTGAATTTGACATTCCTTAGAGACGTATACTTTTACTTTTAAAGCCGCACTACCAGTTAGTCGGAGTTTGTGTGAGACTTGTGAGAGTGCAAACCACTAACTGGAATATTTCCGCGCCACTCAACAGGAGTGATTTAACTGATCACCTGTGTTTACCTGTGGTTCCGCTTCTAGAAGCGATTCTGCATGTCTACAGAAAACGTCCAAATTTTTCAAATTCTTAATCAAAAACTTTTTAGATCTGTTGATATTCAGCATTATTTTCATTTAAAATTATTGTATCAATTCTAAGAAATTTAGAATATACAAAATAACTTAGTTGACAAAAAGCAATACTTTACATAAACGAAGCTATCCGTCAGAGACCAAACTAGGCTGAGCGTGTATCTTGGCCGTCTGCAAGAAAAAACTATTAACAACGCGACATACCTAACGTGCTTACTGCTAACATACCACCTTAATCTTCCGCGGTCAGTTTTGTTATTTGGCACCTCCAAACCATTATTTAACTGCTTTTCTCACATTGCAACGAAGAACCAGCAAATCTCAAAACATCTCATATCACTGAAAAAATCTACCAAATTAAGTCTTTCTTAACACCAAACAACATGTCTCCGAGAGTCACCTACGTGAGAAAGGGCGTAAGTTGCTTAGGTATTTTTGGAGTTAAGTTGTTCTATTTATGCGAAACATGAGAAGCTTCCTAGTAACGAAAAGTCATAAGTTAGTTGGGTAATTTAGGAGTTAGGTCGTTCTATTTACAGACAGGGGTGTCCGTTGGCGGAGTGCCGGCGCATTTCTTGGCACGGCGAGACCAAGATCGATTGAAGCGGTTATATGAAAGTACGTACGTAAATGAAAGAGGAGATGTTAATGGGAATGAGATTACAATTTGGTTTTGCTCTCAGGTGGACTCGAGTAACTCCTACGACAGTATGTCACCAGTGTTTCTCACACTAAATTCAAACGGGTTTATCGAAATTTATAGAAATGGCTGAATATGTTTTTTTATTGTATCAAACGGTTTACATTCACGTGAAATGGTCAGAAAGGGCCCGACATTTTTCGATCTCGAAAAAGCTCTTCATCAGTGACGAAGCTACCGCGCCGCTGTACGGGTAGCTGTCCCTGATGAAGAGCTGCATACGAGTTCGAAACACGCCGGGCCGTTATGTTCCGTTCCATCCCTTTCTTTTGATGTTTTTGATTGGACATCTAAGAGTATACTTACCATCTTTAGCAATTATTTTTGGTATAACAGTTGTAGATGTTCAATAAATAAAAATAAATAAATAAGCCATTTATTCTATTATTTTTACACATAAACACAATTATAAACAAAATAATAATAATATAAAAACAAAAGATAGTAATGTCGGTAAATTTAGCTAAGCCGCTGGGGCCATCGAGTTCGTGAGTGGCGACGACGCACCGGACGACGCAGCGTGGGTAGGAACCCCACAAGGTGGACTGATGACCTGGCGAAGGTGACTGGAGTCCGCTGGATGCGGGCGGCTCAGGACCAGTCATGGTGGCGTTTTCTGGGGAGGCCTATGTCCAGCAGTGGACATCTATTGGCTGATGATGATGATGATGATGATGATGATGATGATGACTGTAAGAAGGAAGATCTCAGGAAGATGGGGAAGCTGGAAAAAGGTCTGTGCTGGAGGAAGATTGTGCAGGAGGCCAAGACCCACAAAAGGTTGTAGCAGAAGTTAGTAAGATTTTTACCTAAATAGCACTTTTTACATATAGGAAGGGTTAGGATAAGTGGCAACTAGACGCTCGAGATATGAGAGAAATAACTTCCGCGATGTATTGCAAAGGGGTTGAGGGTTGGGGGGTAACGTCATTCTTAGCGCCGACTGTCAATGATAACGGGGTACATGATAAATCGTGTGCTGGTGGCCCGCCATGGCAGGTGCGACGTGTTCATTTTGGCCAATCGCGTCTATCATTTGTCATTATAAAATATTGGTTGGGAGCTTGTGTGATTTGTGGGGTGTGGAGATTTTCATTAGGCAGAACTTGATGTAGATGGCATGAAGGCGATGTTACGAGTAGCTATGTAGTTACTCTCTGTGTGTGTGTTTTGCGTGATATAATCAGAAATGAAGATATATCCGCAGAAGAACCAAGGTAACAGACATAGCTCACAGGATTGCACGGTTGGAGTAACAATGGGCAGGCAATGGGTAGACACATACACACGATACGTACGCGAGAGAGAACATACGACATACGAAAGAATTTTCGCCAAACTGAAACGGAGACGATTCGCACGCTCGGTCAATTAATTATTTCGAGTTGCTGTATAATACTTATATGATCAAACGTCTCTAAGTTGAACAAGGGTCAACCCTTTTTAAATTAGCGTACTGTCAAAAAGGTTAGCCTTAACTTTTTAAATTAATTTTGGCATCGAATAAAGACGGGCACATTACACACCGCGAGCCGCGCTAATAGCCTACGCCGGCGCAACAGAGAGCTTGACTCCATCTTCCACCTTTGTTCGGGAAAACTCGCGTTTGTAGCCAGGCACAGTGGTTAACCCGCCGTCGGTCATGTCGCCTTAAAACCAATTGCGTTACATGTTACAGCAACAACCAATAAAATACAATTCTCAGGCGGCTTTGCGTAGATCAAGAGAGAGAACTTTCTATGTACTATTTTTTGTTTTAAGTCTCCCTTTCGGCTTGGTGTTGACTTGTATAGAATGAATTAAGTTCGCTATTTGCAATGTGCAATAAACATTTAAAAATACCTCTTTTATGCCGTGAAAATGGCCAGCTTTAGCGAATGTAATTTTGGCTCAAATTAACGATAATGAATGTCCACAATAAAGTGTTTTAATTAGGTAGTTAGACTGACCAAGTGCCCGTTAACGTTTCGGTTTACGATTTAACAACTGGTTGTAACGGATTGTATACTTATTTATGGCCTGTTTCGACTTTTACGGCTTCAGTTGCAACCGTAAATGGCCATTTCAGAATCGAAAGTGAGGTCATATTTCGCATGATATCACATGAATTAATTATTGTACTAAGCGGTAAACCGCTCACGTGAAATTGTCAGAACGGTTTGACATGTTTTCAACTCGTATAGAGTTCTTAATTAGGGATTGCTACAGCGGCGCGATGACGAAGTTACTATTCCTGAGAAATTCACGCTCACTTGAACCGCTTAATACAACAATTACCTACATGTCTCACACTCACTTGAACCGCTTAATACAACAATTACCTACGTGTCTCACGCTCACTTGAACCGCTTAACACAACAATTACCTACATGTCTCACGCTCACATGAACCACTTAATACAACAATTACCTACATGTCTCACGCTCACTTGAACCGCTTAATACAACAATTACATGTCTCACGAAAGTTTTAATAAGATGAATGAATTGTCTCCTGGTCAGTCTGTATGTTCGCGATAACCTCAAAAAACGACTGAAATTCCGCCTTTTAAACGATACTTAAGTTTTTTCTTTGTGCAAAGTAAATACGTACATAGTGTAGTATTTTTTTAAGCTAATTAGACGATAATATTATTAAAACTATCGTGAGACATCTTTAATCATTATTAAACCGGTTTAAATTCACGCAAAAAATGTCAGGAACGGCCCGACATGTTTCGAACTCATATGGAGCTCTTCATCAGGGGCATCAGCTATCCGCTCGCGCAGCAGCCTGCGCGAGCAGTGGGCCGCGAATCCAGCAAATTAGACGGATATAATATTTACCATTAATGAAATACATTAGTTACGTTAACATTTCATACACATTATACTATACTATTATTTTACGACTGTCAAGACGTAACGGTACATTGATTTGGTCCTAAGAACGCAATTAATTAACTTAAAAGTGTTGTAGTTGACGGTTTAACGGTTTAATAACTAGCTCAAACAGCTTGTACATTTATTGAGCCTGTTCCGGCTTTTACGGCTCGTACAGTTTGCATTTTATGGGCAATTTCAAAGTGCTGTTGAAGTTAATCTCATCTATTATGATGTTTTTAGGTTAGCGTAAGCGTCCATAGGCGGTATCTTTTTAACATCAGGCGGGCCGCATGCTTGTTTGCCACCGTAGTATAAAAAAGTTTATAACAGTGGCGTGACGTTTATAGAACTCGATTATCACTGGCTTGCACAGTTTAGGAAATGTTCGGTCCCGGCTTGCCCAGATATTTTGTTTCACGCCGGCCTCCTGGTTCATGGTGAAATAAATAAATATATCAGACATATCTACGCAATTGACCTACCCCCAAATTAAGCTCTAGTTATGGGTCTACATTACGATAATATCTACATACTTATATAGATGTACATAATTATTTAAATAGAATGAAAAAAATGTTTTAAAATAAACACAAGAAACATATTCCCAACACTTAACTAACCACTTCCAAAAACTTATAATAGGAAGTATAATTATTAATATTATATACAAAGGCCTAAAGCTTAAATAAAATTACCCAGAAACGTGTTTTTCTTTAAGAATTAGCATTTTTCCTAAAGATAAAATATTTACATCACTCTAGGCCGCAAGTCGGATCTTTTGCCCGCTAAGTGACAAGAAAATCTCACTTCCTGGCCTAAGCAAACCACGGGCGGTAATTCGTAAAGCCCCAGATCGCATATTTATGGCCTTCACCAAGTTCGGGCCACAAACACGTGCGGTCTGGGACATTTACGAATCCACCGCCCTGTAGGTATGTAATGTACTGTTGTATCCTCCATCGTATATGTATTGATTTGAACGCCATCGCCATGTTTTTCATCGGTACGTGACGTTCACTATTATTAACCGTAAGGTCAATATCACAAGTCAGGGTTAGAACAAAATATCCAATGATTTCTGTTTCAAAATGGCTGAAATATCTTTTATTTCGATTTCCGAACGAACTCCTACATGTCCGCCATTTGCAAACTTCGTAAAACTGAATTCACACAAAAATCACTAGTTACAGTCAACCAATTTGATCCCTAGGCCATTTCGTACCTTGTCACAGTGAACGTCAATATGAAAGCCGCTTGAAATCTCATATCATTGTCATTGTGACAGGGTTCTATAGTGGCCTAGAAATCAAATTGGTTGACTGTACATAGAATAAAACAAAGTCGTTTCCTTCTGTCTGTCCCTATGTACTCAAAGGTTAACTGGAAGAGATCCCTTAAAGGGATAAGTTCGCCTTTGTACATGTGTTTCTTTTGTTTTAATGTATTTCTGTGTTTGTGTACAATAAAGTGTTTACATACATACATACATGTATGCTTAGATCTTAAAAATTACGCAACGATTTTTTTAAATAGATAGTGATTCAAGAGGAAGGTTTTTATATGTATAATACGAGTACAGGCATAATTTATCAGTATTGCACCCGTATGAAGCCGGGGCGTACGAAGCCTACTAGAGCGTTTTAATGTTTTTTTTTTAATTTACTCTTATATAACAATAAAAAAAACACGTTTGAAAATCCCTCGGTCAACAAATAAATCAACTTGCCTTGCGCTACAATTGGAATAAATTGCTGAATTTGTTTTAGTTTCTATAAAACCGTATAACTTTAAATTGCACTCTACACGAAAACTGACAATAATACGTGAGAAAGAATTTGCTGGCAACAAATCGCACCAGCAACTGTAAAGGCCCTTTCACACTGCTACCTATTTACAGCGGTTGCAAGGTGAGTTGTCTTGAACACATTTTTAAATTTTTACAATTTTCTTATCTTCTACCAAAGCTCAAAGTCCGAATATACTGGTAGTAAGGGCTAACCAGCCTTGATACAGTTCATGTCTTAAAAAAACTTAAATGGAGAGAAAGAGTGATGTTATATGTGTTAAAGTAAGCTCAATATGTCATGGAATAAAAAATAAAAACAAAAAAATATATATTGAAATATTATGAGACCTCAAAGGTCAAAATTTAACGATTTTATTATCCACAAAAATCCTATTCTTGGATTAATCGCTCAACGGTAAGCTGGGCACTGGACAACGATATACAAACATACGTAGGTAGTAGATTAAATAGGACTACCATAGTCGGTAAAGAGTATCCTATAACCGGTTCACTATTATCTTGCAGAAACTTTTTTGACATACTTATATTTGTTTTGCATAACGATACTTGGCAGAAGTAACGTTTGGCAGAAACATCTTACGCAGAGTATGCTTTGGCATAAATCATTTCGCAGATTTGTATAATACCGAATCTTATATTGGCATAACGTTGATGAGCATAACGGTCTTCTAAACGAATAGTACTTTCGCAGATATTTTTTTTGCATAATATTTTAGGCGGCATAAAGTTGTCAAGCCGAATACCATTTGATTCCAAGAAAGACTTCATTGTCTTATCTTGTTGTACAGGACATATACGGAATACCTAACCTAATCCAAGTCGGACCTGCCCTAAGGTGCAGTCAGTACCTAATTTATGCATTACAAATTGTTGTGATTACACATTTTGTCCATGGAGTGGTATGGTAGCCGGCCGATGCCGCGCGGCTCGCTCGCTTTGCTCGCTCGTTAGGGTCTCAGTTCAACCTAACACTCCTCCTCGCTTCGCTCGTCGTCGTACCTAACCTAATCCAAGTCGGATCTGCCCTAAGGTGCAATCAGTACCTAATTTATGCATTACAAATTGTTGTGATTACACATTTTGTCCATGGAGTGGTATGGTAGCCGGCCGATGCCGCGCGGCTCGCTCGCTTTGCTCGCTCGTTAGGGTCACAGTTCAACCTAACACTCCTCCTCGCTTCGCTCGTCGTCGTACCTAACCTAATCCAAGTCGGATCTGCCCTAAGGTGCAATCAGTACCTAATTTATGCATTACAAATTGTTGTGATTACACATTTTGTCCATGGAGTGGTATGGTAGCCGCCCGATGCCGCGCGGCTCGCTCGCTCGTTAGGGTCTCAGTTCAACCTAACACTCCTCCTCGCTTCACTCGTCGTCGTACCTAACCTAATCCAAGTCAGACCTGCCCTAAGGTGCAATCAGTACCTAATTTATGCATTACAAATTGTTGTGATTACACATTTTGTCCATGGAGTGGTATGGTAGCCGGCCGATGCCGCGCGGCTCGCTCGCTCGTTAGGGTCTCAGTTCAACCTAACACTCCTCCTCGCTTCGCTCGTCGTCGTACCTAACCTAATCCAAGTTGGACCTGCCCTAAGGTGGAATCAGGACCTAATTTATGCATTACAATTGTTGTGATTAAAAAATTAGTGGCAGTTGCCCCGCGGCAGCAAGATACCTAACACTGCTCCTCGAACCGCTCGTCGTCGTACCTAACGGTACTTACATTCTACTACGTAAAGTTTACTTAACGCACTTTTCTGCTAGTAGAAAATAATTATGCTATTGTAATCGTATGCTATAGGATTATTATGGTACATAAAATTATGCTAAACCAAAGTCGGCCAAAGAGATATTCTACAAAACCATGTGCTGCAAAATGTGTCGTATGCGAGGTAGTAGTAATGCCAACTATACCTTTATGCCATCTTACCATTCGACCGAAAGTGTTTCTGCGAAACGTGTTAGGCGAAGTGTATTTCTGACCAATATTATTCTGCCAGATGAGGGTAACCCGTCCACCGATCCCAAAATGGGTAGTCGGATTTTAACCAACACTTACATTTGGAGAATGAGAGAACATAGAAAATTTTACTAACATATTGCCTCCATACAAAATTGGTACCCAACTCAAAAATGACGTCACAAGTAGGTGGCTATTTGTATGGAGCGTTTTAGCGCTCCGTAGGAATATTTAACTTTGACGGTCATTTTTATATATCTTGACTCTTAGAGCAGACTAAGTGTAGTTAGTCCAATATAGACATTTGATCCCAATAAAGAAGAGAATTGATTGACATCCTCAAATAAAAACCTATTTAACGATTTTATAATAGTTTTAGATAAAATGCAGAGTGTAAGAGCCACAACACAGGTTGTTTCACACCTAAAGCACGTACGTTGCGCAATCAAGGCTTACTGCGAAAAGCTCAACTGCTCCGTTTAAAAATGGCTTAAGACCCTTTCACATACAAAGTCATTTAATACCTTCTCCACAAGTCTCGGTATTCGAAACTTTTCACTATTTGAAGGTGAGTGAGCGAGATAGAATTTCAAGGTGTGAAAGAGATAGTTTTAAATGGAGTTCGTTTTCGAGACTAAAATAAATGGTAGTAGTGGAATGATATCTATCTATCAGCCATAGACGTCCACTGCTGAACATAGGCCTCCCCCATGACTCGCCACAAAGTGAGATCCTGTGTAAGGAGACTGCGGAATGATACTTTAGATTAAATTCACTGGATATTACTTGTGGATTTCTAATCATTGCATAATAATTGACAACATTTAATATTTTCAAATTACTTTATTAACACAGATCCAGAAACTATTATTTTTATTTCATTATACGGACTAGTTTTAAAAATATAAAAAGGTCAATGCAGCGTCAAACGTCGTCTAAGAACCAGCATTAAATGAAATGCGAAAATTTCAAATTGTACAACCCTTAATTTCACGATGTTTAACCAGATATTACATATTTTTGGACCATATTTTTGTATTTTTTATTTAAACAGATTTTTGACTACTTTTAACGGCACCGAGGCTTAAACCTGGGTTTCTTTTCTATTTTGCGACTTTAAGGGTTAAAACTACAATTTTCTCCAAAGTAAAGACACTCCACACCTCTTCCAAAAACACTTCACTTGTTCTTAAACATTCGTTTAAGTAGGTACTTTTAAAGGCTGACCTTATTTGGCGATTGCTGGGCCAAGTCACTGTACCAACCCAGAATTGAACCCGTGACAAATTGAACGGAAGGGCCTCGGGTGCCGAACGAATAAATGGAATGACTGAATTTTTTATACAGCGTTTTCTTCGGCTACTTGTTTTGGGTTTTTGGGTCTTTTATTAATTTTCTTTATAGGATATTTTCTTCGGTTTCCGCGGTCACATATTTAAATAAAACGATTTGAGCCTCCTCACGCGCAAATCCATACTCCATACAAATATTATAAATGTGAAAGTGTGTCTGTCTGTCTGTTACCTCTTCACGCTTAAACCGCTGAATCGATTTTGATGAAATTTGGCATAGAGATAGTTTAAGATCCGAGGAAGGACATAGGATAGTTTTCATCCTGGAAATTATACCTAAAAAGATTGAAAAGTTAGTGAACATTTCTGTTGGGATGCGGTGACCCTGTAGGAAATGTAATTATTAGACCAAAAGCACAATTGCTCTTACATTTGCTTAGGCGCTTTTAATAATCCCTTTTATCAAGTTCCACGCGTACGTAGTCGCGGGCTAAAGCTAAATAGTAATTAATATACGCGATATTTAATTTAAGTAAATGTTTCTTTATTTTAGGAAATAGATATTATAGGCTTCTTAGGACATTCTTTCATCTTCAGCATATCACCTAAAAACGCCATCTGCTACACAGAGGCCTCCCATGAGGTTCTCCACAATGATCACGTACAACGTCCTCAGAAAACGGCTTCACGAGATATTGACCAGATTACTAGTCCATCGTATAGAGTGACTCTCTCCAACTGCTGTTTCCGGCGTAGAGACCCCGTGTCTCTACTCCAGAACATTTGTGCCGTAGCTGCCATCGGAACTACGATTAAAGACTGACCTTCTGGCAATTACAGAGCCAATAAACGGTGCCAACCGAAAATCGAACCCACGACAAATTAAACGGAAGGGCCTTGGGGGCCGAACGAATGAATGAAATGAATGAATCTTTTATACAGCGTTTCCTTCGGCCGGTTGTGGGTATTATTAGGTTTTTATTAATTTCCTTTTTTAGGATTTCGATGGAAAACCATTTCGTACCTAAAATATATTGATGAAAATGTAATCTGAAATCTGATAACCTACTTCAACCATAGAGTCCCTAGTTGTAATTTTTTCAAAGTCAAAGTCTAAAAGTATATGGCAATATAATAGATAGCATGATTTAAATGGTTTTTGGGCTCCGTACCCAAAGGGTGAAAACGGGACCCTCTTACTGAGACTTCGCTGTCCGTCCGTCTGTCACCAGGCAGAATGGTGATAGCTAGACTGTTGAAATTTTCACAAATGATTATTTTCTATTGCCGCTATAACAACAAATACTAAAAATAAAATAATATATTTAGCTTTACGGTGACATAATATTTTTTTAAGTATTTAAACGAGTGTAGTAATGTAATGATGTAATATGATAAATCACGTTATCTTGATATATCGCCATATATTTTCAGACTTTGATTTTGAGAACAAAAATAGCGCATCTATGGATTTCAGAACCCCGGTATGCAACTTTAATGTCCTAATAACCCTAGTTATGACCATTGAGAGAATGCAAGCTACCCGTGTACCAAAACGTGTTGAAATCAGTCTCGTCATTTGGGTAGATAATATGTATAATGATGTATGCTATTACATCATCATCCATATATTTTTAGACTTTGACTTTGACAATGACAAATTACAATTTGCGACTCCATGGATTTTAGAACCACGGTATGCTACCAAATATCCATTTGAATAATCGCACTTTTAATAACGATAGGTCGTCGGGGCTGTCCATTAACTTCGATTAATATAACGATAAGGGGATGCGCATAATTGCGTGATTAACTGCCGTGAGTGGGGGGGGGGGGGGTCTATCTCGGTGTTGCAGCTGGTGATTAATACTAGAGCTACGTTTTCCTTGAGGATGTTTTATTACTTCCTTGGGAAATGTGGAAAATAAGACGGACTATTCCCATGTTCCGACTTCAAATGAAGAGGTTTAGATACAAATACAAAATGTATACGGCAATTACATCTATGTTCTATTGCGTCTCCAAATGTCCGATAAGTCTTAGAATCGTATAAATAAGTCATTATAATGTTACGGCGTGCCTCTTACATGAGATACTTAATCTAATGTGAATCACTTCAAATTTGCCATTATTTTCATTCGTTCTGGGTTCGAATCCCGGCAAGGGTGTGTTGTCATGAACTCGAATATTCATTCCTGGGTCATGGATGTTGTCTATGTATTTAACATATTGTATCGTATTAAACCTAAACCGCCTTCATCCTTCGCAAATCTTTTGCATGAAGACTATCGTACTAGGCGTATTTATTCAAAGGTTGTACCGTAAATTTCGACCTAATATGGGACGTAAATGAATCGGTATCAAAAATTCTATAAACAGAAAATTAATGGTAGCTCCATTGTGACATTTTACAAGTTAAACCGCGCTGATATCGGATTACTAACAAGCAATTACGTATTGTCAAAAACCTCACCAAAATGACGGTTATTGTATTCACAAAATCTAGCTTCGGGCCCTTATTTAGGGCTTTCCTGCTTTCGGTGTATCTATACGAGTTTTATTAGAGTTTTTTTTTCTTTTAGAAAGATCTATTAATTCATTGTGGCACGAGACAGGCTCGTGCCACAACACTGAATTTGAAATGTAATTACAATACAAATACAAATTAACTTTATTTCACACCTCAAATACACAGGCATTCAAAATATGAGATATATACAGTAATAAACTAGGTCGATGCAGAGTCAGCCACCGGCTAAGCTTGCACCATAGAATGGAGCGGAGTTTTTTTTTTTTTTCGAAATTTTCTCTTCGTCACAACCTAGCGAAATTTAATTTGTGCACTTTAAAATAAAAATTTCTAAAATCGGTTAAGAACTCGCTGAGATCTGCGCATTGTTACGAAGTCCATTCGAGTCGATCCATGCTCGCTCCGCTCCAATAAACAGAAGTAAACAACAGGCGGTCTTATTGCTAAATACCTCTTCCAGTCAACCTTTAGGTAGCGGATTAGAAGTAATTAATTCAAAACTATTAACTACCTACAAAATTACTAACTAAATTGATACAAAGATATCAAAGGTCAAAGAAAAATTGAAATGAGTTACCTGGGGGACGAGACCGGGAATCGAACCCGGTTCCTTTGGATTGCCGGTCCCAGTGCGTTAACCACTTCGCTACGATAAAACGATATTTACAAAAGCCTGAAAATAAGTTTCAGAAACAAAATACTTCGAGCGAATGAAAATTTGGCGAAACATTACAGATGCGAACCAATCGAGGTTGTGATAGGATACCAAATCAATATTGTGTAATCTTCTTCCACTTTAATGTTGAAAAGCACAAACTATAACAAATAGACATCGGTACGGTCTCAATAAAAGTCTCCAATTCTAAGTTATAGTAAGTTTACAGTATTCAGTATCGGGCCCAATCATTCTGCTCCGTATAAATAACCGCGGGTCTGTTCTGAGAACAAATACACTAAAACAGTGGGTGGTGACATGGTGTTGAAAACAGCGGAATAATAATCTAAGCTTTATCTCTCCTGTTGAACTTTTTCTTTGAACAATTTTACAAGGCCTCTACAAGACGAGAGTGATTAGGCAATGTCGTAGCAAATGTCTCAACATCTTTGTCTTTCTTCTGAAAGTTTTTCAACAACGTTGCTTTTTCTTTTACTCTCACAAGTAATTTTTCATTCGTGTTCTTTTAGTTCAGCTTTCTCTGTCCATTTGCCTCCAGTAATGAATAAATAAATGAATAATGAATAAATATCGGACAACCTCACACAAATCGATCTAGTCCCAAATTAAGCTCTAGAAGGCTTGTGTTATGGGTACTAGACGACGATATACGTACTTATATAGATAAATATATACTTAAATACATAGAACAACCATGACCCAAGCACAAATATTCGAGTTCATCACACAAATATTTGCCCTGGCCGGGATTCGAACCCGGGACCGCCGGCTCAGTAGGCAGGTGTCTACAAACCGAGCCAAGCGCGTCGTCAAACTTCTTTCGCTTCTTTCAAAAGCTTTCAGCCGTTCTCTATCACGAAATGAAATGAAATAATTTATTCAATAAGCAGGCCACAAATTGAGCACTTTTACAAGTCATATTGTGAATCTTTCCCAAGAGGAGACCGCTGTTGAGAAGAAAGCCGAAAGAAACTCAAAAGTTAGTAATTTTCCACGCAGTCATTGTCCACGTTTCAGTTCTATACAAAACTATGCACCTGGTGAATACTCGTAGACTTTTACGAATAAGTCCCGATATTCTGGCACTGTATAGAGTTAAGCACGATCGTTGGTTTCAACGTCAGACAGTGCACCGCATAACCCTTCCCTGCTTCATCTCTAATCAGCCGATACGCTGAAACACCGCGTGATAAACCGCTTGACAAATGAGGTCTCACTCTTAACTTAACTGAAAGCGTCGCGTCGCTTGACGCTCCGCCAAAAGTCTCGTGTATCGCGTTCGGCGGTCTCTGTACAACTGCTATCGCTTCCGCTTGCACCATATTGCAACCCTACGCCCTACGGCTGTTCAGTGCTCGCTCGTCTTTTGATCAGAGTTCACAGCAGCGATTTCAATAAAACGGAAAGCAAACAAAACGTTCGCTTTTCCGTGACTTTAATACCTAGTGCTACAAATACTCTTTATTGCACACCTCAAACATCAAGGAATAGACAACTTAGCATGAGATACATTAAAATAACAGGCAGAGGTAAACAACGGGCGGTCTTATCGCTAAATAGCGATCTCTTCTAGACAACCTTTAGGTAGCGCAGTAGTTAAAATTAATGTTTGAATTTAGTAGGTAAGCAATTACCATCAGGCGAAGTGGAGCCACTACATGTTGTGCCTAGTGTGGAGTGGAGCCACTACAGGAGGGCTATGATGGTTGTTTTTATCACGCGATAAATAAGTGACAAATCATCACTTTCACCCGCATCTTGCCAAAACGTGATAAACGCGACCATCAGGCGCCCTGAATCCTTTCATGTGGGGTATTTAATGAAAAGATTTTTGCAAGAAATACTTAGATATACTTCCACGTAACGCACGTTCCGAACTAAGTTAATCCCTCGGGGGTCCGACGCGACACGGCCGCCCTCGACCCAGTAAAATAAAGACAGCAAAAACATTCAAGTCTTACACGCATAAGCGCTTTTAGAACTGAGGAAACGACTGGCGGAACTAGTAACACAAATGTAGTAACAGCATATTTGAGTCTTATTCGGTTATGCTGTTTTGGATTTGGGGACGTCGCTGACGCAATTGTTACAACAAACAATTTGTAATCTGATATTGGATCGAACCCGCGGCCTTTTGCAGATATTCGGTGTTTTTGCAAGCTTTTGTTTTGGACAGTTAGTGTAATGCTTTATGGGACAGGCTGTCGAAAAACAAGTTTTTGTTTTCGCTCGGGAAATCTGTGTCTATTTAAGTGACCGTATTCGCCAGCGACAGCGTTAACGATTTGTATAGAGAATGAAACGCCCCTATCGGTTATTTTAGAACTTATTTTTACACATCGATTCTAAAATGGTTTATTATGGACAAACAAGGGACTCTGATATTGGGAATGCAAACCGGTAATTTGTTTCTATGGAATTTACTGGTAATTTACATAATTACCATCCGGTAATTTCCGTACAAAGATTTACCGATTTGCATTCCCAACCTCAGACTAACCAAGCCTATTTACTTGTTGATTTTTAGAATAAACACAATGTCCAAATATGTTTATGAATGCTATATATTTTATAATTATATAGCGCAGCCAGAGATGCACACATGCGCGGACGCACACCTGTACTCATCACAGTCATCACTACAAGACTCGAGCGAGATAAGTAGCTACAACGAAGATAGTAAACAACTGCATGAACTCGTTCGCCGGTCGTTTGCGCTCGAAGCGATAGGAGTGAACTCTAAGCCACGCGTAAATAAGGACGACATTCGTGCAGTCAACTGCATTGATAACTCTGCAAGGCTGATAAACGGGCAATATGAAGTTGGCCTCCCATGGAAAAATGATTTAAAAATGCCTGATTCCTACCCGAATGCTTGTAAAAGGTTCCTTACTGTGGAGAGAAAAATGTTATCATGCGAAGACTACGCAACAAGATACAAGGAACGAATCAACTATTTATTTGACAACAATTATGCACGATTGTTATCGGAAGAGGAATTGTCGGCGCCACATCCTCGTGTTTGGTACCTCCCCCACTTCGGTGTCGACAACCCAAACAAGAGAAAACTGAGATTAGTTCACGACGCATCAGCTGTTTCTTCGGGCAGATGTCTAAATGATTACCTATTTCAAGGGCCCGATATGCTTCAAAACTTAATGGGCATCATGCTGAGGTTCAGAGAAAAGCCTGTCGCAATAATGGGAGACATCAAGGACTATTCTCTGCGTATTAAAATAAAGGCGGAAGACCAGCACGCACTGCTATTTTTATGGCGCGATAACGTAAATAGTGAGCTGAAAACCTACGCTATGACGTCACTGTCATTCGGATTGAATTGCTCGCCCTTTGTTGCACAGCATATTAAAAACAAAAATGCAACCAGATTTGAAAAAGAATTTCCCGAGGCCGCTGAAGCTATCCTGAAATCACATTACGTAGACGACTACATCGACAGTGTGGACAATGAAGCTTCAGCCATGAAAATTATACAGGAAGTGTCTGAAATTCATAGAAGAGGTGGTTTCCAAATCAGAAACTGGATATCTAATAAACCAGAAGTTTTAGAATGCACACCAAAAGAGACTCTAAGTGATAAGGCCGTAAGGTTCAAAACCGGCTGCGACGACTTACCTGAGAGAAAGCTCGGGCTACTTTGGTTCCCGATTAGCGACACGTTCGGCTTCGACTTATCACTCAAAACGCATTCCAAATGAAATAATAAAATTACAACGAAAACCTACCAAACGTGAACTACTGCGCATATATATGTCTATATTCGATATCTTTGGATTTCTGGGCCCATTTACTGTCCGAGCGAAGATAATGCTTCAAAATATATGGAAGACAAGCACTCAATGGGACAACGAGATTCCGGCCACCGAATATGCAGTGTTTCGTAGCTGGATAACGGAGTTACAAACCTTATCAAGCCTGCGAATACCAAGATGCTATTTCATCTCCGCGCGAGGTGGGAGCGAGCGCGACCACGCTACGGACGCTCACTGCAGCACCTCAA
Organism: Apotomis capreana; assembly: GCA_947623375.1. Lineage (NCBI taxonomy): Eukaryota > Metazoa > Arthropoda > Insecta > Lepidoptera > Tortricidae > Apotomis > Apotomis capreana. Next base: position 17,744,838 of record OX392519.1, read on the forward strand.
GCCTGAGCGAGACAACCATAGAGATGCACATTTTTTGTGACGCAGCACCAACTGCAGTCTGTGCCGTAGCCTATTGGCGTAAGACATCCGCAGATAATCAAGTGTGCGTGTCATTCATCGCTAGCAAGTGCAGATCGACACCTGTGAAAAAATATATAACTATCCCTAAGCTCGAGTTACAATCTGCTGTTATCGCCTGCCGACTCGCCGACACAATAGCGCGCGAAACACGTTTATCTGCATTTAAACGTTACTTCTGGACGGACTCATTAATCGTTTTGCATCAAATAAAAAACGATAATCGCAACTACAAAGTATTTGTTGCCAATAGACTCGGCGAAATCGACGAATTATCACAGAGTCACGAGTGGAACTATATATCTACGAATATGAATATAGCCGACAAAGCCACGAAGATAAATACTTACCAGTTGAGTGACGATTGCGATTGGCTCCGCGGCCCCGAGTTTTTATACACGCCGCACGAAGACTGGCCGAAGTATGATCCTGAAAAACAAAAAATAAACAATAATCAGCTGTTACAAGTAAACACAATATATACAGTAAATAAAGAAGACTTACCTATTGTTCCTGATCCGTCTAAGTTTTCTTCATGGATTCGCTTGTGGAGATACATGGCGAACGTATTATTATTTATAGAAAAATGTAAACAATCGGTCGACAGTCGAATCGATACGCAGATAATGCAGCGCGCTGAAACTGAATTACTGCGCTATTCACAGACGAAATCATTCTCAGAAGAGATATATCTGCTAAAAAATAATATGGAAATTGAAACCAATAGCCGATTACGTAAACTTACGCCATTTTTGGATGAGAACGGATTACTACGTGTCGGCGGGAGGATCGACGATGTTTCTGGCGTTGAATCAAGCCTGAAACATCCCATTATTTTGGACGGACACGATAAGATCGCAAAATTGATTATAAAACGATACCACGAGATGGCTGCTCACGGTCACAATGAGACTGTAGTCAATGATATTCGACAAAAATATTGGGTAATCAACTTGCGTCCTACTGTACGAAATGTCGCCTCACAATGCCTTTTCTGCCGAATTAGAAAAGCTAGACCGACGGCCCCTCGGATGGCCGACCTGCCGGAAGCGCGGCTTGCTCATCATCAGCGGCCTTTTACCCACTGTGGTGTTGATCTATTTGGAAACATGGAAGTGACAATTGGCCGCCGCCACGAAAAGAGATATGGAGTCCTGTTCACGTGCATGACAATGCGAGCCGTCCATATAGAACTGGTGCCATCATTGTCAGCTGACTCATTTATCATGGCCTTGAGAAGAATGGCAGCACGCCGAGGCTGGCCTTACAAGCTGTACTCAGATAATGCGACCAACTTCCGGGGATCTGAAACCGAGCTGAAAAAATCATTCAAAGAGATACGCGAACAAGCCTGCGTCGCAGACGTACTGTCCGTACGGCAACTTGAGTGGCAATTTCTCTCACCAGTAAGTCCACACATGGCCGGGGCGTGGGAACGATTAATCAGAACAATAAAGGCAGCCCTGAAAGTGGTGCTGAAAGAACGAGCCCCACGGGAAGAAGTGCTGGTCACATTGATGGCAGAGGTGGAAAATATAGTCAATAGCCGGCCGCTGAGCTATGTATCGACAGACCACGGCGACCCAGAAAGTTTGACACCAAACCACTTTCTCATTGGCTCATCCTCCAACCTCCCAGTACCTGGAATTTTCGATGACAGTGACCTGTTTCGGAAGAAGATGTGGAAAATTGCTCAAAGACTCGCTGATGGGTTCTGGAGACGCTGGGTGCGGGAAGTCCTGCCAAACCTACTGCCACGACAAAAATGGTGCCAAGAAGGCAAGCAGCTTAAAAAAGGAGACGTTGTGGTAATTGTAGACCCGGCCTTACCCCGAAATGTCTGGCCCATAGGAATAGTCCACGACGTGCACCCAGGCGCCGACGGACGTATACGAATTGTTGACGTAAAAACAAAAACTGGAATACTTACCAGACCTGTAGCACGTTTAGCGTTGCTCCCCACAGCCGCAGATGATTGTCCTTGACGGACAATGGGGCGGAGAATGTAGACGACGCGATGAACTGTACCTGAAAGAAATTCTAATAAAATAATAATTGTCTTTCACTAGTTTTATATAACTTATGTAGATACTTACCTGCCGCTGTTTCCTATGTGTTTAATAAACGTATGCGCGAGCGCATGCACATGTGTGAGTGTCGCCTAACGGCCAATAGCAATTAGTTGTCCTTCAGCTACCGTACGACGCACGCATGTACATGCACTTAAGCACCCCTATTTGTGTACCGAATTCTTTTACTTTCGTTCTTCTCAACCAGTGCCAGCCCCCGTCGCTTACAACTTACACGCTTTCCCTCAATGAGCCTCTGATATTATGAAATGATGTGTATTTTGCGGTACTTACCTAATGCATTATAAACATTTTATAAAAGACTCACTTTCTTTGCCTTCTTCGTTTGAATCTCAATAAAAAAGTCATCCGTACCTGAAAACAAGAAGAATTTTCAATGTAGCCATTAAAATTGTGTTGTACTTACTAAGTTTTCAGTAACATAATATATAATTGTTAGATAAATTAAATCGGAGTAGTTGGTTTGATAGGTAGTATTATTATGAAGTGTAGGTTGTCGGAAAAGGAAAGAAAAAATAAAGCGACTAGTTGAAAAAGGGATATTATTAAATGCACATTTGTATAATTTCTCAGCACACTAGGTAACTCCACTAATTAACTGAATGCATACCAGGAAAACTGCAAAAAAACAATTGACTAACTGAACATGTCCTACAAAAAAAATTTAAACATCATACAAAACGAGATGACCTTTTTAACCGAATTCACACCAAAAATATGGTTCGTACATCGGATATATTTGAAACTTTCACCAAAAATACTGACTTGCACACTAATTATCCTCGCACTGCGCATACTAAGATCCGACTCGGCCGGGTTAGGTTAGTTTTTTTTTTTTATATCCAGTAAAACAGTTTTGCAAATACCTTTAAATATTATATTTAATTCCCATTATTTAGTGTGCATAATTAGTGTGCAAGTCAGTATTTTTGGTGAAAGTTTCAAATATTTTGATCGAAAAAAGGGAATATACAGATATCGATTTAAATACATGCCGTTGAAAAAGTCCAGTGCGTGCACGCCCATAAAGACGTTATTACAAATGCGGTACCATTTTAAATAATTCAAAGTAAAGGACTTGACAAAAAACATCTATACAACTTGAACATTTCACAAAAATCTGTTGAGAAATGCGGTTCATAGGCGGAAATAGCTGGAAATACGAAAGATTTTTTGGCCAAGCTGAAACGGAAACGCTTCGCTCGCTCGGTCAAATATTCTATCTATCATCCACAGACGTCCACCGCTGAACATAGGCCTCCCCCATGACTCGCCACAAAGTGCCATCCCGTGCAGACTGCATCCATTGATTCCCCGCTACCCTCACGAGGTCATCCGTCCATGTAGTCGGGGGCCGAACCACGCTGCGCTTTCCTGTACGTGGTCGTTACTCTAGGACTTTGCTGCCCCAGTGGCCGTCCATTCTCCGGGCTACATGGCCGTGCAATCCTGTGTGCAATCCTCTATGTACGGGTATTTTTTTTTTAATGTCATAGGGGGCAAACGAGCAAACGTATCGCCTGATGGAAAGTGATTACCGTCGCCTATAAACACCTGCAACACCAGAGGAGTCACAAGTGTTTGCCTACCCGGAGGACGAAGATAGAATGCCTCTATTATGCTAGTAATTTCACCGGCTATCTTACCCCCACACCGGAACACAACAATGCGAACATTGCTGTTTGGCAGTGGGTTAGTAGGCAAGACGGTAGTAACAATCCGGACGGACCCCGCACGAGGCCCTACTACTCCAAGTATGTCGGTTACCTTGATTCTTCTGCAGATATCCTCATTTCTGAATCTATCGCCCAAAGAAAATCCAAGCATAGCCCTTTCCATAGCACATTGCGTGATCTTTTTTTTTTTATTAGGTACCATTAATGTTAGCACTAACAGCTATACCTTACATGCTAACTGGCAAATTAATTTTAACATGCGATAAATGAATATATTATACATTTGGATATTATGAATACCTAATTATTATTGGAATGTCAAGCTATTACAAGATTATTGCAAGTAACATAGAACATAGTCAAAAATAAAAGCTAAAATTATGATAGAGATATCAGTACAAAAAATAGTGCGTGGAGTCCTCCGCGCGGAAAAGGTGAAACTTCGTAATGTGGAAATAACAATAGGAAGGGGTAGAAATTGATTTTTAGTGAACTCATATTGTTTCTTTAAGACAAACTTCTTCACTCTCGCTCTGTCTCTTTATATTCCCCCTCCCCAGAAGCGTTGAACGTTTAACGCAACAGTGCTTTCCTAGCCCCTCCACGGTAGCGTTAAACGTTTAACGCAACCGTTAAACGTTTAATGCAACCTTGTTGGAAGTCGCATTAGAAGTTTCACTTCAAAAGAAAATAACAATAACAGAACACTTAGATGCTTATGGAGCTAACACTAAGACTTATTATGTAGGTTATTACCAGATTTTGGTGAATTTTCGATTGAAACTCTAATGACTGACAAACACTCACGACAAACATTCAGATGTAAGACAGAAACGTTTAAATTCTCCGCATCAGCCCGACAGAGGCATCATTACCGTCGTCCCGCTCACTGCGCTCGTTTTCTCCGTAATCGGGTAAAGATGAGTCTTTTATGCCTTTTATACAATTTCGACACAGTATAGTTGAAAAAATCAGTAGTGCAATCAGTACTGCAAAAACTGAGACGACGAGCTTAGTCCGCCTAAATTTCTTCTTCACTGTAAACGAATAAAAAGTCTATAATATAAATGTCTTTGGGTGTCCAGCTATATGGTTAAAATCAGAGCAAGTCTAAAAAAGACATTTTGACCAACAGATGGCACTGTATGGCTGACACTACGCTGCTGCAGCGTGCGATTAGGATTTTTCCAGAAAAAATGCCCTCTCTTCATATAAAACTGATTTTCAATACAATTTTAGAATATTTGTATAGTACAGATGTAGAACAGATATACCGTCGTCAGTAATATCTATTACAGTGGGTTTATTCATATTATTTCTAAATCGGATTACATGTTTTTAGGGTTCCGTAGCCAAATGGCAAAAAACGGAACCCTTATAGATTCGTCATGTCTGTCTGTCTGTCTGTCCGTCCGTATGCCACAGCCATTTTTTTCCAAAACTATAAGAGCTATACTGTTGAAACTTGGTAGGGAGATGTATTCTGTGAACCGCATTAAGATTTTGATGCAAAAATAAAAAAATAATAGTAAATATTGGGGGCTCCCCATACTTAGAACTGAAACTCAAAAAAATTTTTTTCATCAAAGACATACGTACGTGTGGGGTATCTACGAGTATGGATAGGTCTTCAATAAATGATATCGAGGTTTCTAAAATATTTTTTTTCTAAACCGAATAGTTTGCGTGACAGACGCTTCCAAAGTGGAAAAAAGTTTGCCCCCCCCCCCTCTAACTTCTAAAATAAGAAAACGAAAAACCTAAAAAAAACATATGATGTACATTACTATAAAAACTACCAACGAAAATTGTTTTGAACGAGATCTAGTAAGTAGTTTTCTTAATACCTAACTTTGCACCTAATTTATATGGGGCGCTATACGGTATACCTTCACTTGCCCGAATTTCATATGCCCGAATTTCGTCTGCCATAATATTCAATTGTCCGAATCTTGTTTCTTATAATTATGTTTCCCATAATCATTGTTTGCCATATTAATCCTATGCCCGAATCTTTGTTTCCCATAATATTAATTCCAATAATCACATTTTCCATAAAGATTGTAATCCATAATTGTCACATGCTATAATTTCATATGCTATCCAAATGGAACATAGGTCGAAAACCGACATCTGTAGGTTAGGTTAGGTTTGTTTTATGACCCCGTATAGCGGAGCGTCAAAATACAAACCCAATCTAATCTAGTTTTAGAAGAACTGCTACCAAATAGTACATGGATTTAAAACCGAAAACTATAGGTTAGGTTAGGTTTGTGTTGTGACCCGTATAGCGGAGCGAGCGAAGCGAGCGGAGCGTCAGAATGTTTGCTTCAAAATACAAATCCTAATCTAATTTACAGTTTCCTAATTTACAATCTAACCTAGTTTTAGAAGAACTGCTTCCAAATAGTACATGGATCTAAAACCGAAAACTATAGGTTAGGTTAGGTTTGTTTTGTGACCCGTATAGCGGAGCGAGCGAAGCGAGCGGAGCGTCAGAATGTTTGCTTCAAAATACAAATCCTAATCTAATTTACAGTTTCCTAATTTACAATCTAACCTATTTTTAGAAGAACTGCTACCAAATAGTACATGGATCTAAAACCGAAAACTATAGGTTAGGTTAGGTTTGTGTTGTGACCCGTATAGCGAAGCACTATGCAATGCAGCAACACATTATGGCACTTAATACTATGGAACACAATACTTATGGCATACGTATCATTATGGCATATAATATTCGGGAATACAAGAGTATGTCAAATGACTTTTCTAGGAAACGAAACATTCGGGCAAATGAAATTCGGGTAAGTGAAATTCGAGCAAATCAATATTATTGCATATAAATTTCGGTCAAACAATAGACAACCGCGCTATACATACCAGGTGCAAACTTAACTTAACCACCTAGGGATGGAAAGTGTTTGTACGGAACCCTCGGTGCGCGGGTCCGACTCGCGCTTGGCCGGTTTTTTTCAATTTTTTTCCTTGTTTATAATTGATTAATAGCTTTTGTTGTTTTTATAATTATTAATGAGACTTCATGTAGACTTTTTTTTCCTTTTTTTAATGTTTCTGACATCTTAGATATAGGTAATATAATAATTTCATGTAAACGATTTGGTGCTAACACTGTTAGTTTACGCTACTGTTAGTAACAGGGGTGCTATGGTGTTACTATGTTTCCGAGTTTCATTACTCACACCCCATTGGACAAAGGAAAACGTATCAAAGGGCGCATTATTCGATTATTCTAAGCGGAGGCTGAAAAATGTTTACACAAAAATTGCTACAGGCTGCTTACTTGGAAGTTAGTCTTGCTCCAAGTTCTGTAATTATTTTCTTACAGTACCTACTGACATATATTTTTTGAATTTCGTCTCATGACATTTTGTTGAATATGTTAATCTAGTTCATAACTATATTAGAATAGTGAATATTTTTAGTTTGTGACATATTATTTTCTTGTTTTCTTTGTTGGTTTTTGTTTATTTTGCTAAACTGTGACTTAACGAAGTATGAGATTATTAATTTTATATAATTGAATATACCTGACGATCTTTTTGTGAATCCATTCTATTTTATATACGACAAATATTGTGTAATTTTCAAAGAGAAATAAATATACCTAATCTAATCTAATCTAATTATGGGTTTTACTTTCTGGCCGAGCGAGCGCAGCGAGCAAGGCATTTCCCTTTCAGCTTGGGCAAAAATGTGAGTTGTGAATTCTTAGTTTATCTAAATAGATCGTTTCGTCTGTATTTATTTATATAGTGCATGTATTATTTTAACTAAGTATGTATTTATTAAGCTTGCTTAAGTTCGTTGAACCTCCAACAATTTATCTGCTTTGCCCGAAGGTTGACTGGTAGGTAGAGAATGTCTCATGGCATTAAGTCCGCCTTTTGTACGATAAGTTTTTGTTTTATGCAATTAAGATTAAATAAATAAATGTCTTAAGGGAAAAAAAATGTGATTATTTTCTTATAGTACTGAAAATTATGGGTTTAATTATTAGCCGAGCGAGCGAAGCGAGAAAAGCATCGCTGTTACAGCATGGGCAAAAATCAAACTATTATATTATAAAGGTGAAAGATTCTGACTGTGTTTATGTGTATGTTTGTTACTTATTGACGCTCAAACGGCTGGGATAAATTTTAATAAATCTTGGTATGAAGGTAGCCAATACCCTAGATTAATACATAGGCTTTTTATCCCGAAAAAATGTAGTGTTCCCGTGGGATGAGCGGGTAACACCGCGCGACGCAGCTGCGACTCCGGGCCACGTGCATCCACTCCCTTCCTGCGACCTTAACTATGTCGTCTCTCCATATATCCGTGTATTAAAATGGTTAACATCCGTCCAGCCGTTTCGGCGTGATGAGAGGACAAAGTAAATTATACCAATAGATGGCGCTACATTTTTCTCAAACATGCAATGAAATGTCGTCATAACGTGCGTTATAACAGGCTTCGAAGTTATCACGTTTCGGGCGGAACAACTCGAGAGAACTGTAAATAAATTTCATACAAAATGTAAGGCCTAAGCCGGGAAGTAAATTTCTTTTAAACATGGCGTCTGTGTTCATGAACAGGATAATGAACAGGGTGTATTTTTTATTTCATTGCATATCTGCTGTCTGGTGCATTGATTAAATTAGATGTTTTATTTAAATTAGTTCTATTACATTTAGTTTGTAGTCACAGGTAGTTGCGATGTTGTGCATTGTGCGAGCACTTTATTTTTGTATACAATGTCACTACCGGTGGGAACCTGTAATTGGCTTTCCATTAACTATTTCTAAGAGCAATGTATTGTATGTAGCTGTTGGTTCTCCTAATAAATAATAAATAAATAAATAAATAAATATGTTTTAGAAAAGCACTATGCATGCCTAGCCGTGAAAAGGGCTTGCCGGTTTCGTATCACTATCCGTCTATACCTACTCACCCGACAAGCCCTGCTTTCCCAGCGTCTGCAGTAATGTACTATTTTTGTGAAATAGTGACCTCCTTCAAAAAAAGGAGGATTTTTAGGATGTAAAACGAATAGTAACCCACAATGATGACCTTTAAGTGGGCAGCATCAATACACGCCGCTTTAATGCTAAAAGTTGCCTTTAATTTATAAATAAACAAAAATATGTTTACGTTGTCTCCTATTGTGAGAATTCATAAACATTTTTACATTAAAAAGACCGCTGCTCGAGTTTCTGTGAAACATAATCCGATTTGAAACATGAATTAGATTTATTTTTCTCAGAAAATAATAGGTATTCATGGATCACAGAAAATACGTTTTTATTTTAGCATCTAAGTATAGAATTACATTTATTAAAACTGAATGAAGGTCTTATATTTATTTTATTCGCTTGGAAAATTGTTTGTTTTCTTATACCTGGCCCCTATTTCACCAAGTTGACAATTGTCAGCGACATATGTCGGCTGACAATTCGACATATGTCGCTGACAATTGTCAAGCGACAGGTGATAAATGACAATTTTGAAAATTATTTTGTATAGAAGTGCTTATAAACATGACAAGTATTTTGTTACAATTGTCCTTATGACAATTGTGTTGTGAAACATGAATCATTTTTCGAACTCGACATATTTGTAGATATGTCGGTAATTTTTGACATAGGGTCGAGGCTGTGTCAGGCTAGCGTTACAATTGTAGTGTTTTCGTTGTTAATTTTACGAAACGGCTCTCTGCGGAAGCAGTTGTAGTAGTGATGGTGATAGCGGTTTAGACGAGTTTTTACACAGAAGAACATAATTATAGAGAACGGATAAATTTTCCTTTGAAATAACTAATTTAGCGTTTAAAGAAAAAAAATTGATGATAAAATCGGGGTTGCGATTTTCCGGAATTTTCGACTCCGTAATTTTTTTAGTGTTATATTTTAAAATCTAAACGATTACATGATTATGGATGGAATGAATTGAAAATTATTCTTTAGTGTGAAAACAGTGGTAAATAATTAATACATTTAAAGTCGAAATTAAAAAACTTTTTGTCTTATTACCATTTGTGATAGTTATGAAGAATTTGTGAAATGATGCAGTTGTAAAATGTATTATATTTGTCGAATGACCATTTTTTAAATGATTATTTATTTTGTCAAATGTTTTTTGTGAAATGATAGTAAGCCGCCGCCACCATACCATATTCATAAGTTGTCGACGGGACGTTAATAATACCCATCGATTCGCCTAGACAATATGATGCAATGGTTTTTTGTGGGCCCAAATTAGAGTTTTTTTATGCCAGTGCAAGATGGCCGGGCTCCGTTCACGATGCAAGAATGTTGCGTTATTCCACTTTGGCTCAGCAGTGGGACAATGGTTGGAGACCATTCCCTAATGCAGTTATTTTACGAGATATTCATGCTATACAAATACCAATAACGGCAGTAGTTGTGCGTTTTTTGTGAGCTTTTAAAAGTACAAGAAATTTTGTTGAAAATGCTTGGAATATTAAAAGAAAAAAATCCCCTGTCTTAATCATCTCCGTTGAAACCGTTGACAGTATGCAAAACGTGTGTCACCTTACACAAATTAGAAAAAAAACCGGCCAAGATCATGTCAAAAATAAATCACCCCCACTTTAGGTGTACGGGAGGAGGTACCCCATTTTTTTTTACCATTTTGTCGGCGTGGTACATACACATATACACACATCATGCCAAATTTCAGCTTTCTAGTAGTTCTAGTACTAAAAATCACGGAGCTAAGCCGCGGACGGACAGACGGACATGACGAAACTATAAGGGTTCCTAGTTCGCTACGGAACCCTAAAAATGTTGTTACGATTAGTAACCGAGCAATAGTAATAGGTACTACACGAATAGCAAATAACACGCCTTCCGTGTATGACGTACCTACTTATCATACAAATGAGAGTAAATTTTACTGGGCTGTTTTTTTACTTTTGATTTCATCAAAGACTTTATAAATTCACCATTCACCATACAGCCAATTGCTCCATAGTCGCGTATATAAACACTTCTCTGCGTTTCGTTTTTGCATTAAAACCTGTTACTGTTAATTGTACTTTAATGATGACAAAGACTTGGGATAAACGACAAAAAATTTGAATAGTAATTTTAATATTCGGTTAAATCATATATTATAGATATATGTCTCACGAAAGTATTAAATTTAATAATACTGTAGAATTTAATGAGTGAATTGAGAGAGTGAAACCAAACGCAAGTAACATAAAAAAACCGTACAAATTGTGTCCATCCGATCCGGATACAATAAAACTTATTTTGAATTACTTTCAATTGAATTGAATGCATTTCAACAATAATTAATTACTAAGCCCAACATTACTGCATAGTAAATATATATTTGACATAGATCTTGTTTGAAACTCTGGGAAGACTTCATGATCGTCTTTAACCCAGAAATAAACTATTAAGGGAGTAAAAAAAGGTGCCAAATTTGTACATAGAATAAAATATTATATTAATTTCTATAAATTCTCAATTATGAAATTTACGTTTTGTATGGACATAATTATGATATGGAACAGTTTTTATTTCGGAAATCTTCCCATCTTGAAAAGAGAGTTGGCAGTTTGTTATGGGGATGGGGAATCAAATATCTAGGGCCTTAGCACACGGCGTATTTGAAACACACCGACGACGACGCGCGTTTTGCATTCCATGGAGGAGTTTGTTTGTGACGTTTGTGACAACCGCAATCAAACTGCTTAGTGGATTGTAAAACCATGTAAAACGCGCGTCGTCGACGCGTTTCAAATAGTACGCCGTGTGCTTTAGGCCCGATTTACTTATGCAAAAACAATAATCATAGCAACTTGACAATTTCTACCTTAGATATTTGTGTCGTGACAAGTCTGTTTCGACATTTGTCACACCTATCAGCGTGGTGAAACAGACAGCTTGACAATTGTCAAATTTTCTTGACAATTGTCGCACCTGTCAGCGTGGTGAAATAGGGCCCTGCTCTACAGATATATAGTTTTTATTCAGTTATGAGACCATGCACGTAATTTGATAATGATAACATCTAAGTATTCAAATAGTGTTCAGTTTAAACTTATTTCATTACTTTATTAACCGACTTCAAAAAAAAGAGGAGGTTCTCTATTCGAACTAATTTTTTTTTTTTTTTTGTGTGTATGTTACTCGATATCTCCGAGAACCGTGAACCGATTTTCAATTTTTTTTTTTAATCGAAAGGGTATAACTCCTAGTTGGTCCCGTTGGCACTAAGTCGGGATCTGATGATGGAATCTTGGAGAAATCGAGGGAACTCTTCAAATGTTATAGGGACATGTACGGCGCTTTCGGTAATTTATTGATAAAGTCAAGAATTTACATTCAGTAAATAGGATTTGGCCACTAAAACTTTTATATGAATCACTAAAAAGCTAAAAAAAAAAAAAAATTTTAACAAAAAAAAGAACCGACTTCAGTAAAACTAAAAAACCAAAAATAACCCGTTCAAGTACAGATTACATTTGACTCACTCTTCGAAGTCGGTGCCAAACCTCACGTAAACTATAATATAACTATAAATATAAGAACTGAGTGGTTTGGGATCGACTTCGAAGGGTGAGTCAAATGTAATCTGTACTTGAACGGGTTATTTTTGGTTTTTTAGTTTTACTGAAGTCGGTTCTTTTTTTTGTTAAAAATTATTATCTTTATGACAGAACCATACAAGCATAGTTATTATTTTTAGGGTTCCGTACCCAATGGGCAAAAAACCGGACCCTATTACTAAGACTCCACTGTCCGTCCATCCGTCTGTCTGTATGTCCGTTTTTCACCGGGCTGTATCTCATGAACCGTGATAGTTAGACAGTTGAAATTTTCACAGATGATGTATTTCTGTTGCCGCTATAACAATGAATGCTGAACTATTCAACTCATTTGTATCCGGCGCCATACATACCAGGTGCAAACTTAACTTAACCCGGCCAGTTAAGATGGAATAAGTATTTGTACGGAAACTTCGGTGCGCGACTCAAACTCGCACTTGGCCGGTTTTTTTTGAAGTGAAATTTGTAATGCGACTTCCAACAAGGTTGCGGTAAACGTTTAACGATTGCGTTAAACGTTTAACGCTACCGTGGGGGGGGTTAGGAAAGCACTGTTGCGTTAAACGTTCAACGCTCCTGAGGCGGGGGAATAGAAAGAGACAGACCGGTGAAGAAGTTTGTCTTAAAGAAACATTATGAGTTCACTAAAAATCAATTTCTACCCCTTCCTATTGTTACGAGCGTGGGGTTCGTATTTGATAGAAAAGCACAAATTAATCCACTAAATAAAACACACACTTTATTAATCAAAATAACGCACTTACAATTCACACGAACTGTACTTAAAATCCACTAATTAACACAAACACAGTATTACTCAAATTACGCACTCACTATTCACACGAACTGTACTTAAAGCGCACTAATCACTTGAGTCTTTCTCTCCGATTATCCTTTTACTCGCACTGTATCGCAGTTAAAATGTAACTAACTCACGCCGGCCGCCGGTGCCTTTTTATATCCCGCGGAACCGCTTTCTCGATGCGTTGTCCACATAAGACGCGAATATTCTAGTAAAGTCCAGCGTGAGGGCCGAGAACATTCGAGGCCATATATGTCTCTCTCTAATGGTGCACTCTCTGTCACTCCCTTCTCGAATGTTCCGAGTATAGCTATCTCTCTCTAGTAGTCCTATCTCTGTCACACACTTCTCGAATGTTCCGAGTATAGCTATCTCTTTCTAGTAGTGCTATTTCTGTCACTCCTACCGGATATTTCGCCATATAACGATTTGTGCTTCAGAGGCCCATAAGGGGTCCTGAAAACGCCTGAAAACGGGTTTTCAGGTTATGGCGTCATCTGATCGAGGGTGCCCTGAAACGGACTGAAAACATGTTTCAGGCGCCTGAAAACGACGGCAACCTGGGTGAAATTTCGATCTTTAGATATGTGATAGAGCAACTTCTGAAACGGCCTGAAATGACTTTTCAGCCTGCTGAAAACGCCTCTAGAGCACTGAAATTGACGTTCGAAGTTTCTGACCTAACCTACCGGCGTAACACTATTTTCATTTCCACATTACGAAGTTTCACTTCTTCCGCGCGGAGGGACTCCACGCACTATTTTTTTTAATGATTATTTTGTTACCATAAAGCGGCTACTAATAAATGACGTAGAAAGTCTCTCTAGCCGGAGTGTTATACCTTGCTTCCTTATACCTACCCTGTTATAATCTCATCACAAACCCAGTCATTATTTGTCTGATCTTTTTAATTTCTTCTAAACCGTTCTGAATAATCACATTTTCTTTGTTCTCTTCACAAAACAACTTGTATACAAGGTATATTAAAAGTAAACAGGGTCGTGGATCAAAATGCGTATCTTATAAATTCATGAAAAAGGCGCGTTCATATTTCGCCTTGTCTATTTAGCAAGCCACCATAATATATTTCTTTGGGTGACATTGTTCGCGTAAATTGATATAAAATGTCGTACATAGAGTTTGGTTCAAGTAATGAGAGATTTATAGTACGAATCCTTTTTTGAGGCCGATACCGTTGTCAAAGGTTGACTGAGAAAAACACATATTTTCTCTATCAAAGGTGCAAACTACCCATTTTATAGATATGAATTAATGTAACTTTGACGGAAATAAAATTATTTTTTTCAGTCAACCGTTGACAACGGGAACTGGAAAGCTACCAAAATGTCAGGGAGGCTCAAATAATGAATTAAATATTTTATTTGCTCGTAAATGCGCGACAGTCGCGGAAACCGAAGAAAATTGTATGGTAGTTATGTTGTATAATACCTACACATGTTAGTCACTTGTATCTTAGACGATCTGGATCGTCTAATTTTCTACTCTGCACCCGTTTGAAGCATCTCTGTATGGCCCTATGGTTGACCGGTAGAGAATGCTATTTGGCATTAAGTTCGCTATCTGTACCGTGAAACTATCCAATTTTGCCGTAGCTGGTAAGGATGGTTAAGGATTCACTTTTACGCTAAAGAAATAATTAGAACATTTTATTTTTTTTATGCTTTATGGCCTATAGACATTTGCCCGCTAGGGCAAAGTGGGACGGTTTCACGGAACTGACTTTTGTTTTGTGAACTAAAGTTTAAATAAATATATAATTGATGGAGCCTCTGGTGTATTAGGCTGCATTTCCACCACATGTGAAGCGAGAGATGTGTTTTTGTTAACCAATGGAATAAGTTCATTTATTCATCCTCGCTCAGCGCAGCTAATTCTATTGTTTAAAAAAACACATCCCTCGCTACACATGTCTGGTTTGCTACACATTATTATTTATTTATTTATTTAGAACCATTAAATGAGTAACATTACAGATTCCTCCATTGCGTTACATCGATTCTTAATCTAGGCTAACACTAATATTTAAAACTAACACAAACACAAATCCATGCTAACATGTGAGGTTAATTCGCCACCTCTAGTCCCTTGGACCTCTCCAGGATTCAGTTACCTCCAGCCTGACGCAGTCGAGTACGAAATAGCCTGAAGCGGGTCCCGCAAGTGAGGGCAACTTTCCGTCTGATTGGTAAATAACCGATACCTATAACTATTATAAATTCGTGATTGGTTCCACATGAACCATTTTTTTTTATGTCATAGGGGGCAAACGAGCAAACGTATCGCCTGATGGAAAGCGATTACCGTCGCCCATAAATACCTGCAACACCAGCGGAGTCACAAGTGCTTGCCTACCCGGAGGACGAAGATAGAATGCCTCTATGCTAGTAATTTCACCGGCTATCTTACCCCCACACCGGAACACAACAATGCGAACATTGCTGTTTGGCGGTGGGTTATTTATGTCATCTATACTATTATAAAACTCTATTTGTTTTGAAACTCAGTTTTCTATGCAGAGGGGTCATGACTTCAGGAAAATTTTAATAAGTACCGTTAAGCAGGATCGTCATTTGTTTTGTATGGGCGCACGGCGCTACGCCAGTCTGGCGCCTTCTGATTGGTCATAATTTCCAATGTTCCCTAATCACGCCGAAACGGCTTTTTTTACAAGAAATAAAAGTATATTTAGGTCAGAAAATTAAAATAAGCAGTATTAATAAAAACAGTACATATTGTTTTTATTATACATATTTTTGGGCTTCTGTCACAATTTATCAATAAAGTGAGATTTTTAAAAACTTCGTAAGCCTTAACTCAATCTCATCCCTCTCGAGATGTCACTGACAAATGGCTAAAGATTTTTACTTTAATATTATAGAGATAATACCTTACATTGTCAGCGAACAATGTTAAGGTAAATGATAGGGATTGCGATCGAAATTCGATTTACGTAGTAGGTCTTCAGGTCTATGGATTATGGATACTTGTGCCCTATGATGCTGAAAACAGTATTTTGTATACTTTATTTTTGCTCAACAGTAAACAGTATAATGTAGTGAAAAACAGTATTGATACTGTTTTTAACAGTATGGTTGGCAACCCTAACGGCTGGACAAATTTTAACCAATTTTGGTACACGGATAGCTGAACATCCAAAATGGTTATAAGATACATTTTACCCGTCTACGGTAAAGAAAAAAAATACGCGGAAAAAGTTTCGGACGCATCCTTGTCTTAAAATACATTCAAATAGTGCTTGACATGTTTTTGATTGGCCGCCGCCGCGACTGATCGTAGCTTCTGATGATGATGATGAATCGAAGAAATATTTCGAGCGATATTCGACTTCTAAAACGTGAGTAAGCCCGTTTTATATGTATTTTAATATGTTTGAGACTCATTAATTTGTCTAAGACTCACTGTAGTTTTCTATATGTCTGTCATATTCGTGTGTCACGACGCCGTTGCCATTTTTGACGTGACAACGTCTCATAAGTCGATGAACGCCGGCTGCACGCACGAAAAAGCATGACTCATTGTCACGATCCGCCTGAGCAGAACGTGCAAGCGAGAGCGCGGAACAAGCGATAGAGAGGCACGATCGGCCTTAGCGTTCGGCTTGTGACGCATCTATCTCTCTTCTACTCTATCTACCATTTTTTTGTGACAAGCTTTTATAGCCGACTGTACGTTTCTTTGAACATTACTATTGCGGCAAGTAGCCTTAAAGTCGGGTACAGTTGGATGATTTCAGAATAATAAGAAATCCGTGGATTATTCACCAAGGAAAGTAGGAAAAGTCCTCATTTCATACACAAAGCTAATCTCATTGGTAGCGGATTTTCTGTCAATGCTTTGATGATATTACGCGGAAACCTACAAGCATTGGATCAGACGTACGAGTATTATGAGCGTAATACGTCCCTAGCCATGATAATCTCTAATCACAAGGCTTCAAAGTAGCATTGATACTAGTATTTACCTGCGGCTTTGCTCACGAGACGATTAAAACTGTAGCAGAACGTTTGTGAGGAACAAAAGAGAGAACTTTCTCTAGTCTTTTTTTAAGGTTACAGTTTTTGGTTATATTTTATACTAATATAATTCGTGTATCATTGTTCGTTTTAATATAATAAAATATAGTGGATATAACAATAGAAAAACTTATTTTGTTAAATGTTATGCTCGCTATGTGGGGACGGGGCAGGGAAAACGCACAAGATGGGCTTCACGTCGTTTATTTACATATTTACAACTATAATTATAAATCTTCATCCGTCCACTAAATCGTTCTATCATCTGACACTCTCCGTCATACGTCAAATCTAATACATTCGTTATTTCATTCAATCGAACTAGCATAAATCGTCTATCGGCCAGCTCCAACTCTACCAGTAGTACCAGTACCAATCCCACATGTATATTGTGTTTTTTTTTTTTTTTCGTGTTTTATACCATGCGAATGTTTTGGTTTCGTCGCTGTTAATTTGCAAGTTTTATCTGAATAAATTATTATTTCTCAAACATACAATGAAATGTCTTCATAACGTGCGTTATAACAGGCTCACGTTTAGGCGGAACAACTCGAGAGAGCTGTAAAGGAGTTTCATACAGAATTGAAGGCCTAAGCCGGAATGGCGGCGCACCGTGGAGAGCGAGCTGCGAGCCGTTGGAATGAGCTGGAGCGAGGCCAAAAGAGTTGCTGAGGATAGAAAGGCGTGGCGCGAGCTGATGAAGGCCCTCTGCACCTCCGGGGTGCCTTAGGACAACAACAACATACATATTTTTTTAATGGTGTATTTTTTTATTTCGTCATATATGTTTGAGAAAAGCACTATAGTACATGCCTAGTCGTGAAACGGGCTTGCCGGCTTCGTATCACTATCCTGCCTACACTTACCTACCTACATCTACACTTACCTATCTACTCACCCGACAAGCCCTACTTTCCCGGCGTCTGCAGAATGTCCTATTAGAATAAACCCACTGATCTGTTACCGTCCACTTAAGCCGAACAATCAGTAAATAGGTGATAATTTGGATGAGGCTTGGTTCTGTCTGAACACACGCTATCAAACACACCATAAAATATCAGCATGGTCCTTAAAATGTATATAATTTAAATATAAATTTGATTATTCAGTAATTGTAGTATGTTTTCCGCTACTAACATCTCAAAATATTCCTGCATGGAGTAAAAACAATGCTTGACTAGCCAGTATTGCAGTTTTTTTAAGAATAACCTAAAGGGTAGCTCTTGAATATTCACAGGTAACTTATTAAATTTAACCACGCGCCATTCTTACATCTGCGAAGCCTGCGATTGCGTATGCTGTTCTCACATTGGCTTACATATACTTGGATATGTAAGCCAATTCGAAATTATCTGCGTGATAGAATCAGAAACGAGGACATTCGCCGAAGAAGGGTTTGCACGATTGAAGTGGCAATGTGCGTGCCATCATGTAGCCCGGAGAATGGATTGCTGTTGGGGCAGCTCCCGACTAGGTGGACGGATGATCTAGTGAATGTCGCAAGGAGACGATGGATGGGGTCTGCACAGGATCGCACCTTGTTGGCAGCTATTGGGAAGGCCTATCTTCAACAATGGATGTCTGTGGCTGATAGATAGACATCCAATTACAACATTGTCTTGCTTCAACATTGTTTTTATAGTCTGTCTGAGACTGAATGGCATTTAATGAAGGATTGAAGGATGCAAAGCTTGTCGATCACAACCAAGGGACAAGAATAAAAAGAATGAAGGCATCAGCCAGGAACGATTGATGGCTAGGATCTACCTTAGACACAGTTATTTGGTTCTAAAATAAAGAGTGGGTTGTTTTCAGTGTAAGTGCTTTGAAAACATTTTACTCCTACCTCCGTATTCTTTTCTTTGTAGGTCTGGTGTATACGTATTGCGTTTATGTTTTATGTTAGGTATGTATTTTAAATAAAGCATTATAGCCCTTTATTTATTTATCAATACTTATTTTTAAAAGATTGCAGATTTATTTTCGCTGAATATTTAGTAGAAAGCATTTTTCATTGAAACCGTAAACTTTATTATGAAACAAACCTAAGCTAACCTAATAGAGCTGGGCGTTTTTTTTCTGTAACAGTTTCTTATAAAGAAACGGAGTAACAGTTTCTTGCCATACCTAATAACAGTTTCTTTAAAACCTGCTACTAGACGTAGCCGATACCATTGTGTTCTAAATTTTCTCGAAAGACAAAAAAAAACGATTCTTGATTAAAAGTAGTTTTACAATAGCTAACTAAACATTTTATGAAAAACTGGTTCTTGAAATAGTGTTACACCTAGTAACTAATGAAACCATGCCGTAATAAAGAAACTGTTTTTTAAGTAACTTGTTTTCGAAACGGTTACTTGTCAAAAAGAAACGGTGACGTTTCGTTTCATCGAAAACGCGTAACGACCCCCCCTGGGGTATTCGACCAATTTTAGAGATATAATGGAGATCTCTCCTTTTCACCGCCATCCGTCACTTTTGACGTGTGCCTACTTGACGAGTGGCGATATCCCTAGAACATCGCAACTTCGTCAATTCGGACGCGCAAAATTTTCGTTTCCTTTGTATGTGACGGCATAAATAACAGGCGCATACTTTAAATTGACCGCGTAGTACGTGAAATTAGTCCGTTACGTTTCGTTCAAAACAGAAATTTATATACATGAATAACATTTTTGACAATCATTATCGCCTTCGTACTTCCAAAATTGAGATGAGACTATGTCACTTTTAAGCTCATCGCATTTAAATGACAGTTCAATGGCGATATAACTGTTATCTAATAGAGATTTGACGTTTGGCGATCACTCAAATGTCAATCTCGAATTAGGTCCCAGCTCTATAACCTAATCTAATAATAGAATGATATTTGCAAGAATTATGAAAAAATTATGATTACACAGGAACAAAAATTCTGCGAAGCGAAAATTCGGTGAAATTAAACAATCGACTTTTCAAGCCAAGTAACAACTTTACAATAGAAAGTGTTCATTCAATATAAATGATCATCTAATGGTTGGACAGAATAAAAACAAAACTTCAACATGGATTCTGATAAAAGTACCTACACATATTTAAATTTAAAAGGTTTATCTCCATCTGTTCGTCCATCCTCGTTTCGGTTCATTTGGCACTACGACATGATTACATTACGCGGGTCATTGCGCTCATTTTAAATATCGGAATTCGTTATTAGGGTCCCGCGCCAAAGGATTCCGGTGAGGCAACTACGGGTCCTTATCAGAGCCTTGAGTATGATTGTAATATGTACTATCAAAAGGCCTTATTCCTTTTAATTTTTTTTCATATTATGACAAATATTATATTGATAATTTCAACCAACTTTTAAATGTGAATAATACCTACTTTTCCCTTAGTTCTAGAAAGTATAACATAACTATTTCATGTTTTCATTGCGTGAAGTCGAAAATAAGTTAAAAAAAACTCTTTTCTGCGTGCATTTCGTCAATTGCGAGTAATTTTGAAATAAAAAAAAAATTGGGCAAGTGCGAGTCCGACTCGCGCATGTAGGGTTCCGTACCTATATATATTTATATATATATAATCTATAACAAGTTTGTTGTATGGGAGCCCCCCTTAAATATTTATTTTATTTTATTTTTAGTATTTGTTGTTATAGCGGCAATAGAAATACATCATCTGTGAAAATTTCAACTGTCTAGCTATCACCGTTGTTGAGATACAGCCTGGTGACAGACGGACGGACGGACGGACGGACGGACAGCGAAGTCTCAGTAATAGGGTCCCGTTTTTACCCTTTGGGTACGGAACCCTAACAAAATGTAGGTTTCATTGGCACTACGATATGATTACATTACTCGGGTCATTGCGCTCATTTTAAATATCGGAATTCGTTATTATTAGGGTCCCGCGCCAAAGAATTCCAGTGAGGCAACTACCCTTATCCCAACTATCCTTATCAGAGTCTTGAGTATGTAATACTATCAAGAGGCCTTAGTCCTTTTCATTTATTTTCATATTATGACAAATATATTGATAATTTCAACCAACTTTAAAAAGTGAATAATACCTACTTTTCCCTGAGTTCTAGATAGTAACATAGCTATTTCATGCTTTCATTGCGTGCAGTCGAAAATAAGTTAAAAAAACAGTTTTTTGCGTGTATTTCGTCAATTGCGAGTAATTTTGTAAGAAAAAATCAAAATGTAGGTTTCATATATATACCAATAAATCTCAATAGCCCTGTTCTAAGTAGTAAAACATTGATAATTTATGTTCGATCATCGTGAAAAATGTCCTTAAAAAAGCCTTAAGTATTCTGTGCCTTGAGCGTAAGTGCGCATTCAATCGCGTTTTTTATTTAACTTTAGAAAAAATACGCCTCGAAACTTACTGTCTAATTTCACGTACTACCCGATCAAGTTAAATATGCGTCTGGTATCTATGCCGCCACATAGGGGAGAAGTGGCATGAAAGAGCCAGTTTTCTTTACGGAGGAAAAAATTCAACCTACAATGAAAAAAAAATATAATTTGTTTTTTGTAATTTATTCTTTATTTGAGTAGGTATGCAATTTGGTACAAATAAATCTTAAACAACATACATATATCAATGAAATATGCATTTCAAAAAAAAGTGTCATTTGGCTCTTTCATCACTATTCGGTATTGAAAGAGCTGCTACAGGTTTTGAAAAAGCCGGTTCGTATTACAACGCGTAATTATAAAAAATATCAAAAACAACAATAAAGGCCACATAAAAAAAACTCAAATACATGTGTAACAGACTTTTTAAGTAATTAGTACTAACATTTTTCAGGATTTTTTATTCTATCAGTAATTTTGAGTAATCCTTACAAACGCTTTAATTTTTACATATTAATTAGTCACATATACCTACTATATAACCTAACACACAAGCGGATTTTTTTTATTAATAACAGTCTTTAAAATAAATCTAATAAAAAATAATATCTTCTATCAAAAGTTAAAACCAACATCAATAAATCCTCAAAATTTTAAAATTAAAATTGCTAACTTTGAGCTTTCGGGTCTTTTTCTTTTTTTTGGACCAGCGTTCTCCATAATGCAATATCTGAAGCAAATAATTTAATAATATAAAAAAAAATGCGTTTATAGTATTACGTTATTTTATTATGAAAGAGCCGGCTCTTTCAATGCCCATTCATCCGGCTCTTTCATGACTTGTTCCAAAAACAAATATAACGTTCAAAATAACGACAATATCAAAGCGTTTGCAGCTAAGTTTTTAAGAAGCTGCAAGGCCAAATATATGCTCAAACTGAATCTATAATCCATTTGCCTATAATTGTTAACTATAAAATATCAAAAAACAAATA
The DNA here is from genome assembly GCA_947623375.1 of Apotomis capreana. Lineage (NCBI taxonomy): Eukaryota > Metazoa > Arthropoda > Insecta > Lepidoptera > Tortricidae > Apotomis > Apotomis capreana. The sequence goes on from OX392519.1 coordinate 17,767,464, forward strand.
AAATGAAGCAAAAAGCTTACTTTTGAGTTCCCAAAACTTTGACTCGATGTACACTTGTACAGGCGTCTGTTGGTTTCGGTGAACTGTCAAATGTTTGTGGGTGACGGAAAATCAGTGTTGCCACCTAAAAATAATATTGCCAACCAAATCTGTACTCAAACTACCGAAATAATACAAGTAGCTCTTTCAAAACCTGGCTCTTTCATGCCACTTCTCCCCTACAAATACGTAGACCTATACGTAGTCCTTGAAGTAAACATATTAATTTGAAATTTGGTAAACATACGTATTACAAAGAAAATACAATACACTGACTCTTCCTTTTTGAAGTTGATTAAAATAATAAATAGTCAGGAAAATATATAAATAAGCAAAATATAATCGATGCGTTGGCTCCGCTTTGAACGTGCTGACTCTAGCCGAATAAAGGCAGAGCGATGAGGCGTTAAGTGTGAGGCGTGACGTTATGTGGAGCGGGCCAGGTCATTCTAACCCAAAATTTGTAGTATATATCGTTTGTATTTGTTTTTATTTTTAATTTAAAATGTCACTTAGTTTAAATTTGATTGTATAACTTTGTAAGTTGTATTTGTTTTTCGCGTCTATTTTGGTCTAAATCACTTATATCTTGGTTACCTACGCGACAGGCTGTGCTGTGCCAAGTGTAGGAGCCAGTGTAACAGCTAAAAATAAGCGATTTCAGTTCATGCAATCAAGTTTATATAAGCCATATTTGTGTACACAACAGTAGACTTTTAATTATTGTATGTGTGTAAGGTTAGTATATAGATGTGACTGTATGAATTTATTTAAATGCAATAAACTTACTTAGGTACTTACTTTCGTGACACACGGCGCGGAGTGAATCCCTCTTGGTTATGTTCTGTGTCAGCTAACTGCTAACACAAGACACATACAGCTGTCAGCAAAAAGAAATTTACGTGCCATCTCTGCACGAAACAGGTACGTTAGTGGAAGATACTCTCATAAGCTTTACGACACTCATAACTCGTTGTTTACTGCGAATAGTAAACACACTACAAATGAATCTACCCTTACCATGGGTTTACAGTGAAGGCTCTCGCTAGCGACTGCGTAAACGGTTTGTATGGAGAATTGTTGTTCTAGAAAGGTACCGCTAGGGAAGCTGTGCTTGTACTGTTTTCAATGCAAATCTACGCTTTCGCTAGTGAGTACGGTCACGTTAAGAGGCCTTATTCCTTTTAAAATTTGTTTTTTTTTCATATTATGACAAATAATATATAGATAATACTAATTACAAGTTACAACCAACTTTTTGAAGTGAATAATAGTTTTCCCCGAGTAGTAATATGCGATGTGGTGCTTTCATTGCGTGCAGTCGAAAATAAGTTGAAAAAACAAATTTTCCCTTTGAATTTTGTCAATTTCGAGTAGTTTTTGAAACAAAAATTATCAATGAAAAATTCGAACTCTAGGTTTCAAATATGTACCAATAAACCCCAATAGCCCTGTTCTAGGCAGTAACATAAATAATATATAAATAATATGTTAAGAAACATAGAGAAAAATGTCTAAAACAAACAGCATTTTTTTTTTATTTGTGAGAGGCCTGTTCTTGCGACTGGACAAAGGCTATCGTGACAGTGCGGGTGGGGTCACCGGAGTGGGACCTCCAGACCCGCAGCGTAGTGGGTGTAGGTCTAAGCTGCGTCACTTTGTGTGACTATGACCACCTGAGCGAATTAATTATTGATAGTGTGAATGTACGAGTATGTATGTTGAGTGTTTGGGTGATGGATAAATGATGATACCAGCGGAGATACAGATTTCAACTCAGCTGATTGGTCTATTCCGAACGTCTCCGCTCCACTCCGTTTCAGTGAAGACGCACCCTAAGCGTACTGTAGTACTCTGACTAAATGTTGCAAGCCTTTGTCTTATTAAGAGGGTATAAAATACCTCCATAGTCAACCGCTGCCCCCATGGTTTATCGCTGGCGGTCGTTACAGGGGCTATACATCTTCCGGAATATAAATATAGCCTGGACATAACGGGTATGTGTTTTATGTGTTATATAAGGGCTCGTAATAACCCTTGTATGTGGCGTCAGTGATAGGATGTAGCGGATGGTCTTCCAAATATACATAATCGTACCTATCTGATAGGTACATGCATGCATCTGAGTCAATAAGATGTTAAAACAAACTCATTTTTTCTAACTTTCAGGTATGGTGAATGCGTATTAAAAAAATAAACTTATGATAATAGACCAGTAAAACTTCAGAAAGCATATATGTAGGTATAGTATAGGTAAAGAAACTAATCTTTTATATTTTTTTAAACACATATGACGCAAAGAGCGCTCCAGTAGCGTAAGAATTATGGAATCAAAAATTTGGTGTGATTGACGTAACGATGTGATACCTTAGTTGGGGGAGCACTACGCCGGAAACGTAGGTTTGCTTCGAGTCCTGCTTACATTGCAGTGAATCACATTTCATTTTTCCTTCATAATCCGTTTGGATAATTTATAAAAGTGACTACGATTACAACCGGCTAGTCGTCTACCAGCAGCAAAATTCAATTCAATTCAATTCAATTCAATTATTTATTCATAAAAATACATTTTATACGTCATTATATTAAATTTTACATTTTACAGGTACACATAATTAACATTAAAAATATTCAATCATTATCATTATATTTATATTTTACATTAGTTTATAATTACATTTAAACGCATTTCAATGTCACCAGTGACGGAGTTAACCCCTCAAAAAATTCGTCAATGGAATACAGTGCGTCAACAATGAGTTTCTCCTTCAGTTTTTGTACAAACGACCAGTAACTAGGAGCTTGTTTAATAGCCGGGGGGATCCTATTATAAACCTTGGGACCAATGTAGAGAGAGAGAGAGAGAGAGAGAGAGAGAGAGAGATCATTTATTTGTTTAAACATAGGTAAGTAGGTGTTACATTTATGATGATGAACTCTATGTTTTGCCAGATTGGCTTACATAGCCGAGGCCCTTCCTTGACTTTGCGAGGCGCGTGCATGGTAGACACAACTCATGTCGCCGTCGGGTGTTGAAACCATGCACGTCCGCGTTTGTGTGGAATATGTCGATGTTCATCCTAACATACTTGGCTATTTCTAAAATGTATAGGCTAGGTAGGGTTAGTATTTTATACTTCTTAAAAAGGTCCTTGGCGGGATGGTCCCAGCTTACACCCGCGATGACGCGTACTGCTTTTTTTTGAAGCCTGAATGCTCGTTCGCGTTCCGCGGCCGAGGCCCAAAGATCAACTCCGTAAGACAGTATGGAGTACATTATTGCAGACAGCCGACCGTGGTGAGGCCGGATAGTAATACGAAGCCGGCAAGCCCTTTTCACGGCTAAGGCATGTATAGTGCTGTTCTCAAACATATTCAATTAAATAAATACACAACTCAAAAAAATAATATTATCCAGCTGTTTAGCCTGCTCCTGAACACAGACGCCATTGACGCCATGTTGAAAAAAAAACTTCTCGGCTCGGCTTAGCTCTTCAATTTTGTATGAATTCCGTTTACAGTTCGCTCGAGTTGTTCCGCCTGAAACGTGGTACATTGAAGCCAAAGAGTATGTAATCACTACGTTTTAAGAGACGGGAGTGCCATACAAAAAGCGTGAACTCGCATTAGTATGAAACGGGGGCGAAACATACTGCCAATATGAAGCCGCAAACAATATCAGTGTCAGTGTCAACTCATGACATAATGCCAACATCAAGAACAAAATAGGGATGTCACATGTTACACAAATTATCGACTTATCGATATCGATATCGGTATTTAAAAAAAATGGTTCAGGCGGGGTTCGCATTCGCACCCGCGTCTCCAACGGCTTTCCGGTAATTTAAATCATCAAATATTTCGCTTCAATGTAAACATTTGGTTTACTTTAGGTTACTGACTTCATAAAAAAAAACAATGGTGTGTAAATAATTTTATTTCGTTCAAACTTTGCTTGGCTTGCTGATAAACATAGACGAAAAAAGCCGTTTCATCACTCCAGTCTGTGCTCCAGGTTGGAAGTTCTGCAACACAAATAATACAGGCTAAACAGAAAATTACAGAGTAAAAATGAATCTGTTTGTCCAGATGAAACCGTACCATTCATAGTCCATTGAAGATTTTTCATAAAATATTTCTGTGACCATAATCTAACTCAAACTGGCATAAAAAGTAGTGATAATAATGTCTTATCCTCTCATCTGAGACGCCTTTAACAGCTGTATTCAAGTGCACACTTTTGTATAAGTACACATACCAATAGGCTTTTGCTTGAAGAAAGATATTCCGTGTTTACCCAGGTATTTTTCACTTCAAATGAAAATTATTGATAAAACTTACATACAGCACTATTGTTTACATACGTATAAGGGTATGTATTATTTTACCCGAAATACCAAGTTTTCAATGAAACTTACGATTAACATGGTTATAACACGCAGTAATTAAGTATATTTTTTACTTACCGATCTTCGAACGGTGGAAATCTTGCCATGAATAGTCTTTTTTGACCGTCCATTCGACACGTTTTCATTCTGCATATTTCGCACTTTTTCCTTTTCAATCCACTCATTTTTGCAATTGTGATTGTCTTGTGTACCTTCTAGACGACCACTACACCCAAAGAATGCAAATTATTAGATTATTTGTGAAATTTGAATTATTTGAAAAGATCGCAGAACCTTGACAGAAGCCGACTACACAACAAAATAGAAACGTCATCTAACATGGCATGGCGGACAAAAATGGCGGCTGAAGTACAACCCGCCTAAATTCGATTGTCGCCAATTATCTAATGCTTTGTAGGTTTCAACGTTCTTTCAAACTTAGATAGGTAAAAAATTCACCCCCGTTTCATACAACCGTTGTCGATCGTTTTTTACCTTGAGAGTTGCGCGAGGCTGATTGAAGCCTGTTACAACGCACGTTATGACGACATTTTTTTGCAAGTTTGAGAAAAATAGCATTTCTCTCGTCGTTTGGACCATACGCCAGGGCCGGTACGTTAGCCCCCGGGTAATGATTGGTATCAATTATTACTACGGGTTGGCAGGCTGTAATTTGACACACAACACAAATCAGCCTTCGCCTCCTTAGGTACTTCCCTAAAAGATACGGAACGATGCAAATATTTCAGGTTTAAGCTTAGTATAAATCTTCTATAGTGGTACATCACTATTACTAAATACCTAGTATAAAACGAAGTCGCTTTCTGCTGTGTGTTTCTATGTTTGCTTCGATCTTTAAAACTACGCAACAGATTTGGATGCGGTTTTTAAAAGATAGAGTGATTCAAGAGGAAGGTTTATATGTATAATACATGCATAGTTTATCAGCATGCACCCGTGCAAAGCTGGGGCGGGTCGCTAGTTTACAGTTACCGTACCGGGATTAAAGAAAAATACCTACAGTACTACATAACAGCTTTGGAGAATGATATAGGCAATAGTTGCCGCGTCATCAATAATATTAATAGGATATCGCCCAAATAAAAAATTGCCATTTTCATCATCGCAATATTTCCAAATATCTCACACCAAAACCAAAAGGCGACCGAATAATTTCAAAATTAATGTCACTGCAATATTCACCGTCAGTAAATTTCTTCCAGCGCCTGGCGCCGCGAAAACATTTAAGGTTTTTTTTTTATATAAATTAACACCCCAATTTATCACGCTGACCGTTAAAACTGTCACCGGACGAAATAATGAGCGTTTTAAATACACTTTTTCGAGGATACGCTGTTTCGCCCTAGTGGGAGAAATGTGGCTAGGCATGCGTAAAAATATCGCTATGTATTCAGAAAATAATCGACTTACACCGGCAATATTTTTAAACTACTTATAAATTGATATATATTTTTTATTTATTAAAAGCTCAGTATCAAAGAGATTGAAACACACCTTTTTCGCCCTGAGACCATGACTTGTGGTTTCAGTTTATTATTTAACGATGTCATAGTATTTATCCGACCACAGACTACTCTTGCATCTTGCGTAAGACATCTTCATCCGATAAAAACGAAATTTAGGCCGCGAGTCGCATAGCAGCATGGACAGCTGCCCTGATGAAGAGCTCCATATGAGTTCGAAACATGTCGGGCCATTCCTGACAATTTTTATGTGAGTTTAAACCGTTTTTATCAGAAAGTCTTCTCTTTAGTGTAAATTACAGTGACAGCTGTGTCTGTGGGCACCTATTGGGTAAAAATGTCGATATATCGAGTATTTTACTGTACACATATTGTTTAACAATATCGATACTTTTTTATTCCCCCATCCCTAATGTGTTGCCCACAAGATCGTATCACGCCTACATGGTTAATAGCGACTTTCCAGTCTGGATATAAAGTTGAAAGTTTCTGTTGAAGAATGTGTGCGACAATGTGAAGTTTAGGTAACATGTGCGGTAAATGACTCTTTATTGCCCTCCGACGCGGTTCATTGGAATTCGGTTACAATTATAATTAGATCGTGTATAGTGTGGGATTTATATACGAAGTACATTTTTATTCCGTGTATACGCTGACACGTCGTCTACATAGAAAAAAAAATACTTATCTGGAAATATTAAGGCAACGAAGGATATCACCAAAATAAATAGGTATTTTTTTCACAGATGTATTTCTGCTATTAAAACAAATACTAAAAATAGAATAAAATAACTAGGTCGATGCAGAGTCAGCCACCGGCTAAGCTTGCACCATAGATTGGAGCGGAGTTTTTTTTTTTTTTTCGAAATTTTCTCTTCGTCACGACCTGGCGAAATTTAATTTGTGCATATTTAAACAAAAATTTCTAAAATCGGTTGAGAACTCGCTGAGATCTGCGCATTGTTACAAAGTCCATTCGAGTCGATCCATGGGAGCTTCGCTCGCTTCGCTCGCTCCGCTCCAATTAATAAAGTGGGGCTCCCATACAACAAAGTTTGCGTTTACTTTGCACCTCATTTGTATGCGGCGCCATACATACCAGGTGCAAACTTAACTTAACCCGGCCAGTTAAGATGGGAAGTGTTTGTACGGAACCCTCGGTGCGCGCGTCCGACTTCCACTTGGCCAGTTTTTATTTATTATAGGGTTCTGTCCGTGAGCTCGCAGATTGCGATTCGGGTTCGAATGAACATTGATGTGCCATTAAATAATAATCTACTTTATCTTGAAAAAAAAAGTGGTTTCAAAGTTTAGCCCAAAGATTTAATATAAACCGGCCCGGCTGAAAACCGGGTATAGTCCAATTCAATTGACATTCATGATGATGGCCACATTTTGTTTACCGCGTGCGTCTGAAAATGAACGATATCCAAAGAATCTATATAATAAAATTGAAAATGCCAGAACGGGATAACGCACTAGGGAGGAAGCGAGATGGCGCCTTACAAAACTCGACGTTCTTTTAGATCACGTTTCTCCAATACGATGCACGTTACCGCAGAAAAAACTATTCAAATCTATTGTCTAAATATGAGAATGGAATAAGAGCGTAAAAAATACCGTTTTCACTACGTATTACCTTCACAATCGGCTAAAGAAATCTTCATAAAATTCTTCATTTCGCGACCGTCGACCATTTCCGGCGATACTCGGTTCTTCTCGCTCTTATGGGTCAGGTTCAAGTAGCCTAAAGTTTCTTTTCGCTATATGACTTAAGTTTAAGTAGCCAAAAATTTTGGCGTCATGTTGGTATGCCGTTATATCGAAGTTTTTTACTCGAAATGTAATGACTACGCACTTTGCTTGACGTATGTTGTTTTCTCTGTCAAACTAAATGTCATCGGCATTGTCATTGTCAGCGAATTTTCTGTGCAATAAGCAAAAAGTGTTATGAAAATGCCGAGAATTGAAAGTATTAAGTGATTATGTTATTAATTTGTATTTTGATTGATCGACCATCACGATTTTATTCAGATTGACCACCACGGTTTCGGGAGATGGAGGAATGGGGATGGCATGTTTAATTTTTGTTAAATTTGAATTTAACAGATTATGTATTATTATAAACACAAGAAAAATATTCTTGCAAGGCAATGTACTCATTGTTCTGCATCTCGGTGCGTAGAATGCGATGCGATAATGTTGGGTTAGTAAGACCTCAGGGGTTGCGGTATAGGAAAGGTGGGCCAGTTTTGGGACTTAGAAAAATTTCGGTGTCGTGAAATTTATGTCAATATAACACCTCATTTTTATTAAAGTATCCTTTAAAACATCCTATAATAAGCATGTTTTGTTATGTAAACTTTTTCTCTCAGATCAATAGTTACCGAGATATTGGGGTTTTTAAGGTAAAAATGCTGTCTGAAAATATGGTACATGGGTTGAAAACCGAAAACTGTAGGTTAGGTTAGGTTTGTTTTGTGACCATGTATAGCGGAGCGAGCGTAGCGAGCGAAGCGTCAAAATGCTTGCTTACATGACCCTCATAAATAGTCTACTATTATTACGTACTTACATCAAAATATGTTTATGCATTTGAACCCCAATATCTCGGTAAATATCGATCTGAGAGAAAAAGTTGAAAGAATAAAATATGCTTATTTTAGCGTAATCTACTAGATTCAATCTAATTTAAGCCCAAACCAACAAAAAAAAATTAGTCCTAAAATCGGTCCAGCTTTGCTATACTCTGACCCTTACTGCTTATTTCTCGAGAAGATCTAGATTGTTCCCTATTTTCAGAGGATTCTTTTCCCACGGATTTGTCTGTTACTGAAGCGGCACTGCCTATTAATGGTTATTATTTTTACTTTTGTTTATTAAGCTTTGCTAGGCTTAGATTTGCTTTGAGTAACATTTGTACATGTAGATATGTATCAGGTTGCTGGTATGGATCAGGTTGCTGGCCCCTCTAAGAAGGGCGATGAACGACGAGGGAAACGTCCAACATAATTTGTTATGTGTTCATTGGTGATTTTTCGTGTATTAACTGTGTAAACTGTGTTGCGTTTTTATGGTAATGGTATTTCTAATCCTATTCAATCCAGGCACGTGTTGCGAATTAGGTCATTTGCAGTCTAAATTTACCCACATTTTATACACTTTTATCTGGCTTAACGTTTGAATTCTACCGTCTTGCTATTATTTATTTAATGTGTGCCTGCTGTGTTCTCAACGATACGCTGACATGATCTGTCACTGTCAATTTTTGACATTTGTTGCGTTTTGTTTGTACTTAATCATATAAAGCCTACTTTACACTCTCAACGCGTAACATTTTCTATTTATGTTTTCATTTCTCATTTTCTGATGGTTTTGTTTTTTATATTTTACTTTGTTTTGTGTATTTATTTTTCTCACTTACTTAGTGTAAACGGTTGACCGGCGGGGTAAACAGAACCAGAGTACTGGTTTATACTTTGTCACTGAGTGCACATTAGCACTTATATTATATAGATATATATTAGAATAGTATTTATATTTTATATATTTTGATTATGTACCCACCTGCGTAAACATTATGGTTGATGATGATTCTTACCACTCAGCTTGCGACATGTCCTTGTCTTTTCTTTCCTGCGACAATAGCGATAGCTCAGTGTCCGCGCCTGACACACTGGGCGATTGCATTATAATATATAATAATAATAATAATTTATTTATTTCAGGCATCAAAGGCCCATAGATAAATACCTTACAATCTAACATACATATTACATATTAAAATAATAAAAACATAAGTAACTAAACTAGGTCACATTTTTCAACAGCGACGTGTTACGCGTGTTCAATGTGTCAGGTAGCCGTCCACGGAAACGCCGGAACATGACACCCTTCGGCCAGTACTCTTCCTTTGTGAAGGTCGCTAGTTGGTCCGTCGGAACTCTCAGCACGAAGGAATTAAAACTCACGTCGTGGCGAGACTCCAATTTTACGACCCTCAGGATGACACCGGACTTCACCCTTACATATTCTGCAATATCTTCAGCCTTCGTAGTGTAATGTAGCCGGGACACATAAAGCAGCGTCGTAGGTAGAGCGGGACGCAGCAAATGTTTCGGTCCAGTCGGTGCGGTACCGCACTGATTTCGATAGGCTGGCTTCTTCTTCTTCTTTTCGACCTTCATGAAGCCATCCTCGTCGCATCGGGACTCCCTTGGAGCCGGCATTGGCAGGTCCTTTTTGACGGGTTCCTGCAACCCCTGAGATGACGGCTGCCTGGATTTCGGAGCAGCTGGGCGCTTTGCAATTTCGGCGTAAACACGTCTCGGGGTCGACGTACTCACACGTGACGTGCTCGACCTCTCCGCTGGAGCAGGCGAGCGAGCGGCGGGGCGCGGGGTTGGCGGCGCTTGGTCAGCAACCACCGACGCATGCGATTCCACGGCGTCAGCGTTAACACCGCCGATCACATTTTGCGCACCGTGACACGCGACTATTTTAGAGGTGTCACTTGACCTACATTCAGATATAGCGTTATGTAGTAACGCTACTTCGGAACGCAACTCAATTACGGTATTATTGGATACCTCTAACTTAGTCTGGACTTCGGTCAGACTCTTCTTCAGGATCATAACATCCTTCAGCAGCCTGGTGACATCGACGTGGTCGAATGAAACGGGTGGCAGCCGGTGCAGCTGCTTCGCCACGAACGAAGGCACGTCGCTCGAACGGGTCGCCTGGAATAGCGTGATGATGTCCCGAAGACTCTTCACGCCTCCATCCCTTCGGCGGGATGGCATCTCGGCGGTCTTGCCGAGCGTCTCGTAGAGCAGCGCCTTGCCACTGCAAATGTCCTCCTCCTGGAAGCTTGACTTGCAGATCTGCGCGATGCTTTCCGCGTCCATGGTGGTGACGGCATTTTGAATAAATGCTAACAATTCGTTAACTATTACCTGCGACTCTCGCGAGGGGGCCATAGTGACAATACGGGCAGCGATTAAAATCGCACGATTCGCGAATTGAGCAATTCGTACTGTGCACTGCGGCACGACCGTTTATGATCGCGCATTGCACTGCACTCCATTGCATTAAGCGAATGTTTCAAAATGACTGGAAACAATTTCATATATGTCACTTAAACGCACAAAGCATCCCCAGCCACTATAATGACCTCTATGATGCATTTTCTTCCGGCAGTGTACACGCTATTCTTGTTTCTGAAACCTGGTTTAAACCTAACCTCGCCTCAACTTCCTACGGCCTTCCGGGTTACGTATTGCTGCGGAATGATCGCACAGGGAAGGGGGGAGGTGGTGTTGCCATTTATCTCCGCAGTGATATCCCTTATAAAATTATTTCTTCCTCCCCATCAAGCTATTCGGGCTCCCTGGAGCACTTGTTTCTGGAAGTTTCTTTCAAGAGTACGTTAGCAGTCCTAGGAGTAGTTTATTGTCCTCCTACCACAGATTACTTCTCTGATTTAGATATTCTTCTCACTTCTTTCAGTACTGAATACACACATCAGCTAATCTTAGGTGATTTCAACACAGACCTGTTAAAAGATAATCCCAGGACGGAACGATTGAAGCAAATTTTTGACTCAGCAGATCTTACTGTTTTGCCGCTAAGGCCAACCCATCATAATGTAGGCGCGCCGGATACCTGGTTGGATCTCATTATTACTTGTTCTGCAGACCACGTTACAAATTCCGGCCAACTATCAGCGCCAGGTTTTTCACATCATGATTTAATCTTTCTTAGTTACCGGATTCAGCCTCCCAAACCGCAGCCAGTCTATGTGAAACTCCGTAGCTTCGCAAGATTGGACACAGAAGCTTTAAAGCGAGACGCTCTAAGCGAAGATTGGTCAGGTACTTTGCTGGCGCCGACTGTAGACGAGGCAGTAGTGGCCCTTAACTCGACAGTATTAAAATTGTACGATACACATGCGCCAATGCGTACGGTTAGGCTTAAGCGTCCTCCAGCGCCCTGGATTACCACAGGAGTTCGTATGGCCATGACCAGACGGGACAGGGCGTTCCGAAAATTTAAGCGTGACCGCTGTGATGAAAACTGGTGTCTTTTTAAAGTTGCAAGGAATCGGTGCAATCAAATGGTGAGAGCAGCTAAACGGAAATATATTTTCGACAATATTGTCTCTTCCTCGCCTGCTGATATATGGAAATTTTTAAAAACTTTGGGAGTGGGTAAGCCACAAAATGAATGTTCCCTTTCATCTTTTTCTCTAGACGACCTAAACTCTCATTTTGCCAAATCTTCCTCCTTAGACCGTCTTGAAAAAGCACGAAGTATTTCTCACATTAGTGCCTTGCCCTACTCTTCTGAATCACCTTTTTCTTTCACCCTCGTCACTGATGATGAGATATTCAAAGTGATAAAGTCTGTCAAGTCCAACGCTGTTGGTCATGACGAACTGAGCAGATTAATGATTATTTGCATCTTGGAATGCATTCTCCCTGTTTTAACTCATGTTATCAACTTTTCTCTGTCGACTGGGGTTTTTCCTTCCTTGTGGCGTAATGCCTACGTACTCCCTCTTCCAAAAGTCTCTAACCCCAGCGCACTTAAAGATTTTCGCCCCATTTCCATTCTCCCTTTTATGTCCAAGGTCTTGGAAGCCATTGTTCATAAACAACTGGCTTCCCACATCCACTCCAATCATGTACTTTCTCCTTATCAGTCGGGTTTTCGGCCTGGGCATAGCACAAGTACTGCACTTCTTAAAGTAACGGAAGATGTAAGACAGAACATGGAATTCACTCAGCTAACTGTATTGGTCTTGATAGATTTCTCGAATGCCTTCAATGCTGTCGATCATGATCTCCTACTGGCTGCACTTGATCGGTTGAATGTCTCGCCATCAGTGGCTAAATGGTTTGCCTCTTACCTTCAAGGTCGCCGTCAGAGGATACACGCTAATCGGACCTTCTCCGATTGGTGTGATCTTACGTCTGGCGTTCCCCAGGGTGGCGTTTTATCTCCATTGCTATTCTCTCTATTCATCAATTTAGTTGCGTCTAACTTAGTGTGCTCTTACCATTTGTATGCTGATGATTTGCAGCTATACACCAAAGGGAGTTCCAATGACTTGGATCGCGCTGTAACCGACATCAATGACGACTTGAAGCGCATCTCAGCTTGGTCACGCAGTTTTGGGATCGCCGTGAACCCGTCTAAATGCCAGGCCATTATACTCGGGAGCCCCCGCATGCTTGCCATTACAGACATGACGAACATAGCCTCTGTAGAATTTGAGAACAAAGCTATTCAGCTGGCATCGGAAGTGAAGAACCTGGGGCTGATCCTCGATTCTGGCCTAACGTGGGAGCCACAGGTATCTGATGTGTGTCGCAGAGTGACTAACACATTGCGTTCGCTTTACCGGCTGAAACACTTTCTTCCTGTCGGCACCAAGACTCTCCTCATTCAAACTCTCATTCTACCTGTCGTCGACTATGCTGATGTGTGTTATTCAAATATCTCGCAAGCCTCCTTGAACCGCTTGGATCGTCTTCTGAACAATTGCATCAGATTCATCTTTGGACTGCGTAAATACGACCATATTTCTGATTTTCGCCGTCAACTTAATTGGCTCCCGATTCGAGAACGTAGGTCGTTACGAGTCCTATGCACGCTTTATTACGACGCGTTTGGCTCGGTTGGTAGACACCTGCCTACTGAGTCGGCGGTCCCGGGTTCGAATCCCGGCCGGGGCAAATATTTGTGCAAAATATTTGTTCTTGGGTCATGGATGTTATCTATATATGTATTTATATATTATGTATATCGTCGTCTAGTACCCATAGTACAAGCTTTGCTTAGTTTGGGACTAGGTCGATTTGTGTATGATTGTCCCTTAATATTTATATTTATATTTATTTATTTATTCCATCTTATTCGATCCAGCCGCTCCTGATTATCTCAGAACCAGATTTCACTTTGTTACTGCTCGACCAGGCTGTACTCTCCGCACTTCTCGTACCCTCACGCTCATCGTCCCTCCCCATCGCACCGGGTTTTTGTCAAATTCTTTTACCGTCCAGGCAATACGACTCTGGAATGATCTTCCACTCCCCATCAGGCAAGCACAAAGCAAACCTATTTTTAAGCGCATGCTACGCAAGCATTTTTCTGATATATCTGTCTAAAACAATTGTTTCAAGATGAATTATTATTGGTTTGATGTTATCACAGGGTACATGAATCTATATGTATGTAGTATATTATAATTATGTATTTGTGTAAGTTTAAGTATGTATATTATATTTTATTTAAATTTGTTTTTTTTTTATAGTCTCAGAACGTTATACTCGTAGACCCTGCACCAACTCAATGTTTCTGTTTAGCCCTATGGTTGACTGGTAGAGAATGCCTTATGGCATTAAGTCCGCCATTTGTACTAGCTTGATCTGTGCAATAAAGTTTAAATAAATAAATAAATAAATAAATATGTATTACTCTCCAGTCCATGTAAGTATACAAATATAAAATGTGTTGAATCCCTTTTGCTTATAATTAATTTTATTTCGGAAATACAAATATGAGGACTAAACGCAGTTTCCTTTTAAAAAGCTTTTATTTAACTTGCAATGACAGTTTCCTTTTTTCATTAAGTATATATAATAAAAAAAAAAAACAAATTACATGTTCAAGTGTTACAAATAGGAAGTACATATTTCATTTACGCGAGCGAAGCCGCGGGCACGTCTAGTATAATATATTCAGCATAACACCACTACAATAGCAGCAAAATATACATAATTCCAAGTTTTCTCGTTTATCCCGTAAACGCCGTGATTCAATGCAGCTATTGTGGAGATTTGTCCATCATTCCGCCCACAATACGAGTACATTGTTGTGACTATTGCCATCCACGTCCTCAACTGGGACAGCGGTGAGAGAACAAACTACACACTTCACAGTATACTGTACATTTTAATATGGATATCCAGTGATGCAGCTATTTGGCGATTTGTCTATTCTTCCATCTACAATACATTGTTGTGACTATTGCCATCCACGTCCTCAACTGGGACAGCGGTGGGGAGAAGAAACTACACACTACACTGTATACTGTACATTATAATATACATTATTATATTGCCACCAAAATTGCGCTCTCTCAAACTCTACTTCTCCCTATATTGGACTATGCTGACATAGCTTACCTTGACCTCACGGAGGAGCAGCTTAATAAGCTTGAGCGTATCCAAAACATCTGCATTCGGTTCATATTTGGGTTACACATGTATGACCATGTATCCGACTTCCGGTCTCAGCTCAAGTGGCTCTCAATCCGTTCTCGTCGTCACTCCCATATTCTGTCTCTTCTTTATACTGTACTATTTAACCCCACAACTCCCCGCTACCTCAAGGAGCGCTTCAGTTATTTGCGTTCTGTTCGCTCTGCGCAAAACTTAATTCTTACTGTTCCCCCTTCATCTTCTAAATTTTATAATGGTTCTTTCACATTCCGGGCTACTTTACTGTGGAATTCGCTTCCTCTGGATATAAGGCGTGCCCAATCTCTTGCAACATTTAAAACCCTCGTCAAAAACACTATTTGTCTCTCCTTTAGTACACTGCAATAATAATCGCTCCTTTAACTTTGTGGTTCATACTGTTTTTGTTTTATTTATTACTTTACAATATATTTATTTATTATGTCTAAGTATTTATGTAAGTATATCTGTATATTTTTATTTATGCGAGTTTATTACTTTTGTATTTTATGGTAGTCGTTTATTTAATCCTATTATTATTATGCACCACCTACTAATTTCAAACATTAATTTTTAACTACTCCACTACCTAAAGGTTGTCTGGAAGAGATCGCTATTTAGCGATAAGACCGCCTGTTCTTTACCTCTGCCTGTTATTTGAATGTATCTCATGTTGTGTTGTATATTCCTTGATGTTGGAGGTGTGCCATAAACAGTATTTGTATAATATAATGAATATACAGTGATGCAACTATTGTGGCGATTTGTCTATTCTTTCATCTAAAATACATTGTTGTGACTACTGCAAACCTCATCCTTAACTGGGACAGCAGAGGGGAGATCAAACTAAACTAAACACTACACAGAATAGTGTACATTATAGTATAGATATCCAGTGATGCAGCTATTGTGGCGATTTGTCAATGCTTCCGTCCACAATACATCGTTGTGAATATTGCCAAGCTTGTCCTCAAATGATATAGCGGTGGGGAGAACAAACTATACACTACAGTATACTGTACATTATAATATAGATATCCAGTGATTCAATGCAGCTATTGTGGCGATTTGTCTCTCCTTTCGTCGACAATACATTTTTGTGACAATTGCCATCCACGTCCTCAACTGAGACAGCGGTGGGGCGAACACACTATAGTTATTTGTTATACAAGGGGGGAAAGTTGTATTTTACCCGCGAGTGTTTATTTGAAACACGAGCTAGCGAAAGGATCCTATGATTGACCACGAGCGAAGCGAGTGGTTCAAAATAGAATCCTGAGCGTAGCGAGTGTTTCAATACACGAGACGTAAAATAACTTTCACCCGTGTATAACACAAAACTTTTCACCTCACTACAGCGAGGAAAAAAGAATAAGGGTTTGTACTATATCTTTGAAATATATCTGCAATAATCAACCAATTTGCCATTTATTAAAACTAAGGTCTAATTAGCTTTCATGTAGGTATTTTAAACGGGATTTTTCAGAAAATAAGCTCATGTCAAATTTTACTTTAGCTGCGTTGAAACGTCAAAACTCTTTCTCCACATGTGGATAAAAAGCGATTTTCTCAATAGATATCAAACAAACAAACTGGGCTTTCCGAGCTAGTGAGGTGAAAAACAATATACTGTACATTATCACACAGATATCCAGTGAGGCAGCTATTGTGGCAACTTGTCTCTCCTTTTGTCCACACTACATTGTTGTGACTATTGCAACCTCGTCCTCAACTGGGACAACGGTGGGGAGAACAAACTCACACTACACAGTACACTTACATTACGATACAATTATCCAGTAATTCAATGCAGCTGTTGTAGCGATTTGTACCTATTATCCTTGGAGCCCGTTAATTCCAAGAAACTTATTTCGTCGAATATTTCATTTCATCGAAAAAAGCTTATACATTATGACATAATGCTGTCATCCAATGGAGCTTTAATTTTAGTGGCGATTTGTCTATCTGTCCGTCCACTGATCCACATCTTATTACTATGTGTGTGTACCACTTGCATAAATTATCTATGTACTGTGAATGTCATTGAAATATTCCTTTATAAAAAGTCGCATATGATTGTGGGGACCTTTCTATTTTATTGTATGCCCACTGCGGCTGCGTGTTTTGGTCATGAGTCCCATATAAGTGGTCTTTTCCATGTAAGTGGTCTGACTTCTCTACGGTATAAAAACCACGAGTTTAACTTACGGCTGTATTTGCATACAAAGTACAAATAAAATACGCCATGTTGGGTGTCCGTTGTGTTTATTTTTGTCGTTATTTCTGTATATTAACGGCGATATTCTCTAAATAATACCCCTTCTACTGTGTACATTTGTACAAGCCTCTCTCTGTGTATTGTTGTTCTAACCTGTATGCTTTTCAACCACAAGAGACATCTGTGATATATTTCTACGCACGTTCTTATTAGCTTCGATTATTTTACGGAAATCATGTTACCGTGATATGTGCAATATATTTTTTTTTCAAGTGAAATTAATCGCTATTTCCTATATACTACAAATACAAAGATAGAAACAGTGAAAACATTTTTTTAGACCCTGGCTAGATTTGAACTGTATCTTATGCCATGCCGGGGCGACCTCTGACCTATTAAGCTACAGAGACTGGTAAGGGTCTGTTTGATGTTGTTGTTAGATCTTTGTACCTACTTGTAACCAAAAAAATATGAAATCTTAGTAGTTATTATTGCACAGCGTGTACGAGTATAATTATGTAGTTCACGAGACGATACATTAATTAATTTGGTATCTTGGAGCTGTTCTGCGGTAGGAACTCCTAAACAGCACAAGATAAACCCATCCTGCTTGGAGTCATTTGATTGGTCTTGATGATCAATTAATATTTAAGAAAGTATAGTCAGCAATAAAAATGTGTCTAAAAAAACTTTATTGTTAATAACTTTATTATTTTAAATTCCTAACATAAGAACATCAATTTTAGTGTCTCGCAATCATCGATAAAAGACATCGGCCATAAAAATCATGGGGGGAAAAAATATTAGCCTCAAGCTGTTTAAGTGATTTTCTTGATTTAAGCTAAGCTAAGCTAAACTAACTAGCTTTGATTAAAAGGTATTACTCGTAACCAAGTCAACTTTAAGCAAAAAACTAACCAAACTCGCTTCATTCGGGAGCTACAATGTCGCAAATATACGCGTGTGTGCCAAAATTACGAAATTAAACCTCTCTTTTCGTCGGTGGTTACGAGTCGACCATACTTTTGTCTCCAGGCCCAAAATCATGTAATAGATATGGAAAATATTTTTTTGAAAATCTAGTAAAAAGGTAAATTGCACGTGCGAATAAAATATACTGAGTATCTTATTTTGAAAAGTCATTGCTGTCTGTATCAGTTAACGTAATCTATCAAATGAAAGCAAATACTTTGCACACCGGTATGAAAGCCTTTCAGGTTATTTACCTTCACAAACATGGCATGAGACAGCTATAATTTACTGACACAGTGAAGCCAGTGAATGTATTGGAAACGTGAGTTTGCGTAATTTAGCAGCAGGGTTGTAAATTAATTGTGATGGAATTTTGATATTAGGGTTCCAGTTTTATTTTACATCTGGGGGCACGGTAGTGCCCCCGCCAAGACGAGCAAAAAAGAAGCGGGGCACTACCTACCTTTTCTCGAACCATTTCGTTTAATTTTCAAACCCTCATAGCTTCGTCTCAGTTAACACCAGAGCGCCCAAATTCACAGGTTAAGATGCAGTTAGGTAACATATAAAATTTACCTAATTTAATTGATCTACCTTTTATACTTTAGGTTTTATTGGTACCTAAAATACGCCGATTTCACCACTCACTTATAGACTGACGTATCAAAACCTCTGGGGTACTTCCCGATGACCTAGAAAGCTGAAATTTGGTATGTAAGCTAGGTTTAGTACATAAACAATAGAATAATTCTGAAACTTGGAACTTTTACCCCCCAACCCCTTAAACTAGGTGATGGAAGTTTGTATGAGACTTCTGCAAATTTTGATACTGGAGGTCTGAAAATTGATATAGGGACTCCTTGTTATATATAATAAAATACATATTCTAGGATTTTTTTTTTTAAATCACCCCCCACCCTTTAAAAAAGGGGATGAAAGTTTGTATGTGTTTTCCATAATGGGGGATAAAAGTGTATATATATGGGGCTAAACGTAAGTATTTCTTAAATACACAATTATTACTACTTACTTAGAAACGCTGCAGCAGAAAAAAAATCTAAAAATTAAAAACTACTTAATAAAAAGATATTAGATCCCACCAAAACATTTCATGTAAAATTAGCGGCCAAGACTCACATGCTCATAACGCTTTTGCTCTTATTACTACTTACTTACACTTACAGCCGCTATGGCCCAAATAAATGAAAAAAACTAGGGCACCTTACAAAAATAAATGAGATCCCACCAAAAACATTTCATGTAAAATTGGCGGCCAAGACTCACTTGCTCATAACGCTTTCGCTGTAAAAAAGTTATCAGATCCCTGGAAAAGCCAAGCCTCTAAGCCCTGAGTTTACTAATCCTACACCTTGGCTTCAAAGGTATGGCTTGGCCATTTCATAAAGTACCGTAAATAAGTCTAATGGACTGTCCGGCCTATATGGTAAGGAATTAAGTTTATATATATTATCATGAAGACATAAACTTAACTTCTTGATATCGTATGGGCCAGACGGTCCTTTGGACTTATTTACGTTACTTTATGAAACGGCCAAGCCATACCTTTGAAGCCAAGGTGTAGGATTAGTAAACTCAGGGCTTAGGGGCTTGGCTTTTCCAGGGATCTGATAACTTTTTTACAGCGAAAGCGTTATGAGCAAGTGAGTCTTGGCCGCCAATTTTACATGAAATGTTTTTGGTGGGATAGTGTATTCTTTGACTAAAATAGCGGTGGTAGCCTAGTGGTTAGGGCATGCGACTTTTAATCCGGAGGTCGCGGGTTCGAACCCGGCCCGTACCAATGAGTTTTTCAACTTATGTACGGAATGTCATTTGATATTTACCACTCGCTTTTCGGTGAAGGAAAACATCGTGAGGAAACCACCTAAGCCCAATAAGGCCTAGTTTCCCCTCTGGGTTGGAAGCTCAGATGGCAGTCGCTTGCGTAAAAACTAGTGCCTACGCCACATCTTGGGATTTAGGTAGCCGACCCCGATTGAGAATTCATTCTCAAAAAAAAATGGGACAAAGGCGACGTATAATAAATCACCAGTATCACGACAGAACACAAACAGATCAATGTTTGAATCCCGATTTCATTTCAATATCTTTTTTTATTATGTCTCTTTTTTTTTAATGTAGGTACACACCACAATTTTAATATCAAACGATTGATACCAATATCAGAGCTTAAAAAAAATGAAATTGAAGGTGTAAAGCCTTTCAAATAAACAATGCAAAGATCGACACACAAATCATAAGGAAACATTCGGTAGGTTGCTTGGGAGTTAGGGTGGCGAAATGGTTAATGCGCTGGAGCGGCACACTAGGGGTACCAGGTTCGATTCCCGGTATCTTCCATCACAAATTTGCTTTAAGCTTTGATATTTGTATCAATGATCTTTCTTTAATTATTTCATTCAAAACGATCTCACTATATTTAGATTCTTGTGAAATAACGATATTTTCTATTTCTAATTTAATCCCAATATAATTCGATATAATATAGTGAATTCACTGTCCCCTACATAATAATATGGAAAGGTTTAGTAAGCCGGTGTGACCCTGTACCTTGGTCGCTCGTCCGGCCGATTACGTGAAATATCACCGCTATCTCAAAGGATACTTTTTATTTACATAATCATGCAGATAGATAGTGGTACCAAATATTATACATTACATAGGTATTTTCTATTTTTGGCATCACAAAATCATAAGACCAAATCATATAAATTCTTATTTCTTTTATCAAAATCACACTAAACGTATATTCAAAATAAATTAAGTCGACTTCTAGTTAGTGGAGAACAGTGAATAGCTTCACTGTCCTGCATTCAAAGTATATTTCCCAATTATGCTGAATATTTAAATACATTCTACCTCTTACTTCACAGCGTACAGAATTTAATTCATTGACGATGCGGTTGGCTCAGTTTGTAGAGACCTGCCTACTGAGCCGGCGGTCCCGGGTTTGAATCCCGGCCAGGACAAATTTTGTGTGATGAACTCGAATATTTGTGCTTGGGTCATGGGTGTTCTATGTATTTAAGTATATATGTATCTATATAATTATGTATATCGTCGTCTAGTACCCATAACACGAGCTTTGTTGAGCTTAATTGGGGACTAGATTAATTTGTGTGAGGTTGTCTCATATTTATTTATATTTATCTATTTGTATAACATAGTGAATTCACTGTCCCCTACATAATCATATGGAACGGTTTAGTAAGCCGGTGTGACCCAGTAGCTAGGTGCTCCATCCGGGCGATTACGTGAAATATCACCGCTATCTCAAAGTATATTTATTCAGCAATGTTAGCGTATCACGGTAATGGCGGCCGCTGGTGCAGGGGTGCGATGCTTTACTGGGATTTGTGAGTTTGTTTAATTAGCTAGTCACTAACGACTATCACACGTTTAAATAAAATAATTGAAATTAATTATATCACATATATTAATTATTTGTGGTTCTCTGACGTTTCGGTAACTTTCCAGTTCCGTTGTCAAAGGTTGACTGAAAAAACTCTTGAATAATGCTTTATTTCATCGAATTTACACTTTACAGACAATTTTCGCCCCAATTTTCAGGAATTTTGAAAATGTCAACGTATGAATTAGGTTAGGATAGGTATTTTATCGCTTTCAATATCGATGAAATGATATTTCTATGAAATGAAAATTCTAAGAAATGAAAATTCTATGAAACGTTTATCTATAAAATAAGGGTAAAGCCCTCAAAACACTCGTGTTATAAGACCTCTCATTATGTAATCGTTGCATAAACTACTATTTATCCCTCAGTCTACAACATTGTGTATCACGAATATAATCGACAGAAGGGATTCACATTGTGATCCGGATATCCAACCGGGCGGCTCTGATTGGGCAAATTGAAAGCTATAGGTACCATGAGGCTTTTCATTTGATTTCATTCGACAGAACAGATTTAAACGTACGTTGTTCGATACCATATCCTATTCCACTAATTTGTTTACTCGCGTTATGTATTTCGTCCAATGTATCCAGCCAATGACGCGTTTAGTGCAGTTTGTAGCCTAATGAAGCCGGCGGCCCGGGGTTCGAATCCCGGCCAGGGCAAATATTTGTGTAATAACTCGAATATATTTTGTACTTGGTTCAATGGTTTTTTCTTATGTATTTAACTATATATATATTTTTTTATTGTATATAAGTATGTATATCGACGTCTACGAGTAGTACATAAGACAAGCTTTCTTGAGCTTAATTTGGGACTAGATCGATTTGAGGGAGGTTGTCCGATATTTATTTATTATTATTTATCTATCCAGTTACTATTCAGACTAAAGTCTTAATTTTGTATTATTTTAACAGTTTGAGAACCAATTTCTTTTTTCACAGGATTCTAGAGTACTTTGGTCACATTGCCAGGAAAGACTGATGTCCTAGAAAAACTGATGATCACAGGAAAAGTCGAAAGCATGCGACCAAGAGGCAGGAGCCTGACACGCTGGACAGACCAGCACCTTTAGCATAACTGTCATACGCGGATAGTTCTCGCGTGAGATAATTACCCGTCTCTTTTTGTGCAGTAATGTGAGAGAGTGACGGATAGCGCTATGTCGCGCAACAACATTCGCGAAGCATAGTTGTGCTAGGCGGGCAGATTCGCACAACCCTTGGCACTGCTGTACACGATGCTCTTCACACGGGGCTACTGATAGGAGCAAATGGCGGTGCATCATCCGGGAGAGACTGCTCCAAGAAAATGACCACGACCCTCCGAAATGAGGCAATCTACGCAAGGAAGAGAAAGCAATTGAATTAGTTTTTATTCCGGGTATCGAAAAGAGGATTAAAACTTTTAAATGAAGACTATATTCTTTAAATGAAAGGTGTAATATCAATAGTAATTTGCATGTTAGTAAACAACTCTATGAGGTTGTGACTTCATAGGAAAAGTACAAGTGCAAACTAAGGTATCGATATACACCTAATATCATAATTATAAGTGAACAATTATATAAGACGAAATTAAATAAAAAAAATACCCCCATAGATAATCAGGGCCTGAATTCCATGAATCTTACAATACCGTTTTCATTTGAAAGCGAGACTATATGTATAAAAAATAACTGCTAAAACATCACTAAAATGCCTTTAAAGGTAGTTGAAAACTAAAGCTAAATCACCTTATCATAAAAAGCCTTTAATCCCATTCAATTCAATTTGCACGAACACAAGCCCATTATCTCATCCTATGACACCTGTCTACGAGTGGTTTAACTGCTTTTAAAAGCTTTAAAAGGCTCCCCATAAGTGCTTCTGTAATCCTGTTTACTTATCGTGGAGTCTATTAAAGCAAACAAGTTGGCACTCCTGTGAAACGGGTGAGCGGGTGCAATCCGGTTCGAAGGACCAAGTTTTGCTTTGTTTAAGAGATAGCTTAAAATTGTGTTGAGCGCTTAATGGTAGTTATTTCAATGTAGTTTTTAAGCTGACTTTGAAGGAGGATGTTCCTAGCGTAGTTGTTTTTGGTGAACTGTTAAAAATATGAACACAATTTTAAATAGCCTTTTTGGTGTTATATTTACTTACTTTTATATTATAAGGCTTTAAAGATAGAAGATAATTAGAACAAATAAGTTTTTTTTTCTTTTTATGTAACACAATTAGTACAATAAACTTTTTAAAGATCTGCCAAACTGCACAGCAATTTGTTGGCAGAAAAACATAGTGCCCTCCACCATTGTACATATAACTATTGAGTAGTATCGCATTTTAACTTACAAACTACAAAAAGTACACTGTAAGTACACTAATAAGAACAGGAGAAAGGAAGGAGGCGTTTTCTTGCAGTAGACGCCTTTGGTGTTTGGGATATTACGTTAATGGGCTGTGTCCGTAGATATAACAGAATAAAAATCATACCAACCATCTTCGAATAATCGAAGAAAATACCTGAAAAAATTAACTATTAACTAAGAACCTCATCTGTGAACTAAAAACACTGCCTACGTTCTGAGCAATAACATTCCAAGCACGTAAAATTCTCAGTGCGGCCATATAACTCTTATAACCGCTTTACACCCCCGTTATGCGACCAAAAAGCGCATAACGGCCACATTACGCCCTCACGGCTGCCATTAACATTTAAAGATCGATAAAGTGCCCGAAAAGGGCAGCTAACTAACTCTTAAATATGACTTAAAGTTCCTCGATTTTCGCAAAAACGGGATTTCTAGAAGACTCATTCAAAGACCATAGCATTGACGAGACGGCTGGAACGTCGGAAACTTAACAACTCAGAGTTATTTAATAAGATTTATACGTAAGCCTTTTATTTATGTCAAAGCAATTACAGTCGCCGATATACACCTGCAATACCAGAGGCCTGAAAGGTGGGAGAACGATGCCAGATTTTCCTCTAAATTATTGAAATAAGTAATCACAAGTTGCTTACGAAGTCAAAGTTAATTAAGTTACGGTTAATCATTATTTTTGGTGATAAAATAAATGTATATTTTAACTTGACTTAATTAACTTAGACGGGGTCAAAGAATTTGTGGGTGGCTTCAACCTTAAATATAAATCAAAGAATACACAGTAAACGCGACCAAGTGTGAGTCGGACTCGCGCACGAAGAGTTCTGTGCCATCAAATAAAAAAAACGGCAAAAAAACACGTTTGTTGTAGCCCCACTTTAATATTAATTTTATTCTGTTTTTAATTATTTGTTGTTAAAGCGGCAACAGAAATATACATCATGTGTAAAAATGTATGTCTAGCTATCACGGTTCATGAGATACAGCCGGTGACAGACGGACAGACAAATAGTAGTAGTTTTTGTTAGCCTTTGGGCACGGAACGGGCAAAACTTCCATTTAGCATCCGCAAATGAATGATCAGCATTAGAATTTGTACCCGTCATTGTCCCCTGTTGGTTTTTTACTACCCATAACTACCGTTTAGCCATGGATTAGCCATTTATTTTGTATGTGACAGCTTGCCAAGGCGCCATTTTGTCACGAATCATTTCCGATTGGTCTGGCAGCACGCAGGCCATGGAATTGCCGCGCCATAACCACGAAAATTACTATTTCACTGGAAGAGATTGCGGTGTAATATGGATTCAGTGCAGTACAATTTAGATTTTCGCACAACTCAAAAGAGCGCAGTTAAAAGTAGACGAAATGTTTTCATCACCTTGCCTATTGCAAATTTTATAAAAGATTTAAAGGAGAATCAAATCGCAATATAAATTTAACTGTATGTCCGTCAAACATCACCAAGCACTGTATTTATTTACCTATTTATAAGAATTACATGTATGAAAAAAAAAGAAAAATGAAAAAAAATATTTAACTAAACAACACAAAATAATGATTTATCCCTTTGGGTCCTGAGCTAGGATTCCCTGTGTTACAGGACCCAATACAGATACTAGTATAGTATACTTTAGAACGAAATAATACAATTAAATTTTTATTCCAAAGGGACTTACAATATATGTACAACACAAAAAAAACTTAGACTAAGTAATAATCAAATATATTTTAAAAGGTGCGAAAAACTGCCCCGCAGTATGGTCCCGAAGACGCTGGCAGCATTTCCTCGCTGAATCGCATATTATACTTATACACAATAGTATAAATATATATATGTGTTATCTACTTATAGTTTTCTCGAATACTTATTCAATTAATTGCTCAGTTAACTGGAAGAGAGTCCTAATAGGGATACGTCCGCCGTTGTACATGTTTTTTTTGTTACGAAAGTATTTGCAACCAGTACTTGTGTACAATAACGTGATTACATACCTACATACATACACTGTACGAGCATTTGAGCAGTTATGCTTCCCTTTTAACTCCATGTAACAATTAGCTATACCCATTTCCACGTAATTTTCTTCCAAGAATGCATCTCATTATTACGCTAAAATGCCAACGATTATTTCCTGAAAACACGGTATTGTACATGGACTTTATTAGTATGGAGTTATGATTTCATGTCGGCTGTAGACATCTGAAAGTTGTCGCGTGCTTTGCGAGGCACACTTAATGCCTAAAGAAATAGGCTGAAGTGAGTAGGTATGCACAGATTGGCTGCCATTTTCTTACAGTCTGGTGAACTAAAGTTTTGTTATCGTGTGTTTTCTTGGATTACCTTTTTTTATCGGCAGATATTTCATCGAACGTGACTTTTAATCGACTTGTGTCGAAAGTATTATCTCTAAAACCGTTTAGTTTACATATTAGGATAAAACAAACTGAACTCATCTCAGAGTCCTCTATTGAATAGATAGGTGAAATTTCATGCTAATACATTTTTATATCGGACTACCTCACACAAATCAACCTAAACCCAAATTAAACACTAGTTGACTTGTGGTATGGTAGACGATGCTATCCATTCTGTTTTAAAGTATATATAAATATATAGAACATTCATGACTCAGGAACAAATATTCGAGTTCATCACACAAATGTTTGCCCTTGCCGGGATTCAAACCCTGAACCGTCGGTTCAGTAGGCACCTGCACTACCACTGCGCCAACCGCGTCGTCAGAATTGCTTTAATCCCACAAAACATCCAAAATTCCGTTAATGCCCCCTGGTGGACTGACAGAAAATGCCTTATGACCTTGAGTCCACGTTTTAAATAATCATCAATTGAAATAAAAACCACCATGTATAACACGGCCTCCCGCCAGGTGGACCGACGACCTAAAAAGAGTGGCGGGAAGTGGTTGGATGCGGAAAGCTGAGGACCGGGTATGGTGGCGCGAACTGGGGAAGGCCTATGTCCAGCAGTGGACGACTCCGGGCTGATGATGATGATGATGATGATGATGTATAACATCGACATTATAATCACTGTGGATAACAGAACGGTTCACCGCTATCTATATACCAGTTATTATCTATATTCAAGGACATAGTTTCCAATGATTATCATCATAAACGATTTGTGGTGTTCAGTCTGCGAAGCATCGTCTTTGGTGGGTGAAATAGTTCATTACATATCTAGGGCGGTGAATTGTTGGATGTCCCAGATCGCAAGTGTTATTGGCCCGAGCCGAAGGTAAGGATTATAAATATTTATGTATTTATTATTAACAAACTTACGCCTACAGCAAATTGACACACAGTAAAGTTAAGTATAGGTCACGTTACAAAATAATAAAGTAATAAAATTAGAAATAACAAGAATAATTGTATTAAACCATTGATACAAAGATCAAAGCTCAAAGAAAAAATTAAATGCTTAACCTAATCCCCTAACCCAAAACTCGCAATTTCCAAATCAACATTGTCAAAGAAAACGGTCAGACTATGTCAAATCATGATGTTGCCTAGGCATTCGAGGATTATTTTTCTAACATTGCAGTTGATACTCTTGTCGCGTGACATAGCCTCGCCCGTCACTCTCTCACAGCACAGGGAAGAAAGAGATAGGTAATATTTCTTGCGCGAGAAAGAATCGCGTGTCACAGTTATGCTAGAGGTGCTGGAAGTGAAATTTTCTCATGCGTTGCGGGCAGCCCGATCGGTATTAGTTTCCGATAATGCTTCACAAAATCCCACATAGGAGTACATCCCTCTTCCCGAAGTAATCACTCTGGAGTTGAAACCGAGGCCCGGGCTACAAGTGCTACCAAGAAACAAACTTCGGCTCAACTCAACTTACTTTAATTAGACGATAAAAGGAAGAAAAAGAGTATCCAATTAAGATCCTTTTGGGTCGTTCTCAAAATATTTGCACCGCCACCTGTCAACAGGTTTGTCTTAGAAGAAGTTTTTTACACAGCATTATTTTAAATATTCAATTATCATCACATATCTAAAGACACTTTTTACATAGAGGCCAAATGCTTTTAATTAAAAGTAAAGTATATTAATAGACAAAAAAACGATTCGGAACTAGGTTTTGTCGGTCACTTGCCGTGTCCCAACGCGAGGTACTCATGTTTCGTTGTAATAAAAACATATACATTACCGACTTAGCTTAAGTTCAGTACTCCATTTTATTTTCATATATGATGAAGATTGAATACTACCATATCGAATAATAATGCTATGCTTATTTTGCGAATTATTTGCAATTTAAGTTTGTCCACGCCATTTTTTGTCGTCCACTTGTCATGAGACAAACATTACAATTGTGTGACTACTATTTCGTTTCCCCTGCCTCACCCCGCTTAAATCGAGACCTTCAGTTGCCACCTAACACTGTTCCGAGTAACACGTCGTCAGTGTGCTGCACTAAAAAAATATGATACATACACTTACGCGAGCGGGAGTTTGTAATGGGTATGTAGTCTATATTCTGCCTTCCATATTTTGGTTGACGTGTGTCCTATTGCATTCATTTTAATTTATAACGCGTAAAGTATGGTCTACTTTTATGTGTATAAATATGCAGTTCATCAACGAAATACTTTATTTGTTTTGATGACATAACTGTCATTTTGTCCATCACCTGTATGTCGATCACTTGTCTATATAAAAACAGGTGAACGACACATACGGCAGGTGAACGACAATTATTTAAACACTTATACAAAATTATTTAAAAACCAGGTTTTACCGGTCACTCGCCGTGTCTCAACTCATGTTTCGTTGTTATAAAAACAATATATTACCGAAGTAGCTTAGTTTGAGTATTCCATTTTACTTTCAAGCTGTCTTAGGAATCCTTAGCAGGCGGCGCCCGCACCAGATTTCGAAAGCATCAATCCTCTGCCTGTCAGCGGCTTTGAGTGTCCAGGTCTCTGCCCCATAAACAGATATGGAGAAGACAAGTCCACAGACGAGGTGCATGTTAGTCCGGTTAGGGATGTGTCTATCTTTCCATATTTTGCCGCGTTGGGTCATCGCTGTTTTGGCCATTCCGATTCGCCTGTGAATCTCTGGTTTCCATGTGCCTCTATTTGTGACAATGGAGCCAAGGTACTGGAGCTGATCAACAGTTTCGAACTCTTGAAGCAGGTTACTACTTTGTCGACTAGTAATGGTCAACTATCATCAGCTCGGTCTTATTTTTATTAATATCGAGACCCATTCTGAGGCTGGTTGTTTGAGTCATTCCAAAAGTTGGGCCACTGCTTCGGGTGATGCAAAATAGGCGATGTGAACCACGTACCTTCAAGGGCTCCATATCTGTTAAATAGTATTGGGATATTGTGCATCCCTGTCGTACACCTTTCCGGAACTTAAAGTTCTTGTATGTGACATCTCCTACCGACACCATTCTGTATCCAGACTCGTAAAGGCTTTATAAAGTGTTACCAGATGTGCTGGCAGCTTCAGACAATACCTCGCATAGCTTATCCCACCTAACGCAGCCGAAGGCTTTCTGGTTATCAGATGTGAAGGAATTCCTCGAAGATGACGAAAACAGCAGTAGGTTACTCAGCGGGTAAGAAAGAATATGTCAAAAGAGGCAGCATTAGGATGCAGAAACGTTATTTAAATGATTTGCTGTTGAACCTTCATAAGAAATTTATAAAATCACGTGGGTAGGCTTGAGTTTTGCATCTTTTTGCGGGTTATGACCTTTCTGGATAGTACAGGCTTCAAAAAACCTCCTGAGAAATGTCCTATGAGATGAGAAGAAGTTAAATGCTTGTTTTTTTTATGCAAATTACTGACATAAGGAAAAAAGAAAAACAAAAACAATCAAAAAAGCACTATTTGACAGTTCAAAGTAGGTTTTATTTAAAATGTCACTTACCTGCAACCGTCGTCGTTAACCTGCTAACAAATTCAGTCAAGTTGGAAAATATTTGTCGCAAACCTGCACCCCTTGTCGATAACTTGGTAACAAATGTCGTTTACCTGACATCGATGTCTTTCACCTGTCGACCTAAAATTTCAAACACCTATATCTTCTAAGATATTAAATTTAACTACTTCCCTCGACGTGATATCAATTGTCTGAATATATTTCTAGCGATCCTATGAAAAATAAAAAAAGAAATCGCAACTTTAAAAAAAAATGCAAAATTAACGCAGCGGTGCAAATATTTTGAGAACGACCCTTTTGATCTAAGAATTATCTGTACATTTACTTTTGGTTTGATGATACAAAATTTAGGATCCCTTTTGAGGCATGACAATTTATAATATGTTATTTAGAATATACTAGCTGTTACCCGCGTTCGGGATAAAAAGTAGTCTATGTGTTAATTCGGGGTGTCCGCCATCTCCATACCGAAGTTTATCGAAATTGGTCCAGCCGTTTGAGCAAGAACCTAACCTAACAAACAAACACACTCACAAACTTTCGTCTTTATAATATAAGTGTGATTTATTTATTTAATCGTATGGCAGTACACGTCGAATACAACTTATATACAGGGCGGAACATTTGTAAAGACTGAGCTGACAGGATAGTGTCATCTGATTGATACAATACAATCGACCTATTATAATTGTAAAGCTGGATTTAAAAGTAAAAAAAATCATCTTAATAATATATTTTAATATCAGTGACAACCCTACTAATTCAAAGTTTTTATGTACTTTTTTCTACTCCAGTACTTTTTGCCTCATTTAAATACATAGAATAAATTACTCTAATATAAAGACATACATTATGAAATTCTGTAAAAGTCTATACTCTAAACACTGCTAAATGATGTTATAATGTCATATTTTCTTCGGTTTCCGCGACTTTCACACATTTAAATAAAACAATTTAAACGGATTATATCGCGTATATTAATTATTTGAGCCTCCCTCAGGGAAGCCACAGATTACCACTAACCACAGATTACAAAATAAACAACTGCATTCACACAATTTGCAATAAAAAAAACTTGTACTTATAATGCATTGCTGCCAACCTAAAAAAATAGTTTTATCCTCTGTCCATGGATGTATAATATAGTGAACGTATACCTTTAGGTATAAGTTCATATTTTTTTGATAGATGGACGTCAATAAAAAAAAAGTTTATCAGAGACATTTTTTTTTTTTTTTGTTTGTTCCGAGCGGGAACATGTAATTATTTTCTTTGTTGTTTATTTGCATTTTATTGATTAAAATGTCGAGCCGTAGCAAAAGTATTGTATGCAACGTTGTATAAGTAGGTAGGTCAAAAAACGCTCGTAGCATCTTTCTTACGTTGTTCGCTACGCTCACATCATAACCCATGCCGCTCACGTTTTTTGCCCCCTCTTATACAACTATTACATAAAATACTATTTAAACTGACATTCTGTCTTAACTTAAATGTTCAAAAGATGCTAGGGTTGATGTGTACAGATTTTTAAACTGATGTTTAACAAATGGGGAAAGAACTTTCTAGAGAACATTTCCCATACAAATCCGTTCTCGAGAACGACACATCTCCAATTTCGAAGGCAAAAGCCCTTCAGTTAAAAAACTGCATGTTGATAAATAAAACAGAAAATATATTTTGAAAAGACTAAAGAGGTTGAGGAAAAATTAAAAAGCTTAAGTCTGTACCTCCTTATAGCGAGACCTTTCGGAAAAAAAAACATAATTTGACTGTCTTCAAAAAACTCTACTTACCCTATTACAGGATTTTGGAACACCCATTTCCGATTGGAAGTAGACAACCTCATTAGCAATACAACGATGACCCGACTTGAACTTGATAAGCTATCAAGCCGTCGTTTAAAAATAGACCGATTCGATCAAATCGCTGCCGCTACAGGCTGACAAAGGTCAGCCAGTCGAGCGATAAAATCGTGTGTACAGACAAGTTGTACATGCTTCCGTAGTTTTTCACGTATTTCCATTTAAACATAAAAGAGAGTCGTATTACGATTTCAAGGATTATTTTAAACATTTTAATTTCCAATTTTGACGCCGCGGTTGACGCAGTTTAAAGTGCCTACTGAGCCGGCGGTCCCGGGTTCGAATCCCGGCCAGGGCAAATGTTTGTGTGATAAACTGGAATATTTTTGCTTGGGTCATGGTTGTTGTATTTAAGTATATATTTAATTTATCTATATAAGTATGTATATCGTCGTCTAGTACCCATAACAAAAGCCTTCTTGAGCTTAATTTGGGACTAGATCGATTTGTGTGAGGTTGTCTGATATTTATTAATTTTATTTTTGAAAAACAATGGATAAACCGGGCCAGATCATGTTGGATCATGCTCAGTGTAGGGTTCCGTAGCCGCCATTACAAATATAATAATATTTGTATATCAAGATAATAATCATTAAAAACTTTTCTTGGATTTTTTTAAGGAAGGAAAATGCAAGGTATCTTGTGTCTTGTGTATCTTGTGTATGAATAAATAACTGAAACTGAAACTGTTCTTGGTAATTATTTTGTTTTAAGTGCGGGTAGCTCTACCTCCCGAGCCCTCTGTGTCTTATACGCATCATCTCTTCAATTAACTTCATAGATACTAGGTCGATGCAGAGTCAGCCACCGGCTAAGCTTGCACCATAGATTGGAGCGGAGTTTTTTTTTTTCGGAATTTTCTCTTCGTCACAACCTAGCGAAATTTAATTTGTGCATTTTAAAACAAAAAATTCTAAAATCGGTTGAGAACTCGCTGAGATCTGCGCACAAAGTCCATTCGAGTCGATCCATGGGAGCTTCGCTCGCTTCGCTCGCTCCGCTCCAACAAAAGAAATGCTTTCTTATTTCTATTCGTCGTTGTTCTTTTTATTGTGCGGGACATACCCCAATCTAGCGATTCCTAACAGTATTAGAATTTCCTTACACGAGAGGTCAAAAATTGCTAAAATTACCATTATACCATGAATCGTTTTTTACACAAACCAATGAAATTAATCTCTCAGGCTTTTGCAAAGTTCAAAAGGGAGAACCTTCTGTAGTGCCATATTCTGTGGTGCAGCTCACTTATTCTTTCCCACATCACATATAGCTAGGATTCCTCATCGTTAATATATCCGAAATTGATGTATCACATGCCCTATTATGTATAGTTTTAGAGAAATGTTGTTTTAATTAAAGCGCGGCAGAGTCGAACTTAACTAAACACGCGGTGGCTCTCGATGGCTCCCGGTCTGAATTCACTCAAGACCACCTAAGGATCAACTGTGCCAAGTCTCAGCGCATAGTCAAAAAGTACAAGGTTCGCATACAAGGGAGTGCACTATCAAACCAGCTAATATGGCATGTGAAAAGATCGTGCGCTACCGATTATGGAACACTCACGAATCCGCGACCTCTGCCATTTCATGCCCAGGGTAATAACGTGACATAATGTTTATGACTATATCATAACATCTGGTTATGATTCGAATTCGATGCGACCTTTGATCTGGAACTCCAATCAGAGCATGCAATTTGTTTATGCATTCGTAACGTTTCTTGGTGGGAGTATAGGTGTGCCGTTCTTGAGTTATGGGTACTAGACGACGATTTACATACTTATATAGATAAATATATACTTAAATACGTAGAACAACCATGACCCAAGCGCAAATAACCGAGTTCGTCACACAAATATTTGCCCTGGCCAGGATTCGAACCTGGGACCGCCGGCTCAGTAGGCAAGTGCTTACAAACTGAGCCAACCGCGTCGTCAAAAACGACGGCAAAGAACGTTCTCGTGAATATTTCCCATACAAATTGGGAAGCGTTCTCGAGAATGGCACATCTCTAAGTAGAAGGTCTTGAAGAGCATCAAGGTTCCTCTTTCTTCAATCGGTTCCTCAATTCTGCCGTGTTACGGTAAAAGGTCGTATCTCTATATGAATGTCATAGTAAGATACGCTCTTTTACCGTAGCACGGCAGAATAAGCATGACGAAAAACTTGTTTTTGGGATGTCAATCAATTCTATTTTTTATCGGGATCAAATGTCTATACTATGGGACTAACTACACTTAGAGTGCTCTAAAAGTCAAAAATTAATCAAAGTTCAACATTCGTGCGGAGCGCTAACGCTCCATACAATCACCACCTAATTGTGACGACATCTTACGGGTACCAATATTACAATACAGTAGACAACAGGCACAACAGAACATTTATATGGAGGCAATAAGTAATTTGCCATTTTTATTTGCCTTTAATATGTCTCACAAAAGTTTTGATAGGTACGATTACTGATGACATTACTTGAGAATGCTTCCTTAAGTTGGTCAGACCATATGGTTTTTGAACTAATTGTAAGTCGAGTTCTTTTGTTTCTTTGTTCAACCGAATATGACGACATTTTGTAGTCTTTTCTTATCTTAAAAGATATTTTTATTTTGTTACGATTTCGTAAGATTGCATTTTGTAAGTAGGTACCATTATTGTGTCTTAATATTAATGTAATGAGATGATGACTACCAGACGCAAATACCTAACCTAAATAACTATATTACCTAAATAGATGAAAAACCCTTCGCTTCCCTGGGATCAGATCCCGATATGATGACAACCTCACCGCAGGAGTTCACTCTTTCGAATAAAAAAAGAATTTTGAGAATCGGTTCACATTTGGCGGAGGTCTATGTGATAAAAAAATACAAACAGTAAAACATAGAACCTCCTTCTTTTTAGGAAGCTGGTTGAAAATAAAGTAAAACCTTTTTTAGCATTTTATTAAATTATATTTGATTTGCCACAGATGAAATCAAATAAACTAAGGGCTAATTGCAAAATATCAAACATAATAAGTTCGAGAACCCCTACCCGACCATAATACCCCTACTTATGAAACCGCCGTAAGTACCTTTAATTACGACATCTTGAAACCCCGATACATTTCCGCAACCTTTTTACCATACTAACCCTCGGAGAATCAAAACATCTTACATCGTCAAACATCACAATCCAATTTCGCTCTCCAAGCACCTCTTTCAAGCTTCAATTTCGCGTGAATCGAAACTGGAGAAACGTCATTTAACTCCCAAACTTAAACCACAAAAATCTGTGAAACCACATGAATTTGAACCTTTATTTTCAAGCCAGAAGGTCCATGGATTCGATGAGTAACATATGCAGTCACCTACGCGTAACCTCGATTCCTTTTTAATAATCAGACCCCAAATCCAACAAATCTGTACAATCTGGTACAATACAGAGTGAGCGTTAATACTACAGGTTAGTAGCGATTGTGACTGCAAACGAAATACTGTGCTACGGCGAAAGGGCGTGTCTTAAATGACATCCGTATAAAGATACGACCTTTTACTGTAACACGTCTGAATATGGGTAAAATGGCAAATGACAAATCCGGACAAATATGGGTTGTGTACTAATTGTAGTTTCGTGAGTGGGTGACAACTTGTAACCAAATTTGTCGAGCTTATTATTCCATACTAGAATGGGCCTGCGAACTTCGAAGAAAAAGTCATAATCATCTTTTTCGTTTCTCCGTAGTCGGATAAAAGTATTCTATTAACCATCTGGGGGTGCGAAGCTAGCTGTATACAAAAATAGTTGACATCCGTCCAGTTTAGACGTGATGAGAGGACAAAGATTTCATTTTTTTAATTTTATAATATTACTAGAAGGTGCCCTATGTACTCATTTGATATTTACCACTCGCTTTTCGGTGAAGGAAAACATCGTGAGGAAACCACCTAAGCCCAATAAGGCCTAGTTTCCCCTCTGGGTTGGAAGGTCAGATGGCAGCCGCTTGCGTAAAAACTAGTGCCTACGCCACATCTTGGGATTTAGGTAGCCGACCCCGATTGAGAAATAATTCTCAAAAAAATGGGACAAAAGGCTAGGAGGATGTAACTAGAAGGTGCCCTATCCCTGTACCAAAATTAGTTTAAAATCCGTCCAGCCGTTTCGACGTGATGCGACGACAAAGGAAATTATCAAAACAGATGGCGCCACGTTGGCGCATCTCCGCGCGCTCATACAAAACAAATGACAATCCTGCATCACTCGATTTTTTCTGAAATCATGATCCCCTCTCCACAGAAAAATGGTTTTCAATACAAACCTAGAATCTTATAATAGTATAGATAGATTAATACTAGTGTCTGTGTAGTGGTAGAGGTGGTAGTGTGTAGTGGTAGACCTCGCGAACTATATTAAAATGGCTGAATAGATGTGTAATTTATTTTTACTACACTTTGCAACAGTTCTTTCGTTTCAATTACCGTTTTCCACATTTTTCATAGACAAGACAAAACCCGACAATACAATGCGGCAATTATTGAATGAATTGAAAACCGTCATTGTACTTAACATACGTTAAGTGGGAAGAACGAATTTTATTTTGTTTGAGTGAAATATATTAAGAGAGGACTAGAATATTAGATAGATAGGAACCGAGTTACTTATGAGATATCTTCATCACATACATTCTTACTGCGTTAGTTATATACCATGTGAGCCCTGTAACAGGAGCAATAAATTAAAACGTAGATTCTACCCCTCAAACTGAACAACATTTATTAAACAACTTTTGAAAATAACTTATTTATAATGTAAAACTGTAAAATAAAGTTTATTCAAAGAAGCAATGTATTGCGAAATATTTGATATTTAGTAAAGTGACAGCTATGTCAATGCTAAGGCGATGTCAATGTTGGACGACGTACATTGAAAATGCTATTTAATTTGTTTGAAATAATGAACATATGAAAACAGTATTTAAAAAAAAAAAGTTTCTGAACAGATGTTGTTCAGTCCCACATGGTATATAAAAAGAAAATATTTTTGTTATAGGTATGTTTTTGGTATATTTTTGTATTACGCTCCCTGATAAAATGTCTGCGAAATAGTCTGCTTCCTTCGGCTAAGTGTGGCTTAACACAAAAAAAAATCCTTAAATGAGTACTATTATATTTATTAGTTGTTTGTACAAAATGCGACCCAATTGGGGCGTGGCGACGCTGCCGCCACATACGCGCCGCTACGATGGGCTACAATCGCCCGCTGGTTATATCTGTATAAGAACCTCCTACCATTACTTGGTATATATCGATAATGGAATAAAGTATATAATTATATGTGAAATTAGCTCATGAAGCCCTTTCATTAGACACAACACCATGATAGGATTCAGAACACATGATCCCATACAAAAATATACTTTGCAATAGTAGATTCTATATTGGGATATGCTCTGGATTGCTACGGACTCACATTTAAATCTTTAATAGACAAATTAGAAGCACTACAAATAATATTTCTAAAATTAATAGTGGACAAAAAATCTAAAAATAAATGTAATGGTAATTATTTCAAGCTATTTAAAATTTGTAATATACTCCCCGTTAGTTTAAAACATAAATATCTTTTAGCAGTAAACAACCATGGCAATCGAGAGCATAACCCAATACTAATAGAACATAAACATGGAACAAGGTCGGTATCAGCGGGCAAATTTGAGGTGCCAAGGGTCAGGAACTACTATGGAGATAGAACATTGAGCAAAAGAATTCCCTACATACTCAATAGCTTGCCCGAAAATATCCGACATGAGCCAAATAAGTCCAAATTTAAAAAATGCTTAAAAATGCATCTGTTACAGACACTTGAGTGATAAAGTTGTGTATTCAAAGTATCACTCAAGTGTTTAGCAATAAATAAAATTTGTTGAAATTATTATAGAGACTCACACCTGCAGACAAACTGTACAAACAGTTTTGCAGGGAACTGTATATATTTAAGTTGTATACTTTAATTAATAAACAACAATGAATAATAATAAATAAAAATAAATAAGATGACGCCATAACTCCTTCCTGCACTAAAATTCAAGATGGCTCTCCTTAATACGTTCTTAGGGGTTAGAAGGTTCATCTTGCCAAAGAAAACCTTGTGATCATCAAATGCCCAATATTCCGCTATCGTGAATACCGCCCACTAAACTAAATACAGAAAAGTCCAAACAGCATGAATATATTTGTACTTTTTGTTGTGAAAATGTGTACTTTACCTAGTTCAAGGCAAGTTCCCCATGTGGGTAGAGAGATAAATCGGACAAAGCATTCGTGCCCTCTTTATCTGGCTGTTTATAGGCCGTTTGTCCGCTTAGCGACATAATGGGCTTAATCGACTATTTCGGTCATGTGGGCGAGCCTGCGAACATTACAATGGTTGCCATTTTTAGGATCCAGTTAAGAGGTCTTATAATAAATAAATAAATATCGGACAACCCCACACAAATCGATCTAGTCCCAAATTAAGCTCAAGAAGGCTTGTGTTATGGGTACTAGACGACGATATACATACTTATATAGATAAATATATACTTAAATACATAGAATAACCATGACCCAAGCACAAATAGTTGCCCCGGCCGGGATTCGAACCCGGGACCGCCGGCTCAGTAGGCAGGTGTCTACAAACCGAGCCAAACGCGTCGTCAAATCTTATTCCTTTAAAAAAATAACATATATTATTATAACAAATGTACAAAGTGAGTCAGTCTGTATGGTTTGACAGTTCATTTGCTTGGGAGAGTTAGTGTGGTCTGACTATATTGATAATTTCAACCAACATACATTTTGAATAAAAAATACAAACTGTAGGTGTTCAAAGTCAGTCGCGTCATACAGTTCTTTTTTAGCGGCTATGACGAAGATCAAAAGAGAAAACTTATTAAAGGATTTTGTATACTTTTTAGGGTTCCGTACCCAAAGGGTAAAAACGGGACCCTATTACTGAGACTTCGCTGTCCGTCCGTCTGTCACCAGGCTGTCTCAAGAACCGTGATAGCTAGACAATTGAAATTTTCACAGATCACGTATTTCTATTGCCGCTATAACAACAAATACTAAAAATAAAATAAAATAAATATTTAAGGGGGTTCCCATACAACAAATGGGTTGGTTGCGTTAACTTTGCACCTCATTTGTATGGGGCGCTATACATACCAGGTGCAAACTTAACTTAACCACTTAAGGATGAAAAGTGTTTGTACGGAACCCTCGGTGCGCGAGTCCGTCTCGCACCTGACCGGTTTTTATAATTATTAATACACGATCCTACAAAATTCAGTAAATCATTCATGTATCACAGTTTTTATGTGAAACATTCGTCATTTACGAAAAAAATACTGAATAAGTGTTGAGCCACGCAATTGCGTCGATTTGGGTGTAGGGCAGAAATTCGAAGTTTGTGCCGTGCTATCTCTATCGATCTCGTGTCAAACTATATTTGAATGAGCGGGATAGTACGATATGAAGTTAAAATTTCGAGCAACGGAGTAACCCAACGGTCCTGAGTACGATTTTTTTTATTTTCCAACGTGTAATAATTGTTTAACACAAATTATAAAAATGTACATATTTTGATAATACCGTCAAAAAATGCAATGTTTTAATCACCTGTTGAGGAAAAATGCCCAAAGCTTAAAAAGAAAACAAAATGGCCTACATTAAAATACTCTCCATACTTTCGTGTAAAACGTTTTTAACTTTTAGCATAACTTGGCAACTTTTTTATTACGCTACCGGACTTCAGGCTTCTGTCTCGCTTATTCCACAGAGGGATGATAGAGAGATGAAGGTTGAGGGAGGAAATCAAATTAGGTCAGTTTGAGACTTTAAACATGTAAATTGGATATGGACCCGTGGTGGGGGGTTGTTGAAAATTTTAACTTCAACGAAATAAACCGTTACGACTCCTTATCCGTTCAAGGCCAAGTATTTAAGAATTTTCCTCAATGATCAAACATGTTCCTTAACATATTATCAATGTTACTACTTAAAACGGGGCTAATGAGATTTTTTTGTATATATTTGAAACTTACAATTTGAATATTTCATTGATAACTACTTTTTATTAAACTTATTTTCGACTGCACGCAATGAAAAGATCTAACTATCTAGAACTCAAGGAATATAGAAATCTACTTCATTAATCTATCAAGAAAGTCCCGCGCCATATTATAGGCTATAAACCAATAAAAGGTTAGCCATTCCATTGAGTTAAGTTTGCACCTGAATCTTATGGCGCTACTTAGGAAAGAGGTCCAAACTTTTTTAGTGACACCGTCCGATTTACACGCGTGCGGAGCCGCGGGCACAGCTAGTATATAATAACACGCTCATGATGATCTGTACAACCCTTATTTTATAGGTAATTGAGCCCGGGTGCATATCATTTTGAGCACGTGGTTTGCGGAGCAACTTCTGACTGTACCCTATTTAAGAGTATAATCTATGTTGTAATTAATTGCTCCTGTTACATTTCACAGCCTGTATAACAGTCAAACGACACGGATATTATCGTTCAAACACGATTCGATGCAAAAGTAATTCTTGTTATCCAATTTGATTAAATGTTCTTTTTTTAATGGCTATATGTCAATGTTAATCGAGTTAGACCCTTGTCGGTTTCTGCCTTAATCAAAACTTCGTAACGATTGACACTTATAGGTATTTCATTTTGGAGCTGGCAGTCTGATGTTTTTCCAGCTAGTCCGTTTTCTTCAATATCGTCGCCATTAAAGATACATTTCGTAGAAAAAGTGAAGCTAAGCAGTTTGTGACAAGTGTTTGACGGCAATTAGACTGAAATCTACTATAGTTTTTTTATGACTGAAATAACCGAAGAATACTTACTAGAAAGTTTTCACGATAATCGATTTTTCACATTTTCCAATTACGAGTAGTATTATATCGAATAACTCACCAAGTAACGATAAAAAAAGATAAGAGTTAACATAATACTTTAAAATCCTTAGAAAACAATGATAAAGTAATAAATATTTTATTATAATTTAGTTTTAATTGAGTTATTAATTATTAAGTCATGAATTTATTATACAGTTGTTTATATCTCTTAGTACAATTAAGAAATATTGGAGTTCATCACACAATTATATTTGCCCTTGCAGGGATTTGAACTTTCTAAATTAGTTTTGTTGCTTTCAGATATGATTTCCATCAAATAAGTAATACTTAATAGCTTAAGAGGCTTTATACATTTTAAAATGTATTTTTTCCACCTTATGACAAATATATTGATAATTTCAACCAATCTTTTAAAGTGATTAGTACTTTTACCTGATTTCTAGAAAGTAACATAGCTATGTCATGCTTTCATTGCGTTCAGTCGAAAATAAGTTGAAAAAAAAAAACAGTTTTCTGCGTGAATTGTGACAAATTCCAGTAGTTTTTGAAACCAAAATTATCAATGAAAAATTCAAACTGTAGATGTAGGTTTCAAATATATACCAATAAATCGAAATAGCCCTTGTCTAACTAGTAACGTTGATAATATGTTAAGAACCATGTTTGATCATAGGCAAACATGACTAAAATAAACAGCATTTTTTAACGGAATTGGAGCCTTAAGACCGAAAAGAGTTCATTAATTTCAAAAAGAGAACAT
This sequence comes from Apotomis capreana, assembly GCA_947623375.1. NCBI lineage: Eukaryota > Metazoa > Arthropoda > Insecta > Lepidoptera > Tortricidae > Apotomis > Apotomis capreana. The sequence goes on from OX392519.1 coordinate 17,809,052, forward strand.
CAGCATATTAAATTTAAAAAAAATACGCTCCTGTTTACTGAATGGTTGAAAATACTTGTCAAAAAAATTAAACAATCACCAGGCACCCGCCAGGATCATCGCGATCATGTTTTTTTAATGAAACGAAAAAGGTTACTTCAAAAATAAAAATTCATAGTAGGGAATGACGATTAAAGTAAAATATGATTTTCTGTGTTTTGCTCGTATAAAAAGTATTGTATGCAATAGTTGCACAATTAGGTCTCGTACCTTACTTAAGCCACTCGGCAAGCCTCCTGACCTAAACGCGGTACTCGACTTTAAGAACCTTAATTGTGCTATGATTGCATGAAATACCTACTATTATAATTTATAAAAACTCAAATGTGCTTTATCTTAGCAATACACAGTCATTCTGAATTTATTTTTCGTGTCTGTGCACCTTAACCATAAACGTAACAAAATAAGAAAATATTTACTCACTTTAGTATTTCTTTAACGTTTAACTCAGGATTACCAACTGCGTTTCTTTGTTCATAAAATGTATAATTAAAAAACTGATGCCAAAAACACACGTATTGCTGCTAAATTTCCAAGGTTGAAATGTGCGAATTTTGGCAAACGTGTGTGGTTTAGGTTACAATGCAAATGCGTAAGGTGCCAAACCGTTACTTTGTAAGAGTATTTTGACACAACGTTAAAAATAGACAGTCATTTTTGTCATTTTGTGTACGTAAATGTATTGAAGACGATTGTATGTCGATTTATTATAGGTATATCTATGGATGGAAACTAATTTTATATTTTTTATCATTATATTCTACAGCATAACCGTAAAACCAAAGCACTATTAAACTAGGACTAAAACATATAGATTTTAAACAGAAGAAAAACATAACAGTAATGGACTAGTTGACTCATGTTGAATTGTATTATGTAAACTAATGTTTATTTCTTACCTATAGGTGCCTACCTACCTATAGGTAGGTAATACTATAGTATTTGACATAGGAAACCTAAATAAAAAAAATTCGGTTCATAAATGAGCATTTCTCAAAAAGTTTGTACATTTACTTTACGTCTTTGTCCGGGCCGGTTCGAAGCTTGTAATAAATTAAGAGACGATATCTAATATAATCTGACCTTGAAAACTTAAAAATAAGTTTAGTACCTCCAAGATAATATTATTGTCTGAAATCATAATGCATAATATAATTTTATAAAAATATTTTAAAATATTGGGTAGGTCTCATTTGTATGGCAATGCAAATGTCCCCTTAACAAAATTGTAGTTAAATTATCGATTTTCTGTAACAAAACTTAGTGTTTCGGGTTAAGTGTCGTGTTTCATTACAAAAGAGATATCTCAGAATTCATAAAAAATAAGTATTATTTGTCGTCGTTATTTAACGTATATATTTATAATAAAAGATAATAATTTGTCCTAGAAAAAGTTCCAATTTTGTTTCCGGTGTTTGTTACGCTATTTTCATAGAATTCTGGGGTTTTGTTAATTCAATTGTAGTTTTATAGGAAAGTGGTAACACTAGGGATATTTTTAAGAGTGGCCATCTTGGCATGTTGACAGTCTATCAAACGCAGCGGTAGAAACACGCTCGCCGTTGGTGGCAACCGAAAATTTGAACTCCTTGTTTGTTACGGGATAACTTGGTAAGTTTCACTTTTTCTTCAGTTTTGTTTCAACTCATCACTTAATCATATTATTACGACTAAGATACAGTACATACAATATTCGAGTTATTCATTAAATTCGGTTAAAATATTTTTTAAAACGTCCGAGCATCACTTCGTTACTTTCTTTTTTGTTACTTTTGAATCGTTTCGTATGACTAGGAAGTGAAGGTAACAAAAAAGAAAGTTTAAGGAGTAGTATAGACTATAGAGAATGACGTAATACAATATATATATTTCTCTTTAAAAAAAATTAATAAATATATTTTCAATTTTAATAAAAACATATATTATAAAGCAAAAGTTTCTGATTTTGAATTAAATGATATTATTGATTTCTTTTCTAGCTGAAGAAAAAAATGAGGCTTTTTTTTACGTTTTTTTTTAATTTTTATACTGTACAAACGATATGTTTATTATCATTGGTAATTGTAAATATTAATTGTTAAATAAAACCACTTGTTACGTCACCCTTGACCGTAAAGCGGGATTTACGCCCGCTTCGCGGGACGAAAATCCCACATCCCGGCCAAGGCAAGACGTAAAACTTTAGACAAACCACGGGCGGTAATTCGTAAAGCCCCAGATTGCATATTTATTAGGGTGGGTCATTTTTTTTTCTTTTTTAATTTCTAACGGGCACAGTTGAAAAAAGGTGCCATTTAGTGTCATTAATGGATACAATATTGTTATTTATTTTTATATTTCCGTTTTATTGCCTCCAGATTACTCCAGAAAAAAGTTCCTAATGTATGGAGCACTAAAAAAAAGTGGCCATGTATGTTTTTTTGTTGTATTTTGTTTTGTGATGCCCTACTTATTATACTCAGAATAAAAATACATTTAAATATTGGGCCAAATTTAAAATAATAAAACCAGACTTCATAACGCTCATTTAATATGGGCATTTCTATACTAACTTAAAAAGATTGCCGTGTAGGTACTGTAATACTCTGATTTTACTGTACTTTTTGATGTTTAATTTTATTATTATTTGGATTCTTTATTGTGATCTGATCACGTCTACAAGTAGTCAAAACTGCATTTTGTGATTTATTGTGTTGTTCCTATAAACAATACTCTTGAATAATAACAGAAGATCTCATGTCAATTCTGCTTGAATTGGCACATTATTTAAGCACTAATTAATCTGTATGATTATTTTTTGTGATACGAAACTAATAATTATATAGTAAGAAATGTAATTACTATTAAAGTGAGTTGTTAAGCATCTAATTAATATTGTAAGTGTACTAATTGTACACTATGCTTAATAGTTCCGATTTTGTTACCAAGGTTCCTATTATTGTTACTGTCCCTTGAAAATATTAGAGGTTTTTGTTGTTTTTTGTTAATTATTTGTTTAATAACATACATTTAATACATGTTTAAAATATAATTTAGATGGTCTAATAAATTGTTTTTCATAGATATTTTAAATAACTCAATTTAATACGCGTGATATTGTAATTTCAAACCTGAGTTTTGACTAAATGGTAACGTACAAGAGTAGTTACCATTATATCTTTAACTTATCGGAATATAGTAAGCAATTTTTATGAAAAAATATACGCGTATTGGTTATTACTATGTTAACTAATAAAAAAATTCAATGTAATTCGTATGTGTTTATTTTATTTCCCGTTTGAATTAAGGTAACAAAACCGGAAATTTTGATTGCCTCGGCTCAATTAAATAAACTTTACAGTTAAAATTACACATCTAATCTCTGTCAAAAATTAATAAACTGAATCCTTACATAACAGTTAAATAATAAGCAACAACAAAATCATTAAAATGTGATATTTTTTCTTTGTTACGACTATCCGAGAAATGTACAAACTTTTTGAGAAATGCTCAAATGTAGAATATGACTGAACAAATTGAAATTGAAAATGTGATTTGTAATCGGTATTTTGAAGTGCTGAAAACGCTATCCACCATTTCGCCCTTGATGGTGACGTCATCAATCCAGTAAAAAAAACTTAAAACTCAAAACATCAGTTGGTCTTTATTTACGGGATCGTCTACGTTTTTGTCTCTTCATGAAAATTCTATTTTAAATCAATTTTAGCTTTCTAGCCAAGCTCATTCGTGACGGTCAGATTCACCACGTAAAATACTATTAGCTACAGTAAGCAGGCCTGGTCTAATTTTTGGAAGACAGTTAAATTATATTTTATTTATTTATTTATTTCGATTTATTCTTATTTCTTCCTTGCTGTAAGGATTTACGACCTTCAGGTTATTAATTTTTCTTTATCATGGTTTTTCCGAAATATTTTTTAAATTGTCAATTTGACAGTCTTTAATAATAGTGGATGAAGGGATCTTTGCGTATGAAACGCGATGGAAAATTTTGTGTAGGAAATTATAAATATCAATTATAAAGCTCAATTGGCAAAAAAAAATTAACAAAAAAAAGTACCGACTTCAATAAAACTAAAAAGCCAAAAATAACCCGTTCAAGTACAGATTACATTTGACTCACCCTTTGAAGTGGATCCCAAACCACTCAGTTATTATATTTATGTATTATAGTTTACGTGAGGTTTGGCACCGACTAATTATTTAAAAAAAATTTGAAAGGTATGTATGTAAATATTTCTATTTTTTTTTAATACAGTTTGTTAAACATTTCTGTAAATATCTGCACATATCAACCCTAGCATCTTTTGATCGCTTAAGTTAAAGACAGGTGTCAATTTAAAATGTACATAAAACCTTTGAATTAGTAGGGTTGTCACTGATATTCAAATATTTTATTTTGATGACTTTTTTACTTTTAAATCCAGCTTTACAATAACAATAGGTCGATTGTAGATAACTCAGATGATACTATCCTGTCAGCCCAGTCCTTAGAAATGTTCCATCCTGTATACGCTAAATATTATATAACATTTGTGTACAAGGCGTCTCTTTTTGGCCAAAGTTCCTCAGTTGGACGCCTAGTTAGTTAACAAATTCTATAATAATTTGAATTTTCTTTTGTACTTGAAAAAAATTATAAATTGTGCGTACTTTTGAAGTCACATATTTTAATGTTCTTTTATTTTTTTTACTTGTCTTTATATTATGACATAATGAGCTTTTCTTATTTATGTAATAATAGTATTTTGTATAATTGGACCTATATGCAAAAGGGTACCAAGCCACATGTAAAACCGTGTAGTATGAAACACTCCATCTATAACATAAAGTACAAAAATGAAATGTGTGTGAAATTGGTTCCTTTTTGCAGTAATACGTCCAATTGGACATCAGTCTACGCCCCTGTTAGGGGGCTATCTACCATAAAACAATCTAGTCCAAAACTGAGATGGAAAACCATCTTGACCAGTACATGCCATGAGTTTACAGTGACCGTACTCACTAGCGACTGCCCAAACGATTTGGAGAATTGTAGTTCTACAAAGAAACCGTTAGGGGCATTGTACTATTCACGTTAACTCATGGTAAATAAGTGTGGAGGAACAAAATACTCAAGCAGTCAAGCCCGATTTAAATACTTAGTCCTTGCTGAGATTCAAACTTGGGACCTGTAGATTCGTAGACAGCTTACAATTTAGTACTAAAATGGGGTATTAATAAAATAATATTATTGGGGCTTTCCTTTTAGAGAAAATCTATTTTGTTCTACTTTAGACTTTTATTATAATAGGCTATTTGACTGATGTTGAATTCTACAGCGTACTGTAGTTATATGAATAAAATTAGCTAAATATTTCACGAAACAAAGAAAAAAAATCCAGAAACATATATCTTTTTTGGAAATATGTGACTTCAAAGGTACGCAAATTTTATGATATATTTTTTTAATCCAAAATAAATTTTGAAAATGTTATCAGAATCCTCATAATTTTACGAAACAATAATTGTACGACAACTATGAACTTAAACACACTTTTTCACGGTGAAAATGACAAATTTCTTAATTTTCCCATACATATATTGGTACCTATACCGGCCTGTGACGTCACTAGCCTGACGCGTTTTGTATGGAGCGTTTTTAGCGCTACTTAGGAATGTTTTATTTATTTTATTTTATTTTATTTATAAAATCATTTTTATGACATTACAGTTATAAACCTATGCGTCACAAAACTTAAATTAACAATAAAAGGTTCACAATAATATAAACAAACAGCTTAATTTGGAACAGTAGAGCACCTAGTATCCATCGCCTCACAGAATCTCAGGCATTCACTACACACTGCCGCCCATCGCCACGCAAACAAGTCACACTCGGGTGTCGATGTCAGGAGCGCATTGAGAAACTAAGTGAGAGGGCACGGGGCAACGGCGAATTCCTGAGCGACACGGTCCTCGACGACGGCACAGCCAACAAGTCGCGCTGTCGAGGTCTCAGGGCTATCCTCGGGACATCATGTTGAACTTTGACGGTCATTTCTGACTTTTAGAGCAGTTTAAATGTAGTCAGTCCCATATAGACATTTGATCACAATAAAAAATAGAATCGATTGACATCCTCAAAAAAAATTAGTCAACATGCCTATTATAATAGGTATTTATAATGATACATTTTATTTCTTGATATTAGGTAGGTTTCCGAATATAGTACAACTAATATTTTATTAATAAAAAAACGAAAACAGTAAGTTTTTTGGTCTATTAATTTAAGTATGAAATAATGAAATTAATTTTGTCAAATTATTTAGTACTAGCTTTTGCCCGCGACTACGTCCGCGTGGAACTTGGAAGTATGGAAGCAACCTCGTACAACACGATAGATATCCGCCTAATCACCTTAATTAATAAAAGGGATTATTAAAAGCGCCTAAGCAAATGTAAGAGCAATTGTGCTTTTGGTCTAATCATTACATTTCCTACAGGGTCATCAATGTCATCTTGAATTACTTACTCACTTTTCAATCTTTTTAGGGATAATTTCCAGGACGAAAACTATCCTATGTCCTTCCTCGGATCTTAAACTATCTACATGCCAAATTTCATCAAAATCGATTCAGCGGTTTAAGCGTGAAGAGGTAACAGACAGACAGACACACTTTCGCATTTATAATATAAAGTATGGATAATATACTGCCGTCATAACGAAAAAGGGCACATCTAACATTTTTTGTGAAATTGAGTTAGATACACATATTCGGAGAGAGGAAAACAAGGCGCATCTGTCTATTATATTTTTTAAATTTTCACAAAAAATGTTAGATGTGCGTGTTTCGTTATGACGGCAGTAAACAGTTTAATTAACTAATTTATAAATTTTATGAAACACGTAAAGTCTTATATATACCTACATTTTTTTTTAATGTGAGTAGGTACACACCACAATTTGTATATTAAACCATACAAAGATCAAAGCTTAAAGCTTGGCGACATACCTCTGGACAAAGCAGCTGGAAGTGAAAGCCATGAAAAAAAGCTTGAAGCTAAGGTATAATTCATAATGGTAATTGCATAAGGAAAAATTCGAAAGGTTGCTTGGAAGTTAGGGTGGTGGAAAGGTTAACACGCTGGACCGGCAATCTAGAGGTACCGGGTTCGATTCCCGGTCTCTTCCACCACGTAATTAATTTTAATTTTTTGTTTAAGCTTTGATATTTGAATTAATGGTTTATTATTATGTAATTTATATTCGAATATATGAAACAGAGTTCAAAAGGAATAAAAACCTACGTGCATGTAAACTTATATGTTTCTTGACCTTTACTTTTAAGTACCAGAAATACTTTCAAATGTAATTTGCTCCTGAATCGGACATCATTTGAGTATTTAAACGTATTTATAATACAGTATAACTGTATTTTTTTTATTCCGACAAACAAACTTATAGTTGTATATGCATTATGCATACTTATAGTTGTATATGCATTATTTTACTTCTTAGTTAAAAAAAAACATTTACCAACCTTGATTTTATCCAACGTCTTGTAAACTCGCACTGGCACCCAAAAAACCGAGCTAAAAACAAAAACTTCACTAAAATATAAAACAAAGCACTCACAAAACGCACTGCCACAAAATAATTGCAAATTCAATTTTTAAAACGATTCCAAATTCAAAATTTCGGAGCGTTCGAAAGTTTAGTTCGCGCACGACGATTGCAACTCCGAAGAGGTTAGTTGCGTTCGGTTCCCTTGCTTACACTGGCCGCCTTGACTTGCCAACGCATGCGTACTGGCTGGATGCATTTATAACCGATGTTAGTGACGTTCGTCATTAAAAAGAAATGTGTGACGTCACTGTTTAGTTATTGTGACGTTAAAAGGGTTGGTTTTAAAAGGTATAATAAAAAGGGAATAATATTTTTCTCCATTACGACTTTAATATAACTGGTTAATGCCCGTGGACTGATGTTAATGTGTGATCAACTTTACAGGTTTAACGAATTGTACTGATTTAGAGCTAATAATTAAAATATATGCAATTATTAATTACCAACGCCGCGCGGTGCTACCCGCTCAACCCACGGGAAGACTAATTATTTTCGGGATAGAAAGTGGCGTATGTGTTAATCCAGGGTGTCAGCTACCTTCAAACCAACATTTATCAAAAATAGTCCAGCCGTTTGAGCGTGAACAAGTAACAAACAGACACATAAACACACTCACGAACTTTCGCCTTTATAATATTAGTATCATAAAATATTTGCTTTTGATAACCGTCGCACGTCTCATTGAATACACTTAATGAGATTAATATATTATCAAGATCATTGTTTATTAATTATGAAGCCAGCGCACGCAGATTAATGACTTTTGATTACGACGAAGCAACGATATTACTTCGTAGAGTTCGTAGCGACGTTACAAATTATGTTTGAGCCAATGTTAGAATTTTACATCAACTTTAAGTCCCCTTTCCATCATGGAAGCACACGTGCCGGTTTGCACGCGTATCGCTTCATCGTGGAAAATATTCCAATTTTATGTACCGAGGAGTTGGGTAATTCCTTCATTTGCCGAACTATTAAAAAGTGGCATGTGTTTTCTTCCTACTTACAACATGCAAAACAAGCTGCAGAAGCGCATATACAGCTTTTATTCAGCTTAAATTTGCAGTCTAAGCGCTACTTGGAATGGGCCGCTTCAAACGAAGCGTGAAGAAGCATCTCTCTTGCCAACATGGCAGTGTCAACTAACAAAAACCGTTGGATCTTTTTGTCAGCTGCCATTGCAACTTGGGCTTCCTTTTTGCTTACCATCAGGCAAAGTAAAGCCACTATCTTGCGCAAATATAAAAAAAAACTGTCACGTGCGAGTTGGACTCGAGCGCCGAGGGTTTCGTGCGAACTATGGAAGCACTGCATATTGCTCTAACGAAAAAATAAATTGTATGTACTGAATGGCAAACTTAACTTTACCATTGAAAAACTGATTTACGTACTTTAAATAGTTTATATTTCTTGTGGTTCAGTTACAAATGTATGGTTTTTAATTTGTTCCCTATTACTACTCCTAGTACGAGACGGTATTACTTGCCAAATTTCATAGTTCTAGGTCAACGGAAAATACCCTATAAATTTTGATTCCTTTGAGAGTGTCGAAATATACGTTTATTGTGCCATAAACGGCCGTATCTTTTTTGTACGTTATCTTAGAAGTTTTTTTTTCACAGCTTTAAGGGACCGTAGACTTGAGTATAATTTTATTATGGTTTTAATTACAACTCGATACATACACGTTCGCGGAGATAAAGGGACTTGACAGACAGACGGACAGCAAAGTGATCCTATAAGGGTTCCGTTTTTTCTTTTGAGGAACGTAACCCTAAAAAAGTCACCTGAACCTCAAGTGTAAGTTTCCATCGAAAAAAACGTCACTACACGTTTTCGTTTTCCGTTTAAGACGTTTTTTACGTCAATAACTTACACTTCGCGTCTGACAGTAATACTTAAACGGTCACGTCCGATCGTCACTAGTTGACAGGTACAGGACAGGAATCAGAGGGATGATCCGAAATAGTTACTCATGAAACTTTCATGCGGAGGCTTCATTGGTTCAACAATAGAGCTGGTTGACAGTAGTGACGAAATAATAAATAAATAGTAAGGGACAATCTCACACAAATCGACCTAGTACCAAGCAAAGCTTGTACTATGGGTACTAGACGACGATATACATAATATATAAATACATATATAGATAACATCCATGACCCAAGCACAAATATTCGAGTTCATCATACAAATATTTACCCTGGCCGGGATTCGAACCCAGGACCGCCGGCTCAGTAGGCAAGTGCTTCTAAACTGAGCCAACCGCGTCGTCAAAAGTAGTAGGTAGTACATACCTTGGGCGGTGAATTCGGAAATGTCCCAGATCGCAGGTGTTTGTGGGCCGAACTGAAGGTGAGGGCCATAAATATGCAATCTGGGGCTTTACGAATTACCGCCCGTGGTTTGTCCAAACGTAAACTATTAAACGTAAACGTGACGTAAAATATTTTTTACACATATTGTTAAATTACTATAATAAGACTTACATTACTGTGCAGGAGGGTTGGGGCTTGGATTATCAAAATCGGAGATGTTTTTTCGCGCTAACTGACACTGGCCGTCACGAGACTAATTATCAAGTATTTTACTACATTACATTGCTTCTTTGTATAAACAATATTTTATTAGTTATTAAATAAATGGTTTATTTTATAAATGGTTAACTATTTCTAAAAGTTACCATACAATAAAAAAATTACCTTATTTACCTACTAAACAAATGTTGTTTAGAAATACAAAATGTTTTATATTGCACACCCAAAAAATGTATGATAATTAATAAAACACAATAATTTTAATAACGGCAATAGACAACGGGCGGACATAATATCGCTAAAGAGATCTCTCTTTAGCGTAGCAAAAAAGTCATTTCTCGTAGTAAACAAATGTGGTGTTAATTTATCCACATTAAAAAACATTTCGGAAATCATTACTGTTTTTCGAAATAAAATATTTGTGGTAGCTGTTTAATTTAATGAGTAGACTTTATGTTTTAGTTTATTGCACCTGTTACATGCCACACCTGGTATACCGGCCGAGTTACCCTACTGCTCGCTTCTTCCTGTGTCGAATACAGATCGTTCGAGACACGTATAATAAACGATAAATTATGTCCCGAACTTTGGACTCGGAGAAGTATCGAGAAACAAATATCCCATTTATTTGATACACACAAACTTAATGAACAGTATCACTATACGGGACTCTCTGGACAGTTATTACTTTCCGACATATTTGTAGACGTTACTGCTTTAAGAAAAATAATTAATTTGGGTGTAGCACATCATTATTACTATCAATTCTCAACATAATTTGAGACGGTGGTGCCGATTATAAAGTTTAAATCTTTACGGTAGATGGCGCTACGATGCCACCCTAAGGCATGTAACTGGTTGAAAATTTCAACGGCTCTGGCATCAAGTTCGGTGGTCCAGTTGGTAGGACGTATTGGCCCGGAAAGCCGTTGGAGACGCTGGTTCGAATCCTGCCTGAACCGTTACATTTTTCAATCTTTCGCTTCATTGTAAACATTTGGTTTACGTTAGCAGACTGCTTGAATAAAAATAATTAATATTTGTAGTACATACGTATTGCTTTATATGGGTGTGAGGGGTGGACCATGACGCAAAGGTAGAGGCGCTGGAGGCATTTGAAATGTGGTGCTGGCGAAGGATGGAGAAGATCAGCTGGATGTAAAAAGTTACCAATGAAGAAGTGCTTGAAAGAGGGGAAGAAAAAGGGAATTTGCTGAACATTATAGAGAAAAGAAGTGGAAGTGAAACAATGTTAGTTCACCTTATACGACATGATGCTTTTACATAAAATCATAGAAAGAAAGGTTGAGGGGAAGCGAGGATCTAATAGTATATTGTGTCATAAGGGTAGTAAGTAGGGGATTACTAATGAAGGTCTATTAGAAGCCCGACGCCGAAAGCGGAGGGCTTTTAATGTCCTGAGTTTGTAATCCCCTTACTACCCGCCATACACACAATATTTTTATAACAAATACGTAAGATAATAATAAACTTAGGTTAGGATTTGTCATCCGCAATACCCGTGAATTTGACAATCCTACTGTCATTAAACTCGTTTACACCGCTCTAGTTAGGAGCAAACTCGAGGCAGCGTCTATCGTGTGGAACCCGCACGAGGTCACTTACGATTACGACTTGCTGATCGAGAAAGTCCAAAAGGCATTTCTGCGATTTCTTTATAAGAAAACCTACGGATACTATCCTCTTCTTTATCCTACAAAGTTTCTGCTTGGTACCTTAGGTTTTAATTCTCTGGAAACGAGGCGAAATTACTTCCTGTTGACTGGGGCGTGTCGAATATTGCGGAGAGAGGCAGACTGTCCTGAGTTGGTATCACAATTATTACGCCTTCTCGTGCCTTACGTTACGCGTAGCGCGTACGTTATCGTACAGTAGCTCTACCATGAGTTTACAAATACCGTGCTCGATTGCGACTGCGTAGCGGATTTGTATGAAGAATTTTTACGGCGCCTCTAGCGGATACTTATAGAACTACCAGAAGCGGTCGGCACCATGAGTCGTATGAGCACGCTAACGTGAACTCGATTCGAAAGTTCGTGTATCAAAACGTCACGAAACGAAGTCGTCTCTTTCTAACTATATTGCCAAGGCTGAATAAGAATAATATTGGCCAGAAGACATGGAGTTGGAGTACGATTTATTATGCTATCTGCAATGCAAGACATTTTTAGAGTAGAATATTATGTCAGTGAAAGCTATAATAACATGAAAAATAACCACGCAATTCAGAAACGGGAGTGTAAATTGGCACTTAGTTGTGTACAAAGTGTAATTCCGCTGCATGAAAAAATAACTTTTCAGTCAAGGATGTGCCCCGAACCAAACACAAAGTACGAGCCGCGTACGTGACTGATTGTCAACGAAAGTTACGGCCAAATTGTGTTTTGGCTGCAGGATGCAGGTATACAGTTGCTTTTTGGATGTGGGTCCATCTTCGGTCCGAGGAGCCTTCATTCAGCCTTCTTCACTTCTATACAATGCTACTGGAAAAGGTCTACTGTCTAAAGTAGGGGCTACTCTGAAGGACATCACTATGCAGCAGCTGTCCAAAAAGGAAGTGCCTGACAGACCAAGTTCATCGGCCTTATATGAATTTATTTCAGAAGCATAAAAGAGGAAATTAGACAACTTACAATTGCTAAAATATCAACATACTGTATTAATACATTACTCATTACACTCTTTTAACATTGATCAACCAGCTGAGATTAAGACGAACGTAGACAAAGACAAGCTTGTTGAAACAATGAAAAAAACATTCACAGACTCCGGCAATAAGGGACAGAAGAAGCGATAGGGAAGCAGAAAGAACAGCTTGTGGTGTGAAATGAGAGATGGCCGAATCACAATCAAAGCTTCGAAGGTACATACACCAGATGGTGTGATAAATATATAAAGCGGTGCGACTCTAGTGCGACTGTCTGTCCCGGACGTCCCAAGGATAGCCCTCAGACCTCGCCAGCGCGACCTGTTGGCTGTGCCGCCGTCGTCCACCGTGTCGCTCAGGAACTTGCCGCTGCCCCGAGCCCTCTCACTTCTCAATGCGCTCCTGGCATCGACACCTGAGTGCGACTTGTTTGGGTGGTGATGGGTGGCTGTGCGCAGTGAATGCTTGAGATTCTGTGAGGCGATGGATGCTAGGTGCTCAACTGTTCCTATGTAATTTTGTATGTTTCCTTTAATTTTAATCTAAGTTTCATGACGCATTGGTTGTACTGTAATGTCATGTTAATCTTTTTTTAAAATTTAAATAAATTAAAAATAAATAAAATATCATATAATGAAACATGTACATACAAAAGTCTATTTTATCCGCTAGTGTGTAAAATTAATTTGTATTTCAAAACAATGATTGTGATTCTCTTTATATGTATGCTTTTGTCTTATTCATATCATTTAGATTTGAGTGTGTTATCTTAAATTTGTAATGGTAGGCCTTATACATTTTTGAATGTATTATTTTCATATTCTGACAAATATATTGATAATTTCAACCAACTTTTTAAAGTGAATATTACTATTCCCTGAGTTATAGATAGTAACATAGCTATTTCATGCTTTCATGTCAGGAAGGCTCAAACAATGAATATACACAATGTAATCTGTTTAAATTATTTTATTTAAATATTTTTTTATTTCCCTTGCAACATAATAACATCTTGTATGTAATCACAAATTAATAAAACAGCTTCTAATCAATTTTGTTATCTCTACCACCCAAAAAATTAAAATACTTATTTAACTTTCTACCAAAAGAATATTATACATTACATTCAGTCATAATTTACTTATTCTAACAAATACTTCAATAGTTTATATAGATCACTATAAAATTATACTGAACAACGAAAGTTTCGGTAATTGTTCAACGGAGTCCGTAATGCTTAATGATGAAATAGCTATGAACGGTGACAAATGAACAGTATTTCTCTCAGCCGTTTTGACAATGCCTGACTTCATTAGCAATGGCTTTTTATGCAGGTATTTGAGGACCTGTAATAGTTTCTTCATCTGCTTTTTTGTAATTCTGAAAAAATAAATATTCAAAATAAGTAAGTACCTAAGATAGCTTAAGTGTAAAAAATTATATAGATAATATCATGATTTTTTTAATAAACTGATATCATACCTCAAGTCTGAATTATTTGTAGTATTAGGTATAACATCATCTTTCAGTGTGCCGCGTCTTCGTCTAGCATTCTTTTAGACAGTGAAATTTTGTTGACACATCCAATCATGAAAAGTATCTTCTAAAGCCCATTTTGTACCTCATGTAGTTGTGTCTTTTTCCATCTGAAATTTAACATCATAGCTGATATACCAACAATCTAATATTATATTTAACAAAACAGCACAGAAACTATACTTAAAGAATATTTTTTTGTAATCCTAGAGTGCAGAACATCCAGGAGGTTAGGAATTAAAGATATTATTTTGCTTTGTTCTATGTAAACTTATAGTAAGTAATAGCTGGTATGTACCTTCTATGATCTACACACATAATTCATTTTAATGTGATAAAATGGCATTTGGATCTCTCCGAGCCAAGTATCGCCTCATTTTTCGCCTTGTGCGTGTTAAACAAACAGATTCTGTGGACTATTTATAGATTACACATTGCGGCACCAGTTAGGTATACAGCATACACCATTTTATCCAATAATTTTGAAGAAAGTCGATGATTGTACTTATGTTAAGTAAGACAAAACAAGTATTTATTTTTTATTTATTACATTACATGTGACTTGATATGACGTCTAGTCTAGTGTTGCCAACTCCAAACAAAATTAACCCTAAATCTGAAGTTGAAACTAAAATCCGCTCCAGACCTTCGATCCGATCCGATTTATCGAAGCAATCGGATACTGTGTAGTACAAATTTGTTGGGATATTTTTTCCGATAAATCGGATCAGATCGAAGGTCTGGGGCGAACGGACGGGCGATGCTATGACGTGCGTTAAGTTTTTAGTTTTTAAAATATATGCTGTCATCTGTCTTGTTGTGGTCTTAATATAAAACTCAAATAGAAAACATCATTTATCTTGTTTGTGTTTATTTTATTGCCATTCCAATGGTTAACTGAGTACTTACAACTTCCAAATTCCACTGCTGGGTCCAGGGATCGATACCGTTATCCGAATACTGGTTAATATTGTTCGATAACTGTTAAAAATTTCGTTTGTTGAAATAACGTTTCCTTAGAGTAACGTTTAAAAAAGTAGCAAAATAATTTCGATGATCGTTATTCAAGAAAAACGAATGTATAACGTTACGTTGAACAGTATTAACCGGTATTACTCAGTTTCACTGCGCGTTTTCCTTTGTAGGCGCCGACGCATCGCTATCTTGTTTACGCATAAGGATATTTTGTATATTTGTCTCTGTTTGACTCGTGCCGGCCGGCTAAGGATTGTTTGTTTATTGTTATTGTGGTGGAGACTTTTGCATTACGATAATTGACAACATTTCATATTTTTAAGACTATCATTTTATTACTTTTCTGAATTCTGCTTAAAAAGATGAAGTAATCTCTGTTTTTATTTATTTTCTGAGATGATTATTTATTTTATTATTAATTTATAGAAACATACTCATTTTAAAATGTGGCAACACCAAAACCAGAACTTAATGGAACGGTTACTTTAGTCGGTTTTCTGATTAAAAAAAAACTTCATAAAACTCGGTATGCATCTGTCATCTGTCAACGTCAAATAAAAAAAAATCCATGTTTTCGCTCTTTGGTTTAGACAACAACCCTATTCAGCCCGTATTGTCTTAGATTGCAGTTATTTGATGTATTTTCTTATATTTCTTTAAATACAGAAGAATAAATTCCAAGATTTTTTTTTTAAGGTACACGACATAAAGCCCTGTCGATCTCTATATTAATTTCCACCTGTTATAAATATGAAATGTTGTCAATTCCGGCGCGATCACTTAAGGTGCTATTTCCCAGTAGACGCCGAACTCGCTCACTTTTTAATGAGTCGTAAACATATTAAACAGTGGTTAAAGATTATGAAAAAAATATATGTCAATCATATTTAAGCATCTTGCAATTATAAAATCGCTTTCGACAACATGACTAGTAAAACTTCGAACGATCGAAAAAAAAAACAGTTACCTCTATTTGTAATATTTTTTTAATGTTGGTAAGTATGGACTTTTTTTTACCCGTTTTTTTGTGTCAATCTATAATTATCTAGATAAATTCGGTGGGTTTGTCAGTGCCATACCACAGTTTAAGAAACAATACAGTCGGTCGACGAAGGCGTCTAGACAGGGCAATCGTGCGAGGTGACAGAGGCGGCGGCGGGAGGGGCGCACCCCATGTGTCATACGACGAAATTGTTAGTAATGAGGGTGCTGACTTTGAGGGCTGACGCGTCTTACAACTTGCAATACACAATTAAAATAGTGCATACGACATGTGCTGTGCGAAATTTTATAGCGCCTAAGTTTTAAATTTTTCCATGTCATGCTAACGAGCATGCTAAAATGGCGGATGTAAAAGCGTTACGCCTGCCAGTAAAATTCAAATACTATTATCCATAAGTACTAATATTATAAATGCGAAAGTGTGTCTGTCTGTCTGTTACCTCTTCACGCTTAAACCGCTGAACCGATTTAGATGAAATTTGGTATATAGATAGTTTCAGTCCCGGGGAAGGACATAGGATACTTTTCATCCCGAATAAATTTAGTGTTCCCGTGGGATGAGCGGGTAACAGCGCGGGGCACAGCTAGTATTATATAATTGTTTGTTTCTGTGTAAACAAAAAATATATGATCTGACATGTCACATGAATTTTTAAATTCAAAATGTCGGACATGTTTCATAGCTTATTTTAAGTAAAAATTACGAGTTACGTAGTTTAAGACTTTATTTAAAAAGCAAGAAATTGTTCCTTGCTTCCGTTTGTATATGAATCCTGTAGTCAGATTTTTTTATTATTTTTAAGGATCCTCGGGATGCCGATTACGAGAAAGACATCCATTTTGAAATCCAAGATGGCGGACATTATTTTTTCTTAAAAATCGATATGGGTGTCATTTCCAAGGTTCCTCGGGGTTCCGATTACGAAAATAACATCCATTTTGAAATCCAAGATGGCGGACATTATTTTTTCTTAAAAATCGATATGGGTGTCATCTCCAAGGTTCCTCGGGGTTACGATTACGAAAATGACATCCATTTTGAAATCCAAGATGGCGGACATTATTCTTTCTTAAAAATCGATATGAGTGTCATCTCCAAGGTTCCTCGGGGTTACGATTACGAAAATGACATCTATTTTGAAATCCAAGATGGCGGATATTATTTTTTCTTAAAAATCGACATGGGTGTCATCTCCATGGTTCCTCGGGGTTCCAATTACGAAAATGACATCCATTTTGAAATCCAAGATGGCGGACATTATTTTTTCTTAAAAACTGATATTGGTGCCATTTCTCAAAATTATATCTCCGCCAGTTTTAAATCTAATTTTTTATTTTGAAATGTACACCCCCCGAAAAACCCAGAAAACGACATCCATGACGATTTAAAAAAAAATTACGTCCACTATCTTTACTTCCAAAATGGATGCCATCTTTGAAATTTACACCCTCTGAAACCTAGAAAACGACACGTCAACTTTTTCAAAAAAGTGACGTCCGCCATCTTTATTTCCAAAATGGATTCCATATGTAAAATTAGTACACATACATACATGAACCCTAAAAACATTACCCTCCTTTTTTGGGCAGTTGCGTAAGTCTATGACAACCCTTGGTAGGTACGGCGGCCTTGAGCGGTGTCGGCACTTACGCAAACATCAAAGGCGTCGGCCCACTGTTACTTTTTACACCTTGTTTTCTTATACCATGCTACCAGTGAAGTAGTTTAATGGGTTAGAACCAAACTGCTACCAGTAATAGTCAGTAAAATTTTATCCTGCTTTATGTCAACTAAATACTATGAGATATAGATTTCTGCGGAATGCATAATCGGACATGCAAATATTATTTATAGCAATTCGATGCAACATCTGGGGGCACGGTAGTGCCCCCGCCAAGACGAGCAAAAAAGAAGCGGGGCACTACCTACCTTTTCTCGAACCGTTTCGTCTAATTTTCAAACCCTCATAGGTTTGGCCCAGTTAACACCAGAGCGCCCAAATTCACAGGTTAAGATGCTGTTAGGAAACATATAAAATGTACTGAATTTCATTGATCTAGCTTTTATACTTTAGGTTTTATTGGTACCTAAAATACGCCGATTTTGCCACTCTTATATACACACTTATACACTGACGTATCAAAACCTCTCGGGTATTTCCCGATGACCTAGAAAGCTGAAATTTGGTAGGTAAGTTATTTTTAGTACACATACAATAGAATAATTCTGAAACTTGGAACTTTAAAAAAGTAGTTGTACATTTCAAAGATGGATCTCATTTTGGAAGTAAAGATGGTGGACGTAATTTTTTTTTTAAATCGTCATGGTTGTCGTTTTCTGGGTTTTTTGGGGGGTATACATTTCAAAATAAAAAATTAGATTTAAAACTGGCGCAGATATATTTTTGAGAAATGGCACCAATATCGGTTTTTAAGAAAAATTTATGTCCGCCATCTTGGATTTCAAAATGGATGTCATTTTCGTAATCGGAACCCTGAGGAACCTTGGAGATGACACCCATATTGATTTTTAAGAAAAAAATAATGTCCGCCATCTTGGATTTCAAAATGGATCTTTCTCGTAATCGGCATCCCGAGGACCCTTAAAAATAATTAAACAATCTGACTACAGGAATCAAAATCTAATACACATGAATGCAGACAAACATATGGGTCAAACTGAGATCCTCTTTTTTAAGTCGAATTACGTTAATCTTCTCCTAAGTGTAACAAATTCTTTTCTGAAAACCGCATCATCAGCCAAACGCGAGATAATCGCGGACAAACATAAATACTTATATACTTAGATATATACATACATTACTCCTTTTTTAACTTACAAGACAAAATCGCACACCAAACCACATGAACTGCGGAAAATCAAATCACTGCTGCGCTGCGAGCCTGCGACTACCGCGACGCAAAATCGTACGTAAAATCAAAATCGCAACACAGAACGACTCATTCTATCTCTGTCAAACTCAAATTAAACGGTTAATTTTGTTAAACAGAAACGGAATTTGCTAAATAACGGTATTATGTGAATAACGTTATAATACCGGTAAACGAAACCACTACCAATATTCATTTCGGTTTAGCGTCACGTGACCAATAACGGTAATACAAAAATAACGGTATCCGATCCCTGGCTGGGTCCAACATTCGTTCCCCACTTCAATATACACCCTAATATAATATTTAAATATTTTTTTCTGTATGTAAAGAAATATAAGAAAATACATAAAATAACCCTAATCTATGACAACTATGCCTGCATAGATATTTAATCTTCAACCTATCCGTAAAAAAATAAGCTGTCAATAATTTCAAGCCTAACGTCATTCATTTTTTTTTTATTAGACGCCAGACCTAAACCGGTTCCAAACCTTCCGATCTGATCCGATTCATCCGAAGCAATCGGATAATGTGTAGTGCAATTGTCCGATTTATCGGAAGAAATCGGATAACGTGTAGTGCAATTGTTAGGGCATTTCTTCCGATAAATCGGATCGGATCGGAAGGTCTGGAGCGGGTTTTAAGTAACATATACATTGTGTCATAATTTTAGACTTACAACTTTTTAGAATAAGTTTTTTTTTTTTATTCATATTAAAATAATTAGTAAATAAGGCCTAGTTTCCCCTCTGGGTTGGAAGGTCAGATGGCAGTCGCTTGCGTAAAAACTAGTGCCTACGCCACATCTTGGGATTTAGGTAGCCGACCCTGATTGAGAATTCATTCTCTACAATATGGGACAAAGGCTAGGAGGATGAGGATGATGATTAAAATAATTAGTAACTTCTGGAAAAAATATAAAAACAGTGATTAAGTCCTCTTTTTAAGCGGAATACAGAAAAGTAATAAAATTGTAGTATTAAAAATATGAAAATCAATCTGACAATGTGTAGTGCAATTCACAGCACTACACATTGTCCGATTGCTTCCGATAAATCGGTTTGGATCGGAAGGTCTGGAACCGGTTTAGGTCTGGAGTCTAATTAAAAAAAACAATCTAAAACCGGTCAAGTGCGAGTCGGACTCACGCACCGAGGGTTCCGTACAAACACTTTCCATCCTTAAGTAGTTAAGTTAAGTTTGCACCTGGTATGTATAGCGCTCCATACAAATGAGGTGCAAAGTTAACGCAACCAATCCCTTTGTTGTATGGGAGCCCCTCTTAAATATTTATTTTATTTTATTTTTAGTATTTGTTGTTATAGCGGCAATAGAAATACATCATCTGTGAAAATTTCAACTGTATAGCTATCACCGTTCTTGAGATACAGCCTGGTGACAGACGGACGGACGGACGGACGGACAGCAGTCTCAGTAATAGGGTCCCGTTTTTACCCTTTGGGTACGGAACCCTAAAAACGAATGACGTTGGGCTTGAAATTATTGACAGCTTATTTTTTCACGGATAGGTTGAAGACTAAATATCTATGCAGACATAGTTGTCATAGATTAGGGTTATTTTATGTATATTCTTATAAATATTTAAATATTATATTAGGGTGTATATTGAAGTGGGGAACGAATGTTGGACCCAGCAGTGGAATTTGGAAGTTGTAAGTACTCAGTTAACCATTGGAATGGCAATAAAATAAACACAAACAAGATAACTAATGTTTTCTATTTGAGTTTTATATTAAGACCACAACAAGACAGATGACAGCATATATTTTAAAAACTAAAAACTTAACGCACGTCATAGCATCGCCCGTCCGTTCGCCCCAGACCTTCGATTTGATCCGATTTATCGGAAAAAATATCCTAACAAATTTGTACTACACATTATCCGATTTCTTCCAATAAATCGGACAATTGTACTACACAGTATCCGATTGCTTCGATAAATCGGATCGGATCGAAGGTCTGGAGCGGATTTTAGTTTCAACTTCAGATTTAGGGTTAATTTTGTTTGGAGTTGGCAACCCTAGACTAGACGTCACATCAAGTCACATGTAATGTAATAAATAAAAAATAAATACTTGTTTTGTCTTACTTAACATAAGTACAATCATCGACTTTCTTCAAAATTATTGGATAAAATGGTGTATGCTGTATACCTAACTGGTGCCGCAATGTGTAATCTATAAATAGTCCACAGAATCTGTTTGTTTAACACGCACAAGGCGAAAAATGAGGCGATACTTTGGCTCGGAGAGATCCAAATGCCATTTTATCACATTAAAATGAATTATGTGTGTAGACCATAGAAGGTACATACCAGCTATTACTTACTACAAGTTTACATAGAACAAAACAAGATCTTTAATTCCTAACCTCCTGAATGTTCTGCACTCTAGGATTACAAAAAAATATTCTTTAAGTATAGTTTCTGTGCTGTTTTGTGGTATATCAGCTATGATGTTAAATTTCAGATGGAAAAAGACACACTACATGAGGTACAAAATGGGCTTTAGAAGATACTTTTCATAGTTGGATGTGTCAACAAAATTTCACTGTCTAAAAGAATGCTAGACGCGGCACACTGAAAGATGATGTTATACCTAATACTACAAATAATTGAGACTTGAGGTATGATATAAGTTTATTAAAAAAATCATGATATTATTTATATAATTTTTTACAGTTAAGCTATCTTAGGTACTTACTTTTTTTGAATATTTATTTTTTCAGAATTACAAAAAAGCAGATGAAGAAACTATTACAGGTCCTCAAATACCTGCATAAAAAGCCATTGCTAATGAAGTCAGGCATTGTCAAAACGGCTGAGAGAAATACTGTTCATTTGTCACCGTTCATAGCTATTTCATCATTAAGCATTACGGACTCCGTTGAACAATTACCGAAACTTTTGTTGTTCAGTATAATTTTATAGTGATCTATATAAACTATTGAAGTATTTGTTAGAATAAGTAAATTATGACTGAATGTAATGTATAATATTCTTTTGGTAGAAAGTTAAATAAGTATTTTCATTTTTTGGGTGGTAGAGATAACAAAATTGATTAGAAGCTGTTTTACTAATTTGTGATTACATACAAGATGTTATTATGTTGCAAGGGAAATAAAAAAATATTTAAATAAAATAATTTAAACAGATTACATTGTGTATATTCATTGTTTGAGCCTTTCTGACATGAAAGCATGAAATAGCTATGTTACTATCTATAACTCAGGGAATAGTAATATTCACTTTAAAAAGTTGGTTGAAATTATCAATATATTTGTCAGAATATGAAAATAATACATTCAAAAATGTATAAGGCCTACCATTACAAATTTAAGATAACACACTCAAATCTAAATGATATGAATAAGACAAAAGCATACATATAAAGAGAATCACAATCATTGTTTTGAAATACAAATTAATTTTACACACTAGCGGATAAAATAGACTTTTGTATGTACATGTTTCATTATATGATATTTTAGTTATTTTTAATTTATTTAAATTTAAAAAAAAGATTAACATGACATTACAGTACAACCAATGCGTCATGAAACTTAGATTAAAATTAAAGGAAACATACAAAATTACATAGGAACAGTTGAGCACCTAGCATCCATCGCCTCACAGAATCTCAAGCATTCACTGCGCACAGCCACCCATCACCACCCAAACAAGTCGCACTCAGGTGTCGATGCCAGGAGCGCATTGAGAAGTGAGAGGGCTCGGGGCAGCGGCAAGTTCCTGAGCGACACGGTGGACGACGGCGGCACAGCCAACAGGTCGCGCTGGCGAGGTCTGAGGGCTATCCTTGGGACGTCCAGGACAGACAGTCGCACTAGAGTCGCACCGCTTTATATATTTATCACACCATTTGGTGTATGTACCTTCGAAGCTTTGATTGTGATTCGGCCATCTCTCATTTCACACCACAAGCTGTTCTTTCTGCTTCCCTATCGCTTCTTCTGTCCCTTATTGCCGGAGTCTGTGAATGTTTTTTTCATTGTTTCAACAAGCTTGTCTTTGTCTACGTTTGTCTTAATCTCAGCTGGTTGATCAATGTTAAAAGAGTGTAATGAGTAATGTATAATACAGTATGTTGATATTTCAGCAATTGTAAGTTGTCTAATTTCCTCTTTTATGCTTCTGAAATAAATTCATATAAGGCCGATGAACTTGGTCTGTCAGGCACTTCCACAGCTACTGCACAGTGATGTTCTTCAGAGTAGCCCCTACTTTTTAGACAGAGTAGACCTTTTCCAGTAGCACTGTATCGAAGTACATGAAGGCTCCTTGGACCGACGATGGACCCACATCCAAAAAGTAACTGTATGCTCGCATCCTGCAGCCGAAGCACAACATCGACGTCACATTCGTTGACAATCAGTCACATTGTGCTGCTATGGTGTGGCTCGTACTTTGTATTCGGGGCACATCTTTGACTGAATCGTAGGCTTTTTCACACAGTGGATAACTTAATGCAATTTACAGTCACGTTTCTGTATAGCGTGGTTATTCTTCATATTATTATAGCCTTCGCTAATCTCTTGCAGACATTATTTGGATCACTAATAATTTAAAAACTTTATAAAACAAAAATTCTAATATGATTTCACCCTTCGATTTGGCAGTGAGAGTTTAAACTGCACTCGTTAGCGTATTTTTCGATAGTTTCGAGGTGGACCTGTCAGATTTGAATCTCATGGTGCCGAATTTGCGACGATACTCGCTACCGTATATCCGCCATGTTTTATTTTGGCTCTTACTCATTCTCTTAAGTTTAGTTAAAAAGAGACAGATTCATTGGTTTTGAACTCACACTACCACACTTTGTGAGTGTAGTTGTAGCTCGATTCGAAGCACGTTTGCTCGCTAGCGAGCATGGTAAGCGTATCGAAAGATTTCGAAGGCAACTCATGGTAGAGGTACAGGAAATCACCCCTTGTTCGCGCTTTACGATACCTGAACGAGCTCCTCGCATCAGCACCCGACTGTGATGTTTTTGCATGTAGCTGGACGATAATATGTGATGAATGTATGAGGTTCTGTGAGGTGATGGATGACTTTCTTTAGTTAATTATTTGTAATGTTAATGTTTTATCTGTTGTACTATACTAGTGGCTTGCTTTGTTTGTTATATATTATGAATTTCACAGTGCCTTAGTGTCAAACTGTAATACTGTGTGATTATTTTAATAATAAATAAATAAATAAAAAATAAAAACTAATTAAACGATACCGATTGACAACCAACTTTTTTCTGTATATATTTTTTTAATTTACTATAAGCACTGGCAAAACGGCCATCAGCTTAAAACAGAAAACTAATATACACAGAATCTTACCATCTATCATTAAGCAAATAACAATTAACAATATTATGCAGCAATAATTAACACCGTAATATTATAAAACTTAAATACGAACAGTAATTTTGTTACAAAACTAAATAGAACTTAATAATTTTATATTTTTTTTCTTTTTTTTGTGTCTTCTACCACAGATAATGCTAAGAACTGCGTTTAGTTTAGAAACATGACAGGCTATAGGTACTGCCAGATTGTAACGATAATTCAAAATTAAATTTAGTAAAATTATTGCAAAATACACTTAAATAATTGTAAAACATAAATATGAATGCAGTTACAATATGTACCGTATTCATTCAATACACAATAAAATTAGCTGGTAGGCAAGTTTTGTTCGTACAACAAAAAACCTTGGCTGGATTGAAACCTCCTTAGTCTGAAGTAATCTGCGAGTGCGTAGTATATTTTTAAAACTAAAACCATAAACTCCCTCGGGAGTTATAACAATTTATAACTCCCGCGGGAACTATATAGGCCTTAGTCCTTCAGTACACCTGCATGTAACACCATCTTTTACGAGCAAATGTGATGAAAAGATAACTACCGGGTTCGAGTTCCGCTCTGGACCACGTATGAGCGCTATTTAATTTTTCTTTACGGTGTTGCAATCCATTACTGTTTTTTGTTTATAAACAGTCAAAAATCCTTGCTAACGAGCTCACGATTCAATCGAGTAGAAACAACATAAACATATTTATTTTCACCTCACTAGCTCGGAAAGCCCAGTTTGTTTGTTTGATATCTATTGAGAAAATCGCTTTTTATCCACATGTGGAGAAAGAGTTTTGACGATTCAACGCAGCTAAAGTAAAATTTAACATGAGCTTATTTTCTGAAAAATCCCGTTTAAAATACCTACATGAAAGCTAATTAGACCTTAGTTTTAATAAATGGAAAATTGGTTGATTATTGCAGATATTTTTCAAAGATATAGTACAAACCCTTATTCTTTTTTCCTCGCTGTAGTGAGGTGAAAAGTTTTGTGTTATACACGGGCGAAAAGTTATTTTACGTCTCGTGTATTGAAACACTCGCTACGCTCAGGATTCTATTTTGAACCACTCGCTTCGCTCGTGGTCAATCATAGGATCCTTTCGCTAGCTCGTGTTTCAAATAAACACTCGCGGGTAAAATACAACTTTCCCCCCTTGTATAACAAATAACTATTATCAACTATCAGACCAAGTAAACAAAACATCGATAGCGTTTGAAATCGGTGCTCGAGCAATAAAAATGTAATTAAGCTCCATGTTTGTAAAGTACGCGTAAACATGAGCACGCGGGGGCAACGACCTGCAACTCTATACCACTTGATGGTACTCAACTCATATGAACGTACTTCAATGGTATAAATATGGCATACGAACGCACAAAATACATACAGTTTTTAGACATTGTATAAGTCTGGCTAGCCAAATAATGTTGACAGACATTTCCTTGTGGTATCACAAAGTTTTTTTATGTCATATGGGGCAAACGAGAAAACGGATCGCCTGATGGAAAGCGATTGCTGTCGCCCATAGACACCTGCAACACCAGAGAAGTCACAAGTGCGAGTCACAAATAAAAAATGCAAAACATCCGGGGGTGACAAACACACAAGTAGCTGATCATCATGAGACCCTCATTATTGAGTGATATAGAGAATGCTACTAAAACTGAACATAACTACAAAATTTGGAACCTTCTTAGCTTCAATACTGGCAATCTTGTCACTTGTTTCAATTAAAGCTGAATGTCTTGGAAACTACTGGTCCATTTCCACCAAACATAGCTAAGAACCATCTAGACGGACAAGTCTTTCGATTAAAAAACTACACTCAAATAGGTCCATCCGTTACGAAGCTACGATGCCACAGACAGACACACAGATACACAAACACACATGTTAAACATATAACCCCTCTTTTTTCGTCGTCGGTTCAAAAAAGGCTAAAAAGTCTGTTGTCAGTACGGTATTTAATGACAGCTCAAATCAGCTAGAGTCCTCATTAATAATTTAGTGAGATAGTGGGATGTTTCGTAACTTAATGTACTAGTTTTGACATTTGCCTAGAACTTGAGGCCTATAAATCGGGGTGTATGTTATATTATAGCATTGATGCTGATGTCCGAGATTTACACGAAAAACTTAATAACACTCCTTCTTTCTTGGCCAAGGGTTAAAAATAAACATTTCTTATGAGGTCACCTTTGTAGATACATCATCACGACAATCTCGATACGGTATAAGTATTCAATTAACCTCCTCATTTGCATACAAGCAGCTATTATTATCTTGCTTAGTATGTTTGAACTACTACAATGAATAATTTATATCATCGAATATTAAGCATTGTGACATATTTCATTCATAATTGGCGAAACCGACAAATCCTGATCGGTTTCGAACACTAAAGGTTCCGTATCATTATATCAGCCAAGTGCGAATCGGATTCGCGCATCGAGGGTTCCGTACAAACACTTTTCATTTTAACTGGCCGGGTTAAGTCCAGTTTGCACCTGATATGTATGGCGCTGCATACAAATGAGGTGCAAAGTTAACGCAACCGATCATAAATGTTGTATCGGAGTCTCCTTAAACATTTATTTTATTGAATTTTTTTAGTATTTGGTGTTATAGTGGCTATAGAAATACATCATCTTTGAAAATTTCATCTATCTATCACGGTCCATGAGATACAGCCCGACGGACAGACAGATAGACGGACAGAGAGCGGAGTCTTATTAGTAATAGGGTCCCGTTTTTTACCCTTTGGGTACGGAACCCTAAAAATCAAGAACACGACGAATTGCTGCGCATTGTAAATAAGAGTTTACAAACTACCAATACGACACAGATAACTGTACTAATATGAACTGCAGCCAAAAACTGATACTTTGAAATTAAAGGTGTCATATTAATATTAAGTACACTTTGTGGCCGCAGTTCATGATACACACGATTGAGTCCCAATGCTTGTTAGAGCAAAGTGAAGGGAATTCGGCCTCAGAAAATAATTCCTACTATACTTGTCAAAATGTAACGGGGACTTTATCACCCATTCATCGCGTGATTGATAAAAAATGGAGGTGGCACCCATTTGTAATATGGTGGGTACCACCTCTAGTAGAGACGGGCATGCTCCAATGAAGATTTCCTCTTCCCACGCAAAAAAAATGGAAGTTAAAATGCAGTGTTTGGCTTTCACGTTAATTGCGATGCGATTCTTAGGTACTTACGCAATACAAGTTTAGTGGTCTTTCAGGAATCCGAAGTATTAAAGTGAATATTATGTATGTAATGTATTATTAAACAAGAACTCGTGTACCCGCCGATGCTACCAAAAACAAGAGAGCGTCACATACAAGACATGGTAAAAGAAAATAAGGTATGGCACTCCGGCTAGTGAGACTTTCTACGTCACTGATTAGCTGCCGCTTTATGGTAACAAAATAATATAAGGAAAAAAAAATTGCCGCCAGTCTTAACTAAATATTTTGTCGTAATAATTGATTTTACACTTACGAGTAACAAGGGAATCGGGGAATATTATGATATACCATTGGCGACACAGAATAGTATTGTATGCAACGTTGTATAATTTTTCTACGACTCTACATTTCATAAATAAAATGCAAATAAAGAACAAAGAAAATAATTACATGTTTCCGCTCGAAATCAACAAAATTAAAAAAAAATAGTCTGATAAACTTTTTTTTTATTGACGTCCATCTGTCAAAAAAATATGAACTTATACGTAAAGGTATACGTTCACTATACTAAACATCCATGCACTGAAGATAAAACTTTTTTTTAAGTTGGCAGCAATGCAGCAATACTAAGGAGTACAATAAGTTTTTTTTTATTGCAAATTGTGTGAATGCAGCTGTTTATCTTGTAATGTGTGGTACTAAGTGATGCTTTTTTGGTGACATTATAACATCGTTTAGCAGTGTTTTTTTGGGCAGTAGAGTATAGACTTTTACAGACTTTCATAATTTATGTCTTTATATTAGAGTTAGTAACTATATAAATGACAGAAAAAAGTACTGGAGTAGAAAAACGGATTAACAGAACCGACTAACCAATCATAGCGCGATGACATCAAAAGTCTCGCCTGTTATTCTGGAGTGCCATACATTATTTTCTTATACCATGAGACAAGGTAGCGAATATACATCAAGACATTAAGTATCATGCACACATAAGATTATACATAAGCAAGTTGGTATTATAAGGGTGCTAACACACAATCCAATTTCTAACAGTGACAAACTCAACCATCATAAATTCCATATAAACTATTAGGTAATACGTGACTTTGACTACGGGATCCCAAAAACAGAATAGACAATTTATACTCGTCCATATTAGAGCCGTCAAACGGTAATTCTTTCAAATTAGCCGAGACAAAGGGATTTTTATTCGTTACGTCCATAATTTCTTTTGTATTTCTCTCTTTGTAGATTCTTTTGTTTTGAGCAACTTAGCGTTTTAGGTTTCATTTTACGTATTTTGAGGATTAATAGCATTATTTATTTAAAAAAAAATTTGAATTAAGTGGCAAACTAACTTAAAAACCTAAAACCTACGAGTACACTAACCTAACTCTAGCCAAGGTCAGTCATTGGCAGAAATGATCCCAAGATGCTGGCGGCGTTTCCCCGCTGCATGTCCGAGAAACGCACCAGCTCTGGGACCACATGTAGTTCGTATTAGTTTTTTAGGATTAATTAGGTTGATTTGTATATTTATTGCCATCAATTGATAATATACAAAGCAGCCTAATTAATCCTAACCAGTCCATTCTCAACTATGGAGATGGTAGCGTTATTGATTACAGAGCCTTGGGTTTGAATCCCCGCATATTTACGTGTTGCACTCGATTAATGGTTTCTGGGTCATCCGTTCTATTCTACGCTGCGCTTTTCTATACGTGGCCGCTTCAGGACTTTGCTGACCCGCTAGGTTGTCTAGGGCCATGTGTTGTTGTTACGACGTGAGTAAACCCGTTCTGTTACGTATTTTTCTCAAACATGCAATGAAATATCGTCGTAACGTGCGTTAGAACAGGCTTCGAAGTGTCAAGTTTCGGGCGGAACAATTCGAGAGAACTGTAAAGGAATTTCATACAAAATTGAAGGCCTAAGCTGGGAAGTAATTTGTTTTTAATTTTAATGTAAACATGGCGTCTGTGTGTATGAACAGCTGATATTTTTTTTTTTCTAGTAGCTACCCATTCAGCCATCGGACCAAAAATATCCGTGTTAATGCCTAGTACACACGAACTGAAAATACCGTCTATACGTAAGTCACCAGAGAGCATAGACAATATTAAAAATCCTCTGCCTTTATTTTACTTATTATAGAAACTAAGATTCTTATTATCAGGTTGTGTATAATGGCCCTAATATTCGCACACTACACACGTGGACTTATTAAAGAAAAAAAATATAGAGGGATTGGAGGGAAAATTAAAAATACTTTTTTTAAACATGGCGTCTGTGTTCATGAACTGGCTGAACAGCTGAATTATGTTTTTTTGAGTGGTGTATTTTTTATTTCATTGCATATGTTTGAGAAAAGCACTATACTATACATGCCTTAGGCGTGAAAAGGGCTTGCCGGCTTCGTATCACTAGACGGCCTCCCTTACGGTCGGCCGTCTATACCTACTCAGCCGGCAAGCCCTTGGGGGTCATCCACAAATTACGTCACACAAAATGTCGACTTTTTGAACCCCTCCCCCCCCTATGTCACGCTTTTTTGCTATACCTTTAACATGTACTGTCACGTTTGGTATGACCCCCCCCTCCCCCTTAACGTGTGACGTAATTTATGGATGACCCCTTGTTTCCCGGCGTCTGCAGTAATGTACTATTAATAAATATGTCTGTGTCTCACGGAAGTTTTCTATACAAACGTCACAAACGTGATATATTATATCCTCTTGACGCCAAACTCACTCATTTTGGAATGAGTCGTAAAAATATTAAGCAGTGTTTGAAGATTATGAAAAACATATATATCATACTTAAGGATCTTGAAATTATAAAGTCGTTTTCAGCAACATGATTGGATAAATTTCGCTCGATAGAAAAGAATCCCAAAGTTACCTCTATTTGTAATATTTTTTCAGGAGTAAGGCTAAAATACGAACTTTTATTACCCGATTTTTGCGTAAATGTATGGATACTAACATTATCTAGGTAAATTCGCTAGGATTGTCTCGATAAAAATATTTATTTAATCACTAGAAATCAAAACCTACTATAACTCGTCGCGCGTCAGCGCTTGAAGAAGACGGACACAATTTGTTCCGCGCGACCACGGTCGGACAATATCGCCTTATCCCCGTCATTAGCGCGCGGTTCGTCACTAGGATACTGATAGATATGTTCCATTAATCGTGTTAACGAGTCCGCAACCTTAACGTGGTGATGTGAACACCTTTACGTTTACCTGATTACGACAAAGCCAAAAGAAATCATAAATTAAGACAAAACGCAAAATTGAAGTCCATGTGGAACGGGTTTACTTACGTGTTAGATCGAATATTGCTCTAATGTTTCGAATCGGCTAGAAAATATTACGTTCGGATTCGAATCAGTTCAGTAATTAATTCAGTACTCTTACCACGAATTTATTTATTTTATTTATTTAAACTTTATTGCACAAAACAAGTCAGTACAAATAGCGGACTTAATGACAAATGGCATTCTCTACCAGTCAACCATAGGGCAAAGTGGAAAAATGGTAGGCCAAACAGAGATACTAGAAGTGGGTGCAAATTAGAAATCTGATGGTACAGAGAAGATCTAGATATACATAATATAACATACTAGAGGCCCGTTGCGGCGTCGAACCGCCGCTAGAACATGGAAATCCGGTAGTGTTATAGAAAATAACTACTTTATCGATAAGAAGTTTTTGGCGAACGAAGAATAAATACTGTAAAAAAACACGTTAAAATGATGTTTTAAAAACGTTAAAACATGAAAGGCTAGAGCCAGGCCTGATAGCCAACTGCCAGCTTCATCGTGGCAACTTTTTCAACTCTTTTGTAAAAATAACTTCTGCATTAATGCCATGTGATCTGCTGATCTGTTTCACAAATAAAATGCATATTATTCGATTTATGGAAAAAAAAATCAACTCTTTTGTAAAAATAACTTCTGCATTAATGCCATGTGATCTGCTGATCTGTTTCACAAATAAAATGCATATTATTCGATTTATGGAAAAAAATTGTTCATAAAAATAATCCCATATCTTAAAAATATAATTGACATATTTTCATAGGACCGGACATAAGATTGGTAGAAATTTAATTTGTTGTTCTTTCTTCAGGACATAAATTTATCGATTTGATCGATTTCTATCAATTTCCAGAAATAGCACATGAATCGAAAGGACAGATTTAGGCACTCACTACGCAGGTTTTAAAAAGGAAATCATGTAGTGCGTAACTGTTTCTGTATTCATTTATAATCGTAAATACTTAAAAATAGTGATAATAAGAAATGTTACATAAACTCAATTGTATGAAATAGAGAGTATAAAACGTTTATAGATACACGAAATGTCACTATTATCAATGCTTATATTTTTAATGAAATTCAATAGATCGTGCAAATTTTCTTAATATGGGTGCTGCCATGTCATCATCATCAATCATTTATTCAGTAACAATTACACATTGTGTTTGAAATTCTTACGCTAGGTATACTTAATCAAACCCTATTTACTAATCTAAATAAATAACTGACCAACAATACTCCACCATAAAAAAAAAAGAATGTGTCAAATATGTGTAATAAATAAAATCCAATATATAAAACAGCTAAAAATGTTTAAAAAAAGAATATTAAGACATATTTTTTTCAATAAATTTAGAGCTGAATGCCTAATACCCGAATTCCAAATTCAAACTTTCGTCTTTCCTCTCATTGAAATAGTGTCTGACAGAAGAGTGAGGGAGATGATATCTATACTCTGAAGTCTATGATATAAACCTAATTTTAGGGTTCCTTACCATAGTCGGTAAAAACGGAAGCCTTATAAAATCAATTCGTTTTGTTGGCAGCAGAATTTGTCAAATTTTATTTTGAATGAGAATAAGAATGATCAGCCAGACGTCATTATTTCAAATATGATTTATTCTTGAGAGCGTCGATTTTTTTAAATTTGCATCATATGTAGGTCATTTCTACCATCAAGTTTCGCATGTTAGGGTAACATGTTAATTATTCCACATTGCCAACTCGTCCACAATGTCAGCTCGTCTATATTCCCATCTGGATCACAATCCCAACTTGTCCACACACCCAACACGTCCACATTGCCAACTCGTTCATACGCCCAACTCATCTGCATTGCCAACTCGTCTATATTACCAATTCGTCTCAATTGGCAACTCGTCCATATTCCCAATTTGTCCACAATGCCAACTCGACCATATTGCTAATTCGTCCATGTACCCAACTCGTCCACAATTCCAACGCGTCCATATTGCTTACTCGTCCACAATGCCAACACGTTCACAAATACAACTCGTCTACATTTCCAACTCGTCCATATTTCCAAATCGTCCACATTCCCAACTCGTACACAATGCCAAATCGTCCACATTGCCAACTCGTACACAATGCCAAATTGTCGACATTGCCCACTCGTCCAGAAACCCAACTCATCTACAATGCCAACTCGTCCATATTACCAACTCGTCTTTATTGCCAACTCATCCATATTCCCAACTCGTCCACAATGCCAACTCATCCATATTGCTAACTCGTCCACATTTCCTACTCGTCCATACACCCAACTCGCTACAATACCAACTCGTCTTTATTGCGAATCTCGTCCATATAACTCGTCCGTATTACCAACTCGTCTTCATTGCCAACTCGTTTATATTCTCAACTCATCCACAATGCCAACGCGTCCATATTACTTGCTCGTCCACGATGCCAACTCGGCCACATTTCCAACTCGTCCATATTCCCACCTCGTCCACAATGTCAAGTCGTCCACATTACCAACTCGTCCATACACCCAACTTATCTACATTGCCAACTCGTCTTCATTTCCAACTCATCAACAATGCCAACTCGTCCATATTGCTAACTCGTCCACATTTCCAACTTGTCCATAGGCCCAACTCGTCCACAATTCCAAGTCGTCCACATTTCCAACTCGTCCATATTCCCAACTCGACGATACACCCAACTCGTCTATACAAACTCGTCCTTATTATCAGCCCGTCTTTATTGCCAACTCGTCCATATTCCCAACTCGACGATACACCCAACTCGTCTATACAAACTCGTCCTTATTATCAGCCCGTCTTTATTGCCAACTCGTCCATATTCCCAACTTGTAAATTTTACCAACTCATTCACATTGCCAACTCATCCACATTTCCAACTCGTCCATATTCCCAACTCGACGATACACCCAACTCGTCTACAATACCAACTTGTCCTTATTATCAGCTCGTCTTTATTGCCAAATCTTCCATATCACCAACTCGTCCGTATTACCAAGTCGTCTTCATTGCCAACTTGTCCGTATTACCAACTCGTCTTCATTGCCAACTTGTCCGTATTACCAACTCGTCTTCATTGCCAACTCGTCCATAATGCGAACTCGTCCACATTGCCCACTTGTCCATGTTCCCAACTTGTCAATTTTACCAACTCATCCACATTGCCAACTCATCCACATTTCCAACTCGTCCATATTCCCAACTCGACAATACACCCAACTCGTCTACAATACCAACTTGTCCTTATTATCAGTTCGTCTTTATTGCCAAATCTTCCATATCACCAACTCGTCCGTATTACCAAGTCGTCTTCATTACCAACTCGTCCATATTCTCAACTCGTCCACATTTCCAACTCGTCCATTTTACCAACTCATCCATATTACCAATGTAGATACATTCCCAACTTAGCTACATTGTCAAGTTGTCCATATTCTCAACTCGACCACATTTACAACTCGTCCATTTTACCAACTCATCCATATCACCAATGTAGATACATTCCCAACTTAGCTACATTGTCAAGTCGTCCATATTCAAACTCGAAAACATTTCCCATCCCGTCGACATGCAAGCGGAAGGACTAAGTTTTTTCTTGTAAAATACCATTTAATTTACTATAACTCATGCCATTTTTGCCATTTTTGACTTATATAATCATATTTATAATAATCTATCATAAATTTACTTATTCGAATGACGATTACATTAGTTTTACTACATATTTTCTGCTTTGATTTATTGTAAAACTCGCCTATAAAAATAATCTTGAATGACGGTCAGTTTTTCTAGTCTTGCGAGCACCAGTCCAACTCGCACTTAACCGGCTTTTTCCTCGAAATTTTTAACAGGTATGCAAAAAAAGTTTCCATATCAACATTTTAAAAAGAAAAACAACCTGGCAATTTAGATCACTGACTTAATAGCCCCCAATAAAAAATATATTATAAGTTGACAGAATAGGTATGGTTATTGTCATTCATTGTCAACAAACTGTAAAATTATTTTTGCATATTCGTACATGTTTTAAGTGCTGCGGATATTATGTTGCCGACTCAAAAATAATATTTCATCATGCTGAACAACTTACTACAGGTTTGTGAGCAAATCATGCTTATTATTATTTGGTCATCTTATGTCAAAATAGGGATCACAGGTCACGTGGTCAATGTCACGTGGTTAGCGCACAGTAGTTTTTTCAAATCCATTTTTCAGTACTTTTTCAGGAAAAAAATAAAAATCCAAGAGTTTTATGCACCTCTCCAGCATGAGACGAATCTAATGACATATCATTTATACAAATCGGACCATAACTGTAGATCTGATGGGATGTACAAAAATCGGCCTCGCGTAATATATATATAGATATATATATAAATACGAAAGTCTACAACATGGGGTGATGGATGAACTATTCGAGCTCTTGTTCCAGCAGATTCTTACGCAGCATACACTTGAAAGCTACCTTGTTTGGGGCTTGTCTGATAGAGAGAGGGAGTGAATTCCGGAGACAGCATGCCTGAACGGCGAAAGAATTAGACATGAAACCAGTATGGTGCGAAGGAATGGAAAGTTTGAGAGTTCGAGAGGAACGAAGTTCACAGCCTGGACGGGGAGTTTGAAACGTGAATTTACTTTTGTGATATCCTGGTGTAGAAGGCTCGAACAGGATAGAAAACAGACAGCATAGGATCCTGAGGGATCTGCGACTACGAATAGGAAGCCAGTTAAGCTGACGGCGAAATAATGAAACACGATCGTATTTACAGTGACAGTACTCGCCAGTGACTGCGAAAACGATTTTTATGGCGAATTGTAGTTTATAAAGTAACCGGCGCTGTACTATTCTCCGTACAAATCGTTTACGCTGTCGCTTGCGATTACGGTCACGTGAACTCATGGTAAGGGTACAGGAGTTCCGAACAGTCCCGGCGGCGGCCAATTGAACTGATTCGAAACATATATCTTATCTATCAGCCACAGACGTCCACTGCTGAATTTTAGGCCTCCCCCATGACTCGCCACAAAGTGAGATCAACTGCAGACCGTCCATTGATTTCCCGCTACCCCCACGAGGTCATCCGAAGCATGTCGAGCAATATTCAACTTAAACGACGTAAGTAAGACACAAACACTATTTGTCTCTCCTTTTAGTACACTGCAATAATAATCGCTCCTTTAACTTTGTGGCTCATACTGTTTTTGTTTTATTTATTACTTTACAATATATTTATTTATTATGTCTAAGTATTTATGTAAGTATATCTGTATATTTTTATTTATGTCTGTTTATAACTTTTGTCTTTTATGGTAGTCGTTCATTTAGTCCTATTATTATTATGCACCACCTACTAATTTCAAACATTAATTTTCAACTACTCCGCTACCTAAAGGTTGTCTGGAAGAGATCGCTATTTAGCGATAAGACCGCCTGTTGTTTACCTCTGCCTGTTATTTGAATGTATCTCATGTTGTGTTGTATAATTGCGCGTCCGCAGTCGCTTGCAGCGGACGTGTCTGGTCTTGCAGTGAATCTGCGTAAATTAATTCTTAATTTTAAATTGTGATTGGTTGAAGTGTGCAGTTTAAATTCCTTGTCTTTCTTACGGTGCTGTTACGGGTTGTCTCCGCCCAGTGGGCGGGTTAAGAACGAGACGCCAAATTTTTGTGTGTTCCCTGGGATCGAACTCGCGTCGCCGGATTGCGAGTCGGCTGTCTTCTCCGTTGAGCCATTGAGCGTTGCGCGCTAGCAGCGAAAGAAACCACTACAACGCGTGCATGCTGACGTCACCGCAGGCGGGTGCATCGTTCACGCCGGCGGCTGCTACGAGTGCTACGAGTGCTACGAGAGCTACGCAAGTGCTACACAAAGGGCTACGCCAGACAGTGCACTTTGATGCCAATTTAGACGTTATAAAGTGCTTTTTAGAGGTGAAACCGACGCGATGGCATCGATGGTGAGAGGCGATAGTTCGGAGTTAATCTGCCAGGGTTGCCAGTCAGAGCTCGCTGTTGGTGAGGAGTATATCCAGTGTATGGCGAAGCAGTGCGGTAAGCTTTATCACTTCTCATGTATAAATAAATCGCTTACGCTGGAAGAAAGAGATTCATGGATATGCCCCGAGTGCTGTATCCTCTACAAAAAGCCCGGCCGAAATTGCGCAACACCGGTTGGTACGCCCCTAACCGTAAAGAACATAGCGGTTAGGAACAGGAGTGAGGAACCCATGTCTCAGAACAAACCAAGAAGTAACGACGGTGGGGAGTCTGCACTGCGAACACAGTCGACAGGTGAGGCCGCATCTATGGTGCTTGAAATAAACTTGATCCGGGACCAAATGACAATGCTGTCCGAGCAATTAGCGGATGCCCTGGCCACTGTAGCAAAGTACCATGCTGCATTGACTGATTGTTCCAATAAGCTCGGAATGGTTAACAAGAGGTTGGAGCAATTGGAGCTTTCACCAATAAATGCCTGTAGATGTGCCGAAAAGGAGAGTCTAGCACCTGCTAAGGACGTCGATTCAGAAACGAAGACCAAACGGAGACGCAGGAGCCGAAATGCACAAAAGTTAACTCCGGCTGCGTGGAAAGAATCGAAAGACACAACGGGCGTCGAGTCGCCGGATGGTACGGGAGATGAAGAGCCGTCTTCCGTAGCATCTAGGAAAAATGATCTGATTAGGACGCAGACTAATTCCACAGACGGAGAGGCTGATACTCATTCCATAACTGATGAAACCCATCCAACAGATAAAGGCAGGAATGACACCGGCAAAAAACGTTTCTCGTCTCTTCGGGGCACAGCGGGGCCTGACGTCACGTCGCTCAAAGCGGTGGAGTTCCTCAAATTTATTCACCTTTGGAATATGATATCAGGTGCAGACGACATACGAGCCTATCTAAAATCCATGTGTCCAGGAAAAACGTTCACGGTCCAGGAGCTCAAGCCGAAAGGAGCGTATAAGTCCTTTAGAATTGGCGTCCCCCCGGAACTGTATGACAAATGCTTATCTGCAGAGGTTTGGCCTGAAAATGCACGGGTAAAAGCGTGGTTTTTTCGAAGATCGTACAGCAATAACGTCAAGGACTCGGGTACCACCGATCGCCAAAGAAACAGTAGGACCTGTGATAAACATTACTTATCAGAATGTCCGGGGCCTCAACACCAAACTTAGTTACTTTCGGCAAAGTCTTCTATCACTGGATTCTGATATTGTAGCTGTGACCGAGACGTTCCTGACTGATGCTGTCAATGACGCGGAACTAGCGAGTGGCGGCTGGAGCGTGCTGCGCAGAGACCGTGCCACGGGGGCG
This sequence comes from Apotomis capreana, assembly GCA_947623375.1. Taxonomy (NCBI): domain Eukaryota; kingdom Metazoa; phylum Arthropoda; class Insecta; order Lepidoptera; family Tortricidae; genus Apotomis; species Apotomis capreana. The sequence continues at coordinate 17,847,554 of OX392519.1, forward strand.
CGCGGTGGAGGCGTGCTCCTTGCGTCGCGCCCCGGTATAGAGCTCTGCCGCTGTCGACATCTGGAGACCTCAAGTGGTGAAGACTTATGGGTGTCGTTCGTTGTTCAAGGAGTTACGCATTATACTTGCGTGGTGTACATTCCTCCCAGTGCAGCGGACGAAACTTATATTACCTGGTTTCAAACCTTGGAGTCTGTGATTGATACATTGAAGGGTGCAGTGATAATACTCGGTGACTTGAATCTAAATCCAGTGTACACATCCCAAAATGTTCTTTATTATTATTGTTATTTTTTAGCTGTCTGTGGTTTGAAAGAGACGAATGAGGTCATTAATACACATGGAAGTAAGCTAGATGTCGTGCTGGTGTCGGAATGCATTGCCGGTTCCGTAGTTTTAGAGATGGTGGATGATGGACTAGTCCCAAGTCCAGATATGTACCATCCTCCGTTGGAAATTTCTATACCAGTGGATTGTTTCGCGCGCCTAGCTCGGGTTGAATGGTTAAATCCTAGCAATGTGGACAGGCAGCTAGACTGGAATTTCTCTAAAGGCAATTATGAGCTTCTTTATAAATTAATCTCAGAGGTGTGCTGGCAGGAAGTTCTTAGTGCTGAGGATGTCGACAACGCTGCTGATGGTATGTATAATGTTTTGTATGGGATATTTGACTTATGTATTCCGAAACGGGTTCGATCCAGGAAGCCTAGTAGACGTTACCCCATTTGGTATTCTGCAGATATTATTAATGACCTAAAACGGAAAAGTGAACTTCATCGGAAATGGAAAGCTACACAGAACAAAAAAGTGTATGATGAGTTTTCGAAACTGAGATCTGCGGTAAAGAAACGTATAGCGTCTGCTTACTCCAGCTACCTTGATCGAACTCAGAGTAAGATTAAAGACAATCCTCGAGAATTTTGGCAATACCTTGATAGTCTTAAGTCAAAGGGTGGGTTTGTCTCTAGTGTGACGTCTGACGGGAAGAAATTTAGAGGAGGTGAGGCAGCTAACGCATTTGCCGATTACTTCTCGGGGGTGTTCTTGTCTGATGTTCCGTGCCTAGATCCGAAGAAGCCAGGGACTGGAGATAGACGCCGTGATGCTAATGCTAATCACATCGATATTGAGTCAGTATCGATGTGTGAGGTTGAGGCAGCAATAAAGCTACTAAAGTCCAACTGCTCGGTAGGACCAGACAATATACCGGCATATATTGTAAAAGGATGTGCCGATAGTTTAAAAATCCCTATACATTATATTTTCAACTTGGCACTGAAATCTGGAGTTTACCCTCGTCGCTGGAAGGTGTCCAGAGTAAGGCCGATCCCAAAAGGAGGGGACACCTCTGCGGTAGAAAACTACAGACCCATAGCCGTTCTTCCCACGCTTGCCAAGTTGTTTGAATCCATACTCCACCGAACCCTATCAGCACAAGTAAGGCCGTTCTTAAGTGATGCTCAACATGGTTTTAGACCTAATCGCTCCGTAAGCACGAACCTTCTTATCTTGATAGATATTATCTCTGAGCATCTTGATAGGGGTGCCCAGGTTGATGTCATTTATTTTGACTTCAGGAAAGCTTTCGATCGCGTAGATAATGATTTGTTGCTGGAGAAACTGGACCAAATTGGCTTCTCTCCCAGGCTACTGTCCTTCTTCGCAAGCTATCTACGTGATCGGCAGCAATATGTCCGACATGGATGCTTCGTCTCGGCCCCCTATCATACTCGATCTGGTGTTAGTCAGGGCTCCATATTAGGACCTTTTTTGTTCGGAATTATGATAAATGACCTTCAGTCCGTTCTCAGGTCATCTCAATGCCTCCTCTACGCTGATGACTTAAAGTTAGTGCGCAGAGTGGAGACGAAAACGGATTCGGATTCATTACAGGATGATATCAACTTGGTCTTTCGGTGGAGTATGGATAACAAGCTTCTTTTCAACTCAGCCAAGTGTTGCGTTTGTAGTTTCAGTCGAGCGCGTACTCCAATACTTGCGCAATATGTTTTAGGGTCTGAGCTCATAAGCCGTGTGTCTTCAGTTAAGGATCTTGGTGTGGTCTTCGATACGCGTCTCACATTTCATGAGCACATATCGATACTTGCAGCTGACTGCTATCGAAGACTAGGCTTTGTCATTCGTAACTTGCGTGACTTTAATGACCCTTTAGCGATCAAGCTAGTCTATAACGCCCTGGTCAGAAGCAAGCTGGAAACTTCGTCGATTGTGTGGCTCCCATACGAATCAACATATGCTTTACTACTGGAAAAAGTACAAAAAGCCTTTCTCAGGTTTTTATATAAAAAAATGTATGGGTACTACCCGTTCATGTACCCAACCAAATATCTTCTGGGAACACTCGGCTACAACTCACTAGAGGCTAGGCGAAAGTTTTGTTTGCTGACTACCGCATGTCGAATCCTGCGCGGCAAGTCCGACTGTCCTGAGCTTGTAGGCCGCCTCGTGCGACTGTTTGTTCCTGACGTCCCTAGGATAGCTCTCAGACCGCGGCAGCGCGATCTCTTGATGGCGCCGGCGGCGCGTACTGTGTCTCGCAAAAATTCCCCACTTGTTCGTGCTCTTGTGCTACTCAATGCGTTCCTGACATCAGCACCGGAGTGTGATTTGTTTGCGTGGCGATGGGCGGTTGTGTGCACTGAATGTTTGAGATTTTGTGAGGAATTGGATGATCGATGATAATTGTTATTATTATTATTTGTTTGTGTTGCTGTTTTTTTTTATGTTTATGTTGGTTTTTCTATGATAATGTTGTACTAATAATGTAAGTTTCATGGCGCATTAGTTAAGAAACTGTAATGTCATGTAAACGTGTTTTTAATAAAATAAAAATAAAAAAAATAAAAAAAAAAATAATCCTTGATGTTGGAGGTGTGCAATAAAGAGTATTTGTTGTTGTTGTTGTTGTTGTTGTTGTTGTAAGACCATTTCATAAGGAGATTTTAATAAATTGTTACGATTTGAGTTACTTTTTATATTTTGGTAGGTAGGTACGGCTGGCACTGCGTGCCCATACAGATACTGCATCACACTGTTCAGATTTTTCCTGAAATAATAACTCCCGTTTATAGAAAACTCTGAAATCGTATTGATAATTTTCGTATTGATCGTCGGCTGCCAGCGAATTTTAGATAGCGGCTTGACTCTTTGGCGCTGCGAAGAGATCTAGCCTCTCTCTGCATCTTTTATCACTTATATAACGGGGAGTGCTCCGAGGAATTGTTCGGATTGATCCCTACTGCATCATTTCACCATCGTTCTACGCGACAATCCTTTCATCCTCACCACTTAGATAGTTGGCAGTACACAACTGTGGGCTTTTCTAGAAATTTCCTGCATCGCACGACTGCATTGTGGAATGAATTGTCGCTTGCGGTATTTCCGGACCGATACGACCTTCAAACCTTCAAGAAAAGAGCGTACTCCCTGAAAGGCCGGCAACCCACTTGTGACTCCTCTGGTGTTGCAGGTGTCTATGGGTGATGGTAATCGCTTTCTAACAGGCGATCCGTTTGCTCGTTTGTCTCCTACATGACATAAAAAAATTATATTATTATCATTAATACATAGTCTATGCAATACAAAAAATTGGGCGAGTGTGAGTCCAACTCGCGCATGAAGGGTTCCGTACCATAATCTATAACAAGTTTGTTGTATGGGAGCCCCCCTTAAATATTTATTTTTCACTATTTGTTGTTATAGCGGCAATAGAAATACATCATCTGTGAAAATTTCACCTGTCTAGCTATCGCCGTTCTTGAGATACAGCCTGGTGACAGACGGACGGACGGACAGCGAAGTCTCAGTAATAGGGTCCCGTTTTTACCCTTTGGGTACGGAACCTTAAAAAGGAGGAGGTTCTATGTTCGACTGTATGTATTTTTTTTATGTATGTCCACTGATTACTACGCCAATTGTGCACCGATTTTAAAAATTATTTTTTTATTTGAAAGAGCCCACTCCTGAGGTGGCCCAGAGTTGGGATCTGATGATGGACTCCCAGGGAAATTAAGGGCAACCCTCAAATTTTATAGGCACTTATAATGGATTTCATATATTTTCTAAAGTTACTTAAGTATTTACATATGTAGTCATCATCTTCCTATGCTGAGCTGATGATGGAACGTATAACTCCTTAACGGTTAGGACTTAGGGGATAATTCAAACGAGACATGCAAACAAGACCTCCCCGATCATCCCGCCATAAGTATTTTATTTGAATCACTAAAAAGCAAAAAAAAAAAAAACATTTTAACAAAACAGAACCGCCATCAAAAAAACTGAAAAGCCAAAAATAACCCGTTCACAGATTACATTTGAATTAGTTTTTGATGTCGGTGCCAAATCTCACGTAAACTATAATATATAAATATCGAACAAAAATACTCTTAAATACCAAATGGTAATCATTAATAGACTTTTTACGCGGCATCTTTTCCATAGTAATAATTGAGTGGTTTGGCACCGACTTCAACGGGCAATTTTTGGCTTTTAAGTTTTTTCGAGTCGGTTTTTTTTTGTTAAATTTTTTAGTGGTAAAATACTCGTAGTATTTCAATACTACATATTATAGACACATGTCTATAATAATGAGTCTTACACAGGTAAGACAAAAATTTCGGTTGTTGATCTAAATCTACTGTATATACTCGCTCTCTCACACCCATCTTTCTTATCCTCGTTATATAACCGAATGCGATAAACTTGTCTATCCCTCTACGTTACGAGCGTGTGAGGGAAACGGCACGATGTTTTTGAAAACTGAGTTATTGTAAGCCATTAGAAGGGTTAACGTCTTAACGGCAGTTTGTATTGCCGGTGTTGCTCCAGCTTGGGTAGGGTTGAATACGTACATTCGCTAAATGGGATTAACTCTTGTACTTATGTCAATTATATGAACTTACGTATGCTTGACTATATTAAATAAATTATTTTTGTTTCTTTATCTTATAGCTGTAGATAGATACAAACATTGCTTTTGACCGACGTTAAAATAGAGTAGTTTCGTTAATCGGGATGTATGTTTTTAGGCTTCCGTACCCGAAGGGTAAAAACGGGACCCTATTACTGAGACTTCGCTGTCCATCCGTCCGTCCGTCCGTCTGTCACCAGACTGTATCTCAAGAACGGTGATAGCTAGACAGTTGAAATTTTCACAGATGATGTATTTCTATTGCCGCTGTTACAACAAATACTAAAAATAAAATAAAAACATATTTAAGGGGGCTCCCATACAACAAACTTGCTATAGATTATGGTACGGAACCCTTCATGCGCGAGTCGGACTCGCACTTGCCCAATTTTTTTCATCATATTTTGGCTCATAAAAAGTACAGTAGGCAATAAAAGCGTGTTTAAATAATTATATATATCACACTATAAGGCGAGAGTTTGTGAGTGAGTTTGTATATTTGTTACTTCTTCACTTTAACGGCTGGGCCAATTTTTATGCCCGTGGAATGAGCGGATAACAAAAAGTCTTTTACATTGCGTTGAATTTGTGTAGGTACAATTGTCCTGATTACTGACAACCCTTTGTGGGTCTTGGCCTCCTCCACAATCTTCCTCCAGTTATTACACTGCCTGTCGTCCTTCCCGATATGAAACTTATCCTGAATTCCTGAGAAACTCCAACCTTTTTAGGTGAAATTGTCCTGATATTTAATTCAATTTAAAGCCGAGTTGCCTCGCTTCCTTCGGTCCTTCCCGAAAACGATCTTTAAAATCCAATTACACTAATATAGATAGTTGTAAATGAAATCTCCTGGATCTACAGATCAATTCTGATCTCCAATCAATCGAGTAAACATTCAGCCGCGATCAATCAGACGAGTTAAATCGCGTCTTCGGTAGTTTCAATCAATTTAATTAGTTCTGCGATTTACGGAAACGTAGTCTAGAATCTTCGATAGATATGGTACTAATATGGGTCTATAATATGAGGAGATTCGTAGAAAAACTAGGTCATAGCAAACCAGGTAAGCAAGATGAAGTGCTCGAAGTGAAGGGCACGTAGCTCGAAGAACCGATGGCCGTTGGGGCAGAGAGGTTCTCGAGTGGAGACCACGTACCGCCAAGCGCAGTGTAGGATGGCCAGCCGCAAGGTGGACGACCTGGGTAGAATTGCGGGGACTCGCTGCTATCCGGGCCATGTGTGGTAGTCTATTGAGGAGGCCTGTGTCTAGTAGTGGACGTCCTATGGCTAAATGATGATGAAAATGGGTCTATATTGACTTCTAGAATTATTTTTGGTCAAAAGTTTCATTTCGCCAAAGAATAATTTCCTTTGAAGCCGTAGACTATTTGTAAAACTATAAACTAAACCTAATTAACCTACCCAATAGGATGATATTAACAAGAATCATGACTACAGAAATAAACATTCTTCGAAATGATTTTTGTCTAAATGAAACATTGGACGAAATAAGTTTCTAGGAAATAAAAGGCTATACCAATATACAGTTTCTCAATTTCATATTAAATCTTCAATATTTCAAGGTGCCACCTTCAAAAGCTGCACCCTCAAGAATCTTGAACATGACATCCGATTCCAGCATAAAGTTTAGTACTTACTTTCAGTCGACTAAATTAGTTCTGCAATTTAAGGAAACTTTTCAACTTGGAATATTATGAAGAGGAGTCGCAATTGTTACATAATTTTTTTATCTTCGTAGGTTATTTGTCTTGGTATCACAGTTCTAAGTTGGAGAAGGAAAGCCATGAATAGATCGGACTGGAGAGATTTGCTAGACCAGGCTAAGGCCCACCCGCGGCTGTAACGCCTCAGATGATGATGATATCACAGTTCTAACCTACTATTTTGGTAGTGGTTTGTTCCCGTTGTGGTCGCAAATCAATCCTAACCTTCTATTTTGGTACCTAGTGTGGTTCGTTCTCATTGTGGTCGCAAATTTAACCTAACTTACTGTTTTGGTAGTGGTTCGTTTCCGTTATGGTCGCAAATCTAACCTAACTTACTGTTTTGATAGCAGCTTAATCTGTTCGCAGTTTTACGTTTCAAACTCTCCGTCATTCTGTATTTTCGCCAGACAAAAAAATTATATAATTATCGAACCTCCTCACAATTCTTCACGACATGCAACTTTTAAGCGAAAACAGCCGTGCATCCGAACATGTAACCGTCGGAACATCCGAAACATCGGACATATAATAAAAAAAAAAACAAGTTTAAAAGGAGACACTTCGACCGCTTCGCTCGTTCAAAAAAGATCCTCTAGTGTATTTTTACCCACCTTAATAACTTGAACGTGACAAATCGCTTTTAGGGAAGTGAAAAGAATCACAAATCACGAAACACCACTGACGAGCTCTTAAATTAGGATATGATTGATCATAACAGTCCCTAAACACGTTAGCATCGGTAAATGTTGGTTTTGATGGATTGTGGCAAACTTCTAACTTCAGATACCCAGTTTTGACAAGTCTATTTTAGGTTCTGTATTGAACAACCATGACCCAAGCACAAATATTCGAGTTCATCACACAAATATTTGCCCTGGCCAGGATTCGAACCCGGGATCGCCGGCTCAGTAGGCAAGTGCTTACAAACTGAGCCAACCGCGTCGTTGTCTAGTACCCATAACACAAGCCTTCTTGAGCTTAATTTGGGACTAGATCTATTTGTGTGAGGTTGTCTGATATTTATTTATTTATTATAGAGTTCTTCAAAGGAATGTGTAGATTTTTACAGGGTCGGCAACACGCATGCGAATCCCTTGTAGTTGCAAGCGTCCATAGTCTGGGGTAACCGCTTACCATCAGCCGGTTGCCACCTCCGTGGTAAGTTTAAAAAGATATAACGTTTTTTTATGGACAGTTGGCACGCAGTATTCTTCGCGACACATACAACGCGTAAAAATCTACAATCTGAGATCCAATTATATGTTTCTCGAATACCGATCTCAAAAAAAAGGTAGGTATTGAGAAAGTCACGATACACGTCACTCAATTTTTTTTTCAATATTTTAGTAATTTTAGAAAATCTCAAAAAGTTACCAACCGAATTGCTAATTTAAATTGCACTTTGAAGCCCTTTAGCAGACGCACATTTTGAAATAAGCCCATTTGCGTATCTTTCATATTTTATTTATTTATTTAAACTTTATTGCACAAAATAAGTCAGTACAAATGGCGGACTTAATGCGAAATGGTATTCTCTACCAGTCAACCATAGGGCCAAACAGAGATACTAGAGGTGGTTACAAATTAGAAATTTGATCATATCTGCGAAACTAAAGGCAAATGTCATAATTTTCTAAATCGAGGCACTACCTATACTCAATCAAGAAAACATAAACATTTTCAATGTTAAAATCCATTTTTTTACACAATTTTAGAATTTTATGATCACGATGAATGTATTTTTACTAGTAATAATATACATAATATAGAACACAAATCGGGAATGATTTGGTATTTAATCAAGTGCGGAAAAGCGTTGCAAGAATATACCTACTTAATAGGATTAAGTCCCTTTGCGTTCAAGCCAGTTTTCTTTATTGAATCTTTTTTTATTAATTTAATATTCCGAGTGTATACATGTGTATATAACGTAGCCGTTAACTTGAAAGGAAGAATACAACATGACACAATGAATACTAATAGATGGAGTCCTTAAACAAGTTGCAGAATAACTGGCAGCAGAGAGTGCACTTACTAATGCTGAACTAAGTAACTAAAAAAAAAGAATCTTCCAAGAAAATCTTGCTTGATTTTGCAGTTTTACAATGTTAATGACACTAAACTCGATGCCTACCAAACGGTCATAAAACTAGTGGCATGTGAAGGATCAAAGAAAAGAAGAACGGCTACCAAGGATATCACATGCCAGACACAACGATAGACTTACACACATGTTAAACTTATAACCAGAACACCCCAAAAAATCAAAAGTTTCGTTTAAAGAAAAGGATCATTTGTTGGAGCCTATATAAACTACATGTTGTATGTCGGGCTGTTTTTGTAGTAAAGTAACGTTAGATTTAAATGTGACGGTTGCTATATATTACTATTTATTTTCTTCAACCTATCACTGTCCACGGAATAAACTTCTGTTATCCTATTTGAGTGGTTTTACTCTTTCATCATTATTCCGAATTTTCACAATACCTTTGGACAAATGAAACTTCAGAGTTTTGTAGTGTACCCACTTATAAGTATAACATCCATAATTTTTCGTTGGGGGTTCTAAATTGGACCCTCCAAACGAAACGTGAAAGAAGCACCTCTACATCAGCATGACAGTGTCAACTGACATGGTACTGTTGGTTTCTTGTCAGTTGCGACTTCCCCTTTTTGCTTACCAAGTGCGAAGTGGAGCTACTATTTTGTACCGTTATAAATAAAAAATCCTAAATCAGGAGCGAGTGAAACATCTGTGTTTATCCATCTTTACCAAGACCACGAGGTACCGTAGCCGTCCCGAGCAATTATAAAAGGTGCGTCCAAACCTACAATCCGAGCACAACTCCTCGGGGGAATCATTTTACCTCAGAAAAGATTTTTTGTATTCTTTGGCGGCCAAATGGTAAATAGATTGGTTTTGTATTTTATTTGGTATTTTTGCGACTTCGTGAGGTCGTTACGAAGTCTAGTTGGCAGGGATTTACTCTCTCGGTTGTAAAATTGCAATTGATAACTTCCGCTATACAAAACTAAAAGTAGCTGACACTGATATAAAACTTGATGTATGTCCCCTATTGCATTATGTAACCATACAAAACGCTATAACAAAAAAGAAAAGTAATGTGGAAGTTTTAAATATAGTTAACAACAAAAGATCTTTATTGAAAATAATTGAGAACAGGAGAGGAAATATGTTAGGTCATCTCTGGCGTCACGATATTTACATTAAGACTATAAAATAAGGTAATAATAGAAGGGAAAAGAAAGAGGGGAAGGCCGAGAAGGACATATATGGAGCAAATAAAATAAAAAATAAATGTTTCATTATATAAAGAACGTAACGTAAAAGAAAAAGCGGAATGTAGAATAAGCTGGAAATTACTCCACCGACAAGAGCCTAGCTCTTAAATATAATTATGATGATGATGACAAAACGCTAATTTCCAAGGCTCCGGTATCCCTTCATCGGGCAAGTAACTTCACGTAGTAAAAGACGTAGCGTCCCGCGCGCCGCGGGCAGACTGCGGTAAAATTTTATCGCCTTATTTTTGTTTTCTTCGAGTAGTTCTACTTATAACTTAGTTTCACTTGTGCTTTTCCCATTTATTTTCTACGTTTAAAGCATTATGTTCACGGAACTATTTTGAAAACTGCATGCAGACAAATTCATAAATCTCTAATTTACATTTCTCGATGTACAGTCAACCAATTTGATTTCTAGGCCACTATTGAATTATTATTGTTGTTATTGTGACAAGGTCACAATGACGGTGTACTTCCGCTTGGCAAATTATGTTTCCCAAATATGACTTCCCAAATAACTTATCGCAATAGTTTCATTTCCCAAACGAATCTTTAGTAAAGTTACATTTCGCAACTTATTCATTTAGTCAAAATATCATTTGGCAAGGTTTCACTTCGTCAAGATTTTATTAAGCAAATGCTTATTAAGCAAATGTTTCATTTTCTCATAATTATATGGCATTTTTTTTCCCCAATTTATCACTTCCCATGCTCAACTTATAGGAAGAGTTTGGCAATGGACACAATTTTTAGGACTTAGATAAATAACGATGGGGGTGGTAGTAGTGGGTCAAAATGGCTCCCAAAACCGAAAACTGTAGGTTAGGATAGGTTTGTTTTGTGACCATGTATAGCGGAGCGTCAAAATGGGTCCCAAAACCGAAAACTGTAGGTTAGGTTAGGTTTGCATTGTGACCATGTATATTGTATAGCGGAGCGACTAAATTTGCCGGCATGCGCGTTTTGCGCAGCACCAGCGAAAACCCAGCTCAATACTCAAATTGGGATATATATCGTATGCCATGGAATATTTTGGGATTGGTATGTTACGCCAAACGATACATTTGCCAAAAAAAAAATTGGGAAAATAGAACATGACCATGATTAGATTAGATTAGATTATATTTATTTCACACATATAGGGATACATTATAAATTACACATAGTCAATTTACACGAATCTACACGGTGATCGTCAACATAATAAACAAATTAAACAAATTCAGCAGGTCATAATTCATTAGATAATTAAGAAAAAACAATGTCAGAAATTAAAAACAATATACCAATTTAAATTTTTAAATTTTATTTATTTATTTCATGTTATTATTTGCTAAACAATCATTTGCCAAAAAAGAGGTTTGCCCACTGTAAAATTTGCGATAAGTAGTTTTGACAATTGAGTTTTTGCCAAATGAAAATTTGGGAAACAAAGTTTGCGATGTGATACTTTGGGGAACGTTTTTTGCCAAATATTAGTAATCCCACAATGACAACGATATGAGATCTCAAGCAGCTTTCATATTAGCGTTCACTGTGACAAGGTACGAAATGGCCTAGGAATCAAACTTGTTGACTGTAATGTCCGTGAAAGTGTTAAAATTATTGTAAAGTTCTAACGAAAAGCAATCCTATCGACTGCGCCAGTGAAAAGTAACATTGAAACGCCGGCCGGAAGCTAACTGATTTATTGTTAGTCTACAGATGCGTCAGAACAAGTACCATCTGATTTCTGGTTTGAACAATGAAAGCCTCATATAGACACAGGTATTTGTTTTTTTGTGTGAATAAAATACCAACTTCACCGTCCTTTATACAAAGCCCTATTTCAGTTTTGCCCGCTTTTGCTTTGGCTCAAACATACAATTCAACCGTGAACCACTGTCCGAGCCTGCGTTCGCTTGTGACCACTATCATTAGATTTTCTGACCTCTGGTATTTAAAACCGCCCACTCGCGACTCCGCACAGCGGTATGAATTATTCCATGTAATAACAAAAGGCGCGGTGCGTGTATTTGGTAGTTTTGCATTCATGTTTTATGGAATATTGTATAAAATAAAATGATATTTTCACTTATTTTATATACAGGATTCATATTACATGGCGATCAATCCAAATGGGCCAGTAGAGAGAAAAGGAAAACTATAAGACAGGGAAATCTGTTCTTTGGAACCATGGCGTCGATTTTAGATTTAAAAGAAACTGCATTTTTTTTTTTAAATCTCATACATATAACCCGGAATTGAATCTGGGTAAAATTCTGTAAGTAATCGTATTTCGTATTTTAACATACCTACTGTACGGCGGTTTTGACCGGGTTATGTATGAAGTGATGTATAAGATTTATAAAAACAAATGCAGATATAATTATTAAATTAATAAATATTAAATATAATAGAGTCCTCCTGACACAGGTGTATAACACCTACTAGGAGTCCTCAACCCTTGTATTCATTATTTGTATTCTTTTGAACCAATAAAAACTTATATATATTTTTTTTTATTTATAATTAAATCTAAAATCGACGCCATGGTTTCTAAGAACAATTTCCGTACTGTGTCATCTGATGGTAAAAAAAATGTGTGTTCGCTCATCACGCCGAAACGGCTGGACGGATTATAACTTATTTTCGTACAAGGATACCTGGGCATCCAATAATGGTAACAGGTTACCTTGTACTAGACTACAGTAAAGAGAAATTTTACGCGGACAAAGTTGCAGGAAGGTGCCCTCTAGTTCCTAACTTTGAACTTGGCTCCCAATTTCGCTTTCGATTTTCATTTCTTTGCATTTCAGCCGAAAGACATCCATTGCTAGATAAATTGCGGCTCCACACTACTCGCGAAGTTGACCGAAGTTGACCGAAGTTGACCGAAGTTGACCGAAGTTGACCAAAGTATGGGTTTCCGCAGCCAAGTGCCTCTCCACACTATCATATTCTCTCAACTTTGGTCAGCGTAGAGCTAGGGAAAGGCTCTTACACTCCACAGCAATTGGTCGTGCGCCCGCCTTCAACGAACAGGTTCCCGCGATCCCGACTGAGTCGTCGGTCCTTTCACGCTGCAGTTTCTTACGCAATCGCTTCTCAAGGACCTTTCCGCGCTAACGGCCATCGGTTCTACGAGCAAGTTACACTGCCACTTAAGAAGCCTTATTCATTAAATTTTTTTGTTCATATTATGACGAATATTTTTTTTTAAGTGAATCATACTTTTTTCCTGATTTCTAGAAAGTAACATAGCTCTTTCATGCTTTCATTGCGTACCGGTGAAAATAAGTTGAAAAAAAAGCAGTTTTGTGCGAAGTGAAACAAAAATTATGAATGAAAAATTCAAATTGTAGGTTTCAAATATATATTGTTTTAAGTAGTAATAATATCTAAAGAAACATGTTTAATCATAGGAAAACTTTCCATTCCTTCGCACCATACTAGTTTTATGTCTAATTCTTTCGCCGTTCAGGCATGCCGTCTCTGGAGTTCACTCCCTCTCTCTATCAGACAAGCCCCAAGCAAGGTAGCTTTCAAGTGTTTGCTGCGTAAGCATCTGCTGGAACAAGAGCTCATATAGTTCACCTATCATCTCATGTTGTAGACTTTCGTATATATTATATTATGTATATATCTGTATATATATATATATAGTATTAAAGTGTGTAGGTATATGTATTTTTGTATAAACAGCAATATAATATTTTGTATTTACTTGTACTCTAGATCCTCTCTGTACCATCAGATTTCTAATTTGCACCCACTTCTAGTATCTCTGTTTGGCCCTATGGTTGACTGGTAGAGAATGCCATTTGGCATTAAGTCCGCCATTTGTACTGACTTGTTTTGTGCAATAAAGTTTAAATAAATAAATAAAATAAATAAAAATATCTCAAACAATCAGCATTTTTGAATGGATTTGGAGCCTTAAGTTAGACTTAATAAGTTACTACAACCAATTTTGTTAGTCTGTAAAACTACCCACTTTGTTCCAATATTGAAATTCGGCCATTCCCAGCACGAGCGTCTGCAATATTGCAGGAATTAGGGCAGACATTGTTTTAAAAGGGGTTTACAGGTTGCCGTTCTAGAACAAATTGAATGTTTCGTAGAAACTTAATTGGAAAAATGGAAAATGTTAGGAAGGCTGTTTGATTTACATATTTTGATGAAGTTTTGTTTGAGAGGAACGTGTTTGTTATTTATTCTCTTTTTGATTTAAAAGAATATTGGCTATTTTTTATAAATGTCATAATGTTTACGGATGATGAAATCGTTTTCCCTAAACTGAGTCTTTTTCTTATTTTTTAAGGGTCCCTTAAAAATGCTGATTGTTTTAGACATGTTTCTCTATGATCAAACACGTTTCTTAACATCTTATCAGTGTTACTACCTAGAACAGGGCCATTGCGATTCATTGTTTTATATTTGAAACCTTCAGTTTGAATTTTCCATTGATAATTTTTGTTTCAAAAACTACTCTAAATTGACAGAATACACGCAGAAAACTGGGGTTACTTATTTTCGACTGCTAGCAAAAAAAGCATAAAATAGCTATGTAAATTTCTAGAACTCAGGGAAAACTATTATTATTTTCAAAAAGTTGGTTGAAATTATTAATATGTTTTTTTTGACAGGAATAAGGCCTCTTAAGACGCCTTTTCTGCAATCAGGCATTAAGGATTTTTATGTATGGTACTAAACCTACCCCATTCAATATTCTCATAGACAAACATATCAATAAACATAAACTAAACTATATAAAAAATATGCTTTATAAACGGATCAACTAAATTATCAGTAATGACGTACGCGCCTCTTCAGTTTCCCTTCGTATCAGTCTGCTATACTAGTGGCACTTATTACTTTATGTCACGTCTTCCTGAATTTATCCTGCTGTAAAGATTTTATGTTATTTGGATCCCGCACTTTACAACAGTCTTATGGCGCAATATAATTATAAGTAGTAGAATAATTTAAAGCGCGTCCTCGTGAACGAATGCTTCAGATTCCGTGTTAAAAACGAGTTCTGAAATTCTAAATTCAACTATTTTTACAAAACAATGCGTGACTTGGCGTAATAGATCGAGAATCGAACCCGGTACCTTTGGATTGCCGGTCCAACATGTCAACCACTCCACCACACAAATTGTGGTGTTTCCACAGAAAAAAATGAAACATTCTCTTAAATAATTATAAAAACGGTTTGAACTCACGTAAAATTGCCAGAAACAGCCCGACACGTTTCGAACTCATATGGAGCTCTTCATCAGGGGCAGCCATCCGTGCTGCTAAACATTCCCTTAAATTATATGATTCACAAAATTATTGCATATTAGCTTGTATTATACAGATTTATTGATTATATACAGATAAATGAGTAAATCATACTACATCAAACCGCCATTCATCCACATCCAATCAAAAGCTCATTCAACACGTGTAAATAGTTACAAGTATTGGTCAACCAGGTGATTGGCAAATATGAGTTTATATGTCACTGGGTGAAAGCTCCGGTAATAAACCGTAGTTATTAATATCAGCTTATAAATCGATCTTGACTTCAATGCTAAAGTGATTTACTGGCCTATGGGGTGCTTCGTTTTGCCTTTCAGATTTATTTACAAGAGAATTTGGTATTATGCAGCTATTACACTTTCCTAAATTAGTCACTGACGATGACGAGAGGGATACAGCAATACGAAGGAGTGCGATGAATTAAACTCCATACGTGTCTCACATATTGCCTCATCTCTCTCGTGACTAATTTAGGAAAATGTCATCGCCTCATTACCCAACTTAGGTAACTAAGTTTTATGTTCAAGAAAAACTAGTAAGAAAAGAGAAAAAGGCACGTTAGGAAATGAAAAGGTTGCTAAATTAAACTAGCACGTGGCTCTGTGAGCTCTGTGTGTAGACCTCACGAGTATGTTTCGAAATGGCTGTTTTTATCACATCTGCAACCCGCATGCTACGATATTTTAAAACATTTCGAAAACCTGACTCGAATAAAAGATTTTTATTCGAGTGAGTAGGTTACTCACAAAATTTAACCATAATCGGTTGAGAAATCGAGAACAGCTGAAAAAATAAATAACTGGACATCCCGAATTCGGACAATTGAAAGAATCTTTGCCCAATGTGAAATAGAGACGCGTCGCTCGCTATGCTTGCTCGATCAAAAAGTGATTCAAATCAAAAGGTTTTCTTTGGATTTCTTTGTCAGAACTGGATTGGACAAATTTAAATGAGACCACACGGGAAGCACCAGCTTTCAAATAAAAAAAGAATCATCAAAATCGGTTCACCCAATCGAAGATTCTGAGGCAACAAACATAAAAAAAAATACAATCGAATTAACCCATATATGCCCAGAACTAATTTTGGTCACCGATTTTCTATTGGCGCTAGACGAAGCAAATGAGCGCTTACAGTTACAAACTCGCGCGTTATTTGATACCTCATTTTCGGGTCGAAAGCGACCCACTGGGCATATATGGGTTGAACCCTCCTCCGTTTTTGAATTTGGTTAAAAATAGTAATGCGTAAGGAATCATTCCTGTTAATAAGGCAATGTACTGGAGACAGTTGTATTGTGGCTTCCCTCCCTTTCCCTCGTAAATATCGGGCAGAGTTAAATGCCCCGGAAGAATTGGGTCGTGACAGACGGACGGACGGGACGCCGGGATTAGAAAAAATAGAGGACTTATGCCTACAAGAGCACCTATAACGTGTTTAGTAAGGACCTTTGTTCGTAAACGCTTTCATGTTGTCGTACCTTAAATTTTATTATTACATCCTGATACACTGGGGTCTAAATGGTCGGGAACTGTGCGGTTCTAGCGAAATTTCCTACCGCGAACGCTCTGCGTGTTGAATGAGCTCCCGCCGGGGTTTTCCCCGGGGGCTAAAGCATGCGGTTCTTCAAGAGGGGAGTAGATACGTTCTTAAAGGGTCGGTAACGTATTTCGAACTCGTACAGAGTTCTTCATCAGGGACTGCTTCCCGTATTGCGTCGCGATAACTTCGTCACCGCTTAATATAATATTTAAATAAGTATCACGAAAGTTTTAATAAGATTATTTGTTTTTATGCATCAAAATAAAGATTTTATTATTATTTCGTATATTTATTTAAATTTTCAAGTTATCACTATTTTTATTTTAACCAGATCTAGCGCACCTAGGGCGCCAGAGCGCCACACAATTAATGGCTCGCCCAATCCAATCGCTTAGGCCGGGCATGGGTGGAAAAGCTAGGTATACCTATCTCGCGTATCTAACCTAGGATCAAATCAGAAATAAGAAAATCTGCAAAAGCGTCAAGGTCGTCGACATCGTTCTGAGACTTGCCAGACCGAGGTAATTATGGCATATTGCTCGTAGAATCCATTTCTGTTATGAATGAAAGAGAGTGGATGGCGCAGTGTAGGGAGAACGACCACGAGGGGGGCCGACGATCGAGTGAGGATCGTGGATAGCCTTTGGGTGACATCGTCTTGTATCATCCACCAACATGCCTTATCATGTCATGACTAGCATAATAATAATAATAATAAAGCCATTTATTAACCCAAAACAGAGAATGTATAGAAACAGAAGGTGGTTCCTAGAATCTAAAAATAATGACTTTTCGGCAAAAAAAATACAAATTGACTTAATAAATGACAAAGTTACTTAACACTATAAAGCAACCAAATTATACATTCATATCATAACTAATAAGTAAAAATTCAGAAATATTACTAATCATGCTCTACACTTTAATACATTTCAAATTATTAACATCTACTAGTTCATTAAAATTGCCATATTAAATTATTAAATAGTAAATTAAAATATTGTACATGCCGAAGTTATTTAGTTGTATAATTATTAAATAATAAAAGTAACATGTCATTAGTTAATTATATAAAGTAAAAATATAAATAATCAATTCATTAAAATATAGGAAGCCATCATTACAATTACAAATTTAATTAATTAAATTAAAATCATTATATCACAGAATAAATTAAAATCACATTTTAAAGTTCTTTGGGTCTGTCCATTTTTGGACAAAGGCCTCCTCCATCTCGTTCCATACCTCTCTATCGGCAGCCAGTCGCGTCCACGCGACGCCAGCCTGCTGGGTGAGGTCGTCGAGCCAGCGGCGGCGCGGCCTCCCTCGCGGTCGGCGTGCTTCGCGCGGGTACCAGTGCAGTACTTTCTCGCTCCACCTACCATCATTGGTTCTTGCTGTGTGACCGGCCCAGCGCCACTTTAGACGGCATACCATTTCCGCTGCATCTAAAATCTTAGTTTCTTTACGTATTTCTATGTTTTTTAATCTGTCTTTTATTTTTATTCCTAGTAAACTTCTCTCGATAGCCCTTTGGAATTTTTGTATTTTATCAATTATTTCTTTAGTTATGGCCCACGTTTGGCATCCGTAAAGTAGTGTTGGTGTCACAACAGAATCGATCACAGTCTTTTTTAGTTTGATGTCGAGTTTAGATTTGAAAATGTGTTTATGTGCCCAGTACGAACTCCAAGCTTTCTTAATCCTTCTTTCAACTTCTTCTATATAGCGACCGTTTAAAGATATATTTTGTCCTAGGTATGTATATACATACATGAACGAATATTCGTTCACGTAATTAATGACATTTGCTTCTATAGATATACCTATTTTCTCTCCATTGGTCATGACGCACGTCTTATCCAAGTTCATCTCTAAACCACACTCTCTACTATAAATATTCAGTGTCTCTATCATATATTGAAGGTCTTGGTGGGTTTCTGATATTAAAACGATATCATCGGCGAATCGTAGATGGTTTAGATATTCTCCGTTGATATTGATTCCTAGTCTGGGCCAGTTCATTTTTCTGAAAATGTGCTCTAGGAGTGCATTAAACAAATTCGGTGAAATCGGGTCCCCCTGCCTTACACCTCGTTTTATTTTAAACTTCTCTCCTTTTCTTTCGAGTTTGACTAGGGCTTTGCAGTTCTGGTATATTACTTTTAAGATTTTAGTATATTTGCTATCAATTCCTTGTTCGTTCAGGGCGCTCCAGAGCTTTTCGTGTGATATAGAGTCGAAAGCCTTGGAATAATCAATGAACGCCAGGTAGATCGTTTTACGGTATTCAATAGATCTTTCAACAATTTGTCTGACTGTGAATATAGACTAGCATAGCTATTTCTATTTTGCCTACATGCCAGATCTACCCATTAAGCTATACATACCTCTTTACAATGGTCAGTCCGTCAGTGTGGACAGTGCCTTAGTGCTTTGATAGAGTGCTGTCCAATTGTCCACCCTGTTCGAGCCGTTAACTAATCCTGGCGCTAATTAGTGCCAATCAAAGTGAATACGGGACACACGGAGCCAGATAAACCTATTAATCAACGCTGATATGTCACGAATATCCGGCACGAAGGACCACAAAATGTGTGACTTGTAATCAAAATAAATTACTGTCTTTCAGCTACAGATTGAATTTTATCATTGATAATTTTCGTTCAAAAACTACTCGAAATTGACGAAATTCACGCAGAAAATTGTTTTTTTTTTCAACTAACTGTCGACTGCACGCAATGAAAGCATGAAATTACCTATGTTACTTTTTAGAACTCAGGGAAAAATATTATTCACTTTAATAAGTTGGTTAATGAAATAATGAACTGAAATAATGAACTTTATTCTGCAAGTAGGCCACAAGGGCACTTTTACATGTCTGAGTCTACCGGTATTTCATAAGAGGAGACCACTGTTGAGAAGAAACGCCGAAAGAAACTCAACAGTAAGTAATTTTTTCAGAAAGCATAAGTAGTTACTTAACTATTACAATGATATGAACTTAACTATACGTAGTTCTACAAGAAAACATATTAAAAGTGTATTTTAAGATATAAGTGAGGAAAAGTGTAAGAATAAAATAGAAACTACAAGAAAGCCTGACGGTTTATCACAATGTATCTACGTTTGAAATGCTTTCTTATTAGAACTGTGTCCCTTAAACTAGTTAGGTACAATCTAAGAAGGAGTCAGCTACGCGGTTTCTGGTTCAGGCCATGAATTTTTGTCTGTCAGATAGTCCTCTACTGTATAATATGCTTTTGACGTTAGAGAGGTTGAAATTAATACTATACCTATTTGTCATGATACATACTACGTAATGATATACGTCATATAGGTACGTAATGATACATATTATATGCCGGTAGACTCAGACATGTAAAAGTGCCCTTGTGGCCTACTTGCAGAATAGAGTTCATTATTTCATTATTACAGCGTGTATATTTGATATAACAGCAAACTTTACGGGGTCTTAGTATAGGCACTTATATTAATCCGTAAATTATTTGAAAAATCTAACTTTTTTCCCATATAAAAATAATTCAGCACGCAATGTAATTGTTTGTTGTTTTTTGTTGACGCTTAACATGCTGATATCACAACTGTCACTAAACTAAAATCCACAGACCTACGGACTAAATTGACAAATGACTGACAGGTAAAATGATACCAGGAACAGCAAAGTAAAAATAGTGAACGGTATATGTCGATAACAATATATCGACAAGTTGTGAAGTACAAATAACAGACTAGTTTAAATCAAAAATAAGTATATTAGTTTCAAATAAGAGGTACGAATTTTGGTTTGTTTGATTTTCGAGGTAGTGAATGGATAAAATGCGTTTTTACCCACTAGTTTTAAAGCATAAAAAGGTTTCCGAGTCTGTACGTAAAAAATAAAACACCTTGTCCGACGATAACTAGTCTTTATTATAAAATACTAGCTGACCCGGCGAACTTCGTACCGCCTGAAAGTCGATAAATGTGGGTAGAGATAGCTACATTCAGACTACCACCACTGATAAAACATTTCATATTTTTATGACTACTTATATGATATTTTCTGAATTCTGCATCAAAAGATGTAATGTCTGTTTTTATAGCTAATATAAGCGATTTCAGTGCATGAAATTAAGTTTATAAGTTTATATATTTTTTCTGAGATAACTATATGTACTCATTTTATTATTAATTTATAAAAACTTACTCATTTTAAAATGTGGCAACACCAAAACCACAGTATACTTTATAGTACTACATACAGAATGGATCCGCACACCCCCGCCCCTTATTCGAGTTACCTCACCCCGCAAGGGCACCGAGTAGGAATCGAGTTTGCTGCGTAGAAAATTTTGAAAGGGTTGTGTATCTAACTGTGTATATGGGTTATAGGTGGGCATTGACTCGTGAAATAGTGATGGTGTTGGTGATGGTAATAATGATGATGGTGGAGACTGGTGGTGATGATGATGAAGGTGGCGACTGGTGGTGGTGATGATGATGAATATGGTGGTGACTGGTGATGATGATGATGATGAATATGGTGGTGACTGGTGATGACGATGATGATGATTAGGTATGATGATGGCGGTGTTGATTCTGATGATGATGGTCATGGTGGTGATGATGATGACGATGATGATTGTAATGACGGTGCCGATGGTGATGGCTAATGATATAAATGACCCCAAAATCACCATCATCACCACAATCATCATCAACATCATCATTCTCGCCACTATTACCACCGACACCATCCCCACCACCATCACCATCATCACTTCCACCACATTCACCATCACCACCACCACTATCACCACCATCATCATCACCACTATCACCACCACCACCACCACATTCACCATCACCACCAGCATGACCACCACGGACTACCACCATCACCACCGTCACCACCATCATCATCACCACTATCACCATCAAGACCACTACCTTTGTCGTGTGGTGGTGATAATTTTTTAGCTTATGTCATATTTATGTGCAATTAAAGTTGTTGCAATGCGTCTGAGGCAGCCCTGTGCGTCTTACACGCACACATTGACACTGACATTCAAGTTCAGTTTTTAGTAGGCAGTGTCCGCCCTGCGCCAAAACTCTGACTCAATGGAACGGTTAACTTTAGTCCGATTTAGTAATAAAATAAACGGAATGTCGTTGAGGTTGACATGACATTATCAAAATTCAAAATTGTCGGTTTTGGTTTGATTCATATTACTGATCCATTACTGATTCTGGAAACAGTAACTATTGAACTTACATCAAGACGGTCTTCGCAGATTAATATCTTTGGCAGAACCAATTTCCCCACTGCTAGACACCAATCTCCTTTATTCTTATGTGGCACATGAAAGAAACGTTTATCGGGGGTTTTCGTCGAATCGTTCTTCCAATCGGGCACAAAAACATTACTTGGTGTATTTTGGAGGAGTATATTCCTCATCAACCCACACACGTGCGAATTTATCCATTTTTGCGAATTAATCCCAGCAAATACGTAATTAATTAAGTAACACGGTTAGATTTTCATTTGATCTCGTTAATAAAATTCGGTATGCATCTGTCATCTGCCAACGTCAAATTAAAAAGAATTTTTTTTTTTCGCTGTTTGGTCTAAAACGACAACCCTTAAATCTCTCAGCACTAAATTGTCTTAGATTGCGGTAATTTTATAGCCTAGCAAGCGTCAGTCCCGCCCAGGGATAGTGACGCTACAAACAGCTTTCCTATGGCAATAATGTGCATACGTCATATTTTCATTATTAAACGTCAATCAAGGATTTGTCATTATCAAATTTCAAAACATTGTTTACCGGAATGCTGCTCAATCATTCGTTCTTCTTGCGAAATAAATACTGAATCCTATTGAAAAAACTTGACTTTCATCACTGTGGATTGTTTTCGGTTTATTATGCAAAAAATACTTAAAATACGCGGAATATTTAGTCCTGTTTCCTTTTTGTTTACATCAGTGACGTTCACCAACTTTCAACGTCAGTTACCAAAAAATTATCATTGCCAGTAAAATAATTTAGTAGGTACCACTGAAAATCCGCAATATGGCGTGGGTAGTAAAACCCCTTGCAGGGCTATATATATATTCTTATATTTCTTTAAATACAGCAGAATAAATTCTAAGATTTCTATATTAATTTCCACCTGTTAGAAATATGATGTTGTCCATTATGATAGACACAATCACAACAAACACAAAATAAAAAAAAAACAGACAACGTTTGGGTTTATTTGAAAATGGCAACTTACAAACTCGGCTACCGGCGTTTATTTATTGATCTTGAACAGACTCGTCGTGCCAATGTTACGAATGCGTCAATTCAATTTCATAATGTTGGCCGCATTGGACCATGGCGGACTATTTAACTCGTAATTTAAAAATTTCAATTGTGGGGTCTTTTTTGTGTATCTTTTCCTTTTTTGGCATATTATTAAACTTTTGGCCGAGACGATCACAACAAACCCGAAATCGTGCAAATCGGTTCAGCCGTTCTCGAGTTATAAGTGCCGGAACTAACAACTTTATTTTATTGATATAGATCTCGGCACAATAAGCTAATAGAAACTCGAAACAAACACATCAACCGGTCAACTTCAATTAACTATAGACTACATTACGTTTAGCTGTAATTAGCGTTTTGTTTTGTTATACCATTTTTAACACAATATAACAAACACATCAACCGGTCAACTACAAAATTCTACTATAATTAACCATAGACTACATTACGTTTAGCTGTCAGTTGCGTTTTGTTTTGTTATACCCTTTTTTAACAAATGAACGGGTAGACTGTTTTTTTTACTGATAAATTGCTTTCAGTTGCGTTTTGTTATTCCATATCAGTTGCGTTTTGTCACGTTTATGACGTTTTATGTCACTTCCCACGGGAACGTGATAAAAAGTATCCTATGTCCTTCTCCTGGTTCTAAGCTACCTCCCCACCAATTTTCAGCCAAATCAGGTCAGCCGTTCATGAGTTATAAGTAGTGTAACTAACACGACTTTCTTTTATATATTAAAATATTATTAATTCCCAGGCTCCGTTATTTCGTCATCTTCATCATCATCATCAGTTACAAAATAAAAATTTAGCTACAGTCTGACAATCACAATCTGGTGGTGGAATATTCTTTAAATTTATATTTCGGAGCGAAAAAAGGGAGTCATATAAATTAAAAAAAAATATTATACTGTCCGACTTGGGTTGTCAGACTATATTACATATACAACAAACTTAACGGAAATAATTGAAAATCGCAATACAATTTACCTTTGCAACTGTCGTGAACTCGTTATTTTCAAAAAACATATGCACTTTTTGACTTATTGCCGCAAAAGTAAATTCGTCCACCTTATCTTTGAACGCTAATTTTGGACCAGGTTTCAGAGGCGAAGTAAACTTCTCTTGTTGTTTGTATTCCTTCAAAACTTTAAAAACTGAACTTCTCGAAATACCAAGAATTTCGGATGTTTTCATGACACACTCGTTTTTATTGACATGAATGTCCTCTGGGATATCTTGTTCGTCCTGCAATCTGTCTACCATCTCATTATAAATATAAACGTAAACTCGATGAATCGTCTCTTTTTCAGTTTCACTAATAGTTTTTTTTTTTTCTCCTTTTTGTCGGAGGCGAACATTTTGATGAGCATGGCTCTGGTCCCGAATCTTGCGAATCCATAATAACACGTAACAATTTCAATAAACACTCGTAATAGCAATGATTCTATTCTATTCTATTTTTTTAAAAATGGCAACCGGTCACAGTTAAGCGACCATTACTGCCAATGTCTCGTTGCCAATCGCACTAGGCGACTAGATAGAGGATTGATACCACGTTGTACGGTGAGTTGAAGAAATCGTGCTTTTTGTAAAGTGATAGCGATTTACAAAAAACCACGCGGACTATCGGGCCTTGACCCAGGAAGGGCTATGAACGCTTCAAGTTGAATTCTTCATTAGCTATTCACTCATACGTTGGATCACTGCACAATACGCTATCAATACTACACATTGAACAACTAAAATGAATAAATAATGAACAACTAAACTTAAACGCATGCGGCCATCTTGGGACACGAACCGGAAGTCAATAGCAATGATAACGTACATCGTTAGATACATACAAGTAGTTTGTAAACAGCGGTCAACTATTTCTGAAGATACCCGCTTTTTTTTTGTTAAAAAGATGGACCACATTTTTGGGAATTTGAAAATAAAGAACAATAATTTTATTAATTCATACACATGTATTCAATAAACTATCAATTATCATAAATATATAATTTTCATGTACATTATTGCTGGTTTATTGACATGAAATTTTTACCTCTATTTAATTAGGGGTCTACAGACCTTTTGATCTGTCAAAATCACTGTAAAAAGTTGGTATATAGATTAGCCGATCAAATTGCCAATTTGATTGTCCCGTCTGGGTGGACCTTAAACCTACGATGTAACAATAATTTTAATATCGATGAGAACGACACTGGCCAAACTGTGGCAACATTTGTTCATATTACTTGTCAATTTGGTCCGTAGGTCTGTGGATTTTACTTTAGTAATAGCTTTTAATAAGTGTACGTCATACATTGCTGCTCAGAAAATTTTCAAAAATTAATTACGCTATGGCAGTTAACGCTAAATTAATAATTGTTATAATTATCATATTATACCACTAAAATCTATGTTGAGCTTCAATTTGCGGTTATATCAAATATACACGCTGTGTATATATTTTAAAAAGGAAAAAGATATCTGTAGCTCGACAAGAAATAAATGGCATTTATTTACCACATGAGACATAAGTCTGTGTTCGTATATATAAGAAGCGGTCGACCAAAGTACTCCGCGTCACACATAACCTCCTGATATGTGAACACATCAAAGAAGAGCTGGCGTGGACAACAGATAGTTCACATGAAAATATTACCGCAAGGCCGCACTTTAAACCCTACGAAGTTACTTTGTCTATCCATAAATAAATATTGTAATTAATTAAATGATCGAGAACTTTGTACCTACCTAACATTGATTTGGAGAATCTATACATCTCCTTTACGTTTACCAAACTATTATAATTCGTTATAATTTAATGTGATTGTTTTAAGTATGATTTACTAAAAAAATACTTACTGTTGAGTTTCTTTTGGCTTTCTTCTCAACAGCGGTCTCCTTTTGGGAAATTTCAGTTCATTTGCGGTTCCAGACGAATTTCCTACTGCGGACACTTCTCATGTGGAATGAGCTACCTACCGAGGTTGTCCCCGGGGGCTATGGTAGGGAGTTCTTCAAGAGGAGAGCAAATGGGTTCTCAAAGGGTCGGCAACGCGCGTGTGATGCTCCTGTCATCGCAAGCGTCTATAAGCCGCTGTAACTGCTTATCATCAGACGGGCCGCATGCTTGATTGTCACCGTCGTAGTTTAAAAAAATATGAGATACGTAGGTATTGTTAGATGGGATTTTGACATTTGTGGCTCTGTATACCTACTATTATGTGGACTATCTAATGAAAGGGCGTTATAAGCCAGGTCTATTATATTGGAACCACATTATTACCTTAAAACTACTAGTGTAAAAAAAAAACGTAATAAAAAAAAACTGTTTTTTCGAAACGTACTGTTTTTACGGAACCACTGTCTATGCGCACTAAGCTGTGACAAGGCATATTGATGTGGCCGTTTCCGACACACGTTAGCAGCCGTCCATTCGGGTGGAATCGACTAGATCTGGTACTTGTGACTACGATTTGGTATTCGCCTTTAAGGCGAGAGACCAATTTTTAACTTTAGCTGTCTTAGCTCTATTAAATACAATGGTAAAAACTTTTCTTTTTACACTTTTAGTACCGACTGCACTTCCTTACTAGGGCTTGGAAGAAAATCCAGAGATCCCGACCTCGCATCCCCCCGTTTGGCTGGACGGATTTTAAGCAAATTTGGTACAGGTATAGCTGGACATCCAAAGATAGTTACACAAGATACTTTTTACCCGACTACGGCAATAAAAAGTTTTTCACGGACGAAGTTGTTGGCACCTAATCGCATCTATAAAAGTGACTTCAAAGTGAGTCGTAATCGAGTATCGACCGTACGGAATTGGCCGGAAATTACGTCAGTTAGGGCTCCGAGCGTGAGGCGAGTTTCATAGGTTAAAAGGATGGTTTGGGCGTGATATCTCATAATCATAAGGAACAGAAACATGAAGACTGCAAAAGTAGCATACAGGCTGCATAAGCCCTTATACCGCCCTTGTACAGCTAATTTAAGTTGTAGTCGTAGTCGTCGTAGTATTGACGACACGTTTGGCGCAGTTTGTAAGCACTTGCCTACTGAGCCGGCGGTCCCGGGTTCGAATCCCGGCCAGGGCAAATATTTATGTGATGAGCTCGAATATTTGTGCTTGGGGCATGGTTGTTCTACGTATTTAAGTATATATTTATCTATATAAGTATGTATCGTCGTCTGGTACCGATAACACAAGCCTTCTTGAGCTTAATTTGGGACTAGATCCATTTGTGTGAAGTTGTCTGATATTTATTTATTTATTTATAAGGGCTGTATAAGGGTTAAAAGCATTATTTTTCTGAAACCATAAAATAGTTCGGAATGTTATAACGATGTGTTTTTCTATAAAAGAAGAGGATACCCTGTAAAGTCCGACCAAAAAGAGTAGACATTAAAAAGTGGCAATACTGTAGTGTCCTCCCTTTCTAATCAATATAAGTTCGTCCGTCCGTTCGTTGTACCGCTGGACCGGAGATCACTCAACTTAGAGCGGTAGATCATCGTAAGTTCATTCATCTCTGGAACATGATATCTGGTCCAGAAGAAATACAGGCTTATCTCGTAACTCTCTCCCAAGGCAGTATTTGCACCGTTGATGAACTGAAACCAAAGGGCGACTACAGGTCATATAAAATCGGGGTTCCAGCCGAGATGTATGACACATGTCTGTCTGCTGCCGTCTGGCCTAATAATGCCCGCGTTCGACCTTGGACTTTTCGCAAAAGTAACGGAATCCAGACGAGAAGTTAATAATAACATGAATGTGCATCCGAAATCCTCACTTGATTTAATTTATCAAAACGTCAGGGGCCTCAACACGAAGCTCAGTTTTTTTAAGTTGAACCTTCTTTGTCTTGAATCTGATCTCATTACGGTAACGGAGACCTTTCTGTCAGAGTCAGTCGAAGACTCTGAGCTTGTTGGTGATGAGTGGACTGTGGTGCGTCGAGACCGCGCTACTGGTTTGCGTGGAGGCGGAGTGCTGCTAGCTGCGCGGACAGAGCTGGCGCTTCGGCGACGTCAGGACCTTGAGTCACCAGAAGGAGAAGACCTGTGGGCGACCGTTACCAAAGATGACGTTGAATTCTATGTGTGTGTGGTATATATTCCCCCTTCTGCTACTGATGATGTGTACATGCGGTGGTTCCAGAGTGTGGAATCAGTGTTACCGGCCCTTAAAGGAGTAGTGCTTATAGTGGGGGACTTAAACTTAAATCCCCGGTACACATCATACAATATTTTATGTTATTACTCTTACTTTTTATCTGTATGTGGTTTGGGAGAGATGAATGGCGTAAGAAATTTGTATGGAGGTACATTAGATGTCGTGTTGGTATCAGAGTGTATCCAGGGGGTTGGTGTACTAGAGATAAAAGGTGGAGGGCTGGTTCCGCGACGAGACCCATATCATCCTCCGTTAGAGATCTCGATTCCCCTGGAGCCAGCGCTTCAGCGGACACCCTCTGGCCGTATTGATCCCAGTAACCTGGATACGCAGCGGGATTGGAATTTTGCAAAGGGTAATTACGAGCTGTTATATAGACTTGTATCGGAGGCAAACTGGGAGGATGTCTTTAGTAATCATGATGTGTGTGCGGCTGTAGATTCCTTTTATAAAATTATATATGATATATTTGATGTATGTATTCCGAAGAAAACTCGATGTGAAGGGAGCGTTAGACGTTTTCCGGTATGGTTTGACGCTGACTTGATTCGTGATATAAAATGCAAAGCTGAGCTTCATCGGAAATGGAAGGCCACTAAAAGTAACACAGTATATGCTGAATTCTCAAGGCTGAGGGCTGAAATTAAAAAACGCATTTCTTCCGCGTACGATAATTATATTTGGTTAGTACAATCGAAGTTAAAAAGCAATCCACGGGCGTTTTGGCAGCATATCGATAGCCTCAGATCCAAGGGTGGGTTCGTGGCGCAGGTTACATTTGATGGAGAACAATTTGTGGGATGCGAATCCGCTCAAGCTTTTGCTAGGTATTTCTCAAGTGTGTTCTTAGCCGATCTTCCTCGTCTTGATTCAAGCTACGGGAGAGACTTTAGGAATACATCTTCTGCTAACTATATCCACCTAAGCAATGTATCCATGCAGGAGGTTCAAACAGCTATTAAAAAACTTAAGCCTAATAGCGCTGTAGGGCCGGACAACCTACCCGCATACGTCATAAAAGGATGTGCTGAACACTTAATAACGCCGATACACTTTCTGATAAATTTAGCACTCTCGACTGACACCTACCCTCCGCAATGGAAAACTTCAAGGGTTAGACCAATCCCAAAGACAAATGACCTTAGCTATGTAGAAAATTATAGGCCTATCGCTATATTGTCTGCATTAGCAAAACTGTTTGAGTCCATACTTCACAGGAATTTATCAGCACAGGTTAAACCTTTCTTATGTGACTCACAACATGGATTCAGAGCTAATCGATCGGTTGACACTAATCTCTTGACATTGGTTGATACTATATCTGAACACTTGGATAGGGGAATTCAAGTGGATGTTGTTTATTTTGATTTCCGTAAAGCCTTCGATCGCGTGGATAACGATATTCTCTTGTATAAGCTGGAGGTTATTGGGTTCAGTCCGAAGTTGCTCAACTTCTTTGCCAGCTATTTGCGAGATCGAAGGCAATACGTGCAACACGGCCATTTTGTGTCCGATCCATACCACACGCGTTCTGGTGTCAGCCAAGGTTCCATTCTGGGCCCATTCCTATTTGGGATCATGATTAACGACCTAGATTCAGTAGTCCGTAATGCGAGATGTCTCCTTTACGCTGATGACCTGAAGTTGGTGTACGGGGTTGAGAACGCTGCGGATTGCGTATCCTTGCAGGAGGATATAAAATCAGTTTTCAGATGGAGCCAAGACAATCGTCTCTGTTTCAATCCAGCTAAGTGTCATGTGTGTACCTATAGCCGTGCATGCGTCCCAATACTTGCCGAATACCTTCTTGGAACAGAGCCCATCTCGAGAGTATTTTCAGTGAAAGATCTTGGAGTTCTATTTGACACACGACTTACTTTTCACGACCACATTAAAGCGCTTGCCACGAGCAGCTTTCGTAGGCTCGGCT
The DNA here is from genome assembly GCA_947623375.1 of Apotomis capreana. Classification (NCBI taxonomy): domain Eukaryota; kingdom Metazoa; phylum Arthropoda; class Insecta; order Lepidoptera; family Tortricidae; genus Apotomis; species Apotomis capreana. The sequence goes on from OX392519.1 coordinate 17,877,771, forward strand.
TCGTTGCTCGTAACGTCAGGGATTTTTACGATGCAGGTGCTATAAAAGTTCTGTACAACGCTTTAGTGCGAAGCAAGTTGGAGGCATCGGCTCTTGTTTGGAACCCTTTCGAATACAGCTATATTCTTCTATTAGAGAAAGTCCAAAAAGCTTTCCTAAGAATGCTTTACAAGAAAATGTATGGATACTACCCATACCTCTACCCTTCTAAGTTTCTTCTCGGCATGTTGGGATTTAACTCCTTAGAGGTGAGGCGCAACTCCAGCTCGCTTGTGTCTGCATGTCGTGTCTTACGTGGAGATTCGGACTGTCTGCAACTAGTGGAGAAATTGGCGAGATTGTTTGTCCCAGATGTCTCGAGAATTACCCTCAGGCCGCGTGCACGGCCCCTGTTGGCAGTGCCAGCGGCGCGCACAGTGGCACATAAAAACTCGCCTCTCCTTCGCGCTCTGACCCTACTGAATGCGCTCCTGGTATCAGCACCGGAATGTGATCTGTTTGCGTGGCGATGGGCGGCTGTATGTTATGAATGCTTGAAGTTTTGTGAGATGATGGATAAAAGGCAATCCAGTGTATTCGCATGATGTTTTAATGTTAAAATGTTTGATGTTTCGTAGTTATTGTTAAACATATTGTAATTCAGTTAGTTACAATTTATGTTATTTTAAGTTTCACAGTGAATTAGTTTTAAGACTGTAATACTGTGTAACCTAATAAATAAATAAATAAAATAAATAAATAAATAAGAATACAGGGACGACACTACGGTATTGCCACTTTTTAATTTCTACTCTTTTTGGTCGGACTGCGCTTATGTTGCATGTATGCTATTTGGGCGCGGACTATCCTAGAATTTACCAATACATTCAAAGGTAATGATTGTACTATATTTATCTAGTGTTTATATAGCAAAATAATTTATGTCATTGTGTAACCCAAACTGATTCATATCTGTTCTTATTTAAATGATCTATTGTCTTATCTTATCTTTTAACAGACAATGCTTAAGTTGTTTGTGTTTTAATCATGTTCGCATCTTCCGGCTACAATTAAATGCTACATGTATTTGATAACGACTTTGTCTCTTTAAAGTAACTTAAAAGAACAAAGTTATCAAATAATAAATAATGTAATATAGAAAATAGTGAAACAATGAACAGGCTGCGCTGTATTCTCTAATTACGCCACAAGAGCAATTTCGTATCTGAGTCTACTAGCATTTCACAAGACGAGACTAATATTGAGAGGAAACGCCGAAAGAAACTCAACAGTCAGTAATTTCTTCACATACGAACATCAATGCTTGTCAAGTCGAATTAAACGAACCAATATCGACATTTCCACGCCTCTAGAGGTTATGCTAGCATAACTGTCATACGAAACTATTTCTCGCGCGAGATTTTATCCGTCTCTTTCTGTGCAGTAATGTGAGAAAGTGACGGGTAGCGCAATGTCGCGCAACAAGTCGCGAAGGCTGTTTCAGCAGTCCACCCGCGACACGACGCATGCGTTTAAAGTGTTGGATAATGAAGGTGAATAAGAAATATAATGATGACCCGTCATAATAAATTGTTAAATGTGAACAAATCACGAAAGTTTAAAGTATTAAGCAAAATTGCTAAATGCTACTTTGAAATAATATAATTTAATTTAATTTATTCAAATCCATCTTCTTGAATCCTAACATAAGCTTCACTTACTTTGCTAACCAATCTTTGGATGAGATTATGTGAAATAAATGATTTTTATTACAATAATTATTAAACAGGTGGCTTTGGACTCAACAATGAATAGAAAAACAACCCACTCAATCAGTATTTATTTAAACCGTATATTATAATTATAACCAAAATCAGGAAACGCTAAAAAAATGCCTGTTAAAGTTACAGCAGACAACTATGTTAAGGAACGCCAAACCTAACAGTGACATCTGACGAAAAGTACATAAATTACAAATAAACAGACGAAATAAAAACTAAAAATAGATATAAGCAATGTTGTAATTTGCACGTTGACAGGATGCAACCTGTTACCTCCGCTGATAAAGATAAAAAAATGCATGCATTTTGTAAAACGAGGCTCCGAGTAAAGAGGTTTTCATTCCGTAATGGGAGCGACCTAAATCTAAGCGGCGACTGTAGCATCAAATATACCCCATCCATTACTGGTTTTCTAGGAACAAAACATACAATACTCGTTTACACCGAGTAGTGGATGTAGATTTTGGGTGCTGGTCGCGTTTAGGTCGTATTTGGTACAGGGAGTTTTCATTTGAATTGAGTATTCACGTGGCCGAGTATTTTTTCTGAGTCGCTTTGATTTTATTGTGATTTATTAAACTGTTTCAACGCGTGGCGTCATTTCGTAAGTGGTTCTAAGGTGTTTGGTCGTCGTTTATCAGGAAGTGAATATCGAATAAACAAACCATTTTTGCTGCCTTCTATATTTCACATTGTTCATGGAACATTAGGAAGATTTCTATCGTTATTCCTCAGGTATTCATACAGAATAAAATACAATGGAGGCCAATCGCCGGAAAATACATCGTTTGAAAGTAGCACAGCGAGCTATGTATGCATGTATGCTCTGCGAGAGAGAATGCGGAACGAAGACATTCGCCAATGCACGGAAGTTGAAAGAGTTGCGCAGTCAATGGGCCGGTCATATATGTATGTCGCAGAGACAATGACTGATGGAGTCAGCGAGCGCTACACTGGAGACCTCGAACGGGTGGCAGAAGCGTTGGAAGACCGCAAGCCAGATGGTCCGAAGATATTAATAAAGACGGCAGGGCCGACCTGGAGTAGGATCGCCGCATCAAAAACAGTTTGGAAATCCATGCAAGAGGCATATGTCCAGCAGTGCTTAAAAGAAGAAGAAGAAAATACAACGGAAAGATTATCTTTTTTAAAGCTAACTGAGGGACTATAAATTATTCGTTGCGCACTCGCGGTGAATTTACTGCACGCTCGTCTCGCTTTCAACTCACTAGTATATCACCAGAATAACTGATAAGGCTCTAAAGGTAAAGTAATATTCTATGCTATCACGAACTATATTTGAGTACCCAAACACACAGACAGATGACATCGCTTCATAATCCGCAGTAACCCCGCCCCGCCTCCGCCCAGGTACCTTAATCGCCGTGCATATGCCATAATAGCCGGCCGAGCGGTTAAGTGCCTATTACATGTATGTAGCGTACATATACGTGCATAATTAAAGGCAATGCGTATACAATGCACTGTGAAATGGTTTGCATGGCCGTATAAAATGTATGATACTGACAGTATCAGGATTTGGTTGTTTTGTGAAGTGGCCAATAAGGAACCTATTGGTGTAGACGTTAGTACAATTTAATTTGACGTTTTATGGCATCAATGGCAGCTGCCTTAATAAAATATCTTTCACTTTTCATGCAGAAGGTTGCATAAAATTGGCTTCTCACGCTTTTCTGCAACGTAATGTCTTCTTATAAAATCTGAGGCAATTACACCTTACAGACATAACTACACCGTCTTTTAATAGATATGTTTTTATAAGATTTAGGATTTATCTAGATTTAATTACCCATTGCTGTATAAATAAAAATGTCAGATTAATAATTGCATTTAGTTATTTACGAAAAAAAACTAGTGATGTAATTATTTATTACTTGGCATGAAGGATCTTAAGGATCTGACCATAGTCTAACTTAATAAGTGCAAAGCAGAGTGTACAATTTTACCCTCAACGTGACTATCCTTCGACATCCGACCTGGCTATATGGTCGTCACGGGTAAAATGGCTCGTTTTGTGTTCTTGTTGTGCAATCTACTATAAAGTCCGAGATTATACTTTGAATAAGAAAACAAACTAGACGACGCGATTGGCGCAGTGGTAGAGCAACTGCTTACTGAGCTGGCGGCGGTCCTGGGTTCGAATCCCGTTAAGGGCAAATATTTGTGTGATGAACTCGAATATTTTTCCTGAGTCATGGATGTTTTTATATTTAAGTACGTATTTATCTCTATTAGTAACTTTATGTGTATGTATCTAGTACCTGTAACACAATAATCCTTCTAGAGCTCACTTTGGGATTAGATCGATTTGTGTAAGGTTGTCCGATATTTATTTTATTCATTTTATTTTAATTATTCAAACTTGAGAAATAACCACACACCAAAAACTGGCGCCTTCGTATCGTTACACGTATCAAAGGATACAAAAGTAAAAATTAATTATTTTTTAGATTTTTCTCAAATGCCCAAATATCGAAAGTGCCTGTAGCATTTATGATTCACATTATCGCCCAATATGGTGAAGTCACATGGTACATCGTAAACGGACGCGCAATGTATACTCACTAACGATCATATTATCCTGCTCACGTGCTTCCAGGCAGAGGTTCGATAGATAGCATCATATCACAGTTACAAATTTTAAAGCACATAGCACTTTAGGTATATACCGTCGTTTAACGCACTAGAAATCTCACTTCGGGACATATCTGTGAAATATGAATGTAGTAAACTGGAGATCAGCGAGCACATGACTATCGTGGACCGACTGCTGGAAACGTGACGTGAGAATGAAGAGCGCTTGTAATTTATAAATAATCATATGTGTTCTTATCTAGTACATGTAAGTCACAAGCCAACCAGAGTCACCCGACGGAACCCGCGACGCCGCGTGTTGCGCCCCGTGTTGGAGCTGATACTACCTGCACCTCTAGCATAACTGTGACTATTCGTTGGGCGACAAATACTACCTGTTACTTTCTTTTCAATACCGTGCAAGCAAGACTGGTGATGCTGAGTCGCGCTACAAGCGAAGTTGCGGCAATATATGCTAGCCCTGCTGCTGCGCCTCGCACCAATCTGATGCCCTGTGACGTATCGCATACCGAGCTGGAGGCCCGAGCTGTTCCTCGCTCAGAACTTGGATGCGAGTCTCGTAGTCTCTCCTGCTCTCCAACTACGGTCGTCTACTCTGATGATATCGGAGTGGGTCTCGGGCCCCTGCTGAGTGGATGTCTCCGGCAAAAGGTCAGAAATAACTATTTGCGTGGTGCTACCATTGATTGTCTTGTTGACCGACTGTCGAAAGACACATTCGATAGAAGCACCACGCTTGTTGTGTTTTTCGGAAACAGTGCTGGACTGACGAGATCTCGGCTTGTGCCCCTTCTGCAGATTTTAACGAACACTGAACAGCGTGGAATTCGAAAAATCATTGTATGCGCGATCCCATACTTGAAGACAAACTCGTTAGAACATAATAGTAAAGTGTCACACTTGAATTCCATGCTGTATAATATGACTTGCTACAATAGAACCTTCAAATTCTATGACTTTAATCAATTTTGTAAAAATGTCAAACTGAACAAGAACCGAATTTATTTATCAAGGAGATGTAAGCTAGATACAGCCAAACTTTTAGCATGTAATATAGAATCTGGGCACTTTGACTAGACAGGTGGCAGCAGTGCCGCCGCGGCCGCGATGTTATAGCACCACATTCAACTGTTGTTTCATGCTTGTGTGTGAATGTCTGTTTCCCGATCTGATGAAATATAGCAAAGGTGTTCCTTTAAATCGAGAAGCAAGGATAACCTTGGAAATGTTAGACCGATTTCGGTATTAGCTGTCCTTAGCAAAGTGTTTGATAAAAATATACTATTAAATTATTTTTTAGCGATAAGACCGCCTGTTGTTACCTACTGATTTGTTTTTTGCAATTTCTTTGTGTAATCTTTATTTATATTTAGTGGTGCACAATAAAGAGTATTATTATTATTATTTGCAGTTGCTTCGACATTTTAATTGAACGAAACATAGAAACACAAGAGGTTGTTCGAAAACGGATACCACCACTGTGCTTATAAAGCAGGTATGACGCATGGGAAAATTCGTAAGACGGTATAGACGTATTTTGTGACTTTTCTAAGGCGTTTGATTATGTGGAACATGACACACTCATACACAAGTTGAAGCACTATGGCCTGTTGACAGAAGGACTAAACCTTGTCATACCTAAGCTAAAGAATCCAAAAGTTATTGTATTAAGCGGTTTACACTCACGTGAAATTGTCAGGAATTTCACGTGAGTGTAAAATAAGCCTTCTTGAGCTTAATTTGGGACTAGATCGATTTGTGTGAGTTTGTCTGATATTTTTTTTATAATTTATTTATTTCTGGACCACCCTGTATAAAGTAAAGGAGGACGAATAAAATGAAAATGCAAGAACAAGCTTGATAAATAAATGTCACTTTCTCACAATAACGGGCGCTTGAGGCCGTTATCAATATCGGAAACAATTGATCGAGCGCGGACAAAACACTGCAAATGAGATCGAAAAGAAAGAGCCAGGGCTGTCGCTGCTGAGATTTTTTTTAAGGACGGAATTAATTAACTTAAAGAAATAATTATGAAATTTTTTAAGACGCAGGTATCAATATCCCCCCAATCCTAGAAAAAGGATATGGCATTTTCTATACTTTAAAAAAAAAAAATCTCATGCCTTGTGTGGGATCTGAACGGTGCCAACAGAGTCGTAATTATAATTATAATAACTATTTTTAATCGACTAAAAAACTTATTGTACAACTTATAGTATGAAAATATAATATGTATCATTGTATTTATGGTAGTTAAATGATATAATACTAGCGACCCGCACCGGCTTCGCACGGGTGCAATACTGATAAATTATGCATGTATTATTCATATAAAGCTTCCTCTTGAATCACTCTATCTATTAAAAAAACCGCATCAAAATCCGTTGCGTAGTTTTAAAGATCTAAGAGGGATAAACAGATGGTTTTAGATACATGTGAGTCCGCTCTCAGATTGGGATTGGGGTTTGGCTGAAAACTGAGATGTTCATATCTGGATCGCGTCATAGCGAGCGAGACAGGTATAAAACTGACAGAATATTACAAAAAATAACATTATTATATATCAATATTTTGCAAAGTCATCAGCAACCCTAGCCTAGTCTTACTTCCGTGAATCCGTAATTGATTTTGGCAGCCCTGACAAAATAGACTCCGTGGAGTTGGGAAGATATTTTGCTAAAATTACTTAAACGCTTTCAGAAGACAGTGACATCTTTGTACAATCAATTTGGCACTTGAAGATAAATACAAAGGTAGACTTGAAAATGAAGGGTCTTGGGGTAATAATAGGCGTGTATTTTTATTGCAAATGTCAATCGATCCAATTTTTTAATGGAATCAAATCACAATACATTTAGAGTGTTCTAAAAGTAAGAAATTACTGTTAAAGTTCGACAATCTGAAAGCGCTGAATACGATCCATACAAAGATCAGCGGGCCGTGACGTCATCACACCTAAAAGAAACCAATTTGTGCATGGAAAATATCTAAGTTGTCATTTTGACCGCGAAAAAGTTCGTACATGCATATATTAAGTACATGGTTGCTATACAATTTTTGTTATATTGAATTACATATGTGGGTTCTGAAAACGATTAGAAATTTGTTTTTGGATAATAATTTAAAAAAAGAACAGAAAATTGCGTACCTTTGAAATCACATTATTTCTAAGCACTTTTATATTTTCATGATTTTTTAAACTTCATTTACCCATTCATGACCCATGGCATGTAAAGCTTTTATTGTTTTAACGCCACCCTAGGCCGTAAGTGGGATTTTTCGGGAAGAAAATCTCACTTCCTGGCCAAGGCAAGACTTAAAACTTTAGATAAACCGAGGGCGGTAATCCGTAAAGCCCCAGGTCGCATATTTATGGCCCTCACCTTCAGTTCGGGCCACAAACACCTGCGATCTGGGACATTCACTAATTCGCCGTCCTAGCCTAGGTATATAATGTAGGTACTAATGTAATCATAATACCTATGTTGTATAATTCAACATTAGTCTACGCCCCATTACAAAGATGAAACCAGATCAAACAGTTGAAAGCAAATCGTCACAACCGATAGGCTAATTGTTTCAGGAATCTCATTGGAAACTTCTCCAGCCCGTCTAGCACAACTATGGTTGGCGACTCTTGTCACCTGTCACTCTCTCATAGTCCTCCTTGCGTCGATTTCCTCGTAGCTGAGGGTCGTGACCTCCCCTTTGCAACACTTTCTCTCGTACGACCTTCCTCCATCTGTTTCTGTCTGCGGCGGTGTGAAGGGCGCTGTGAACTGTGGAGTCAAGAGCGGAGCGGATCTGGTCGGACCAACGTTTTGGGCTGCCACGAGGCCTTTTCCCATCTACTATGCCGGTCACGAGGAGCCGCTCAAGGTTGCCACCTCCTTTTCTTGCGATGTGTCCGAAAAATTCCAAGACTCTGCGGAGACACTCGGATGACAGCCGGGAGGAGATTTTGAGTTCCCGCAATATGGAGACGTTAGTCCGAAATGCTGTTCAGGGTATATGGAGCATCTTTCTCCAGCACCACATCTCAAAGGCGTCGATACGATACTGCGTACCAGTTTGATTTTGGATTCTACAGAGATGTTGCGATCACAGTACTGCACAGAAAGAGATAGATAAACATCTCGCACGAAAAAGAGTCGGTGCTACGGGACTATCTTGCCGTGACTTCCTTTGTCGCGTGACTCAGCGTTGTGGTAGGTATACATGGTCACCACTCTTGGCCTTTGCTGCCCCAACGGCCGTCCATTCTCCTGGCTACATAGCCTGCCCATTGCCACTCCAACCTTGCAATTTTGTGAGCTGTGTCGGTTACCTTGGTTTTTCTGCGCGACAAAGAGTCGCGTGTCAAACTTAAGCTAGATGTGCTGGTATTAATTGCTCTATACCAGAACCGTAGGTAGTTGTTTATAATGTTCTCGGGCCCGTTTCTATTCATCATAGCTTATCTTGATCGCCTTTCTGATAGCGAGCGGATAAAGGGTAGTCCACTCTCGACCAATATTTTCATCTATATTAATAAAAAAAAACAAAAATGTATTGAAAACCAGTTTACTATGGAGAATCTTAAAAACTTTCGTGAAACATATTTAATTATTGAATTAAGTGGTTCACACTCACGTGAAATTGAGAGGAACGACCCGACGGTGGTAGCTTTGTCACCGCGCTACAACAACAAAAATTAACAATAATTTACCTACATTGATAGTTACTTGCATACAAACTTAGTTACAAGCTTTTAATGACTAAAAGACGTTATTTAGAAGTAACATACGAATGTTGCTTCCAAATCGTGTTTCGTATTAATACACCCAATAAAAGTTTTAAAACAAAACGAAAAACAATTCAGAAACACATTCGCACAGTACGAGACAATTTAAACTTACTCCAAGTTTGATTGGTTCTAGCTTTTTTAAACTTTCCCCATCGATCAGTGTCCTCAAAAGCTCGTGATTGATCGGCTAATGTGGCTTTAAGCTTAGGTTAGTGTCTACGTCGAGAGCCGGAAATTACGCTTGCCCTTCTAATTGCTTGGCAGCTTTTGCAAGCTGGGTTGGTTTTTCTTTGAACTCGTTGCAATTCATGTTAAGTTAAACGTGTTCTAACCAATAGGGGCTCACAATGCACGGCAAGCCACTAAACGACGCTAGCACACATTGTTTCACCTTAACACTTTAACGACCAAGAACCCGCCTAGTGGGCGCTCGTAACTTTTACCCTTTTTAAAGCATATTTTCCAATATTTTACACGTGCAGCCTGTGGGTGAGATTTACTCAGAGGCCCCATAATACACTGTGCGTTCATTACAACAACATCCTCAGGATGCTGTGGAAGCTGCCGAAGCACTGTAGTGCATCAGGCATGTTTGCTGAGGGTCGGGTGGAAGACTTTTTTGCCATTTGGAGGAAAAGAATAGACTCACTGCTAAAGTGGATGCGAGGCAGCAGCAACAGTATGCTGAGGGTGTTGGCAGTGTGCCTCGACTACCCGCTCACTAAGTATTGTGTTAAAGTGGTCACTGGTAGGGCCAAGTAGTGAATAAAACAATCGCTCCTACCATTGGGACATATTTCTTTTAAGCGGTTTTTTTTAAGTGTGATATTAGTTAGGTTACGAAATACTGGGTCGACGTTGCTATTGGTAGGGGCAGGTAATGTACGTGTACATCCCATGCTGTGCCTGCTCCTATGATGGGAACGTAAAATAATGTAAAATTTATTCTAATTGTATTATATTTTTATCTTAGTGCTAGTGTATCACTACCTATAGTCATAAGCTCAAATTGTTGCTAATAATAATATGGATCAATTTGGTCTGAAATAAAAGATTTTATTCTTATTATTAACGTAGTTTTGTAACTCTCAATTGTTACTAACACGAGTTTCCAAAAAATAAATTAGTTACGTATTTTTTTTATTTTGCCAATTAAACAAATAAAGGATATTATATAGCCCGCTATAGTTCCGTGGTGGCGTGAATTCACTAGCACCGCTCCCTAACTTTGAAGCGGTTTATATTCGTTACTTCTTGTTTGATTGACAAATAATAATAATAATAATTAACGCGAACATTATAAAGCGCGTCATAAAAAATCGCTACATGAAGAAAGACGAATACTTAATTAAAGTTGCTATCATAAAATAACGTGATGTGAAAATTAGCTACTAAAATTTTTTTTTTTTATATATCGAAGAAATCGTCGTTAATTTGAAATACTTTTTTTACTATGATAGCCCATATTAGGAGCATTTTTTGTAAACCAAGAGTTGTCTCAGGCGTTTTCTAGAAAGAATATAAAGTATATTAACTAAGGTAGAGTGAGGAATACTCTTTAGATACTCTTTAGTAGGTTCAATTCCGCTCAATAGCTCTATTAACTCGACAAGCGACCAGCCTTCCAGGCGACGACTTATCAACCGAGACTACGTAGCGTAGCAGGGTTAATTCGCCATTATTTAATTTTCTGACGGTATTGCGATTTTAGTAACAATGCCTTAAAAAAATGTTTTATTTTATTGATAACGTTTTTATAACTCCTAAGTAAAGGTTGGGCGTGCCATAACCTTTAACATTATTAAGTAAAACTTATGATACTTAATATATTATGTTCCTTTTCACTCTTTCTTGAAAGCTACGCTTAGTCTGGGCAATGTACGCAGTACGCACTTTTCCATTACGTACGTGAAACCGTGTCGAAACTTCAGACAGAGAACTTTGTTGAGTTTCTTTCGGCTTTGTTGAGTCTCTTTCGGTTTTTTCGTAAATTATATATATATATGTACTTCAAACTATTACAATTCTGTAACAATTTGCGCAAAAGTCAAAATGGTCCAACACAGAACATTATCTTTCCTATTCCATTACAAAAATTTCGCAAAGGTTTTTGGTTAAGATTTAGAAGAGAAAACAGACGAAAAAGAAACCTCAACTTGTATAACCCGGTTACGTTAAGTTTGGACCTCAATTGTATGCGACGCCATAGTTACCATATGCAAACTTAATATAAACTGAGAGTATGGGAAATGGAGCAGTATCCTCCTAATATTAGAAAGGATATCCTTAAAATAACATAAATTACCGTGCATTCACTGCGCAAAAAAAGCCAATGGAATATTTGTCTCAAATCTCAAACCTACTATTTTCTCCAAAGTCGTACCTAAGCCAGAATTAAACAGAATATAACCTAGAATCATCCCACTAGGGTTCAATTCTATTACTAAATGATTAAATACGATCGTTCAACAATTATCACAATAAAATCTGAATTCTGAACAGAGTTTTCGTATGAAACTATTTCAATGATCCCTTACTAATTTAGCAGGTTGATTAAAACTTTATTTTATTCGCGATTGTTAAAACAAGCTTGGAGGTTTCTGTTTAAAGAGCGAATTCAACAGAGCTATGAAAACATTGTTTTTTTTAACTTCGTTTTCAAAGTTTGGAATTGGTGATATTGAATGATTGAAAAGCGTGCCGCGGTCGCCGGCCGAACTTGAAAGAATAACAAATTAAATTGTGAAGACAAACGCTTTTTGTTAGGAGCCATTTTTATTGGCTACTAGCTTTTGCCCGCGTGGAACTTGGAAGTATGGAAGCAACCTCGTACAACACGATAGATATCCACCTAATCACCTTAATTAATAAAAGGGATTATTAAAAGCGCCTAAGCAAATGTAAGAGCAATTGTGCTTTTGGTCTAATCATTACATTTCCTACAAGGTCATCAATGTCATCATGAATGACTTACTCACTTTTCAATCTTTTTACGGATAATTTCCAGGATGAAAACTATCCTATGTCCTTCTTCGGATCTTAAACTATCGCCATGCTAAATTTCATCAAAATCGATTCAGCGGTTTAAGCGTGAAGAGGTAACAAACAGACAGACACACTTTCGCATTTATAATATTAAGTATGGATTGTTATTCAAATTTGTTGAGTGAGTGAAGCGAGTGAGGCTCCGTTTCAGTTGGACCAAAAGTTATTTCGTATGGCCGGATATTTGAATGTTTGTTTGAATGTCCGGATGGCCGTTTGCCCGGATTTCTAGCTGTTCTCGTTTCCAAATAATCATGTACAGTTATTGAGCCTGCTCACAAAATTTTGTGAGAAACGGTTGAGAAATGCGGCTTATAGGTGAGAACAGTCCGGACATCCGAACATCCAAACATACGGGCATACGAAAGACTAATATTTTCTTCGGTTTGCGCGACTGTCACACATTTAAAATAAAACGATTTAAACGGACTAGTTAGAAACTAACTTTTCTAGTTAAGGTTGTGTGAATTGTGTTTTTCTCTGTCATCCTTTGATAACAGTAACAGCAAAGTTACCGAAACGTCAGGGACGCTCAAATAATTAATATACGCGATATAGTCCCTTAAAATCGTTTTATTTAAACATACGATATTTTTTTGCCTAAGCTGACAAGGAAACGCTACGCTCGGTCGGTAAATAATTCCACGTCTACCGCCACTGCTGTCAGATTAAACTCCAAACACCTGTTGTTCCAGTTGCCGCGCAGTCCTTGTCGAGGATGAGTCAGATCGCTCTGGAAGCAATTTAACTTCTGACTGCCACAACGCCACAGTAAAGAGATGTCATGCAGTATAATGTCATATTAAAAATATATAACTCTTTGCCGGCTCCTGTGTTTCCTCCTTCTTATAACATAGGACCCTTCAAACGAAGCGTAAAGAAGCATCTCGCGGGCCAGCATGGCAGTGTCAACTGACATGGCACCGTTGGTTTCTAGTCAGTTGCCATTGCGACTTGCGCTCCTCTTTTTGCTTACCATCAGGCGAAGTGGAGCCACTGTGCTGTGCCGTTATTAAAAAAAAAAACTAAAATGTTAACTAACCCGATTTTGTCACATTATTACTAGTGACTCTATGAGCTGTAGGCCTCGCGACATTGTTTTCAAATGGCTGCAATTTGTATTTTTTTACGTTTTTGACCCCCATATCTCCACCATTTTGAAACATTACGAAAAACTGAATCAAATATATAATATTTTCTTCAGTTTCCGTGACTGCCACGTATTTAAATAAAACTGTTTAAACGGATTATATCGTGTATATTCATTATTTGAGCGTCCCTGACGTTCCGGCAACTTTAACAATTACCGTTGTCAAAGGTTAAACTAACATTATTACTTAAGCCAAAAAAAATAATTGTATCGAATGCACAAACATACTTAAATTTTCTAAAATTTTGATAATAACTTTTTGATGTTATCATTTATCAATACGCCAAAATTGAAAGATTTTACAATTGCCGAAGGTTGACTTTATATTTCACTAAATTTTTACTGGACTAACCAGCTCTTCTAGCTCCTTGCTTTCTAAGACCATCCATTCTAAAACTCACTCATCCCTGTAGGGAGTGTGGGGAAGCTATGTCAAGGCAGAGCCATTTTTGGCTACGGGCGCTGCGGCTGGTCCTGAGACTAGGGTGCCTCCTTCTGAGACTCTTTATTCACTTTCTGTGGGCTCCGAACAGCTCGTGTTATGGTCTGGTGAGGACCTCACCAGACCATAACAGTGGTGGTGGTGGTGAGAAGCATTTAATTCTTTCTAAGAGTCACTCTCTATATTTATACTGTGGCAGATCATCAAAATTCCCTCTCCATACGGTTTCAATATGAAGGTGTGAAACTTAAGGCACGTGGAGCGCATTCGCAGCTCGTTAGAGCGCAGGCGCGGAGCCAAAATCGTATTTACAAAACCTGACTATTTGACACACATGTACGATACGTACTATTACTTCGCAATATGTTTAGCAGAACTACATAAAATAATACAAAAGATAGGTATAAAACTTTTATCCAAATTTCCTGTAATATAATTTAAAAATAAAATAACCTAAATTAAATATTAAAAACACCCCTGACACAAGTAGCTGGGTCATCAAGAGACCCTCATTCAATCAGTGATATAGAAAATGCTACAAAAACTGAACATAACTGCACCATAGTTTGCAGTTCTTAGCTTCAATATTCACTGAGATCTTGTCACTTGTTCCAATGAAAGCTGAATATCTTGGACACTACTGTCCTATTTCCACCGAACATAGCTAAGAACCGTCTCGACGGTCAAGTATTTCGATTAAAAAATAACTGCACTTAAATTGTTCCATCCGTTTGGGAGATATGATGCCACGGACGGACACACAAATACACAGGTACACATATACACAGATACATATGTTAATGTTAAGCTTATAACATCCCTCTTTTTTCGTCGGGGGATAAAAAATGGCCATAAAAAGAATACCCCTTCTAAGAGGTCCGCCTGCAGCATGGTCCCCAGTATGCTGGCTTCGTTATCTCTTTGTATAGTCAGAAAGATTCTCTAGCAGAGGTAAGCGCCAGCTCTGAGGTCTCCCAAAGCGTCGGTCAGCCGTTTCGACAAGGCCTTTACGAACATTCTCATCTCAGCTGACCATGGACCCAATCCAATGTCTCGACTGCAAGCGCCGCACATTCGTAGTTGTTGTATAATGTAAATAATTTATTTTACAAACATACATTACAATACACACTATTTTACAAGTCACAGATAATTTTCTAATAGACATAATTATTACAAACTTTTATCTGACACTAGAAGGAATAGGTAGGTATAAGTCGACTCAAAATTAAGCACAGCTTTTATGCTATGAACCTTAATCTTGAAATCGATGCATTTTAAAACTTGAGAAATTGCAAGCTCTTATACTTAATCAATGTGCCCTAAGTTTAACTGGTAAAAAAAATATTTAGGTGCCTTTTTTAACTGCATTGTGTATGAAATTTAAATTCAGACCACTCGTTCCCAGGACTTTGTATAAAAAACATTTTAGAATATAAATTATTTTTGGTGATAATTTTGCTTTATCATCATTTGCCAAACTTCCAATTACTGACACTTTCAAATTCTTCAACTTACAGAATTCGATTACACACCGATAAAAAAATACTTGTAAATACTTCAAATTCGTGACTTCTCTGAAAAGCCCAGTACAACTCAACTCTTTCGCCATCACCGCTCTTATTTCCCCATTAATGCCATGCCACCGAATTGAACCCGGACAAAAGACGCAAAGTGACATTGTTTACTCCAAATCTAGGCCTTTGCCTAATGGCTGAGAGCTGAAGATAAACCCGCCAGAAACTACAAACTGAAAACAACCTTAATGTACTGTGATAACGGCACTAATTTCGTCGAGGCTGGCGAGTAGTGTGACAAGGATTGAAAGAAATGTAGGACATATTGTTTTTGAATTGTGATTTATGTTGGGGGAGAATGATCATTCGTTTTTGTTAATGATTTTTACGATGATATCGTGTAAGTCGTACATAAGCACTTAGACAATGGGAAATTTTACTGGTTGGTTCTTTTTACTGGTTGGTTCTTTTTTAACGATAATCACTCTGTAATAGATGTTTGCGTTTGACAAAGACATATTTAATAATTTATTACGCTTGTACTTTGAAGTGAAATAAAAATAATATTTTATTTTAAAATAAATAAGCTTCGAATAATTTTAAGATAGAAGAGAGTGGAATATTTTTTATCGCACACCTAAAATTTAGATTTACAAGGTAATTATTTACAGTAGTTTCGAAATGCCTGTTATTAAGACGTCAGTTACAGATAGATCTCTCTTTTGATATACGCAAAATCTGCTTGTGTACGTTATTGACTGTATGTTCGAAATACGACGCAATTGAGCGTGGTGACGAGACCAACGTATGCGCTTCAAATTGCCTAGGAAGTCACCTCTACTCAGCCTGAATAAAGGGAGAAAGCGAAATTAGACCCAGGCGCGTTCTGCACCTCTAGCATTACTGTCACACGCTACTATTTCCCGCGCGAGATAATAACCTGTCTCTTTCTGTGCACTAGTGTGAAATAGGAACGGGTAGCGCTATGTCGCGTGACAGGAGTCGCGAAGCATAATTGCGCTAGATGGGCAGGTGCGTGGGCTATTTAGCAAGGTTTGTGATGCGTTGTGAATCAGTCTTGGTTAAGGGATGAAATCCGTTATTTGGATGAAAATTAAATTTTTCTTTCAAATGAACCGCCTGAAGACTCAAATTATGACCAACGGCACAAAACGTAGGGTCGAGGTAGATGGGCAGATTATGCATTACGTCGACGAGTATATTTACTTGGGCCAGATAGTTTCTTTCAGCAACAGACAAGACAAGGAAGTTGAAAGACGGGTGTCAAACGCTTGGAAGAGCTACTGGTCCATGAAAGCGATGATGAAGGGAACCCTTCCATTAACACTTAAGCGCAAACTCGTCGACATGTGCATTCTGCCTATCCTAACCTACGGTGCTCAGACATGGTCACTCACGGAGAGTCAGAAGTCCAAGTTGAAGGTTTGCCAACGCGCAATGGAGCGCAGCATCCTAGGTGTGAAAAGGACAGATCGCGTCCGGAACACTACGCTGCGCTCCAAAACACGCATAGCTGATGTTGGAGCAAAAACCGCCAAACTCAAGTGGGACTGGGCTGGCCACGTTAGCCGCATGCACCCGGACAGATGGGCTTACATAGTCACCAAGTGGGTGCCGCAAGATGGGCGGCGACGCCAAGGAAGACCGAGACGGAGATGGCGGGACGATTTAGATACATTCCTAGGCAACTGGCCGGAAGCAGCAGCCAATAGGGAGTTGTGGAAATCTAACAGAGAGGCCTTTGCCCAGCAGTGGGACACTCAAACAGGCTATTAAAAAAAAAAACATTTCTTTTAAACACTAACGTGTGGTCAACTCAAGAGGACACCGAGCACGAGCCGATCTAATTGTTGCACTGAGTCGGTCCGATGCATTTCCCTACGTCGGACACAAAACGTCCTCGTACGTCGTATTCATCATAAGACAGTACAACACCTGTCGCTTCTATTGCTAGTTTACGCTGGAGGTTCTGGGAGCATGTGGTTTGAATTGATATAACGTGAAACTATTACTGAGCTGTTATTGTAATCGTAACTGGAATCTGAACTATACCTTCCTATCTAAAATTACAGATAATTATTATCTCCAGCTAAATTTAATAGTGTGAAATGAGCCTCGTAGTTTATAGGGAAAAATATAAAGGAAAATAAAAAATCTCTTAACGAAATGTATGTAATATTGCATAAATTTAAGTATCATCAATTGCTGAATTTAATAGTGTGAAATGAACCTCGTTTGTTATTAGGAGACATGAAAAGGAAACTAAAAAATCTCATATCAATCGACATTTAGCTTCCAGATATTTTTTAATCGATTCATAACTGACAGAATCCTAGGATAACAACATACAAACTTGAAACTGTAAACCTTTTCTTGGATCCCGTTGAACGACTTGAATGAGGAAAGTCTCTTACGTCCTTTATGTGTCATATTCTGAAGTGTTTATTTTCACACATATATCGCTATCCTCCGGCACTAAACACTTATCTCTCGAGCCCCGGGGAGCAGTTACCCGGATTGCGCCGTTGTTGTCCGATGCGGGAGTCTCCCCTCGATAGCCACAGCTTTAGAATAACCGACAGTACAGGGATTTAGGGAATACAATACACACACACAGACACGCCCACATTAATTGGGCGACGTGTGACGCTTATTCGTGTCAAATAACCGGCCTCGAAAATGTATTTCGAATATCGCTGGACTTATTGTTTCTAAATTTATTGGACACTAGCTGTGCCCCGCGGTGTTACCCGCTCATGCCACGGGAACACTAAATTTATTCGAGATGAAAAGTATCCTATATCCTTTCCTTTCCCGGGTCTCAAACTATCTCCATACCAAATTTCATCTAAGTCGGTTCAGCAGTTTAGGCGTGAAGAGGTAACAGACAGACAGACACACTTTCGCATTTATAATATTAAGTATGGATGTCATTAAATTTTTATAGTTGACAGTGCCTTGGTGTTTACTGTAATGCTGTGCTACTTATTTTTTAGCGATGTGCTCTATTTAACTTTAAATTAACACTTTTTAATCTCTCAAATGGTTATCAACCTGATTAATTACTCAGATTTTTATTACATTACTGAGATGGTTTTTACGAACATCAAAAAAAAATCCTCTGTTGAGTGTAATATTTCATTCTGAAGTTAATATACGGCATTTGCGACTTATACTGCGGCACAGGTGCTTGTCCTGAATGCCCCAATCGAAAGCGATGAATGTTTGTTTTTTCTTTTTCTTTGCGATCGGGAAACATTGAACTAATTTTTCAATACATCTAACTCATCTAAGCATGGCTTAAATTCGGTTAAACGCAGAGCTGTTTAGTTTCTATAAGATTATTTTTCACAAGATAAAAGATGTGATGCTGGACTATGTGACAGGATCATTTATATTTGGCCGGATTTGTTCTGTAGAAGTAATTGACCGAGTGAGCGAAGCGTTTCTGTTTCAGCTTGGCCTGAATTTCTTCCGTATGTTTGGATGTTCGGATTTCCTGCTATTCTCGCTCCTGCGTGTGTCGCCTGAAATGTGGCCTTTTTTAAACGATTCTCATGTAATTTTGTGAGTAGTTTCGATAAGTATATTGAATTGTTTTTGTCAGTCCAGTTTTCGAAAATTTACAAAATGGCGGAGTTATGGAGGTTGAAAAAGTTAAAAATTACCAATTTCAGCCATTTTGAAATAAATTCAAGAGGTTTACAGCTCACAGAGATACTAAGTAGTTTTATATTTTCACAAATTGACTCTCAATTAAGAATTTTATTACTTCTGGTAAACAAGTAACCAGGCATCCATAGATGGATACAGAATACGATTTACCCGACTACAAAGGAGCAAAAAAGAAGTTATGACTTATCTTCCACGCAGTCTATGTTAACAAGCACCTTCAAATATTGTAAAATAGCTGCGCCGCGCGGTGTTCTCCGCTCATCCCACAGGAACACTACATTTTTCGGGATAAAAAGTAGCCTATGTGTTAATCCAGAGTGTCAGTAACCTTCATACCAAAATGTATCAAAATTGATCCAGTCGTTTGACCGTGAAGAAGTAACAAACATACACATACACACACAAACTTTCGCCTTTATAATATTAGTGTGATATTGTATGTTATTGTATTTATTCCGTACAATAGTTATTTTTGCCACAAAGCCTGCAGCCGGATTACCAACCTCTTTGTCGGAGGTAAGCTGAGCGGATTACTCTTCTTTGTTAATTACCTTCTGCGATAAGATACTATATTGTTAAAGAAACCTTTTTTTCTGTCTGCCGTTGCGTAATAAGAAAATACTTTTTCATTCGACTGTGGCGAAAAGTAATTAATTTTTGTGAGACTGAGACAGAACACAAGCGGTTTTCTTCTGATAAGAACGGTTTGCTTTGAAAGTGAAAGACGAATCCTTTGTGTATTATTATTTCTGTTGTTAGATAAGGATAACACTGTCCGTGGCTTTTGGGTACTTCTATCAGTCAGAATTATAGTAGTTTATGCAATTGTTACATAATGAGAGGTGTAGGTGGTGTGTGTGTGAATTATGTATGTACAGTTGCAGTTACTTACATGATTATCAATCGCCTATTGTCTACCATTTATAAATTAAGGTTTCAATTGTAAAAAAAATCTTGTTGGTGTGCAATAAAGAATTGTTGTATTGTATTGTATTGTATTGTTGTATCATAGATTTTATTTTATGTGGATAAACTACTTGTACTACTAGTAACTCTCGCGGAGTAGACGAATGAATGAAGCGACGACGGCAGAGCGAGGAAGATCGCCGTAACATCAGCATATATCGTTATGTTATGAAAAAATAAAATCACTAATTTTGGTCCTCTAAGTCCCACCCGGGGAGACCGAGAACATTTGAAACAGATGTGAGCTTTAGTGAGCCGGCGACAACACTGTTTAGACGCGCCCCACCACCTGCTTGTCTCATCATTCATCAATGTGTATTCATTCTTGCTTCGCTAACGGACGTGGGTCCGGAAAAATTACGTTGTTTCGACTCACCTCCATTTCAAACCCCCTCAGTCTCCTCTACCTATACTAACTGGCATGTTTAATAATTTAACAATAAGGGTGAAGCCAGACGAGCGTAATTTGAGTCGCGTAATTTCGGTCGCGCCAATACTTAGTGTGACGTGATTAAGTGACTTGATGTATGGCGCGACCGAAATTACGAGTTTAGAATGTAGATAAACAGTATAGCTCCACAGGTATTAAGCTCCATATTCTCTGTTTCAGCATTTACGTCTCAGAGTGCGCCACTAGCACCCCCTGGCGCGGGTGGAACTAAGAGCCTCGTTGTTTTTTATGAAGCGGGCTGACACTTGGCAAATAAATTTTTATCCCCCATTGCGGCTTTTTATTGGCAACGATAACACTTTTTAGAGTTCCGCGGGCATTTTACGGATTCTGTCGCTCAAAGCACCTATTTGTCAGCTTAATCGGGAATTAGTTTCCAGGAAATAAGGTTTTTTTTAACGACTTTGTTTTGTTTTTAGGGCAGGTAAAAAGTAAAAAAATTAATTAAAACTTTGGTTTGAAATTTTTTATAACTTATTTGTTTACCGAGTAGTGATTTTCTTTTGAGCAGGTTTTACAAGAAAACGGTATAATATCTCTTCATCTATTATTATGGGTCTTATAAAATTATTTAAAGACATCTTAAGCCAAGCGAAGTACCTACTCACGATCATCATCATCATAATATCAGCCAATAGACGTCCATTGCTGGACAAAGGTCTCCCCCAAAGGTCCACAGCGATCGGTCTTGCGCCACCCTCATCCAATTTCCGCCCGCAATCCTAGCCAGGTCGTCAGTCACCTACCATCTCCAAATATCGAAAAGTACCTATATAGATGTTACACTACCGACGCCATGTTATTTTGGCGACTAACTTAAGTTGCGTGATGGTAAGATGGCTTTAGTAGTATTAGATATTTATATATGATGGATGTGTTTCCTCGACTGACGTTACCTTATTAAAATTATATTTAAGCATAATTTCAAACCCAAACAAAGGTCTTGCGTATCTCTTCATTTTGGATTCGATCCTGCAAGGAAACTCCGAGCATGGCTCGCTTCAATACCCTTTGATTAACTTTGGATCTTCTTATGTAGATTATGTTACGCCAAACTTAAGTAGCAGTGGGCGGGGCGACCAGAGGAGTCATAAGTGCGTTGCCGGCCTTTCAGGTGAGAGTTCACTCGGTACATTAATTAATTGAATAAATATACAGGGTGTCCCTAAAACCAACGCCAAAATGAAGAGGGGTGATAGAACAGCTCATAAGCAACCATATTAAGTTAATTTGACCTTAATAAAAAGTTCATGGTTTTCGAGATATTTGCATTTTTTTTAAACTCGTGACTTTTGATGCCCTGCGTCAGTATGTCGATTGCCACCACTGCAAATTTAGGTATTTTGTAAATCTGTTTTTTGCAGGATGTTACTAAAAACATATCCTATCGAACGTAATTTAAATTTATTACATATCATGATGCTTTGTCGGTAAAAAAAATAAAAAAGAAACGAATTATAGCAATTTATTAAATTTAGCCAGCGTTTTGATCGAGTTTCATTTAAAAAAAGTATTGTAAACTAACATGGCACACAACATAAAAAGATAGTAAATTTATTGTAGTTTTCAAAAAGGTACAGCATTTTCTAATGTACGCAGCAGTTTACGAGATATTGATATTTTACACCAAAAGGAGCTCATACTGCAGTTATTCCATAGTATGGAACCAGAGTTCCTACTAGGCTCAGAGTTTGAATTTTGAACAAAAAATCGATTTAAAGAATACTTTATTTAGAATAGAAACACAATTTATTTATTTATTAAATCTTTATTGCACAAAAGAAAACTTATCGTACAAAAAGCGGACTTAATGCCATGAGGCATTCTCTACCAGTCAACCTTCGGGCAAAGCAGATAAATTCAATTTTAGAATTAAAAAAATTGAAATGTTCATAGCGAACCTGGCAAATAACGTAAAAAGATAGCAAATTTAGAGTTGTTTTTAAAATGGTATTGAAGTGACTTAATTATTTAGCGGTTTATGAGATAATACAAAAATAATACTGGTTGCCATTTTTATCTGTTAAGTGATAAAAAAACTAAAAACTAAAAAAAAATACGAAACCTGTTTTATGTAACTAAATTAAATGTTCAAATTGTCCGCCATTGACTTGAATACAAGCCCAGCATCTCCTTAAAAATGCTCGACTGATGTTACGTGCACTTCTTGTTACGTCGTTTTGGGCCTCTGCGTAAATGCGTTGTCTCAGCTCCGCTATACTGTTAATCGGTTCATTGTAAACTTTTTCTTTAATATAACCCCAGTAATAGAAATCCAGAAGATTAGATTACAGAAGATTAGGTCTGGAGATCGAGGAGGCCACAAGATAGGACCCAGACGGCCGATCCATCTTTGTTTTGGTTTAAATGTAGTCGCACTTCGCGTGCATAACGTGCTGGACAGCCATCATTCTGCAGCCACATTGATCTCCGCGTAGCTAAAGGTACGTCGTCGAGAAGATTTGGCAACTCATTCTCTAAGAAATACTGATAACTTGGACCATTCAACGTTTCTGGTAATTCAAATGGGCCAATTATTTCCCCATCTAATATTCCAGTTCAGAGGTTCACTTTAAATTGGTACTGTGACCGATCTTCCTTCATTAAATGAGGATTTTCTAATGCATAACTGTGTAAATTGTGCATGTTCATAAATCCATCTCTCTTAAAAGTGCTTTCATCAGACCATAAAACCATATTTATGAAATTGGGATCCTCTCTGTGTTTTTGCAGCATTGTCTGTGTGATGGTACGGCTCGTGAAGTGATCGTCTAAGTTATAGCTGTTTATGTAATTGAATAAATTTGAAGAGAATTAAGGCTTACTGTAAGGTTAAGAGAATTCGTTACTACATTTACACACATCCAGGCTGAAACAGTCATAGCTATCTGGCTACTAGAGGCCGGCGTTAGTGACATCGATTCCGTTATTAGGACAAATGGAGTAGCCTCCATTGTACGGGTTTTGTTCCCGTCGTGAACAACCGATCGCCCGCAATCACAGGGGAAGCCTACGCACAGGTAGACCAGATACCTGGCCTCGTACTCGAGTTATAGGGGCGCAGTTGACCCTCTTTCGCTGAGAAGCGATTTATTGCCTCGTATCCGAAGATGAGGTCTTGTTAATGGGCTGTGAGCCCGCCCCATTCGACCCGGGTCATAGTTTATTTAAGTGTCAGTATGCAAATAGGTTAGGTTTTGATTTGGCCAAATCAAAGGTCGAGGGTCAATCTGCAAGACATGGCGTGTAGTAGAGTGACCAGCAATCGCCGCTGTCACGCCTTTGTAAACGAAATAGTTGTCACGCTACCGACTGCTTTGAGTCAGTTTCGCTACCTAGACTCAGCCTGCATTGTCCTACACTTAATGGTTAGGCCTTACGATGCCTACATTAGAAAATATCACCTTTCTCTGCTATTACGTCCTTCGCCTCCAACTGGTCCGGTGCTCGCCGTCCTCGATAGTCAACCGCAGCCAAGTGTGATCCATAGTTATATACTTACGTATAATGAGTAGGTAAATGTGTAAGTATTTCGCCCTCAGGTGTCACCCAGCGACTCCGCGTCAGATCAATAGGTAGTAACGGGTATCCAAGGACTACCCTAATGAGCTTTGTCCTATATGGCCTTTTAAATGAATGCCTGACCCAAGGTCCAAATTCCATTATCTCTAATTTACTCGACTAACTGCCACATAGTCTAGATTCGTCTTTAGGTCCAACTAGGTCTCAAAGAAATGACTCGACTGATATCGTTTTTAGAACGGAAGTCGTAATTGAGTATAAGATACGGGTTTTGATATCGGAGATTCAGTCCCAACGGTCGCCCTGGCTGTAACAATTATTAAACAATCTGGCGATGTACTATAGGCTTTAAGGGCCATGGCCTTAGTGCAAAATCTCCGTTATCAATCCCTAAGGGTGCCTACCGATGGGGTAAAATAAAAATATGGAGTTGTGCAAAATTAGATTTATTTTATCAAAATTGTTTATCTAAATTTATTTCACTTTTAGGTAAATTTGCAAAAGAAACTGTTCGATTAATTAGACTATGGTTGATGGGTTGCGTCAATTACATAGCCGAGTGTTATATTCCTACCAGCCATACTAATTTAGAGGGAAAACATAACACTCAAATTAAAAACCCTCTAGGCTCTTAAACCTAGTTATACACACATGCACACAAAAGTTTACAGTCTTAATACTAAGAGTTGTCCCTAACTACCAAATTCAAGAGGAACAACAGTAAGAGAGGCTAACCTTCAAACTTTACTTAAATCTATCAACACAAAAGCACGTATTTACAGCTAGAGTGATTTCACACTTGCACTCCTCCTTTGATTCTAATTAATACGGACCATTTCGATTTTTATAGTATTATCTCCACCCGTACGCGGAGTACACCGCGACACCAAGCATTAACCCTCACACAAAAGTCGGCGCAAAAAAATCACAATTAGGCATGCTACCTGCCTTCCAATAAAATTGGTAGCTCACAAATCGAAAGTGGTTCCAGCCGGGGGGATTTATTATGTCCTTGCTGGTAAAATTTATCTAATGATGCTCTCGCGTCCATGTTTGCTACTTTTACTGTAAGGCTCTACTGAGAGTTTAATATGAAATTGGGATGCAAATCTGAATCACTCTAATCGTTGCGGACAATGATGGTATTGAAGTACATTACCAAAAAATTCGCAGTCTATTCGAGCTGCTAGAGTTCGCCAATGCGCCAACTCGTCTCCTTTCGCAGGTCGGGTTGCCTCCCCGTCTCGCTCGTTCGACACAAAAGTTCCTTACACTCTTACACTGAACTAAATTAGACTATGACTTTGGGAATACAATTTCTAAGTTAAAACACAATAGGTACGCTTAGTAGATAAGATCCCGAGCGCGCGCTGTGATTTCCAGACGTAAACTGCCAAGACTTCGTTCCACTCCCGTCTACTCCATTGTCCACACCACGCCTCCTGAAACCCAGAAATCCTCACGCCAGTAAGTATGAACAATGCCCACGGCGCCTCCCTAAATTCGTTAACGATACCCATTGGGCATCGATTCAGAGCTAACACGACACGCCTTAAAGTTCATTAGAATTATGTTTTCTGCCCGTTACAAAAAATTATGATGAATGCATCTTTCACATCTGCCTTGCTTCAGATTTCTCTCCATTATCTAGAAAGGTTGCGCAATTTAGTTTTACGACACCCCGTGGTGCCGTATTTAATATTGTCTATACTTAAATCCTTTTTTCTAACTCGCTTCCTCGGTAATAAATTTGACAACCACGGGAGAGATTTGACGGTTCCAAACAATCTATCCTGTAATAAATTTTCGTCACCCGTTGTCTTAACAATAATTTAGAATTACAGTTAAATTGTTTTAGAGTTCTGCGACTTCTCCGAGAATAACGGCTTATTTATTGGCAGCGCAGTATCCATTATATTTTGGATTTACGATTCCAGGGACCCTGCCCGATGTGATTTCGGGGTCTCACGCTTTCACAATACCAAAAAAATATATAGTAGTCGATTTGACCATCTCATCTGGCAAAACTGAACACGAAGTGGGTAATCACGGGGCAGCAACGCTTGAACACGTTGTATGTGGTATGGATGATATCCATAACGACGTAATATTCTATTGGCAACAGATTTTGATATCCCTAAATTACGTTCAATGTTCCGTGTCGAAGTCGATGGGTCGTTTTGAACCTCTTGTAAAACATCTTCATCGTAATCTCCTCTAGGTCTTCCTAATCCGCCACGATTGCCAGGCAAAACGCCTTGTGAGTATGCGAGATGAACATTTCGAAATACTCGATGGTCCGGATGCCTTAAATTTGGATATCTTTCCCGATAGAGTCTAGCTGCAGCACAAGAGTTACCCTGACGTTCCCCATAGACAAAATGCATGTTGGCATATTCTTGAGGACTATAATTCTCTGGCATATTTGTAACAAACGCACTATAATTAATCTTAACAGAACCAAAGTAAATCGAAGTTAAAATCAATAGGCAGAACTCAAGTCCAAGATGCACAAAGCAAAGTTAAATTGTACCAAAAATCCAAATCACAAGGCAAACACGAGTTCTATTGGTAAAGCAAGTCTATTTAAGAAAATAAGAAACCAAACTAAATAAAGCACATCAAACGAATTGACGAAGTGTACTAAAATTACTAAAATACTCTTTAATCAGAAAGCCGACTTGAATTCGAATTTCGAATTGTGTTCCAATTTCAAATTGTGTAATCTTTGAATCTATTTTTTGTTCGAAATTGAAACTCTGAGCCTAGTAGGGACTCTGGTTCCATACTATTATGTAATAACTGCAGTATGAGCTCCTTTTGGTGTAAAATATCAATATCTCGTAAACTGCTGCGTACATTAGAAAATGCTGTACCTTTTTGAAAACTACAATAAATTTACTATCTTTTTATGTTGTGTGCCATGTTAGTTTACAATACTTTTTTTAAATGAAACTCGATCAAAACCGCTGGCTAAATTTAATAAATTGCTATAATTCGTTTTTTTTTATTTTTTTTACCGACAAAGCATCATGATATGTAATAAATTTAAATTACGTTCGATAGGATATGTTTTTAGTAACATCCTGCAAAAAACAGATTTACAAAATACCTAAATTTGCAGTGGTGGCAATCGACATACTGACGCAGGGCATCAAAAGTCACGAGTTAAAAAAAAAGGCAAATATCTCGAAAACCATGAACTTTTTATTAAGGTCAAATTAACTTAATATGGTTGCTTATGAGCTGTTCTATCACCCCTCTTCATTTTGGCGTTGGTTTTAGGGACACCCTGACTGAAAACTTAGAGAAAATCTTTCAGATAGAACACATTAGAGCGCTGAAATAAATCAAATCAAGACACAGACCCGAATAAACCCGAAAATGAAAAGCACGTACGAAGTAAATTCAATAAATCATCTCTGAATGCCCACGGCCCGATAAGTGTACAAAATAAATATCGAATTCTACAAAATTGACCAAGCTAGAATCTTGCCACGCAGAAATTGGTTCCGCTGAATAGAGTAGATTTACCAGTCGCCAAATGAAAAAAAAAATCTAAAGCCGCGGTGCTGTTATAAATAATATAAAAAAATCTGATTAAGATTAAGGGTTAAAATTAAGGGTTAAGAAAATCTGTACTGTATAAGCCTAAAATTGGAATTATAAAATTTTTAAATAAAAAAAATCTAAGAAACAACGCGATACCATGGAGTCTTTACTTCCATATCATCATATTATATAAAATAAATAGATGACATATTTTTTTACGTTTTCAACCCCCATATCTCCGCCATTTTAATTTCGAAAAATTTCGTTAAACTAACTAGTCAAAAAAAATATCGCACTAATATTATAAAGGCGAAAGTTTGGGGGTGTTTTTTGTATATGTTGGTTACTTCTTCACGCTCAAACGGCTGGACAAATTTTGATAAATTTTGGTATGAAGATAGCTGATCCAGGGTTTAACACATGGGTTATTTTTTATCCCGAAAAATGTAGTGTTTCCGTAGGATGAGCGGGTGACACCGTGCGGCAACTAGTAATATATAATCATCAAAATATCACTAGAATAGTTTAAAAAAATGCGAGCTAAAGGCGAATCAGCCGGAAATCTAGACTACTGGACATCCGGAATTCGGACATACGAAATAATATTTGACCAAGCTTAAAGAGAAACGCTTCGCTCTCTGGGTCAAATTTCCAAATATGATATTTTGCTGTGATGATTGATAGATAGGGTTATTTGTAACGGACATCTGTCCGAGCAATATTGAGTCTGCCCCCTTCTTTGAGGTCGTTTATGGAACGCCATATAGCAAACGTACACAAACTATAGGTAAAAGCACTGTAAATGTCGATCTCAAGCTTTGATAAGGTGAAAGATTCAGATTGCAAGACAACGTGCAGAAACTATCTATTATCTAAGCCTTTAATACAAAGATCAAAGCTTAAAGAAAAATTGAAAAAGGCCTGGGGGAAGAGACCGGGTATCGGGCGTTAACCATTTCGGTACCCTAGCTCATACCTAGCTTCATATCCTACCGGCTGCGCCATGCGCCATGTTAAATAACTCTAGGAGGAAGAGTCAATGACATGCAGAGACATGACTTTATTGTCTTACCCACACATACGTCGTCTAGTATCCATAACACAAGCCTTCTTAAGCTTTATTTTGGACAAGATCGATTTGCGTGAGGTTGTCTGATATTTATTTTATTTTATTTATTTATGACCGGTAGCAGCACTATCGATGTCAAAGTAAAAGATTCAGATTGGCGGCACCAGCTGGCAGCACCTTCGTTGGGCTTCCCTGTCCCTATTCCCAGAAAGAGCGATATCTGTATGACGATGACGTGTAACGTCCAGGTTGGTCGCGCCGAGCCTGATCCAATATGGCGCGTGAGGCCGTCAGCCCTTTTTGTCAGTTATCGCTAATGGAGCTGATTCGAGCAAACACGGGCGCCGGGTACAAGCGACGTGCGATTCTTGAATTAAGTTTCACATAATACCTAGGACCGCGTTTCTATCAGAAATGTGCGAGGATGCGTGGCGAGGGATGTGTTTTTGTTAACTAATGGAATAACTTCATTTACTTATCCTCGCTCAGCGACTGATTCTATTGGTAAACAAAAACACATCCCTCGCGCTCGCTACGCATCCTCGCACTGGTGGAAACGCAGCCTAATGTGGTATACTATTACTAATATTAATTATTTCAAGCCTATTGTGTCGACGTAAAAATTTAAAGGAACGGCCCGACATGTTTCGAACTCATATGGAGCTCTCCTATAGGGGCAGCTATCCGTGCTGCTACGTGACTCGCGGCCAACTACACTAGTATGTATGTATGTATGTAAACACTTTATTGTACATAAAAACAAGAAAAACACATAACAAAAGAATAAGCATGTAAAAAGGCGAACTTATCCCTTTAAGGGATCTCTTCCAGTTAACCTTTGAGCAAAAAAACTAGTTCTCGCTCTCCTCGTCGTCCTCAGCGCCCGCGCAAAGAGCTCGGCGTGAGGTACTAGTATGAATATAATTAAGTAGGTATATCGGAACCATCGCACAAATAACTTTTTCTACTCCAGTACTTTTTTCTGTCATTTATTGTTCGGGTCTAGCCAAGTGGAGAGAAATGAGAGCAGACTGTATACAAGAAGAATAACTATAATAACTATTTACAACGTTACAATTATAACGGGTGCGCGGGTGAGTATAAATATCGCGAGCGGGGCAGCGCAAGCCGCGGTGCTTCGAGTGTCGCGGTTCAAAGGTAAGTGAGTCATGCGGGGGCGGACGCCGCGGGGGAGCGGGTTCCGCGCTTAGCATGCTGTATTGGTACTGGTCGCACCATATCCTGCCGGCGTTGAAGACCTTGTGTCTTCAAAACTGTAAACGGGAAGAGGGCATATTGTGTTGAAAGCACGTCGTATGATCCCTTTCTTTGTTTTAATGTCGGCTACTCTAGCGACTCCGTCTCTGCCGGGTATGACGTTTACGATGCGGCCCATCAACCACATAAGAGGAGGAAGATTGTTTTCTTTGATCACCACCATTGTTCCAACTTCCAGTTTTCCTTTGGATCTATGCCACTTTGTACGCTGCTGCAGGCTGAAGATGTATTCACTGGAAAACCGGCCCCAAAAGTGCTTCTTGAGAACTTCTATGCGATGGAACCTTTGAAGACTTGAAATATTCTGGTCGGAGACTTGAAGATGTGGCACTAACGTGAGCGATCTTCCAATCAGAAAGTGTGCAGGAGTAAGGGGGGTAAGGTCAGTAGGATCGTCGGACAAGGGAGTTAGAGGGCGTGAATTTAAAATTGCCTCTATATGAATAAGACATGTTGCCATTTCTTCATAAGTAAGGTGAGTAAGACCTAATACTCGGCGCAAGTGATATTTTACTGATTTAACCGCAGACTCCCACAAGCCACCAAAATGTGGTGTATACGCGGGAATAAATGAGAAATGAATACCTTCTGTCGCCTTATCTTTGGCAACTTCTTGATTCAGTACGTTAGCGATCTCATTGGCAGCACCGATAAAGGTAGTACCATTATCCGAAAAAATGGTTCTTGGTTTCCCCCGACGAGCCACAAACCGATCGAGAGCTGCAATAAAAGCTTCTTTAGTGAGATCTGAAACAAGTTCCAGATGAAGTGCCCTTGTAGCTAAGCATACAAAAATACATATGTAAGATTTCACAAGTCTGCAGCCCCTACCCTTGCGATCGGCTATCAAAATTGGTCCTGCATAATCAGTCCCTGTCTCCAGAAATGGATACTCAAGATGTACCCGTTCTTTGGGTAAATTACCCATTACAGGATGAACTGTTTCAGCCGTAAGCCTAATACAGCGGATACATTTATGAACTGTATTTTTCACTTAATTTCGACCTCCAAGAGCCCAGTATTTTTGACGTATTACAGACATAAGTAGCTGAGGACCTGCATGGAGGGCACGTAAATGCAACATTCTAAAAAGAAGTTTGATAATGGGTTGCTTACAACAAACAATTATAGGGTGTTTAATCATAAAACGAATTAGAGAGTCGTCCACCGACTCTAATGAGCTCAGAATCGTAAAAAGGGCATAAAGAGGTAAGGCGACTTTGTTTTGGTAAGTCCTTGCCCAGTTTCAACAATTTGCACTCTTCAGGAAATGCACTTTGCTGAGATATGCTAAGAAGCAGAGTCGTCGCTGAAGACAATTCGGAACAGGTAAGGAAACCATACCTTTTATGATTCGCATTTTGACAATTATAGATGAATCTTTTTATGTAAGCTATTATACGTTCTATTTTTGCAAAATCTGAACAATTGTTGATTAAGGTTTGAATAGCATTAAATTCTTCCGAAGTTGATGAATTAGAGCAAATTACCAACGCCTTATGTGATACGGTGTCTGGCAATACGATTTCCCTTTGTGAGTTAGGTGCGGTCGGCCAACATGAAGAATCAGACGTTAAAAAGGACGGCCCTGACCACCACAACGAAGAATTTTGTATAAGATCTGCATCAAGACCACGAGATACAAAATCAGCTGGATTTTCCTTGGAAGGAACATAACGCCAAGATTCCTGCTGAAAGCTTTCTTGTATCTCGGATACGCGGTTTTTTACGAACGGCCGTAGACAGGCTGGAGAAGATTTAAGCCATCCGATGACAATCATAGAGTCGCACCAGAATAAGCAACTCTCTGGTTTGAAGTGCAGCGATTCAAGGATCTTTTTACACAGCCTTGCTCCCAACAATGCTCCACAAAGTTCTAGGCGCGGAATCGTAGTTGCCTTGATTGGTGCAATTTTGCTTTTGGAGGCGAGTAAACGTACACACACAGAGCCATCCCCGGCCACGGAGCGGACATACAGGCAAGCTCCGTATGCTTTCTCAGAGGAATCTGAAAATACGTGAAGCTCGATACATGAAAATGACACGCACAATACCCATCTCGGTATATTCACATTATTTAGGTTAGGAAGTGTTTTTGCAAATTTATTCTAGATCGCCAGTAACGTGCCCGAAAGTGGCTCGTCCCACGAACACTTATCAACCCATAATTTTTGCATCAGTATTTTTGCTTCTGTTATGCAAGGTGTGACTAGACCTAATGGGTCAAAGACCTGTGCTATGACGGACAGGATATTGCGTTTAGTAACTATTGACGGAACTGTGATGTTTATTTGGAATGTAAGGGTGTCCTGTCTACTATGCCAGTTAATGCCAAGTGTTTTAGCTAATTCTTTTTCGCTCAGATTAACAATGTCCCTTTGAATGCCTTTGTTATTTAATTCCTTTAATATTTCTGTACTATTCGATTGCCACTTTCTAAGATTGAATTTTGCTGAATGAAGAGTGGCTGTGACTTTTTGACACATTGCCAATGTATCAGTTATTGAATGTGATCCCGATAAGAAGTCATCTACGTAAAAATCCTTTGCAAGTGCAACTTGCGTTTGCTTGTCTAAAGAATCTTGTGACAGTTGGTAAAGACAGCGTGTGCTTAAGTAAGATGCGCTCGCCGTACCGTAAGTCAAAGTGTTTAAGGTGTAAATTTTTAGGGGTTGCGATGGATCTGATCGCCAGACAATTTGTTGAAGAGAGCGTTGATTCTCGTCTACCAGGATCTGGCGGTACATTTTCTCTATATCTGCTGAGACCACGAACCTATGCAGACGAAATCTAAGTAAGATGGAAAGTAAGTCATCCTGAATCCTTGGACCTACAAGCTGGATGTCATTCAAAGATTTTCCTGACGTGGAGGCAGCTGACGCATCAAACACCGCACGAAGTTTGGTAGTGGTGCTTGAGTCCCTCGTTACTCCATGGTGAGGTATGTAATATGACCGAAGAGAAGGATCATGATGACTTTCACTCATATGGCCCAAGGATTCGTATTCAGCCATAAAGTCAACGTATCGTTCTTTGAACACAGGGTCCCTACCAAATTTTCGCTCTAAGGATAGAAATCTGCGTTTAGCCAATTCGAACGAATCACCCAATACGTCTGGCGACTCTTTTAAGGGCAAGGTGACAACAAAACGCCCATCCTCGTCACGTTTTGTTGTATTTATGAATATTTCTTCGCAAGTATTTTCTTCTACCGTAAGATTATGCTTAGAAGGTATCGTGTCAAGCTCCCAAAACGAAGTAAGATCTATTCCCGTTTGCTGGTTATCAAGAAAGAAACAAACGGGTTTGTTAAGACCGGGCTAATTTAAGACGCCCGATAAAAGCCAGCCAAGCTTTGTTTCATTAAGGGTGGGGTTCTGCTTGCCTAAATCTATGCGTCTTGTACCTAAAACGCTCCAAAAAACTTGGGCACCGACAAGAATGTCAATTGAAGACGGTGTATGATAAGAAGGGTCGGCCAAACAAATCCCTGAAGGAATAGGTAAATCATCAACATTTAAAAATTTGTTGGGTATGGTTGATGTGATTTTGGGTACTATGAAACAATCAATGTCTCCTTAAAAATTACCGTCGTATGACTCTATACGAAGAGAGCACGATTGTGTACTTTTGGACTCTTGATTGTTTATGCCTGTAACTTTAGAAGTCACAGACCGCGCTGCTAACGATAGCTTATCAGACAAATCCTTAGTGATGAAATTTGCTGTGCTACCATTATCAAGCAAAATTCTAGCTGTGTGAAGCTGCCCCTTGCTGTCACTGATCTTTACCAGAGCTGTAGAAAGTAACACGTGTGGCGATACGTTATCTACGTTATGATTGTTCGCAGATAGTGCCACGTGCTCAGGAGGCGTTGTAGTTTCATTATGGGTGTGCAACAACGTATTGTGTCTAACCTTGCAGTATTTACAATGACTGAGATGGCATTTTGTTTCATTATGTCCAGGACGTAAACAATTTAGGCACACTTAACTCTTTGGCCTTGGCCCAACGCTGGTCAAGCGGCAAAGCTCTGAAGACTTCACAACTGAATATGTAATGAAGCTTTTTACACAATGGACAAGGTTTATAAACAGATGATTTTACATTGTCATGACTTGATGATACTATGAAACTTTTCGACTTACTGATTGATGGCTCTGTTTTTAATTTGTTATTTTTGGACTCCTCTATGGTTTCGAGCAGATTACACCTATTGCTCAAGAATGTGAGAAACTTATCAAGCGACGGTGGTTCTGACAACGAGTTTCTATATTCTTCCCATGGTCTGCTGGTGATATTGTCTAATTTTGAGGACATGATGTGTATTATTAAGGTATCCCAGTGATCTACAGGTTGATCAAGAGTAGCCAATGCTCTAAGATTTTTATTTGCACTATCAACTATTTGCCGAAGGCCATGACTGGATTCTTTGTGAATAGATTCTATGTTAAATAAAGCTTGAACATGGTTGTTTACAAGCAATTGTTTATTATCGTATCTGTCACAGAGCAAGTTCCATGCAGAATTATAGTTATCCGCTCTAAAATCCAAGCTTCGGATTATCAAGGCCGCACTTCCGTGAAAAGAAGCACGGAGGTAGTGAAATTTGTTAATATCATCTATAGTCTTCTCTGAATGGATTAATGACACATAAATATCCTTAAATTCTAGCCAATTTTGATAGCCGCCGCTAAAGTGAGGTAAATTTATCTTTGGCAACCTTACGTTACTTTGCTTATGAGATATAACCGTCGGGCAATCATTGGAACCCACCTCAGACCTAGCGCAAGCAGACTCGTTTTCGCGCTGTCTACGATGACGTTCAACCAGCTCGCGCGCAGTCGCGAGCTCCTTGTAGTACGCCCCTTCAAACAGCTCTCGATCCGCATATAGCTCGCTTGGGTCCTCCACCAAAATCTCCAATTCACCCTGAAATGTGTCGTATGAATCGTATAAGGAATCTAGTTTATTAATTCGTAAGTCCAGTTCGGACAATTGTACGGAGCTTAACTGATCGCAAGATTTTGCCGTAGACAAGTATGCAGTGAATTGCGTAAGCTTAGCCTTAGCTGTGCCACGCTTTTTAATCAACTCTTTGATTCGTGCATCAGTATTCATTGCGAAAAAAGGCAATAAAAATATTAGGCAAAATGTAAACAAACAGTAAGAAATTTAATATGATTACTGCGAAAATAAAATAGCAATGAGATTGTAAAACTTTGCCTTTAACTTTTTGTAGGAGCAACGTTTAGCGTAATTGCTATGAAGATTTAGTAGGAGCTAAGAGATTGTGATATTGCTATTAATAATCTAAGGAGTAACGACAAAGTGCAATATCGATCCACCCACCTTAACTTATGAAAAAATATATGATTTAATTTCTTACTAACGATGAAATAACTTAGCAACGATTGAAATATTAATGACGAAGGGAATGAAATAAGGTTTTAAGACTTGATATAAGATAGTTTTAAGATGCAATTAAGATTGAAGCAACTAAAATGGTTTGTTTTGATTTTGGAATGTTCTGTTTTAATTTAGTACGTTAATTTAATTAAACGGGAATGCAAATAAAAAAGGAGGGATATTGGAAATATCTCACCGTTATGCTGTCAGTAAATTAAGGCCGACAGTAAGCAAGTTTCAATTCCATAATTTTGCCGTCGGATTCCTGGTACTACGAACTCCGTGCGTAAATATGATGTTTGCATTCGCCTTTCCAACTGCTGTTTTCTTTGTTGCTGTACGTCAATAAATTCACTGTAGGAGCCGTGCACTTTGATAAATATGACGATCACGACGAAGACCTCAGGATACGTAGCAATTGATGATGGACGTCAGGCTTCAAGACAATCAGTTGGAGATCAGGATGCGCTGCGATTCCACTCGTAGACACGGCGCTATGAGATGATCAATCTCACATCGACGTTTGCGATATCTTCTTTTACAAATTGCGCTTGTAACGTATTCCGGTTAATTTACTACGGCGTTTAAGGACCATGTTCGGGTCTAGCCAAGTGGAGAGAAATGAGAGCAGACTGTATACAAGAAGAATAACTATAATAACTATTTACAACGTTACAATTATAACGGGTGCGCGGGTGAGTATAAATATCGCGAGCGGGGCAGCGCAAGCCGCGGTGCTTCGAGTGTCGCGGTTCAAAGGTAAGTGAGTCATGCGGGGGCGGACGCCGCGGGGGAGCGGGTTCCGCGCTTAGCATGCTGTATTGGTACTGGTCGCACCATTTATATAGTTACTAACCCTAATATAAAGACATAAATTATGAAAGTCTGTAAAAGTCTATACTCTACTGCCCAAAAACACACTGCTAACCGATGGTATAATGTCGCCAAAAAAGCATCACTTAGTACCACAGATTACAAGATGAACAGCTGCATTCACACAATTTGCAAATTTAAAAAAAAAACTTATTGTACTCAGGCATTGCTGCCAACTTAAAAAAAAAGTTTTATCTTCAGTGCATGGATGTTTAGTATAGTGAACGTAACCTTTATGTATAAGTTTAATTTTTTTGACAGATGTTTAGTATGGTGATCGTATACCTTTATGTATAAGTTAATATTTTTTTGACAGATGGATGTCAATAAAAAAAAGTTTATCAGAGACAATTTTTCTTTTTAATTTTGTTGATTCCGAGCGGGAACATGTAATTATTTTCTTTGTTTTTTATTTGCATTTTATTTATGAAATGTCGAGTCGTAGAAAAAGTATTGTATGCAACGTTGTATAAGTAGGTCAAAAAACGCTCGTGGCATCTTTCTTACGATGTTCGCTACGCTCACATCGTAAAACCCATGCCACTCGCGTTTTTTGGCCCCTCTTAAACAACGGTTGCATAAAATACTAAAGTATCATTGTCGATCGTATTATAATACCCGGGTGTTAAAGGCGAAATTTATAATGACATCTATGAAAACAGCATACAGTCAAATTCAGGATCTCCTCTCTTTTTGAAGTCGGCTGAAAACACCACCATAAGAATGCCAACTTGGGCAATAGGAGTCAGGCCTGATGTGTATGTATTATCTTTATTAAAAATATAACAGAACAAAATAAACAATAACCCAATTAAAATAAGTCTATCTAAATCTAAAACTAAATCTAAACTAAGTGTAAAAATGGCCCCCGTGGCATTGTACCAAAGACGCTGGCAGCATTACCTCGCTGTATTGCTATACTAAGACGCTGAGCGAGGAAGCTGTCAGCCCTATGACAAGATAACCCGTGGTGTCCCAGCTCATCGACGAATGTCCCACAGGGGCATTTGTGCGGTGTACACACCATAACGCCTTGCCTCAGGCCTGATTAAATTATTACTTTGATAATGTCGTTTTTTATCATTTAAACTATACTCGAAGAACCTAAATTAAACATTTAAAACACAAGTAGCTGGTCATCATGAAACCCTCATTCTAATAAAACTGAACATAACTACAAAATTAGGAATTCATATCTTTAATATTGGCTGATCTTGTCACTTGTTCCAATTAAAGCTGAATATCTTGGACACTACTGGTCCTATTTCCACCAAACACAACTAAGAACCATGTCTACAAATAAGTCTTTCCATGTAAAAATCGCACTCAAATTGAGCCATCCGTACTACGTATGAGCTACGATACCACAGGCAAATCACAGATAACCACCCCTTCTTTTTTCGGGGGTTAAAAAAATAACGTTCCTCCTGACACAATGGAATTAAGAAAGAGAACAATGTACATTTGGACCACAGCCGCCCCTGATTCGAGTCCATCCGATATAATTCGATCGCGGCCGACGTGAAGACGGTGCGACCCGGGCCCTGTTGGTGTTTTTCATGAAACTGAAATAAACGCAATATGGCCGACGTACGTGACTTATTTACTAACGGGCGCAAAGATTAGTATGTTGAGACACGTTTCCTTCAATTCTACTTGTCCGAGGGTATTTAGGTCATCCATTCATGGGCCTGTATGCAACACATGCTCACTACGCTCACAAACGCACACATAGACATTGCTTACGGACACGATATCTCGGACCAGTTCAGACCAGTGCGAGCGCGAGTGCCATCCGCTTGACGTGTCTGTGAGCAATGTCTATGTGTGCGTTTGCTCGACGAGCGTGCTCGTATGTAGATTGATTTCTGTAGGTACCTATCTGTTTCATGTTAATAGGCCATGGTATAAGAAAATATGGTATGCTACTCCGGAATGACAGGCGACAAATTGACGTCATCACGCCATGATTGGTTGGTTGGTTCTGTCAATCCGATTCTGTGTTGGCAGTGGTGTATCATAATACTCCCCGATTCCCTTGTTATCTGTATGAATCTCATAAAATCTATCTATATTTGCCCTGGCCGGGATTCGAACCCGCCGGCTTAGTAGGCAGGTGCTTACAAACTGAGCCAATCGCGTCGTCAAAATTTACGTTAGTTTGTTCAACAAATTCTTACTAATACTTAAAATAATTCTGTTCCGTTATCTCTTGTTTTCTTTTAAATAATAGCTCGTAGTTTACCTACGCTATAGCTACTAGAGCTTGGACTACTTCATCTGCGTTTGGGATGACGACGACTGTCTCGACGCTTTGTGCGACGTTTCTGCGGAGTATCCTCACGGAGAAAAGCGTTATAAGGAAATATCAATACAAATATGTATTTAAGTATTTAGTTATCTATATAAGTATGTATATCGTCGCCTAGTACCCATAACACAAGCCTTCTTGAGCTTAATTTGGGATTAGGTTGATTTGTGTGAGGTTGTCTGGTATTTTTTTTTTTTTTATTTTATTATTTTTATCACTGGTTTTTAGACATTTTGCTGCAAACAGACATTGAAAATGCTATCGATTCTGAGTGGGATGAACCCAAAAAAGTTAAGTTCTGGAAGAAACGGGGATTCGGGTTTTTTTTTTAAAACGCTCTAGTATTTGTACATAATCTTTTAATCGATTCAATTTTTTTTAATGTGGAAATACCACATTTTTATTTTTATAAATAATGACTCAAAGGTAAATTAAGAAAGAAAAATTGATTGCGATCTACTACAATCTAAGCAGGACTTGAACCTGCGACCTTTGCGTTTCCAGCGCATTGCTCTTCCAACTGAGCTATTAGATCACACCAAATCTTTCATCCCATAATCCTTTATGACGCAGAGGGCGCTCCAGTAGCGTAAAGGATTAAGGGATGAAAGATTTGGTGTGATTGACGTAGCGATCTAATAGCTCAGTTGGAAGAGCAATCAACAAAAATTGTATGCGATCTACTTCAATCTAAGTAAAGTTCTGCTTAGATTGTAATACCGATCGCATTAAATTTTTTTTTCCTAATTTACCTTTGTGTCATTATTTATAAACGCTCTAGTAAACAAATTCAATTTCACCCTGAGTTTCATTCTAACTATGTTTTATGATTAAATTGAAATTTAGCACGCATACAATAATATTTTATTTATGTATGTAAACTATAAAAAAAAATGTGATTGATAAGCACTTGTGTGCGCGAGTGTTCACGAGCTATTCCGGGCCTCCTCACAATCCCGCGCTTGAGATCTTAAGCTTTTATATGTTAGTCTGCAGCCGCGGACTATTTCTTTGCGTACTTCACTCACATTTCACACATTTGTATTAGAATGCAGCTGGCTACTGAGTATTATACTTCTTTTTTAGCAGATAAGACTCAAAAGAATAATTAGGCCTCCGTCCAAATATCTCCCGGCGTCAGCGACTGTGACAAGTGTGACAGTAAGCGACGATCTGAACTAATGAATCGCCCCTGCCCCGCCTGCCTGACCCTCGTTGGACGTTCATCTATTGGTTACCTATCTGAAACACTAATATCTGTTTCTCATCTGTAACGTTTCGCCAAATATTAATATATCCGAAAGCCATTTTTTCCAAAACTGTTAATTTTACAGAATAAATATAAAATTAACCTAATGTAATGGGTTTCAGGAAGAAAATACTTTTGGACAAATTAAAATTTGGGGAGGAGTTGAGATAGGATACCTCATCTGATGGCAACTTTTATGATGGCGAGTTATCAATATGATATCAGCCCAAACTGGACAAAAGCCCAATTATCCCAACAATGACATTTCATGCTTTTCCCTCGTCCAATATGTTCTTGCAATCCTGAATCCGCAATCCTCGTCAAACTTGTTAGGGGCCCACGCTACGTTTTCCAAGTTGAATTGTAGGATTTCCTTCTAAATATATAGGTATATAATAAAATATAATATATATATAAGAAAGACCAATATCAATATCAGACCTCACAGTCTCAAACATACATGGGCATGACATTCTTGGATTGTAGCAATGAATCGTCGCTTTTGGGCCCTGTTATGAAATAATCACAATTCTATTATCGATTTAACACTCATGTGGCTTCCACAGAGCGAACTATAAATACCGAACTCGAGACACAAAAGCCTCAGTGAGTGACTGTGACAAGTGTGACAGTAAGCGACGGGCTGCACTAATGAAACGCCCCTGTCCCGCCTGCCTGACCCTCGTTGGACGTCCATCTGTTCGCAACTTTCATGATGGCGAATTCTCAATATGATATCAGCTCAAACTGGACAAAAGCCTCGCCCAATAATCCCAATAATGACTTTTCATGCTTTCCCCTTATCTGACGAGTTCCTACAATTCTGAACAGATCATCAGTTAACGTTGTTGGAGACGTTCCCACGCTACGTTTTCTAAGTTAAACTGCTTGGAAATGACAAACGTTGACTACATTTCTGATTTAGCTATAATGAGCCAGATTTCCTTCAAAATACATGTCAATATCACTCAATGCAGTCTCAAACATAGACCTATAAATACATGGGTGTGATATTCTTGGATTTCATTGCAATGAATCGTCGCTTCTGGGCCTTGTTATGAAAATTGCACAATTCTATTATTTTAACCAGTCGTGTAGCTTCCACAGTCGCTTGCGTAAAAAC
The DNA here is from genome assembly GCA_947623375.1 of Apotomis capreana. NCBI lineage: Eukaryota > Metazoa > Arthropoda > Insecta > Lepidoptera > Tortricidae > Apotomis > Apotomis capreana. Next base: position 17,918,589 of record OX392519.1, read on the forward strand.
TAGTGCCTACGCCACATCTTGGGATTTAGGTAGCCGACCCCGATTGAGAATTCATTATCTACAAAGATATGGGACAAAGGCTAGGAGGATGATGATTTGTAGCTTTCACAGAGCGAACTGTAAATACCTAACTCGAAACACAAAACCCTCAGCGAGCGGCTGTGACAAGTGTGACAGTAAGCGACGGGCTGCACTAATGAAACGCCCCTGTCCCGTCTGCCTGACCCTCGTTGCCCGCTGATCTGATCGCGACAACAGTAATATCTACTGTTCATTTAGTGGAGTTGTGATGGGATTGAATAAGGGGTCTCGATTTTTTAGTATTTTTTTAAATACCACAAGGCTATGGTGGTCCTTTTTTCCAACTATAAATTTGAATTGAAAAATATAAATACAGAGGACACTGTTAAAAGCGGAATGAGAATGTATTATTTCATGCGGTCTGCATAGTTGGAAGAGTGAGTGCGCAAGAGTGAATCGCATAAAATGTTGATTTCTTACTTATCCTTTGTATCTGCTGTTTTTTTAATTTACTAATTGCAAATAAAAGAGGAAATTTTTTCGATCATCTTAAACATCACGATAATTATAGGTCTTAAGACTATAATAGAACAAAAAATTCAAGAAAAAAGTTGTTACTCGAACTAACTATGATTAACTACACTTTTATAACCGTTTAAAATCTTCAAAGTAGACCCGATTTTTCCTAAAGTAACGCAAAGTAAGCCTAAGTGCTTGTGCTACTACACAAAGCAGAATATGTCAGCTATATGGCCCATATACTGCGTAAAATCTACGTCAATGTCAAACAAATTAGACCACAAGACATTGCATTTTACAGCGTCGTGCTTAAGTCGTGCTTACGTCTGAATTAATTTGCCTTAAACTTTAAGGCACATTGAACATTTCAGGACGGCTAAAGGATACTTCTTACCACGAGATAGAAACAGCGGCACAGGGCGGACACTACCTACTGAACTTGAATATCAGTGTCAATGTGTGCGTGTAAGACGCACAGGGCTACCTCAGACTCATTGCAACAACTAGTTGGTGTTATAGTTGCAAATAAATAGAAAGAAAGAAAGAAAGAAAGAAAATTTATTTCGCCGCAATTAGTAGGTATTACATATTATAACATAAAAATTATAAGAATTGTGCGAAAAAGGAGTCCACTCAGCACATTGCCAAACCACGGGGGTGACTTGACGGCTGGTATTATGTGGATCCACAAGTTGAGCGGAACAGGACTGCACGTTATACACTCATATTCCCATTAAACCAAAAATAGTGAACAAACTGATTGTTTGAATAGTTAAGTTAGTTTGAACTTAAATAGTTTTACCCCTTGTTTGAACTGAGTGTAAATATGAGATAATAAGATTGAAAATTATCACAACCACACGACACAACGGCATCGTCATTACTACACTAGCAATACGTCTCTATGATTGGTTCGTAGACACGCACATACATAAAACCAAAAACGTATTCTCCATCGTTCTAGGAGTATTTATTATAAAATTACAATAAGAAAATTTCAACAAGTACCTAACAAAGAAACAAAAGGAATTGAAAATAAAAAAAATAAACGTACAATTAGGATAAAATTCTTAAGAGGAAATTTAATTGAAATTCAAGATTCCAAGAATGAAAACTAGTTAGCTTATTCCTGTCTTCTCGAGCGCTCCTGCATCTCCTTTAGTTGTGTAACCTTTGACTTTCCTCCCTAGAGGGAATTTTTAAGCAGATAGTTCAGTAAAAGTTCAGAAAAAACAGGCTGTCCTGGTCAAGCTTGTTAGGAAAAACAGAGATGCTCCCAGATAATTATACGGAGTTACATTTAATAAAACTATAAATTCAATATAAAACTATAAAAATATTTTTTAATGTGGCTACACACCACAAATTTTTATATTAAACCATTGTTACAAATCAAAGCACAAAGAAAAACACGCTGTACCGGTTAACCAGAGGTACCGGGTTCGATTCCCGGTCCCTTCCGCCAGGTGAAGCATTTTAAGTTTTGTTTGTGCTTTGATCTTTGTATCAATGATCTTAAAACTGTGTCATTGTGCCCGTAAATGTTTGTACACATGGTAAAAAAAATCGAACTAATTGAACTCTAGTTAAGGTATTCCTTTTTCACAACTAAACTAAAAGTTCAGAATTTCGACCAGTTCGGATACAGAAACAAAAAATGCTTCACCTGTAAGTGCAGAAAAAGTTGGGAACCCCTGACGTGATGCGTGAAAAAGCATCTCTCGGGCCAGCATGCAGTGTCAACTGACGAGGCACCGTTTGTTTCTTTTCAGTTGCCATTGCTCTGGGCTCCTGTTTTTGCTTACTATCAGGCGAAGTGGAGCCACTATGTTGAACCGTTATAAAAAAAAAGTATAGCGTTGTAAATAACCTTGAAATTTGACTTGAATAGACGAGACGTTACTTACATAATACATACATTTCGAGACCCGGGATGACCCATCACTTCCGAAAATTCGAAATAATTAAATGAAGACCTTTATGAACGCGTTTAAGTTTTGTTATAATAACTTACACAAATAATGTTATTTTTGTCTGGTCAAATTTTTATCTCGTCCTATTCACTATTACTACTACTGACACCACTACTGGTCTTAATAAAACTAAAAGTAATCGTAACTAACTTGATCCGTCAAAGGATAAAGGTGCTTACTGTCTACTTTTTCCAACTCACTCGGTAACTAGTTCACTTGTCTAGCCGTCTGTGAGGAAGGAAATACTTTTATACGCTTACACTGCTCTTATAAGCACAATACATTGTCTATTATACCTTTCTTTCCTCTAACAGTAAGTAACGACCTGTTTAGTTTGTCACTTTAGGTTCGTACCGACTTTTATACAAGTTGTACCTCTTTAAAGTTAACCCATAAATGATGCGAAGGATAGCGCAGAGTGCAAAAATTGAAGCATCTGTAGCCAAGCTTATTCATATTTTTTAAGTTGAAGTAAGTACGCCATTTTGAATTGAATAGTGCTAATTGGCTAAAATTTTGGACTTAGTAGGTTGATTGCAACTTAAGAGCAGTTAATGCTTGTGAAAATAAGTACAGTTAGCAATATTTGTTAAACTATCTGTGGGACTGGGCAGGACACGTCTACCGAATCCATCCAGAACACTCGCTGGGCTAAATTATCCACTGAGTGCACGCCGGATGGCTACCAAAGCAGAGACATACCGAAAAGGATGTATGCATTAGAGAACGCTTGGCAGTAACATACTTTTCACCGAGACGACTGACGAGAAAAAGGGTAGCCTTTGCCTAGTACTAGGATACACGTATAGGCTAAATAAAACAAATAAATACATTTATAACGCAAACTTATCGCGCTACGGCGCAAACCGACGATACGGTTGGCGTTCTAATGCAGCACCTCTAGCACAACTATGACACGCGACTCTTTCTCGCGCGAGAAACGTTACCCATCTCTTTCTTCGCTATACTGTGAGATAGTGACGGGTGATTTTATGTGACACGACAGGAGTCGCGAAGCGTACATATGCTAGGCGGGCAGCTGTTGACTAAGCTTACGATCGTGGCTTCGAATCCCGGCAAGGGCGAATATTTGTGTGATGATTATTTTTCCTGGGCCACGAATGTTTTCTATGTATTTAACTATATAAGTATTTATATCCTCATGTAGTAATCATAACACAATCCTAGTAGAGCTTACTATGGGACAAGATCGATTTTTGTGATGGTGTCACATATTTATTTATACTGTGAAAACTGCGTGGGTACGTCGTCTATTTGACAAAAGTAAACTTCTGAAAAGTGCACAGCCGATGCAGACATATGAAGTGGCTTGTTATCTATAGTATTATTAAAACTATCGTGAGACATTTTTAATAATAGTAATAACGGTTTAAGCTCACGTAAAAATTGTCAGGAACGACTCAACATGATTGAAACTCGGGATCCTGCCGTTTTGCCAAAATTATTTTCGTAAAATTTCATCACCCAAACAAATTTTAGCAAGTGTTTTTATTGCCAAAATCTTTGGCATAATTTCAATACGCACATTTTCATTTTCATTCAGCATAATATTACTTCGAAAAATGTCACTTAGGCATTTGGTCTTTTAGCGAATGCTTTATTGATGCAAAACAAAACAATGAATCAAATGGAACATATTTCAATTACCCAATGATATTTTCGGCTTTGCATAAGAGCTGCGACCACAACAGCACGCGAGCCAAGCGAGCGAAGCAAGCGTGCCGCGGCAGCAACCGGCAAAGTGCCAAAACCGACCTGGCTGGGTTAGGTTAGGTTAGAATTGCGACCACAACGGCGCGCGAGCCGAGCGAGCGAAGCTAACGTACCGCGGCTGTAGCCGGCGAAGCGCCAAAACCAATTTGGCAAACATATTTTGGTAAAACAAAGGTAACCCTTCAAACTCATATGGGGCACTAGCGTAGCAGCACGGATAGCTGTCCCTGATGAAGAGCTCCATATTAACTGAAATGAAATAATTTATTCAGTAAGTAGGCCACAATGGCACAATTACAAATCAGCTTGTGAATCTACCGGCCGAATTATGAATCTATGAGTTCGAAACATGTCGAGCCGTTCCTGACAGTTTTTACGTAAGTTTAAACCGTTTTTATAATGACTATAGACTAGTTATCTCCTCGTCAATGTGGCTCGGTACCTACGTGGTGTAACGGCCCCACAAATTACCAACTTTTAAGCGAAGGGGCTCAACTTTTACAGATTATGAAACTTGAATCGAATCGACTCGGCTTATCTTAGCCATAACTTACAGCTGTTCAGGGCTAATTTGACGAGGTTTTGCGCTATCGCCTTACCTTACCTTAAAGTATACTTACCTCTTTTTTCCGACATTTTTTTTGTCAATTATATCTATGGAGTTAACAAAATAAATGTATAATGTTTTATCTATGGCCAGTGGCGCCATCTAGAGTCATACGATGCTAATCTGTTTTGTCCTTTGTTTGAACTTTAAATAAAGTCAGTTGCTGTCAAGCCACTATAGTTGTTTCATTAGGTTATGGCCCAGTGCTAATTTCAAGTAAATTTAAATAGTTATCGGTGTAGAAATATAGTTAAAATGTCAGCTAATTATTCAGTGAATGTGCCAAAACTGCGAGGTCGCGAAAATTACGACGATTGGGCGTTTGCAGTTGAAAACTACGAGTACCTAATCTTGGAAGGTGTCGTTTTGGGCGATCAAAATGTTTTATCCGAAGCAGAAGACAGGAAAGCGAGAGCAAAATTGATAATGACGATAGATCCGTCTCTCTATACCCACATCAGAAATGTAGCTACGGTGCGAGATTTATGGAACAAACTGAAATCTCTCTTTGATGATTCAGGGTTTACGCGGAAGATCAGCTTACTCAGAAGTTTGATATCCATCCGACTAGAAACCAGTGATTCCATGACCAGTTACGTATCCCAGTTGGTAGAAACCGCACAGAAACTAAAAGGTACCGGTTTCTAAATAAATGATGAGTGGGTCGGTTCTCTTTTGCTGGCAGGACTTCCTGAGAAGTTTAGCCCTATGATAATGGCTATCGAGCATTCGGGCATGAAAATTAGTTGCGATTCTATAAAAACGAAATTACTAGATATGAGCTCGGAATTTGAGGGTAATTCTGAAAGTGCTTTTATCGCTCAGCAAAAACGCGGTAAAACACACTCGCACTGCAGTATCGGAACGCAGCCATCAGCGAGTAATGTCAACGTCATGAATAACAGTTCGAAAAAAGTGATCCGTTGTTATAAGTGCAAGAAAGTTGGCCATTATAAAAATCAGTGTCCTATGATTGAAAAAGCGAAGACGAATGCATTTAGTGCAGTTTTTCTCACTACGAAATTCGACCGTAACGATTTTTACTTGGATTCTGGTGCGAGTACTCATCTAGTGACAAATGAAAACATGTTGTCGAACATTTCGTATCAACCGGTAATAAAGGAAATTATAGTGGCAAATCAGACAAGTGTGCCAGTTCTGTGCTCCGGAGATCTCGTCCTTACTACGAGCGCTAAGGGGAAGGAGTACGAGGTGACAGTAAACAATGTTTTGTGCGTGCCTAGCCTTACCACGAATTTGTTATCAGTGAGCAGAATAGTTGAAAACGGTAACAGAATATCCTTCAATAAACAAGGATGTTACATTTACAACGCTCAGAATGACTGCATTGGTGAAGCTAGTTTGGAGAATAACGTCTACAAATTGAATGTTGTTAAGTCTGAGCAAGTTTTAGCGGCAGCAGTACAGACTTCATGCGAAACTTGGCATCGAAGACTTGGTCATGTAAACGCGAATGACCTTGAGAAGATGAAACATGGAGCAGTCGAAGGTGTGACTTATCAGGATAAGTGTGACATGAGCAAGGCAAGTTGTGTTGTATGTTGTGAGGGTAAGCAAACAAGGTGCCATTCCCTCCTAGCACAACTAGAACCAGCAGAGTGCTTGAATTAGTCCATGCAGACCTCTGTGGTCCAATGGAGAATAAATCGCTTGGTATGTCAAGATATTATCTATTATTTGTCGATGACTACAGCCGGATGTGTTTTGTGTATTTTCTCAAAACTAAAGATGAAACTTTTAAGTACTTCAAAGAATTCAAGGCACTAGTGGAGAACCAGCAGTCTACTAAAATAAAGATATTTAGATCTGATGGAGGTGGAGAGTTCTGCTCTAAAGAAATGGAAGATTTTTTGAAGAAAAATGGCATAGTACATCAGAAAAGTAATGCTTACTCACCTGAACAGAATGGGCTTAGTGATCGATATAACAGGTCAATCGTTGAGAAAGCTCGGTGTCTCCTGTTTGATGCTCAGTTTGAGAAGAACTTATGGGCAGAAGCTGTGAATACAGCTGTGTATTTAAAAAATAGAACACCAGTTGCTGGTTTGGACAGAAATACTACTCCTTATGAAGTGTGGACAGGCAATAAACCTAACCTCAGCTACCTACGAGTGTTTGGAAGTTCAGTTATGGTCCATGTACCAAAATAAAGGCGCAAGAAGTGGGATAAAAAGGCTCGGAAGATGTACCTTGTTGGATACTCAGAGAATATTAAGGGGTACCGTTTGTACAATCCAGGAAGTCGCGAAATAAAGATAGCCAGAGATGTTGTTGTCATGGAGAACATTACAAGTGACAGATGTACAACTAGTATACTGGTAGAAGAGAAGCAACCACTTCAGACCGATTCTAAGAGAGAACTGGCGGTTGACCAGTCAAGTAGTCTAGATGAGACCTGGCAGACAGAGAAGGAGAATGATGAGACATATATGCCAGGTGAATCTCTGAATTATTCTGGAGAATCTAGCAATCCTGATGAAGGCAGCGGAACGTCGAGTGAATCAGATGATGTTTTTTATGAGCCTTTGACAGCAGAGGATTTGAAGGCCAGTACTCAGAAAAGAGTTCGTCGAAAGCCAGAATATTATGGTGTGAGCAACATGTGTGTTGAAGATATGGCAAGTGAGCCAATTACATCGAAGGAAGCTCTAAATGGTCCAGAGAAGGAGCTTTGGGAAAGGGCAATGAAGGAAGAGTTGCAGTCCTTCAGGGACAATGACACGTGGGAGTTAGTGGACAGACCTAGTGCGGGTACGGTAGGGAAAAATAAGTGGGTGTTTAAAAGAAAGTATAACAGTGATGGTGAAGTGCGCTATAGAGCCAGGCTTGTGGCTAAGGGCTTTACACAAGTGAAAGGTGTGGACTTCAACGAGACTTTCTCACCGGTTCTAAGGTACTGTACTTTGAGATTGTTATTAGCTTTGAGTGTGCAGCTAGATCTCAAGATGAATCACTTGGATGTTCCTACAGCATTCCTAAATGGTCATATTGATGAATGTGTATTTATGGAAATACCAGAAAATTCAAATTTTGTTGATTGTCAAAATAAAGTTTTGAAGTTAAAAAAGGCCATCTATGGTCTGAAACAATCTGCCAGAGCTTGGTACACAAGGGTAGAAGAAACTTTGTTACAGTTAGGCTATTCAAAGTCAAAATATGAACCATGTCTTTTTATAAAAAATCATGATAATGTAAAAGTGTATGTTGCATTGTTTGTGGATGATTTCTTTGTTTTTTACAATTCTGATACAGCCTATAAACATTTAAAAAGTGTACTAGAGTGTGAATATAAAATAAAAGACTTAGGTCAGATTCAAAATTGTCTTGGTATGCGAGTAAAAGTAGGTAAAGACTGTGTTACTGTTGACCAAGAGCAGTTTGTAAATAATATGTTAGCACGGTTTAATATGAGTGATTGTAAAACTTCAGAAACCCCAATGGAAACAAATCTTAAGTTAGAAAAGGATGTAAATAAGCAATGTGATAACAGTTTTCCTTACCAACAGTTAATTGGGTCTTTAATGTATTTGTCTGTTCTCACAAGACCCGATATTGCCTTTAGTGTCAGTTACTTGAGTCAATATAATATGTGTTTCAACCAAACTCATTGGAACCATTTGAAAAGATTGTTGAGATATCTACAGAAAACTAAGAAATTTGGTTTAGTGTTTAAAAAGGATAACAATAATTTATATGGTTATGTTGACTCAGACTGGGGGTCTTGTTGGATTGATAGAAGGTCATATACTGGGTACAGTTTCATATTGTCAGGATGTGTAATAAGTTATGAGTCCAGAAAGCAAAGGACAGTAGCACTATCCAGTACTGAAGCCGAATATGTGGCCTTATCTGAAGCTTGTAAGGAAGCTATTTACCTAAGAAATGTAATGTTTGAAATAGGTGTATTAAATAGCGAAATACCTATATGTTTGTATAGCGACAACCAAAGTTCCATTAAGTTGTCTGCTAATCCGCTGTTTCATAAACGCACGAAACACATAGATATTCGTCATCATTTTGTGAGAGAATGTGTGGCGAATAATAAAGTAAAAGTTGATTATGTATCAACTTCTGATATGCCAGCCGACCTACTTACTAAAAGCTTAGGTGCTAATAAACATTATAAATTTCTCAAGTCGTTAGGCATCTCAGAACTTTAATTATTTAGCTAATGTGAATTTATTTTCTCTATCCTGGTTTACATTATTTTGTTAAGGGAGGATGTCAATTATATCTATGGAGTTAACAAAATAAATGTATAATGTTTTATCTATGGCCAGTGGCGCCATCTAGAGTCATACGATGCTAATCTGTTTTGTCCTTTGTTTGAACTTTAAATAAAGTCAGTTGCTGTCAAGCCACTATAGTTGTTTCATTATTTTTGTGCTTAACCTACTCAGAATCGTTCGTTCAATCATCAGTCACCTACGACGTCACAAAAAAGGTTATATTTTCTAATGTGGTTAGATTTTTCATTATTGTGGGACTGACACGATTACTACTTACACGTTAATTGACCGAGCTAGCAAAGCGTCTCAGCTTGGCTAAATTTTTATTCATATGTTTGGATGTCCGGTTTTTCAGATTTCCGAAGAAAACAAACTCGCGAGTTTAACTCACAGAGCCGCTAGTTATAATAAAATTAATGTCATGGACTCCCTATTTAAAATTTCCCCATTCTGCACCCTGTAGAACAGGCTCCCTGTATTGACTTAGTTAACAGTTAGCTACGTACTCGGAACATGATAGACGCGGGTACACATGGATGGTTACAGTATGAGTAGGTAACTGTAACCATCCATGTGTACCCGCGTCTATCATGTTCCGGAGATGACGCGACCTAATCTGGTGTTCGCCCATTTACTAGCCCACTGGCCACTGAGCTCAGTGATAGTATTTGTACTGGGCAATCTTGACGACGACGCGGTTAGCGCAGTGGTAAAGCCGCTGCCTACTGAGCCGGCGGTCCTGGGTTCGAATTCCGGCTTCTCTGTGGCTGATAGAGAAACAGATAGACGTGCTAGTCAACCTGATTTGTTGTGTCTGTCAATCGTACTGTTTAATAAAGTTATCAGTTTTTATGTAAAAAATATTCCAAAAAGTGTAATTTGGCCTTTGTGTTTAATTTACCCAACCTACTTTAATTTGATTGTCCAGTAGGCACAGATTATGCCTGTGTATTCGGATTTGTTGCGACGCTCGACTGTGGCCGGCAGTGGCCGTCTTAATTACAGTGCTAACTGCCAGCGCAAACTGGGCCACGAAACTGACGGGCGGGGTTTGTATACACTGACAGCTAACACAACTGCCTATTTGTGTATTTGAGTATTGGCTGCGACGCGGCTGTGGCCAGCAGTGGCCATCTTAATTACAGTGCTAACTGCCAGTTTAAACAGGGCTGACGGCGAACACAACTGATCTGTGTATGCGAGTATTTTGTTAGGGCGCGACAATACTTGGTCGGTACGGTCTTTTTTGTCCTTTTTCTCCAAAGAAAACGATTCGTAACCAGTAGGTACAGCGTCAATATTAGCGTCTTTCAAGTCTTTTTCGACTATCGTCGGCCAAGTGGCGGGTGGTCGTCCACGTCCTGGCTTCTGTATCGGTACATTTAGGGGTAGCTTCACCATATGGTCATCAGGGCGGCGTAGGATGTGCCCGTACTACCGGAGCCGATTTTCAGGCGCAGCAGTAGCAATCCCCGGGATTTTATATTATCAGCTTGCTCCACTAGTTTCGTGGCGCCGCAACAATAAACAAGCATCTGTTTGTCAGTCGGTTACTACTAAATTGTCAGCCATTAATTAGTAAAACCTGCTAGTTTCATGGCCCACAACCCACATAGCTATAAACTTGCGTATGTCTGTAGGCCGTTAACTACTAACTCGATAGCAGTAGCAAGCACAACCCTCCAATCCACGAGATTTTTGTAATAATTTACAGCCAGTACAGTTTGTTGAGTTTACCACGCCGAGTCTTGGGATTCGTTGGAACTTAATAACTTTTCTATCCTTACAGCATATTAATTAGTATTGATTACCATACTAACATACACGTGGAAGTAACTCTGTCTGTTTGTTACGTTTCACGCTTTAGCCACTGAACCAATTCAGATGAAATTTGAAATAGAAATAGTTTAAGTTCCGGGAGTTTTTATCACCGAAACAACCATAAAATATAGTTTTCTGATGGTTTTGCCGATATACAATAGTGTCTGTACTGTGTTCTTTTGTGGTTTAGTTTAGTATGTAGGTACACGTTTAGCCTGCTTTAGTACATTTGCATCGACTAGAGCCGGAGCAGCAGTGAAAAATATACCTAGTGGTCTTGGCGCTGAGTATAATTTTATACTTTTTAGCGTCTAGACCCTAGATCCGTGGGGCCCTATAGCGCATTAAGCCTCTTCAAAGATATCTCGAAGAGGCTAATTAAAGTTACTGGGGACCGGAGAGCTGGCGGTTTCCTCGCTCAAAGAATCAGTTTGGCGATTCAGCTAGGAAACGCCGCCAGAATTTTAGGCACAATGCCGCAGGGGCCATTTGAGATTTAGTTTATGTTTATTTTGTTATGGTTTAGTTTTACCAATGTTAAATAAATTTTCATTTCTTTTCTTAGTCATTTTTAAAACTACTTTGATAAAGTGTGATATTCGTTTCAGTTTAAACCAAGGCGTCTATTCCCGAGGTGATTCAACCAAGCTAGTGGCGGCTTCAAGTTTTTCATTAGCCTGGCCTTGGCTCCGCCTCAATTGTCTGAGTACGTTGGTATACATAATTCATGCGCTAAAAGGAGGGTAGTGGTACAGTCGCCTTCTTAGCTTTGACCGTATTTGTAAGTAGGCGAATACACTATGTGACCGACACTTTTCTAAATGCCTTGGAATTTACGAAGAAATCAATATATTTATTAGCTTTAAGGCTCCTTATCCGTTTAAAAATACTGATTGTTTTTACATTTTCATATTTTTCTCTATGATCAAACATATATATACCTACGAAAATGATACAAGAAGAAGTGAATTCGGTCTTTTACTAAGTTTAGATGATAGTTCATTCAATATCCCTTTTCCGTATACACATAGGTAACACAGACACACACACACACACACACACACATGCGCACTCACCTGATCGGGCATAGCATGTTTGTTTAATTTCTCTTGTAACTTATTATGGAAATCTTTTATTGGCTTATGTGGTAGTTCTATATTGTTAACTGTTACGATTTGTATTGCTGTTGATGCCCCAAATAACTATAATAAAAAATAAAATAAAACACAACATTTCGACACACGCCAATTTTCAGTTAAGGAAAGTCTCAGTTAGCCAGTATGTTATGAATGGTTAGCTAGTTCATTAGTGAATCAGCCATCCGGTCAGTTAGTCAACAACCTTTCAGGTCTTGGCTTCACGCCACCCCAATCGGCCGACTACGTGCGTCTACATTATTCATGTGGTTTAAAGGAAACTGTTAGCATTAGAACATTGGTTAAATCAACTATAACATTACACAAGAACGTTCCAGCAACTGTGTTAAGGAACACCTCGCTTATTGCTTCAGCGTAGTCGAGTAAATCAGTTTTTTCAGTGTCTATCAAATGTCTGTGACTATTAAGCACTCAACGACGATTCGCACTCAAGGACATAGGCCTTCCCCAGTTCGCGCCACCATACCCGGTCCTCAGCTTTCCGCATACAACCGCTTCCCGCCACTCTTTTTAGGTCGTCGGTCCACCTGGCGGGAAGCCGTCCTACAGGGCGTGTCGTTCGTGGTCTCCACTCTAGAACTTGTCTGCCCCATCGACCATCGGCTCTACGACAAATATGCCCCGCCCACTGCCACTTCAACTTGCATATCTTTAGGACTATGACGGTCACTTTGGTTCTCCGTCGGATCTCCTGATACAATAACCTAAATTAAAAAAAATTAAATAACCCCCGACCCAACCAAATATAGCAGAACCATCTCGACAGACAAGGCTTTCAATTAATCATTATAACCCAAATGAAACATTTAAAACACCCCCGACATAAGTAGGTAGCTGGTCATCATGAGACCCTCATTCAATGAGAGATATGGAAAATGCTACTAAAACGGAACGTAAATACAAAATTTGGAATTCTTAGCTTCAATATTGGCTGAAAGCTGCCACGTGTTCCAAATAATCCAGAAAAATCTTCGCTTATAAATAAGAGCGTGGCGAAATGTGGTGATTTTAGAAATATCGTTTGACGAAAAGGACCTTGGTATCCATCCTAATTCACTCACCATTAAAAGCGACTGAAGAAGCATGGCTGTTTAACTTCAATGGACTGTACCACCCCTATTTATGGCTCTTACCGTTAAATGGAGTTTCTTCTCACAATAAATCTGTAACGCTAGATCACATTATTCTTTGAGGTACAAATTACATTAGGGCAGCAGTGTGTTATGTTATGATACTTTTAGTAATGAAGTATGTAAAATTACATATGTTTAAATAACATACAAAGTTTACGATAAAAAAAATATAATATTAAAAGACTACAAGACTACGGAAGAATTATATATTTATAAAAAGAAGATAGTTAACCGCGTATATTTTTTTTTTCTTTACTGTAGACGGGCCAAAAAATATCCTTTAAACATCTTTGGATGTTCAGCTATCTACTTAAATTGGTTAAAAATGGTGATATATTTCTCGTTAAAATTCATCCAGACTTTTCGGCTTAATTAGAGGACGAAGAATTTAGGACCCACAGATGGCGCAAGCCTGGCATGGCGCAAAGTGCTCCTCCATCGCGCTATTAAGATTTTTCCTGAAATCATCACCCCTCTCCACAGAAAACAATTCACTAAAAATGTAGAATTTTATTTTAGTATAGAAGAATCATGACACAAATTTTGAAAGCAGAATAAACAGATCCACTGCAATATATCTATACTATTGTAAAACTCTACATTTGTATTGAAAATCAGTTTTTCTCAAACATGCAATGAAATATTGTCTTTACGTTCCTTATAATAGGCTCGGAAGTATCGCTTTTTGGGCGCAACAACTCGAGAGGACTGTAATGGGATTTCATTCTGCTTTTCAGGCCTAGGCCTGCAAAGTAACTTTTTTTTGGTTTCAACAACAAGGTCATTCACACAGCTGGCTGGTTTGACAAAAAGCAGGTTTTGTTTTAAAGGTTGGTTGTTAGACTAAAATGTCCTATTTGTCAATTAATAAAATGTTGTTCTTTGAAGTATTTTGTTTTATTTCATTGTATGTTTGAGAAAAGCACTATACATGCCTCGTCGTGAAAACGGATTCCCGGCCTCTGATGTAATGTACTATTCTATGGATTCAGGAAAAAATATTAATAGCGTGATGCAAGATCATCATTTGTTTTGTATGGGCGCGCGGCGCCATGCCAGTATGGCGCCATCTGTTGCTCATAATTTCCATTGTCCTCGCATCACGCCAAAACGGCTGGACTAATTTTAACCAATTTTGGTACAGGGATATCTGGACATCCGAAGATGGTTGTAGAATAAATTTTACCAGTCTACGGTATAAATAAAACTACGTGTACGAAGTTGCGGGCACCGTCTAGTTTATTATAACTATCCTGTACTTAGGTCGCACCCGCTCACGGGACAATAGTCCGGGAGCCCCAATGCGTACAGGCCCTTTAGACAATGTAATGGAATGTAAGGTGTACATCGAGCGGATGCTGTCCCTATCCGTGTCATGGGACGCACACAGAGACAGCGCCCGCTGAGTGCGAGAACTATTGATGGATCTATGGAATCTAAATAGAAATTGGGCTATGGGAATGAAATGGAGGACTGGCTAATTGGACTGTGGATTGAGACAATCGGTGTCTACCACGAAAAAAAATCATGTGTAATGGCACTGGTAGACGATGACGGTATTCATTATTATCTATTAATATTGTTTGCTTTGGGTATTTCGTGTGCTGCATCGACCAGTGTTGATCTATTGTGGCAGCCCTTCCTTAGAGTTCACTGAGTCCCGTTGAGCCCAGGAATTTCCAGGTAAAGAAAGAAAGAAATCAATAAATAAATGAATGAAAGAATTAATGAAATAATGAATGAAAAATTAATGAAAGAAGAAAGAAATAATGAATGTATGAATAAATAAATACTTTTATTAAGTACCTTTGAGAGCACTCAGAAAAGGTATCATGGGTTCAAGACTACATACGTAGGCTAGTTACAGCTAATATCCTCCTTAGCCATAAAAAGCTAATGAACGACCAGATGGCTTGGTCGATGGAAGCTGGCCGCCATCAAAACGACATTTCCTCGCAAGACAATGGAGCTACTTTATAGTAAGGCATCAACTCAATTTTGCATGTACATTCGTGTTCATTTGCGGAATTTTATGACAAGAAGTCTCCTTTAACAATTTTTTGCACGTTTATGTGAAAAATAATTTTGTCTAAAATATTGTCCGTTTTTAGGGTTCCGTTTCCGTAGTCAACTAGGAACCCTTATAGTTTCGCCATGTCCGTCTGTCCGTCTGTCCGTCCGCGGCTTAGCTCCGTGATCGTCCGTAGTAGAAAGCTGAAATTTAGGATGATTATGTGTATGTATCACGCCGACAAAACGGTAAAGTAAAAACAAAAATAAAACTTTTTTCGGGTACCTCTCGAACACCCTAAAGTGGGGGTGAATTTTTTTTTCGTTCCAACACTAGTGTGTGGGGTGTCGTTGAATAGGTCTTTTAAAAATAATAGGGGTCTCCAAGCATTATTTTTTTATAAAGTCAGCAGTTTTGTAAATATTCGCTCCAGTAATTCAAAAAATAGCGTCCCCCTCTAACTTTTCAACCACAGGTCAAAAAATTATGGAAAAATTCATGAAAATGAGAACTTATAAGTACTTTCAATGAAAAGTATATTGAACAAAATCGGTCGAACCGTTTTTGAGTTATCGCAAAATTTCATAATTTTCTTTAAAATGACGTAAGTGCCGCGCGGTGTTCTTATACTTCGTACGTTACACATATTAGTTAAGTGCCATACTGCATTAAAACATTCCGCCCAATCTGGCACCTATAATCGATAACTTCTAGAAGGTAATAAGTAATTACAGTTACTTTGGCGTTTACGACTTTTTTTAAGAGCTTGATATCTTTCTCGTAATTTAAACAGCGGTTTTAAGCCCGTTTATTGTGAAGGATGGGCAACTATGGAACCCTACACTGAGCGTGGCCCGACATGTTCTTGGCCGGTTTTTTCAAACTGTCGTGTTAATTTTGTAGCTTTGTTGAATAATCACCATTCACTGAAAATAAAGATTTCGTAACCGATTAAAATAATTTTGTCACTGTTTTGTTTTAAACCGAATCTGGTCACCACATGACAGTCATAGCCTAGCGTGGGACCGCTGGACGATAAAATTGTAATGTGTTATTTAGGTTCTTTATAAATAAACAAATTTTATTTTTATTTTTATTTTATTAACAGTAGCCCAAATGTTAGCTGCTTGTTACATAAATCGGCGGACAGACAAACTGAGGACTACTAGTAACCAAAATAAATTTAGTAGAACTAGCATAATTTTGGTAACTTACTAGTAAAATTGTGCTTAGTTACTACAAAGCACAATTTGGCTACTTCTCAAGTAGAGCTATTTATTTTGTACATACATATATACTTATATAATAAAGTTAAGGAGGTAACGCAGTGGTAAGTAATATTTCAATCAAAATAAGATATTCGCTGTGTTACCAACTTTTTGTAACTAATTTGTAATTTTTTTGTGTTTAAGAACAAGCAAAATATCGCAGCAAAAACATAGTCTTACAAAATTAAAACCTAACCAAAGCTATAGTAAGCTAACAGCCAAATAAAATCACAAAAACCTAAAAAATTATGAAAGTTACCAACCGCAGGTGTCCCATAAATTCCCTTAAAGTGCCGCGGGTGACCACGCTCGCCTTAATTAGCGGACATTCCCGTTTGTGACACCCAAGCGAGCCGCGCTTAATTTGTGGACACCCGACAATTGTTTTGGTTTTTTAAGTAATTTAATTTGGCGCGTTTAGGTGTGTTTTATGGGTGACACGTGAAGTTACGAGATAAAAAAAGGGCTTATGTTACGGAAAGTGTTCAATACAAAATAGGCTTTATTGCACGACGCATTGATACTCTCGCGGATTTTACCCATTTTTTTTTTTTACTAGCCTATACTTGTGTCCCACTGCTGGGCAAAGGCCTCCCCTTTCTTGCGCCACTCGTCTCTATTGGCTGCATGCTCCCTCCACTCGTTATTAAATGCATCCAGGTCATCCTGCCATCTTCTTTTCGGTCTGCCTCTGCTCCGGTAACCTTGCGGTATCCAGTCGGTGATTATTCTAGCCCATCGTTCCGGATGCATGCGGCAGACATGTCCAGCCCAGTCCCACTTCAGCTTTGCGGTCTTGGCACCTACGTCTACAACGCGTGTTTTGGAACGCAGTTCAGTGTTTCTTATACGGTCTTGTCTACGAATACCTAATATGCTGCGTTCCATCGCTCTCTGACAAACTTTGAGCCTGGTCTTTTGAGCTTCAGTCAATGACCAAACTTGTGCTCCGTAGGTTAGAACGGGAAGAATACACATATCGACGAGTTTTCGTTTTAGCGAGAGAGGAAGGTTGCCCTTCATTAGTGCTTTCATGGACCAGAAGCTCTTCCAGGCGTTTACCCATAATTGACACAAATTATAACGAGTCTATCGTGATTTTATTAGAAAATTAATCGGGTAGAGCTACATTTGGCTGACATGTTCAGTAACGACTCGTTGATTCGTAGATATGGGTATAACCTATTATCTATTCTGTGGTATAACACGAGTTTGTATCGGTATTGGCAGTTGACAGAGCGAGCGACGCGTCTCCGTTTCGGCTTGGCTTAAAATTCTTTCGTATGTCCGGATGTTTGGGACTTTCCTTTTCTGGCTTCGACTGTTCTCGCCTACAGATCGCATTTCTCAACCAAGTCACATGATTATATTGTTGATTCTGTGAGTATTTTAAATTATTTTTGGTTCGGAACCCTAAAACAGGACCCTAATACTAAAATGGGACCCTATTACTAAAACGAGACCCTATTACTAAGATTCCACTGTCCGTTTGTACGTTCGGCTATCACCAGGATGTATCTCATGAACCGTGATAGTAAGATAGTTGGAATTTTCACGGCTGATGCGAGAGCCATTTTAATGTTTCATCTAGTTGCTTCTGCACGCCTGGGTGGCATTGTAGCGTAACATTTGGCAACATTTGAGGTACTGCTTTAATAAAAATAGTTAGTCCAGAATTCATGTGCAAACCAACCTTTAGCTCGTACGTAGGTTAACCTACTTGAGACCTAAAAGTCAGGACCAAGCACGTTAGTGTTACAACCTGTGTGTTTAAGGCTCGAGCGCCGCCATTTTCTTCGGAGTAATTAACTTAGGCTTGTTGGGGTTAAGTAGAAGTGCGTGTTTCATTTTTTTTTTATAAATTTATGAAACATGTAATGTCTCACTTTTTATTACTGTCGGTTTTAAATGAATGAATCGAGCTCAAAGTCGATAAAGTTGAGTTTCTTTACAAAGTCTCCATGATAATCTTCTAGCACCGTTATCAGACCGACTTCATCATGTCATACCTAATAATGATTGCATTGTCATTCAATTGATATAATAAATGTTTGCAATATTTAAGCTCACTCAGAAACCGAGGAATGGGTCAAATTTACTTTGCATTTCAGACATACACCAGGATAAATTAAACCAAATAAAAATCTTGTAAACAAAAACGAAAAAAATTATACTTCAGCGATATCCTACTTTAATTCGTACCTGAATTGAATCTATTTATTTCTCGACAGGCTAAGAACGCGTGCTTCGCATTGCTAACAGCCCGGCCAACTTCGGTCTAAGCGGCGTGCGGCAGCGGTGCGCGGCATGTGTGTCTCGCTCTCTCGCTCACTCGTACGGCGCTCGGATCTCGCTCAACCACTCGCCGAAACTCGTGGCATGTCCGTAAGTGATCCCGTCTTGTTTAAGTCTCAATCTCATCTGCGCCTTAATCGCCTTAATTGTGTAGTATGGCCGCCGCCACCCGCCCTCGCAATCACTTACACATGTTAATGTAGCGGACTGTACGAGTGTGACTGTTGTTTACCTACCTTTGTGTTTCAAAACAGTTACGTTACCATTAAGGCAGCTATTACACTTTCCTAAATTAGTCATAGACAAGAGCTGCTTTCCTAAATTAGTCATAGACATGCAGCAATATGTGAGACACGGATGGACATAACTCCATCTCTTCTGTGACTCATTTAGGATAGTTTAATAGCTGCATAAGTTTATATTTTTTCTAAACCTACAATGAAGAGTTTTTGTAGATAGAAACACATTCTAAGAATCTAAGACATTTATAGTAGGTACATAGTTATATTATTTACTTGATAGCGGCAAAGAAGGGGTTTGGCTATCGCTGTTTAGCAATAAGTCCGCCTATTAGCTAATACTATTGCTTAACTTACTTAAGGTTTTATAGTACGGAACAAATGTTTGAACACACATATGCCCTGGTCAGAGAATTTCAAACAAGGGAATTGCGATCCGGTCGTGTAGGAGAGAGTTAATTCTTTGTTTCTTTAAAGCACCCAAAATATACAATCGATACTCTTAAGCGGCCATAGCCCATAACGATTTAGCCAACGTTGCCTACCTGCAACTTCCTCGTTTTATTGGCAAAGTTGGCAGCGATTACAACTTCCCTAATGGTTATTCCCCTTTTTGTGCACAGAGAGAAGTTACTAGAGAAGGCTAAGTTAACTTTAAACTGAAGACAAGAGGATAGTATCGTTATTTATTATGTTCGATTTCGTCCCGTTCAGGGCGCAAATTCGACTGCGTTTTGGTATATCACCATTTAAACAATCTCTCTAGAAATTTCCATTAAAATATGTATTTTATGAAATATGCAATTATATGCTGTATGCTGCCACAGAAGCAGAACTGAAATGTACCAATCAGGCTTCGCTTTGTGAAGCCCAAAATAAAGTTTCCTTATCTCGTCATCATTTCCAACTAACTAACTGAGCGCAACGGCGCTAAGTGGATCTTGGTCGCCGACACCAGATCACGCCTCACTTTACGATCCTGAGCCAGCTCTCGCCAGTTAAGGATGCCTAGATCCTGTGATCTTTTAGACTTCATCACTCCAGCGATATCTAGGCCGTCCTACAGTTCTGCGACCATTCGGTCGTCCCAGATAAGCAGTTTTTGCGGCACAATCCTCACCCATTCTATTAAAATATGTGCCCGATCAGTGAGGTTTGGTTGGACGCCTTGGTCATTGCCAACTCTTTCAATATTATCAGTCGTCAATAACATCCCTCAGGCATACTGATGATGAACCAGACGCAAATAATTGAATAGCTTTAGAAAATATATGAAATACGTCATAAGTTTGTAATTTGTTTCACTGGGATCCCATCATCAGATACTGACAATAGGACCACCTCAGGAACATAATCATTTGAATTAAAAAGATTTTGATAAATGTTCTACAATTGACAAAGAAAGCAGTTATCCTTACACTAATATTATTATAAAGGCGAAAATTTGTGAGTGTTTATTTGATTGGTATGAAGGTAGCTGACACATTGGATTAACACATAGGCAACTTTTTATCCCGAAAAATTTAGCATTCCCATATATATACATAAAGAGCTATAGCTAGTATTTACATAAAGAGAAAAAAAATACGCATCCAACATTACACGTCCTCCTTCCGACCTCAAAAGGTCGGTTAATATTCTGCACCATCAGATTTCTTTCATAAAAGTGTATCTAATGTGAAAATAGATTTATTTCCCAATGTCTATAAATCCACTGCCGTGGAAACTGCTTCAGATATGAATAAGACACTAGTAAAGCAAACCGATCAGCAATAAATTTACGTGTTTTGTGATTTGGAGGCCGTTGGATGCGATATTGGAGGCGCCAGACGGTCTGACGGTGGCGCCGAGAGGGGGCGCCGAAATATACGCCTACGTACGGGGGCACAAATAGTAGGGACTTTTACTGAGAACAAGTTTATTCTCCTGATAATAATAAGTTTACTTTCAGAAATATAAATTGATCGTTGTTATCTAATTTTCAATCTTTTGTTCTGCTCGTAAAGTGTATGTATGCGTACACTTCATCACAATATTATACAGGCGAAACTTTGTAGGTGTGTTTATGTGTATGTTTGTTACTTCTTCACACCCATACGGCTTGACCAATTGTGGTATAAAGGTAGCTGACACCCTACCCTAACCTGGATTAAGATAAATGCTACTTTTTATTTCGAAAAAATTTAGTGTTCTCGGGATGAACAGGTAATACCGCGTGGCACAGCTAGTTGTACATAAAAATAATGACCAACACTTTAAAACAAGGCATGTATTTAACGCGGCGACAAATTAATCTGGGGCCCAATTCGAGAATGCCGTTGGAGATATCTCCAAACGTCAAATCTCCATTAGATAACAGTTATATCGCCATTGAACTGTCATTTAAATGCGATGAGCTTAAAAGTGACATATCTCATCTCAATTTTGGAAATACGAAGGCGATAATGATTGTCAAAAATGTTATTCATGTATATAAATTTCTGTTTTGAACGAAACGTAACGGACCAATTTCACGTACTATGCGGTCAATTTAAAGTATGCGCCTGTTATTTATGCCGTCACATACAAAGGAAACGAAAATTTTGCGCGTCCGAATTGACGAAGTTGCGATATCGCCACTTGTCAAGTAGGCACACGTCAAAAGAGACGGATGGCGATGAAAATGAGAGATCTCCATTATATCTCTAAAATTGGTCGAATACCCCCCTGATTTAGGGATTTATAAAAAATTAAAGGGGGTAGCAAAAATAATAAGTTGGCGACTAATTGCGGAGACTAGTATAAAGTAAAAAGTAGCAGCTAAGTAATCAATTTTCGGCTTTGTTTCAATATAAACTAGCATCGAGTTTGGCGACTGAATTAACTACTTAATTAAGCGGAAACATAACAGCGGATAAAAATTTGAAAATGGCCTACTCTAATTGTTCAATGGAGATTGCATATAAAATAAATCAAAATCATGAAAAAAATAAAAGGAGCGCTTTTTAGGTATATAAAAAAAAACCAACCTAACCTAACCCGGCCGAGTCGGATCTTCTGCTAATATTAGTCGCCAAGTCATTATTTATAGTACCTCGCCTATGATTTCAGTAATCTTGTTTATTATTTCTGCTACCTTAAAGTAGCTGCCATTATATTAATTTTAAAATATCCTTAGTTTAAAGCTCATTTAATATAAATGATTGCCAAAATATTTAATCGCTGACAAGTTATTATTTTAGTTGCAAATAGTTTGCTGCTCTTTAATTTTTCTGTCGCCGCGAAAATAATAAGCCTTAAAACAATACTCGTAGATATATGTACAAAGATGAACCTTATCATTATGATGCATTTATTCCAGTTAATCTTTGAGCAAATTAGAGAATAGTGGGATATGCAAGAAGATAAGTAGACAAACGAACAAGTTAAGTATACGCAGAAACAACAAAGACTAATTTAGTTCTATGCTTTTGTTATTCAATTCATTTTCCGCCATACTAACGCCATTGAATTTACTAGTAGCGCAAACAATACTTAGGAATTGTTTTTTTTTCTAGAAGGTTCGAAACCTAAATCTTATAATACTTTTTTCCTCTACACAGACGCCAGTGAATTTGCCTTTGGCGCCGTACTATCCAAAATATGCGCCCCTATACCAACGCTGGACAGAGCTGATAACAAATCTTTTAACGAGATCTTGATGAACTGTGCAGCGATTGGCACCGCTTTGTCTCGCCTGTTTGTATCTCGGAAGTTTATTGCGAAAACACAAAAGACGGCTTAATACGGGAAACTTCACTCTAGGGGAGCTCCTTGGAATAAGTCACGTTTAGGGAGGTATAAACTCGTTGTGTCAGCATTTTTGCTGTTTATGAGGAGGCTACAGTTACAGTACAGTCTTGCGAGGTTTAAGGAGCACGATCCATGTTACGTACTTTAGGGTGAAATATTGAAATTTTGTTCACACTTTTTAAAAAGCAGTACTATTTTTATATAATAGAATAAATAAATAATTATCGGACAACCTCACACAAATCGATTAACTCCCACAGTACGCTCTAGTAGGCTTGTGCTATGGACTCTAGACAATGATATACATACTTATATAGAAAAATACATATTTAAATATAAATAAAATCCATGACCCAGGCACAAATATTCGAGTTCATCACACAAATAGGTATTAGCCCTTGCCGGGATGTGAACCCAGGACCGCCACCGGCTCAGTAGGTAACTGTTTTACCACTGTGCCAACCGCGTCGACAAAAATATAAGTATTACCAAACTTATGAGCTAAACCTAACTAATTTAACCTATTGGGGTGCTATGTGTACAAATTTCTCCTAGAGCGCTGCTACTGGGCAGAGTGACACCTTTTGTAGTGCAGGGCTATTTTAAACATAAAATTATTTGCTAATTTATTTAGGACTTTTATTCTTAACATAACTGTATGTAAGGTTGTCTGGAAGAGATCGCTCTTTAGCGATAAGACCGCCTGTTGTTTACCTCTAATTGTAATTTATTGCATTGTATTTCTCCTGTATATCTTATGAGGTGTGCAATAAAGAGTACTTGTATCTTGTATCTGTATAGATTTGGCCTACTTATTTATTTAATCTTTATTGCACAAAAGAAAACTCATCGTACAAAATGCGGACTTAATGCCATGAGGCACTCTCTACCAGTCAACCTTCGGGCAAAGCAGATAAATTGCGGGCGGTGCAACTAACTTAAACAAGTACTTAAATAATGAAATGATTTTATTTATTTAAACACAAAAAATAGGAAATAGGGAAGTAAACTGGTGAAGTCAGCTAAATGTATAGATAATTCTTGGACAGTTATCCAGCTTTATTGCCTAGTCATAATAAAGTAAGTATCGGGAGGTATACCCCATACCAGACCACTTAAAGGGCACTAAAACTGTAGTTCATTTCAAGTAGGTAATATCTAGAAGAAACTTTACCTGGCCATAAAAAGTGATAGGTAACTTCACCGTACGATAACTCATGTTTTGTGACATTTTTATGGGTAGTAAAGTAAAGATGGAGCTTGGATTAGAATGATCACCAAATGGACCAGTGATTATTAGTGGTTTTCGTAACATTATACCTACTATTATGACAATAAAATACTTTCGCATTTTCGCGGATTCATACAAACACATACGTTTCTTCTTTAGGGACCTTACAATTTAACGGGGTGATAGTAGCCTATATCACTCTAGCCCATATTACAACTTACAAGGATATAGGTATCCAGTTTACATATATAGTTGTCAACATTTCATATTTCTAACAGGTGGAAATTAATATAGAGATCGAAGTGAGTTTCGTCGTGTGCACCCTAAAAATCATTTGTTTTTTTTACTGTATGCAAAGAACTATAGGAAAATACATAAAATAACCGAAATCTACGACAACCATACCTACATCTCTATGTAGGTATGTCTTTGCGGTTAGGTCGATGACTATAACTCTTTGTAGTCATCGACCTAACCGCGAAAACAAATAAGCTGTCAACAAAATCGAGCTCAAAGACATTTTTTTTTAATTAGGCACCAGACTAAAGTTATCTTTCCATTGAGTCATAGTTTAGTAGTTACTACATTTTAGAATAAGTAAATTTCAATAAATTAATAATAAAGTAGGTAATTAGTAATCTCAGGAAAAATATAAAAACAGTGATTACTTCCTCTTTCTAAGCGGAATACAAAAAGTAATAAAATTGTAGTCGTTCTTAATGAAATGTTGTATAATGACAACAACAAAACTCGGAAGCTCGACTAGTCTTTAAGGGTCAATAAATTATTGAAAAATCTACAACTTATGTTTTTTAATAAATAAATATCAGACAACCTCGCACAAATCGACGATAGTCGCAAATAAAGCTCTAGTAGGCATGTGTTATAGGTACTACATAACAATATACATACTTTTATAGAGAAATATAAACTGAAATATATAGAAAAGCAGTCAGGAACAAATAATAGAGTTCATCTCACATATATTTGCCCTCGCCGGATTTCGAACCCAGGACCGTAGGCTCAGTAACTAATACAAAGATTAACTGTTACATTTGACATATAACTATAATGATTCGGTTATTTTTAAACGTATAACACGCGTGCCAAGTTCCAAGTCAGGGTAGTATAACATCAGCACTTGACTGCATGTCTGGAACGGTTCTCTGCCAAGGTTCGGCCGATGAATAATATTATCTGTTATTGCTGTCTTTACTTGTTAGTTAAAGTAACAAGCTACGGGGGTAAGTGGTACACTTGGAGAAATTAATACATTAAACCATTGAATCAAACACCTGTGAATAATCAGTTTGACCTATATGTTTACAAATAAAGCACTTTAAACTTTGATAAAAAGATCACAGCACAAAAAATAATAATGCGAATCGACCTAGTCCCAAATTAAGCTCTAGGCTTAAATATGTTATGGGCACTAGAGGTAGATCAAGATATAATATAACACGCTTAGCGCGTACCAAGTTCCAAGTCAGGGTAGTATAACATCAGTCCTTGACTTCATAGCTGGAACGCTGTTTGCTCTGCCAAGGTTCGGCCGATGAATAATATTATCTGTTATCGCTGCCTTACTTGTTAGTTAAAGTAACAAGCTACGGGGGTAAGTGATACACTTGGAGAAATAAATACATACTACAAAGAAAATTGAAATGCGTAACCTGGCAGAAGAGACCGGTAGTCGAACCCGGTACTACTGGGTCACCGGTCTAGCGTGTTAACCTCTCCACCACCCTAACGCCAGATAACCTGTCGAATTTTCGCTCCGCTCTAATAGCGCGCGCCGACGGCGCGGGGGCGGGGGGTGCGTGCCAGCCCGCAACTTGTCCGTCCGGCACTCCAACGTCACTTTTGTCACCCATAAACATTACGCACACTTGACTAATGGTGTCCACGGGATGGGTCCAAGCGCACAATATGTTTCGCCGCCGGAAGCACAGGCTTCCATGCTTGAGGTAAAGCCCACCCGTTATTTTGGAGATAACTTAACTAGGTTAAAGGCGTACGGTACCACCTTTAACTTAGTTAAGTACTTAGTAGATGGATCCAAATCTGACTAAAGCACTATCACTAAAAATTAAAGCTGACTGTACAATTATTACAGGGCTGCAAAATAAAGCACTTTGCTGGGTTGTTATGATAATACTGTTAAGGGAAAATAACAATCCCCTCCCTAGGGCTAACAATTTCTCCTTGATTTTTTCGGGAAAAATATTGTTGGGAACTCAGAACTTATTCCTTAAGAGGGAATACCAATGCTTATTTTTCCATAAAAACGAGGTGTCATTCTCGTCTTTCTCCTGCTCTTAAGCTTAAGCATTATCATAAACCATTAATACAAAGATCAAAGCTTAAAGAAAAATTGAAAAAAGAGCTACCTGGTGGAAGGGACCGGGAATCGAACCCGGTAACTCTGGATTACCGGTCCAGCGCGTTAGCCACTTCGCTACCCTCGCTCTACGTAGACCTGACGAATTTTTCCTTATACTTTGTGTAATTGTTCATTTGAAAGGTTTTTACACCTTATAGCGACCCCTAATGTGAATACGTTAATTTTCATTATCATAAATTTAAGAGTCATACTCTTGTCGGTGTAGCCGATGAAGTATGTAGTTTTCTCCATCTCACTCTATCCATAGCCACTTCCTTCACTTCCCTATACATCATGACGTCTATCTTCTCTAATTGGTTTAATGTAACTTATTCTTGGCCTTCCTCTTTCTCGCTTCCCCTTAACTTTCCTTCTATGATGTTATTTATAAAAGTATCGTGTCGTATAAGGTGGCCTAACATTCTCTCTCCACTGTTCTGTATAATTTTAAGAAAATTCCTAAAACTTAACCAATCTGGAAAGATTGGCACAATTCTAGGAACTAAATGGAAAGGATATGTTCTGTTTCAGACCGTTTTGATTTTAGTAGGAGTAGTGATATATCCTTCTAAGTTCTAGTAGTCCGGAAGCCGACGTCAAACACCGGCTACTCATTTATTAGTTTCGCATTGACCATGTTTTCAATTTCTACGATAACATTTCAATACGGTATGTCGTTAAAGTAGATATACATCATTATAATTATAGCGTGCAGATCTCGGATAGATGTCAGTGTCAAATGTCAAAAATTGTCAAGATGATGCATTAAATTCACATGCTAAAAGCCCCATAAGATTGGTCAGTACATAAAACGAGTACGCATATTCAATGCGAATATTTAAATCCAAACGACGCGAGCAATGAAAACCTCTCAGTCCCAAAAAGGAGCTCGAGATTCAAATTAAACTCAACACTCACAGAAATCGCAATTAATGCGGCGCCTTTTAAAGTATAATGAGAGGAAAAATCCCGCCGCGGAAAAAGTCAAAGGCAAGCTTAATAAGCAAAATCGTATTGAAACACGCACGGTGGTGTTATAATGATAGAGTGTACTAATGCTAACGTTCGAGTCATAGAGCCGTGGGTGGGATGAACGGTGTGAAATCAATACTGGTTGTATTTAATATTATTAAAACTATCGTGAGACATCATTACATAGTATAAAACAAAGTCGCTTTCTGTCTGTCTGTCCCAAAAAAGATAGGTTTTTGTTTTTAACATTACTTCACGTTTGCATACGTTTGTGCGATCGCGCATGGGATTATAGCTTAGATACCTAAGCTTTAGAAGCATAATTATACTAACTGGTAAAAACCTATCAACTTTCCTGTCTTGAAAATATCATACTTCACACCAACTTTACCCGTTTAAAATGTACCGTGAAATACGCCAACTTTGCCTCCACAGGAAACTTTGCCCAAAACGCTACTTAAAAAAAGAAACGTTACTGTAGACAATTTCAAGATGATTATGGCAACACTACTATTTTTAGTGGAAAATAGACTATATCTGTGGTATCACTGGGAATCACATTTGCGCGCAACTTCATTCCGTAACGTGTTGGGACTAGTCGAATAAGGTGCGTGATTTGGCGGGCCAATTCTAGGTGAAGTTCTGGTGTATTTTTTACAGAATGGGGAAGCCTCAGGTGAATGTATCTAATTGCTTGTTATAAAATAAGAACTGTAGATCATTTTTATTGTAGTTTGAACTAAAAATACTTATTAAAACCGGAGATATGATGGTGGGCAATGTTATCCAGTAACTTGCTAACCTATGAATGCCAACATTGCCCAGACTAAAAAAAGGGTTAGGGTTGTCACCTTGTCGTAATTTTACCTGACTGCGTAAATAAAGGAGGGTTATGTATTTAAGGTAAGGTAAATTATATTTCTATTAAGCCGTTGTACTTTTAGCATTAGCTGCATGTCATGTCATGTCATGTCCATAAAACAAAAAAACATAGAATATTCAATTATGTCAATTTTTATTTAGATTATTCTAACGTGAAGTAAAAAAATAACCGCCAATTTATTAGTATCGAATATTAAGCATACATTTTTCATTTTGATAATGGTATTGGTAAAGATGGTTTGCTCAACCAAAAGTGACAACCCTGACAATCTCAAACTGCTTGATTCGGTTTGTATGGAGAAAAACAAAATACCTATGTAACATTGCCCACCCATATTGCACACGTGTTTGTACAGTTAAGACCAAGATATTAAGTAGAACGCCATTATTACCCCAGATTTTATACTGATCCTTATCTTAACGTTGTAGGGGCTAAAGTTACGAAAATAATCGATTTGGGCAATGTTTGCAAAAGTTTAGATAACTTTACCCTAGGTGAAAATTGATAAAAAAAATGGTGAAATATAGATTTAAAAATTGTTTCTCGTAATAAACGCATGCATATGAATACGATGGATGCGTTAGACAAAAAAAAACTTTATGCCGTCATAGAAAAAAATAGAGAAATTCGGGTTTTTACGAAAAAAGCGGGCAAAGTTGGCATGTTTCACGGTAACTTATAATTTATGTGCAATCTTGAATTTTGAAATAAGTCAATATTTTTACTTAACTTATAATATAGGTATAAACTTGTCATATTATATTCCATTTGATCTAACCTTCGACTTTGTCGAGATGTTCTAAAAAGTTAGTTTAACGATAAACGATATCAATTACGTCTATGAAAATACAATTCTTAAATAGTATTGAAACTCAGTTTTCTATGGAGAGGTATTTATTATTTGAGGAAGAATCTTAAGAGCATACCTCGTCTCAATGACCTTGGGCACTCGAACTTTTTCGTCCCCACTAGCTCGTACGAAAAAATAACTTTGTTGAACATGATTGAAAACAGGAAAGGGAAGATGTTAGGTCATGTCATCTGTCACGATAACTAGATCAAGGATAGAAGGAAAAGTAGAAGGGAGAAGGAAAGGAGGAAGACCAAGACGGACTTATACGGAGCAAATAAAAGAAAAAATAAATGCTACATCATATAAAAAAGTAAACGAAAACGCGCAGTGTAGAATGAGAAATTACTCCACCGACAAGAGCCTACCTAGCTCTTGAATATAATTATGATGATGATGACTGGCTCGCGCAATTTTACGTTTTATACGGCTTCAAGTATGCAGCGCCATCTTGGTGGCGCCGTTCGTACTACGTCGAAGTGACTAGTGACGCATAAATTGCCGTATTATTGCAATTCTAGAGGCCGAGATCCCGGCAAAAATTATGCGCAAATTCGAGTAACATCTTTTGCTCGGAAAGTATACAATCTATTGAAAAAGAGCAAACAGGATTACAGTAAATATCATTACTCACTTATTGGTACAAGTTTCATGTTTAAGCGTCGCGTAACAAGGAAGACTTTACCGACATAACCTAGAAAACGTAATTAACGGGTGTACAGGTTTCTCCTATTTTATGAGATATTTAGAAATTCTCCTCCTCCTAGGGTCGTGCCCTGTCTGAATAACTTTCTCGTGGACTGTTTTGCGCCAGCTTACTCTATCCTGGGCTGCATGGATGCCTTGGTAAATAGAGGTCTCGAGGGTAGAGGGTAGAGAATTTGTATGAAACAGAAATAAAAACCAAATACCAAGCTACATTGCGTTTTATTTTCACGGGAATAACACGAAAAGGAACCACTTGAAAACACTTTGTAAATAGTCACATTTACCGGGTAGCGCCTTTGTTTTGTCGAATCGACCAATCACCTGAGTTGAAATCTGTATCGATCCTCCGCTTCACTTCTGTGATTGGTCGATTCCGCACGTCTCCTCTCCGCTCCACTTCAGTGGAGACGCACCCTAACAGAGCGATGCAAGATTTATATGCGCGCGCGGCGCCAGCCATCTCTTGGTAACATTTCTTTGTTCGTTCATCATGCCGGAACGGTTAGACGGATTTCACCCAATTTTGGTACAGGGGTAGGTGGACATCCAAAGATAGTTAATGATACTTTTCACCCGACTACTACGCGCTCTCCAGTTCGAATTTAAAATTAAACACCCGTAGATCGTACAGACCGTGCTCAAATTATGAATTCGAGCATAAAATTCGAGTATTTGCTCAATATAATACGTCGAAATTATTAGAAAACCTTTTTTTTTTTATTCAAAATAGCCATGCATTTAACCTCGATTGCACCTGATGTTAAGTTAAACGTTCGGTTCACCGTTTTACATAAACATTATCAATTTTTCGGTAGTTTTCTTGATTACTGCATCGCCTACTCATCTCATTTCATTTATATTAATCCGCTACCCAAAGGTTGTCTGGAAGAGATGGCTTTTTTGCGATAAGATCGCCTATTGTTTACCTCTATTGTAATGATTAGTGTTATCTGTATTTGTATTTCTTTCTGTTTGAGGTGTACAATAAAGAGTATTCTATTCTATTATATTTATCCTAACTAGATAAACATTATTCTGCTAAGCGGAATTATAATCGTAGATTACACTTGGTAAGAAAATATATTTCTACATCGGTTGGAACATTGAAGGAAGTGAAAAAGGAAAGTATATTATTAAACGATGTATATTTATCAGACCAAAGACACTGGTCCCACCAAGAGCGATTAACTGTCGACTATTTTCTCGCTCAAGAAACAAACTAAAAGCGGCTGGGCGGCCAAATGGCCATTTGTTCATCTTTATCATTTAAATCATACACCGTCAGAAATACTCAACTTACACACCAACGAAAATCAAGCTGGGACACAAAGTGAAAACCGATAGCGCGGCGTGTTCCAGATCACACTCTACAAAAAGCGGGGGAGGTTTTAGTTCGTAGGCTGCTGGGTGTGATGTGACACCCACTCGCAAGAGTGGTTGCCACACTCCGCAGAGTCGGGCATGCTGTCAGGTCCGGCCTGGCATCCTATGAGGACTTCCTCCCTCCACGAAAAAAAAAACCCGTGTCGGTAAAATACAAATATATTTATAGTTAGCCGGTGTCTGTTCATACTGCCGGCAACTACTCTCTGTTTACTAGTCAATGCCAGCGATAAAAAATAGAACGTGTTCAGCGGTACTCGCTTGGCGGTCCGAATTCATGCTGAGAGACCAACCAGTAGTGTATTTTACTGTATTGGCATCCGCAGTAACTTGAAACAGACTTCTAATACCGTTGAACACGTGCGTCTCGCGTACGACTGCATGCTCGGACTCCTCGCTCGAGCGAGAGGTGCGAGTAATCGTCCGTCCTACTCGAATACTCGCTTACAGCTGAGCGACAAAACTATCGGAACTACACACTTGCTTCTCTCTCCTCGCCAAGTCATTACTATTTTATAGTCCTAAATTGCTTCTTGCTTCTCATCGGCGGTGGGACCTGTGCCTAAATAGCTTAGTTGTTTAACTACATTATAAGCAAAACATATTGCTCTTCTTAACTAAAACATGTAATGTTTCTTCGACACTAATTTAATATTTCATTTCCTTTATCCTGGAAACTCTTTTGTCACAATACGATCGCGTGACGCAATCCACAACTACCAAAGAAACTACGCAGTTTAATCAAACAATTTTACGCCTTTCCTCAATACATTAAGGACTATACTGTAGGTATTATTATCGTGGCTCCGCAAATAGGGCCATACTTCAAAATTACTAAACTACCGAAAGTATAAGCCTAACTTTAATGCACAATAGGGGGTAATAAATCGGGAACAATACCCTGAAGTTACTGCTTAGTTCGAGAAGGTAACAAGCGCTAAAGCCGGTAATACCACTTGAGACATTGTTGACGCCGGGCAAGGGTTGGAGTAACTTTGATTTATCCGAGCACTTTGGAGATTGTTTGGGCTCCGTAATCGTGTCGTTGACGGTAGTCACATATGGTGACAGGTTATTATTATGAGAAGGAGGGTTCAGTACACATCGTGAACCGCGCTAGTAGCCTTGGGGTCCACGTGTGACGTCACCAGAACGTCTACTTTGTTGGGTACCAAACGACTATGCTTAAAAGGGCGCCCTGGGTGCTAATTCAAGTGTACTTTGAAATATCACCAAATAAGCGATGGTTCAGGTATATCTCAGGTAATCGCCTTTAACTGTCAGTAAAACGCGATGTTTGCGATTCGAGCTGCATTAGAACCATTGCTATTGAGTTGAGTAAATCAACAAACTTTACTTTATATTTATAATGTTTTCCAGTACGACTGATGCTTAATAAAATTTAGTGTTGCTCAACAATCCAAACATTGCCCTGCTTCGAAAAGAGATAATATTTTTATAAATACCGACACAGGCAAATTATGGTAGAAAAATGTAATGTAAGCAGGACTCGAACCTGTGACCCACGTTTCCAGCTTAGTGCTCTCCCAACTGAGCTATCACATCGTTACGTCAATCGCACAAATGTTTGATTTCATTATTTGCCGTTGTGTCCACTTTATTTCCACATTAAAACAGAATCGATCAAAAGATTCTATTAAAAAAAACGTAGACGATATTATATGTTTGTGTAGGCGGTACAAGTAAAAGGCGACATAAAATATAACAAGCACACAATATATCACCAATTCGCTAGTGTGTAGATGACGCACTTAAGCAACTTCGCACTAAAAGTCTTCCATAGCACTTACCACTTCCAACTGAATATTAAAATGTGTGGTTCCATATTAAGAAAGTCTGAAGTTACCGGAGCCAGAGATTCTGAACCTTAAGTTGTATGAATAGGGTTGAATGCTAGTAGGTTGCTTTTTGTAGCTAATATTTTATAGAAATTATGGGCAAATAAGGAAAACTCCCATATTTGCTAGGAGTCCAACGTACCTATATTTGCGGAGGGTATTTATTTGAAGATGAATAACGCCGATATATCAAAGCTAAGGATCTTTTATTTTTGTAGACTTAACGTTGAAACGTATATAAAAGTGTTTTCCGCGAAAATGTTCACAGATTGAAATGTTTTGTGAATTCGTAATTAAACCGGAGTGATAAATGAAGCTCAAACTTCAAACTTTATGAAATTTCATCTCATCGTTTCCAGGATTCTTTAATTTAATTTAAATGAAAAATTATTTTATTGAAGTGTCAATGACGCCTTACTCTTGTAGTAAATTATATTATTTTATTTATTAATTTATTAACTCTTGATTGCATATTACACTAATATTATATAGGCAAAAGTTTGTGGGTGTGCTTACGTGTATGTTTGTTACTTCTTCACGTACAAAATTTTGGTATGAAGGTAGCTGACACCTTGGATTTACTTATAAGCTATTACTTTTCAACAAGTGTTCCTGAGCGGGTAACACTGCATGGCGCAACTAGTTACAAATAATGCCATGAGACTTTCTGACATTCTTTAGCAGTCAACCCTAAGGCCATAGCCATTATAGGTAAGGGATTGGGTGTACAACAAAACGTGTTTGCATGCGATGAAAATGTCGAAACAAAATACATTAATTTTTTTCAGGGTTTTATAATAAGATCTGGGCTGTAGGTATATTTACTATATCATTCTAGGGCTGAACGACATAATAAATTGAGATAATGTTACTTGAACTTGAAGTGGTGGTAGATTTTTGCACCCTGATAACTATATTGATATATGACGCGTGTGTCGCGCCGGTGATAAAAAATATTAACAAATAGGTGGTAGTCGATCTTTTGTTTTCCTACCCATCCGTTTTATTACACAGTACATTAGTAGTGATACTTTTGTAGTAATAACTTGCTGCTTCATCAGTACCTTCTGAGAGGCAATGAATGTAATTAAAAAATATCGCGATAGATCCGGTTTAAAGTTTTATTTATTGCGCAGTCGGTAGGATAATATCGCCAACCCAGCGGACTCTTCCTCGAGCTCAGACCAGGACCTGCGGAACCGGGAAATATTAGTACCGGGATTCCCGGTACTGCCGTACAGAAATGTCCGGTTATGCCTTAGCTCGGACTATTGCTCAAGGTCTCCACCTGAGCGGTTCTATGTTGATGGCAATTATCATTCTATACATCCACGGTCCATTTATACCATACCTATTTACATGATAAAACACTATTTACATGGGAAAACCGTGTGGAGTGGAGAGCTTTGGTGCAACAGATAACGGCCTCAAATGGTCACGACCCTCAGTCATGAGGAAGCGAGGAAGAAGAAGAAGAAGATTTACATGATGGAAAGTTCCCGACTTCTATACTATTTTAAAACTCTAAAAAAATATTGAAAATATTTTTCCGTGGGAAAAAAATACGACACACAACTCGGACAACTTTCCGAGCACCCTAATCATTATCATATACATATTATATCTTGCAAGAAACGTTAAAAGCCCTCAGAGAACTTTTGCATTTATAACATCCTTATTCATGATTTCAATAATGGTAGACTGGTTCCTTAAGCAGACTACCATTGTTATAATCGTTATGACGGAACCCCAGAAGCGCCAACAGTTAAGCCGACAGGTTTTTATAAGGCGAGTACACGGCGCGTGAAATATCTCCTTGTTTGCTGCGAGCCGAAAAGCTAAAAGTGGGGGATTTCAGCTACAAAAGATTCGTGGAGTAAGCATATTTGAAATCACAGTAAAACCATTATGTTAGTATTATCGTTTTTAGAGCATAAAATAAAACTACATAAGGTTTTCTCCTTAGATATTAGTGAATAGCGGCTCAGAACTCTGTTTTATTGGTCGTTCGTGTAAAATGCTATTAGATTGGCCATAAACCGTAGCGGGATCGACCGACACGTGGTCACTGACTTATTACGCACACGTATTTTTTCGTACAAAATCAGAAGGCGGAGCTGATGCGCAGCACGCTGGTGTGTAGGCTATTAATCCAGTCACGGCGTGGAGTGACCCTGTCTTGCCCAGACAAGAATACAATACAACAATACTTTATTGCACACTGGCAAGAAAAATGTTATACGAGGAATCTTAAAATAAACAATGGTAGAAAACCAACACTGCATCAAGCTACTGAACGTAGCCGATGGTGACAGCTGGTTGACTAGATTAAGAGTCACGATCCTCAGCTGTGAGGAAGCGATTGAGAAGAATAAGAAAACAAACAGAACCATAAATAATGTAACTGTATAAATCACACCAGACTCACAGTAGTTTTGTACAGGTATACTTACTCGGAAGACGCAGCGTTGGAAGACTTGAGCAACGTGGACCAACTTTATAATTAGGGTGAGGGTGTTGGGGACAGAGGAGAACTTTGGGCCTTTGCGGTTTGTGGTGGACGTATTTCGGTTGATATGATGAATTGATGATACTCACTCCAAAGTCTACCTTTGTAACTCCTGGGAATGATGTATTCAGCCGACGCAGCGACGAGAGACAAATGTCTCAGCTGCCTTCCGCAGCACAATGGCACAAAGCTTTGCTGCAGCTGAATAAACTGCTTCTTAAACACTATCTGCACGAGAGGCAGTTTCACTTCGTTTTTATTTTCGTTTATTTTGTGTTCATTTCATTTACTATATAAGTCTAAAGTGATATCTAGAAACCGATCAATTGGTCCTATTTTTATTGGGATCAAATGTTTACAACTACGTTCAGTGCTCTACGAGTCAAATATGACCAACAAAGTTTAACATTCCTACGGAGCGCTGAAATCACTCCATACCACGATCCGGCTACACGAAACCATGACATCATCGGAAAATATGTGGAAAATAGTATGGAAGAACAATTAATTTGCCATTTTGACCGCACACAGTTATAGTTTTGTTCAATCATTAACATTCTTGAAAAACATTTGAAATTTGATTTTGGGTTTAAAGAATCATACTAGTGTAAGTAACTTTGAAGCTACACATCATGACACAATTGAGCTAACTTTATTCATATAACCACAGTATGTTGTATAATTAAACATCAGTCTACACGCTTACAATGAAGCGAAAAATTGAAAAAAATTAATGGTTCGGACAGGATTCGAACCTGCGTTTTCAACGGCTTTCCGGGCCAACACGGGCGTCCTACCAACTGGAACACGAACCAGATGTCAGAGCCATTGAATCTTTCAACCAGTTGCTTCAACATGCCTTAGGGTGGCATCGTAGCGCCATCTACTGTAAAGATTTAGACTTTATCGTCGGCACCATCGTCTCAAATTTGTTGAGAATCAATAGTAACGATGTGCTACACCCTAATTAATTTTTTTTATTAAAGTAATAACGTCTGCTAACGTAAACCAAATGCTTACAATAAAGCGAAAAATTGAAAAATTTAATGGTTCGGACAGGATTCGAACCTGCGTTTTCAACGGCTTTCCGGGCCAACACGGACGTCCTACCAACTGGAACACGAACCAGATGTCAGAGCCAATGAATCTTTCAACCAGTTGCTTCAACATGCCTTAGCCACCCTAAGCCCACCATCGTAGCGCCATCTACCGTAAAGATTTAGACTTTATCGTCGGCACCATCGTCTCAAATTTGTTCATAGTCGTGTCAAATTTTTCAATTTTACGCTTCATTGTGGTAAAACCCCGTGTTGGGCTATTACCTATAGTTCAACATCATCATTCCTATTTCGGTGTTACATCTCTAACTCATTTCAGTCATTAATTTCTCAGCGTCACGTCTATTTATAAACACTACTAAGAATTCAGGTCCGAAAGTGTCCTCTAGCCATTTTCTCTGGCAATTGTCCGGAATCCCGTTTTGTTTACGTATTTACTCGATGCTTGTTATTCCTTCGAGATATTGTAATTTATTCTGCTGGGATAATCTGAGAAGCTCGAAAGATTTGTATAGCCGAATTAACAGAGGGACCACTAGTAAAAAAGAAAATACTTTAGAAGACATTTCAAAAGGGCTTTATAAAGTTATTGTTTTTGAATCCAAGCTGCTAATTTGAGAGTGCGTTTTTCTAGATATTTCCTGCCTCGCACAACTGCATTATGGAATAAATTGTCGCTTGCAGTATTTCCGGACCGATACGACCTTCAAACCTTCAAGAAAAGAGCGTACTCCCTGAAAGGCCGGCAACGCACTTGTGACTCCTCTGCTCTGGTGTTGCAGGTGTCTATGGGCGACGGTAATCGCTTTCCATCTAGCGACCCGTTTGCCTCCTATGACATAATGACGTAATAATAAGATTTATTAATAATATAAACATTACGCAGTCACACACATCAAATATTACAAGATTATTATTATCGTAATGAGTTTGAATTGATACTGCAATTCTTGACAAAATACATACTTACTCTAAATGTAAGAAATACATTTTTGTGGATTAATGTGAAGGAAAATGTAGGAAATGGGGTGATGATAACCGTTTCTTTC
This sequence comes from Apotomis capreana, assembly GCA_947623375.1. Taxonomy (NCBI): domain Eukaryota; kingdom Metazoa; phylum Arthropoda; class Insecta; order Lepidoptera; family Tortricidae; genus Apotomis; species Apotomis capreana. Next base: position 17,956,273 of record OX392519.1, read on the forward strand.
GCCTCCCTAATACCGGAAAAATAACTTTTATCGAAAACGGGCATTCATGTTACGACATTAATAATATTGCATTTTTATTGGGACTACACACGCATGCAAAACGATGTCAAAATGGGTTGAGCAATCAGGCCACGCTTGCACCCTATTCAGGGTTCCGTACAAAGGGTAAAAAACGGGACCCTGTTACTAAGACTCCGCTGTCTGTCTGTATGTCAATTGGTCTGTCCGTCTGTCACTAGGCTGTATCTCATGAACCGTGATAGCTAGGCAGTTGACATTTTGCCAGACGATGTATTTCTGTTGCCGCTATAACGACAAATACTAAAAACAGAATAAAATAAATATTTAATTTGGGCTCCCATACAACAAATGTGATCAATCGCGTTAACTTTGCACCTCATTTGTATGCTGTATGCAGCACCATACATACCAGGTGCAAACTTAACTTTACCCGGCCAGTTGAGATGGGAAATGTTTGTACGGAACTATTAATATTCTAAACTAGCATTTGCCCGCGGCTCCCGTTTTAACGTGTACACTGGAGACGCACACACATAAACTTTATTATAGTAGTACGGAGAGCGTAGACAAAGCTAAAGTGTAATCTCTGTAAATCTCAACTCTGTGCCGCGAGCCATCTTTAGAATCTAGTTAAGATTTGTCAAAAGAACGTAAATGAGTTTGATTGTGTCCCCGCGCGGGACAGTCGGCGCACTCGACGACAATCCAGTTAGTATCGTCGTTGTCTCCTGCCACCAGAACGACGTAAACGATATTTTATCTAACTGAATTTCCTTCTTTGTCATTACAGTCTAGCAGAGTGGTCGTGGCTGTCATTCATTGTGCCAAGCCTAACCACACATTCATTCCATTCTTGCCTCACAGCCACCTCTTGTTCTCATTCAGAGGACAGTTTGCGGCCTATTTGATTTGGTCAGTCCACCTCATGGGAGACCTACCGCGTGGTCTAGTACCGTCCACTTTGTCCTGAACCACCAGGCGCTCAATGGACAAAGCTCTATATCTTGCCACCTGTCTGTCTGAAAAAGGTGACGATTCGGGACTTCAATATTGAGAACAGGCGCTGTTCTATATTCAGCTCTTGAAAAATGGACTGGATGGTGTAAAATTCTGTCCATGATAAGCCAAGCATTCTTCTCCGGTACCACATTTCAAGCGCATCTATCTTGCGTTATTTGTATGAGGAAAGAACGTTTTCGAGAACATTTCCGACACAAATCAGGAAACTTACTCGAGAACTTGCGTTTCTCTATCTCTCTTCGAGTCCAAGTCTCAGCGGCAAATAACAACACGGGCAATACCAAGGATCTGACTAGTCTTACTTTCGCGATGGCGTATGTTCTTCAGTTTGCAGTTTCTCCTAAATAATAAGGATATGAAAAATCATTTTTATTAGGATCAAATGCATATGGGATTAACGACACTTAGACTGCTCTAAAAGTCAAAAATGACCGTCAAAGTTCAACATTCCTACGGATCGCTAAAAGCTCCATAAGAATGGCCACCTAATGCGAAATGCGACTTCGAAATTCGACTGGGATTCGGAGAAAGCAAAATTTTCTACCAAGGTGAAACGAAGACACTTCGCTAACTCGGTCAATCACGGTCAGAATGTGGATCTCCGTGCCCTCGACACTATTTCCGACCAATTACATGCCGGATATTATCAAGATCAGGGTGCATAGGCGTTATACATAATGTGCGCTTACCCCGTCGCAGGTCTCATCAGTAGACGGTATACGGGTAAAGTAGTTCAAGCTGATTAGTAGGTACATTACATAACTTCTTCTTTGCGGTGCACTCTTGCCAGAGTGGTCGTGACCGTCACGTCGTTGATTTTGTGGCCTGCTTTACAATGTGACGCCATTTTTCTCGAACTGATGCCCTCCTGGTGCATTCGTGTACAATAAAATTATTCGTGTAAAATAATCCCAATATCGAACCCTCAATCGTACATTGCAAATTTCTTTCCCGACGACGCGGTTGGCGCAGTGATTAAGCAATTGCCACTGAGCTGACGGTCCTGGGTTCGATTCCCGGCAAGGGCAAATATTTGTGTGATGAACTCGAATATTTATGTCAGGGTCATAGATGTTATTTGTATTTAAGTATGTATTTATCTATATGTTTATCGTTGTCTAGTGTCCATAACACAAGCCTACTAGAGCTTACTGTGGGATTAGATTGATTTGTGTGAGGTTGATCGATATTTATTTCTTTCTCTTTTTTTCTCTGTCTTAAGATGCCTTTCCACTAAAGTGGATCGCAGAAAATGAATATTTATGTTTAGCAACCTGTGATGGTTTGAAATTTGACTAAGCCATGCAAAGCAGAAATAACGTAGTGTCTTATTTCCCGCACTTGTATAATACGAGTGAGCAGAATAAAGTATGCGCATACATTACCAGAATGTTATCTGGGCATCCACCTGGCTGTGTCGCTTCTGATGAAATTGGACCGACAGGAATATGTATGAGAAATGTATGGAAATCTGGATAGCAAGGAAAGTTATTGCAGCAATGCAGGTTTGAATATAGAGAGTTTATTAGGTACGAAGTTTTCCAATTTGTGCTGGGGCGATTTACAATAAAAGTTTTTGGTGGAAATTTACGTTTTCATACTCGCGCACCGAGAGTTCTGTACAAACCTGGGGCCTAATTCGAGTGTCGATCGCCAAACGTCAGATCACCGTTAGATAACAGTCATCTCTCCGTAATCTCGCCTTTGAACTGTCATTAAAACGCGATGAGCTTAAAAGTGACATATCTCATCTCAATTTCTGAAATACGAAGGCGATAATGATTGTCAAAAATGTTATTCATGTATATAAATTTCTGTTTTGAACGAAACGTAACGGACTAATTTCACGTACTACGCGGTCAATTTAAAGTATGCACCTGTTATTTATGCCGTCACATACAAAGGAAACGAAAATTTGCGCGTCCGAATTGACGAAGTTGCGATGTTCTAGAGATATCGCCACTTGTCAAGTAGGCACACGTCAAAAGTGACGGATGGCGATGAAAAGGAGAGATCTCCATTATATCTCTAAAATTGGTCGAATACCCCCCCTGGGGCCCAATTCGAGAATGCCGTTTGAGATATCGCCAAACGTCAAATCTCCATTAGATAACAGTTATATCGCCATTGAACTGTCATTTAAATGCGATGAGCTTAAAAGTGACATATATCATCTCAATTTTGGAAATACGAAGGCGATAATGATTGTCAAAAATGTTATTCATGTACATAAATTTCTGTTTTGAACGAAACGTAACGGACTAGTTTCACGTACTACGCGGTCAATTTAGAGTATGCGCCTGTTATTTATGGCGTCACATACAAAGGAAACGAAAATTTTGCGCGTCCGAATTGACGAAGTTGCGATGTTCTGGGGATATCGCCACTTGTCAAGTAGGCACACGTCAAAAGTGACGGATGGCGATGAAAAGGAGAGATCTCCGTTATATCTCTAAAATTGGTCGAATACCCCCCCTGAAAGCACTGAACATTGCTCTAACAAAAAGATAAATTTACTGTAGGTATTTGTGGACAAACTTAATTTTTCTGTTGCAAAACTATTGTCCCATGTGCCCACATAAATCCGGCTTGGCAAAAAAACTGACTTTCGGTAAAAAAAAATAGTATAGAATAGATAAATTGGAAGATCATACACTTCTTCGTCGGTTTCACTCTTGGAAAAGTGGTCGTGGTCATCATTTCAGATGTTGGTGGTAAGCTTGACAACCCGCCGCCATTCTTCCCTGATAGCCGCCTTCCTCGTGCATCCGTGTAGTGACGATGAGCCATTTAATGCTGCTTTTATTAGATCTGTCCTTCTCATAGGCGATCTTCCTCGTGGCCTGGTACCCTCAACCTTTCCTTCAAGTCGCTCAATAGCTACCTCCCCGGCGGCATACGTGGCCAAAGAAGGTGAATATACGGGACTGTACTAAAGACGATAAACTCTGCTCGATGCCGAGTTCTCGACGTATAGACTCGTTGGTACGGAATTCAGTCCATGATACTCCGAGCATTCTCCTCCAGCACTACATCTCTAAGAACATATACCTACCAACGAGTACATACCTACACAAATAAGTATCTATATGTACGTATCTCATGTGCATTAGGTATTCGCAGGTCGTCTAGTGGCGAGTCTTTTCACCGTGACCGCTCGAGAGGGCTCGACAGTGCAATTTGCCCGGAGTGCGGGAGATAATGATGGCATATGCATGAGATATTATGCTTTGTTATATTTCAAGGTACCCTTTCATTGAGATATTTCTGTTTTCAGTAACTAGGGTAGGTAATACAGACAACTAAAAGACGCCTTATATGATGAAGTTAAAAATCGACACTTATTTATTACTTTACCGCTATCGAGTCGTCATATCATCATCATAGTATACCTGTGAAAGTGTAAGTAGCTTGCCTGAGCAAGAGGAGAAAGCACGCATCGTAAAAATATTAGTGTAGGATTTCTCTTTGTCCTAAGGGTGAAGCCAGACTAGCGTAATTTGAGTCGCGTAATTTCGGTCGCGACATACTTAATGTGTGATCTCGTGACATGATGTATGGAGCGACTCAAAGTACCTCGTCTGGCTTCACCCTAAATGCTCCTATCTGTATAGGTTGTGGTTAACCTAAATTATAGAGTTAGAGTCCACTTATCCATATTCCTTAAATTAATCTTCCCATATGTCTTGCCGCTGGTGCCGTAGACTACTCTCATTTCACCACTTTATCAAAGTATGAATTAAGGCACCTCTAATGGGTGTAGATAAATATTTATAAATAAAATTATCCATAACACAATACAACAGATTAACAATTACTCATTAAAAATAACTCTATCTAAATGTTTATATTTGTACCAATTTATTAAAACTAAAACTAAACTATGTCTAAAAATTGGGCAAGTGCGAGCCCGACTCGCGCATGAAGGGTTCCGTACCTATACATATATATAATCTATAACAAGTTTGTTGTATGGGAGCCCCCTCAAATATTTATTTTATTCTATTTTTAGTATTTGTTGTTATAGCGGCAATAGAAATACATCATCTGTGAAAATTTCAACTACCTAGCTATCACCGTTCTTGAGATACAGCCTGGTGACAGACGGACGGACGGACGGACGGACAGCGAAGTCTCAGTAATAGGGTCCCGTTTTTACCCTTTGGGTACGGGACCCTACAAATGGGCCCCGTGGCATTGTACCAAAGATGCTAGCAGCATTACCTCGCTGTATTGCTTTACTAAGACGCTGAGGGAGGAAGCTGCCAGCCCTTTGGTGACCAGTGGTGTCGACGAGCTGTTTAGAAAGCTCCTTAAAAATAACTCTAGCGCTGGGACCCAACGGGCTAGGGTCTCGAAACCGCATACAGTGAAGAACATATATTGGTTTATATACACCTCGATCGTTGCGGGCACCTTTAGTATTTTTATAACACTGTTTCCAATCGATAGACATTTACAATGTAATCCATAATTCACTTATTCCCCATCTTTATAAAACCACGATACGTCGTCCAAGTAGCTCAGAAACCATTGTGTACTTACAAAGTTTGTTAATTACTTGGAGCCGATGGCAGTAATTTAGTGGACAAATGGACGAAATGGACGCACCATTAGCGACGGATACATTACGCTGTAATGCTTGCTGTTCACGTTCAGACGAACTTTTGTTTGAGATTGTCTGGCATTTTGTCTGGCATATTGTAATAGTTCCTGGATTTGAAAAGTTTAACGGCAAACAAAGACTTTCTTCGATTGTGCAAGTGCGAATCCTGAAAATGTTTGCACATATCATCCGCAGCGAAAAGTGGATGGAGCGATTCGTAATGCAGGTCAACATTGTCGCGGTCGATCTCCTACTGGGCGGATGGATCTCATAAAGTCCTCGAAAAGTTCCCTAACCGAGTGTGCACGGAGTGCCACAAACAGAGTGAGATGGAGAAAAATTAATTGCCAGAGCAGGAAACATAGAGCGATGCGGGATCGTCTTTTGTTTTGAATGGGCGCGCGGCACCATGCCTGTATGACGCTATCTGTTGGTCCTAATTTCTTTGTCCTCTCATCAAGCCGAAACGGCGTACGTTTGTACATAGTTACAGGAATAGCTGTACATGCACGGATAGTTATCCACCTCATAGTACAGATAATAAAGTGACCTGGTATGGGTGACTACTGAGAGTCCAACTGTAATCCATCGCAGTAAATAGATCCGTGAATAGATTTCGCACAGTTTGGGGTGTGATAGTCATCAGCATTTGCCGTATGATTGTGTGAACAACACACCACCTAATGATTATACAAAACACAAAAATCTTTTAAAATGTAGGTCAAATTATTTATTTATGCATAGTTGTTATTTGGCGCGAGTGTTGACATTGAAAATTGAGCTAACGAAGGTATCTAAGATTGAAAGAAAAATAGATCCTTGAGCGTAGCGAGGCTTTCAAGACACGAGAAGACGGAGTGCGGAACAACAACTTTCCACCTCACTACGGCGAGGAAAATTCGAGATGCAAGAAAAATATTAAATATTAAAATATAAAAAATATCGTAAAGCCAACAAACAAAAGAAAATCACACATATTAAAAATTGAAAAAAAAAAGGTACAAGCATCACAGAGAATCACAATCATCTTGTTCGAAATTCAAATGGCTTTTGCACGCCAGCGAATAAAATAGATTTTTGCACGCAGATTTTGCGCTATAAACAGAGGTTTTTCGTGTGAGTGAGGGGAAAAAATGAAGGTTAATCCTATTGTTTAGTATCCCACATCTGGACAAATACCTGCCTTCTGCTATTCTGGATATATTATATAGACAGCTGCATACCTGGTGGGCTGCATTTAGTAAGCACCTCTGTCTTCTCTCAGTTTCCATAAACAAAGTCTTAAAATTACAAAATTGCATTTGCCGTATAATATCTCTTAGTAAATCTAAGTATTCAATAGATTCACTACATAGTATAAACCAAAGTCACTTCCTGCTGTCTGTCCGTCCCTATGTATGCTTAGATCTTTAAAACTACGCAACAGATTTTGATGCGGTTTTTTTATAGATAGAGTGATTCAAGAGGAAGGCTTATATGTATAATACATGCACCATTTATCAGCATTGCACCCGTGCGAAGCGATATTTTACGACAAATACAATTTCTAACAGGAAGATTATGTTCTTAGGAGCTAAGCACGCCTCTATACATATTTAATGTGTTATTTTCCTGTAAGTCACATAAACACCGTATACGGAACCACTAAGTACAATAGCTCCAGTCTTAAAGCGATCTCGAGTACAAAAGTAAAAGCGGATACAATATCCTTAGCCATTTTATTGCAGAGGAACGGAGCCGGTAGAAATATGGAGAAACACTAAACTCGTGTTTGGAGCTTCCTTTAATGTTGGTGGAGTGCCGCCTGACACACGGGCGCAGCCTTCCTACTGTGGAGGCTGGAATTTATAGTAGCAGGATACGACTGCTGGCGTAAACAAAATGTTTACATTGAAGTGAAAAATTGAAATTATTTCAGCCGTTGGAAACCCGCATTTCCAACGGCTTTCCGGGCCAAATAAACTGTATTTAAGAGGAATGCCACTAGGTAGCATGCATTAAGCAGTAAAACAATTAAAACTGACCAACGATTTAGACCTTAGACCCTATTCAACGGAGGACTCGTATCGTCGGCTGCCAGCGAATTTCAGATCGGCTTGACTCCTTGGCGATGCGTAGAGATGTAGCCTCTATCTGCCTCTTTTATTATCGCTTGTATAAGGGAGAGTGCTCCGAGAAATTATTCTTCGGATTGATTCTTGCGCATCTTTCCATCATCGTTCTACTCGACAATCCTTTCATCCTCAATACTTAGATACTTGGCAGTCAGATGATCCGTTTGCTCGTTTGCCCCCAATGACAAAAATAAAATCTGCATCGGCAGTGAGGTGTGGACTGGTGTGGACCAATGTTATGCAGAAGGGACAATGTGAATCCCGATTGAATGCAGTTGTATAACTGTATTAAGAGCCCCTAGTAATAGGATTCTTTTGATGTAAAAGGATAGTTAATATGTGTTTTTTTTTTTGTAAACTATTATTGGTGTGCAGTAAAGTATTATTGTACTGTATTGTTCAACCGAAGCGGCACTGTGTCCGCGCGCTAGGCGGTGCCCATAAAAATTCAAGCAAAAAAACTCCCGCGAAATAAGTTCTTCTAAATGAAAAGCAGGTGTGGCCCCCAAAGTGTTTTCCTAAAACGTAACTTTCTCTTTGTTGAAAGTTAAATGCCTTTATTCCCCCTGTAAGCCCTGGGGTAGTTCGCGTGATTTAGGGCTCCAGACAAGACTTTTAGGGTTTGACATTTGTGAGCTTAATCTGAAAATAGAATAACGGATTATGAATTTAGATCATAGAAGAGCAATTCATTGAAAATTAATTTCACCAATTCTTCAATCTATCTACAGAGTTTAATATTAATTAACTTATTAAAAGATTGCATAATAAGTACAAGCAAAGTACAAATGGCGTGATTAAAGCCAAACAAACAGAAACTAGCATTAGGTGCAGGGTATCTTAAGTAGTGACAAAAACGGTCTTAAATTCAAAGTTTAAGTAAGTTACTCTTGTCAGGTAAAAGGCAAGAAAACATAGTGTAACTTTACACGGCCCCAGCGCGAATATAAACTAGTTATGCTTGGCTCACGTTAACAAGTTAACTTGGTAACGTACACAAACTGTTTAAAGCGCTCCATGCTCTATTAAATATTACGATACCACCTCTTTCCAGAATTCCGTACCTTAACAGGATCATCATATCAGCCGATAGACGCCCACGGCCCACTGCTAGACAAAGGCCTCCCCAAAGTTCTCCACAAGGATCGATCTTGTGCCGCCCTCATCCAATTTCTACCCGCGATCTTAACCAGGTCGTCGGTCCACCTTGTTGGGGCCTCCCAACGCTGCATTTTCAGGTCTGCGGTCGCTACTCAAGAACCTTTCTGACCCAACGACCATCGATTCTACGAACAATGTGCCCCGCCCACTGCCACTTAAGTTTGGCGACTGTCTGAGCTATATCTACAACCTTGGTTCTCTTGCGTATCTCATCATTTCGGATATTTACTTAACACAATTTATCTATTTAAATCGATACAAATGCCTTGTACCTTAATAATGTCATAGTTTGTTAGTGCCAACAATAAAGCGGGAAAATGCTTATTGTTCAAGGACCATTGAGTTTAGTCCCTCTAAAAAAAAATTATTTGCCAATGGTTTCTTCTTGGGCAATACACACTCAGACCTGTACACAAACTTAGTCTTAATACAAATAGAAGTTATTATTTCAAAATTGAATTATGCAGCTGTATTTTAAGTCAGTTTATTCCAGCTGTAAGAAACTGTTTAAAATGAAGACTTTAGATATCCGCTGTTTTAAGGTAATTGAACGTGAAAATAACCGCCCCTTAATGCCTGATATGAATATGCAAATATAGTTTCAACAATATTAGTTTATTTTCTTAAATTCGCTTACAGTTAAAGTTGGAGCATATCACAGATTTCCCAAGGGCTAAAATTCCAACAGTCATAATTCGGTTACTTACTTTAGCAATCTCACATATGAAGATAACATTTCATGGTAAAACTACCGTTGCAAATTTGGAAATAAAGTCTATATTTGTATCAAGCGAGTTTGCGCATTGTTAGATGATGGAAGTAAGGCGTCGATGTGTTATTTGAATGTTAACAAGGTGTGTCATGTCTCGCGGGATGATGGCTGAAAAATAAAGTGTATACGACGGGTAGGTGACTTCGCTGTTTGAGATTTCTACTTAATCCTTAAGTTTTTTTTTGGATTGTCTAGTCGTGTAGAAATAATACAGACTCGACTAGACACTGCTGAACATACTTAAGCCTCCCCTATAGCTCGTCAGATAGGAATAGGACAATTCTGTGCAAACAGCATCTTTATCTATCGACTCACCGCCACGCTTTGTTTGGTTGTGTTTATGTGCGGGCTTCCCTTACAGGCCACATTTCCCAACCGATTCGAATGGTATTATTGTGAGTTCATAGGTTCGAAGAGTAGGTTCGAAGAGTATATACATTTTTGAAGTCTATTCAGTTTAATTATTTTTATTAAATACGACACCTTACGATGCCACCAAGCATGTATAGAAGCAACTGGTTGAAAAATTCAATGGCGCTCGCATTAGGTTCAGTGGTCTACTAGATAGTCCCTGTTGGCCCGGAATGCCGTTGGAGTCGCAGATTCGAACCCAGCCTATACCATAATGTTTTTAAATTTTTCGTTTTATTGTAAACATTTCTATTCATAATTTATGAAACATGAAATGTCTCATTTTTTATGTATACACCACATTTTTTATATTAACCATTAATACAAAGATCAAAGCTCAAGAAAAATTGAAATGCTGATCGTGATATCTATACTCGTAGTTCCAGCTGTCAGAGCCTCTAGTAGGGTTATTTTGGTGTAAAAGGGTAGTAAATGAGTGTTTTCTATCTTTCTACCCACGAGTTTAATTTCGAGCGCCTACTAAATAATAACAGAGCACACAAAAGTTACACGTTTGCGCATTACAAATTACAACAGACGTGAGCGTTAATTTGTTTTAATTGTAATTTAATTGCGCAACACGCGACATGTTTCGTCGTGAAATTACATTGTTGAAAACAAAGTTGATAATGAGCGCGAATGAGTGTATGAAGTGTAATTAGTCCGCTTAGCCCTTTACTGAAGTCTATTAAGTGCACGTCTATATTAAGAACATAAATAAATAATGACCCATGACCTGGGCACAAATATTCGTGTTCAACATTCAAATATTTGCCCTAGCCAGAATTCGAACCCAGGACCACCGGCTCAGTAAGCCGCTGCTTTACCACTGCGCCAACCGCGTCGTCAAAAGATAGTCCTTGATATAATGAAACTTGAAACAGTAGCAGTGTTGTATGTAAACACTTTATTGTACATAAAAACAAGAAAAACAAGTTACAAAAGAATAAGCATGTACAAACTTCTTTTATAAGGCGAACTTATCCCTTTAAGGGATCTCTTCCAGTGTTATCGACAACGGGTCAAAATTTTGAAGGAAGGATTTTGAAGCAAATGGCCCAATTGACTTAAGAATTAGAAGCCAAAGGAGCGAAACCAAATATCAAAATCAAAATGTTTATTCTGTAAGTAGGCCATTTGACATGATTGAATTAATCTGTACCCTTACCATGAGTTTACAGTGACTGCCGTCGCTAGCGAGTACGTAAACGATTTTTATGGAGAATCATAGTTTATTTATTTGTTCAAATTAGCTGCACAGCATTACAGTAATTAAACTAAGGCACTGTGAACTACAAAATCATACATAAAATAAACTTAAATCTAGTTGGATTTAGGCGACGTAACAGCGTGGCTCCGTTGCGTCGTCTGATCCGGCGCAGGATTCGGCAGATTGCCCCGGAACTGCCGAAACACAACACCCTCCGGCCAGAAGTCTGCACTTGCGATGGTGTCCTGCATGATGGTGACCTATGGTCCCATCGGAAGATCAGCGCTAGCTCTCTCGGGAGCTAGCATTACGCTGAGGTGGGACCATTTCGAGGCAAGCATAATTTAGCATAAGTACTTAGTTTATAGATTTTTTTTTCTGTCACTATTTATCTGCGTTATTGTGTTTGTCCCCGAATAAATGTTTTTCTTTCTTTCTTTCTTTCTGCAGCGGTCGCGGCACGCGCACCACAAACGAGCTGAAGTGCACGTAGTTCCATTATATAACCGGTGTACCATTCTCCATACAAGTAGTTTACGCTGTTGCTAGCGAGTACGGTCATGTTAACTCATAGTAAGGGTACTGAATTTACCTGCATGAGAGATTTCTGATCACGCGTCTGGTTAGATACTATTTGATATCTGCGGGTCAAATGAAAATCATTTATATCAGGCAAGTGTCGCCTATTAGTACTAACATACGTCAAGGAGGACTATATATATAATATGTATATTATATATATACACAAACATAAACTAACATAATACAAAAAACAAAAAAAAATATGGTAGCGCCTCTGTGACTTACTCACTTACATTTATAAAAATATCGAAAAAGACCAAACTCCACGCCAATATTCTCTCACTAACATCAAAACTCAAAACCGACCATGCTCTTATCGTGTGATACGTCTACACGTCGACATTGGCGAAATACCTCTTGCTAAACCAGCGAGAAGTGAAAACCACTGAAAAAAAAAAGATGGACCAAACCATTTTCACGAAAATCTTTTAAGAAATGTGAACACTGTTGTATAATTCAATATCATTCTTCATCTCTGTTAAGTCCGTGTTGTGATAATGTTTTAATAGTATTTTATGCAACCGTCGTATAAGAGGGGGCAAAAACGCGAGTGGCATGGGTGAGTGGCACAAGCGTTTTTTGACCTACTTATACAACGTTGCATAGTGGTTGCATACAATACTTTTTCTACGACTCGACATTTCATAAATAAAATTCAAATAAACAACAAAGAAAATAATTACATGTTCCCGCTCGGAATCAACAAAATTAAAAAGAAAACAGTCTCTGATTTTTTTTTATTGACGTCCATCTGTCAAAAAAATATGAACTTATACATAAAGGTATACGTTCACTATACTAAACATCTGTCAAAAAATATGAACTTATGCATAAAGGTAGGTAGATACGTTCACTATACTAAACATCCATGCACTGAAGATATTCAATTGAAAGTTGCTAGAGTTCTGCCTGTTTATAAAAAAGGAGTACAAACAGAGCCAAAAAACTACCGGCCAATATCACTCCTACCGGTTCTATCAAAAATTTTTGAGAAACTCATTAATCTCGCCTTCCTTCTCACTTGAATGAACATACGAGGGCGAATTGAAAAGTTTTGAGCCTGAGGTTGATAATGAAATTAAAAGAAAAAAATAATACTGGCACGTAAGACTTGCATATTTTTTTATCATAATGCACTATCTTTTGTTTTTCTTCTGTCACAATTGCAAATTTTGTGATAGAATTACTATAAGAGGTTCGCGATTTTCTTTAGAATGGATAAAATTGAGCACCGTTCTGTAATAAAATACTTACAAAAAAAGGGCTTAACGCCAAAGCAAATCTTTGAAGACATGTGCCAGACTTTAGGGGAATCCGCTCCATCATATGCCACTGTAAAACGATGGGTAGCAGATTTCAAACGCGGCAGAGAAGCAGTTGAAGATGAACCTAGGTGTGGCGGACCAATAACGGCTTCTACAGATGAAAATATCAATAAAATACTAGATATGATTATGAATGACAGGCGGTTGAAAGTTGCAGAGATAGCGGAGACAATTGGTATTTCCTATGAGCGAGCGCAAAACATAATCACTAAGGATCTAGGTTTTTCTAAGGTTTCTGCAAGATGGGTACCTAGACTGCTTTCAGCTGAAAATAAACGCACCCGCCATACAGTATCACAGGATTGTTTGGATCTGTTTCAATGCGACCCACAAGATTTTCTTGGTCGTTTTATAACTATGGACGAGACTTGGGTCCACCACAATACACCGGAGTCAAAAGTGCAATCCAAACAATGGAAAAGGTCAGGGTCTCCACCTCCTAAAAAAGCTAAGGCCATTTTATCAGCGAAGAAGGTAATGGCTTCAGTTTTTTGGGATTGCAAAGGGGTCATCATGGTTGATTATCTTGAAAAGGGTAAAACCATAAATGCTGATTACTATTGCATCCTCTTACAACGTCTGCATGAAGAAATTAAAATAAAAAGACATGGTATGATTTCTAAAAAAGTGTTGTTCCACCAAGACAATGCTCCTGTCCATACTGCAGCGAAATCTATCGCACAAATACATAACTGTGGGTTTGAATTGTTGCCGCATCCACCCTATTCGCCGGACTTGGCCCCTTCTGATTATCATCTTTTCCCGAACCTAAAAAAAACACTTGGCAGGACGGAAATTTTCGACAGATATTGAGGTGCAAGAAGCTGCGACTGAATATTTCAATCACCTTGAAGATTCATTTTTTTTACAAGGAATAATGAAGTTGGAAGCAAGGTGGCAAAAGTGTATAGATCGTTTTGGAGACTATGTAGAGAAATAAAATTGATATAAAAACCCAAGTCTTTATTTTAAAGGTTAGGCTCAAAACTTTTCAATTCACCCTCGTATGATTATCGATTCAAAGCAGTATGGTTTCCAAAAAAGTATAGGAACCATTGACGCCATAAATTCCCTCATTGATGATGTAGTGTCACAAATCCACATCAGAAAAAGAGTTGCGGGCCTTTTTCTTGACCTTAGCTCTGCATTTGATACTGTAGACTATGACATACTCTTGAAAAAACTCGATTTTTATGGTTTTAGGGGTCATACCTATCAGATTTTGCAAAACTACCTTAGTAACCAAAACCAATATGTAGAAATTAAAAATATTATCAAAAATATGGAGACTACTAAATCTAAACTTGTTTATGTGGAAAGAGGGGTGCTGCAGTGCTCGATTTTGGGGCCTATTCTATTTATTGTCTTTATAAATGACTTGAGTAATGTGTAACACCGTACCCGAATGCCATTTAACGTTATTTGCAGACGACACTAGCGCAATAATATCTGCAAACAGTATATCCGAGCTTGAAGATATTAGGTTAACAAGTGCGCAAAAGGCGTTTCAATATTGGTTCGATGTTAATAATCTGAAACTGAATACTTCAAAAACGCAAATCATGTTGTTAAAGACCAACTCCAAAAACACTGATGCGCTTAACGTTATTATGATTGTACTAGATTAGACGCGGTTGATTGTGTAAAATTCCTTGGAGTATATATTGATTCAGCACTAAACTGGAAGCAAGAGCTGAATTCCATTCAAAATTCCATTCATTCAGCCTGCTACGCACTGAGAAGCCTCAGGGATGAATTGACAATAGAACAACTCAAGACAGTTTATTATGCATTAGTTGAATCCAAGTTGCGGTACAGCATTATATTTTGGGGAAATAGCTACATGTATAATAGAAGCGAAGCTTTGTCTGCTCAAAAAAGAGCGGTACGATCCATTTTGCGTCTTTCTCAGTGGGGGTAGAGAACACTTTAAAAATTTGAGTATTCTAACAGTTCCCAGTTTATATGTTCTCGTTTTACTAACTGCGTTTATGAAAAATATCTCCAATATCGAAACTAGCGAAGAACGACAGTTACGCCACTAATTTAAAAGTGATTACAGACTGTGTTGCGTTCAATAAACAATTGAAGGCATATTTGTTGAGGGGTGCTTCTATAGTATTGATGAAATATTTGCAAATTAGTTTTTAGTCATTATTACGTGTTTCATATTTAAATTCTATTTTAGTTATTATTATTTTAAGTGTGTGTATTAATTTCAAACACAATCATTGTATTGTTTATGAAATAAATAAATGAAATGAAAATGATAAAACTTTTTTTTTAAGTTGGCAGCAATGCCTTTAGTACAATAAGTTTTTTTTAAATTGCAAATTGTGTGAATGCACCTGTTTATCTTGTAATCTGTGGTACTAATTGATGCTTTTTTGGCGACATTATAGCAGTGTTTTTTTGGGCAATAGAGTATAGTTTTACAAACTTTCATAATTTATGTCTTTATATTAGAGTTAGTGACAGAAAAAAGTACTGGAGTAGAAAAAATACCTAGTGCTAAGTTTTATGAATATTTTAAAATAACCCTCTGTACTAAAGTACGTCCTTCACCTTGACGGTGCAGAACATAAGTGAGTCATTTAATTCGTATTTTGTATTCAAAACCAGCTGTCGCAGTACACTGGGGGCCGATAAAACAATATAATATATTTAAATTATTCTATAACAGAGCCGTGACTTCATTTATAACTTATCGCTCTGTGAAAACTCTAAGCCTCAGTGAAAATGCATTGAAATTATTATGAGGCTGTGAACATACTACGGTTTAGTTACATTACATCGTTGTCTCGTTATTTAATGGTGTTATTGTTGAAATACGTATGAAATTCGCAATTCTTTCAAAGATTCGATCATGATCATGATCGAATCTTTAATAAAAATACCGGCCAAGTGTCGGACCACGCGCACACAGAATAAGAGAGCTTTTTGGTGCAACCGATTCTCCTCACTTTTAAGAATCAGCAGACAAGCTATTTGATTTCCGTTCTTTTACAAACGGACGGACGCATGGACATGACGAAGATATAAGGTTTCCTTGTTGACCACAGAACCTTAAAAAAATTAAACGCAAACTGATTGAAAACATGTCGAACGTTATTAGACTTTAACCATGTGAGAAATAAACACGATTTATATGTATTTTAATATGTCGGAAACCCACGGGACATTTCTGTTTATAATTGAGATAAATTTGTTCATCACTTCGGTTAATTATGATAAATTACAGTATGAAAGTAATTAATACTTTTACTTTGAAGTTCTCAGACTAAATGAAATGTTTTCTAGATAGTTTATACGTTTGTATATTATTCATTTCACTATGTATGTATACCTTATCACCCTCTTCTACATTTTAAATATATATTCCATGTTTCTAAGATTCTGACCGATAACACTCATCGGCGAAATAATATTTCGACAACTAATATACCACACAGTATAAAATATACAACTATCAGTTATCCAATTCCAAATCTCAAGAGTACTTTAAAAAGAAATATCAGCCAGATCGAGTACATAAAACTGTAACAACATTGAGTTTTTGTCGATTCCAAATTCAAATTTCCTTACATCGAATAAAACTAGATGGCAGCACACTTTTTGTATTCAAACCCCGATTACACTAGGGAGCAATGCAAAAAGTAAACAAGAATAAGCATTTACAATGATCGCGGAAAAGTTGTTATGTTTATGGTCCTTGAGTGCGTTATGAAAATGTTTTTCGCTTCTTTTGGCTGTTTTGTTTCCTCTTTGTTTGCGTAGGTGTTTTATTTTGTTGCCTTGCGGTTGCAAAAAATACTGCTATCTAAAAATAACCGTTAAGAAATATTTTAATATGTTAGCTTTAGGGCTGCAACTAGATATTATCAAGAAGTTTCGGTCTTCCATTTTTATTTTTAATATCTTTTCTTTCAGTATTTTTGAAACATAAAGTGAGCGTTATATGAGCGATACATTTCATCCCACCAAAACATTTCACGTAGGTAATAGTATTTACGGCCAAGACTCACAAGATCATTAATATCAGATTCCAGGAAAAGCCAAGCCCTTAAGCCCTACCTTTACTAAACTACACCATGGTTTTAAAATCGCGAATCTTTTGCATGTCAATCTAAATAATGACTTAAGATACCTACTTACGGAAAAACTCTCTTAAAGTGTTGAATCATAAAATAGCTGTTATATTCGACGTATAACCCTGCTATACGATCTATACATAATAACAAAGCAGAAGAGGGTCGAAAGTCTGTACATGGAAGATATTCGAAAGAAGTTGGCGGGGTATACTAAGAATCGGTAACAGAACACGTTCCAACAGTTTTTAGATTTTTTGTCTGTTTATCTGTTTGTCTGTTTATTTGACCGCGCATCACATGAAAACGGCTGAACAGATTTTGATGAAAACATCATTTATCTGTCAAGAAAATCCCCAGCCATGTTATAGGCTACCAAAGTTTTACTAATAAAAATGGGGATAGCTACTACACTCGATTGAGTTAAGTTTGCACCTGAATCGTTTGGCGCTACTTAGGAATGAGGTGCAAACTTTTTCAAACATGTGTTACGACTATCGAGTACCCTGATATATTAACAGATAGCGCTGAAATTAATATGTTGTGACGATGAAGCCACTGAGAAAGGATTTTGCCAAATTAATTCTAAGTTTAGAAGAGGGGGTACGAATATCAACACTTTTAATTCGATAATCACTGCTACGTTGCTGCCTGGTGGCAAAACGGCTCGCGCAATTTTCTAGGTCCCAATAGATTTGGACAGCACGGAAAGTCATATCTGCAAAACTGACACAGACCGATTTCCACGCGTGTGGAGCCGCGGGCACAGCTAGTTAAATAAATAAATCATAATATAATCCTAATAAGGAAAATATTTTAGTGATTTGTCGGATTCCTCTGGCAACAATAATGATAAACTGTTATGGTCTTGATATTTTTGACTATCTTAAAGAAGTTGCGTTTTTTTTTAGTATATGTGTTTGAAAACGGCTACAAAAAAAAACACCTAAATAATCACGCTAATGTTTTTGATAAGAACAGTTTGTTTTGATTTATGACTTAGGTTTTCATTTAAATTAGTTAACGGCTGTCGGCTATCGGTTGTGTTAATGTGATTGTCCCGGAGTGCACCATGATGCCCGCGGCCAGTTTTAATTAATTTCATTGTGAGAAGCAACAAGTTAGCGGATGTTTACGCAACATATATTTACTAATTTAAATATACTTACAATTTTCCTCGAATATTTGTTCCTGGGTCATGGATGTTATTTATATTTAAGTATGCATTTATCTACATAAGTAGGTATGTTTCTCGTCGTCTAGTGTCCAAAACACAAGCCTACTAGAGCTTACTGTGGGACTAGATTGATTTGTGTGAGGTTGTCCGATATTTATTTATTTAATACTTGGGGTCCACGAGTAAGTAAGTAGGTAAGTAAGTCATTTATTCATAGCAACGTAGAGTCGTGTTGAAATACAATTATATAAAATAATTATCAACTATAGAGCTATAAATTATTATTTAGTTTTTGGACGACACGATACATTTCTTAAATTGTCACCTTCCTTACTTGTCCACTTATTTTTAAAACGGTGTTTCTATAGGTAAGTACAATAGACATCATGAAAACTGCTATTATTTCAATATTTCATTATTTACTTCATTATTTCCTTTTTTATTATTTCGTTCTATTTCGTCCTTAGGCACCCGTATTGGCCCGGGAGCCGTTGGAGCGGTTGGCCAATTTTTCTTTCATATGCTTTAGTTCTCTGAAATTTGTCTTACCATAGACCAGTAAATAAGAAGATTATCAAGAAAAGATGCATCTCACACCCACCTGCTGAGGAGGTTCTCAATATGGTTGTATTTTTTTTATGTTTACCTGAGTACTCCGTTACATTTTGAAAAATATTTTATGGTTCGAGACAATGCATCTCTGAGGTGTACATGCATGTGTGCGTATGTAACGCACACAAGCACGCCAATGTATTAATCATATGCAAACCAGTAATAAACGAGCCTTCACTGGAATCGGTTGTTTTGCTATTTATCCTGTATATACTTCAGTGGCGACGAGGATGGGAGCAGGACGCCGCCACACTAACGCTAGCGAAGGCAGTGGAACTGGCGCAGCAGGCGGAGTGCGTGCAGCAGGCGCGCGCGGCCGCGGTGGTCGCGACCGTCAAGCAGGAGCCGGTGTACCGGGCGAGCGCCAGCGCGCAGCCGCCGGGACGCCGGGACGCAGGCGCAGGAGCGAGAACCTGCTCAGTGTGCGGTCTGAAGAGCCACGATGCCAGTAGGTGCCGTTATAAAAACTATCGGTGTCAGGTGTGCGGTGAAAGAGGGCATCTGAAGAAAATGTGTGTTTCAAAGAAACAGCCTAAGTGCCGTTTACATAACTTGGAAATGCAAGAGGTGTCCGTTTCGAACGAGTGCGATAATTGTAGGGAATGCGAACTTCTGAGCTTAAGGTACGTTAATTATAAGCCAATATTGCTTGATGTAACTGTAAACAACAAAAAATTAAGCATGGAACTCGACTCAGGTTCGGGTACTACTGTTATTTGCGACAAATTATACAACAAATTATTTTCTATTACTCCATTATCAACGAGCGATTTAAAAATGTGTTTATACAATGGCCATAAAATCACGCCGTTAGGGTTCTTCACAGCTGATGTTGTGTATATGGAAAAGAAACAAAATCTGAGAATTTACGTTGTGGAAAATGGTGGACCACCGTTATTAGGCCGAGATTTTATGACCAAATTTAACCTGTCGTTTACAATAGATAACAAATTTGTTAATTCAGATCAGAGCTCCAGTGGGGTAACGAAGTTGCTAGACCAATTCGGTAGTTTATTCGAAGACGGGTTAGGTAAATTTAACAAGTTCAAAATCCATTTACAGTTAAAAGATAACGTCAAGCCGAAGTATTTTAAGCCGCGCCCAATTCCATTCGCGCTTAAAAATAGGGCAGAGGAGGAAATTGACCGACTTGTTGTTTTAGGAGTTCTTGTGCCCGTAAATTTCTCTGAGTATGCGACGCCAATCGTACCAGTTTTAAAGCCGAACGGAAAGGTAAAAATTGCCGGTGATTTTTCTGTGACCTTAAATAAAGACATGGTTATCGATAAATATCCGATGCCACGTATAGAGGAGGTCTTCGCTAAGCTAGGCGGCGGTCAATGCTACACGAAACTGGACCTTAGCAACGCATACAACCAATTCGTTTTATCTGATAGCTCACGTGCGCTTACAACTATAAGCACAACTAAAGGTTTATATAGCTATACAAGACTAGTTTACGGATTGGCTAATGGGCCCGCTATCTGTCAGCGAGCATTGGAATCACTGCTGGTAGGTATCGATGGAGTTAGCTGTTGGCTCGACGACG
Organism: Apotomis capreana; assembly: GCA_947623375.1. Lineage (NCBI taxonomy): Eukaryota > Metazoa > Arthropoda > Insecta > Lepidoptera > Tortricidae > Apotomis > Apotomis capreana. The sequence goes on from OX392519.1 coordinate 17,976,921, forward strand.
TTTGTGTAACCGGGCCGACAAGCGAGGTGCATTTAGAGCGATTGCGATGCAGGGTTAAGGTTACAAAGAGAAAAATGTGTATTCTTCAGTGACAGTGTGACATATTTAGGTTATGTAATAAATAAAGATGGTTTAAAAACCTGTCCCAAAAAAGTTGAAGCCATATACAATGCGCCTAGACCTACAAATGTAACAGAGGTAAAGAGATTTTTGGGGGTGGTAAATTATTACCGCAGTTTTATTCCGAACTCTTCTAGTATGTTAAGTTCGTTACACGAGTTACTGCGCATGGGGGTTGACTGGAAATGGGGGCTTCCGCAACAGGAGGCATTCGAGGCTGTAAAAAGGGAGCTGGGGTCGGATCGCGTGCTGGCTCATTTCGACCCGGAGGCTCAGCTTGTGCTCAGCGTGGATGCGGGTCCCGGGGGCCTCGGGGCCCTGCTGGCGCAACGCGACCCTCGCTCTGGCGTCGAGCGTCCCCTCGCCTTCGCCTCTCGCTCATTGAGCGCTAGTGAAAGAAATTACAGCCAAATACAGCGCGAAGCCACTGCCATTATATTTGGTGTGAAGAGGTTTCACCAGTATTTGTACGGAAGACAGGAACCATTTATTTTGAAAACGGATCACCGCCCTTTACTGTCAATCTTGGGCAAAAAGAACGGAATATCTGTCATGACCGCTTCTCGGCTGCAACGCTACGCCATTATTTTGTCAGCGTATAATTATAACGTTCAATACATTAGTAGTGCAAACAATGTCGTCGCTGATTTCTTTTCTCGCGCGCCGCTGCCCGATTGTGATGGTGAAGGGAAAGATGAGGACGTTTCTTATCTAAAATTTTTAGACTCGGATGTGGTTCCCGTAACGGCTGATAAAATAAAGCAAGCTACTGAAAAAGATTCGACGTTACAAAAAGTAATTAAATACATGACTAAGGGATGGCCTCGAAAGATAACCTGTAGTTCGATTTTTCCATATTATCAATGTAAAACGGACTTGCAAATAGATAACGGTTGCCTTTTTCGAGGACATAGGATTGTTATTCCGACTGTATTTCGAAGTCAGCTGTTACAGGAACTACACGCTGGGCATTTAGGTTTAGTTAAAACCAAGAGCATCGCACGAGGTAAGATGTGGTGGCCTAAAATCGATGCCGACATCGAGCGATGGATCGGATCGTGCACCGCTTGCGTGGCTATACGCGCTCGGCGCCGCCCCGCGCGCTCGCGCCCTGGCCGCGGCCCCCGGCCGCGTGGCATCGGTTACATATCGATTACATGTCTATTTACCAAAGAGTGTACTTAATTGTCGTAGACGCCTATAGTAAATGGTTAGAGTGTTTGTTGATGAATAACGGTACTACCACTCGAGCACTGATATGTAAACTTAAGGAAATATTTTCAAGGTATGGTGTACCGCATGTCATCGTTTCGGACAATGATGTTAAAATTAACTCAACCGAATTTAATTCGTTCTGTGAAATGAATGGCATTCGCTACATCACATCTCCGGTTTACCATCCTGAGAGCAACGGTCAAGCGGAAAATTCGGTCAGGACTTGTAAAAAAATGATAAAATGTGTAATCGAAACAAATAAGTCACAAGTAGACATTGACGGTAAATTATTAGGCCTGTTGTTTGAGTACCGTAACACGCCGCATTGTTCCACGGGCCGGTCGCCCGCGAGTCTTATGATGGGCCGGGACCTAAGATCGCGGCTCGATCTCGTGTTACCATCAGTTAGCAGCAAAGATAATGTTATTTTAGACGCCAAAGGCGATTGCAGGATATTTAATGTGGGAGATAAAGTTTGGACCAAGTGGTTTGCTGCTAAAAAAGAGATGTGGACTTTAGGCACAATTCGAACTAAGCTCGGCAACAGGATGTATTCGATTTATGTGGATAAGTATCTAACTGTATGTAGACGTCATGTGGATCAAATTTTTAAATATACGGGGGTCGATTTAAACGGGACTGGTGTAAACGAGGATGAGCGTGCCGACGAACACTCATGGTCGTGGTCTCCGCCACCGGCCGAGCCTTCGTCGGCACCGCCGTCGCCGTCGCCGTCGCCGTCCCCGGCCCCGGCCCCGAGCACGGCGGCGCCCGCGCCTCCGACCTCTCCCTCCCCGCCGGCGGGTAGCCCGACGCGGCTAGATGACCCGCCGCGTGAAGTGTTGAGTGATGATTATGATACAGGATTGTCGGGGGAAGAGGAGGAGGGTGTGAGCAGCCGCGTGCGCCGCCCGCCGCAACCGGCGCGCCGCCGGCGGCGCCGATTATAACTAGACCTAGATTAAGGCCGAGAGATAAACTTGTTAGTTATAAGGTGTAATATTAGTTCTTTAGTAATTGTTATTGTTTATTTCTATTTGTTGTCAGGTCTTAAAAATAACGGTGGAGGAATGAGGTGTACATGCATGTGTGCGTATGTAACGCACACAAGCACGCCAATGTATTAATCATATGCAAACCAGTAATAAACGAGCCTTTACTGGAATCGGTTGTTTTGCTATTTATCCTGTATATACTTCAACCTCCATGCAGGTTGTATCTAACGATGGCTACATTGATAAAGATATCGTACACCGAATTAACACAGGCTGGCAAAAGTGGAGAGAGCTCTCTGGTGTACTCTGCCATCCAAGGATGCCCGTACGTACAAAAGGAAAGGTGTATAAAACTGCAGTTAGACCTACCATGACATATGGCGCGGAATGCTGGCCTCTCATGAAGCAGCAGTCTGACAAACTACACGTCGCTGAGATGAGAATGCTTAGGTGGTCTGGCGGAGTAAAGAACTCTTTTGGACAAAGTGCCCAACCATTACATAAGAGGCACATTTAAAGTGAGACCCGTACAAGATAAGCTAACGAAGGCAAGACTCCGTTGGTATGGCCATGTCATGAGGAGGCCAGAAGACCACATGACCAAAAAAGTGATCGATTGTAAAACTGGACCGAGACAGCGTGGACGACCCCGTCTTACACGGATGTCTGTAATCAAGAAAGATCTCGAAAATAGTGGAAACATAGACCCAACGACGACCGAACCGACATCTCTGGAGACGACATATTAGGAGAGCCGACCCCAACTAAAAATGGGACAAGGCCAGATGAAGAAGAGAAGAGACAATCCATCTCCAAATTCTGTAAATTCCACAGATCTGAGATGCATGAGGAATTAAAAGAATTCCTCAAATATATGATTTCAGTTGTGCTCGACGAAGTCGGTTACTATAAAAAAAATGTGTTGTACAGTCTTCTTGAGTGATTGGTCCACACTGTCCACAGTATCAGTTTCCGGCTAACACAACACTCGTACACGGTAAATAAGTTACGGAATAATATGATACTTTACCGGAACATAACATAACACCCGTAATTCTTATTCCGGGATCCACATCCAAAGATTTTCCCCCAAATGATAGACAAGGTCCCACCTGGGATACAAATCACCCAACTAACAGGTCTTGGTTACCGTGTGCCTTATATACTGGTATATAGTTGCTATAATACTTTGGCCTAAATACGATCAGCGTTTAGGATCGCCCATTCGAGGCACGTACGTATCAATCATAAGTCAAGGTGCTTTCAACATAGAATATAATAAAAAGTAGAGAGAAGTATAGTTTTTATGTATTTTGTAGGGGTTCCATTATTTTTTCAGCTTAATAAATATATATTGCTAGAAGACCCGCATTGTCCTCCGGGTATTTTCTTTTCTTTGTGTTCTTTAGCATAGTTGTCTAAAGAGTATCCTATAAAAAAGTATCGGAAATCCAAAATTGGTTAAAATCCGTCTAGAACAGCCTCCCTATCTATGATGACGACTGGAGTAGAAAAACAATATTATTGATGCCTGTATAATATAAGTATCTACTTTTTTTTATAACAGAGTAATATTTTGAAACGAAACACATATTATTTTTTAGCTTTACGATTATAATCCCGGGATTATTTAACATCCCTATTACCCTTAAAGTCGCAAAATAAAAAGAAGCCCAGGTTAAACCCTCGGTGGCGTTAAAAATAGGCAAATAATATTTTTAGCTAAAAAAAAGATGGCCTAAAAATATGTATAATAGGCTATAACATCGTGAAATTAAGGGTTAACACACATAACGCTGCTGTATAGCGCTGTTATTTTTTTCCTAAAATAACGACCGCTCTCCATAGAAGTCTGATTTTCAATACGATTTTGGTATAATAGTTTTAGTAGAGAGATACTGTACTGACCACTACATACCTACTACTGCCAAACCACGCGTCAATTCAATACCTATTATACGCGTATATATATATTATATCAATACCTACCCCAAATAAGAATACCATTTAACCGAAAAATTCATTCGGAATATTCACATTGAAATTTGTAGTATTTTTTGGTGTTCTCGTAGCTAGCCCATAAGTAAATGTAATCCCATCAAAAACATTACATGTAAAAAAATTGCAAGTCTCGCAACCTTCTACCGAAAAAAGTTGTGAGATACAATATAAAACCAAGTCGGTTAATTTATTCAGTACAACCTATCAAAGTGACCCTTCGCCTATATGACAACTTTGACATACATTTTCACCGGATTACATAACTAAAAACATATTACCATGACCGTGTTAGATTAATATTAAACATATTTATCTTTATCATAAATGTAATGGCTTGGATTCATCATCATCATCATCATCATCATCATCATTACCAACACCTCCCTCACCACCACCAGTCACCACCATCTTCATTACTATCAATACCCCCATCATCACCACCGGTCACCTCCACTCCATCATCATCACCAACATTCACCACTATCGTCGTCATCATAATTATCATCATCACCAATCACCACCATCATCATCATCATTACCAACACCTCCCTCACCACCACCAGTCACCACCATCTTCATTACCATCAATACCCCCATCATCACCACCGGTCACCTCCACTCCACCATCATCATCATCACCAACAGTCACCACCATCGTCGTCATCATAATCATCATCATCACCAATACCACCTTCATCAGAATCAGTCACCACCACCACCATTATAATTATCATCACCAACACGCCCATCGCCACCACCAGTCACCGTCATCATCAGAACAAACCAACACCCTCATTACCAACACCAGTTCCCAGCTTCATCATCATCATCACCAGCACCCCCATCACCGCCACCAGTTACCACCATCATCATCATCATCATCATCGCTACCATCACGATTCCAACACACTGCCTCTGCGGGGTGAGGTAACTCAATTCGGTACGGCGATGAGCGTGTCCATTCTGTATGTATTAGGTAATAAGTATTCTGTGCCTGAGGTCTTAGTATCTAAACCGAAGGTTATATGAACCGCAAAGTTAACTTTGTAATCGTGTATTTTTTATAGGGTTCATAAGGAAATACAAATTTATCTATGCAGCTCGCATAACTGGAAAACTACACGGAAATTTTGTAATGTTTAGGTTTTCTAATGATTTGTACACCAAACCGTAATACAGCACGAAATTTCAAGCTTGTGTGTCTTCTAGAAGTAACTTAGAATTCGTATGATCATGAGTGAGTCAGTGAATCAGTGAGTGACAAAATTAAGGAACTTTGACTGGCAATAATTTCTAAACTACTGGTTCAAATTGAATGAAATTTAGAATATGCCTAGGTTATATTATGCTCTCCTGGTCATTAAAAATTCAGGCTTCTAGCTTTGTCCGTAATGAAATCCTGGGAGTTTGAAAATGGTCTGAATGGCTTCGAGAAAAGGATGTTACGGCGTGCCGGCAAGCGCGTTTGCTCGACTTGGCGGGGGCACTGCCGTGCCCCCAGATTCTTATCGTTTATTTTTATTTAAACCGTAACTTTGGCTAATCTTGAAACTTTTTGTCAATTTCACAATTATTACGTTTTTTGCTCGGAAATTGTGTTTTTTCTAGCCTAGTATCTCTCTTTGTAAAATCCATCGATTCATACGTTGACCAACAAACTTACTTTCAGAATTTCTATTTGAGTTTTTTTAGGAATCTGAAACCGTTCTCCCACTGTCGTTTCGTCGTCGGATAGTTTGTCGACAGAACGGGGTGTTTCTACGGCAGCACTTTTCTCCGTTGAACGATTTGCCGACAGAACATTTCATCAAGATCCGACGACGAAGCGACTGTCAGAGAACGATCTCAGATTCGTTTTTTAAGGGTATCTTTGAGAGCCTTTTTTCACGGAACCCTGGCACACCGAGCACAAGTGTGAGCCAAATCGGCTCCTTCCCAGTGCCCTCACGTCGCCGCTAAACAGCTACCGAGGACGCGCGGAGTTCCGATACATCGGGGCTGGGGTGATCCTAGTGCCATTTTGATTTGGTAATAGCATATAGAAGTCTCATGAAAAAAATGTTCTTATATTATACAAGCGCTGATGTCCGGTGGGTTTCACTGGACATTACTTTTACCTTATGCCTTTTAAACAACAGTAGGTAAGTCGTTTTCTTACTGGAAGTGGTACAAATATTACTTGATAGGTAATTTAATCTAGGTGATACAAACTAGGGAAGTCAAGGAAGTGGCAAGTGGCTATGGACAGAGTTAGATGGAGAAAACTTCATCAGCTACACCGACAAGAGTTGGACTCTTAAATTTGTGATGATGCTGATACAAACTAGGAACTACTCTTTATGGAACTTTAATAAACGTACGGCTGATGGAATGTGATTCGAGTTTTATAACTGTCTCGCTCGTTCTTATGCGATCGAGACAAAAACCTCTCCGATTTCACCCAAACCTAAATCCTTGTCGAAGAGCTCACAGACTGTATTTCGATTTATACTACCCGTCCACAGAAGCTGAGACATATAAACTGGACTAATCACATTCCTTGGATTTAAATGCACCATTTTTGGACTTCACAAAGATGTACCCTGATCGGTTTATTTTTTGCGCTCCGCTTTTGTGAATAGGCAGCCTTAATTGGAAGCAAAATAATAAACAAAAATCAAACACTTTCACACAAGTTTATTGGAATTATAAAATAAATAAAATACATAATATAGACATATACCTAATAGCTACTGTAGCCCCTACAATAATTTAACTAGAATAACCTTATCAAAACTATACAGATATTTCTTTGAATTAAAACACTAGAAACTTTTATCCAGCATTCTTGCGAAAAACTTCATTCGTTCGCTTCATAAAACCTACTTGCACTCTGACTGTATAAGTTTCTCTTCCTTTTATTATCTCCCTCAAAGAACTAAGTAGTAAGCATTTCTTAAAACGAAATACTGATCTTTAGTTTGATTGAAAATTAGATTCACTTATGCCTAATTAGTTAGAAATTCATTTTAACAAAATATGTATACGTAACAAGCATTCAGTTTCTAAAACTACGAGTATAGTTACTATGTATAAATTGAGCATTTGAAGGTTAAAGTACACAGACAACCGCTTTTTAAGTAATTATTTTTAACCAGTTCTATAAACCACAATAAGAAAGAAATGTTAGGTACTGCTGTTCCCAAGGAAGACTGGCGTTTGCTAATTTTGAGTGAAAATTTAAGAAAAAAATATTTGTGGTCCTACATTATAAAAGCGGTAGCGGTAGCAGTCTTGAGCATCGTAACATTTGTGACTTGAGTTTCTTTTGTGATTATTACTTTAATAATCTTTTAAGCTGCACCTTCAACATCCGACAGACTTTCTACTTCAATAACGTGTCTATGCCTCTTTTTCTTCTGTATACCATCAAATTCTTTCTGTATCTCCTCTAATGTCCTCCCTTTCGTTTCAGGTACGAAGAAATAGATGAAAATTGTCGCAACTATGCAAGTGACCGCAAAATGCCATAAAGCCCAGCCAGGTCCTACCAAATCCACTAGATTCTGGTACAACTTAGTAGCTCCAAAAGCGAGGAGCCAGTGAAAACCAGCAGTAACGGCCGACGCTCTTCTTACCGCGTTCGCAGGGAAAATTTCTCGCAACATCAACCAAGGAATAGGACCAATGCCCATGGCGTACATAATCACATAGATACATAAAGTAAACAGAGGTACCCATGTACTGCTAGCTTGAATTTTAGCTGCATTAACGTGGTAATAAATTGCCAGCGAACCTAAACTAAGAGCCATGGTTAAACATGAAATCATCAGTAGTACTCGTCTCCGGAAAGATTTAAGAAGCATAGTCGAGAAGTATGTAGAGGAAACCAGACAAAAACCTAAAATGATCGCGGCGCCAGGTGGATTAAGAGAAATTGAGAAGGTCTTGAAGATTTTCTCAGCATAGAACAAGACAGGATAGATGCCGCTCATTTGCTGGAAGATCATAAGAGAAAAGGAGACAAATAGTGCTTTTGCGGTCGATCTCGTGTGGAAGAGTTGTTTCAAGGTGACTCTGTTTCTGGCATAATTTCTGATTTGTTCTTTAAGTGCCTTCAGCTCCGCGTCGATGTCGTTGTCGATCCCTCGGAAATATCTCATGGCGGCCTTTGCTTCGCTGGTTTTGCCTTGGGACATGTAGTAAGCTGGAGATTCCGGTAGGAAGATGAAGGCGATGAAGAAGGCTGTGGGTATGCTGGCACAGAGGATGGATAGCCAAGATGTGCTCTGCACCATACCTGTAAAGACGACAATTGCCTTAAGTACTTGCGCTCTGATATTGTATTTCTCTTCATACAGTTAAATCAATAGTTTGTACATTATTTGGTAAGCTTTAAAATATTTAAATTTCACTAACAAATCCTCGGAATAGTCTTAATCCCACTTTGGGTCTAAAATGGTTTCTAGGTCGAAATCCTAAACAGTGAATAATATTTTATCTCACGTACCAATGATGTAGCCGAACAGAACGCCACACGAGAAGTGCACGTGGTAAAAGTTGGCGAGCGTGGGCCACAGATGCTTCTCCGCGATGTCGGCCACGTACGGCGGGATGGCCACGCTGAAGGCGCCCACGGCCACGCCGCCAACGAAGCGGCCCACGTACAGGCCATACACGTTCGGACTGGAAACATATTAGTTAAAAACTATTTTAAAGAAAGTAAGCTAAACTTTGCCATGAGACTACTCAATGGCCTTTAAATTTTAGCCTATAGGTGGTTCCACCTCAGGCAAAAGCAGTATGTTACGCCTATACAAGCATAAGCAATATGTTACGCCTATTATAGCATTTGGTGATGATTTACCTCGAACCAACCATGATCCAAGAGACGACCAGCGGCAACGCCAAATACAGCAAAGTCTTCTTGCGGCCAAAATACTCTGAGATGAGGCCAGCAGGGACAGAGCCGAAGACCGCTCCCAGGCAGAGGAGTGAGGCCACCCACGAGGCTTCGTACTCTGTTAACTGAGGACAATTGAAGTCACAAGTTACTGGATTATCCTTTTCGATTCATTCATCTAAGTGTGAAATCACCCAGAAGCAAATTGTTTTTTTACATGATTAGCAAAGCATTAGTGCGATGCAACCTATAGCGATGTGAGCGCACCCCAAAAACAGTCTGTGCAATTTGGTCCTAAAAATCCCCAAATTTCTAGACGAGGGATCTAGAGCTGCATCAAAAGAGAAACGAAGTAGCGAAAATTAATGTTTTTAAGTTAGAACATAAACATAACGCCCATAGGCGTAATAGACACGATATAAAAGCAAATTTTTGGTCTACATACGATTTTTAATTAGAAGAAAGAAAGAAAGAAAATGTTTTCTCCGTGAAAACACACACAGACAGGAAATTATTTGTATTGCGTTCTTTTAATCATGGAATGAAGAGGCAAGCTGCGATGGAATGATTGGAAAAGATATTGTGTTTTTTCAGCCACCGTGGGCTTTGGAGGGGAAAGTGAAGCGACAACATAAGTAGGACAGCAGGTGGTGACTGGAGGAGGAGAGCTTAAAATCGAGTTTAGTGGCGTGCCGTGGGAGAGGCCTATATCCAGAACAGTGAGATTGGCTGATGATGATGATGAGCACTGAATACTGATACAGGCTAATGATGATGATGATAAGTGGCTATGAACCCACACTGAAATGCGGGGACAAAAGCGGAAGGCGGAACGAGGCACGCCTGCGTAGGCTATCAGCGCGGCTCTCTGCGCACAGTAAATCAATTACGGAGTAGGGTACCGATTCCTTGTTGTTGATTACAAATTACTCCATCAGCCACAACTTTTACGATGTTCTTCGTCGGATCCATCTTCATTATAAAAGTTTGTTGCAACGAAGTTACTTTGCTTGGGGAGATTTTGTTTTGCGGAAAAGGAATAAAAAAGCAGTACGATACATGGATAAACGTATTATGTATAATTGAATCTCAATTTAAATAAAGTAAATGTTTACAATGAAACGACTTTTATTTTTAATTATTATTCTGTCAGGGTTCGAACGTGCGTCTCCAACAGCTTTCTAGCCAACACGGGCGTCCTACCTATTGGCCCACTGAACCTGATGCGAGAGCCATTAAATTTGACATTTGGTTTACGCTAGCAGACGTTAATGTTTTAATAAAAATAATTAAATAAAGTAATTAAACACAGACTAATTATTGCCTTTTGTTGATGTTTTGTGGCAAGATTGAGCCAACTAGATGATTGTATCTAGATGGATTCTAAATGCGACAAACGGCCACATGTCGCGATGCAGTCGCATTGCTAAATTTCAGACTATTACTGTGTATTTCGAAATTTTTCGTTTGATAGGTTTATTTGAAATAATTATTCAAACAAGTTACACCTATACCAACAGATTTAGCATATTCGTCAGCCATATCTACGTTTTGTACAAATATGATCAATGTCCCCAAGCACGTTTCTCGTTTTTTTATTTATTTACACAATTGTGGTTCTCAAACTACGTTAGAGTCCCGCGGGACGGACGACATAACCGGAATATTTTACCCCTAGCACATGTGCTTCAAATAAATGAAATAGGTTTTATTCTTTTTGTTCTGGCTTGGAGGTGAAGAACATCGTCTACTTGTAGTTGCATCTTAATAAAATATGTTTTAGGTATCTTGAAATACTAGCGACCCGCCTCGGCTTCGCACGGATGCAATGCTGATAAATTATGCATGTGTTATACATATAAACCTTCCTTTTGAATCATTTTATCTATTAAAAAAAAACCGCATCAAAAAATAAATTATGTGTCTTTGTTACATGAAATAAATAATTCATTCATTCAAAATCCGTTGCGTAGCTTTAAGGATTTAAGCATACATAAGGAGATAAGGACAGACAGACAGCAGGGTTTTATACTATGTAGTGATGAAACATTTGTAATGTCTCATTATATTTTATATTGCAGGTACCATTGATACAAAGATGTAAAGCCTTTCAAATAAACAATGCAAAGATTGACGCACAAAATAAAAGGCTATTTGGCGTTAGGGCGGTGGAAAGAAACGTTGGACCAGTAGGTACCGGGTTCGATTCTCGATTTCTTCCGCCAGGTTAAGCATTTCAATTTCTCTTTGTGTTTTGATCTTTGTATCATTGTCACGTTTTATCAATAATAGTTTCATTTGAATGGAATCAATGTATAATGTCTATATTCGGAGTTATTTTTCGAATTAACCTTATTCCGGATTAGTTGACATAGGCTGGCCTAAATACCCAAAGAAACTCGATAAAGATTATCTCATTGAGGATCAGTTGTAATTAAAGAGTATTTTTAACCGACTTCAAAAAAAGGAGGGGGTTCTCAGTTCGGTTGTATGTTTTTTTTTTTTTTTTTTTATGTTTGTTACCTCAGAACTCCGTCATTTATGAGTCGATTTGGAAAATTCTTTCTAGGTTCATGAATAGACATCTCAAGGTTGGTCCCATAAAATTTTGGTGAAGATCGGATGACGAGATCCATGAGGAATCGAAGGAATTCCTGAAATTTTATAGGCACTCATAATATTTTTCATATATTTTCTAAAACTATTTAAGTATTTGCATATGATAGTCATCATCTTCCAATGCTGAGCTGATGATGGAAGGTACAACTCCTTAACGGTTAGGAGTTAGGAGATAATTCAAACGAGATGCATGCCTTCAAGACCTCCCTGATCACCCCGCCATAAGTATTTTATATGAATCACTAAAAAGCACAAAAAAAACATTTTAACAAAAAAAAGAACCGACTTCAGTAAAACTAAAAAGCCAAAAATAACCCGTTCAAGTACAGATTACATTTGACTCACCCTTCGAAGTCGGTGCCAAACCTCGTGTAAACTATAATATATAAATATAAGAACTGAGTGGTTTGGGATCGACTTCAAAGGGTGAGTCAAATCTAATCTGTACTTGAACGGGTTATTTTTGGCTTTTTAGTTTTACTGAAGTCGGTTCTTTTTTTTGTTAAAATGTTTTTTAACCCACCTGAAGCAAAAAAGTCACAGGCAAAGTTGGGAACGATTTACTGGCCTATATCTATTTCCCAGGTTGCTTTATTTCAAAACTGTTTTTTTTTTCATCAAGTAAGTTTATCTCTGAAACAGTAAATTTATAAGGGTGCTGTCTCACCGCGAACATTCACAAGAATGAAAATCTCATTTGTTTATCGTAACAAGCGAAGGATGATATACGATGATGAGACATACCACGAGCTTCAAGTAGGTTCCATTAGGCGGCAGCGTCAGCTCCCCCACACGGGCCACACTGTCATACTGAAAATAAAACATGTATGCTGAATTACACAATTGACACAACCAAACTCCCGTCATACAGTTGAAATTTTCACAGATGATGTGTTTTTGTTGCCGTTATGACATCAAATATTAAGTGTGGCGCTCATACAGCAAACGTGATTTTTTTGCCGTTTTTTTGCTCGATACTGTCACCAGGCTGTACCTCATGAACCGCGATAGCTAGACAGCCACAGATGTTGCTATAACATAAATACAAAAAAAAAATGTTATAAAATATTTAGTTGTACGGAACCCTCGGTGCGCGAGTCCTCGCCCTTGACCGGTTTTCTTTCAATACTGCACAAACATGACTTATAGTTTCACGAAAGCGAAGACGAGGCCAAATGCCCTAACGGCAATTCCAGTTATACAATGGACACAATCTAACGCCATTATTGTCACCCGTTTGGATATTTTATGTAGCAAATATGAGAATTTTATATTTTTTCAATTTTGGCTCACTCGGTTTACTATCACCCGATTCGCGCGTTTGTTTCGTGTTCAATGTTCCGCAACCAAGTTTTTTAACGAAACAAGTTATTTATCGTCGCCATTTTGCGGCAATGCAGTCCGCAACACGAGACCATTTATCATACTTGCGGTTTCAATGAAACTGCAGCAGTTTTATTTACTGTGCGAGCATTTTTTTAATAAGTACATTCGCACAGCGGCCAACTTAACTTGTCAATGAACTACTTAGGTATACATATAAAATTAAAAATCATCACGTAATGTTTGTTCAAAGATTTGTCATAATTATTTTTCCCGGAAATACATATTACCTAACTTCTTGCTACCATTGATTGATCAAAGCTCAAAGATAAAATGAAATGGTGAATGAGACCGGGAATCAAACCCGGTATTTTTGGATTGCCGGTCTATCGCGTTAACCTTTCCGCAACCCTAACGCCCAAGTAACCTTTCGAATTTTTCCTTATGCTTTGTGTGTTACCTTAAAGCTTCCTTCTTCTTGCTACCTTCTAATTGCTGGATACGGGCGGCACCGGTCATGGTGGCGTTTTAAGGAAGGCCTGTGTCCAGAAGGGGACAATCTTTGGGTTTATGATGGTGTCAATTTGTTTTTTTTATTTTATCTTTAGTTTTTATGTAAATTTCTTCAAATATACATTCCATGAACTGTTAACATAGGTAGCGTAGCCTTAGAGTTATACGTATCTCGTTTGGTCTAATACGGGCCAGATTTGTACCTCTCTCATTTTACTTGAACTCAAAGCTCTGTCTGATGAGTTTACTTTCTTCTTCTCTTCTTCTTCTCAGCATATATGCGTCCACTGCTGGACATATGCCTCTTGCATGGATTTCCAAGCTGATCTTGATGCGGCGATCCTACTCCAGGTCGGCCCTGCCGTCTTTTTAATGTCGTCCGACCATCTGGCTTGCGGTCTTCCAACGCTTCTGCCACCCGTTCGCGGCCTCCAGTGAAGCGCTCGCTGACTCCATCTGTCATCGTCTCTGCGACATATATGACCAGCCCATTGCCACTTCAATTGCGCAACTCTTTTTCCGATGTCGGTAACTTTCGTGCGTTGTCGAATGTCTTCGTTTCGTATTCTATCTCGCAGAGAGATTCCGAGCATTGAGCGCTCCATAGCTCGCTGTGCCACTTTTAGGCGGTGGATTCTTCCAGCGGTTAGCGTCCACGTTTCGCATGCGTATGTCATTACTGGGAGAACACACTGGTTGTAGACTCTCGTTTTCAGTGTTTGCGGGATTTTTGAGCTGAAGACGTCTTTGAGCTTACCGAATGCACCCCATCCAAGCTGGATGCGTCTGCTAATTTCAGAGTCTAATGGATCTCTCTTTAATGTTATTTTCTGACCCAGGTATATGTAGTCGTTCACTTCTTCAATCGTTTTGCCGTTCAATGATATGTTTGCGCTGACGGAGGTGCTCATCCATTTCGTCTTCTCCATATTCATTTTCAGGCCAACCCGCATCGATGCCTGACTTAGATCGTTGAGCATTCTTCCAATATCTTCAGGTGTTTCTGCAAGTAGAACGATGTCGTCTGCGAAGCGTAGGTGATTGAGATATTCTCCATCGATATTTATACCTGTGCCGTCCCAGTTGAGTGTCTTAAAGACGTCTTCGAGTGCGTTTGTATATAGCTTCGGGGAAATGACATCCCCTTGGCGTACTCCTCTTTTAAGTGGTATATTTGCGGTGAAGCCTTGAATTTGCACTGTCATCGTCGCTGATCGGTAGAGATTTTTTAGCAGCTGGATGTATCTGTAGTCTAGAGTTTACTTTACCATGAACCATTTTGAAGTTTTCTTTTTAAGTTTAAATTAATTTTGTTCAGTCATAAGTTTAACATGTTTCGTAAAATGCTCAATTTCATAAAATACTTAGTAATTTCGTCGACAACTTTATTTGGATGTCATAAATGTTTTATGATTTTTAAAAATAATATAGACTGAAATCTAAGACATGATGTGACGTCTACTCATAATTTTATTACGATCAAAATTTCGTCTGAAACTTACATAGAAAACGTACAAAACAATTGCCTACTCAAACTAAAGTCGGTCATAATTGTGAGAAGATTTGGAAACTAATATTTTGGATCACGTTTCAGATTTCAACCTAAATAAGCCAATAGGTTAAGTTAGGTTTCATTTATAACTTTCCGAAATTTTACATTCTCAGATAAAATGCTTCAACTGTGACACGTAGATTAAATTAAAAATTCGCGGATGGGTTAACCCTTGTTTTATAGACTAACGTTTCATAGAAATTTAATTTCATCGAAAGCTGTTTTTTTCTGAATGTTATAACTCAAACCTAACCCAACCTAACCAAATCAACAAGTTGACATTTTCTAGATTTCTGAAAAATGTCTGAATTGCGATTGCGAGGAAAAATTTGTCTATGAAATGAAAATTTTATGCAAAGAAGCATTCGGAGAAGTATTGTTTTATAAAAGAAGATAATCCCTGATGAAACATTCCTCCTTAAAACAAATGTAAACCGCACAGAGCTCAGAGCCATAATTACTTACGTTAAGTGTCTCTGTTCTACCCAAACATGTGTATTAATGCCGCAACCAATAAGGTATCTCTGCATTGACGATTAGGATTATGTCTTCCATATCCCTTTGAAGTCAACCCTACCCTACACAACCTGCACCGCAACCAACTAGCATACTTAAGCCACTCCCACATGTCCTACAACCTCTAGCATATCTAAGGCCGCAATCGTAACTCGTAAATTCATAATTAGCCCGGTTCGGTAAAATGCGGGGGTTCCGTAATAAGCCGGGGTGCCATAAATAATGTTTTCATTAGCGGCCGCCGATAAATTATCCCGAGGGAACATTCCTGTCCGCACGGGGAGAATGCAGACGCGCGGTTGTTGAGCGCCAAAACCTTTGATGTATTCTTTTTTTAAACGTCTAAATTACACTGAAAAGATAATGATGACTTTTTGGATTGTTCAGTGTCATTTTTTTGAACGTGAATGAGTTAAAACGCTATTTCAAACTGTTTTTCTTAAAAGACCTGTGACAAATGTCTCGAAATGAAAGTAAAACTTCATGAAACGACAAAAATGAGACGTTCTAAATGCTAGATTAATGACCCTTATCTCGAAATATGAAAAGTCCCATTAAAATACAGACTGATACGTGAAAGCAACTGCAGCGATACTAATCACTGTAAAATTAGGAAAACCATAAAAAAAGTATTGTGTTGCAAAAACCCCCCTCTAGATGGAGAGACGACATAGTTAAGGTCGCATGAAGAAAGTGGATGCACGCGGCCCGGAGTCGCAGTGAATGGAAAATGCACGAGGAGCCCCTGATCCAGCAGTGGATAGATACGGGCTGATGATGATGATGATGTATTGCAAAAATACTCATACGGCTTACTTACATACAGAATAAAGTGTTTTCACAATTTAAGTCCATCGCTATCATTCATCATCATCATGCATCACGTATACGATGCTTTGAAAATCTTTGTAAATATACCCAGCACGTCTAGCATAACTCTGACACGCGATTCTTTATCGCGCGACAAATACTACCTGTCACTGTCCTTTCAGTACCATGTGAACAAGACAGGTGATGCTTAGACATTCGACAAGCGAAGTCACGGCCAGATATGCTAGCTCTGCAGGTTAGGTTTGTTCAATAAAGTTTAGTTTTATATATATAACTAAAGTTTGTTTATAGTTTGAGAAGAATCTTGTTTGGCGAAATGAAATAGTTGGGAGATAATTTGGGATATCTACATATTTCAAACAAGCGCCAGTAAACTAACAAACTAACTTAAATTAAGGATTTCTTATAATTATTATGTCAATATGTTGTAACATTCAAATCTCAGAGTAAGCGTTATACTTGGAATAGAATTAAAAACATGGCGTGTTTAAATAACCACTCGTCTACGCTCGTCCACAACTAGCTTCCTTAGTATTCACAAGGCAAAGCTTACTTTGGAGTTGATAAATTTTAAGCACCACCTACTTAATTATATGACAAAGTTTCTATTAACTTGTTTTGCGGGTCTTCGCGGAAAATTGCTTTCTGAGTGTACTTGCATTTTTTTGGTATTTATGTCTGGAATAAAAATATTGATTACTTGAGGGGATGTGTTGTGGGGTTAAGGTTATAAGTAGGCACCGGACTTTGGAGGGCACGGTAGAACTTCAGAAAGCTATAGAGCCGATAATAATATTAACATTATTAAAATACAATTTATACTCATACTTATTCGCCTATTTCATTCCAAACTGCCCTTATGGTTATTGTGGTTAACATTCCAAAGCATTAAATGACAAAAACAACAACAACAATACTTAATTGCACAACAATAATAGTTTACAAAAGGAAACAAGATAAATACAATTTATAAATAACGGTAGACAACAGGCGGTCTTATCGCTAAAGAGCTATCTCTTCCGGGCAACCTTTGGGCAGTGAAATTGATGAAAATTTTTACTTAATACAGAGTAAGTGCAGCATAAAGCAAAGGGAACATATAATTATATACTAACAGAAGTTAATTAGATACTAAATAACAAAATTATTAAGTAGATATTATTTATTCTAAAATATTGCAAACTCCTAGTTTAAACTTAATTAATTGTAAAAAATAAAGATATATTTATTTTCAACTTATTTATGACTGTTCCAACGTGACTATTTATGTTCGTCTGTCAACACAAGGCAACGTAGTAGAAGTTAATTTCCGACCATAACGTGATGTGCCAAAATGGTGGATAATGTGTAGCGTCATAAAAAAAGACTTTAAATATAGTTACAAATTGCAAGACATTTAAAGTGTGATGTCATGAATGTTCCTTTGTGGTAAAATTTTCTAAATAAGAAGAAAACTTACAAGTATTTAATGCATATTATGGTTTTAATTAAATTTCCCAGTAAGTAGGCGTGCATTCCGTAATGTCTTTAGACTTGGCTCTCAACATCAACTACTAAACATTAAAATAAATTACTAATTAAATGCCATTAAAACTCTAAGTTGGCAACCCTACTTTGATACTCGCTATCTTTTGGCACTTCTCCATGTGATTGTGGCCAAAAACCGTATAATGCCATGGACGAAGGATAAAAGGACTGTCAAACGCCATATTTTGCGTTACTATTACTTATCTAGATCTGTCATCATCAATATTGCGGTTTTTTAGTGGTACTAATTTATTTACTGGCAACGACAAATTTTTGGTGACTGACTTTGAATACGACATGGTAAATGTTACTGATGAAATCAAAGAGAAAACAGGATTAAATATTCCGCAAATTTTAAGTAATTTTTGCGCGATAAAGCAATAACTATCCACAGTGATCAAAGTCTAGTTTGTTTCAATAGGATACTTATTTTGCAAGAAGAACGAAGGATTTAGCAACATTCCGGTAAACAATGTTTTGACTTTGGTTAATGAATGACAAATCCACGACAAATCGCTATGCTGACGTTTAATAATGCCAATATAATTATGACGTATGCACATTAATGCCATATGAAAGCTGTTTGTAGCGCTACAATCCCTGGACCGGATCGACACTTGTTAGGCCATAACATGAATTTTTCATGAAATGTATTCTTAACTTGTTGTGTCATCTAACACTATCTGGTAGTCTGGTTAGCCCAATAAAGTTGACAGATATTTCCTTGTGGTATCACCTATTGTCTATGATTTAAACAATTTAGATGGTGGGAGCTCTATAAATAATTTTGATACTTTATGTACTACGTAGTTCTAACATTCCGATTGAGTTGAAATTTGGCATAGTACCTATGTTTTTTTTGTAATGAATTAATATATGGTATAATCGATCTAGGTCTTATTTCCACTACAATTTATTTTTTGCCTTGTACATGGTAAAGTGTAAGCATATGTGATTGTCATGGACTGTACCATACATAGTGGTAGAAATTATGTGAGCTGACTATGAGTACACGTCAACATATTTGTATTAAACTTATTTCCTTAGGTGCCTTACGTATGCATAGAAAATCAAAAATAATTTCTAGTATCAAAACTATAATTTCTACTACACAAAGAGTGACCAACCACAGATTTTTTAAATTTCCCGCCAAAACTTCACGTAATTTTTCATTAGCCAGACTATATCTGTCTCTATAATAATATATTTTGTCTATGGAAATATAAACTAGGCCATAGTGACATCCATGCCTCAACTTCCAAACTTTCCCTACTTGGTCGTCGTCGCTATGCGGCGACATCTTGACTTATGATACTGCCATTGGGCTTAACCAAACTTCTCAACTTGCAGCTCTAAATTACACTTTACTTCACACTTTTAAGAACTATTTTGGATACTCTCAAGTCTCAGCTGCGTGCATGTTGTAAATTTAAATTGGACTTTAAGTTGACAATGTTAAGAGTTGTTTTCGATGCTTGTGGGTAGACGCAGTGCAGTTTGCCGCGGTGTTGGGTCCGTGGAAACTTGTAATTTGATTTATTAGGCTTGCTTACATTCTATAAGAAAGTTGTTTCATGCAAACTCGACTCACGCTTTATAATATTGTATGCATTATGTAAAATGTACCGTCGCAATTTGTACATGTGACGTGAGCCTTTAAACAGCTTAAATTAGAGTTATAATGACTGTATGTATAAACTCTTATACTTATTACCACTCATCGGGATTTCGGGAGTAAAAGTCAGGGGTTGGTATATCAATGTCACCTATCGATGATTTTCCCCTATACTAGTGGTCGGGCCCAGTTTAATTTGTATCTGTGTTAAAGTATATTATACAAGCAGAACTTAAATGATCCCTAGGTTATAAGTAGGTACTATGGCACTATGAATGCCCAAAAATGGGAAATTATGATCGCATGTTTAAACTGAAACTTGAAGACCAAACACTATGATGAATGAAGTTTCAATAATCCTTTTAAAATAAATGGGACTTTTTTTACATACAAAACTTGGAGGAACCACTAGTACAAGGTGTAAAGCGACGATAAACGAGCTTATTGATATGGAACTGGTTTATGAATTGAGAACTTGCTCGTGAAGTAAATAAAAAGCTGCAGTTTCATTGAAACCGCAAGTATGATAAATGTTGTCGTGTTGCGGACTGCATTGCCGCAAAATGGCGACGATAAATATAAGTTTTTCGCTAAAAGACTTGGTTGCGGAACATTGAACACGATACAAACGATGCACGAATCGTAGGATAGTAATCCCGAGGGCAATAAAAATGATCAAATTCTTATATTTGCCAGCAAAATATATCTGGAATGGTGAACATTTTGGCACTGGATTGTTTCCATTGTAAGACACTATAATCGGTCTAGCTGGTCTGGCACAAGGTATTCTGTTTCAACTCCGATACATATTGTTTCCCATCTGTAACGTTTTGCCAAATCATGTCATCATCATCAGCCTATTCTTGTCCACTGCTGGACATAGGCCTCTTTTCATTTGTCCGAAAGTGTTTTTTCCTGTAACCCGTAATATTTTCAGGGTTTTATAAACATCGTTTTAAATAACCTATTAGGTTAGGTTCGATTATTTTTTAATTATCCTAAAAAAAATAATTTTGGAAAATAATTGCTTTAAAAGTTACAAATGGGAAACAAAATTTTGTGCTTCAGATAGGTAACCTAGCACAACGTGCCGCGATTTCATTTTCCGAAACAGCATAATACTTTTTACTTGCACGGTGTTCATTGATAAAAGCATTACTTACTCAAACCCAGACAAAAGTGGTCAAATAAGCGTCGCAAATTACCTCTGATTGTCCAGTAGTGAGGAGTGGCAGCGCGGATGACGACCAGGCCACGCAGACTCCGGCGGCGAACGCTCCGAGATTCACTGCAACAAAATGCAAATTAATAGTCAAAAATAAGGAACCCTAAAAACTTTCTAGACACTATCTAGCTTAAGGCAATACCTATAAGGGTCTCTGGAGGGATTTTAGAATAACGCTGCAAGTTTGCTCGTTGTAGTACAGATAACAATAACAAACTTCAATCGCCACCTAGGCCCCATGGAGCTGAAGTTAGATTCGCAACGAATTAATAAAATATGTTAGTATGTTAGCCGGCAGGTGTTCTGTTTAATGTGCGCTAACCTCACTGTTCAGCCACAGCGCGACAGCCTGTGTAACTACGCACTTCAATCGTGGAACAAAATATGGGTTACTAATACTGGGTTAAAAATGTCACCTTGTGGGATACCAATATTAATAGTAATATTACGAGAGTTCGTGCCATTAAAATTGCCTCTGAGAGAAGATGGTAGCTGGAGGATCCGTAAGAACCAAGAGCTGGAAGACCTAGTGATTGAGCCGAATGTTATTGAGAATGCTGGATGAAAGGACGGTACAAAGGGGGTATATTGGACAGCCTGTAGGTCATCAACCGAGGTACCAATAGAGGGATGAAGTTGTGATAGACCTACTTGCTTTACAAGCAGAAAACTGGGAGGAGATCGCTCAAGACAGGGCGCGTTGGCGTGATTTCGCATCGGAGGCCAAGAATCCAAAAACAAAGCCTTGAAGATTAACAGGCCATGACATCGGTCTAAGGCGGCAGTGGCAAGATGTGGCCATATACCGCGCTCCCACCCATGAATCGATGTCGAGACCGGGCCGCAAGTCTCCAAAATGGTCTTAGTGCTGCCGTGGGTATTCTAAGTGGTAGTTTAGTAGCTAAGTGGGCTATATGGGTACTCACCGATGCCCGCAGCGATGTACTGGGTGATCATGCCAGCCGTGTCCCGTTTGATGTCGGGTGCCGTCTCCAAGATGGCCTTAGTGCTGTAGTG
The DNA here is from genome assembly GCA_947623375.1 of Apotomis capreana. NCBI lineage: Eukaryota > Metazoa > Arthropoda > Insecta > Lepidoptera > Tortricidae > Apotomis > Apotomis capreana. The sequence continues at coordinate 17,998,872 of OX392519.1, forward strand.
GGTCCTCTAAGTGGTAGTAAGGTAGCTAAGTGGGTACCCACCGATGCCCGCAGCGATGTACTGGGTGGTGATGCCGGCCGTGTCCCGCTTGATGTCGGGCACCGTCTCCATGCGCTTGAGCATCTTCACGTCGCCGTTGCCGGTCTCCAGGATCGGCGCGGCGGACGCGCCCGCTTCGGCATCCATCATTGGGGTTTCTGAAAAAAAAAAACGTTATGTTTTTCTTCCACTAAAGACTGTCAACAATCTGTTTAAGATTGCAGGAAGACATAAGGGCAATCTGAATCATCCAGAAGTGGACGTCTTTCGGCTGATGATGATAATGTAGATAAAGTAAAAAAGTATTTATTGAAGTGAAACTTCTAATGTGACTTCTAACAAGGTTGCATTAAACGTTTAACGCTACTGTGGAGGGGGTAGGAAAGCACTGTTGCGTTAAACGTTCAACGCAACAATCCCACGGACAATGCGACGGATTTAAGGTTATGTCAAGTCTCTTGTGAATATCAATTGATTGTTAGGTTTTCTCTTTTGAAATTACAATTTCTACCCCTTCCTATTATTACAGGTCCAGGGCTGGGTACCCCTTATCTTGCACAATCTCTATTGTCCGAAATACACTTCGCATAATCGTTTTCGCACAATCATTTTTAGCCGAATGATACTATCGCATAATTATATACTTACCACAATTGTTATGTCGCATAATATTCATTTGGCACAAATTTGTATAGCAGAATACTAATATCGCCACGTTTTATTTCGCAGAATTTTATGTAGCACAATATAAGTTCCGCCGAATTTATTGCGGCATAATTGTACCATAGCATACCCCCAGAACCGAATCGCTGCCAGAAAACCAGGTTAGGTTAGGTTGAAACTACGTCCCTCACAGAAACGAAGGCAAGGCAGGTAAGTAAGGCAGGTCCGACTTGGCTTAGGTTAGGTACGACGACGAGCGAAGCGAGGAGGAGTGTTAGGTTGAACTGCGACCCTAACGAGCGAGCGAAGCGAGCGAGCCGCGCAGGTCCGACTTGGCTTACGATTCCTAACATTACCTATTTCACCTTAAGGCAGATCCGACTTGGGTTAGGTTAGGTACGACGACGAGCGAAGCGAGGAGGAGTGTTAGGTTGAACTGCGACCCTAACGAGCGAGCGAAGCGAGCGAGCCGCGCAGGTCCGACTTGGCTTACGATTCCTAACATTACCTATTTCACTTTAAGGCAGATCCAACTTGGCTTAGGTTAGGTACGACGACGAGCGAAGCGAGGAGGAGTGTTAGGTTGAACTATGACCCTAACGAGCGAGCGAAGCGAGCGAGCCGCGCCGGTCCGACTGGCTTACGATTCCTAACATTACCTATTTCACCTTAAGGCAGGTCCGACTTGGCTTAGGTTAGGTACGACGACGAGCGAAGCGAGGAGGAGTGTTAGGTTGAACTATGACCCTAACGAGCGAGCGAAGCGAGCGAGCTGCGCAGGTCCGACTTTGCTTAGATTAGGTAGGTATTTTGTTGTTTCGTATTAATATTGAGTCGGACTTTTCATTTTTCGGTGTATTAAAATAATCATGTAAACGGAATATTATGCCATATAAATTTCGGCGACACAATTATTCGACCGTAGGAGTATTGTTCTAATCAACATTATGCCAGTGTACTATTCTGCCAAAGAAACGTGTGCGAAATGATAGTATGCCAAGAAATGTAGGCAAAAAGCAATTGTGCGAAATGATGATTGTGCCAATGGTTGCTACGCGAAACGAAAATATGCCAATCAATTTTGTGCAACACATTAGTAACCCCCAGGGCTACCACAGTGAAAGATGTACTCCAGTAAATTGTATAATTGTAATTACTTCGTTGTATTCAATGTTTAATTACAATGTTAGTCCGCGAGCTACGCCCGTTACAAAATCTGTCCCCTTCGTCCTCTTTCTCTCAATACCCGCCTCATAATAAAATAAAATAAATAAAATAAAAAACCTTTTTATTCCATAACGCATAATTAACAAATAGGTAAGGTAACTTAATTAGAAAATTATTATTATTTTACGCTAGGACCCCTTCTGGGTAAAGGCCTCCTCCAACTTTTTCCAACGCCTCTTGTGCCTCTGTAATCCAGTCATTCGTGACCTTAATAATGTCGGCAGCCCATCGAGCGCGTGGCCGCCCTGCTCTGCGTTTGCCAGTTGGTCCCTTCCATATAGTAACCCTTTTTGTCCATTTGGCGTCGTGCATTCTTGCTATGTGGCCTGCCCATTGCCATTTAAGCTTGAGAGCGTGCTCGAGGGCATCAATAACTTTGGTTTTTTCTCTAATATTGGTATGTTTTATTTTGTCTATCCGTCGTACTTTTAAAACGCTCCGTTCAATGGCTCTCTGACATGATCTAATTTTATTTTTTATGTGGTTGGTGAATTTCCACGTTTGGCAGTCATAACTAAGTGTAGGAAGCAAGCATGAGTCCAGCAGTTTCTTTTTAAGATGTAGGGGCAAGGAGCTTTTCAGCACATTTGCCATAGACCAAAACTTGTTCCAAGTTTTCTTTACCCGTCTATCTACCTCTGCCACGTTGTTATCTGTACTGAAGGATATTTTTTTGCCTAGGTAAATATAATCTTTAACATAGTCCAGTCTGATAGTGTCTATGAAAATGTCTTTTTCTTCAGTGTTTGTCATTAGCTTTGTTTTTTGAAGGTTCATGTTTAGGCCGACTTGTTTACTTTCAAAATGCAAAGTTTTAAGCATGAACTGCATGTCCCGGCAGCTTTCGGATAGTAGCACGATATCGTCTGCAAAAGCCAGGTGCGTCAGACGGCTTCCATTAATATAGATTCCGATGTTTTCCCATTTGAGACCTTTAAATATTAAGTGTAAAACGCTTATAAATAGAGTGGGAGATAATGGGTCGCCTTGCCTGACGCCTCTTTCTATCTTTATATATCTTCCTGCGTTTTCTAGTTTCACTCTACTCTTGCAATTTAAGTAAATGTTTTTTATAATGTCGATATATGTTTCATTTATCTGTGCTTCTTTCAGTGCTTTCCATATAAACTCGTGCTCTACAGAGTCGAAAGCCTTCTGGTAGTCGATAAACGCCATGTAGAGTGGTCTTTTGAATTCACCATATTTTTCGATTATTTGCTCTACTGTGTGCATATGGTCTATTGTGCAAAAACCTTTTCTAAAGCCCGCTTGTTCAACCGTCAAAAAGCTTTCAATTTTCGGAGATAATCTGTTTTGAAGTCCCATAGCAAACAGCTTGTAGAGGCTCGCTATAAGACTAATGGGACGATAGTTAGCAATGTCCTTTGGATCCCCTTTTTTATATAGGATGACAATGTCTGACTCTACCCATTGACTGGGGGCAGCTTTTTGATATAATACTTTGTTGAAGACTTGGGTGATTGGCGTTAGTAGTATGTCTCTGGATGCAATAAGCATGTCGCTACTAATTCCGTCGCATCCTGGGCTTTTATTAGCTTTCATTTTCTTTATTAGTTTGGATACCTCATGTTCGTCGAAGGGCGCGAAGTTTTCAGTGTTGTTATAGTTATCTTCTCTTGATTCGGATGGTAGTTCGTTTCCGTCGTTGGTACGTGTGCTCTTGTATAAATTTTCATAGAAACAAGTGGCTACTTCTAGGATGTCCGGCCTCTGTACCGCTTCGTTAAGTTTTGGAATCCATTTTTTGGTTATATTTAATTCATTTTGGGCTTGTTTTAAACTTCCTGATTTTATTAGATGTTTTTCTATAACTTGAGATCTGTGTTGTTCATATTCTTTTTTAATTATTTTGTTTATTTGTTTATATAGCATGCAAAGCTCTATTTTATCTTCTTTTCGTAGAGGTCTTTTTTTCTGAAGTTCTGATCTGTGCTTGATGAGTTGTTTTGTTTTATCTGATATTATAGTTTTCTTTTTGTATGTGTTATTATAAGAGATAGAGCGGATGCTGTCTATGATTCCAGCCTCTATCTTGTTGTAGTGATCTTGTGCTGGCTCGTTTATATTCGAGCACAACATATTTTCTCTTAATTCTGTTAGTTTTTCTAGATACATTGTTTTTTCTTCATCTGTTTGCAGTGTTTTAGGAATGTATTTTTTAAATGTCACTCGCTTTCTCTTTGTTGCGCCCATTTTCCACGTTCCTCTAACCAGACGATGGTCTGAAGGGTATTCTAGACTTAACATATCAATATTTTGAAATCTACTTTTGTCATGTGATAGTATAAAGTCTATTTCATTAGTTGATTTTTTGTCAGGAGATATCCAGGTCCATCGTCTTTTATCTTTTTTTTGAAAAGTGTATTTATGATGTGTAATTTGTTCTCTAGGGCAAATTGTATAAGACGTTCACCTCTGTGATTTCTGGTTCCTAGTCCAAACTTTCCCTAAATCAGTGACTCGTCCGGTTTTGGCTTCCCTATTTTGGCATTAAAGTCGCCCAAAATTATTTTTGATTTCCCAGCAATCTCTTGAGCGCAGTTAAGAGTCTTATAGAAGTCTTCAATCTCGTCGTCGCTAGAGTCTGTTGTAGGGGCATGTACTTGTATGAGCGACAGGTCTAGTTTTTCGAATTTTAAATTAAGAATAGCTATTCTCTCTGTTATGCCTATAAAACTATGGATATTCTGTTTATATTTCTTCCTTTCTTTCTTCCTTTCGCCAAAATAGCAAAATATATGGTCTTTATCTTCTTCAATACAGTATCCTTCTCTTTTGACCTCTGCCAGACCTATAATATCGTATTTCACGTGCTTTAGTGTATATCTTAATTCTATCATCTTTTCTTCTGTAGCTAGTGTTCTTACGTTGTATGTACAAATATAAAGTTTCTGGTGTTCGTTATGTTCGTTATTGAAATGAAACCCTGCATAACCCGCCTCATATCGAATTATTATTTTTCTATTTAATATGTACCACCAATTATATCAAGACCAAAATTCCAAATAGCTAACGCTTTTTTCATTTCCACATTACGAAGTTTCACTTCTTCCGCGCGGAGGGCCTCCACGCACTATTTTTTTTTCTGGTGATGATGATTAAATGTGTAGTATCTGACGTCAGTGGAAGGACTGAGGAAAACTGTCAAGGAGTTTGATCACAATGCGCACCTAAAGATAAGTTACTCATGTCATTATGGAGCCCGTAACCAAAAAGGGATTTGTCCGTCCTCATCTAACTACACAAGTAAAATAATTAATCAAAGAAAGCGAAACCGATACGTTATTACAATTTACTAGTTATTATAAATTAAAATTACCTACCCTATCAATTATATTACAAGTCATTTTAAATTTCTCAGTAAATTATCCAGAATTACTTCTAAAGAAAAGTTAATTTCCAATTATGAGTAATGTCCAAATTGACCTTTAGAAATTTGCCCGACAAAGCTCATTGATAAAGTAATATCAGAAAAGGTTCATTTTAGCAAAGTTACAAGCAATCATTCAGTCAAAGGCCAAGACTAGGACAAAAGCGCCAAAGGGTCCGAGCGAGAAAGGTTAAGAACAGAAAGGTAATTGCGTGTATATTTTTTCAGTTGTATAGCCTTCTTCATTGAATAAAGTTAGTTAATGGTTCGGGTTAGTAGCCAACTTAATAAGCATACCTACACAGTTACACAAATTCATAACGCAGTTAAGGCTCCTTGTCCGTTGAAAATGCTGATTGTTTTTGTCATTTCCTCTAAGATCAAACATGTTTCTTAACATATTCTCAATGTTACTACTTAGAATAGGGATATTGCGATTTATTGGTATATTAAAACCTATAGTTTGAATATTTCATTGATACTTAATTTTTGTTTCAAAAACTACTCGAAATTGCCAAAATTCACGCAGAAACCGGTTTTTTTTTTCAACTCATTTTCGACTGCACGCAAAGCATGAAATAGCTATGTATCAAATCTGTCAAATATTATTTTATGAAAAATAAACATAGCTCTGAATTTTCTCACTTGAAATTATTCTTGAAATTAACCCATATAGGCCCAGAACTATTTTTGCTCTCCGATTTCCTTAATTTTTGGATATGTGCTATCCTAAGAGGTTCTTATAAAAACTGCATTTAAAGATTTGAGATGAGAGGGGGGGAGGGTGGTTTTTTTAATGGGTCGAAAACTACCCCTAGGGCAAATCTGTTCCCTAAGGGTCGTTTTCAACCCATTGTGTGCCGTGAGTTAATGTTGAAAAAATCGACTTAACACTGTTTAAATTGTTTATTTAGAGACAAAATAAAAGGATGAAACCTGGACAACCCTTTTATGTGCAAATTAATACCTGATTTCTTGCACCCCGGTACAGTTTATTTTTACATAAAGCACGTCGAAGTCTTTATAGACATCTTTTAAACATAGTGTTAGAAATTATGTTTCTGCACCGAATAAGAGACGCTGCTGGTTTGATTTTTTTCTGGTGGGGCCCAGGTCTATTTCTTGCGCTAATTCTGCAGCAAAACACGAGCAATGCTTCGGCGTAACTTCAGTGTACCTATGTCACTCCTATACTCGCGAGTTAGGAGTGTAGTATTATGAACAGCGACGTCAATGAGCCTAAAAAAAGAGTTTAGTCCATCTGTTGCCTCTCATTTCGACTCTACTTATGCTGATTCAGAGTCCAGTTGATCCACTACCCCACAACCCATATTGGAAAGTCATTTTCCGCTGTGGTACATCAATCGTCTATTTTAGCGCAGCAGAAAATCTTCTCGCCGTTTGCATAGGTTGTACACCGTGTTCAGTTGATAATAGAGGCACAACGATATTGCCATGCCACCTAACAGTGCATATAACGTTTGTCTCATCCAGTGGGTAGCCTTTGTATTCCCCTCTCTTTATTTTTTTAATTCTTTGACGTCCTCCAGTTGGCAGTTTTTAAGTAGAGTGTTTCGCACTGTACCATCAGATACCATCGCCAGGATAACCAATATAAATATCAGTACCTTATCTTATCATCAGACTTAATTTCTGAACAAATCTTGGATGTAATTCGTTGTAAGTACTCGTCTGATCTTAAATATAACAAAATAGTAATTAAATACACTTCTGCCCACAGGTTCGATAATGACCCACCAAAGTTTAAACAACCACTACTTTTCCAAAAACTAATACTTTTAACTAGTTTTTTTTTGACGAAATAAATAAACTATCAATTTTATAATAGCAATAACATAATATGTATATTTAAGAAGAATAAAATATCATTTACAATTTTCTCAGGAAAGATGCCCTTTTGGCCGTCTCAAATCAAATCATAACTTGCAGTAACACCAGAGGTCATAAAATTGCCGACTTACCTACATTTACGCTTATTATACTCGCCCGTTATTTGATAGGTACCTAATTTTCGGGACAAAAACGACCCACTGGGCGTACTCGTATATGCGTTAACTATCTTTTTTAAGAGTATATTTTTAATGAAAACTAGTTCAATTGTAACCAACAGTCAAGTTAAAAACATTGCCACAAATGTATTGGCATTGAACAGACATTTTAACACCAAAAATATTGGCAGTAACAGTGATAGTGACAATCGATAAAGAACTTTTCTTGCGACGGATTAGAAGCGATTATCGGGTACCTCAACAGAAATAGCCATGTGCAATGGAAACACAATATTTTAAAGTCGACGCCGAGCGCGAAGCCAGCTTTCAATTTGAGGTGCTTGCTACAGACCACACATAGCCACCAGATGTTTCACTAAACAGGTGATCCCGAAATAACTCATATGTACTGGTTAGGTTAGATATTAATTAGTTATTTTTTCTTTTTAGACTTACCATGCCAAATATAGATAGCAAAACTTAAACCTTAGTTAGGTAATAATTTTTAAATAAATAGTCAACTTAAATCCCCATAATATTTTAATATTTTTACCCTTAGAACTCCGTTAATAAAACACGCGATTAGTTTCATCCATATCAGAAGTGGGACAGAGCCATGAAGTAATTTAAGCAACTTATTCTTATTGTTAAGAATTGTTCTTGGCGTGGAGACCTAATATCAATGAGGAATCGACAGAATTGACAATATTTCATATTTATAACAGGTGGAAATTAATATAGAGATCGACAGGGCTTTATGTCGTGTACCTTAAAAAAAAACTTTGAATTTATTCTTCTGTATTTAAAGAAATATAAGAAAATACATCAAATAACTGCAATCTAAGACAATACGGGCTGAATAGGGTTATTGTCTAAACCAAAGAGCGAAAACATATATATATATATTTTATTTGACGATGACAGATGACAGATACATACCGAGTTTTATTAAAAAAATAATAATAAGAAAACCGACTAAAGTAACCGTTCCATTAAGTTCTGGTTTTGGTGTTGCCACATTTTAAAATGAGTATGTTTTTATAAATTAATAATAAAATAAATAATCATCTCAGAAAATAAATAAAAACAGAGATTACTTGATCTTTTTAAGCAGAATTCAGAAAAGTAATAAAATGATAGTCTTAAAAATATGAAATGTTGTCAATTGCTCAAATTAGTACGAGAGCCCACGACCAAAACCATGTCTCATAGCAATACGGCAAAAACCCTATAAAATCGTTAGATTGTATGATTCTGAACCCGACTAGGTGTGTAGTAACGGTCGAAAGTGTAGCAACTGCGTGGGAGGCCATTTCTGCTGTGTCAAAAAAAAAAGACAGTCGGTATTATAGCAATACGTCTGATAGTGAAAATGTACAGTCAGCAAAGAAAGTGGTCTACCACTTTTGGACTCTATTACATGTAAAATAGAGTCGAAAAGTGGTAGACCACATTTTTGGTTGACTGGACATAGATTTTATAATTGTATTACGAAAAAGTTTGTTTTCAGACATTTTGCGCGTAGCATATAGCCTGAGCGCATTTTTGAAAATGTCAACAAATTTAGCCGACCTGTATCATAGCAATACGGATAAATTTTTTTTCAACTTTTCGTATTGCTGCGATGATTACCAAAAACCTGTTTTCAGACACTTTAAGTGTAGCATATACTCCCAAAAACGAAAATAACGTTTCGGAGTCGCCTGGCCGACGCCTCTGTTAAATGTTTTTTTAAATTTACAGCCTTCATAGATATTCAAGAATCTCCCTTGTCTATTATATGTACTTTGACAGATGACAGATGTCATTACTTATTTCTTTTGTAAAAGTTACTCAAGTGTGCTTTAAATAAAACCAAAACTATCAAATCAATCAGAATTCCGAATCCGACAGCGATTGAATACGAGAATATTTTGTAACTTTGAATATACCGTTTTTTTTTTCAACTTCATCCCAGTTTCCTTTTGTGCGATTTATTTCAGTCCTTCAACTTCAATGTTACGGTTTCGGGTAAATTCTTTGTTAATTATCATCTAATAAATTCAGGGTCGCAACGTATTCATTGGTTTGTAACAGAAAATTCAAGATGCCTCAATACGATTTTTAAATGATATCTGAATATCGAAAAGTTGTCTGATAGAGAAGGTGCTACACTTAATTTGTCTGATATAATTTTTTTGCACATGTGGACAACTTATTTTATCATGTCCAACAATCTTCAGACATATTGCTATGATACCGATCGGTAAATTTTGTTAACATTTTCAAAACGGTGTCAAAATTTAATGCGTTCACATTTCCGTCTGAAAATTGTTTTGTTCGCATCAAATAACCAAAATTTACTAATAAAAAAGATTTTCAGACGTATTGCTTTAAGACATTTTTTTTGTCTCATTTTTAATTTTTTTAAGTGATTTTACGGGTTTGCGCTACACCACTAACGTCTGAAAAATATGTTTCCGGTATCTCAGAACTATCATTCAACTACAATCTGCAAATCAGACATATTGCTATGATGCAGTTCGGTAAAATTCTTTGACAATTTTGAAAATTCGGTCAGATCAAACGCTACGCGGAAAATGTCTGATATGGGTATTTTCGAGTTCAGGATAATCGTATCTATCGATTTGATGCGGTTTTGGCCGTATTGCTATGAGACAAAAATTTTGGTCGTGGGCTCTCGTACTAAATGTGTCGCTAAAATAATTTAATAAATTAATGTTATGAATATAATTAGTTTTCGCTAATTTTGGTTTTACAGCGCAGATCTTTATCAATAGTAAACCATTGATACAAAGATCATAGCTCAAAGAAAAATTGAAATGCTTAATCTGGTGGAAGAAACCGGGACTCAGTGTGTACCCACATTAAAAAAATGAGACATTAAATGTTTCATAAATTTATAATAGGTATATTAGGTATATTATAAAAGTCAATAGGAGTCAGAAGTGGGTGCACATCTACAATAAGTGAGTGAAAAGAAATTTTACTATCTACAGATTGTTCATACCTACGTCAGTTTGACAGCTCAATTTAGTATGGGATTTGACAGTTTAATATTGGCAACTCGAATACGACTTGCGAGTAACGTCAAATGACGTCATATTTAGCGAGAACAATTCAATTCAATTGTAATATTTGGCGCACTCGAATGCCGATACTATTGTCTCATATTGGAATTGTTTTGTAATTAACTTTTAAGTTATAAGAATACGGGCCCAGTTTTCGTAATGCGGTTCTGTTAGTCCGTAGGCTGTGAGGGCGGGCTTAGGTGTAAAATTCTTGGCGCACCGAGTGGCTTTACCTATCTCCCCGGGACGTATCCTAGACTACGGGTCCTAGACGTGCACCGGTATAGCTGAGATATCTACAATCACGGCTATATTGAAGGTACGATACGGAGGTCCATATCACTACATAGTATAAATTATAAAACATAGTCGCTTTCTGCTGTACCTATGTATGCTTCGATCTTTAAAACTACGCAACGGATTTTGATGCGGCTTCTATTTATAGATAGAGTGATTCAAGAGGAGGGTTCATATGTATAATACATGCATGATTTATCAGCATTGCGCCCGTGCTAAGCCGGGGTGGGTCACTAGGTAAATAAAAATAAAAATTAAGGACTTAGTCCCAAATTAAGCAACGCTTGTACTATGGGTACTAGACGACGATATACATATTATATAAACACATATATAGATAACATCCATGACCGGGAACAAATACTCGAGTTTATCACACAAATATTTGCCCTGGCCGGGATTCGAGCCCAGGACCGCTGGCTCAGTAAGCAGCCGCACTACAAACTGAGCTAACCGCGTCGTTAAATTGAAGGAGTAACCAAGAACTGAGAACGAGGCGTCATTAACTTTTTAATGTAAAGACAACGCACGTTACGGGGGTAGTTTAAAAACCGATTTACTGAAAAACTTACAGAGATGCCATGACTTTGCGCGACCAGCGGCGCGGCGAGCGATTGAGCGAGAGATCCGAGCCCGGCGGCCATATGAGTGAGCGAGACACATACACACACATACCGCGCACCACTGCCGCTGTCGTTGTCGCGCTATATCGTGGCATTTCCGCTATTGATCGCATGTTTCTATCAAACCATGATTTAAGGTCTAATTCGATCGAAAACAACATGTAGCCAGTTAGGTAATGAATCACAGTCATATAGCCGTGTTAGTGCCGAGATGTTTAAGCTGCTTGAACATAGAAGCGGAGCAGAGATGTGTTAAATAAACCTATCACATTTCTCAGATTTATATGCTCTTCTTTCGAACTTCACAAAGATGCAGCCTGATTGGGTCACTTTCTCCTCTCCGCTTTGGGTCACTTTCTCCTCTCCGCTTTGGGTAACTTTCTCCTCTCCGCTTTGGGTAACTTTCTCCTTTCCGGTTTGGGTAAATTTCTCCTCTCCGCTTTGGGTAACTTTCTCCTCTCCGCTTTGGGTAACTTTCTCCTCTCCGCTTTGGGTAACTTTCTCCTCTCCGCTTTGGGTCACTTTCTCCTCTCCGCTTTGGGTCACTTTCTGCTCTCCACTTCAATTAACAAGGTAGCCTTATGTCGCGCGGCAAAAAGAGCACACTTGGGGCAACCAACCGGTCGACGTCCGGTTGGTCGTCCCAGGTATCGCTGGGGAGACGTGGTGGAGGTGGATCTGCGTAAGCTCCAAGCCGAAAACTGGCAGGAAACTGCGCAGGATCGGGACAAGTGGCGTACTCTCGTTTCGGAGGCTAAGATCCTGTTGGGTCACTGAGCCAACATAGTTAGTTAGTTAGCCTTATGTAGACGATATTTAATAATTCGCTCCACTATAGATTTTGTCTTGCAGCGTCATTTCCACGCCACAGAATCAGGTTCTAGTGATTTCACAACATCTTCGTCACCATCAGGTGAGCGCCGTCCACTGCTGGACAAAAGCTTCGACAAGACATAACCAAGTAAACAGGGATCTCCACGTTGAAGGGTCCTGCGACAGCCACAAGATCGTCGGTCTACTTTGTAGCTTGTAAGGAAACAAGGTATGGCACTCCCGCTAGAGAGACTTTCTACGGCACTGATTTGTTGCCGCTTTATGGTAACAAAATAATTATAAGGAAAAATGTTTGCCGCCGCCCACAAGTCATACAAAAAAAAAGTTATGCATTAGGCATTACAGTTGTCATGTTCTTTAACACTTTGAACACCGGGAACCCGCTCCGTAGGCACTGTGATCGTAACGAGTTTTCGCTACATACGCATTTCCCCATGTTATCGGCTACACGCGTAGCGCTACGAAATCCTTGGTCGCCAAAGTGTTAACTAAATGCTATATATTTCATTGAAAGTTTCGGTCGCGCCATATCTTTTGTAGCTGGGATACTTGGCCATACCTTACCTTTCACTGCACTCATACCTCTAACGAGATCCTGTATTGCTGATGTTAGCACCTAAGTAAATAAAATCACTGACAGTGTCCAAGGACACACCAGTAACTTGTAGGTGGCTGGAGCGGTCAACTTTTCAGTTACTTTGGTTCTCCTCAAAGTTCGTCGTGTGTGCGTTGTACTAAAAGGTTTTGAGTTAAGCCACGGGCAAACATATATATATTGAGAAACTAAAAGAGTTCCTTTTTGCCTACGGAACTTTAAAACCTCCCCAAGTGGCGTGAACTGGAAAAGGCCAAAGGATTTCCTTCGGTAAAATAAACTTGTTTATTTCTCTGTTTGCAAAGGAACCTTAATGAAGTAATTTTAACATTTTTAAAGAAAATCTTTTACAAACTGTAATAGCGTTCGTCTCGTTAGTTGCAGAAACAGCCGCCGCCGGTGGACTTACAACATTTTCACAAATCTTTGTTTTTTTTTTATAATTATTAAATAATACAACTTAAGTATATACAGCAGTTGCAAGTCTCTATACAATAACACATAACACACAATAATGAAAATAACGGTTGTTGCTAAACACACGAGTGACACTTTGAATAAACAACTTTATAGTGTGTAAGTGTCTGCAATAGATGCTTTTTTAAGTACTTTTTAAATTAGACTTACTTGGCTCGTGCCAATATTCTCGGGCAAACTATTGAGTATGTAGGTAGGGAATTCTATATTAAACCAGTGAGGGACCGACGTAAAAGAAGACCTAGCTTAAAAATAGCTAGAGTGGAATCGGAAAATTAGGACGTTATTTTTTCCTACTAGAATAAGCAACAGTGATTAATCGGTTCCTGATCCTGAATAACCAAAATTGTAACTTATTATAATACGTTTCAAAACTTAATACACACGCAAATTGATCCAACAAAAAAGTAAAACGGTAATAGAGTCATGGTTAAATACGACGGCGAGGGGGAGTGTTAGGTTATCTTGCGAATATCAACATTACTTATATCAAATGTCTTTTATAGTAATTGAAATTATACCCAATGAAATTATACTTATTGTTGTTATATCAAATTAAACATTATAACAAAAGGCGAATTTGGTCAAGGATGGTGAGACTGGTGAGGCTGCGGACATCTTCTGAGTAATAAGAACGAATTGAGTGGTTTATTCGAATACATTTCCTGTGTTGTTTACGTAGTTGAATCTTATTTTTATAACATTATATGACATTTAACAGATAACAGCGGGGCCTTCAAATAATCGTACTGTTACCAAACTTATCCCCGATACCGCTAACGTAAACACGATTCTGTTAACGACCTTTACATTAAAACAATATTATGCTGACGTCAAACCTTAAATTATTTGACATTAGAATTTAAAGTTCTCAAGGCTTCATTAAAATTAGAGACTTTGGAAAGGTACAGACGTCGGCAAATTAACTTATTCATACCGCAAGTTTGAGTATAATTTTTTGGAGTGAGATAGTCACAAGCACAAATTATTCAAAAGATTAAACTAAAAATGAAAAAGAAAAATATGTCATCCCAAACCCTTATGTAGGTATAGTTCTTTTCATATCCCAAGGCCTGATTCCACTTGGGATTACATAATGAAAACCATTAATGTAGGTATATCTTTTGTTGATTAATTGCTTAAAGATCTCAGCCTTTCAAATTGTCAGTTGTCGTTATTATCTTATCTTTTGTTCCATTGTTACCGCATAATAACGTTTTCTAGAACGTTTTCTTTAGTGGAATCAGGTCTCTGTATATTAAATACATAGATGTGACATTGTGTTTCTTGCTCCTTTAACTTAACAACGTATAATTTTCGACCGACATCAAAAATATATGTTTGTTACCTCAGGCTAGTAATTATAAACCAAGCTACTAAATAAATGACTTAGGTATTTACATATTTAAAAATTTCGACGGATATTTGAGTTCTAAGATGCCTAAGGACAATTATAGACAAGAGGCCTTATCAAATCCCTTTCCCCTTATCCCTTTTAAAATTTTGTTTTTTCATATTATGACAAATATATAAATAATTTTATCCAAATGTTTGAAGTGAATAATACTTTTCTAATAACAGCTTTCTGCGAGAATTTTGACAATTTGAAAAATTCTAACTGTAGGTTTCAAATATATACGTATAAATCACAATAACCCTGTTCTAAGCAGTAACATTGATAATATGTTAAGAAACATGTTTGATCATAGAGAAAAATGTCTAAAACAATCAGCGTTTTTAAGCCTTAACAAAATAATGAAATAATGAACTTTATTCTGCAAGTAAGTAGGCCACAAGGGCACTTTTACATGTCTGAGTCTACCGGCAACTGTCGTAAAAAGTATAATATTGTATAATATGTTGAAATAGAACAGTCCATGAAATTACTCTATTTATTAAAAAAAATTATGTAACAATTCACGTATTGCCGTTACATGCTATATAAGTAATGTAACCTTTCGATATTAACGCCGTATGAACTTTAGTCGTTGCAGTTGCAGTAAAGATGCAGTATAAATGCAGTCCATTTTATTTAACACCCGCCGGTCGCGGGCTTCTTGCCGCGGAGCAGGATGTGCACAATACTCTTTATTTTTCTATCCTCGATATACGGAAAAGGATTGCACAAAACTGGCGTTCCTTGCGTCTTTGTTCGCGTCTTTGCGTTTTGTTGTTATTTATTTATTTCTATAATCAATAACTTAAATCTATCAATTACAGGTAGCCCCAATGCGATAGACAAGCTAACACAAATTTTCAATAAAAAAAAACACGAAAAGAAAAAAATTGTAATAAAGTCATTAGATAAAAAAGATATGCAAATAAAAATTGTTACAAAATTAAAATAATAAATGTCGAGGTTCATAAGCAAATTATTTATAACATAACAGGTCATACCATTATTAAAAATATACAATGTCAATATGATCTTATATAACGAAAAACAAAAAATAAAAACTTAATAATACAAAATTAAAACTAGCATAAAATATAATGTCAAATAAGTTAATAATCCAGATCAAATCGACGTAAATTTAATTAATAAGAAATAAAATAAAATAAATGACAGTTGTGAGTATGGGTATCTTAATTATATTTGTGTGTAAAATGTACTAAAACAACAATGGAAACTCGATGAAAGCTATCCATTTAAATATTGTATGCTTTGAGCGAAATTTGAACCCACGTTTACCACATCGTTACTATCAATTCTCAACGTGAGTAATTTGAGACAATGGTGCCGAAAAAGTTAAAATCTTTACCACCCTTAGGCAAACAAAAAATGAAGCAACTATATTTAAACAGGGTTTTGGAATAACGATGTAGGAACTTTAGGAGGTGATATATGAGACTATTTGGAAGAGTTTAAACCCTATATGACTTAGTCCAATCTGTGATAGTTTTCTTTTTAATCGTGATTTTCAGAATTTTTCAATTGGAACAAAAATTCGCTCACTGAGAACCAAAACGTCACTATCCGAAAAATTGAGTTTTTGAGCTGTCAGCGCCATCTAGCCAATCTGATGGTAAAGAATACAATACAAAAACTCCTATCGCTCTAGCGCAATTATTACGCGCGAGATGGCGCTAATGTCACTATGGCAAATAGCGGGAATGAACGCGAGCGTCACTGGAACACTGTCACTTTCGCATTAGTGCCAAGGATGCCGACCAAGTTCAAGGATTATTCTGTGCAGAACATCGTCATTTTTTGTTTAAGGACGGTTTGACATTAAAGTATTCGCTTAGTACTACATTTTATTACTGGAAAAACGTATCTATCCGAAACATGTCAGTTTTGACTTTTCATGTAGCAGGAATATTAAGATTTAATTTCAAGCCATAGTGTATTTTTTGCTTTAGTGACACTTTTGATTTAACATTTGTTAATATTTTGTAAGGTGAAAAGTGACACTTTATTCTTAATGACGGCATTGCTTAATATTTGGTGTAATATCGTACCTGGAACAGCGTCATTAAGCGAAAATAACTGGAAAAGTGACATTACCGTTTTTTTTTTACTTTAATATCTAAGTAATTAATTAAAAAAAATAGGTTTTTTTGTAACAAGTGACAAGCCAGGTCACATAGCTAACAAGAACAATAAAAAAAAACATTAATTATATTACAAATTATAGCAGTTATAAACGTTTGTAGTTTTTAAAAAATTCAAACCTCTGTACCCAAAAAACGTGTTTTTTGTTTAGTGACGTTTTGGTTCTCAGTGAAAGAATTCACATGAAAAGTTCAATTTCAAAATACCCAGGCATTAACTCAAATTTACTTCTATCTAATTAACATCGCCATTAATTTATTAACCAATAAAAAAAATGTATAGTAGAACCTATAGACCACACCACACCCAGTATTATGATAATGTATGCTAGTGTAGAAGATTTAATTATGAACACGCGCGACAAAATGTTAGTGCGGTATTAATCAACGACTCTAAACATCAAAAACCTCAATGCGTTCACTTTACTCTAGCATGCTCACAATTTGCATGATATACTCCGTGTTCAACTGTTCACCGAGTCTCGACACTCGTGTATATGGAGTGTAGAGGAGGCGCACTATCTCTAGTTAAAACTTATTATACCTAACAGGTCTATCGCGATGTTCTTTATTTTGGTTTCACATCGTGGGGTCTCATACTTACTAGAAATTACGTAATTCCCAGTAAGTATAAACGAAAACACAGTTAACTAATATCTATAGACCTTAACACATTGCAGTAAGTCCCTTCCACCAGGTAGCTCCTTTTTAAATTTTTCTTTAAGCTATGATCTTTGTATTCATGGTTTAACATTGCAGTAAGGTTTGTATTTAAGCACGTATTTATCTATATAAGTACGTTTATCGTCGTCTAGTGTCCATAACACAAGCCTACTATAGAGCTTTACTGTGGGACTAGATTGATTCGTGTGAGGTTGTCCGATATTTATCTATCTATCTTCTATATATATAAATGCAAGTGTCCTGACTGACTGACTCATCAACGCAGAGCCGAAACTACAAATGCTAGAGAGTTGAAATTTGCACACTAGGTTGCATTTATAAAGTGTACAAGAGATAAGAAGCGATTTTGAAAAAATCAATCTCTAAGGGGGTTAAATAGGGGTGCAAAGTTTGTATGGGGGAAACTTTTTTTTTAGTGCTAGAAACTTGAAACTTTGTAGAAAGATTACTTATTCAAAAACACAAAAAGTACTTTCAGCGTTTTGGAAAATTTCACCTCTAAGGGGGTTAAAAAGGGGTGCAAAGTTAGTATGGGGAAATCCGCTAATCTATCTATCTATATATATAAATGCAAGTGTCCTGACTGACTGACTCATCAACGCAGAGCCGAAACTACAAATGCTAGAGAGTTGAAATTTGCACACTAGGTTGCATTTATAAAGTGTACAAGAGATAAGAAGCGATTTTGAAAAAATCAATCTCTAAGGGGGTTAAATAGGGGTGCAAAGTGTGTATGGGGGAAACTTTCTTTTTAGTGCTAGAGACTTGAAACTTTGTAGAAAGATTACTTATTTAAAAACACAAAAAGTACTTTCAGCGTTTTGGAAAATTTCACCTCTAGGGGGGTTAAAAAGGGGTGCAAGGTTTATATGGGAGAAACTTTTTTTTTGAACTAGAGACTTGAAACTTTGTAGAAAGCTTACGTAATCAAATACAAAAAAAGTAATTTCAGCGTTTTGGAAAATTTCACCTCTAAGGGGGTTAAAAAGGGGTGCAAAGTTTGTATGGGGAAATCCGCTAATCTATATATATAAATGCAAGTGTCCTGACTGACTGACTCATCAAAAGGCCAAGAGCGAGTCGGACTCGCGTACGAAGGGTTCGTTACTATTTCGTATACAATTGCAAAAAAAGCACGTTTAGCAATTTCAACATTACTTAGATCTGAAAATAATAAAGATGTAAAATTTTCAAGATAATGGTTCCACGCGGACGAAGTCGCGGGCAACAGCTAGTTTATTTATATCCGTTTACAGATGGACAGATAACAGTGTGTACATACGATAGTTCGTCTGAGATACACCATGTGAAACTGAAATATCAGGCAATGATACAAAAAACAACGGTTCATTATTTCATTCGTCATTATTACAATGTTTTAAAATGTTCTTTGTCTTCTAATCACGTTGAAACGGCTGGACGGATTTTAATCAATTTTAATAAAGGGATAGCTGGACATTCAAATATGGTTAAAGGATACTTTTAGTGGTGTATTGAGCCTCTTTAGTAGTCTTTAGAGTGCTAGAGTATGTACTGAGGTAAGCCGTCAGATAGATGACGTTTTCAAATTAATGGTTTTCTGCTGGATTAATGTTTCCTGATCTTGGACCCCAATTCCTCACACTTTTTACTCGAGTATGGTACAAAGACCTTCTATTTTGTATACAACGTGTATTTTTTATACATCTCAACTTTGCAAGTTCTTAAAAATTTAAGATTTTTTCCCCTTATAAAATAATCAGTACGCAATGTAACTAGTTTTTATTCTTGCTTAGTCATATTGCAAATAAATATTATGGGACAATCATACACAAATCGACCTAGTCCCAAACTAAGCAAAGCTTATACTATGGGTACAAGACTAGACGACGATATACATAATATATAAATACATATATAGATAACATCCATGACCCAAGAACAAAGTCAATGTATCAAATAAGTGTACGCAATACATTGGTGCTCGAAAAAATTTCAAAAATGAATTACGCTCGTAGATAACACTAAATTTACAATTTGTTTAAATATCAATTTATAGCACTAAAATCTACGTCTGGTTACAGTTTGTGGCTATATCAACAGTACACGCTGTATTAAGATAGCTCTCCTCCTTTTCTTCACTCCATGCTCGCGTATGTGTCATGTGTCCTTTGACTTGGATCCGTAAACAAGGGGTCGCTCCTGCTTGGCTTAGCCGAAGTCGAATGTAAATTATGTCATCAACATATATTAAATACTCTCTTCTGTCTACAGGCGTTTGTTTTTGATTAATTCTACGTTTCTAATGACGTTTACGTTTACGTTTCCGGCGCAGTGCTCTTCCAGCTGCACTATCACATCGTGACCTCAATATAAAAAGTGGTGGATATGTGGTGGATAAATACATTAACGGGATCAATAAAAAGATTCCATTAAAACATTATTTTAATATGTATTCTTTACTTTTCGATATTTTAATAGTCAGACCTCGATGGACCTTGTAAATATGTATACCTATTGCACGAAAATCTCTTGATAAATAAATTATACCCTATATGGATAAACACAAAATGAAATTCAATTTTCTTCGTGAGTTTATCTTAGCCTAAATTAATTTATTTTGCAAATAATTTTAGTCTTCACTACGTCTGTCATTGTCTATTCCAGAATGCTAATTTCAATATAATTAGATATTTAATTTATGCAAAGTAAACAAAGGAGAGGCATATTCTGAAAATAATTCCGACCTCACAGTGTCACAACTAATGTAAAAAAATTGGGCAAGTGCGAGCCCGACTCGCGCATGAAGGGTTCCGTACCTATACATATATATATATATAATCTATAACAAGTTTGTTGTATGGGAGCCCCCCTTAAATATTTATTTTATTTTATTTTTAGTATTTGTTGTTATAGCGGCAATAGAAACACATCATCTGTGAAAATTTCAACTGTCTAGCTATCACCGTTGTTGAGATACAGCCTGGTGACAGACGGACGGACGGACGGACGGACGGACGGACGGACGGCGAAGTCTCAGTAATAGGGTCCCGTTTTTACCCTTTGGGTACGGAACCCTAAAAACGTATTAAGAGCAAAATAGTTTCGAATCATTTCACGAGGTTTATTGTGAATACCATTTTGTACCGTTTTTTAACCTGTGGCGTTATGGATCTTTTTAAATAGTAGTTTATGCAACTGTTACATAATGAGCGGTCTTACTTATACTTATACGAGTGTTTTAAGAGGTCTTATCCCTTTAAAAAATATTTTCTTTTTTCATTTTATGACAAACATATTAATAATTTCAACCAACTTTTTGAAGTGAATAATATTTTTCCTTGAGTTCTATGTAGATAATAACATAGTTATTTTATGCTTTTATAGCGTGCAGTCAAATATAAGTTAAAAAAAAAAAAACATTTCTGCGTGAATATTGTCAATTTCGATTAGTATTTGAAACAAAAATTATCAATGAAAAAATTTAACTGTAGTTTTCAATTATATACCAATAAATCGCAATAACCCTTTTCTAATCTAAGCAGTAATAGTAACATTGATAGTATGATAAGAAACATGTTTGATCATAGAGAATCTAAAAGCGTCAGCGTTTTTAAACGGATAAGGAGAATTACGTGCAGTGACACATAGTCAGAATTACACCATCATCATCATAATATCACAGATTTTATTTTATGCAGATATGGAGTACTCAGTACCAACAGTAACTCCCGCGGTGCGAAGGAACGAATGATGCGACCCCACCGGCGCCGGCGGGGTCGCCATAACATCATCATCTATGATGATCTTACGATGACCCCGCCCGAGATACTCGTATCGCAACGTTATGAACATGCTTTTATTAGCTTCTCTTGTAACTTAGTTTATCTACACCTATATTGATAAATTATATCCTCCGCCTCCGCCTGTTGTCTACCGTTATTTATAAATTGTATTTGTCTTGTTTCCTTTTGTAAACTTTTATTGGTGTGCAATAAAGTATTGTATTATTATTATTATTATATTGACAAACCATTGATACAAACATCAAAGCTTAAAGAAAAATTGAAAATGAGTTACCTGGTGGAAGAGAGCGGGAGTCGAACCCGGTATCTGGATTGCCGGTCCAGCGCGTTAACCTTTCCGCCACCCTATCACCCCGGTAACCTTCCTTATGCCTTGTGTGTCGATCTTTGCATTGTTTATTTGAAAGGCTTTACACCTTAATTTTTCTTTGAGCTTTGATCTTTGTATCAATGGTTTAATATTAAAAATTGCGGTGTATACCCACATTAAAAAAATGAGACATTCAATGTTTTATAAATTTACTATAACAAGTTCAGATACCTACTATAGTTAAGGACCTACATTACTTGGCAGTGACCAAAATCAGAGACGTGCCTCCTCTTTCGCTCCTCTGCTCCGTGGACTGACTGGCAGGACGGAGTATTTAATATCTTCATAAAAAAAAACTACGATTATGATGATGAATATGTGTGTAAATAAAGGAGTGAGTGCAAGACTCGTGTTTTAAAACCTCTCATTATGTAACAGTTGCATAATAACTACTATTGTATGTTTGTAAGTAACTAACAAATGTCTTCCATTCTTCTAATTGTCGCGTCTAAATAAAACGTTGCATGTAAATGTAGTTCAAGTGCAAATACAATATTTTGGTATATTGAAGCTGGACTGACGTCATTAGTGTTGTTTATGGGTTTCTATAGCCATCATCCGTCTCCATAGACGGATGATGGCGGTAGAAACTCTTAGAGCCAGCGCACACTACGGCTTCTTGTGGCCGCGACAGTACACTCTTTTTCTCGCATCGAGCGTGCAAAAGAGACAAATGTACTGTCGCGGCCATATGAAGCCGTAGTGTGCGGAACCACTTAAGAGGCCTTATTCCTTTTAAAATGCTGAATGTTTAGACATTTTTATCTATGATCAAACATGTTTCTTAACATATTATTGATTTTACTACCTAGAACAGGGCTATTGGGATGTTGGTATACAGCGTGTATATTTGATATAACCGCAAATTGTAGCCAGACAGAGATTTAAGTGCTGTAATGTGATATTTATAACAATTTGTAATTGAGCGTTAACTGCCACAACGTAATTAATTTTTTGAAAATTTTCTGAGCAGCAATGTATGGCGTAGTTATTACTAGTGACAGTTGTTGCATCACGATGTTAAGTGTCAACAAATAACAACAAACAAATACATTGCGTGCTGAATTATTTTATATGGTTTTTTTTTCGATTTTTTTAATAATTTATGGATCAATGTTATTAATAAGTGCCTATACTAAGACCCCGTAAAGTTTGCGGTTATATCAAATATACACGCTGTATATTTGAAACCTACAGTTTGAATTTTTCATTGATAATTTTTGTTTCAAATACTACCGTAACATCGGGGCACTTTGACCCTAATAGGTTACTTTGTCCACCCTTGAAAACCCATTTTATATAATTATTAAATTTTTAACAACGACACACTAACGCTTATTCAGAGACACTTGAATCACGTGATGTTGCTTTAAAGAATTAATTAATTTAATACAATAGTTTTGTTTTGGTGGACAAAGTAACCTATTAGGGTCAAAGTTCCCCGATGTTACGGTACTCGATATTGACAATTTTCACGCGGAAAATTTGTTTTTACAACTTATTTTCGACTGCACGCAATGAAAGCATGAAATAGCTATGTTACAACCTAGAACTCGGGGAAAAGTATTATTTACTTCAAACCGTTGGTTGAAATTATCAATATATTTGTCATAATATGAAAAAAATATTTTTTCAAAGGAATAAGGCCTCTTAAACAGCACAAGATAAACCTTCGTATTTTGTCTCATTTGATTGGTCTTGTCAATTGACGTTTGTGTAAAATCGTAGTCAGAAATAAAAGCGTCTTTAAAAAAATATCGAATTATTGGTTTATATGTTTAAATACAGGTCCAAAAAAAATAAACTGTTGCAAAAAAATCGCTGTTTTTTTTTCGGCCGCTGCTAATGTTTCTCATAAAGAAAGCGATAAGTATATTTGGATCTCCTTCAGACGGTTAACTATATGAAACACATTTTTTTTTTACTATTACGGGTTTCAGGAAAAAATCACTTTCAGACAAATAAAAATTTGGTGAAACAATACAGATGGGAAACAAAAATTAGTGTTTCAGATAGGTAACCTCCAGACACTTTGATAGCGACACTGTAGTAAATAATACACACTACTTGTTTGTCGGTTTATCAGTCAGCGTGACCTTCCGCGTCAAGACTCACGAGTGAGCCATTAGTTGAGGTTACTGGTGCACTTAATATCCACGTCTAATTGTACCGGATCGCCACTGATTTCTACGAGACTAGACACTTAGCGTCTACTGTTCTAAATAAGACTACCAATAATAGGGGTGCGGATGATTTTTTTTGAGGATTTTTTTAGGAATCCGGAAATTCCTTATCAATACAACTACGTGAACCTACCTACCGTACTGAAAAATACCTTGCATGAAATTCCTGAAAGTAACAACATTTACTTACTAAAGAAAAATGGCAACTTTATAGATAATTTACAGATGTATTATGAGTATTTTAATTGTACGTAATTAGGTATGAGGTAGGAGGTTGTAATTATGTTGCTTGGACGCACCGCCTAATTTTTTTCTGCTTTGCCCTAAGGTTGATAGGTAGGAAATGCCCCATGGCATTAAGTCCGCCTTTTGTACGTTAAGTTTTTCTTTTGTGCAATAAAGTAGTCGCAGTCTCGGTGATGTTACGATTTTCTTAGATATAAGAATATTCATAAATTTACAAAACTACGTAGCTGTAGTCCACGAGTCTGTTTTTAAATAACTGTTTTATGTTTTTATTAAGTCTTCAAAGTTGTTCACCTTCATCTCCGAGATTTTGAAATGAGTCGAAAAACTGACTCGACAAAAAATTATATATAAAAGCCCCCCGCACTAAGAAATCTTTGTCCACATTGACCTTTTGGCTTTAGGTTAGGTTAGAACTGAACCTCCAAATACGAACATCGGCCAGAAAAATAGGTTAGGTAATGTTTGAAAGAACTGCGGCCCGCTCAGACACGAACTGCTGCCAGAAAAGCAGGATGACGTTGAAATAAAAAATATGGAGCTTGATATTTATGTTGTTCAGTATTTATTATGCGCCAATGCACGATATGCATAAAAACTTTATGGTGATTAATGATTATAATTCAGGTTGATATGCTCCAAAATTATATGACATTCCTTACTTATGCGTAAAAATATTATGGTCATAAAATGTATGCGGATCAATTAATGACACACCTTACGCGCAAGGGTTATTATGGCATAAGTAGTTATGCACACCGACAGTATGGCTTTAAAATTTATGCACTCCAATATAAAACAAATAAATAAATATCGGACAACCTCACACAAATCGATCTAGTCCCAAATTAAGCTCAAGAAGGCTTGTGTTATGAGTACTAGACGACGATATACGTCCGTAATATGCAACCGACGACTGTCATGCTGAAACATACAATTTTCAGTGTCTCTGCGTTCGAGTGGAGTTCACACACATGTGAAGATTACGGCGACACCCTTCAGTCCTCAGAAACGATGGCACTATAATGGGTTGATTGCACAAATAACTATAAAAGAGAAAGGTTTGGTTTTCTCTTTGACAACGGTAACTGTAAAGTTTAAATTGTTTTATTTACATAACTACAACTAATAATTGTTCCCACTTTATTGAATAAATAGTTTATTTTCTCGACTAATAATTAGAGCATCTTTCAACGGATCTTTGACTTAGAATAAATTGTCTAAGCTAGTATCTCAGTTTTATCGGCGTTTATATCAGATTGGATTATTTTATACTAGCTTTTTCCCGCGACTACGTACGCGTGGCTTGATAAAAGCGCCTAAGCAAATGTAAGAGCAATTGTGCTTTTGGTCTAATATTTACATTTCCTACAGGGTCACCGCACCCCAACAGAAATGTTCACTTACTTTTCAATCTTTTTAGGTTTAATTTCCAGGATGAAAACTATCCTATGTCCATTATCGTATCTTAAACTATCTCTATGCCAAATTTTATCAAAATCGATTCAGCGGTTTAAGCGTGAAGAGTTAACAGACAGACAGACACACTTTCGCATTTATAATACTAGCTTTTGCCCGCGACTACGTCCGCGTGGAACTTGGAAGTATGGAAGCAACCTCGTACAACACGATAGATATTCACCTAATCACCTTAATTAATAAAAGGGATTATTAAAAGCGCCTAAGCAAATGTAAGAGCAATTGTGATTTTGGTCTAATAATTACATTTCCTACAGGGTCATCAATGTCATCATGAATTACTTACTCACTTTTCAATCTTTTTAGGGATAATTTCCAGGATGAAAACTATCCTATGTCCTTCCTCGGATCTTAAACTATCTCCGTGCCAAATTTCATCAAAATCGATTCAGCGGTTTAAGCGTGAAGAGGTAACAGACAGACAGACACACATTCGCATTTATAATATTAGTATGGATTCGTATGGATCCATACTATTATAAAATTCTAGATTTGTATTCAATATCATTTTTCGGGCACTTCCTATTCTATAATTTGTCATTTCATCAGACCTAAACGGCTGGACCGATTTAATTTATTTTATTTTATATTATTACAATATATTGATAATTTCAACCAACTTTTCAAGTGAATAATACTTTTCCCTGCGGTCTAGATAGTAACTGTTTCAGCTATTTCAGGCTTTAATTACGTCCAGTCGAAAATAAGTTGAAAAAAAACAGTTTCTGCGTTAATTTTGTAAATTTGCAGTATAGTAGTTTTAACAAAAATTATCAATGAAAAGTTCAAACTGTAAGTTTCAAATATACCTATATCAATAAATCACAATATCACTGTTCTAAGTAGTAACATTGATTATACATATGTTAAGAAACATGTTTGATCATAGAGAAAAATGTCTAAAACATTCAGCTACACACACGGCACTCGGATACAGGTAGTCTTCCCTAGATTGCGGGTACTGGGACCCACGTCATTTAGTGTTATTTTGCTTCTTCATTATTTTGTTGATATTGTTCAACATTAATGTATAAATTATTAGTTACATAATTAGCACATAGTTACTAGATAATGCAATTCTCTTGTATTGTATTGCATTGCTTCCATGTTATATTTTTGTACAAATGACATTAATAACAACATTGGGTAATAATTGCATCTTTGTTCCTCACTTTTATGATATCAAAAAAATCTACCTTTTGAAAATCCAGGCGCCGCACACGCACTTAATGAGCACTATCAATAATGGACCAATAATGACTGAAGCGACCTCAGCCACGACGGGACGTTATCTCGCGGCAGGGGCCATCAAGTGGGCCGCTTATTACTAATTATGAATGAATGAATGAATAATATTTATTTCTGGTTAAAAAATTCAATCCATATTTTTGTTAGTAGGTGCACAGGTTACATTGTTTAGTAAACAATTTTATCAAAAAGTATTAACTATCAAAGCCAACCTATATTAATATTTTCCGGGTGAAGCCACTACAGAAAGACAGGACAGGTCTCTCGGTCTCTCTCTCTCTCCATCTCTCGGCAATGGCCTTCAGAAGGCCTTGGCGCTGTTTCACACTCTGTGCATCAGCCTTTCTCAGGTTTTTATATAAAAAAATGTATGGGTACTACCCGTTCATGTACCCAACCAAATATCTTCTGGGAACACTCGGCTACAACTCACTAGAGGTTAGGCGAAAGTTTTGTTTGCTGACTACCGCATGTCGAATCCTGCGCGGCAAGTCCGACTGTCCTGAGCTTGTAGGCCGCCTCGTGCGACTGTTTGTTCCTGACGTCCCTAGGATAGCTCTCAGACCGCGGCAGCGCGATCTCTTGATGGCGCCGGCGGCGCGTACTGTGTCTCGCAAAAATTCCCCACTTGTTCGTGCTCTTGTGCTACTCAATGCGTTCCTGACATCAGCACCGGAGTGTGATTTGTTTGCGTGGCGATGGGCGGTTGTGTGCACTGAATGTTTGAGATTTTGTGAGGAATTGGATGATCGATGATAATTGTTATTATTATTATTTGTTTGTGTTGCTGTTTTTTTTATGTTTATGTTGGTTTTTCTATGATAATGTTGTACTAATAATGTAAGTTTCATGGCGCATTAGTTAAGAAACTGTAATGTCATGTAAACGTGTTTTTAATAAAATAAAATAAAAAAAAAAAAAAATCAGGGAAGCGACTCGTTTACGAATTATGGTATAAAAACAATCCGTCCGATCCCTGACGTGATTAAAGTGATGACATTTTATTATGAGAATTTCAAGAATACTCATTTGAAAATCTGGCATAAGTAGAATTTGTCATTATGAGAATTTTATAAATTTGTCATTTTGGTAGTTTGACATTTTGAGAACGTAGCAAATATGACATTTAGAGAATGTGCAATGGACCTAATTTCGAGCTCTGTTAAGAACCGTTGATTACGCTTGTCAAATGTTTGTCGCTAACATACCTAGCTTTATAAAATCCAGACGCCGTACACGCACTTAATGCGCACTATCAATAATGGACCAATAATGACTGAAGCGACCTCAGCCATGACGGGACGTTATCTCGCGGCAGGGGTCGTCAAGTGGGCAGCTTATTAATAATTATAGCGCCGATATTTTATTTTGAGAATAAATAGAATACCCATTTGAGAATCTGGCATAAGTAGAATTTGTCATTTTGAGAATCTGATAAAATTGACATTTTGAGAGTTTGACATTTTGAGAATATAGCAAATATGGCATTTAGAGAATGTGCAATGGACCCAATCTCGAGCTCTGTTAAGAACAGTTGATTACGCCTGCTAAACTGTTGTCGCTAACATACCTAGCTTTTTAAAATCCAGGCGCCGCACACGCACTTAATGAGCAATATGAATAATGGACCAATAATGACTGAAGCGACCTCAGCCACGACGGGACGCAATCTCACGGCAGGGGCCACCAAGAGGGCCGCTTATTAATAACCATAGTGGTGTCATTATTTTGAGAATTTTAAGAATACTCATTTGAGAATGTGGTATGAGTAGAATGTGAAATTTTGTGAATTTGTCAATGAGAGAGATTGGCATTTTGTGAACGTAACAAAGATGGCATTTAGAGAATCTGTAATGGCTAATTTCGAGTTCTGCTAGTTATCGACAGTTGAATAAGCCTATTCGAAAATGTAATGAATTTGACATTTTGAGTCTCACATTTTCCCAAAGTTCCCAAAACACATATAGCACGTTAGTTGATTAGGTTGACTGATAGAGGATGCCCATTGGCGTTATGTTAGTAATTTAAAAAAGTACAAACTAAATACCTTTGCTACTCGATTGACGCGGCAGAAAAACATGATCCTCCGATAAATACTCAGCTGCAATTGAATACCCAGTGAATTTACAACAACATCTTGGTTCTTTGATGAGCCCAACACAAACACGACCTCGTAAATAACTCTTCCGCAAACATAATTACACCGCGAACTCTCGATACAAATACTTTATTTTAATATCTCCCAACAGATGTCACAGCTAGAA
Organism: Apotomis capreana; assembly: GCA_947623375.1. Taxonomy (NCBI): domain Eukaryota; kingdom Metazoa; phylum Arthropoda; class Insecta; order Lepidoptera; family Tortricidae; genus Apotomis; species Apotomis capreana. Next base: position 18,027,912 of record OX392519.1, read on the forward strand.
CAGAAGAAGATGGTGCACACGAACAAAAACGCGCGTGCTAAAATGCTTTTTCTCGGTAGCGTAGCTTGTTTACATCGGTGATCGTAAAAGACTGATTATGATTTTACTTACCATACAATATAATATGCACACATATCTTTTTGAGATAATAATATTTTTTTTTAATAAAAACGTGATAATAACAATTAGCACAAACAGTCTTACGGGTACATCTACACATAGCATACTTAATACTTATGCCTAAATGTATTTTAGGCTTTGAGAGAGCTCATCACTAAAGAAATAAATAAAAACGTGCACAAATTATATTCAAAGTACCAGGTAAGTTTACAAATTATATACAATACTACGAATTACTTATACTTATTAAGTAATATTATAATACAATACAATACAGCAATACTTTATTACACACCAACAAGAAAAATATTACATGAGAAATCTTAAATTAAACAATGGTAGACAATAAGCGGTCTCATCGCTAAAGAGCGATCTCTAAAAATAATATATAATACCTATAAAACTATTAAATTATATATGTATTTTTTGATAATTCATATTGAATACGTTGAATTCGGTACGACATTGCATTGTCAGCGTCAGCTTAATTAGAAACTCAGTCAGGTCATAGTCGATATTAGCAAAGTCCTCGAGATAACAAAGAAATCAGTTAGAGTACTACCACTACCACCTAGTACTACCCAGATTGCATCTATCTGGTCTCTATGGCGTCACATGCAAATGAGCCCAACACGCAAAATATTAGGTACACGGGGTAAACTCAACGATACAAATACGAGTACCCTATTTAATATATTTCAGTTCAGTATACTATATTAAGTATTCTGTGGTTCAGTTGCCAACGTAGGTATGTTTTCTAATATACCATTTCTTTAAAGCTATTTATTTATAATGAATATTTAACTATCGTAACCTCACAAAATTATGTTAATATTTTAGAGGCGCATTTAATTAGTAGTTCTTTACTTTATCACTGAAAATCGTGACTCATATTTTTATATCCATAGTGTTTATTTAATTACATTGAAAGTGATGCTGATGTTACGTCCCTTCCAGACCATAAACGTTACATGATGTTCGAAACGTCGAGGTAAATAAATAAACACTTTTTGTACGCGATTAAGGGCCAACACACAATTACAAGACACGACATCGCATCGTCGTACGACGCGACATCGTGCCACGATGCGACGTCGTGAGATTGTAAAATTAATTTTAAATTTACATCTTGTCACATGAAGATAAAGTTCATTTTGGATTAATGCATTTCCACGACACAACGTCGCATTGTGGCACGATCTCGCGTCGTAGGACGATGCGATGTCGTGTCTTTTAATTATGTTTTGGCCCTAAATCCCGTTTTGTTATAAGTTTGAGCAATTATCTTCTTTTTAGCTTGCTGGTGCGCCCAAGTGAACAATCTGCCATAACCGTTCTGTTCCCGAATAAGTTTGAAAATAAACATTGATCCATAGCGGACGCAATTTCAGAGCCAGTAATTACAAGCAAGATAAATATATAGACAAATTAACGCTCTAGGGCGGAATGGAAACAATTTCTAACGATTCCTTCAAAATTGTGATACTACTAATGGGGTCTTCCGAGACGGGCTAACTTTACGCCACGCCCAATCAGCGTAGACCACCGTCCATGGCCCCACCCTCCTTTTGGGCTGATTCAGCGCTTGTTCGTCGCCACTCCTAGAGCCGCACACGCATTAATCAACTCTTTCACCACCAATTACGTCGTATAAACAATCAATAAAATACCATCTAGGCGGCCTCTGCGATCATCAAAAAATTGCGTACTATAAAAATTGCAGGGAACACCCTTGAAGAAGAAATACATGCAGATGTACCTAGATGTTAAAAAACATTCGGATGTACAGTCAATCAAATTGAAACTCGTACCTTTTTCGCTCTTGTAACTATGACAATAGGGGTCAAAAAGCTACGCGTTTGAGTTTCCTTTACTTTACATGTGAGCATGCTCCCTACTATATTATTTAAACTTTATTTATTGCATACAAAAAGTACAAATAGCGCACTTAATGCTTTAAGGCATTCCCTACCAGTCAACCTCTCTAACAGTGAGTTGAGTGGAAAGCAATCGTCCACAAAATAATTCGTAGAGGTCACGGCCCTCAGCAATGAGGAACACGACACAAGAAGCACGGATATGTAAAGTTAATAACTAGCGCCACATATTGAAGGCTATGAAAGTTAAAATAAATACTTCTAAAACTAGTTCCAAGTGCAAAAATGGCCACTATTAACCTGGAACTGAATATAACTTCGTCAATTGAATGGAAAGTTGTGAAATACATCACGGCTAACAAACGGGCCCAACTTATAACGACCTCGTCCTAAAAAATCATAGAATGTAAAAGTCAGGCTTCGAAACTTTGTCGGGTAAAAGTTGGGTTCGTATAATCATTCCTCTTTATTATTCTATAGATCATTGAAGTTTCTCGCTAATTTATTATTGAGGAGATAACCCAATTTGAAAATGTAGGTATTACGTACGCGTTTCCAATGAGTTTTATCATCATCAGCCAAAATAATCGACAAGAAAAACTTTATTCAAGATTACAGAGTATTTAGTACCTATAGCCCAAAGCCCAACAAGGTGTTTTCAGCCCACGCCTTATTGCAGATTTTTAGGGTTCCGTACCCAAAGGGTAAAAACGGAACCCTATTACTGAGACTTCGCTGGCCGTCCGTCCGTCCATCCGTCTGTCACCAGGCTGTATCTCAAGATCAAGAACGGTGATAGCTAGACAGTTGAAATTTTCACAGATGATGTATTTCTATTGCCGCTATAACAACAAATACTAAAAATAAAATAATATAAATATCTAAGGGGGCTCCTATATAACAAACTTACAGATAATGGTACGGAACCCTTCGTGCGCGAGTCCCACTTGCACTTGGCCGATATTTTTTAAGTGTAATTTAGCGCTGCAAGTAAAGAAGTTTGGTTAAGCCCAATGGCGGTATCATAAGTCAAGATGTCGCCGCATAGCGTCGCCGACCAAGTAGGGAAAGTTTGGAAGTTGAGACATGGATGCCACTATGCCCTATGGCCTAGTTTATAATTTCATAGACAAAATATAATACAGATAGATCCTAGATAGTGTTAGGTATAGCCCAACAACCCACGCCATATTTCAGATTTTTAGTGGTACTAATTAATTTTACTGGCATCGACTAATTGTTGGTAACTGACGTTGAAAGTTTAGTGAATGTCACTGATGTAAACAAAAAGGAAACAGTACTAAATATTACGCAGACTTTAAATATTTTTTGCATAGTAAAGCCAAATCTATCCACAGCGATGAAAGTTTTTATCAATAGGATTCAGTATTTATTTCGCAAGGAGAACGAAGGATTGAGCAGCATTCAGGTAAAAAATATTTTGGATTTGGTTGATGACAAATAGCTGACGTTTAATAATGCAAACATATGACGTATGCATATTATTGCCATATGAAAGCTGTTTGTAGTGCCAGTATCCCTGGGCAAAACCGACGCGTGTGAGGCGATACTATTGCAATCTAGTAACATTATAGACGATACATATATAAGAGGTGGAGGGGAGGACCAAGAAAGAAAACAAATAAATTAGAAGGTAAAAGTATGTCGTATAGGGAAATCAAGGAGATGGCTAATAGACCGAGAATCGACCCCTTGTTCACATATAGATCGTAAGGTGTAACGCTTTTCAAATAAGCAATGCCAAGATTAACACAAAGCACAAGGAAAGAAATCAAGAGGTCTCCTAGCGTTGGGGTGGTCGAGTGGTTGACATGTTGGGCTTGGTACCGGGTTCAATTCCCAGTCTCTTCCGCCGCGAGTAAGCGCCAGGTATAAATTTAACCCTTTAATTTCCGATATTCCGACACTTGTTGCTCGGCTTGGTCACGGTTGACTGCTTCATCGACTTCCGATATTGTTTAACTAACCGATGAAATGGTGTGGGTTAAAACACCTTATAATATTACTTCAGAAAGGCTCTTCAAAGGCCAATGGAGCGAGCTATGCTCGGAGTTTCCTTGCGGGATCAAATCTAGGTTGTAGATATAACTCAGACAGTCACCAAACTTAAGTGGCAGTGAGCGGGACACATTACTGGTAGAACCGATGGCCGGTGGGGCAGAAAGGTCCTTGAGTGGCGACCGCGGACCGGAAGACGCAGCGTGGGAAGGTCCCCAACAAGGTGGCCCGACAACCTAGTTAAAATCGCAGGAATAAATTTGATTTGGGCGGCGCAAGAACTATCACTTTGGGGGACGCCTTTTCACAGAAGTGGACATTATTTTCAACACAATTTTATTGTTTATAATGGTTTATTTCGATTAAATTATTGATTTAAATAATTACTACACCCCATACAGAACTTTTATTTATTTTCAACACAATTTTAGAGTTTTATTATAGTTTAAATTAAATTATTGATCGCCCCTGCCGCGCGCCGCGATGCCCTCTAACCCGCGGCGGCGGCGCGCGGCGTTCTGCACGTCTTGCGTTACACTCTGGACCCATTACATTAATGGCTTCTGTCTGGCCTTTCCAGAACTGACCTGGACTGCTGACAATGAAAAGCCACTTACTTGAAATTTAAATTTAAAAATTCTTGGAGAAAACCGTGGTGAGGAAAAATTAAAGTGCTGCAGTTTGTAGAAGCGAGGACCAACGGAAAAATATATAATTTAATAGTGTTCCTGCACAAAAAAAAAGCTGCACTTTTTCACATTAGACATTTTTCCATACACAAGTATACACGTATTTCGAGGGTGATGACATCACTGCGCGCTGGCCATTTGAACGGAGCGTTTTCAGTGCTCCGTAGGAATGTCAAACTTTAACATTTTTTTAAGACATGACGTGAACTGTATTAGAGCAAGTTAGCCCTCACTACCAGTAGTCGGACTTTGTGTGGGAGTATAACTCGCTAATAGGATTATCTCCGCGCCACAGGAGTAATTTGGGGAGGGTGACACGGGCGCACTGGGCGCATGGACTGTGTCGTGAATAGACTGAACCGAATCAGTCTGGCTTAGGGCGGGAGAAGAGGAATCAATCTGACTTAGGGAAGAGAGGACCAAAACTTTCACATTAATTTCTGACTCTTAGATCACTCTAATCGTATATACCTAGTCTCATGTCACCATGTAGAACTTTAGCAGCAATTTCGGACTCAGGGCACTATAATCGAATAAATAGACATTTGATCCCACAAAAATGTAGGATCGATTGACATCTTCAAAAAAAGTTGCCTTCACGCCTGTTTTTTTTTCATTCGCCTCTTAAACTATCACCCAAGAATACAAGAGATACCCCACAGAAAGATGACACCACAGTTTCCACATTATATGATTGAATTCGAATAGCATTTTTACGATCGTTTTACGGCTCTCGGGAGATAAGAGCGGTAAACAAGTGGTATCTGTGTTTATTCGACATTTCTCCTTGCGTAACAGACGGATACGATAGCGCAGGGTCAATCAAGATTGATTATGAGGCGAGGGTTGTAAATAGGCATAAATTTTTAGTCTATAAAATGAGCCTATTATTCAAACCGCAATGGGCATGATATCTTTTTTTTTGATGATATCAATCGATCCTATCTTTTATTGGGCTCAATTGTCTGTTTTTAGGGTTCCGTAGTCAACAAGGAACCCTCATAGTTTCACCGTGACCGTCTGTCCCCCTGTCCGTCCGTCCGCGGGTTAGCTTCGTGATCATCAGTACTAGAAAGCTGAAATAGTATGAGTATGTGTATGTATCACGCCGACAATACGGTAAAATAAAAACTATAAATAAAAATTTTTTGGGTACCTAAAGTACCCCTAAAGTGGGAGTGATCTTTTTTCGTTCCAACACTAGTGAGTGGGGTGTCGTTGAATAGGTCTTTTAAAAATAATAGGTGTCTACAAGTCCAAACATTATTTTTTGATAAAGTCAGCAGTTTTGTAAATATTCGCTCCGGAAGTCCAAAAAATAGCGTTCCCCCCTCGAACTTTTCAAGCACGGGTCAAAAAATTATAGAAAAATTCATGAAATTGAGGCCTTATAAGTACTTAAAATGAAAACTATAATGAATAAAATTGGTCGAGCCGTTTTTGAGTTATCGCAAAATTTCATAATTTTCTTTAAAATGACTTATGCGCCGCGCGGTGTCCGTATATTTCGAACGTTACACATATTAGTTAAGTTCCTTATTGCATTAAAACATTCCGCTCAATCTGGCGCGTATAATCGATAACTTCCGTTAATTTATTACAGTTACTTTGGCGTTTACGACCTTTTCATAGAGCTTGAAACCTTTCTCGTAATTTAAACCTCGGGCTTAAACCGCTGTTTTAAGCCCGTCTATTGTAAAGGATGGGCGACTACGGAACCCTAAACTGAGTGTGGCCCGACATGCTCTTGGCCAGTTTTTAGGGTTCCGTACCTCAATCGGAAAAAACGGAACGTTGGAAAATGGAAATAAAAACAAGTTGGTTTGTTGTCCGTCTGTCTGTCTGTCAAGACCCTAAACAACTTTTTTTTTGGAACTACTTTATTCTTGTTTTGATCAACTTTTGTTACTTTTAACATGATTAAAAGGAAACAAGGTCCTTCGTATAAGTAGATACGTTACTTGATTCTTTAAAATATTGTAATAAATTAATAGGTTTTTTATAATATAGCCATCGGTAAAGTTTTCAATAAGAAGAGCAATTAAATAGAGATAGCGAAAGTGTTATTACCTTTTGGTAAGAAAATAAAACATCGATAAATGTGCAATACTTGAAATTATCTGGTTGTGCTTTAGTATAAAAAAAACAAGCTTGATAAAGGTCAATCACAAAGAAAACAACATTGCGATCCACTGCAGTCTCGGCACGACTCAAAACATCTGCTTTTAATGTAAGGTAATGGGTTCTTAAAAAGATGTTATATTTTAGGAGTTAAAACTCCGGGGATTTCAGGTTTCAGGAAAAAAATACTTTCGCACAAAAGAAAATTTGGCGAAACGTTACAGATGGAAACAATGTTTCAAAGTTTTGATAAGATACCGTTTATATTACGTTCTGAAAGTGCCGGGTGCAGGCTTATTCTGGGATACATTATATAGATAATATAGGTATTTTTTTATTTACATTTAGGTGCATTGTGGAATGAATTGTCGCTTCCGGTATTTCCGGACCGATACAACCTTCAAACCTTCAAGAAAAGAGCGTATTCCCACCTGAAAGGCCGGCAACGCACTTGTGACTCCTCTGTTGTTGCTGGTGTCTGGTGGTGTGTGGTGGGCGACGGTAATCGCTTTCCATCAGGCGATTCGTTTGCTCGTTTGCCCCCTATGACATAAAAAAAAAAATCCATGGGGTCCCAGCGCCCGCAACCTTCATAATAAGCTCACCATAAGACTAGCAGAGACCCCTGTGAACCGAAGAGCTGGCAGCTTCCTCGCACAACGTATCAGCATAGCTGTTCATCGAGAAAATGCTGCCAGCATATTCAGTACCAGGGTATTCAGGGAGCAATTTACTGTTACTTTATTTATTTATTTTTTAGTTTAGCTTTTTTGTACATAGTTTATTTTGTTTGTATAGCTTTTTCAAGGCAAGGTCATATCCAACAGCACACAATGTAGGGTAGAGATAAACGGAGAACTTATTGCATATGTCCATGAATACCTCTACTTGGGCCAATTAGTCTCCTTCCAGATGCGTCAGGAAAAGGAGGTCGCAAGACGGACTGAAAACGCCTGGAGGAGCTATTGGTCCATGAAACATCTAATGAAAGGTGACCTACCACTGTCACTTAAACGTAGGCTCATGGACATGTGCATACTTCCAGTTCTCACCTACGGTGCTCAGACGTGGTCTTTGACTGAGGGTCAGAAGTCCAAACTCGGGGTTTGCCAGCGAGCTATGGAGCGCAGCATATTAGGTGTAAAACTAATGGATCGAATCCGGAACACCACGCTGCGCTCACAAACCAGGATAGTTGATGTAGCTTGGAAGGCGGCCAAGTTGAAGTGGGACTGGGCTGGTCACGTCTGTCGCATGCCCGACGACTTGTGGGCCAAAAAAAACCACAGAGTGGAAGCCCCACAACTCGAAACGGAGACGTGGCAGACCCCGTAGGCGATGGCGGGATGACTTGGGATGACTTGGACTCATTTTCGAAGGACTGGCCAGATACAGCTCAAAACCGCGACAGATGGAAGAAAAGGGGGGAGGCCTTTGCCCAGCAGTGGGACATAATAGGCTCATAATATAATATATAGCTTTTTAGGGTTCCGTACCCAAAGGGTAGAAACGGGATCCTATTACTGAGACTTCGCTGTCCGTCCGTCCGTCTGTCACCAGGCTGTATCTCAAGAACGGTGCTAGCTATCACCGCTGCACAGTTGAAATTTTCACAGATGATGTATTTCTATTGCCACTATAACAACAAATACTAAAAATAAAATAAAATAAGTATTTAAGGGGGGCTCCCATACAACAAACTTGTTATAGATTACGGCACGGAACCCTTCATGCGCGAGTCGGACTCGCACTTGTTTGTTAGTAGTATTTAGTTTAAGGTTTTATTTACTGTTTCTTTGCTTTTCCTTTTCTTTTCTGGTATGTAATTTAGGTTATATGCTATGTGAATCATACTGCCGCGAAAGCACGTCGTTTCAACTCCAGCACGCGGACCTATTTCAAAATTGCAAAACATCAGTGCACTGATATTGAACATTTCTCCATCATATTGAAAACAATATATACGCTACGGACCGCATTTCTGAATGAAACCTTGAGTTTCCACCTTTAGGTGTTTTTTCGGAGCAACTTTGAATTAAGTGGTTATGAAATCGCTTTTCCAGAAACGAATCAAACGCAGCATGTTTGTGCTGTAATATTACAAGTATAAATCAGACATTTCACTTATCTGAAATATTTAAATCTGTTCTTTTTTATGTTACTTTTCAGGACGATAAAATGTGCAAGAGGCATGGACTAGCATACCGTGAAAGCCTTTAAAAGAGACTGTTTTTTTTTAGTCAAGAAACAATATTATTTAATAAGATATGTAGAAGAAAAATCTATGTATAAAACCTTACTCTAAATAACCTATAACACAATAAAAAATTGGGCAAGTGCGAGTCGGACTCGCGCACCGAGGGTTCCGTACAAACACTTTTCATCCTTAAGTGGTTAAGTTGAGTTTGCACCTGGTATGTATAGCGCCCCATACAAATGAGGTGCAAAGTTAACCCAACCAACCTGTTTGTTGTATGGGAGCCCCCCTTAAATATTTATTTTATTTTATTTTTAGTATTTGTTGTTATTGCGGCAATAGAAATACATCATCTGTGAAAATTTCAACTGTCTAGCTATCACCGTTCTTGAGATACAGCCTGGTGACAGACGGACGGACGGACGGACGGACGGACGGACGGACAGCGAAGTCTCAGTAATAGGGTCCCGTTTTTTACCCTTTGGGTACGGAACCCTAAAAAAAGGGTCATCAAAGGAATACCCCATCCAAAAGGTCTGCCTACGGCATGGTCCCCAGTATGCCAGCGGCGTTACCTCTTTGGTATAGTCAGATCTTTAATTTATTTATTTAATCGTAAGTTTTAATAAATCGTAATCTCCCGCCGTGCGAAGTTTCTTTGCTGGCAGAACCGAAGTCTCATAGTATATCTGCTTGGTTTGTTTCATCGTCGTATATATGTATGTATGTATCTATTTATATATATGTATATTATATTATCTATATGTATGTACCTAGTATGAGTATTTTAATTATATGTAAGTATGTTGTTTGATGCACCGCCTACAATTTCTCTGCTTTGCCCTAAGGTTGACTGGTAGAGAATGCCTCATGGCATTAAATCCGCCTTTTGTACGTTAAGTTTTTATTTTGTGCAATAAAGTTTAAATAAATAAATAAATAAATTAGCCATTGCTGCGTTGTCCAGAGCGTTGGCCTCGCATTTGTACAATGTACAGCCCATTGTACTAGCGTTTCGCACGAATCTTTCTCGCGCGAGATATATAACCTATCTCTTTCTATACAGTACTGTGAGAAAGTGACAAATGACGCTATGTCTCGCGACTAGAGTCGCGAATCATAGTTGTGCTAGACGGGCATAGTTGTGCTACTTGTACTCGGGTCTTTTGGGTTTTAATAAATTAAACGATCATTAAGCAACCCTTAACCATCCAAACTAAGAAATTATGAATTTGAAGACATGTAGAAAGTGTGGACGTGATATAATTAAGAAGATGATATTTAAAGAGTTGTAATACCCTGACAATACGAACGCCTGGACGAGTTAAGACATGACGACAGAAACATGGGCGAACTGGAACTAGGCTTAACTATTATCCAGTAATCGCTATTTACATCTGGTTTGCATGCGACATGTTAGCCGACATGTGCAAACATCTCAACAGAGTTGCGTACACATGGTAACTGGTCCCAGAAGGGTTCCGTTCATGACGTCACGTCCTGGTTACATGTCCCTAATGCACTGATTCTACAAACTAAAAGCTACAGAAGGTTGATATTTGCAAAAAACACCTGAGAATTATTTTCTTGGCTATAAATTGGGATGCAATTGATCGTGAGTCGAAGAGGCGTGGCCTCTAAAAGTGGCTATCACATATAGTATAGCCAACAATTGTGACTTTAAAAAAGAAAAAAAGTGTTTTCAAATGAGAATATAGAATAGAATAGAATACTCTTTATTGCATACCTCAAAAAGAAAGAAATACAAATACAGATAACATCATTACAAGTAGAGGTAAACAATAGGCGATCTTATTGCTAAAAAGCGATCTCTTCCAGATAACCTTTGGGTAGCGGATTAATAAATTAAATGAAATGAGTAGGCGATGCAAAAAGATTCATAAATGTCGGATTTCTGACAGAGACTTAATATTTCAAACCTCCGACATAAGTAGCTGAACATCTTGGATTTTATGCGTAGATTTGGAAGCCTCTCTTTTGAAGTCGACTGAAATCCGTTATCAGTACTCGGTGCATCGCTCTGGTTTGCACGCGGGCCGAGGCCGAAGGAGGCCGAAGGAGGCGGTTATCGGCTCGTTTCACGCCTTATTTGAATTTTGATGACTCCACAAGGACTCTGGAAGATGACATTAAAGGAATATTTTAAGGTGATAAACATTTTCACTCTGGCCTTTAATCTTTACAAAGTCGTTGTAAGGATGGCGCTATCGCTACTTCAGACAAGTTGAAGCTGTTGGTTCGATATAGCACATCACACTGATATTATAAAGGCGAAAGTTTGTGAGTGTGTTTGTGTTTATGTGTTTGTGTATTTGTTTGTTTGTTACTTCTTCAGGCTGGACAAATTTTGATTATTTTATTTTGTAATTTATATTTCTCGTGAGACATTATTATTATTATTTATTTCTTTATTAATTTTACAACAAAGATTATAATAATAATAATAATAATTTATTTCCACAAATAACATCTTTACAAAGATTTCTTAAAATAGAACTCTACTCCCTAAATAGGTGCAAGACCTGTACTATAGGATAAGCAGCGCTCCTCCCCCAAAATGTATTGTTTGATGTTCAACAGTGGTTACATTTTACATAAACATATAAATTGGAACCTTAATCTAGATTAAAATACATCGCTTTTTCTACATAAGCTATGTGTGTGTGTGTGTGTGTGTGTGTGTGTGTGTGTGTGTGTGTGTGTGTGTGTGTGTGTGTGTAAGTGTGCGCAAGCGTGTGAGAGTGTGCTATTTTGGACATGTACTCTTTATTGTTCATGTATATAAGTTCAATTATTACTTATTTTATTACCATTAGGAAAACCTCAGTCTCATCATAGTTCTTTCCTAGCAACCAGGTTGTCACTGTCTTCTTGCATTCTGACTTAGTTTTTGGGTAAATATTTAAGAGTGTATTAATCTTGTTATAAATAAACGGCCCTTTGAAATCAAAAAAGTTTTGAGCAAAGTATGTGTTATATATAGTGTTTCTCTTTCCAACAAATTGACGTCTGCTAGCATTACGTTCAATGTACTGTGAACTACTATGATACCTGAGAACAATAGTTAGAATATAGATTTGACGGACACTTAGGACTTTGGCAGCTGAGTATAGCATTTGGGTGGGATAAGTAAAGGGCAAACAGTACATAACCTTAAGGACCGAGCGTTGTGCAATCTCAAGGGTAATCAAGGACGACTTTGATGCTCCTCCCCATGCAGAAATGCAGTATGCTATCAGAGATTGGCAGAGAGCGAGGTAGACTCTTTTAAGCAAGATGTCATCAGCTACATGTCTTAAGTTTTTGAATACATATATAAGTTTACGTACTCTCTTACTAACCAATTCAATATGTGTTTTGAAATTCAAGAATGAGTCAATATAAACACCATTACATATAATCTAAAGCCCTGCGAAACTGTTATGACAGTTTGTCTACAGGAAGACTTTTCAATACCTAACTAAAAGTACAATTTATAAAAATCAGTATACATTTTTTAAAGATTACGGTAGTGTATCTAGTAAATGCTTTTTAAATTTTCTTTTAAATATCCGTTTATTTTGTTCGAGACGGATGTCCTCGGGTAAGCTGTTAAAAATGTATGGCAGGCGTTTTTTTAGTGTCCTGTCTCCGTAATAGTTGTTAACTCTAGGCACATCAAACTTACCCGTGGACACCGACCTCGTGCCATGTTCGTGGGTAGTTCTGCATAGGTTTAGCTCACGACTGTCATAGTTGTTAGTAGCCAGGAGGTATTTGTGCTTTAAGGTGACGGGAAGTATTTTACAAATTTTGTACAATTTTCGGTAATCATTTTTACAGTTGTTTTTAATCTTTTGTGGGACGAGAAATTTTAAAAATCGTAATTGTAGGGATTCTAATTTATCTAAGTAAGTTTTAAATGTGAGACCATAACAGTCAAGAGCATACCCTAGTACCGAATCTACTAACGTAAAGTATAAACATTTTAATGTGCCAATAGGAACTCTATAACTGAGATGGTAAAATTTACCTAACAACACTCTTAATTTATCACAGATGTAATCTATATGTTGAGACCAGGAAAAACTAGTATCTATTTTTACTCCTAAATATGTTACACAGTCTACTTTATCTATTGGATTACATTGGCAATTGACTAGATTACTATGCAGGCAGTGATAACAATGGGCAACTAGGTGGAAAGTCATATCTGGTATTTTCATATATGGCGAGTGTATTACAAGTAGGATGGTTTTCTCCGCGTTTAACATAATACCGTTGTTATGGGACCATTGCACAATGGCATCTATATCAAGTTGTATAGAGCGAGTCATTTCAACGAGGTTGGTCCCGGCACTCACAGTGCACAAGTCGTCAGCGAACATGTAAGGTGTGCTGTGACGTATGACTCGACCTATACTGTTAACGTGCATCAGATAGCACACTGGACCACACCCCGACCCCTGCGGAACCCCACAATCGACTGCCGCCTCATCGCTGAGCACCTCGCCTAACTTTACACGATAAGTTCGAGACATCAGGTAGTCACGGAACCAACCGTTCAGAGGCTGCCTTATGCCACATTCGTCCATTCCATTTAAGAGAGTTTCCGTTTCAAGAGTGTCAAATGCTTTTTTATAATCATAAAATATGACTATAACAATTTGTTTATTTTCTAAATGCGTATTTATTTCATCTGTAAATTTAGCTAATAGAGTATGTGTTCCTTTGCCTTTTTGAAATCCGTGTTGACACTTATTAAGTATAGAGTTGCTTTGAAGGTAATAAAAAATTATTAGTAAATTCCTATTTGATTTACAATGCATTTTTCCATTATTTTTTCTACACTTGACAAAATTGCTATAGGCCTATAGTTTGAAAACATTTTGCGATCACCTTTTTTATGGATTGGACGAATTATAGCTTCTTTTAATTTATTTGGGAACTTATTATTTTTAACTGACAAATTAATTAAATTAGTGATGACTGGACTTACTTTATCAACCAGTAGTTTTAGATCAGACATGCGCACGAGATCGCTGCCGGGCGCTTTTTTTGCGTTCATGCTCATAATTACTTTTTTTACTAATTTGCTGTCCACTGGCTGCCACCTCATGATCATGTCCGACCCACTCACATAAGTGTCCCTATCTAACCACTCATCCGTACATACATGTTTAATCAGCTTAATATCGTTTGTAAAAGTCTGTGCAAACGTATCACATATTTCTTTCGTACTGCCCTGATTGCTCATACTATTAAGTATGTTACTATCGATTGACTGATTATTTTTCCCTAATAAACTGTTTATTTTGTCCCAAATTCTTTTAATATTCTTATTGCAGTCTAAAATGCATTGCCTGTCGTATTCATTATTACACTTTGCGATAGCCTTATTACATTTATTTCTGTATCTTGTGTATTCGAGTCTTTTCATCATATTTTTTGGATTATTACACCAAATCGTATACAGTCTATCCTTTTCTAAAATCATTTTTTTTTAAATTGTTATTTATCCAGCTTTTGTTATTTCTAGCCTTGTTCCCGGAATTACTTTTGTATGTATAGCATTCGTTATAAAGTTTCGTGAAAATATTACTAAAAGATGTGTATAGTTCAGTAGGACATTGGATATTTAACAATTCATCAAAATTAGTATCCAATACTTTATCTCTGACTAAGCGATTATCCAGCACACGGCGAGTGGCGGGCGCCGAAGACCGCGGCGGCGGCGGCCGCGTGCCACCCAGCGGGGTGTCATTCCACTGTATCGACGCCGCAACATAGTAATGATCTGACACTTTATGTGTTATGATTGCTGAATCTATTAGGGCCGAAGGTGCTCGAACAAAAATATGATCTAAACATGACTCTACTATCTTTTCGATAACTACTTCTCTACGCGTTATATCAAATATGCATTTAGTAAAGCCATATTCAGCTTATAAATGTTCATACTTAATTACATACTGGTCCTTATTATTCATTAAATTTAAATTGATGTCACCGCAAAATATTACTTTAGAATTGACCGGGATGGATTGTAAGATATTGTGAAATTCTTCTAGAAAGTCTTTAATTCTATCTTCGTTATTAAATCTCGGCGGTCTGTACATAGCAATAATGAAGATTTGCTCTCTACCATGTTCATGGCTGAACTAAAAGAAAAGTCAAGTGTAAAACCGTTACAAAATCATTTCTTTATTATAGGTCTAAAAGGGTGAAAGATAAAAACAACATAAATTCACAAGCCACTAATACAATCTACGGCGACACAACGTTCGCGCGATGCAGCTTTTGCATATTTCCTAACAACGACATAACTCGAAGTTTTCACGTAACTGTATATCTAGATACTTATGTAGTAGTTTTTCGGGTTTCGTACAAAGATAAGCGATTTTACAATAATAATAATATAATATCACAACAATACAAGTACCTATAGTTACAGAGTCCGGTATGTATAGAGACGGCATACTTAGCATTAATGCGGGTGCGTCCAAAAGTGCATAGTTTGCGTCTGGCGTAGATAAGCTTTAGAACCTAAGAACATTTTAATTAAATAAAGACAGTCTAATATCGGCCACCGTACGAATAACTTGTATTTTTATTATAAGTTTAGTTTTTAAAAAGTAGTTTTCCCTCCGGCGCGATTTGACTGGCGCTGCGGACAGGATACCGGTACGAAATCCTGCGCCTGTGAGGATCACGAATTGATCCGAGTGCATGACTTTCGTTAACGTGTTTACGTGATAACTGGTATCTTCGAACCAAATAAATTTGTCTCAGTGCCTGGAGGACAACACGAAAACGCCTGCGGCTATAATTGGAGGAAATGGGGAAAAGCGTACTGTGAGTAGACCTCTTCACTGTCCCGTCTATCCCTGTTCTTATTCCATTGGCTGTGTAATTTAGTGTAGACTTTATAATAAGCTCTCTATACAAACTCTATAGTTGCGAATTATATCGTCCTAATATTTAAGTTAGTTAAGTGTGTTTAAAAAACGATTATTAAAATACTAAATGGAAGAAATAGGAGTAGTTCCCAGAGATAATAATAATATTGAAGAAAATATAGTAAATCAAAGAGAAAACATGGATCAAATTAAAGTAATTCCTAGAGAAATGATGGATTTAATTCCAAAATTTGATGGTGATGAAAAATTGTTAAATTTATTTTTAAGTAAAAGCGAGTATGTAATTCAAGCTTTTAGAAACCCGGAAAATCTTGCTCAGGATTTGTATATATTTCATGCAATTACTGGCCAGCTAACTGGCAAAGCCGCCCACTTGATTAGCGAACGCCAAGATATAGATACTTGGATGCAATTAAAAAAGCTGTTAACTCAACATTTCGGCGACCCGAGGTCAGAGGAGTGTATTGCGATAGAGTTAGATAATTTAAAGATTAGGCACAGTGAATCATACGCTAGCTTCTGTAATCGTATTCAAAATGTCAGAAGTACATTATTTGCCAAAATAAATTTAATTGAAGATCCTCGTGAAAAAGAAACGAAAAAGACAATTTATAATCACTTGTCTCTAAACGTCTTTCTTTATATATACGTGTGTTTAAAAACGATTATTAAAATACTAAATGGAAGAAATAGGAGTAGTTTTCCCTCCGGCGCGATTTGACTACCTACTCTTTATTGCGCGCCTCACAAAACAAACAGGAACAAGTAAACAGGCGGTCTAATCGCTAAAGAGCAATATATTTCAGACAATCTTTAGCTTGTGGAGAATTTGACAATTTATTGTATTAGTAGGCTCTGCAAAAGTAAGAAAAGTAATAATACATACACGGTAAACAAATTAATAAAAACATAATAATAGCAAACAATAAACAACTTTAAAATAAAACAATTTAAACGGATTTTATCACGTATATGCATTATTTGAGCCTCCCTGACGTTCCGGCAACTCTTACAGTTACCGTTGTCAAAGGTTGACTGAAAAAAAACTTATGTTATTTTACGTTTGTTTTAATATTTCCAAAATATTTCGCTTTGATTTTCATACATTTACATAAAACAATTTAAATGGATTATGTCGCGTATATTTATATTTATTGAGTTTCTGTGACGTTTCGGAAACGGGAAAGTCAAGTAAGGAATTTACGCGACTTAATACGTTTAAATTGTTTTATTAAAATCTTTCCTCAGTTTTCTTTCCATTATCGTAATCCCATAGAAACGGGCTTTTAACAAAAAACTTTATTTAGCTCCAATCTGCGCCATCATTCCTTTCCGCATTATAAATATGAATGGGGTTTTGCTGCCGATTCTCACTTTTAATAATATACTTATAAATATTTTCACTGTCCGAGAGAGCTCAAGGAACATTCAGCTTTTCAAAGACGGCTACACAAAACCGAACTTATCCCCCCAAATATTCCCCCTTTGCCTTTTCGAGGCAATTCGTAATTAATATACATATATATATAGTCCTTAAGTTTTTTTTGTCACTATTTTTGACATGTTGTTTTGTAATTATATACTATTATTTCTTGAGTAAATTAACTAAATTTAAATGTAAACAGGTATATTTGAATGTTATGACACACACTTATGAAACGGCTAGGCCATACTTTTAAACAAAATTGAAGGGTTAGTAAAGTCAGGGCTTAGGGGCTTGGTTTTTCCCGGCATCTGACAACTTTTTTGACAGCGAAAGTGTTATGAACAAGTGAGTCTTGGCCGCCAAATTTACGTGGAATGTTTTCGGTGGGATTGTAAAAACACTTATTGTCCCATCTTAACTGGCCGGGTTGAGTTAAGTTTGCACCTGGTATGTATGGCGCCGAATATAAATGAGGTGCAAAGTAAGCGCAACCGATCACGTTTGCTGTATGTGAGCCCCTTTTAATATTTATTTTATTCTATATTTTTGTATTTTTTGTTATAGCTGCAACAGAAATATATCATCTGTGAAAATTTCATCTGTCTAACTATCACGGTTCACGAGATACAGCCTGGTGACAGACGAACAGCGGAGTTTAATAGGTTCCCGTTTTTTACCCTTTGGGTACCCTAAAAACTATCTAATTTCACAAAATATAAACTTTCTTTAAACCTATAATTACTCTCCATTCAAAACACTGCAGCGAGAGATGCGAGAAACAGTTGATAACATTATCTCAGTTAATTAAAAGAAGTTTAATCGAAATGTCTGCGAATAATTAATAACGCCGTCAAAGTTAATGAATCAACAACATTCGCAGACAACGACCCTCATGTAATTCAGGTTTTAAAGTGTGCACTCATGTCATTGAAAAGCCTTTGGATCCACAGTGTCCACTGTATCAGAAGAACACAGTGGACGTTCTGATAGAAAGGACGCTCTGATACACTGGACGTTGTGATACAGTAGACGTTCTGATACAGTGGACGTTTTGATACAGTGGACGTTTTGACATAGTGGACGTTTTGACACAGTGGACGTTTTGATACAGTGGACGTTTTGACACTGTAGACGTTTTGACATAGTGGACGTTTTGGCACAGTGGACGTTTTGACATAGTGGACGTTTTGATACAGTGGACGTTTTGATACAGTGAACACTGTGGATCCAAAGGAAATATGTTTTCATTGCATACATGGAACTCATTTAATACAAAACCGTTTATGAGTACACTGAAAAAAATATATAGCTCAACTATTTAGTTTAACTACAACTTGGGGTTAGTAGTATTCAAAATTATGCAAATTTTCCAAAACTTATTTTGGTTACTAGTAGCCCTCAGTTTGTCAGTCCGATGTATGTAACTAGCAACTATCTTTGTATCATAATAATGAAACATGTTTCTAAACATATTCTCAATGTCACTTTTATTGGTATATATTGGAAACCTACAGTTTAAATCTTTCATTGATAATTTTTGTTTCAAAAACTACTCGAAGTTGTAAAAATTCACGCAGAAAACTGTTTTTTTTTTTAACTTATTATCGACTTCACCCAATGAAAGCATCAAAAAGCTATGTTACTTTCTAGAACGCAGAGAAAAGTATAATTCATTAAAAAAGTTTGTTGAAATCATCAACATTTGCCATAACATAGAAAAAATTAATGCTAAAAGAAATAAGGCCTCTTAAAAAACGTCTAGAGCTGATATTACTGTCGGTGGAGTTTTAATAGCATGGACGATAACTCCCTACATTACGATAAGGCACTGCGCTGCGCCTGATTGGGAAAGCGCAGCGTGGTGTGATGCTTGACCCCCGGCCCGGCTATCTGCCATTCATAAACCGCCATGATATCGCGTCGTGATGGATCCAGCTATAGCATGCACCTACAAACATTTACTGTTAAAGCATTTATTTTTATATTGATATATAGGCTAATTCTATCTGAACATAAGAATCCCCCATGGCTCACCACAAAGTGCGATCCCATGCAGACCGCATCCGTTGATTCCCCGCTACCCTCACGAGGTCATCCGTCCATCTAGTCGGGGGCCGACCCACGCTGCGCTTTCCTATACGTGGTCGCTACTCAAGGACTTTGCTGCCCCAACGGCCGTCCATTCTCAGGGCTACATGGTCTGCCCATTGCCACTTGAACCGTGCAATCCTGTCGGTTACCTTGGTTCTTCTGCGGATATCCTCATTTCTGATTCTATCGTGCAAAGAAACTCCGCGCATAGCCATTTCCATTGCACGTTGCGTGACTCTTAGCCGCCTTATGAGTCCCATTGTGAACGACCATGTCGTCACTGACATTTCATTCCTGGATAATTCTTGTGGTGAGCACACGTTTTGTGTTTTAAAAAATGAATTCGGGGCTAATGCGACAGCGGTTGAAAAATAAATGTATAAAAAAAACATCACTGCACTATTAAGAGAAGAGTTGATCAATATAATTAGAAGAAGAAATCGTAAAGGATAAAAGACTTTGGATGAGAAAATGGCTAAGCGATAGATCCGTAACTGGAGCTTCCGCTATGTTGCTACAACAACTAAGATTAGAAGATCCTTCCGAGTACAGATTGGCATTGCGAGTTACGACTGAAAACTTTGACGAGTTCCTTTCATATAAACAAACTTACAAAGTAAACGATCAGCGGAGCGACTAGCGGCGTTGATAGGAGTGAGCGAGACACCGCTCGGATCTTCCGCTCCCACCTATGGCTGCCGCTGCGCTGGTCGCACGAAGTTGTGGCCGCGCTGTTAGAGTAGAGCAGTAGGCGGCGCGGGCGCATGCTAGCCCTGCCATAGTTTAGTCTAGGCGCCGCGGGCCTTGACCCCTCTAGCCCCTCTATCTATTGCAGCTCTGCTATCGTTTCCTCTTCTAGAGGAAGCTCAAGACTAGATGTTGTTTTTTTAAGTGATTTATAATTTACAAGAGACCTAGGTTTTCCCTTCGTACTCTCATCGTTTCGTTCCTATTATAAATAGTTGTAAAAAGCTATAGAGCTAGGCCCCCTTTGTACATACTACATATGCTTAAACTTTGAAAAGATGTTATTTTAAGATGTTTTTTTTTAAGATGTTAGTTTTGTTGTTAAAGGATACATTAAGGTAAGGTTAAAATACCTTTCAAAAATAAAATAGGTACAGATACCAAAACGGATGGAAAATTTGAAATGTACGTACAGGGTATCTCTGGTCGAAAGGTGAAGACGTTTGACCGGTAAGATACCGGGTTTGAGTTCCGTTGTGGACCACGTATGACCCTGTATATAGATAGCAATTAAGGAAACATTTTCTAGTCAAATAAAGTTTGTTAACGCACGTGCGTATCTATTTAAAATATCGCAAAATGTTTTCCATTTCGTTGTGTTCGACGTTTGCATAACTTTCATTCGAAGATACTTTAATACCTTCTCTCGCTGTTTATACACATTTAAAACTTATCATACCGTGTCTAGGCGCATGCAACTGCGTACGAAACCTCAGACAATTAAGATAATAAGAAATATTGCGATAGAGCCGATATGATAAGTTTTAACCTGGCCGACTTTCCTGTTAAGTAAATGTTTTCGTCCTGCATCCAAGTTCACTATCGGTGTAAATGAGGAATCATAATATAATAGTATCTGAAAACAAAACCAAAAACACATCGAAGGTCGCATTAACGCTTAAGGATGTTGCAAGATAAGGGGCGAGGGGGGAGGGGAAGGGGGCACAACTTTGCGATCTCGCTAATGCGCCCATTCAAGCCGCGAAGCTGAGATTTCACGGTGCTGGGGACCATTCACGGGCGACTTTTACGTTACGATAAGAAAACAAAAATATTACCGTCGAACGGGGACTAACTTCAATGGCCTTGATGACAGTTGTTCGATTTACATATTATATAACATTTATAACTACACTAATGTGAGTATTTTTACTAGTGATGAACTCTATTTTTCTTCAAAACGAAGCTTGTTGCTGATTAACATTTATGTGTGATTTTGACGATGGTTGCTCATTTTGAATTTATGACGAAACCTGCGCTGTGCGGATATACCTAATATTTGGATGCATGCATGAAAGTTTTAAGGAGTTCGACTAAAATAAGTGTATTTTTCTTTAAACTCAACTTGACATTATCACTCGATGCAGATCAAATCACAAAATACAAATAATCAAAGTATTTGCCATATATGACCGGGGTTTCTAACGCTTACATAAAAATAATTTCAGAAAAGATTTTTTCATCAGTCGTTCAATGAACAGACAGCTTTCGCCTCTAACCCCGCCAATGGGCATTCAAGTTAACGTTCCCGATTCCTCCCTATCGCAGCGATATACAGGCGATAACTACACCGAGTTCGATTTATGCCCACCGTCGTTGTGATTTCTCCGTATCGTGATCAGACACCGATAATCCTCGGTTTTTATCGATGTCTCTCTTATTCTTATAAGAGAGCCTAATGGACGTGAAAAACAGTTTTGTGAAATGCTAAAACTTTCCCAACTAAGTTAGTAAACGTCTCGTAAGTTCGAATCATATTCCCTCCGTGTCCTCACCCCTCTTGCCAGTGTGAGCTGAGCCTTAAAACAACGTTTTTCTCCCGTCTTTGAGAAACAATTTAAGTTTAAGTTATCTGGTAAAGTTTAGGGTTGTTTATTGTTCGAGTTCAGCTCCTTAACGTCTACACTACCCGGATTCTTCGCTTTGACTACGTCTCGAATAGCTTTAGGACGTAATTCTACAATACAGTAGGATTGATTGACAAATTTATGACTTTTCCTCGTAATTTCGCATTGTATAAGTATATATCTATCATAATCTGGATATAGTTCGATCCTTTTCGTTAAGATTGCCTATTATATCCCAATTTGAACGGATTTAAACAATCAGGACATCAGAAAATAGGAAACTTTATTTCTTCTCTGTGTATGATTTTTTTAAATCAGTGAGATAAAATATGAATATCAAAGAAAATACACAATTTTATTTAGAAGAAAATCAACGAAAACAGCGAACTTTTTGATTATCACTTTTCGAGAAACGGCTTACCAGAATCAATTTGCTTTTCCACCTACGATGCGAAATGAGGCGAAGAATTGTAACCTGTATGGTAGACGCGACCTTGCGTGGGTTTACGATAGCTAATAATGGTTTTTTTTGGCTCAAATAGGCTGGCGATTTTAATTCTCGTTCCAACTCGTCTTACCAATGGAAAAGCAGATTGATGCAATATTTTTTATGGTATAAGGATTGAATTACATCTTGGAAATTATTTCCTCCAACAGATACGTCATAACGCCTAAACTGCTCACAATAACAAACGCTTGCTACGGCATATTTATAAGCAGGATAATAAAATCGGGTTTTCCGCGGAGGCCGTAAAAGCTGAAACAATTCACTTTACATAGCGAGACAGCGCATAAAACAGCCCGCGCTGGCGATTGGATATTGGCGGCCCGAGGAATAAACATCCATAGGCGCGACACAGATTCGTCAAAGGAAAGAGTTACGGTCATAATATTGAGCCCGTTGCCGTTGTACTCCGGGCTTGACAGTTTAACCGCTCAACTCAATTCTATTGACATCCACTTGACAATTGTTTGGTTTAATAAGTCATGTGAAGGTCTGGTGCTTTGGAAGACAGCCGTAGTGCTATAACTTATGAGTGTATCATGTTCCACGCAATCAAATTCTTTGTGAAGATCACAGAATATGTCCATGGCATATAGCTGCGGCATTCATCGTCCAAACTTTGTTCATAATGTTGTATTTGTTTTAATATAATCTCAAAAGCATTGCTAAGAACTGGTTATATAATCGAACCAAAGTTTTCAGATCATCCTTGCTTCCTGATTTAAACACCACAGTTAGATGTGGAGCTTAACTTTAATAATATACTGCACAACTATAACAAAAAGAAAAGCCGCAAAGGTTCTCCTTTAGCTTCGAATATTTGAATGTTTTTCTGATCTCATCAATATTACCTACCATAAATTAAACGAATAATCCGCGGGCCTACGATGGTTAAATTAATTGTCCAATAAACAGCATAACATTCAGTACTCTTATACTGTAAACTTGTAACGTGACATTTATCTATTAGCAATAAACGTGAATATGCGTTTTTTTGGCACATGTCAGAGCCTCGGTGAGTCTGCAATGTCGTAGGCATAGTAGATTTGCCTTTCTTTGCAAAAGCCCTTTGACAGGGTGATATTTATATGGCACGCACTAGAGTGGTTACGGAAACGGAGCTTCCAACTTCTCCGTTGGGTCACGCGTCCCAGGGATAAGGGAAACTACTTGCGGGTTGAGTAAGAGGGGAAATCTGAATTTTACCAACTTCTGATACTTCGAGGCCGCGTCGGGTAGTTGGTGGAAACAATAGCGTGAGACGTTTTCTGAGATGGAATTTCGCATTCGTTGTGCCCGTGATTTGTTTTATTGAAGGCTGTAAGTATTTCTATTTTATTTTTGTAGTTTTTATATGTAAGTTTTGTTTTGTACTAATTCGATTGATGATAAAATAAAAATATTATCTGTTATAATTATTATATGCAAAGTATATTAATGTCAATATCAATAAAGCTGGAGGCCAATGATGGTTAATCACGTGATAAATAAGTGACAAAGCATCAGCTGTCACTCACACTCGCATTTTGCCAAACATGACGGAAGCTTTGTCACTTATTTATCGCGTGATAAAAGCAACCACCATAGGCCTGCTGCTTCGTGTTTTAGGATTTATCCTACAAAAAAAAAATAGAAACAATATTCGTGTAAAATGGATTACGGATATGTGACATCCCAGATAGAAATATCGTTTTATCTCAAACACCACTCCGATACCGTAGCTCTAAACGTCGATCTAAATCACCTCGTTCCAGCATCGGAATATTCTGAATGCTGCAAATGGCAGCCTGCAACAAACCCGTGACGACTGAACGGGACCAACATTAAAGCGTGCAATTAGCTTCAAAGCTAATCGTATTCTAACCGACCAATTATATCTCCACCACTCTACCACTACCATCTTCCCAACCCTTATTACCAATATAAGAAGGTTCATTTTCGCTCGGAGCGGGGATTTAAAAGGCTCTTCGGGAATCCTTCAGCCTTTCAATGGGGATATGATTGGGACTGGCGGCCATTTTTTATTATAATTGTCGGCGCTGCGGGTAATGCCGGGTCAATGGTGCTATAATAACCCTTTAAAATATTAATTTAATGATACTAGAGAGGTGCTTTGTTCGCGAAAAAGAAAACATGATAAGTGATAACCCTATTTAACGTGGCTGGATTAAAAGAAAGTTTTATAACCGAATTTATAAGTTATATCGCTTTTGTATGTATGAAAGGCTTATAGAAAATTTATCAAGGATTGTTTTGTTCCTACACACTTTGTATGTAGGTATCGTTCACAGTTTCCTTTTGAAATGGACTTTGCTGACTTTTTAAAAGTTTGTGGGTTTTGGGACCCCACGGACCTAAGGTTATAACAGTATCGATTATACGTCGACCCACCTCATCCTCCGTAACCTCCGTTAATGGTCGACAATAACCCTTCGTCCTTCAGCCGGCTGCAATTACAATATGTAATGATATCGCTGAATCTGACAATATACGCGCGAATATATTACGGCACCTCAGACTATTACAGCTACAGTGGATCCACTCGTGTCCTTCAGCCGGCTGCAATTACAATATGTAATGATATCGCCGAATCTGCCAATATACGCGCGATTCCATTGTGACGCCACAGACTATTACGCTACAGTGGATCCACTCGTGTCCTTCAGCCGGCTGCAATCACAATATGTAATGATATCGCTGAATCTGCCAATATACGCGCGATTCCATTGCGACGCCACAGACTATTACTGCTACGGTGGATCCACTCGTGTCCTTCAGCCGGCTGCAATCACAATATGTAATGATATCGCCGAATCTGCCAATATACACGCGATTCCATTGTGACGCCACAGACTATTACTGCTACAGTGGATCCACTCGTGTCCTTCAGCCGGCTGCAATTACAATATGTAATGATATCGCCTAATCTGCCAATATACGCGCGATTCCATTGTGACGCCGCAGACTATTACTGCTACAGTGGATCCACTCGTGTCCTTCAGCCGGCTATAATTACAATATTTTTTTATTTTTATTTTATTTTATTAGAAACAAACAGTCTTACATGGTTGTAGGTGATACAGTAAACTTTTCATTTTGAAGACTTACAGTTTCCTGAACGAATATAAATCTTATAAACTAGAATAATCTACCCAATTGACACAGTTAAAAAGTTATTTGTACAAATTACAATGCAAAACAAAATAAAATAGGTACAATACAATAATATAACCTATTCGCATTCTGCGATGCACTGTGAAGTTTGCCTTCTGAAACTATACAGACTTTGTCCAAGAATATCCAAATGTATAAATTTGTCGTTATACAACCTGCAGGCCCTTCTAACAAAACTATTTCTCGCGTAAGATGTCCGGCTACGGGAAATACAAAACAAGGGTTTCTTACGACAAGCACGCTCACAACGTCTCGGTACTCTAAGCGAGACAGATTCTAGTAGAGTAGGTACATTAATAATGTTATTAACAATTTTATAAAGAATTAATACATCAGAACGCTCACGCCGAAGACTCAGGGAAGTAATATTATGCTTTTTCATGGCAGTGTCATAATCTGAATATGTATTGTCAATACGAAACTCAATCGCTCTAACAAACTTTTTCTGCACTTTTTCAATCCTATCACTGTGGATATTAAAAAGAGGGTTCCAAACAGCACTAGCAAATTCAAGTCTACTACGCACGTAACAATTAAATAGCACCTTATAAGTTAAGATTCTCTGAAATGGTTTACCTACACGCAATATAAATCCCAACTGCTTATATGATTTATTTAATATATCGTCAATGTGTGGGATAAAGGTCAGTTTTGAGTCCATAATTACACCGAGATCCCGAATATGTTCAACGCGAGAAAGTTCTTTATTACATAATTTATAATTGAAATTTATATTAGTCTTTTTTCTACTAAAGGTGATAAAGGAACATTTATCTGCATTTAAGAATAAATTATTTGATGCGCAAAAGTCCTCAAGATCATTCAGGTCTTTTTGCAGAGATTCACAATCATCTGTACTCCGAATAACTTTAAAGATCTTTGCATCGTCGGCGTATAAAAGCAAGTGCGAATTTTTTATGCATTCTGTAATATCGTTAATGTATAGAATAAATAACACAGGCCCTAAATGCGAGCCCTGGGGAACACCAGAAGTAATACACCTGTACTGTGAAATATATCCTCCGACCGCCACAGCCTGTGAACGGTTTTCAACGTAAGACTTTATCCAACGAAAGAGGTCGCCATGTATACCGAAAAGCCAAAGCTTTCTAAGTAAGCGATAGTGGCAAACTTTATCAAAAGCCTTAGCAAAATCGGTATACACTGCGTCTACCTGCCAGTTTCTATCTAAAGCGTCTAAAATAATTTCAGTGTAAGATATTAGGTTAGATTCAACACTACGGCCTCTCTGAAAACCATGTTGATTTGGGACAATGTGATGGCGCACGACTGAGGTAAGCTGATCGGTTACGATTTTCTCTAAAATTTTACTAAAATGACATAACTTCGAAATCGGTCTATATTTTTCAATATCAGAACTTACCAAGCCCTTTGGTATCGGTGTAACCAATGCACGTTTCCATAAAGATGGCACGCATCCATCCCTAATAGACTTTTCGAAAAGTAAAGAAATAGGCAAAGCAAGGCTTGAAGAGCATCTTTGAATAATAACAGGATGGACACAATCGGGACCAGCACCCTTATTAATATCAATACGATCAAGATATTTCTTAACTAATTCCTTGCTTATAAAAATACTATCTATGTCGAAAAAAGTGTTATTAACCGGCGGCAGATTGTTTAGGTCCACGTCTGGGGCATGACAAGGTTTCTCAAATACTGAGTGAAAGTGTTCATTGAAAAAATCGCATATCTGAGTACCATCTGTAGCTGTTAAACCCTTGTATTGCATAACCTGCGGAAGACCACCTTTTGTATGAACTGATTTTATATATGTCCAGAAGAATTTAGGGTGAGTATTAATTTTAGTTTCTGTGTATTGTATATAATTTCTGTAACATTCTGGCTTTAATTTGTTAACTCTTTTCTTTAAAATTTTATAACTGTCATGGTCGAGAGGATTTCTGTACGTCTTCCACAGCTTATGAAATTTCTTTTTTTCATTTAGTAGCCTTCTAAGTGGCTTAGTGTACCATGGAGGCTTGGAAAATGAAGTACGCTTCAGAATTTTAGGGACATATTTATCGATTAAATTATTTAATATGGCATAAAATAATGATAAACACTTCTCCAACGAGTGGCTTGTAAAGATCTCAAACCACTCGTTCTTAGATAACTCTTTGTTTATCCCATCGAAATCAGCGTCAAAATAGCGGTATACATAAGAGGGGGCTGGGCTGAGAGGAAAAGTGTATATTATGTTTAATTCAATAAGAAGAGCCCTATGATGCAAATCTTCAGGTGTTAAGGGAGTATCGCTGGCAAGTACCGTACAGTTATTATTACTGAAAATAAGATCCAAAATTCGCTGATTTGTGTTGAAACAGCTGTTAAACTGTTCTAAACCCGAAAAAGATAAGAAATCGCTCAACAATTGAACAGGTAAATCATTACAACAACCATTAAGAATAATTTTAGAATCACCAGATACGCCCCACGGGGCATCCGTAACATTAAAATCGCCCGTTATAAGGAAAAAATCGTCAGGGTTATCTATTATTATTTGACCACAGATTTCAAAGAATTTCGCTAATGTATCCTTGTACGAAGGCCCATGTGGAATATAAACGCAACGAATATTTAAAGTTGATTGTTGTTGTTGTGTCCCGGTTCGCTGTAATGGTATTGATACCCAGACGCACTCGGAGGACGCAGGGGAGGGGCACGGCCAGTCCCGGCGCGCCGGCCGACAGTCGCCGCGCACGGCCACCGCCACCCCCCCGCCCCGCGCCAAGCCGCTGTCTTCTAATGATCTATCGCAACGGTAAACAATATACCGATTATCGAATAATTCACCATCGTGAAAATCCGAATTTAACCAACTCTCAGTAATACAAATAAATGCATAGTCTGATAGTGCAACTTGCGAGAAAAAGTGCTGTGTTTTAGTACGAAGTCCCCGTACATTCTGATAATAACCATTGATGCTAGTAGTAGACATTAAACAAGCTAAAAAACACTTGACTGCGCTCTGTGATGTTATATTTATTAGAGAAGTATACATTAATTACATGATGAGATAACGAATGCAGCGGACGTTGTGAGTGAAAAAACAAGTATAGGTTTATTATATGGGCAGATGCAAGGTTGTAAAACGCTGGACGATACAAATAATACCAATTACGAAGGCTGTTATACTTATACAAGTTTTCTTTAAGGACAATTGTAAACACGGTGGTTATTTCACTTGTGACGTAAAATAGTCAATTAATTTTGCTGAAATCGAACTTGCTGTTAATCAGTAGAACTGACGACGACTCGGTTCTCCTGGCCAGGATTTTGCAGTCCCTTGTCCACACAAAAACAAGTTTATTTTCCTTCTTAAGCTGTCGCGCACGTTTGAGGAGCAACTTGTTAGCAGGTGTCAGGTGGTCCCCCAGGTACAGGTTTACTGCTGGGCCGTTGAGGCTGATAGACGCTGTTGTCAATCCTTTACGCGCACGCACCGCCGACAGCAGCTGGTCCTTGTAAATTCGCCGGGTAAATTTGACGATCACTGCCGGTTCACGATCATTTGCCGGCTGCTCGTTATCACCGTTTTGGCTGCTACTCGCAGTTTGGAAACGACGCACCCGGTGTATGCTATCGATATACCCGAGGTCGAATGTTAGACCCACTACTGTATGTATTGTTTGAAGGATGTTAATCAGATTTTCACCTTTCTTAAAGGGCAAACCTGAGATTTCGACGTTGTTGATCCTAGAAAACTGTTCCCGTGCCTCAGAATCTTGTTGGAGGGTAAAGATAGTTGTCTTCGCAAGGTTAAGCTCGGATTCCAATTTATCAATAACATCTAATCGTTTCTCGACTAGGTTCACCCGGTCCTCCACGTCGGAAACCCGCGATTCCATCTCATTTAGCCGCACGTTAATATTTTGAATGCCGTCCTTGCAGATTTTTATGTCTGATTTAACCACATCAAAGTCCGTCCGAAGTTCTCTAATCTCTTTCAGAATGGTTACAAACCCCTGTTGCAATTCGATCGAAACACCAGAAACACCGGAGTCCGTAGGGCTGCAGCTAGATGAAGGGTTCTGTGCGACGCGAGGGCGGTTATCAACAGCCACCGTGGTAGAATCTTTCGAGACAGTATTAGAACCGGAGCGACAAGAAACACAGCGAATAATGTAATGTAATGATATCGCCGAATCTGCCAATATACGCGCGATTCCATTGTGACGCCACGGACTATTACGCTACAGTGGATCCACTCGTGTCCTTCAGCCGGCTGCAATTACAATATGTAATGATAGCGCCAGGCCAGCCGCACAGTGCCATCTGTTGGTCAGAATTTTTTTATGCGCTCATCGCGCTATAAAGCTTATATGCACTTTAACCAATTGTCTGTGTTGTAGTTGCTGGACATCAAAAGATTGACGTAGGATACTTTTTACCCGACAAAGGTAAAGAAAAAATTTAATCATTGATACAAGGATTCAAACTAAGAAAAATTTAAATGCGTAACCTGGTGAAAGAGACCGGGAATCGAACCCGGTACCTCTTGTTTGCCGCTACCCTAACGCCCAAGCACCCTTTCGAATATTTCCTTATGCTTTGTGTGTCGATCTTTGCATTGTTTATTTGAAAGGCTTTACACCTTAGCTCTATGTGAATACGTTAATATTCACATCTTACCGCACTACTTTACAGCAATGAACGAGCAAGCGCTCTCTGGCTCTGTTATTTATAAATGTATAAAATATGTAATATCTTATTTTTTTAGAAAGAAAGAAAGAAAGAAATACATTTATTCGTGACTTGCAACAAAACATAATTACTTAAATGGTGTGAGAGAAATAAGAACATAAAATAAAACAATAAGTAACCATATTTTTTAATATGTCACATACAAAAAATGGGACATTACATGTTTCTTAATTTATAAAGAAACGATGTTTGCGCGACTTATGTTCGCGGGCACCATCAAGTAAAATAATAAATCTAGTGAACTGACAGGTGTACACTCCGCCCTGGGTACACAGGCCGTAAAACGGAGACCCGCGCTTATTGTGTTACGGCTGATTTTATCTGGGATCCGGCGAGAAGTATCCATTAGGGTATATCACGTACGTACCTACATATTACGTACCTACCCAGGGCAAAAAGTGAAAAAACTCCTGATAACTAACCAAAGCAACATAAAATTAAGACGTTAGGTTGTAACGCTCACACTAATTTCAACAATGAAGCAATACATAAATTAGCCGCATAATGTTAATTTCACTTAAGATGATATATCACTGCTCCTTTTCCCAGACTATCAGTTTCCGTTAAGTTTGCACCTGGTAACTATATTGTCAGATACAAATGGATGCCAAACTTAACTTAACCGGCTTATACCAATCGAGGTTTCGTTCTCGTCTGTTTCCTCATCTAAAACTGAACCAATCTGTACTAAATTTTAGGAACTGAATGGAGTTGGTTTTGTGTCGAACCATTTTTATTTTTGCGCAAATGATTACATAATGTGTGCTAGACGACTGTAGGCTGTTAGTACACAAATGATTACATAATGTGTGCTAGACGACTGTAGGCTGTAAGTACACAAATGATTACATAATGTGTGCTAGACGACTGTAGGCTGTTAGTACACAAATGATTACATAATGTGTGCTAGACGACTGTAGGCTGTAAGTACACAAATGATTACATAATGTGTGCTAGACGACTGTAGGCTGTTAGTACACAAATGATTACATAATGTGTGCTAGACGACTGTAGGCTGTAAGTACACAAATGATTACATAATGTGTGCTAGACGACTGTAGGCTGTTAGTACACAAATGATTACATAATGTGTGCTAGACGATTGTAGGCTGTTAGTACACAAATTTCATAATAAGAAGCGTAAAAATCGGAACAGCCCGACACAACATATCCTTCTCATTCAGTTCCTAAAATTTCATATAGGTTGGTTGTTTTGAAGGGGAAAATAGACGGGAACGAAACCTCGATTTGTATGGAAAAATCTGTGTCAGGATGGCGGGTGAACATCAACAAATGGAGCTGCGGTACTACTTTTAACCGCTCTCTGAATTTGATTGTGCTTCATAGATGTGGAAGCACATTGCAAGCACTAACCTCCGGCAGTTCTTTCGCCCTTGACTAGGCAGCTAAGCTAGAACTGGAAATGCGCCCGCCAACCTGACATCAGGGTGGCGGGCGTCCTTTATTTCTTAAATACCTCTGCAGTTGAAAGAGCACATTGCTCCAACTTTGGCGCACATTTGGCACATTGCTAGCACTAGCTCTAGACGTATACCGCAGCTCTATTTGTTGATGTACACCCGCCATCCTGACACTCACAAAACATGTGGTATTTCCTCTTAATGCCGCTCGGTAAGTACAAAAACATATCTGTCTGCTATTCGGCGGTTCTAAAGTTGGGGTTATCGCAATTTCTCATGATATACAGCCAGGCAGTATACCCTTACCTTGAGTTTACAGTGAGCGTAATCGCTAGCGACTGCGTAAATTGTATGGAGAATTGTACTTCTACAAAGGAACCGCTAGGGGCACTCCATACAAATCGTTTACGCGAGTACGGTTACGTTAACTCATGGTAAGGGTATTGAACTGTCGCAGTGTTAAAATATGCTCCTCTGTTTGATTTAAATCCACCTTTACCCACATCCCCATAAAAGCGCCATCAAAACTTGACAAAATAATACATGCCATAAAAACTATAGATGGATTGCCGCGACCCGCGAATGATATAAAGCTTATGGGTTTGTAAGTGCCGACCCGACGTAATGTCACGTCACAGTAAATATTACGACGAACTTAAGTTTGGGGAGAGTTTATGAAAATTTACAAAAATCTTTTCTTTGTTTTACTGGCAGGTATAGTACAAAATAATATATAGTATCATTGTTTGAAAAAAGTTGCAGAGTTATTATTATTATTATTTATTTATCCATTCTCGAATGTTTGATATCGACAGTAACGTTCAAACACAAACAGTCAGTGTCTCGCTTCCCCAGTCAAGCTACACACTCACTGTTTGTGTGTGAACGTAACCTAAACACGTAAGTAAAACACTACACACCTAATAAAGTGTCGCAGTATTAAACTAGGAAATATTACTGGGCATTCGTATTGGCGGGTATCTCTGTCTTGCCGAGAAATATTCCCTGGAATGCTTCATTTTAAATTTTCGTTTCATCCACAACTTCTTTCCGAGAAACCATAATACTATATTTTCATGGTTTTTGAGAAGCTCAACGTATAAAAGCGGTTGAGAACATGCGCCTGTGATTATTTTTTTGAGACAACAGTCTAACGCAAATTATAGGGCTCACAAAATATTTTAAAAACCTACTAGGTTATCGTATGCTACGCGTTTGTGTGTTGTTTTCGAACATTTAGGCTGCCAGTCCACGGAAGCGGAGAGAAGAATGATCCAATCAGGCTACTTATTTATGAAGCCCAAAAAAA
Organism: Apotomis capreana; assembly: GCA_947623375.1. Taxonomy (NCBI): domain Eukaryota; kingdom Metazoa; phylum Arthropoda; class Insecta; order Lepidoptera; family Tortricidae; genus Apotomis; species Apotomis capreana. The sequence continues at coordinate 18,061,103 of OX392519.1, forward strand.
GTGTATTTAAATCTGAGGAATCTGCTTGGTCAGTTTCTTTCGCCTCTGACAGGCAGCGTTTTTTTTATGTCATAGGGGTCAAAGGAGCAAACTGATCGCCAGATGGAAAGCGATTATCGTTCACCATAGGAGTCGCAACGAGTGCGTTGCCGGCCTTTCAGGTGAGAGTACTCTCTTTTCACGACAATGCAGGCAGGAAATTTCTAGAAAAACGCACAGTTGTGGCTGCCATCTATCTAAGTGGTGAGGATGAAAGGATTGTCGCGTAGAACGATGGCGGAAAGGTGAGGCGTTATCTGGAATTGTTTTACTGTTCTAAAGTTATATTTACTGTGGTGTCCCGGGCTGCCATCGATCAGCTATGGTAATCTGATGAGGTTTAGACGGCCGGGCGTCAGGCAATCTCCAGAGATTTAAAGATGAAATGACGTTGCAATTTAGATCTATGATTCGTGTAAACAAGCTGATGCAGTGGCGGCCTCGAGTAGATAATTGTTTTATTTCAGGTAGGTATTCAATAATAATATATTCTCATAAAAAGTGAGACTATTCGTTGAACAAAATGAGACTAGATCAGAGTTATAGATATTTATTATAAAAGGATACGTACTAAGTAATTGTTAAATACAATGTTCGAATATAAATACAATTAAGTAACTTTGCTTATAGAATAAATGACTTACGACTTACGACAGTTGACTTAATACTGCAACTACATATTACAAAATACATAGGATATCTTATTTTATATAATAATATAATAAACACGATTCTAAGTAATATCAAAATAATATTCTACAGTGGAAATTGAAATGTTCTACCAAATGCTAAATGAAATCTGTAAATTAGTTCTAGTTATCCTTAAGGAAAAGTCAGAATTACTTTGTAAGTATTTGATAGATTTTCAGCAATTCGCCTGATAGGACTCCAAGTTTGCCGGTACGTAGACTCCACTCTACACATTAAATATTTTTTTTATTTCGACGTTGTTTTAATTTGATAAGAGTTCAAAACTCTATTTGAATCTGTAGTATGTGAACTACACGGGGATTTACGAGGCTGGTTATCCTTTCCATGACTTATGTCACCAGCCCATTGCCATTTCCGCGTGAAGTGCCAGGAAATCTCTAGGCAAGCCAGAGCAGGGCTAACTTCTGTCAGAGCAGTATAGGAGAGTGCTCTAAAATAATCCAGTTACATTTATGAAACATGTCATGTCACATTATTTTATAATGTGGGTAGATTTACATACCACAATTTTTATATTAAACCATTGATAAATTTAAATATAAATGCGTAACTTGGCGGAAGAGACCGGGAATTGAACCTGGTATGCTGAACCGAAATTATATAAAAATATATCTTTGTGCTTTGTTCTTCTCACCCAGGAATCGAACCCGGTACGCTCGACATAATCTAGAGGTACCGGGTTCAATTCCCGGTGTCTTAGTCCAGTTAGAGGTAATACAGCTCCTATAATACGCTGTCACTAGTATTGCGTACAGCTAGTAGTTGTTGTTATTGCGTGCGCACGGGCACGGGTATGCTGGACGGGGTCTGGTAGTACCGCGGGGGCTCGTTGAGCGAGGTGGCGCCCACCACGCCGCCGCCGGCCACCAGGAGAAGCCTGGAACAATCACACCGCAATATTAGTATATACCAGACTATAGACATAGGGTTTTGAGCGTTTGCTAAATTTGAATGAATGAAAAAAAAGAATGAATTATTTAATTAATAACTCGACCTGAAAAACGCTTTTAACACAGTGGAGAGGGACGTATTGCTGGGTGAGGTTAGGGAGAAAATTCCTGCGCTTTTTTCTTTTCTTCACCAGGTTTATTCTTTACCGTCCAACCTTTTTTACGGGGATGACCTTATTTTGTCACAAGTGGGGGCTCAGCAGGGGGATCCACTGGGTCCACTCACTTTCAGCATTGCAATCCAGAAGGTCGTTACCGAGCTGAAGTCCCCTCTTAACGTCTGGTACCTCGATGATGGTACCATAGGGGGCAAGCCGGAAGAGGTGGAACAAGACTTGCTCGTCTTGCTGCCGCTCCTGAAGGACATGGGGTTGGAAGTGAATACCTCCAAGTGTGAGTTTTTCCCCTGTGGGCCGCGGTCAGCTTCTCTCTTCTCTTTTTTCTCAGGTATACTTCCGGGCCTCAAGGAACTGAACGCTGATTCTTTTTGCCTACTGGGTGCACCAATTTTTCCTTCTGCAGTTCCTGAGGCACTCAAAATCCGTAAGGATCTCCTTCTCCTCGCGGGCGAACGGCTCAAGGGTTTGGCCCCGCACGTGGCCTTAGTTTTGATGCAGAAGTGTTTCGCCGTTCCCAAGATCACTTACCTGCTGCGCACGGCCCCTGTTTGGTTGTTCCCTGGTGACATTGAGACTTTCGATTTGGCCGTTAAGTCGACGATTGAGTCGGTGATCAATGTGTCTTTGAATGACATTCAGTGGACACAAGCAGGTTTGCCCATCCGTCACGGGGGTATTGGGGTGCGGCGTGTAGGGGACGTTAGCCTGCCGGCCTTCTTGGCGTCGGCCCATGGGGTTGCTGACCTAGTTGCTGAGATTTTATCATGACATGGCAACGGGGTGAGCATACCGTATGTGGCCGACGCTGTTGAGCGATGGTTGGCTGTCAATCCAGGTGCGTCCGTCCCGGAGAACCCAGGACTCCAGCGCGCGTGGGATGACGTAGGGTGTAAGGCCACCTTGGACGGTCTGGTTGGAAACGCTGCGGGTGTGGACCGCGCAAGGCTTTTGGCAGTGTCGCGGGCGGAATCGGGGGCTTGGCTGCAGGCGTTACCCTCCCCTCAACTGGGCACGTTACTCGACGGTGACTCGTTGCGGGTGTCCGTCGCTCTCCGCTTGGGCTGTGATGTGTGTCAACCACACGTATGCATCTGTGGTTCCATGGTGGGAGCTGACGGTCATCATGCATTGAGTTGCCGGCGATGCGTTGGGAGACATCCGCGTCACCATGCCTTGAACGACGTGGTCCAGAGGGCGCTCAGGTCGGCAGGTGTTCCGTCTGTGCTCGAGCCTCCGGGTCTTAGTCGCACGGACGGCAAGCGGCCGGATGGCCTAACGTTGGTGCCATGGGAGAGAGGGCGGTGCTTGATCTGGGACGCTACGTGCGTCAGCACCTTCGCCGCCTCTCATATCAGTCGCACAGTACGTGTGGGCGGAGCGGCGGCCGAGTCGCAGGCGGCGGTGAAGCGCCAAAAGTATGCTCCTTTGGGCTCGGGGTATATTTTCGTCCCTTTTGCGGTGGAAACGGCGGGCTGCTGGGGTGCTGATGCGAAGCAATTTGTGCGTGACATAGGCCGTCGACTTAGGCAAAAGGGAGAGGACCCCCGCTCTGAATCGTTTCTGGTGCAGAGGCTGTCCATAGCCATCCAGCGGGGTAATGCTGTGAGCATTATGGGCACTTTCGCACCGGAAACGATAACGAGCGGGTTTGACTATGGTAATTAGTTTAGTTATTAATTATTATGTTGACATTATTGAATTAAACTGATAAATATATTTAATTAATTAATAATTAAATTAATGAATGTTTGAATGACTGAATGAAAGAACGAATCAATGATTTGAATGAATGAATGAACGAATCACTGATTTGAATGAACGAAGGAATCAATGATTTGAATGAATGAACGAATCACTGATTTGAATGAACGAAGGAATCAATGATTTGAATGAATGAACTAATCAATATTCTAATTAATAATTCTGTAAATATATTTAGAACAGCGCCATTTCTCTCGCACCGTCTTCACACTCTATAACAATATACATTGTGTTAGAAATCCTTATAATATTGCATTACAAATTCATAAATAAATAATAACAATCTATACAATTTACATTCATAGCACCAATGTCAAGTTTAATTACATATTACTAATTAAGTTACTTTGATAATATTATATACATAATACTGTTAAAAAAAAAACTATTGATAATTACGTCAACTTTCACAAAAAATGAGAATCAAACTTTAAATAATTATAATAAAAAGTAAACTAAGTAACTTACATTAGGTACCTAACCCTACTAGAGTAGAGCTTACTGTGTGTGTCAATTTATGTGAGGTTGTCCGATATTTATATACTTTTGTTGCTGAGTGTACAGTCGCCATCAGATATATCGCAGCATATAAGGCGTTCATAAATATCTGATCACGACTCTTATTGACTGGGCGTTACTGTACATGTTCAGATATTTATGATCGCCTTATATGCTGCGATATATCTGATGGCGACTGTACATACCTGCGCTTGCGGTGGTGGCGCAGCAAGGCGCCGACGCCGGGAAAGCTGCGCTCGCCGCGGCGCGGGTAGCCGAGCGCCAGGCGGCCGTCGCTGCGCCGGCGCACGCCCACGTTGTGCACGCCGCCCGCGCACGACACTGACAACGTGTACGCGTGGTTTGGCTGGAATGTAAATAAATAAGAATTAGCCAATAACTTAGTACCAAGTAAGTCTTGAATCGTACTGCTAATAATCAGTAAGTTTGTACTGTATGGAAACACACTACATACTTAGTATAAAACAAAGTCGCTTCCTATCTGTCCTGTCTGTCCCTATGTATACTTAGATCTTTGAAGCTTCGCAACGGATTTTGATGCGAATTTTTTAATAGATTGAGTGATTCAAGAGGAAGGTTTATATGTATAATACATGAATAATTTGCACCCGTACAAAACTGGTGCGGGTCGCTAATTAGATATAAAGGAAAATGTATTCCTTCAGGGATTCTCTTCCATTTAAACACGTCTCAGGTGAATGTTTGTACGGTACTAGATACGTTTATCCAAGCTGCGCCTGAGTTAAAGTTGATGAACCTACACCTTTTCGCCTCGTCAGCAAACCTATGCACGTGTATGCTGAGGTTGCTGACTAAACCATATATTTAGTATATAAGCTAGTAATTAATTCGATTTAAGGTATTACTATCTTAAAACTAGCCGTAACTCTGTCAGTTTTTTTTTTAACAAATTACGGTTTAATTTCCTATTACCTGCGCCGCGGCAGCGTGTCCCGCCGCTAAGAAACACATGTGTGCTAGTAATTACTAATTACACACGTGTTCGAGCTCCCGCCATTCACTATCCTCGAGCCGCCCTAAGATTGTAATCCGACTACAAAATCTCTTTAACTGGCCCCTTTTTTATGTGGTATGTTAAACAAATAACTTTATTTATTCAAATCAAAACAACTAGTAATCTATTTAGGTATGTCATTAAAGTAATTCTAATCAGTAGTTTAATCAAGCGTTGTTATAAAACACATGTGAATACAACAAACAGACATATTTAAGTATGTACGGTCTGTACAAAGGTGCATTCTGCCAATCAGCATTTTACGTCACGTAGCATTTATTCCATTACTTTAAGTTAGTGCATATCTGGCAACCACGGAGTGTATTCCTTTGTATCATTTTATTACTTTATCAATCAATCATTATTTCGGTGGAAAACTGCAGTATCATCATTATTAACTATCAACTCAAGTATGTGCGAGACTGTCCCGTCTAGTAAGATTGCTAAAATCATTACCTTTCCATTCGCGTTAATAAAAACACAAGTTTCTTCCCGGCTGTATAACGAACAGGCTTTGCCGTCATCTTCCGACAACCGTCAGCCGTCAGCGACCCCGCGCCATTCCGACCCGAACTCTAATTGGATCCCTCGCGATCAAGCTCATACGCTGCTGATTGTCTTATGTTTTTGCTCACGGACAAACTTACACGACAAACAGCCAATAGGGATTGGGCTGTAACCATTTACGAATAAACAAACTAACGTTTTTTTGTGGAAATGGTATTTTGCTTTGGCATTGAGCGTAAGCGTAAAATGCCCAAACGGATTCAAGTTTTAGCCTAGCTCTACACTACTCGCGAAGTAGACCGAAGTTGGGCGAATATGATAGTGTGGGAGGGAGGCACTTCGCGGAAACCCATACTTCAGCCAACTTCGGTCACCTAGTCGGGGGCCGTCCCACGCTGCGATTTCCTATACTTATTGAAGCGTGGGTAACCTATCTGCAATACAAATTTTTGTTTCCCATCTGTAACGTTTCACCAAATTTTCATTTGTCCGGAAGCCATTTTTTCCCATAACGGTTAATTTTTGAGAATATTTACAAAACAAACCTAACCTAACCTAACCTAACCTATAAGGTTTTCTTTAAAACGATATTTATAAAATCCTAAAAATATTACGGGTTTCAGTAAAAAACCACTTTCGGACAAATGAAAATTTGATGAATCAACATAATTATATGAGATATCATTTATGATTTTATTTTATTTTTATGTTTATTTTTTACTTATTTAGGTCTGCCAACAACGTACAGTGGTTTTTTTAATATTATCTGTTAAATTTGATGTTTTTTTTAAAAACACACATCACTTATTTCCGCCTTTTTCGAATGACCATTACTAGGATGCCTCTTCTAGACGTTAAAAAATGTATTTTTATATTATATTTATATTCACAAAAATGTTTTAAATTTAATTCTTCATATTCCTTTAAGCGTATTTTATCGTTTTAAATATAAAAAAACCTGTATTTCGCGGTAAACGTATTTATGGCCGCCCTCGTATGGGATCGGAATCACTGTGCTAGACTTACATACCTATAGTAGAGCTCACTTTCGATTGGAACAGGCAAAGGCTCCGCCATGCTCATCCTAGGATGCTCTCGCCTTACCTGGCTAGAGGGTCTCAGAAGGAAGGCTTCGTCAGGTTCCCCTCGCAGCAAATCCTCGGCCTCACTCCTGGACACTTGCATGTAGTAGGGCTCGCTCACTACCGGTACGGGTAAGGTTTCCCGCCATGCTCATCCTAGGACGCTCTCGCCTCACCTGGCTAGAGGGTCTCAGAAGGAAGGCTCCGTCAGGTTCCCCTCGCAGCAAATCCTCGGCCTCACTCCTGGACACTTGCATGTAGTAGGGCTCGCTCACTACCGGCACGGGTATTAAGGTTTCCCGCCATGCTCATCCTAGGACGCTCTCGCCTCACCTGGCTAGAGGGTCTCAGAAGGAAGGCTCCGTCAGGTTCCCCTCGCAGCAAATCCTCGGCCTCACTCCTGGACACCTGCATGTAGTAGGGCTCGCTCACTACCGGCACGGGTAAGGTTTCCCGCCATGCTCATCCTAGGATGCTCTCGCCTCACCTGGCTAGAGGGTCTCAGAAGGAAGGCTCCGTCAGGTTCCCCTCGCAGCAAATCCTCGGCCTCACTCCTGGACACTTGCATGTAGTAGGGCTCGCTTTCCACCGGGACGGGTAAAGGCCTCCCCGCCATGCTCGTCCACTCGGGCGCGCTCGGCTCCGCTTCGGGCGGGTTCGGCTTGCGGGCCGCATCGGAGTCTTCGGAATTGTCTTCGTTCGTTTCTGTAGTTAGAAAACTATATTTACATATATGTGATTTCACTTGTAGGTATGAGTAGGAATCAATAGTAAAAATCTGAACCAGCACTGTAGTGCCCTTTGACAACAAGTGTTAATAACTGCCATGATATCACCGAGTGAGTCAGTAACACGCGTCTCGCTTCTATAGTCTATTTCACATCTCAGTAGGTAGGTACCTACATTTTAATCGAATTTAATTTTTGTTAATCAAAACTCACTAAAATTTCTGTCACTACTCTTTAAATTCTCATATTTTCTTTTTAGACTGATACTGAGATACTAGATCTGTTTTAAGTAGGTATTTGTTACTTAGTGAGTTGTGCTTGTCAACAGACGCAATGAACTAAGATGACAGATATCACACGTACCTAGTTATGAGTGACTATAGCATTACCAGAATTTATAGACAGGCCAATAAGGTGTCTAAATAGATGAGAGATGGAAGGAGCCCAGAGTGAAGGAACAGAGAAGAGGCCTATGTCTCAATGGGCAACGAGTACAACAATTAAAAATGTAAGTAACATATAATGCGCTTTGCTTAGCACATGTTTTAACTGGTATTACTGAAGTAATGTACCTACACTGGAAATTGGAATTAATAGCGATAAGAAGCCAGATTTTTCACTCGACTATGGACAATTCCAATGTTACCTGCGATGTAAATACCTGTGTGCATACATTTTGCAATTCAATTCGAATATAACTGGATGTGTCTTAAAAGAATGTTATTATGTTTATACCAACCCGACCAGCAAGCATGGCGGCGATGCAGACAACGAAAAATGTTTCATAACGTCGAGCCCCAGGAATGTAATGTAGCCTAGACTAGTTCTGAATCTGTATACACATGTAACTTGCTTCTTTTGAGATAAGGTGTCCTTAATAAAAATAAACAATTCAGTCGGATACAGCGCGGGAATGCTGCCTGTGTGATGGGCACGCTGCCAAAAGGGCCATGTTTTTATAATACTTTTTAATAGTTTTAGTCACCATATTGACCAAGTTTATGTTTTTTTAATGTTTTCTTGTAACTTATTTTTCTTATTTAGACGGATTATATCGCGTGTATTCATTATTAGAGCCTCCCTGAAGTTTCGGTAACTTTACAGTTACAGTTGTCTAATATTGGCCGAGTAAATATTTTTTTTCTCTCAGTCAAGTTTTTAGCTAAATCAACCGATGTAAAGATGCATGATGTAACCTTCATATCCACGTGTACGTACCTGTAACGACGTCAGTGAGACAGTGCAGCAGGCGGTACCAGCAGAACGCGCACGATTCGCCCAAGCGCGCGCACAGATTGCACGCTAGCGCGCAAGCCACGCGCCACCAACACGACATCGTGCTCACATGTTTATTCTATCATACTCGTAGTCAGTTAGTTTGTACACTTCTACACTATTGTAAATAATATTGTGTGTCTATGTAATGAATTATAATGTGAAGGGTCTCATCTCCTTCGGCCGCGTTCGTAACCGGAGTTTCGTAACCAGTTGCGATAAAAACTACGTCGGTCTTGTTCGAAACCGGTTGCGAAAGAAAACTATTTTGCTCTTATACGAAACCAGTCTTAGAACAACAAACATTAAAAAACCGAATTTAGCACCTCCTCCTTTTTCAAGCCGGCTAAAAATGTTGACTATTTATTTTACAGCTAAAAAGGAGATCCGGTACAGAAAAATAAATAAATAACTATAAATGAATATTAAGGGACCATCTTACACAAATCGACCTAGTCCCAAACTAAGCAATGCTTGTACGATGGGTAATGGACGACGATATAGGTACATAATATACAAATACATAAGTATATAGATAACATCCCTAACCCAGAAACAAATATTCGACTTCATAACATAAACATTTCGGCCGGGATTCGAATCCGGGACCGCTGGCTCAGTAAGCAGGTGCACTTGTAGCGCCAACCGCGTCGTTTAAAAATATAGAAATCATCCAAAAAAACCTTTCTCCAACACCCGCCATTCTTCGGCTTGATACCTCACTATCTACTTACATGCTTCTCATGCGAAATCGTTACGACATATGAGGCACATCCAGTAATAAACGAACGAGCCAAAACCAATTACCCCCACAGACACACAACTTGTGTTACGTTTCGTAGCTAATATGAGTCGTATTCCATAAAATTGTACAGAGTCAAATGCTTAATAAAAACAAAACTATGTCACTTTAGTTAGTGATACAAAAAACATGGGTAACTTTCGTTACACAAAAAATCAAGTTTTGTTTTAGTTATATTATAGCCCTTAAGTCCGTGTTTTTTAGGGTTCTGTACCCAAAGGATAAAAAACGGCACCATATTACTGAGTCCTTCTGTCTGTCTGTATGTCATTAGACTGGATCTCATGAAACATGATAGCTAGACAGTTGAAATTTTCAGTTGCCACTACAACAACAAATACTAAAAACAAATATTTAAGTGGGGCTCCCATACCCAGTAGGTACCCACACCACCATTTTTATAAGTATTATTATTGTTACGCGCTGGACCGGCAATCCAGAGGTACCGGGTTTGATACCCGGTTTCTTCCACCAGATTACTCATTTTGAATTTTTCTTTAAGCTTTGATTTTTGCATATGGTATAACATAAATATTTGTTTTCTGTGGGACTGGTACGAAACCAACAGCGACAGAGCGCGAGCTTGGCCGTTTTATAAAACAGATTTATTTTTGTTTTTTTGTATGATTCCTACTAAGATTACACATGTACCTATTATACTTGATTTAAGCGTAAAAACCGGTAGTTTATCTTGTTGGCGGCGCGGCAAAGTTATTTGTGTCACCTAGATAACGCGATCTAGTTAAGTCTGGTACTAATTATTCGCACGTTGTAGTTAGTAGTTACACAAATTTTATATTTATGTATTATTTTGATTACGTGAAGAGCGTAATGTTAATGATTTGACGATTAGATAGGTAAGTACCGTCAGCATATAAATTAGCTGAAAATTAAGTGAGTTATAATAATTAAAGTTTTGCATTATTTTCATTTGACTTCAAGAAGACTAAAAAAATTATCATTTGTAATTCCTTGCATATACTTATTATGTGCTTCTTATGGATTTATTGATATACGAGTATCTGGCTTATTGATATTCTTTAGCCTCAATTGTGGACCGAGTTCAAGGATTTTACCTCAACATAACTGAATGTTAAGTGATTAAACTATCTTACAGTTTTCGATCACCTTGTAGTAGTGCACCTGCCTACTGAGCCAGCAGTCCTGGGTTCGAATCCCGGCCACGGCAAATATTTTTATGCTGAACTAGAATATTTTTTTCTGGGTCATGGATGTTATCTTTTATATATTATGTATATTGTCGTCTAGTACTTACCCATAGTACAAGCATTGCTTAGTTTGGGACTAGGTCGATTTATGTAAGATTGGCCCTTTATATTTTTTTAGTTACCTTATTATGTCATTTTATAAACTTTATATTATTTGAATTAACAATTAGTCATTCTCACAATATATATTTTTGAGTATTTAAAGATTTCAAAAACATGCAAAAAAATCTCTTAAGCCAAGAGGGCAATGAACTCCCATGACCTCTTCCCCCCACTCCCCCAACTACAACATCCAGTGCGCCGGTCGTCGTCGCTCCGCGCAGACGCGACCCGATAACGTTACGTAACGTTTGGCGTCACGATGAGTATTAGGAAACTAGCCAGAATCGGTTATGCTACTACCCGGTTATTCACCGGGGTACGATCCGGCACGATATCGTGTCACAATCGGAACGTAGCAAGATTTAACACATATTCAAGTCAAGTTAGTACAAATACGGGTCCGATGTCGTCGCGCGCGCAGTACGGTAGGAGAATGTTTAGGTGAGTGTTTGCAATTTGCATGCTTTATATATTGGCTTGATCGCTATTTTTTTTAAGAATTTGAACGAGTTATGAATGCTGTTAACCGCAGATTTGCACTATACTAACACAGAATTATAATCATGAAATACATTTTATTATATTATTGCTAAAAGGTGCAATCAGCAACGTCCACGTGTAAGAAAAAGTCATAACCGTATTTTTTTGTTTCGTAGTCGTAATAAGCATCCTATAGTCAAAATCTGTACAGTCGCTCTAGCAAACTCAGCTAAAGATACGCATACGTCTACATAAATTCAGCCAAATCAATAATTTCCATGTGAGCAAAAATACCTTCACAACTTTATAAAGGCACGAATGAGCGCTTTTTAGGTAAATATCGATCGTGGCTTGTCACGACCCACCTGATTCCTGAGTCCTACCCCTCGAGACAAATTAACCGCGACATGCAACATATATTATGTTATGCACTCTTTACATTAAGAACAGTGCGATAGAGACGGCCAATACAGTATGTCGCGACATTTCAAGACGCGGTTATGCTAACCCACAACATTGTCATGATATGAAACAATCATTGTCATTTCGGTATCAAGTCAGGAGTCATTTGGGAATACGGGTCACACGCCGGTGACGTGGCGTCAATAGAATACGATTCCCACCGGTTTACATAATCTATTCTGTTATAACATTCTGAAAATCCCTTTTCTATGGAGAGGGGTCATGATTTCAGGAATAAAACTTAAATCGCGATGCGGGATCGTCTTTTGTTTTGTATGGGCGCGCGGCGCTTATCCCAGTCTGACACCATCTGTTGTTCATAATTTCTTTGTCCTCTTATCATGCCGAAACGTCTGGGACGAATTTTAACCAATTTTGGTAAAGGGATAGCTAGCTGGACATTCATAGATGGTTATAAGATACTTTTAAACCGATCATAGTAAAGGAAGAATACGCAGAAGAAGTTGCGAGCTTCCTAGTAATTGATAAGACTTTTGAGCATATATATTATTATTATTTAGTTACTAAGTACGTGTAACTGCATAGTGTTATGTTCAGAATTGTTGTATTTAGTAACTTGTATACCCAATAGATGCAGGAAAATATTCTTCAGATAATAAGGAAGGAAATATTTATTTGGATCTAAACTTAAATTTAGGATAAGGCAGAGGGAAAGAAGTATTACTAGAATTCTGTGTGATTCTGTATCACTCATTAAAAAGAAAATTGCGGCACGAAACAATCGAAATCTAAATTTTTCTACATTCACTTTTTCAATTTATCTGCTTTGTCCGAAGGTTGACTAGTAGAGAATAATAATATTATATAATAATATATACTTATAATATTTAATATTTATTGAGGAAAAGCATTGACAATTACAAGTTATTACTTGACTACGAAGCCTGGTTGCATTATGTCTGCCTGAGCAGAGGTGAGTTGAACCAACGTCAACTTCTGATATGCAACGGTTAACAAAGCAAAGACGCACACTTTCAAAACCCCTCGCTCTCCTCTATATTCAAATGTCAACAAAAACTGTCAAATGGCTCTTTAGTTATTAACTTCTTAGGCAAACTCAGCACATCACTAGCTAAAACGTCACTTTGTCCAAGTTTGGTCTATCAATGTAACACGATCTTGATATGTTTGTGGTGCGCCGTCACCGGCGCGCGAGCAACTAACTACTCCAACTAACGTGCTCTGTGACGGACAGAAAGTTATTTTATTCTATTTAGTAAATGAGACTGTGTGGAGACACTTTTATAGTGAGGAGTTCCATTAAAACATCGATAGGATAATTCACCCTGAATTATCGATGTTCAAATGCCCACAACTTTTCAATAACAATGCTGGTTAAGTACTGAACACTTTAAAAAAATATATATGTATTCTGTGTATGTAAATTGTTGTTATATTTTTTAATTGCTGTTATATTTTTAAATGTTATATTTCAAATAAATATAATTTAAAAAAATTAAAACACTACCGGAAATGAAAAATTGCTGCAAATTCAAGTCACAAAGCTCGTTTTCTAAAATTACGTTACATAGAATAAGTTTACTAAGCAATCTCAGGATGACATCATGAAAAATATTTTTCTTGTAATTAATTTTTGGGTCTGCAATTTTTAATTTAACCGCGTTTTTTCCCAAACATTAAGTTTTCTTTACTCCCGATATAGCATCCTACTTTGATATTTTACATAGAAAATACATACGAAGCATGGTTTACTCAGGTGAGTAAACCTGTTTCCTTTCCTATGTATTTTAATACTATTTTGTTACTTTGAGACTCTCAAATATATTTGGTGTTACCGTATATGGGAATCTTCTGTATAAAAGAAATACTGTAATTGTTTGTAAAGATAGCTGAAGCGGTATCGATATCGATAAGGGAGCGCGCGCAGCCCTACCGCACGTGTTGTCCACATTGAGCCGACTTTTTGTTAAAAAACTTCACTATGAGAAAGTATAACGTATTGTAATAATACTCAAGTTAATAGCATCTACTATACATCGAGGATAACTAAATTCAACCCTACTTGTAATACGAGTGAGCAAATTCGGAAGATTTTTGGATTGATCGACTTTTTTATTAAATGTGAGTCGAATTTTAACTAGAGCTATGCAGTTCCTAATGAGCAGGATACGTGTGTAGCGCAAGCAAAGTCGCGCGGAATTACTAGCTTTTATATTATTAGACGATCCTTCTGTCTTGTGTGCAAAAATACAAATAAACCGACTAAAAATAGCTGTGCGAAACCGTCTAATTTTGGATACACACAGCTCTGTACAATTCATTCTGATTGCTTTTGTTTTCCATGCAGCGCACTATTAAAAACAATTCTTCCATGTAGATTATAAATTATCTGTTTGGCCAGGATAACTACAATAAGGACATCACTCTATTATTCTATCAAATATATGTATATGTAAATAATAAAGGCGGCCAAATATTCACATATTTAAAGACGCCGTTAGTGTTCTAGTAGACTCCAGTTCTTTCTTCCTCTTTGGTCCCAAAAAAAGAGAATTCTCTCTTGTTTCGGCCAAGATCCTCTTGGACTGAGTATGCCACCGTAATAAGAAAGTTATCCTAATCAAAACAAATATTATATTCTGCTTGGTTTCAGTGATTATTCAAATTACCTTACGTTCCGTCAAAATATCCCAGATTTTAAGTAATTCGCCGACATTAAAATGGATTGTAAGAAACGGCTTTGGGGCTGTAAGTCGGGCTTACGTCACCTGCCGAATGTTAATTGTGCTTAATATTGACAAAGCTGCGCCACGCCGCAGGGAAATTGGTTTCAATATTTATTACAATCCTGATGTTTTCACACCGTGGCTTAAAACGTGCCGTTTTCGTAAGGCTTTAAATATTTATTGCGATTTGGATGAACGAAAAACGTTAACACTAACACCCTGTTTTTCATAAAATTCATAGCTACAAAAAACCCTTTCATATCATCATTCATCATTCGTTAAAGCGTCTGTATTACGAAACAAAATCTGAATAAGTTTTAATGGCTATAAGATCTACGTATAGGTGTTATGAAATTCTAAAATTGTACTGGAAATCAGTTTTCTATTCAGAGGGGTCATTATTTCAGGACAAAGTTTAACAGCGCGATTCAGGACTTGTGTGGGCGCGGGGCGCCAGCCTTGCCGCGCTATACGTTGGTAAAATTTTCTTTGTCGGCTCATCGCGCAATAAAACTAATATGGATTTTAACCAATTTTTTGTACATCCAAAGATTGGCGTGGGATACTTTTTACCCGACTATTGTAAATAAAAAAGTTTTACGCGAGTTAATTCGCACCTTCTAGTCTAATAACAATATTTTAATAATCAAATTATAATTATTAGATTAGGGCACGGCAGAGCAAATCCTTCATTAGGCTGGCTGTCCACTGGAGCGGACTGGGTAAAACGCACCAATCACATTCCTGAGATTTAAATTCACTTCTTTTAGGCCTCGCAAATACGCAACCTGATTGGTTCATTATCTCCGCTTCGCTTCAGTGGACAGACGGCCTTACCCGGAGCTAGCAAATGAGCGGATTAGAGCGACCAGCCTCTGCCTTGGGTAGGTGTCATTTGTTTCTTTTTTTATCCGACTTTAACCGTTTAAACAGCTGGGACTACATTTTGTTATAGGGATAAGTTTGCCTTTGTACCTATATGTTATTTGTAATAGATGTATTTTTTAACTGTTTTTGTGTACAATTAAGTGTTTACATACTTACTTACTTTTTGTTTACCATATCCTGTTGGGGATACTTTGTAGGCGTCTGAAGAATGCACATTATACAATTCTAAAATTGGTTTGAATATTAGTTTTCTGTGGAGAGCGATCATTATAACAATCTTAACAGCGCAGCCGCCGTACAGCGCCATCTGTTGGTACCTATATATTTATTTGTGAGCTCGTCATGTCAATGGCTGGACGGTTTTCAAGTAATTTTGGGATAGCGGGATATCCGAAAAATGCTATAGGGCACTTTTTACGCGACTACGGCGAATAAAATTTTAACAAAAAATAGAACCGACTTCAGTAAAACTAAAAAGCCAAAAATAACCCATTCAAGTACAGATTACATTTGACTCACCCTATGAACCTAAAAAGAATTTTCCAAATCGACGCATAAATGACGAAAAAAAAAAAACATATAACCGAACTGAGAACCCCCTCCTTTTTTGAAGTCGGTTAAAAAGCATTTTACGCAGACGAAATTGCGAGCACATCCTATACTAGTATAGTATAAAACTAGGCCCGTCCTAATATTGAAGATATAAAAAAAAGTGATTTAGTTTTATTTTTTGTACACAGATTGCAGCCAAAGAATAAACTGTCTGCTGTTGTTGCAGTCTGAAGTGATAAACATACACACTTTCACATACTGACTGTCTTTATAATATTTCTTGGATAGTAAAGTTGTTCATAATGATTAGGATGATTTTGTAGGAATATCCTTGCATAATTAAACACTACACATAATAATATCCGTTTACCCTTGTTTGTACAATAAATAAATAATTTTATCTTTATCAATCAACTTATCTGCTTTGACCAATGGTTGACTGGTAGAGAATGACCAATGGCATTAAGTCCGCCTTTTGTACGATGTGTTTTTCATTGGTGCAATAAATATTAAAAAAAAAATTTTGTTCGATACTCATTGTTTATTTTTGTTCTATTTTTGCTGGTTTTATTTATAGGTAATGTTGTCTTATTTATATTTTTATTTCTCTTTATTTTTCTGTTTAATTGTGATTCTGTGTGTACCTATTACTATGCACCATGTAAATGTTTTAGTCTTATGTACCTACTGTAAGCTTGCATGTACTTATTGAATAAATAAATTAGCATGGTAAGTAGAAAGCGTCCTCCTTTCGGCGAATCCCTCATTACCCCAAAGCCTGCTAATGATCGGATTAGCGACGATGCTCGTGTGCGGACTTACCCCCTAAAGCTTTTTGCCTTCTGTTTCCTATTTATAAAAACATAGGTTAACGCTGCGTTTTCACCAGAAATGTGTAGCGAGGGATGTGTTTTTATTACCAAAGAAACGCAGCCTTAAGCCGAATCAAACCTCCGCGTAAGAATTAATACTAAAACTACAACTTACTTAGCAGATTCTTTTGAGAACATACCTTGGCCCATGCCGATGTTGTAACGTAGCGTTTTTTTCTTTTGATAAACCTTTTTTAAAGACGGACTGCATTGGGAAATTCATAGAGGAATCGAAATTTAAAATTACGAACGTTCTAGAGCTGTCGTGGAGAAACGTCAGGAGACAATTTTTTGAAGAGCATATATTTTAGGTATTATTTTTTTTGTATTATAATCTTTACTGGCAGTATATTCAATCGACGAACTTACATAAAGCGACCCTTAAGGTCTCATGTATTACATATGTTTAGACATTGGTATCAAACTAAGTAATTTCAACTGAAGCACTCCTTGAAATTCTGTTTAAATAGTGTAAGATTTTTTATAGAATATATTTTGAAAACGTAATCTGGTTGGTTCGATTTCGATTCGAATAGTCACCTCAATAGTTGTTCATTTGCAAAATTCTAATCGACCAACGAAAAAATATAAGTTTACAATGTTTAAGATACATGGCGTATAGCAGAGAGATCTTAAAGATGCTTCGTTCTATTTTACATAGAGAACTCCCAGTCTCAGAAATATTAAAATACATACCAAACGGGTGTACGACATGTTTCAAATCGATCCGCGATTCATCCTCAGGGGCGCTGATCAGTCGCGGCGGCGGCGGCGGCGGCTAATCGAACAGTGTGTGCGTATTTCGTTCATCTTTTCTTCTGCTTATAGCCGTGTTGCCCAGTCGTAGTCTTCACTCAATGACTATCGTAGCCTAATTTAGCAGATTTTTACTCAGAGAATTTAGCAGATAGACAAGGAATTTAGCGGATATTCTTAAGAATGTACCTCGGCGCATGCCAAAGTTCTCGAACAGGTTCATGATGTACTGCAGCAGCGAGTCCTCCTTGAGAGTCACGTCACAGTACTGGTGGTCACGTTCTACCTGGATCGGCTCCAAGTAGTCTTCAACTGGGATTTGCACCTAAACGCCAAGGAAGCATTGTTTAGATTCAAAGTACAGAAAGCAAAGAATTTGGTCTACCACTTTTCGACTCTAGTTGTGTTTTCTGTTTTAAAATTGATAGGTAGAATACTTCGGTACCCTAAAAAGGATAAAATGTATTTCCTTGAGTGCTGAAAATGCCCCATACAAAATACCACTTCATAACATCACACCATAGCTTAGCTGTATTTCTGTGAAAATATTTTATTTTGAGCCACAGGTGATATTTGTGGAGTCATCATATCAATATCCCCTTAGGTACCCCGTTCTAGAACAGTAGGAAGCACTCCTACTCTATTTGTATTATAAACAAAAAAGTTTCACAGCACAGCAGCACTGCAACAGTCCGTGAGCCTTCTGGTTCTGGAAATCAGGTTACTTGGGTAAAATCGGAGTGGTTCAAATATCGTACTAGCTGGCATTTTTTCCGCCATTGTGGCAAGATATGCGCCGCCGCAAACCGAACAATAACGAAGCAATTAAGTGAACTTCGAGACAACTCTGTTATTTATGACACAGGTACACTCTCTGTTTAGACGGTAACAATTAACATATATGTGACAATTTATATCGCTTAATATTGCTGCCACGTTGAATTCAAAGTTCTGTGACTAATGAAGTTGCTACTTGCTAATGAAAATCGAGCGGAATTTTGTTCTTAGCTTTGTGCTGGCACACGCAAACAAATATAAACTTCGAGACCTTAAACTTCATAACATACATTACCTAATAATGTTTGTAAAATAAAGCACATATCCAGTTCCTTTGTCCTTATATAATCTACGAGTAGCAGCTTGCTGAACAGCGTAAAGGAATTCTCAATAACAGTTAAGCAGTTAAACAAAACTATTCGGGTAAGGACTTGGTAAACAGGCAAGGAAAGGTTCAAGAAAATAATAAGTCTTACCCGATCCTTCGCGTCCACTTCCACAGGTCGCACCGCATGTACAGAATCGTACATATTCGTGGCCACTTCTACATCACCATTCTCATAGAAGTTGCCCTCCGTTTCCTTCTCTGTCTCCTTATTTCGTTCATTAACAACTGCAACAACTTCCTTGTCATTTTCTTTAACATCTTCTTCATTTTTCTTAAAGAATGGCAGTTTGAAAGATTGGAAAAGTTCCTGAATTTTCACCTTATAAGGTTTTTGTGTTTGATCCTTTTTCTCTTCGTCTACTTTTTCCACGTCATTGTAACACAAATCTTCATACAAATGATCTTCAACTATATTGTCAGTCACTTCTTCTGGTGTCGTTATTGATTTATACTTGTTTCTAGCTTCTGGGATTTTGAAAGTTTTCTGTATATAGTATCTGCTGTTGGTTTTGACAGAATAATACCCTCTATCATTATAACTCTCAGTTTTGGAAATCTTTGATGAGAACATCGGGTATTCGTATGAACTCATCCTGAAAAATCTTCTCGGTTTTTTGGGAGTACCTGAGTCCATTGGTAGATAAGAACTGAAAACTCTGTCATTCTTTTTGTCCTGATTCCTGTATAGGAAACTCTTAGCTGGTACTATTTTCTTGAGAATTTCTTCCACGGTATTTGCTGATGTTATTTCTTCTTTCGTTCTTCTTACGTTGACAGTTTGGTATTGGTCTTCTAAAGAAGTATATGTTTTCTCTGTCATCATGTTGGTTGGCAATGTGTTGTCCAATTTTATTTTTATGTTTCGATTGCTACTGTTACTTTAATTTTCCGTAACATTCTGAAACAAAGTTTAATGATTAGTCAGCAATGAGTATTAAGTAGGAACTTTATTCTGAATTTCAAATTAATTAAACGTTATTTAACTAGCGTATTTGCATGGACAACCTAATAATAAGTGAATTTGCTGAAACCGTGGTCGGTACACCTCATTAAATATCGCAGGCTGGCTTACTAAACTTACTTAGGTGCTTACCTAATTCGAAGATATTTATCAATTTAACTTAAATAATCAACTACTTAATGCAAAAAACGGTTTGTTGTATAATTTGTAAGGAGAAATTAATTTCGTTAGAATTTCTATTGTGATGCCTGTAATTTGTATACCAAAGTACAGTTCCCGAAAAATAGGAATAAACACGTATTTTCCAGAGATTTTTATGCATTTATATGCCTATATATATTATACCGCGTATCAGAAATTGGCTGAAATGAAATTATCGCTTAAACTAAGTACATTTAAATTTTTCTAAACAAATATTACGTTATTCCGGCTACTTATCCAGAATTCACGCGATTTAAACGTTGCTGAATATTCCTAGTAGTTAGATAAGAAATTTCTACAATACAACATAAATACCTACTCTTTCTTAAACACCCCAAATACACAGAAACAAACGGAACATGAAAAATCCAATGAAAACAAACATAGGTAAACGCAACAGATGGTCTTGTCGCTAAATAGTGATTTCTTTCGTCACAATCTTTCGGCAGCGAAGGATTAAAAAAATCGTTTGAATCGAGTAGACATTACAAAATAATTTCTAAGTACCATCGATGGTATGTTTATCCATGCATCCTTTAACGTTGCCAATACAGCGATTTGTGCAAACAGATCGTGTTTACGAAGTTTTGATGAAGCCAATTCGTTTTCTGCACAAGACGCGTGTTTTACTTCGCCGGCTCAGTCAATACTGACTTTCCTAAAACCTCTAAGTATCATTTGATCGGCAAACAGTCAGTGACCTGTCTGTTGAAAATGCGTCTTATTTTACAAATACGAAGCTAACAACTTAAATATATTACAATCTAATTGATACAGATTTAATCGGTGTTTATGTTATGCAGGTTATAATTTAATTTAATGTAAATAATAATTTAAAAAAACCCTCTCAGCAAGTGCAAGACACTTTTAGCTAGTTTTCCTGTCAAATCAAACAGAAAGTCATTGACAGCTTAAAGAAGAAAGACTGTAAAGCAGTTAAATCTTTAGAATTCTCTAAAGAATCTTAATGTGTTTAGTTTCTTTTGAAATTTATTTATTTATTATTTTTTAGGAGAACCAACAGCTGCAAACAATACATTGATCTTAGAAATAGTTAATGGAAAGCCAATTACAGGTTCCCACCTGTAGTGACATTTTAAACAAAAATAAAGTGCTCGCACAATGCACAACATCGCATCTACCTGTGATTACAAACTAAATGCAATAAAATTAATCTAATCAATGCACCAGACAGAAGCACGCTCACTTAAAGAATTCGTTCGTCATCTTACGCCTTACAGCCGGGATATTACTGTTGAAGGTGCCGATATCTAGCTCTTTCACTACTTTATTAAGACTTTTACCAGTTCCGCGAGGAAAAGGGAACTGAGAGGGAAGGGTATAATGTCTTTTAAGCCTGGATGGATTATTGAAAGAAAGTTCAGCAAGCAGTTCAGGGCAGTCAACATTGTTGCTTATAACAATTAAAATATAAGTTATGTCCGCGATTTCCCTTCGATTGTGCAACGGAATGAGATGATGTTTCTTACACATCTATATATATAAATGCAACTGTCCTGACTGACTGGCTGACTCATCAACGCAGAGCCGAAACTACAAATGTTAGAAAGTTGAAATTTTCACACTAAGTTGCATTTATAAAATATACGTATACAAGAGATAAAAAGCGATTTTGAAAAATTCAACCCCTAAGGGGGTTAAAAAGGAACTTGAAACTTCGTAAAAATGTATTAAAGTAAAATACAAGAAAAGTGATTGCAGCGTTTTTGAAAATTCAGCCCCGAAGGTGGTGAAAAAGGGGTTGAAAATTTTTATAAAGATCATTTTTTTTTTGATTGCGTTTTAAACTTCGTACCTATAAAGCTGAAGTAGGACTGGGCCGGACACGTATCTCGCATGCCGGACGACCTGTGGGCTAAAGTTACCACCGAGTGGGTCCCACAAAACAGCATCCGGCGCCGTGGTAGACCTCGAAGGACGAGACGAACTTGACGCCTTTCACCGAGACTGGTGGGAGATTGCTCGGGACAGGGAAGCGTGGAAGAATGAGAGGGAGGCCTTTCAACAGCAGTGGGACAATATAGGCTCTTAAATAAATAAATAAATAAAGGCATTTAATTAGAATACAAGAAAATTCATTTCAGCGTTTTTGAAAATTCTACCCCTAAAGGGGTTAAAAAGGGGTTGAAAGTTTGTATGAAGATCAAAAATTTTTTTATTGCGGGATTTTAAACTTTGTATAAAGGCATATAATTAGAATACAAGAAAAGTAATTTCAGCCTTTTTGAAAATTCTACCCCTAAGGAGGTTAAAAAGAGGATGAAAGGTTGTATCGGGTATAAGTTGTATTTTAAGTTAGGAATTAGAAACTTTGTAAAAAGGTATTTCATTAAAAGATAAGAAAACTCATTTCAGCGTTTTTGAAAATTTAGCCCTGATGGTGGTGAAAAAGAGGTTGAAAATTTGTATGTACGTCAAACATTTTTTTCAGTGTGGCACTTGAAACTTTGTGTAAAGGCATTATTATTCGAATCAAAGAATTTATAAACGTCGTTCTTAAACTCATCGAATTTAGTAAAGCTAATTCGTTCGTAGATGTACCTGATCTTATAATGATACCGCGTAACTAGAGCAAATTAACCGAAAAAAAGTAAAAAAAGGACAAGAGCGAGTCGGACTCACGTATGAAGGGTTAGTTACTATTTCGTAAACAATTGTAAAAAAAGCACGTTTAGCAATTTCAAAATTACTTAGATCTGAAAATAATAAAGATGTAATATTTTCAAGATAAAGGTTCCACGCGGACGAAGTCGCGGGCAACAGCTAGTATTGACATAATTCATCGTCGTGTAAGGAGTGTTGAATTTATAACAGTGGTATTTGATGAATCTTTTCTGGACGCGTTCTATTCGGTTCATTAGTGTTCAAATGGATTAAATATTGACTTTGCTCAAGACACACAAAGTCGGTTAATGTGGATAAAATTTTATCTGTTTATGACAGGTATATAAAAAAAAAAGCAAACTGCTGTAAGATTAAAGGTTTTAAGTTAGTCAGTTGACCGAGCGAGCGAAGCATCTCCGTTTCAGCTTTGCCCAAATTTCTCAGGATGTGTGGATGTTGGGATTTCCGGCTGCTCTCGCCTAGAGGCCGCATTTCTCAACCGATTCTCATGAAACTTTATGAGTCAATTCTTCAAATTTATAGTTTGTTTTTGGAAATTTACAAATATGTCGTAACTTCAACCATTTCTCACAGAGCCACTAGTTATTTTCTATATCAAATTCAAAGTCACATACTCTATCTAGGCAATTTTTCATTCCGCTGTAACAGTGAGCGCCAGGTTAAGAAACCATGCTACGAAAACAAGTAACTTAAATTGAAAGCAGAATAAAAATACCTACTTAGCATTCAGTCGGCGGCATAAACTCGGTACCTTTAATATGCTCTCACTGTGAAAACGTACCAACTCCTAGAAACTCTTCAAATTGATGCCAACTCTAAGATCCTCGAAACATGTCTTACTTTCCACTGACCGTGGATGGTTAGATAGGAGGTTTTTAGTTTCTCGCCACGTAATGGTAAAGTGCAGCCAACTTCGCACTGATTTAACTTCGTCCGCGGATGCAAAGAGCTCTGAGTTGTGAAGTTAATCGCGAGTTGAATTGAACATTGTTTTCTTTATTGTAAGGTAAGCGAGAGCTAGGAGAATGAATTTTTTCTATGATTAGGGATGTTTTTTGACTGGAGATGTTTTTAGGGTTCCGTACCCAAAGGGTAAAAAACGGGACCATATTACTAAAATTAAGATTAAGACTCCGCTGTCTGTCCGTCTGTCACCAGGCTGTATCTCATAAACCGTGATGTTTAGATAATTTAAATTTTCACAGACGATGTTCTTCTATTGCCGCTATAACAACTAAAAAACAAGGTAAAAACCTTTCAGATAAACAATGCAAAGATCGACACACGAACACGAAGCATAAGGAAAAATTCGAAAGGTTGGTTCGAGTTCGGGTAGCGAAGTGGTTAACGCACTGGACCGACAATCCTGAGGTAGGTACCGGGTTCGATTCCCGGTCTCGTCCCCCAGGAAACTCATTTAAATTTTTCTTTGAGCTGTGATATCTTTGTATCAATAGTTTAACTAAAAAAACAGTATAAAATAAATAGTTAAGTGGGGCTCCCATCCCACACAACAAACGTGATCGGTTGCGTCAATTTTGCACCTCATTTGTATCCGGCGCCATACATACCAGGTGCAAACTGAACTTAACCCGGCCAGTTAAAATGGGAAGTGTTTGTACGGAACCCTCGGTGCGCAAGTCCGACTCGCACTTGGCTGTTTTTTGATATCCTTCTGAGCGGTATGTTTTCTTGCATAAAAGGTTATCAGTTTTTTCCTGCGTGTTTTATCTATCGATACGTGGTGTCCGTAGAAGGCTTGACCCTTACAGGGCTCGCCCATTTTAGCTCAGGTTGTAGGATAACCTTGAAGAAACACAAGTTAACATCTGCCCCGGTTTGTACGAGTTTTGTTTTAAATAACGCCACACCATATTGACCGTTGACTGACGTTATTGAATACCAAAATTTTACTTCATACCGTTACGTGCCCTGTATATACCTACATGCACAAACACAAATAGAAATGTAGTTGTACTTAGTTAACTGAGTCACTACCCAGTAATCAGTGTGTTTTATGTTATGATAACCTATAATTTAAACAAAATACTAGGTTAATCATTGATCAGTCGCAGTTAATTCAAATCTATACGTATAATACTGTTGCTACATACTTGGTATCTAGGTTTAGCCTTGTTTTATAGACAAACGTTTAATTGAAGTTTCATTTTATACAAATATCATTTTATCTAAAGATTTTATTAAGCATGTTACGCCAACTGCAACAGATTTGTGAAACATGTACCTAATGTTATTTTTTTTTTATATGGAAACACCACAATTTTTATTGAACCATTAAGAAAGATCATAGCACAATGAAAAGCTTTCTCGTTCACTCCTGAAGTAGTGCGGTAAGATGAGAATACTTGTTTACATATAGGTCGCTAAAGTATAGAGCCTTTTAAATAAACAATGCAAAGATCAGCACACAAAGCATATCAAAAAAAAACAAAAGGTCTGCTAGCGTTTTTTTTTTTTTTTATTCAAAATAGCCATGCATTTAACCCTAGAGTGATCGCGCCTTCCCGTGAAACGCGAGTGATCGCGTGGGGAGCATTTTGCCGCCCATACTTAATATGACTTTTTCTAGCAAATTGGCGTTATATGACTTTATAATTATGTTTAAAGGATAGGATGAAACATAAACTATCACAATAAGAAACATTTATTAAAGTTTCATACTTAGAATTTAGAAAAGTATGCTTTGGGAAATCTTAGGTAAAATTTCTTGGTTTTTTGGAACTTCTTTACAATTATTTATATAAAAAAAAAGAAAAATTAAACTTAATAGTTAAATTATACGTTTTCATCATCTACAATATGTATTTTAGCAAAACAATCCTGACACATGTATAAACAATGTTCGTTGCACAGTAACTTTGCACATCTGTTACATCCTTTTTTCGTACTTCTATTTTTCTTGGACGGACATACTGCGCATATTATATTTTGATGATCCGATGGTACAAACCGGGCATAAGCATGTCGTTAATATGCAGCAGAAAAAGAGTTGCAGACAGAACAGACCCCTGAGGAACACCGGCGTCAATAGCCCTGGGATCCGAAGTGTAGCCATCAAGGACTACTCGGATCGAACGCTCACTCAGGAAATCAGCAATCCATTTGCAGAGACCTTCAGGGACCCCATACGCTGGAAGCTTTCCCACCAGGCTTGCGTGCCAGACCCTAGCGTTGGGGAGGTGAAGAGTTTGACACTTTCCACCGATAATCCAGAAGGGTAAAGGTACCGGGTTCGATGCCCGGTCTATTCGTGCTTTGACATTTGTATCAATATCAAAACGTTCATTCTGTAAGTAGGCCACAAGGGCACTTTCACATGTCTGAATCTGAATCTACCGGCATTTCACAAGAGAAGACATCTGTTGAGAAGAAAGCCGAAAGAAACTCAACAGTTACTAATTTTTTCCTAAATTATACTTAAAACTATTACAATTATATTGTGTATCAGATCTGCCATTTTGCATTACGCAGCATCACTTACCAAATTCATGTGCTTCTCACTAACCGCTCAAACAGTTTCAGTAACCTTACACTGCTCACTCTATTTTACTTCTGGAGCGTTTTCGAAATGTTATAAATATAAAATTACGTCACTTAATTCACTGTATTCAAAAAGCAAACCTAACAATGTGCATTTATTTATTCAAAAATATCTTCGTCCTTATGGTAAGTGACCAAGTGGACTCTTCTTGGTTGATAACGTCACACTATATAAGTAAGTAGTCATAGAAAAAGTTTTAGGACTGTTTTTTTTATTCGCATTGTCAGGCTATAACTATAATGTCGTTGTGACGCTTTTGCTAATTCGATGCAGTGCCCTAGGCTAACATTTATCTTAACAGTTATTCATATTTCACAACTCAGGTTCAATTTAGACATGTGGTTAGGCTACGTCACTGGCATGCCTGTGCTAATTAATAAGTGATGGAAAATTACACTCAATACACACATATAAAGCAAATTAATAAAAAAAGGCAAAGCAATTTCCTTGCTTTGCATTTGTATGTAAAAACAAAAACTTAAAAACAACTACCGACGTAAAGAATAAAATAAAAAAATACTATGACCCCACTAAACCTAAAATTAACCCCCTTACTGCATACGAGGTCATATGTGGCAGATAATAACTACGACCTTATTGGCCCAGGTCAGGGTTCAAATTTGAAAAAATATTTTTTTTTATACAACGGGTTAAGAAAGTCTCTCCCTCACGTCTTGGTGCCGAAGATGTTGGCAGCATTTCCCCGCTGTAGGTACCTTGTGCGAGGAAACTGCCAGCTCTTCGGTCACCGGTAGTCGCAATTAATCTCTTAATTTGTAACTTAATTGTAATAAAAGAAAATTTTCTCGTCTATCGCCCGAACCGTAACTTTAATCAAAACGAAGTAATACGAAGTCTCCTTGTATAAAAATGTAACCAGTTTTAAAGAAACTAAACCCCTTCAGTTAGTCCTAACAGCGTTGTACACTAGCCGACAGAAAACTAAGGAAAATAAGTAAATAACAACTGAACGTCTATTGATGGAAAAATATTAAATGCGTTTTTTCTCTACTGTTTCATTTGCTGTTATTTTACTTGTAATACATGTATGATTACGTGGTGTGTTCCTATCCATATTAGTAATGTATGTACCTATATCTTATTTTAAACTAGCGACACGCCCCGGCTTCGCACGGGTGCAATGCTGATAAATTATGTATGTATTATACATATAAACCTTCCTCTTAAATCTCTCTATCTATTAAAAAAAAACGACATCAAAATCCGTTGCGTAGTTTTAAAGATCGGAGCATACAAAGAGACAAACAGCAGGAAGCGGCTTTGTTTTACCTACACTATATATAGTGATTATAATCCTGCACATATTATACGTATTTACATTTACATCACATCCACACACAATTAAACACAAATACACCACAATTCACAAGCTTCACAATGGTTGGGGCTATTGATGTATGTATGACTATAGTCCAATCTTAGCTTAAGAGGTTTTTACATTAGAGAATTATTATGCACATTGTTAGGAAACGTCACTGGCACGTTCTGAATAATTTTCATACAGATTCTCTGCGCGCGCGACGGCGAATGAGACAATTAGAACCGATTGGCGCAGGCGCGGTCAACTCTCGTTATGCGAGGTTATGAGTTCAAGTGACGACTAGTCGTTGCGACACTGCGACACAGTACGGCCCTTATTATTTGCAAGTGACACCTATAAAGCTTCAAAACAAGATATTGTTATTGTTTTAAAATCTTTGAACACAGGTTTTCTTTCTGTACTTAGTTAAATAATTATCATCTCCATTAAGGAATTCAAACTATATGGACATATTGTAGGTTTCGAAAACGATCACGTTTTGAGATTTTTAGTCTAATTATGAATTTTTACTTAAAATCTCTATATTGCTGGTAATCCGATAAGTAACCGATTTCGGTTGTCGGACTCCGTCAATCGCCTCGGTTTTCTAAGGGATCCGTACCCAAAGGTTAAAAAACGGGACACTATTACAAAGACTCCGCTGTCCGTCTGTCTGTCTGTCCATCTGTCACCAGGCTGTATCTCATGAACCGTGGTAGCTAGTTGAAATTTTCACAGATGACGTATTTCTGTTGCCGCTGTAACAGCAAATACTAAAAACAGAGCAAAATTAGTATTCAAGTGCGGCAACAAACCATACAACAAACGTGATCGGTAACTTTGCACCTCATTTGTATGCGCCGCCGTAAATACCAGGAGCAAACTTAACTTAACCCGGCCAGTTAAAATGGAAAATGTTTGTACGGAACCCTCGGTGCGTGAGTGCGGCTCGCACTTAGCCGGTTTATTTTATTAATACTGGACAAGCTAAAATACTAGCCATTTGCCTTATAGTATGTACATTTGCCTGCAACTTACGCCAGGTACCAGAACCCATATCCAAAGTTTCCAATTAGAATAACACCTTAAATCCACATCTGAAGCGAAACTGCTGACGAAATCTGCCGGGGCCTAATAATTTGATCCCGGTAAACAAAAGATTAACGATATTACACCATTCCGCGCCGACTGAAGAAGCAAGAACGAGCACGCAAAATTGGAGTTTTCTCTGGCCTGGCCACAGGTAACGCGATAGTGCAGACTTCTGACTGTCTATCACAATGTTTGCTAATATCATTATATTAAGCGGTTTACACTCACGTGAAATTTTCAGGAGCGGCCCGACATGTTTCTGGCGATTTCACGTGAGTGTTTCCGCTAAATACAATAATGTTTATGTCTCACGAATGTTTTTTGCTAAAATCATTTTCAAATTCCCTTATTAAGTGGAAGAACTTGAAATCGGATCTCCAGATACGCCAGACTTCTCTGTAGTGATTTTGTGAAATTGTGCGTTGTCCATTATATCCCTGAACATTGGACCACATTATACCTATATTTGGAACCGGTAACGCGTTAACTATCAAAAATTGGGCAAGTGCGAGTCCGACTCGCGCATGAAGGGTTCCGTACCTATATATATATATATATTTATAATCTATAACAAGTTTGTTGTATGGGAGCCCCCCTTAAATATTTATTTTATTCTCTTTTTAGTATTTGTTGTTATAGCGGCAATAGAAATACATCATCTGTGAAAATTTCAACTGTCTAGCTATCACCGTTCTTGAGATACAGCCTGGTGACAGACGGACGGACGAACGGACGGACGGACAGCGAAGTCTCAGTAATAGGGTCCCGTTTTTACCCTTTGGGTACGGAACCCTAAAAAAGAAACATTTTTAAGGGCCAAAATTAAAACATCGAAAAGTCTAATTTATGATTTTTATAAACACACAACACTAAAAATGAACCTAAGATTAGACAAATGATAATTGGCTAAGGAAAGCCTTTGCACGGAAAAGCTGCTCGCGCGTACATGATTATTATGCATGGTGACTTCGGTTTCGCACGGCCCGGATAAATTAAAACAAAAAGGTAACCACAAATTGTGGTACACAATAAGTGACACGTGCTTAGAAAATATTTAAGAAACTATCCATCTAAGACTGGCAGGATATAACAGAAGCTTAGCTTAGCTATTCTTATCCGAAATTTGGAATGTACAATATTTATTTTAAAGATAAGGTTGCCCACACTTAGTCTGAATTCCGGCCCGGTTTAAGGCGACTCCGTACGTGGAATGGTGATTTTCAAAGTCCTAAGGCTCGTAATCTAGCCAACGGAAAAATCTGAAAAAAATAGATGTTATTTTTGACTATTTCTTCTAAAAAAATATAGTTGGATTTTTTTTTAAAGCAATAATTACTATGGAAAAAATAATGTTGAAATAGGGTCGTTTTCAATTTTCAATTCCCTAAGGCTTCTAAACTACAAGTGATATTTACACGGCTCTTTCGCAAGAACATTGACAATTCATTGATCTTTAATCGTATTGTTTAAAAGTTAGTATAATGGAAATTCGGTCTAATAAAGCATCAAAAAAACTGAATTTCCGCGAGCGCGGCCGTGCCCGGGCTGCGAGCTCAGTGTAAATCTAACCGTCGAAGGGGAAGGCTGTGTCACTTGCTCTCGCGATCCATCTAGTTACGGAAAATTGTTATAGTACCGGATCCCGCGGATGTTCGATCTGTTTTCGTGCGTTTGAAGTGTATTTTAAGAGAGTGTAGTTCGTTTTTTCACACGACTACGCTATGCGTCATAACAAAAAGCACTCATTTTCAACTGTTTTTTTTTCGTATTTAGGTATCTATTAATTTTAAGTACTTATAAAAAAATTGTCATTGCTTAGCATTCCCGGACACATTTGGATACTTAGATATTCTCAGTCATGAGCCCACACCAGACAGGATTCCCAGAAAATAACACTTTTGGTGTGGGTTTTAGGGCCCTTCTCTGTGTAATATTAGAGTACCTTAGGTATTTCGGTTAGTAAAAAAAATCTGATAATACAGATATTTAAGTATGATAACGTCTAATGATCTTTATTAATTCAACCCTAAGAGATATTCTAAGATACGGGGTTATTATTCGGGGAAACTCAACTGCTGTCAATCAAGTACTCGTTGCACAGAAAAAATGCATTCGTGCAATTTGTGGTGTTGGCCCGATGGAATCTTGTAGACCACTATTTAAAAAACTCGGTATTCTCACAGTAACTTGTTTATATATCTATGAACATGCCAAGTTTGTACGAAATCATCCCCAGTTATTTGAAAAGCCAGTCCAACAGCCAAGATTGCGAAAAAGAGATTTGCTTCTGATTAAACAGCCTATTGCTAAGACAGCTCAGTGTAACAAAAACTGTTTAATGATGTCTGGAAAAATATATAACAGGATCCCTAGTTAGATTTAAGAGCTTTGCCACTCAAATTATTCCTGGTAAAACTTAGGCATTGGCTTGGCTTGGCTTTACCAGGCAAGACAGATGTTTTTACTCATTAAATGAATATTTTAATTAATTTGTAGTCATGAAATCCAGGGTTTTGGTTGCTGCGGGGTTAATGCATTATTCTGTGTTTATAAAATATTTGCATGCCACTAAATTGGTGAATTATGCTGATCCTTATGTTTAATTTATAAGATCTATTATGTACCGTAATTCCAGCAAATAAATACTTTGACTTTGACTTTTATGAATATCGTAATGCAGAACAAGTATTGTTCGTTTGAATACCATTGTAATATTCGGTAAAACGCCAATTTACGAATACGAATATTTATCGTAAGTATTCGCATTCGTTGCGTTACTAGTAAGTAGTAGTAGTCAACAGAATAAATAGAATAACCAACATATACACACTAACACAACGAGAATGCAAGCACAAAATTACAACTTGGTTACTC
Organism: Apotomis capreana; assembly: GCA_947623375.1. Taxonomy (NCBI): domain Eukaryota; kingdom Metazoa; phylum Arthropoda; class Insecta; order Lepidoptera; family Tortricidae; genus Apotomis; species Apotomis capreana. Next base: position 18,092,482 of record OX392519.1, read on the forward strand.
ACGCTTACCTACAATGAGATAGAAGATCTATTAGATTTCTACTAAAAGTAGTGACACAATTACTCACTTGACACAATACACGAGCTCGAGCATTCGCAAATATTAGGTTCAACTATCATTTCTGTACCTATGTAAATAATAATCAGCATACTAATTCCATTGCATGTCAAACTTTTAGCTTATTTCCTTTTCTCTTTTCTTTTTGTTGTATTAGAAGGATATATTAATATATGTGCCCGGCCAAAGTATGTAATTGTATACTCCCATGTTTTCCCGGGTTGAGAGCCTGGTGATCTGTAATACAGGCTCACGCCTAGTTCAGACACCAGTCTCTTACAAAGGAATACACAATCATTCAACTGTGTAACTACTGTGTAATTGTGAAATTGTATATCCTTTGTGAGCAGATAAATAAAACATTTTTATTATTATTATTTTATTACTAGTACAGTACATGACATATGATATAATAGTAGATTGTTCAACAAGGGACTAAAACAAGCCATAATGACACGAGATGTTTTAGGCACCCGAGCTAAGCGAGGGTGGCTAATAGTTCGAGTGTCATTATGGTTGTTTAGTCTCGCGTTAAACACTCTACTTTTCACTTTGAATGCGAGGAAAATAAACGAATTTCAATATAAAATTACGATGTTTATTATAACAAAGTTTCTTACAATTACGTAGTACAGCCGTTAATCTAACCTCAGAAAAATTTAGTCATAAAAAACTATCACTGTTTATAAGTAGGTAAAGGACGTAAATCCGTTTTCCAACGGTAAAGTTCAGTTTGTCGCTCTATTATTTATAGTTTATCTTTTCATTAGAGCAGCATGACCCGGGGGATAAAGCTGTGCCTCCACTACTATGTTAAAATATCGGTTCATCCGCTGGGTCACGATATGATTTATTTATTAAAAAACTATATTTTTTATTACTGCATGTGTTTACACGTATAATCAAGAATCTTGTCGGCATTTTAACTATTTTTGGTAGGTACCTACACATACAAAAGAAACTAAAAAGTATTTTTCGATGCGAGACTTCCAAATGGCCAATTTCACTTATTTTTTTGAAAATAGCTTTAACACATTTTATTTTTAATATTTTACTGTAGTGGGTAAATAGATATTTAGTAATCCGCAATAATTATATCATTGTTTAAATGATTTATTTTACTTCGAGATTTTTCAATGCCTTTAAATATTATAAGGTTTGTTGATCTTCAACTCTCGCTCGGACTATGCGAGTGTATGAAGCTGCTTGGACGCCACTCAACGAGATTATGAACGAAGTAATGTTCCGGGGGCGCACGGTCGACGGGGGGAATAACGTTAGGCTCCGCCCAGATCCTCAAGGACGTTGGGATTAGGAGTCGCCTTAAGAACGGAATGACGCCAGCTAGCGAGTCATCGCCATATGACAGACTGAGACAGAGACACTTTCTGACGTAATTCCGTTTAGAAACGGATCGGAATTCAGGTTGTGTGTGGGTAACCTTACCTTAAAAATAAATATTGTACATTCGAAATTTCGGATACGAATAGCTAAGCTAAGCTTCTGTCATATCCCGTTCTCTGCGCGCGGCTGCTCGTTATTCCGGCCTAATCAACTACTTTTGCAATCGGAATTATTTAGTCGTAATTAAAGCGTGAAGGCCGAGTGCTGTGTACACTAGGGTACCGGTACCGGGGCCGGCAATATGGCTGTCTGTTTAGAGGCTCTTTAGCAACGGAGGGGCGAGAATTTTAATGAAATGGGGGTCAAAATAACACAGTGAGATTTAAAGTAGAGCTTCTTTTCCCATACATACCCATACTAAAATCCCGCGATTGGAAGCTCTAATTTAAATGTCAAGGGGTTATTTTGACCCCCATTTCATAAACCGTATATTTTTCATTCACGTTTTCTCTAAAGATTGTTGAATAGAGCCCAAAAGAATTTTTCTTTGAGCTTCATTTCGTTTAATTCTGTGTTTCAGTTTTCCATAAACAGTGAAAACAGTTTTTTTTTATAATTATTGAATGCCTTACGATAGTTTTAATAATATCAAAGAAAACAATCTATGATATTAGTGGATTTTGTATGAAAGTTGCAGATTTTTTTACAATAGATAGGTAAAGGTGTGACTTGAGATTTAGTTTTCGGCAAATACCTATGACATTTATTTCTCTGTCCAAATTGTTATTGAAAACAACTTTTTTGACATCAAAATTAGTTGTCATTTGGCTGACGTCAAGCTGAATATTTGGAACTTCACTAATAAAATACATAATTTATGTTCATTACAACTTACTTATCACACTTCTAGCAATTTACATTCGGATCTTATTCTTGTATTTAAAATATTCAAATATGATAGTTTTTTCCGTTACCGCATGTGTTCGGGACATGATTAATGAATTAATTAAATATGTAATTGTAATGATCTTATTAAAACTTCCGTGAGACATATTTAATTATTGTATTAACCGGTTTACACTCACGTGAAATTGTCAGGAACGGCCCGACATGTTTCGAACTCGTATGGAGCTCTTCATCAGGGACGGCTGCCCGTACAGCGGTGCGGTAACTTGATCACTGAACATGCCGGGCCGTTCCTGACAATTTTACGTGAGTGTAAACCGCTCAATACAATATGTAAACGTGCTTTCCAAAAGGGAACAATTTAAACGCTCACCAAAAAGGCTTTTATACCCCAAAACTAAATTCCAAATAAAATGAATTGCCTCCATTTAAATTAAACCCACTCTATACAGTGCTCCCCAAATTAAATCATTTTGTATTCCAAAATCGATATACATTACACCAGAATAATTTTATGTTTAGCCAGTATATCTTTTTGCTACCCAAATATTATTTTCATAAATTAGTGTTTCAGCTAGGTAACTGTAGGTGAAGGTGATTGACGTTGTTTCCATAGAAACAGCGAGATTGACGCCTGAGCGTTTGCTCTGAAAAGAGCTGGTTGATTTGTCTTGAAAAAGACAGTTGTATAAATATATCTTCAGTCAGCATCATCTTCTATCTTCGATCTTCAAGCTTCGAGTCTTCGAGCTGAAGCACAGGAGACACGCCGGGACAAGTGAACACGACGAACGCCGGCGACGAAAAGGTGGCGCGCTTTTGCTCGCATTAATTTATAGGCGCGCGATCGCGCGCACACAAGCTCAGAGTGTTACGTAACCGCAACAGTTCACGACACGTATACACTCTCTCCATCGAAGCGCCATTTTGTATCCCCACCAAGTAGCATCATGCTGGGTGCTACCTACTCTAATTCTATTGTAAATATTGTAAATAAAATAAACCACATTTTTGTAAATAAATAATCTCAAATCTGACATCACAACGGAGTTTCTCTACTACCAACTCTCTTCCCTAAATAACCATCTAATCTTGATCACCTTTCAGAGCAGATCTGACTCGGCAGGGTTAGGTTAGGTTAGTTTTTTTTTTATATCCCTAAAAAACGATCTATAATGTGCGGTAGTCATTATTAGCTATGCTATATCAATTTGAAATTTTCTCCATCCAAATCGTTTTTTTTTTTCGATATTTTCCGAATTTGACCGAATTTTCGGACAAGATTTCAGATTCATATTTTTGAGCCCCGAGAGCCCCCCGATACCGAGTTTTAGCCGCCTAGCACCAATTTGAAATCTTGAATCGTTTTTTTTTCGATATATTCCGAATTTGACCGAATTTTCGGACAAGATTTCAGATTCATATTTTTGAGCCCCGAGAGCCCCCCGATATAGTTTTAGCCGCCTAGCACCAATTTGAAATCTTGAATCGTTTTTTTTTCGATATTTTCCGAATTTGACCGAATTTTCGGACAAGATTTCAGATTCATATTTTTGAGCCCCGAGAGCCCCCCGATACTGAGTTTTAGCCGCCTAGCACCAATTTGAAATTTCGGCGAAAAAAGCCATTTTGGTGAGCATTTAGTTTTTTGCCTCATCAAAAATGACTAAAATGGAAGTAATAATATAAAATATTGGTGACATCCATTTGACAATAATATAAATAGATAGATAAATTCTTTATTCATTTCCACAACTTACATGGTTAGACACAGTAAATATTATAATACAGTCGAAACATGCTACTTAAAACTAGTACAAGTATATAACAATTATATAGCACATTTTTAAAACCATGTGTCGTGGCAGAGAAAATGCGCTGACTCAGCATAATGAAGCAGCAAGCCACTTCGCTGGTATTCTCCATCAGGACCCCTTACAAAACAAAAACTTCGCCGTTGCACCGCTTACGGATGGGAGTGCTTGTGAGTGTGAGTGAAATAAGTGTGAGATTGATTGTAGTGGTTAGTTGAAATATAGATTATTTGGTCTGAAATTAACTTTAACGGTGTTCATATATTTTTATAGCATGTAAGAAAAAGAATTATTTGCTATATTTATAGAATAGTTTGGGATACACTATTTGGTGAGCATTCATCCGTTTTGGCAAGCATTAAGAATTTATTGGTAGTAATTTATCAACATATTTGATAGGCGTTTAATCGTATTTGGTAGGCGTTTAAACACAAGCCTTTGCAAAACATATTTTTTCATGAGCATTAAGCACGTTTGTATTTCGTAAATCATATTTTAACGTTAACAGTCCGCGGTCATGTCGGAGACATCTTTGTTCATTGTTTCCTTGAGTCGTGAAGTAATATTATGCTTTGATTTATTGGACTATTAATATATATGGGTCCATGACGTAGTTTGCGATTTGAACTACAAATAAAGTGCTTTTTCTTAAACATGCAATGAAATGTCTTCATAACGTGCGTTATAGCAGGCTTCGAAGTATCACGTTTCGGGCGGAACAACTCGAGAGAACTGTAAAGGAATTTCATACAAAATTAAACATTTCGTCTGTCGTCGTATGAACGGGCTAATCAGTTCAATTATAATATTTTTTAGAGTGGTGTATTTTTTTATTTCAATGCATATTTATATAATTATGTTTGCGAAAAGCACTATACACGTCTAGTCGTGAAAAGGGCTGGCCGGCTTCGTACAGTACTTTTATCTCACGAGCACGGATGAGCCATGTTTGTGTGAGTAATCTACATGCACATTGGCTCTGTGTGGGTGAGCCGGCACTGAACGCTCCCGAGCTCACCCACACAGAGCCAATGTGCATGTACACCTACTCACATAAACATGGCTCACCCGCGCTCGTGAGATAAAAGTACTGTATCACTATCCATATCGTCTATCCGGTCTACACCACACCTACTCACCCGGCAAGTTTCCCGGCGTCTGCAGTGATGTACTATATCTTTGTTATAATTTGTTTGATTTGTAAATCAATAAGTTTCTGTCAAAAATAACATTTTAGTGGCAAGCTTTTATAGCCGACTGTACTTTTCTTTGGATATCCATCAAATGCTCACTGAGACGTTTCTAAAGAGCCCAATGTCGGTAGGATTGCTTTTTCTATTATAGAGTTCCTATGGCCACCTTCCGGCTCCATCATCAGATCAGCCGCATGGTACCATATTATTGTAATTGTCATCAAAGTTAGGTAAGTATGCAAAATTTCAGCTCAATCGGTTGACGATATCTGCTTCAAAATTGAGTTGCAAGATTTCACCCGAACAAACATACTTTAAACATACAATGCAAGTTAAATAAAAGCTTTTAAAATGACGGGCTTGATACTTGAACTTAGAAAGTACAAATTGCGTTTTATTGTAATGAAACCAAGACAGCAAAACAAAAATTATAAGTAAATAAATATTAAGCCAATTAGCATTTATGAATGTAACTATGTCGTGTTCGTGTATGAATCATTCGAACTAGCAAAAACGGACCACCCGCTGATAAAATCACTGATTATTTCTTTTCAGATTAGGTATTTATTTCAGTAATGATTTATTGGAATGAGTAAAGCTTTCTATGATAAAATTGAGATCCGCCTTCGGTCTATGACGAATTCTCAAAATGATATCAATGCTAACAGAAGAGCAGCGACACTTAATTTTGAATGTGATGAATTGATGATGTAAGTTGTGAGCAGATCAAATTATCCATGGATAAACACGAAAGATAATGAGAATCGGTATTATAAATACGTAATATTCCTAAATTCACGTGTCTGACACTGGCCGAAAAAGTACACATAAAAAGAGCAAACTAACTATTGATAAGATACTGATAATTTCATGTCTCACATACAAAACATTTGAACTAGAACTCCTCAATATTTGTATAATCCTCTGTTATCTTTATCACCAATTTTATTCCGCTATACGTGGTGTAAGTATTTCATCAGGTTTCACAAAACAAAGCAACTATCTATAAATGAGGACATGAATCGCACTCGTCTAATCTATCGAACGCTATCCTGCAGATTAGATTACGGCTGACTCTCGCCGAAAGATATAAACTGCCACACGGGTTATCTAAGGCATTCGTGTAGTATCGATCATGAGTTATCCTCCGCACGGGCCGCCTCCGCCTCCGTACTACGGGCACGGGCCTCCGCCGCCATGGCCGCCCTCTGGGTATCCTCCTCCACCACACCATCATCCGCATATGCATCCTCCACCACCGGACTATGGATACCCCCCTGGACAGTACCCTCAGCCGTTCTACGTTCCTGGTACCATGATGGTGCCTGTTCCAGTTGGTCCGGCTCCAAGTCAAGACCCAGCGAACGGCGCGACGTACATTACGAACTACATCTACCACGGTGACAGCCAGAACCAGCCCAGCTCAGTGCCAGCGATAGTGGATGAAGTGAGAGTGGTAGAAGACTCAGGAGAACATGATTGGGTGCCGACGACAGCTACGACGGCCAATTCCCTTACGGGACGGGCAGTTGTTGGAGGCTACGAAGGTTGGGACGGCAGTCCTTTATGGGTGATCAGGGCTTGGCACGCTGGAGACCTGATCCCTGGGAAGCTGTCTATCCGCCACAATGCCGCGACGATCGTCTATGACGGAAAGGAAATACCAGTGCAGAATATAGAAGTGCTGTGCTCGAAACCGGAAAGTTTACGATGGGTGCCTGCGTCTACTGGCAATGTGCCTCCTGGGGCTATTCCTGGTGGTCGTACATCGTCTGGAGAGACTTTATACGTCGGCAGAGCCAGGTATCAGCTTTCAGTGACCCCTGGAAAAGTCCATCCGAGCCACAGCGCGTGTTACATCGGTTTCGGAGGCAACGAAGTGGCCCATAAAATGTACGACGTTTTATGTAGGGCGAGCTGATTCTGATATTTGTAATTTTGTTATTAAAGTCTGACTCTAGTTATCTTATCTGTTATCGCTTGTGTAAGAGTTTCTTTGTTCATTCTGTGACGTCATCGATAGCGCAAACACGCTAATGTTGCGAGTGTCGTTTTAGAATGTAATGTTGTAATTTAATATTAAAGGAGTAAACTGGATATTTATTTTCATTTAAGCCCTCTTGGCAGCCCCATCAGGATGAGCTGAGGCGTGAAATGGAAATGATAAACAAGTCGAAATATACGCCGTGGAATTACGGGAAATTGTGGGAATTTAATTTGGGTCACGCTGTGGCCACCATGGGGAGCGGAGCCTTGAATTGAACGCTTAGTAACGCGAATACTTAGACACAATATTCTTGATAAACACAAGATACCTACTTATTTTCCTAAAATGTTATTTTTGCAGTACACAACATATTTTTTTCGGTAGGTTTTCGGCAGTAAACAACGGATTACTCCTACTCTTCAACCGGCTTATTTTTTTATAGGAAGTCTTGGAGCATAAATAAAGTCAAGTCTTAATCAAACAGTTATCTTTGTAAAAGTTATAACACAAGAAAACCTCTTTCAGTTAGCGTAATGTTTATTTCTAAACCCACTAAAGTCAAGCAGGTAAGACAATTCGCAATAACCCCACCCATTTCGTCCCGTCACCTCTCCAATTGACTCCTCTTAGCTAGCCATCGGCCTCGTCTCCAGGAAACCGCACTCTATGTCCTGTCCCCGAAGGCCGAGGTTCTTCGAGGCTGGGTACTAAGATGCAGTTAACCTCCGGAGCGGTTAATGAGCCCGTTTTGATGAAGTGCGCGTCGTAAAGGTGGAGGAGTGCGTTTGAGCTTGTTTGGGTGAGGAAGGAGAATCGTTGTTTAAGGAAATAAAAGTATAATTATAAACAAATTTTATTCCAATAAGAAATCTTGGTATGACAAATATATATTATTTTTGATGACTATTAAGTATTCTAATCCGGAACCGTGGGATCAAATTGTGTTGGTTTAGCACAAGTTACTAAAGACCGAATATTTGTAAAATTATGGTCTTTTTCTACACCAGATTGGCGCGGGCCAATCAAAACGACCATATTTGACATTAATTTGTTTCATTAATATTTTGTACAAATCAAAAATATAACTACATCGCATGCCGGGATGAAGAGACTTTCAATTTGAACCATCTTCAAAAAGTAGAGATTCTTAAGTAACTTATTATCTTCAAAGTTCCGTCGAATTACAATCTATGAAACGCAATGTGCATGTATAATGTTTACTCTTATTACGATGGTATTGGCGATTCTCATATTAATTAACGCAGTCCCAGACTGATCTACAATAATTATACACGTTGCGTCCGAAGCACCATGTGCTCCACACTCCGACAGAATGATACTTACATTACGGACAGGTGTCAGAATACTATTTACCTCTTCATTCTCATTTCAGTAAGTGTGCGCACTTGTAAGGAATATTGGGATTAGGTAGGTACCTACTCATAATCATAATGCCGTCAAAGTCCAACATGCGAGTTGTTCAGTATAGACACTTATTTGCCTACTGAGCCAGAGCGGTCCCGGGTTCGAATACCGGCCAGGCCAAATATTTGTGTGATGAACTCGAATATTTATGCTTGGGTCATTCTTTTCTTGGGTTGTTTTATGTATTTAAGTATATATTTATATATATCGTCGTCTAGTACCCATAACACAAGCCTTCTTGAGCTTAATTTGGGACTAGGTCGATTTGTGTGAGGTTGTCTGATATTTATTTATATTTATTTAGTTATTAGAGTTGTCACAAATGCGTGCGTGCACGCGTATGTTTTGTGGGGACTCATATACTGAAGCACACGCACGTCACACACGCGAGACAAGAGATTTCTGTTGCCGCTCTAACTATTTTGGCTTAGTACTAACCCAAAAAAAAGGAGCTTAACATCCGAGAAACGAGAGCATTCCGGTTTACTCATCCAGACTAATATTTTGAAATGATTTGAAGTAATTTCAAGAGTAATATATTCCTGTTGTGTTTGTTTGATTCACGTTTCTGTTCACAAGAGTTAGTATAATGTCTTATAGAAACTGCTTTGAAACGGAACTAGGTAGATGTAATTGCGCCGACATTGAAAACCCAAGGATTCCAATTTGGCCTCGCGTTAGTTAGGTAGGGAATTATGCAAATAATTTCGACTTTAATAATAACGGCCGCCGCAATCTGATCACTGATTACTCTGTAGTTGCCGCATTTGCATTCGGCGACGTGATCGGTTGAGGATATAATTAATGATGATGAGTATGCTCAGTGCCGTATTTATCCCTAGGCCCGTATTTACTCCTAGGCCTGTATTTACCCCACACAAGGCCCGGGCCTAGGGGCCCAGCCAGTCTAGGAGCCCAGTCCCAGTAGGAATCGCACCAGGTTTACTAATGTTTCGCCGAAAATTATTTAGCAAATTCTTAACTCGCCGAACTACGTATCCCATATTTTTATTTGGTCAAATTTTCATTTCCCAACTCAACGTTTCGCACTGATATCTTTTCCCAATTAATGATTTGATAAACTATTGTTAGACCAATTATTATCTGGGATTTTTATAAGATGTCAATTATGTTTTCGTCAAATGTATTGATTGGCATACCTTGATTTAGCAACATATTGAATGGCATTATGAAATCTAACCTAGTTTGTTAGAATGCAAGGTTCAAATTGCAGTATAATTTTATTGCATTAAGCGGGTAGGGTGATGCACCATGCACCTAAATTTACAGGGTACTCTTGTTTACATACTTTGTGGCTCAAAATAGCATTTCATTCTTGAGTTATCATCGCTGATAGTTAATATGCGTGTGTGCATAAAAAAAATAACCCTAACCTACCTATCTCTGGGAGCAGTTTCGTCCCGATGACTGTAATCCCGACGGCTAGAATTCCTACAGTTCACATACATGCGTATCACAAGTACAACAAAAGGAGCGTTTTTTAGGGATATAAAAAAAAAAACTAACCTAACCTAACCCGGCCGACTCGGATCTGCTCACATACATACGTATCACAAGTACAACAAAAGGAGCGTTTTTTAGGGATATAAAAAAAAACTAACCTAACCTAACCCGGCCTTGATTTTGATTAAAAATATTTTTTTCGATTTACATTTGTGTTTTATTTTGCACTATCATCATACTGTAAGCAATGGTTGTAGGTAATTTGCCCAAATGGCTTTTGATGAATCGTTATTTGACTAAGCAAATCATTTGCTACACAATTATTTACCACATAAAATTTGACGATATGTTATTTGCCTTAGCATATCATTTCCTACACAATTATTTACCACATAAAATTTGACATAATAAAATTTTGGAATATAAAAATGTAGCGATATAAAATAAAAATTGGGCAAGTGCGAGTCGGACTCGCGCACCGAGGGTTCCGTACAAACACTTTTCATCCTTAAGTGGTTAAGTTAAGTTTGCACCTGGTATGTATAGCGCCCCATACAAATGAGGTGCAAAGTTAACGCAACCAACCTGTTTGTTGTATGGGAGCCCCCCTTCAATATTTATTTTATTTTATTTTTAGTATTTGTTGTTATAGCGGCAATAGAAATAAATCATCTGTGAAAATTTCAACTGTCTAGCTATCACCGTTCTTGAGATACAGCCTGGTGACAGACGGACGGACGGACGGACGGACGGACGGACGGACGGACGGACGGACAGCGAAGTCTCAGTAATAGGGTCCCGTTTTTACCCTTTGGGTACGGAACCCTAAAAATTACGAAGTAAAATTATGCCAAGGATTGGTTTGCGTAATAAAACTTCGGCGAAAAGTTGGTTGCCAAATGAAATTTGACGAAACATAATTCGGCCAAAAGGCAGTAGGTACACCATCGCACCATAATAATGTTCTCCTCATAGGGGAGGGGGCCCCTAATGCCAAGTGCCAGGGGCCCTGGCCCTCAAAGTCCGCACCTGTGCTTTTTAAAGCTATGTTTACTAACTAAGAACACGGAATTAAGTAATATCATATAAATTTAAGATCAGTCGGAACAAAATGCGCCGCATAGGATAAACGCCCCTGCCATAAAAATATGGTAAAGTACAGATGTTATACATCTACTACTACTAAGTATACTATGCAATTAACTTAGTTGCGTGGTTGTAAAAGGGCGTTAGTAGTATAAGGGCCGCAACAGACGTTCGGAATTTTGGTTCGGTTTCCGTACGGAATCAACAGAAAGCGAGACATCGCCATATGAAAGACAGAAACAGACACACTTTCTGACGTCATTCATTGCCCCGGCCACGAATTCGCGGCCATACGAGTAAGCGGAACTCCGCGCTTGGACCTTCTGCTCGCACCTATGGCCGCCGCTCGCTGCCCCGCTGGCCGCACGAAGTGGTAGTGGTAGATGCGCTTATCCCGTGTGACGCGCTTGCCCTAGTTACCTAAACTTACTTTATTTTCAAAATCCGTTCAACGGATTTTTTTATCTAAATTTTATGTTTAAAACCAATAGCCAACGCGAGCAAGCACTATGTTGCTCGGTTCCGCCTTATGCTTTTGTTTAGGCAAAATGGCGCGCGTCTGTAGCTAGTCGCGGTGTCGCTCGATCGTGTCACGAAAAATACAGTTCCAGGCGGTTTATGCGGAAATCGATAGACAGAACCTTATTTATAATTTTATTACTCTTTGACTGTACCTAGATAACGTCTCTACTATTTAGGTAGGTACTTAGACATAACATATTACCTATACATTATAGTTTATTCATATATATCACATTCAGTTTAATGCCAATTGATTATCGTGCATTTACACCGTTCATTATATCCAAGTAGTACACAGAATGATCCAGGAGTCATGAACAGTAGTGAAAAGGGTAATGAGGAGGGTCACGCTGAGCAACATTCATTATGGGACCAACCACCATATTTATATACCATACACATATTTTGGTCCAATAAACCACAAAATCACGAAAAAATATCAACTCCAACATCTGGGATAGTTAGTGATAATTTAGCCATCAATTACTTAATTCTTAATTAGTTTTTTTTTATAATTTCCATCCCAGATTGTGTAGACCAGACATACCTAAACACTTTATTGTACACCAAACTGACATACATTTTAAAAGAAAAAGTACCTAAGTATGTACAAAGGCGTCTCTTCCAGTAGTGTACCTACGTAAGTTCCCCTTGTGTAAGTTGCTCACAGTTATGTGACACTCCTCATCACGCTTGTCACTCTCGCTCATGACTCTTGAATCATCCTGTACATAGGTTCCGCGATGCCTAATCTTCCAAGAACAGTACAAATTATCCGTCATTTAATCAACGTAGTCTGTTCGGATTATTTGAACTAATTGTTGCATGAATCATACTCAAGTCATACATGACGAAGACCAACGAAGACATTCCTAACACACTCATAATTCATAACATGACAGTTTGTTATTTTTGTTTAACATTAAATTAATGTCGTAATTTCATCTGATTTTCATGAATAAGAAGGAAATACGAAGCATTGGTATCTAACAATTTTTATTAAATCCTTTATTAATTAAACACATTCAGACTACAAAATATTTAGGTACTGACAAACTCGCTGCCTTCGTGCTTTTGTTGCCGACTATACAAACAAAAACCTTATATGACATATCTGAATCATAACTACTAGCGCCATCTTTTACTAGAGTACTGTACTATTTTGTATAATGGTAAAGTTAAAATAATTTCACCGCGTATTATTTTCAATTAGAAATCAAACAATTTACAACATTTAAAAAATAAGATCACTATAATAATTATTTTTTTATAGGTAGCGATCAAAATTTTGTTTCAATTTTAACAAGAATGTCATTCGCGAACCAATTTTCTGTATCTGTGATCGAAGCGTTGACGTGTTGATTGACAGATCATTGACAGATACCGTGACCGTGACGTGACAGTTGACAAATAACCAGCTGAGTGCACTGAACTCGGCAAACGCAGTAAGTTTATTAATTCCTGTTTTGCAATAAATTTTACCACCTAAGCTACAAAACTTACCGTAGAATTCATTCTGAACGCTTTTTACATGTAACAGCCCAAGTTTCAGCGCATACATTCGTGTTCTAACTCATTTTGACTAAGAAAAGTTGTTGTTTTTCATATCGTCAATAAATTCTATATTCCGTAAGTATACATTAGTAGGCGTTGATTGTATTTTGCTCAGTTATTCCCCGAGCGGCCATCGCTTCGCCAGGATCGGAGTAAGTTACAAGAAATCCGATTATGTCTTGTTGAAATTAGCTTTTTATTAATCAGTTATCTTGAATTCTTATCGCCGATAACATGCTACCTGATATCTTATTTCTGAGTTACATAGCAACTCATGTAGGTAGGCATTACTTATAGAGCACAGGATGTAGGAACTTATAAAGGAATTAATTAACTCAAGACATTTTCCTCAAATTCCCTGACTAAAACTTCAGTGTAGTATTAAAGAATTGTTTTGTATTTTATATATTATCTATCTTGTGTGTGTGTCCCTCTGCTGGGCAAAGGACTCCACTCTCTTTTGCCAGTTGTCTCGCTGAAGAGCAAGTTCCACCCAAACGTTCTTGAATGCATACCCCACCATCTCCTTTTCGGTCTGCCTCTGCTTCGGTAGCCATCCTGCGGTATCCACTCAGTGTATTTGTATTTTATAAAACTTTTAATTATTGTATTAAGCAGTTTACACTCATGTGAAATTGTCAGGAACTGCCTACATGTTTTGAACTCATATGGAGCTCTTCATAGAATAATACATGAGCATGTCAGGCCGTTCCTGACAATTTCGCGTCAGTGTAAACCCCTTAATACAATAATTAAATATGTATCATGAGTTTTGATAAAATTATAAAACTTTTCTTTAATTTTTTTCTACACATTGTCAAAACATCAGTTTTCTAACCCTCCATTATTCGGTCACTCAAATAAATTAAACTAAATTGTATTGGTTTATCCTGTTTATGACAATAAGTTTCACTTTTACACTCACGTGAAAGTGTCAAGAATGACCCGTCATGTTTCGAACTGGTATGGAGCCCTTCATTAGGGACTGCTACCCGTACTCCAATCACACCATACATCATCACAGTTTAATTTTTGTGATGAATTGATACTGATTTTTCAAGATTTTAAGATAGAGCAAAGCAAGCAAATGTCTCCATTTCAGTTTGGACAAAAATGCTTTAGTATGTCCATTTGTCCAGATGTCTAGTTGTCCAGATTCCGAGATTATTTCAGGTACAGGTCACATTTTTCAATCGGTTCCCGTGAATCATATCAGCCATTTAGATAAATGTTTGCGAAGGCCCCTAGTTTATAGTTATAATTATAACTAACATTAGGAATGTGAGTGCATTTTAATGTTTTATGATAGTTGCTAATCTGGAGGCCAAGATTCACTTTGGGTATATCAGTAGTAGTTGTTAATTCAATGCATGTTAGAACAAATGTGCATTACTCATTTATTTATATTCTGCTGTCTGCACTGATAAAGTGACAATACATCATTTATCAGTGTTATTGCACGGAAACAGACCCGTTTGTGTAAATACTCTTCTATAGGCACTTACGTGTACCTCGGGATCCACCCACATTTTGCTCACAACAAGTATTAAGTATCGTAAATTTAACCATGTAAGTACTTTTTATTTAAGCATTCAGCTGAGCTAATTAAAAAAAACTATAGGACTTAAATCTTATGCTCTTTCCTATGAATTTACTTATAGTTCAGATACTTATATTTATATTTAAGAATCGATTTAATGTTAAATAATAATCTCATCATCTTACGACAGATGGAGAAGTATATAATTTTTTAGTCCAACATAATTTTATTATAATATGTTTAATTTCAACAATGGGACGTAAAAAAGGTATCAATTGAACACTTAAACCTAATTTCCAGATAAAAATAAAATAATCTATCATCAAGTCAATACTATTGTAGTATTATACATTGTTTAATGGTTAAATGCACGTGATATTTAAATGGATATTCAACCGAACACCATCCATTTTGGTGCGCGTTTCGCAAGCTAGCAGTATATTATTTATGTTAACCAAATCCTTTTAGTACAAAGTACAGCTGCCAATTACAGCAGGCAGCAGCATAGCCTTACTAAGAAACGATATTTGGTGTCTTGCCATATTTAAAATGTCGATGCATAAACTCAAGAAATTTCAAATACGAAAGCGTAAAATTAGTCCGCGTGTCGGTCTTCTCTGGTAAAAGTGTTGATTTGATTTTATTGATATTAGTTTCAAAACTACAGGTTTCAAATAATAATATGAATGGCATCATTATCAGGTCGTGACATGGCGCCATAATAAAATAATAAATAAAAAAATAAAAAAAAAATAAAAAATAAAAAAAAAATAAAAAATTTAATTTTAGTTAATCTGCAATAAACTGATCGACTTTAATTTTCCAGTTCCACCATGGGTACAGAGCATAAAGTACACGACGTGTTGGTGGCGCAAGTTAGCGAGGTGAACAGCAGCGACTACGACGCTCTGGTGGTGGTGACCAGCGCCGGGGTGCCGCCGCCACAGGCGCTCGAAGACTTCATCGCCGCGGCGGTGTCCACCGACCAGGCGCTCGAGAAGGTTAGGACAGTAACTACGCTTTAGTAGCTGTGACCAGTGCTAGCGTGACAGTTCAGTGCGCTTGAATACTTTATTATATAGCCCTTTGTCCACCATCAAATCTGATATATTTGTAGTAGAGTTATCCGTTCCCACTTAAATTCCGTCTAAAAAGACGGAAAACCGTTTAAATATCAAACCTGAATTATGTAAGTAGGCCTCAGGTCAGGACCTCTTTACATTTCTGAGATGACACTTGTTCGCCTATGTCCTGTTTGTCAAGCGATAAATTAATAACAAAATACCTGTCCTGGTCATGTTTCTAAATTTGAGACTATTTACGCGACAGATGTCTGATACACCAATTTCTCTATATATTCGACCTTGAACGGTCATACTAATGTTATATACTACTCGTAAACTATCAACGTTCATTGTATCGGCTTTTATAGCCTGTACTTTGGTAGAAACAAGTTCTAATATTCCACTTGCGACGGTAATAGGACTGCAAGTTTTAAATAGAGTTACCCACTTATTTCCTTACATACACAAATAATTGCTTGCATCTCTTAAACTTCATCGCCCCGTGACTCGCGGCTATCAGCTGTTATCATATATTTATGTATTTCAGCTATGCAGATGGAATGATAATACGTCGCTATACAGTTTCATTGTTCACATACTCGGATCCACAGGGAAATTTTAAAATCAAATGCTTCCTTATCCTACGTAAAGGGCTCCTACTGTCCTGGTGTGGCCAAATACCGGGCACAACACCTCGGGTCTCAGAGATCACTCCCAGAAGTCGTCGGCAACATCAAGGGACTGCTAGGCTTTCTGGTAGAGTTGGGTTGGCAAGAGTAGGTAGTGCCAGCAACCCTTCACGCAAAATAGGCGCATTGTAAGACGTCGAGTTGTGGAAAATCAACCCGCAATAACCTATATATATGGGCTCCTACGCACTATAACAGCGGTTTGACCAGCAGACATCAACAGCCCGGATAACTGCCGAGCAAACCGCCTGCATAGTGTCTATGTATTCCAACACACCTTCTCACTTTAATACGTGAGTCCTACTGATCCTCCTACACACCACACTCTCCTTAAGAAACTCAGTCAATGCTCAAACGTCCATTTGAACCAAAACGTGAGGAGTTTTCGAACGACGCACGACCGTGGCGTGGACAAGATTGTAAGGGAAAGTCGTTATGATATGATGTGGTGTTAATATGATCATTGTCTTTCCAGAAAACCGGTGTGTTGCATTGCCCTCGAGTTTCAGGCAATCGTCTGGTGCTGTCGCCCACTGGGCCCCTCACACCGTACGATGACGTCAGGTAAAATCAATGATTAAAACTTATGGAACTGGGTCTATCGCGTAATATTTTTGATTTACCTTCATCGCCTGACGTTTCGACACGGTTTCACGTGCCGTGGTCTCAAACGTATAGTACATTTTTTTTAAACTAAGCTCATCCACTTACCTGCATTCACAATGGCATTGTGTCTAATACAATCCTACCTGCTTTTGTTCTCGTAAGCGCCATGCAGTTACTTACAAAAAAAGGTTAGAACTACATTGCGTGGATATTGAATTTTCAACCTTAATCCTTGTTGAATAGGTTTAAAATGGTTGATGATGAGAGTTCATAGTCCTTTTTCAAGAGAATACATTCTTGTGGAGAGTCGGACGGTTGTAAAAGTCCAAAAAAGTTATGATTACCATTATTCTGTTAGTGTATTTTGTAGTTTCATGTCCAAGGAAATAGAGTCGATAATCTATATTAACCTTCCAAGGTGGTTACAATCTGCTTCTACTACGAGCTCGCTATCTTAATTTGTGGTTTACCACTCAATGGTATTCAGTTCTTAAGTGGATAAGCTTAGCTTAGAACATTTGTGCTATACAGATGACACAGCGAGTTGTTACTGGAGAGATGTCGGCCAAATGTATCACTACTCGACGGAATGTGTAATATCGCTATAGACCCGGATTAATTTTGATTATGTGTACAAACCGCGAGAGTATAGTGTTATACAATCAGTGATATTATTCAATGTGGAAAAAAGATAATTTTACACAGTTCCATGATGGGTCGGTGTGTCCCATTATCTCGAATAGATGTTTTTCTATAGTAGCCAGGTGTTTGTTTAAGAGGCCTTATTCCTTTTAATTTTTTTTTTTTCATATTATGACGAATATATTGATAATTTGAACCAACTTTTTGAAGTGAATAATACTTTTTCCCGAGTTCTAGGTAGTAACGTAGCTATTTCATGCTTTTATTGCATGCAGTCGAAAATAAGTGGAAAAAACGAATTTTCCAAGTGAATTTTGTCAATTACGAGTAGTTTTTTGAACAAAAATTATCAATGAAAAGTTCAAACTGTAGGTTTCAAATATATACCAATAAAGCCCAATAGCCCTGTTCTAGGTAGTAACATCAAGAAACATGTTTGATCATAGAGAAAAATGTCTAAATAATCAGCATTTTAAAAGGAATAAGGCCTCTTAATAAATGGCCCAATATGCCCCAGGTCGATATACGAAGCGGCCTTGGCCGGCGTCCGCCGCGCGGCCGAGGCTGGCGCGGCGCGGCCCGCACTAGCGCTGCCCGGCGGCTGCGCCTGGCCGCGCGCCGCTCTCGTGGCGTTGCTCGGGGCCTTGGAAGCATTATACGTGGTACGTTGTACTTGCTTCTTCCAATCCAAGGACCTTCTCAAGTGTGTACCTACATATATGGTGTCTAGTCTATCGATTGTGATCGTTGGTTTATGTTTAAAAGAATAAAATTTTGACAAAATTTCATATTTTTAAGACTATAATTTTATTACTTTTCTGAATTCTGCTTAAAAAGATGAAGTAATCTCTGTTTTTATTTATTTTCTGAGATGATTATTTATTTTATTATTAATTTATAAAAACATACTCATTTTAAAATGTGGCAACACCAAAACCAGAACTTAATGGATTGGTTACTTTAGTCGGTTTTCTTATTAAAAAAAAACTTAATAAAACTCGGTATGCATGTCATCTGACAACGTCAAATAAAAAAAGTATATATTTTTTCGCTCTTTGGTTTAGACAACAACCCTATTCAGCCCGTATTGTCTTAGATTGCAGTTATTTGATGTATTTTCTTATATTTCTTTAAATACAGAAGAATAAATTCAAAAAAACTTTTTTAAGGTACACGACATAAAGCCCTGTCGATCTCTATATTAATTTCCACCTGTTATAAATATGAAATGTTGTCAATTTTACCTTAGTTTGCGGGAAACTAGACCGCGTAAGCCTATTTCATATTTTTTCATATCTTTGCATTGTTTATTCGAAAGGGTTCGATTCCCAGTCCCTTCCGCCAGATGACGCATTTCAATGTTTCTTTGTGCTTTGTATCAGTGTTACATACAAGATATCTCAAATGTTTATTTATTATTATTCGTATGGCATGTTATTTCAGATAACCAAAGAAACAATTCATTTAACTATGAGTAATTACAAATCCAATTTCAGTGACGTCAGCCATTTTCTAGCCTCGCTCAGGACGATCAGGTCCTCCATGGACAGTGTATCTTGTTAGAGGGCACTCTGTGATGATGTGTTTTACTGATTGATAATAGTATTTTATGCAATCGTTGCACAATGGAGGTTCTTAAAGTCGAGTACCGCGTTTAGGTCACGAGGCTTGCCGAGTGGCCTATGTAAGGTACGAGACTTTAAGACCTAATTGTGTAACTATTGCATACAATACTTTTTATACGAGCAAAACTCAGAAAATCATTTTTTACTTTAATCGTCATTCTCCAATATGATTTTTTTATTTTTGATGTAACCTTTTTCGTCCTACTAAAACTGACCTATTAAAAAAAATCATGATCGCGATGGCCATGGCGGGTACCTCGTGATTGGTGAATTTTTTTGACAAGTAATTTCAACCAATCAGTGAGCATCAACTAAGCTTATGTTCTCTTTTTGAAATTATTAGTTGTGTGGGGATGGGGAGATGTCTTATGAATATTAAAGTTCTGTAGCGGGTGCCATAGAGTATAGAATATTGTTACAGGATTAAAAAGTGCGCTATTGTGATTTTGTCTGTGAAATTATAATTGACAGATAAAAGTCTGCGGGTATAAAAATGTTTATTAAACGGTTGGATATCTGTCAGCCGATCCAGATCCGCGAGACGTTTCCCGCGCAGGCGCACTCGCTGCGCGCGCTCGGCGTGTACGGGGAGGGGGTGCGGGGGCTGCGCGAGCTGCTGAGGGAGGCCTGCGCGCTCGAGGTGGCCAGGTCAGCCTACACTACACACAAACCACAGACCCCACTAGACGGAGCATGTAAGGCGACCCGCGCGCACCAACGATATGGTACGGCAGAACATTACAGTATCAACACGGCGGCCACCGTTTAGTTGCGTCCATGTTTATGATCCATGCGTACGTCGACGAAAAAATAAATTAAATAAATAACATTGTAAATTGTAGTGTTAAGTGGTGTAGAGAGACCTCATAAACATGGACGCAACTAAACGGTGGCCGCCGTGTTGATGCTTTAATGTTCTGCCGTACCATATCGTTGGTGCGCGCGGGTCGCCTTACATGCTCCGTCTAGTGGGGGTTGTCTGTGACACAAACTAAAGACCCCGGCCACGGCACTGTTGGTGTAATGGGCACGAGTTCTTGCATGGGTCTCAAATGGTTCATGCACTTTTTCAAATCTCATTCGAAAATTAAGACAACTCTGCACGAAACTACACTTATTTTGAAACGAAATATATTACACTTAATTACATAAAGAAGATATATTTCTCTGTGAAATTAATGTATAAGCGTTAAATTTATAATCTAGTTTCGATTTTGTCATCATCGCTAGTTGGTAAAGCCTGACCAGAAATATATGAGGATGCGCCATATTGCGGAATTTCACTAGAACTAATTTCTTACACTGGCAATGATTTTATGATGGTTTGTCAACAATGTCAATGTCATTCGTGGTGATTTCTTTAATTAAAGACAAATATTTAAAATTATCCAAAGAAAATGCCGAAAACCATTCACAATTGTGAACGTAAGATTATAAATAAAGTGTACATGTGTTTACTACACGAAAAACAGTCAGGAAAAGAGTGCATTCCATTAAATGATATTACGAGGTTAACATAGTGGAACTGACAGGTATTTAAAACTAATGCGATTTTTTGAAAATTGTTGCCATGTAAATCTTATAAATTACGCCCTCTTGACAATCCTCATATATTTCTGGTCAGGCTTTAGATAACTACCTTCTCAGTTATTGAGCACACACTCATTTCTGCCATTGTTTTGAAATTTGTTTATAATAAAATTACACATAAATTTTAAGCCCGCAACAATTACAAAATTGCATCGTTTATTAGGGTTCCGTACCCAAAGGGTAAAATCGGGACCCTATTACTGAGACTTCGCTGTCCGTCCGTCTGTCACCAGGCTGTATCTCAAGAATGGTGATAGCTAGACAGTTGAAATTTTCACAGATGATGTATTTCTGTTGCCGCTATAACAACAAATACTAAAAATAAAATAAAATAAATATTTAAGGGGGGCTCCCAGACAACAAAGGGATTGGTTGCGTTAACTTTGCACCTCATTTGTATGGAGCGCTATACATACCAGGTGCAAACTTAACTTAACCACTGAAAGATGGAAAGTGTTTGTACGGAACCCTCGGTGCGCGAGTCCGACTCGCACTTGACCGTTTTTTTATTATTCGATTAATTCGTCCCACAGAGGCGTGGCGCGCGATATCGGCGGCGCGGACCCGGAGCGCATGACGCCGCTGCGCGTCGCCGAATATGTTCGCGGCGCGTTCGGCGCGAGCGTGAAGGTTCGCGTCGAGGACGACCCTAAGGTCATCGCCAAGAACTACCCGCTGTTCGAGGCGGTCAACCGCGCCGCCAGCCATGTGCCCAGGCACAGAGGTATGTCAAACGTTGTGTGTGACACGGGCGTTACAGAAGTTACGAACTCGTATCATTCAATCCTTTGACTTGAGGCGTGGCGTAGGCTTGAGCGCGTGACGCCGTTCGTTTTTAAACATTAAATGTTAATAAATTGAATGTTATTGCAGGCTGCGTGATCTTCCTTGACTACGAGCCCGAGACCTACGAGGAGACCGTCATGCTCGTCGGCAAGGTAGGACACCTTAAGCTGCTTCCTCACCGCGAACATTGTCCTCTAATGTAATAGAAAATTCTATGAAAATTTCATTTTTTTTTACCGGGCCCGTTGGTCCGGTCTAGGGATAGTGGCGCTACAAACAGCTTTCATATGGCAATAATGATCATTACGTTATAAATATATATTATATGAATTTTTAAAATGTCAGTAGTAATATGTCATTATCCAAATTCAAAAAAAAAAAATTGGTTACCGGAATGCTGCTCAATCCTTCGTTCTTCTTCTGAAATAAATACTAAATGGTATTGAACAAAACTTGGCTTTCATCAAAGTAGATAGTTTTGGCTTTATTATACGAAAATTACATGAAATTTGCGGAATATTTAGTCCTGTTTCCTCTTTGTGTACATCAGTGATTTTCAAACGTCAGTTACCAAAAATTTGTCGTAGCCAGTAAAATAAATTAGTACCTACTACTCAAAATCCGCAATAAGGCGTGGGCTAAAAACCAACTTGCAATATTATAATATTATAACAATATTTTATATGAAAATCTCATTTGTTTCATTCGAAGCGAGTGCTCGCGGTACGTCACGTACCCTTAGAAAACTCCTTGATTCCATGTTAAATCCAAAACTAAAGTTTTCGATTCCTGTTGTCGTGTTTAGAGTTGACAAACTATACGTGTTTGCACAGGGTGTGACGTACGACACCGGCGGCTGCGACATCAAGGCGGGCGGCGTGATGGCCGGCATGTCGCGCGACAAGTGCGGCGCGGCCGCCGTCGCCGGCTTCCTCAAGGTGAGTGCCCACCCCAGAATTTTGGGTTACCTATAGAAATTCATGGCTTCATCTCATAGGCCATGCCCCCCCCCCCGACCCCCCCTGAAAAATAATGTTAGATACGCCAATGGTCGTGCCCACCACACGGGATGTCGGATATCCAGGCGACAAACAAGATGATGATGAGGCACAAATTTGCAGGATGGCATGCCCTCGACATAGGTGGAAGGAATTGAGAAATGGTTACATGGTGGCACAGCGATCTTAAGCTATTTTCTAGTTAAAAAAACCAAGTCTGGATAGTTAAGTCGGCGACCGCGCTCCTATCGTGTGTATTTCCAGAAAATTGTATGTTTGGTCTCTTCAAGCGCGGATAGGCTGTTGCTTAACTAGCGAGCTCACGCTCGACTTTGTAGTCACTTATCATAAGTTTGTGAATAAAAAAATTAATAATAAGTTATGCAAGAATGTTGTAAGCGGCGAAGCTATTTGGACAACACATAGCAGGATTTGTAGAGATTTAGATGCTATCCAGAAAATCTAATTAAAGCCTGACCAAAAAATATATGAGGATTGTCAAGAGGGCGCTATTTATAAGATTTATATGGCAACAATTTTGCAACCACACTATAATGACATTAGTTTAAATACCTGTCATGTCCCTATGGTAATCTCGTAATATCATTTAATCGAATGCACTCTTTTCCTGACTGTTTTTCGTGTAGTAAACACGTGTACACTTTATTTATAATATTACGTTCACGACTGTAAATGGTTTTCGGCATTGTCTTTGTATATTAAAAAAAATGTATTTTAAACAAACCATCACGGATGACATTGACATTGTTGACAAAATCATCATAAAATCATTGCCAGTGTAAGAAATTAGTTCCTGTGAAATTCCACAATATGGCTCATCCTCATATATTTCTGGTCAGGATTTACTTTAGAAGTGAATGCGTGAAAGCTTATTAATACGGTGAATAGAGACTAAAGTACTATGTGTGACCTTACAAACGGTCCGGTAGTTTTGAATTTTTGATATGTTGTCTAAGATGGTTAGTCAGTGTTTAAAATGCAAAATGCACAATTCCCCCCCCCTCCGCGCCCGCCGCCATATTGAATAAACCGGCACTTTCTTTCATATTTTTGCTCATATCTTCCTTTAGGAGCATTTCAGCTAGAAGTAAGCTTCGACAATGTTATAGAGAGTTAAATTTACTACATTTTCCAAACAAACTTCTGGATTATATCTTCGTTTAGGAGCATTTTAGCTACAACAAAGCAAAGGGCAATGTTGTAGAGAATTAAATTTACTATAATTTACACCTCAAATTTTGTTTCAAGGACGGTTAGTTACGGAGATATGCACATTTAAAAAACAGGTACAGTCGAATTTTCCGAAAATTTCTCAAAATTCTTGGTTTAGAACGCTGTCATTCAGTTACGGACTAGTCTAGGACAAATTAAAACATGTAGAAAATATAATTGCTTATAAAACTCATGTCCATTTTTACATACATTTTCGGAAAATGTGACTTTATTTTTTACATATCTCCGTAATTATCTGTCCTAGAAACAAAATTTGAGATGTAAATTATAGTAAATTTAATTTTCTACAAAATTGCCCAAGCACTGTTCTAGCTAAAATGCTCCTAAACGAAGATATAATCCAGAAGCTTGTTTTTGAGTTGGAAATTGCAATTTCTTTAGTTTTTTTAAATGTGCATATCTCCGTAACTATCTATCCTAGAAACAAAATTTAAAATGGAAAATGTAGTAAATTTAACTCTCTATAACATTGTCGAAGCTTACTTCTAGCTGAAATGCTCCTAAAGGAAGATATGAGCAAAAATATGAAAGAAAGTGTCGGTTTATTCAATATGGCGGCGGGCGCGGAGGGGGGGGGGGGGGGGGGGGGGGAATTGTGCATTTTGCATTTTAAACACTGACTAACCATCCTAGACAACATATCAAAAATTCAAAACTACCGGACCGTTTGTAAGGTCAAAATCCTTTATTCACTGAATTATATGGCATTTTACTTGAATACGCGGGGTTATAACCAAGCCTTTTTTTTTCTTTATTGCACAACAAAAGGAAACAACACAAATACAATTTATAAGTAACGGTAGACAACAGGCGGTCTTATCGCTAAAGAGCGATCTCTTCCAGACAACCTTTGTCCAGCAGACATAATTTTTCTGCTGACACAATGACATATAACTGTACTTATTATTTTCTTACGATCGGACACTAAGCGTGTCCCGTCGCATCAGCGCCAAGCCAATTAGGAGTGGAAGTGGTCGCTATCGCCGAAATTGCTTGGAGAGAGTTGATGATGATGGTGATGATGATGATGATGGTGATGATGATGATGATGATAGTGACGATGATGATGGTGATGATGATGATTTATTTATTTATTTAAATTAGTTACACAGCGTAACAGTAAATAAACCAAGGCACTGTGAACTACAAAATTACATTACAAAACAAAAAAACTTAAATCTAATTTGATTTAGGCGACGTAACAGCGGGGCTCCGTTGCGTCGTTTGATCTGGTGCAGGATTCGGCAGATTGCCCCGATGATGATAATGATGATGGTGATGGTGATGATGATGGTGATGATGATGATGATGGTGATGATGATGATAATATGTTGTATTGGAGGCTTGCGAGCTGCTGAAGCCGGGCCTGAAGGTGTCGGCGGCGCTGTGCATGGTGCGCAACTCGGTGGGCTCGCAGGCGTACGTGGCGGACGAGCTCGTGCGCTGCCGGCGCGGGCTGGCCGTGCGCGTGGGCAACACCGACGCCGAGGGCCGCATGGTCATGGGGGACCTGCTGGATGAGGTACACACACTAGCACACAACTCGGTGGGCTCGCAGGCGTACGTGGCGGACGAGCTCGTGCGCTGCCGGCGCGGGCTGGCCGTGCGCGTGGGCAACACCGACGCCGAGGGCCGCATGGTCATGGGGGACCTGCTGGATGAGGTACACACACTAGCACACAACTCGGTGGGCTCGCAGGCGTACGTGGCGGACAAGCTCGTGCGCTGCCGGCGCGGGCTGGCCGTGCGCGTGGGCAACACCGACGCCGAGGGCCGCATGGTCATGGGGGACCTGCTGGATGAGGTACACACACTAGCACACAACTCGGTGGGCTCGCAGGCGTACGTGGCGGACAAGCTCGTGCGCTGCCGGCGCGGGCTGGCCGTGCGCGTGGGCAACACCGACGCCGAGGGCCGCATGGTCATGGGGGACCTGCTGGATGAGGTACACACACTAGCACACAACTCGGTGGGCTCGCAGGCGTACGTGGCGGACGAGCTCGTGCGCTGCCGGCGCGGGCTGGCCGTGCGCGTGGGCAACACCGACGCCGAGGGCCGCATGGTCATGGGGGACCTGCTGGATGAGGTACACACACTAGCACACAACTCGGTGGGCTCGCAGGCGTACGTGGCGGACGAGCTCGTGCGCTGCCGGCGCGGGCTGGCCGTGCGCGTGGGCAACACCGACGCCGAGGGCCGCATGGTCATGGGGGACCTGCTGGATGAGGTACACACACTAGCACACAACTCGGTGGGCTCGCAGGCGTACGTGGCGGACGAGCTCGTGCGCTGCCGGCGCGGGCTGGCCGTGCGCGTGGGCAACACCGACGCCGAGGGCCGCATGGTCATGGGGGACCTGCTGGATGAGGTACACACACTAGCACACAACTCGGTGGGCTCGCAGGCGTACGTGGCGGACAAGCTCGTGCGCTGCCGGCGCGGGCTGGCCGTGCGCGTGGGCAACACCGACGCCGAGGGCCGCATGGTCATGGGGGACCTGCTGGATGAGGTACACACACTAGCACACAACTCGGTGGGCTCGCAGGCGTACGTGGCGGACAAGCTCGTGCGCTGCCGGCGCGGGCTGGCCGTGCGCGTGGGCAACACCGACGCCGAGGGCCGCATGGTCATGGGGGACCTGCTGGATGAGGTACACACACTAGCACACAACTCGGTGGGCTCGCAGGCGTACGTGGCGGACGAGCTCGTGCGCTGCCGGCGCGGGCTGGCCGTGCGCGTGGGCAACACCGACGCCGAGGGCCGCATGGTCATGGGGGACCTGCTGGATGAGGTACACACACTAGCACACAACTCGGTGGGCTCGCAGGCGTACGTGGCGGACGAGCTCGTGCGCTGCCGGCGCGGGCTGGCCGTGCGCGTGGGCAACACCGACGCCGAGGGCCGCATGGTCATGGGGGACCTGCTGGATGAGGTACACACACTAGCACACAACTCGGTGGGCTCGCAGGCGTACGTGGCGGACGAGCTCGTGCGCTGCCGGCGCGGGCTGGCCGTGCGCGTGGGCAACACCGACGCCGAGGGCCGCATGGTCATGGGGGACCTGCTGGATGAGGTACACACACTAGCACACAACTCGGTGGGCTCGCAGGCGTACGTGGCGGACGAGCTCGTGCGCTGCCGGCGCGGGCTGGCCGTGCGCGTGGGCAACACCGACGCCGAGGGCCGCATGGTCATGGGGGACCTGCTGGATGAGGTACACACACTAGCACACAACTCGGTGGGCTCGCAGGCGTACGTGGCGGACGAGCTCGTGCGCTGCCGGCGCGGGCTGGCCGTGCGCGTGGGCAACACCGACGCCGAGGGCCGCATGGTCATGGGGGACCTGCTGGATGAGGTACACACACTAGCACACAACTCGGTGGGCTCGCAGGCGTACGTGGCGGACGAGCTCGTGCGCTGCCGGCGCGGGCTGGCCGTGCGCGTGGGCAACACCGACGCCGAGGGCCGCATGGTCATGGGGGACCTGCTGGATGAGGTACACACACTAGCACACAACTCGGTGGGCTCGCAGGCGTACGTGGCGGACGAGCTCGTGCGCTGCCGGCGCGGGCTGGCCGTGCGCGTGGGCAACACCGACGCCGAGGGCCGCATGGTCATGGGGGACCTGCTCGATGAGGTACTTACAATAGTGTCGTACCTTCCATCCCATGGTGTTAAGGCCCCCATACATGGGAAGGCAAAACTGATCAGGCCGATGTGATTGAATCGCTTCAGTCCATCTGGCCGCCGTAAAGCGTGGTGACCTTAAGGCCGTTTCATTCATACACGGTACGAATTAAAGTCTGATCAGATGGAACTGAAGGTAAACCTGGTCATGTATGGGGGCCTTTACTGTCACGTGTTCGATAAACTGCCAATCCTTGCTCAATGCGATAAACAAATATCCTCTTTCGTACTTTATGACGTAGATACTCGACGAGCTTCCATTCACCCCTCAATCTGCCTGATGAAGTAAACTATGTCTTCTAGGTGCGTTAGTTTAATTTTTCAGCCCGGTATTGACATGTGCTACTAAATATTATAAAGTAAAGGTCAATCTATCTCAAGACAAGTGTATGTGTGTCAAGTATAAGTACCGAACAGTTTCAGAAGGCTTTGTTATTGTTGTGTGGTAGATGCGCGAGCGCGCGCTGTCGGCGCGGCGGCCGCACGTGTACACGGTGGCCACGCTGACGGGCCACGCCGTGCGCGCCGTGGGGCCCGGCTACTCCATCGTGCTCGACAACCACGCCGCCAGGTAAGAAAAACAGGAACCGAAGCCCTGGGACCGGTACTTCCGAATTAGAGACGACGGCTTCTGACAATATGCAGCATATATATGGCAGAGCACTGGCGGTCCGATGTAACATGTTGGTAAGGATTGCACGTTGTAGTCAACAGGTAAAAATAACACTTTTTAAAGCCTATTGTCAGGTTTTCTACACGTGCAGCCTGTGGACTGACTTCACGCAGAAGACCATCAGTTCCCTGCGCGTCCAATACAACAACGGCTTCAGGATGTTGTTGGGGTTGCCGCGATTCTGCAGCGCATCCGGCATGTTTGAGGAAGCCCGCACCGACGATTATTACGCAATAATGCGGAAAAAAATAGCATCGTTGATGTTCAGAGTGCGCGCCAGCTCCAACCCCATCCTGAGTACTGTAGCGAGCCGGTATGACTCACCCATCATGCGGCATTACGAATGTGTGATGACCGCTACTAGATAATTATTATTATCTATTAATTGTACCTTATAATTATGTAATGTTATATTTTGTCAATCTGTTTACTAACACTGTATCATATGTTACTAACAAATTATGGGCCATTGTTGTCTTTTAAATAAATGAATTTGAATATTCTCGCACGTTAAAATCTTGATGTTATTTCCTCAGGGCGAAGGGTCACGCGGAAGCGTTCCGCGCTTCGGGCGAGAGCGTCGCCGACATGGTGGAGGTGTCCACCATCAGGCGCGAGGACCTGGCCTTCCACCGCGGCCAGTGCGCAGGGGACCACGTGCAGCAGGCCAACAACCTGCCGTCCACCGCCACCGCCAGGGGACACCAGGTATACTCACCGGATAACTTCCACCGCGGACAGTGCCCGGGGACCACGTGCAGCAGGCCAACAACCTGCCGTCCACCGCCACCGCCAGGGGACACCAGGTATACTCACCGGATAACTTCCACCGCGGACAGTGCCCGGGGACCACGTGCAGCAGGCCAACAACCTGCCGTCCACCGCCACCGCCAGGGGACACCAGGTATACTCACCGGATAACTTCCACCGCGGACAGTGCCCGGGGACCACGTGCAGCAGGCCAACAACCTGCCGTCCACCGCCACCGCCAGGGGACACCAGGTATACTCACCGGATAACTTCCACCGCGGACAGTGCCCGGGGACCACGTGCAGCAGGCCAACAACCTGCCGTCCACCGCCACCGCCAGGGGACACCAGGTATACTCACCGGATAACTTCCACCGCGGACAGTGCCCGGGGACCACGTGCAGCAGGCCAACAACCTGCCGTCCACCGCCACCGCCAGGGGACACCAGGTATACTCACCGGATAACTTCCACCGCGGACAGTGCCCGGGGACCACGTGCAGCAGGCCAACAACCTGCCGTCCACCGCCACCGCCAGGGGACACCAGGTATACTCACCGGATAACTTCCACCGCGGCCAGTGCGCAGGGGACCACGTGCAGCAGGCCAACAACCTGCCGTCCACCGCCACCGCCAGGGGACACCAGGTATACTCACCGGATAACTTCCACCGCGGACAGTGCCCGGGGACCACGTGCAGCAGGCCAACAACCTGCCGTCCACCGCCACCGCCAGGGGACACCAGGTATACTCACCGGATAACTTCCACCGCGGACAGTGCCCGGGGACCACGTGCAGCAGGCCAACAACCTGCCGTCCACCGCCACCGCCAGGGGACACCAGGTATACTCACCGGATAACTTCCACCGCGGACAGTGCCCGGGGACCACGTGCAGCAGGCCAACAACCTGCCGTCCACCGCCACCGCCAGGGGACACCAGGTATACTCACCGGATAACTTCCACCGCGGACAGTGCCCGGGGACCACGTGCAGCAGGCCAACAACCTGCCGTCCACCGCCACCGCCAGGGGACACCAGGTATACTCACCGGATAACTTCCACCGCGGACAGTGCCCGGGGACCACGTGCAGCAGGCCAACAACCTGCCGTCCACCGCCACCGCCAGGGGACACCAGGTATACTCACCGGATAACTTCCACCGCGGACAGTGCCCGGGGACCACGTGCAGCAGGCCAACAACCTGCCGTCCACCGCCACCGCCAGGGGACACCAGGTATACTCACCGGATAACTTCCACCGCGGACAGTGCCCGGGGACCACGTGCAGCAGGCCAACAACCTGCCGTCCACCGCCACCGCCAGGGGACACCAGGTATACTCACCGGATAACTTCCACCGCGGACAGTGCCCGGGGACCACGTGCAGCAGGCCAACAACCTGCCGTCCACCGCCACCGCCAGGGGACACCAGGTATACTCACCGGATAACTTCCACCGCGGACAGTGCCCGGGGACCACGTGCAGCAGGCCAACAACCTGCCGTCCACCGCCACCGCCAGGGGACACCAGGTATACTCACCGGATAACTTCCACCGCGGACAGTGCCCGGGGACCACGTGCAGCAGGCCAACAACCTGCCGTCCACCGCCACCGCCAGGGGACACCAGGTATACTCACCGGATAACTTCCACCGCGGACAGTGCCCGGGGACCACGTGCAGCAGGCCAACAACCTGCCGTCCACCGCCACCGCCAGGGGACACCAGGTATACTCACCGGATAACTTCCACCGCGGCCAGTGCGCAGGGGACCACGTGCAGCAGGCCAACAACCTGCCGTCCACCGCCACCGCCAGGGGACACCAGGTATACTCACCGGATAACTTCCACCGCGGACAGTGCCCGGGGACCACGTGCAGCAGGCCAACAACCTGCCGTCCACCGCCACCGCCAGGGGACACCAGGTATACTCACCGGATAACTTCCACCGCGGACAGTGCCCGGGGACCACGTGCAGCAGGCCAACAACCTGCCGTCCACCGCCACCGCCAGGGGACACCAGGTATACTCACCGGATAACTTCCACCGCGGACAGTGCCCGGGGACCACGTGCAGCAGGCCAACAACCTGCCGTCCACCGCCACCGCCAGGGGACACCAGGTATACTCACCGGATAACTTCCACCGCGGACAGTGCCCGGGGACCACGTGCAGCAGGCCAACACAACCTGCCGTCCACCGCCACCGCCAGGGGACACCAGGTATACTCACCGGATAACTTCCACCGCGGACAGTGCCCGGGGACCACGTGCAGCAGGCCAACAACCTGCCGTCCACCGCCACCGCCAGGGGACACCAGGTATACTCACCGGATAACTTCCACCGCGGACAGTGCCCGGGGACCACGTGCAGCAGGCCAACAACCTGCCGTCCACCGCCACCGCCAGGGGACACCAGGTATACTCACCGGATAACTTCCACCGCGGACAGTGCCCGGGGACCACGTGCAGCAGGCCAACAACCTGCCGTCCACCGCCACCGCCAGGGGACACCAGGTATACTCACCGGATAACTTCCACCGCGGACAGTGCCCGGGGACCACGTGCAGCAGGCCAACAACCTGCCGTCCACCGCCACCGCCAGGGGACACCAGGTATACTCACCGGATAACTTCCACCGCGGACAGTGCCCGGGGACCACGTGCAGCAGGCCAACAACCTGCCGTCCACCGCCACCGCCAGGGGACACCAGGTATACTCACCGGATAACTTCCACCGCGGCCAGTGCGCCGGGGACCACGTGCAGCAGGCCAACAACCTGCCGTCCACCGCCACCGCCAGGGGACACCAGGTATACTCACCGGATAACTTCCACCGCGGACAGTGCCCGGGGACCACGTGCAGCAGGCCAACAACCTGCCGTCCACCGCCACCGCCAGGGGACACCAGGTATACTCACCGGATAACTTCCACCGCGGACAGTGCCCGGGGACCACGTGCAGCAGGCCAACAACCTGCCGTCCACCGCCACCGCCAGGGGACACCAGGTATACTCACCGGATAACTTCCACCGCGGACAGTGCCCGGGGACCACGTGCAGCAGGCCAACAACCTGCCGTCCACCGCCACCGCCAGGGGACACCAGGTATACTCACCGGATAACTTCCACCGCGGACAGTGCCCGGGGACCACGTGCAGCAGGCCAACAACCTGCCGTCCACCGCCACCGCCAGGGGACACCAGGTATACTCACCGGATAACTTCCACCGCGGACAGTGCCCGGGGACCACGTGCAGCAGGCCAACAACCTGCCGTCCACCGCCACCGCCAGGGGACACCAGGTATACTCACCGGATAACTTCCACCGCGGACAGTGCCCGGGGACCACGTGCAGCAGGCCAACAACCTGCCGTCCACCGCCACCGCCAGGGGACACCAGGTATACTCACCGGATAACTTCCACCGCGGACAGTGCCCGGGGACCACGTGCAGCAGGCCAACAACCTGCCGTCCACCGCCACCGCCAGGGGACACCAGGTATACTCACCGGATAACTTCCACCGCGGACAGTGCCCGGGGACCACGTGCAGCAGGCCAACAACCTGCCGTCCACCGCCACCGCCAGGGGACACCAGGTATACTCACCGGATAACTTCCACCGCGGACAGTGCCCGGGGACCACGTGCAGCAGGCCAACAACCTGCCGTCCACCGCCACCGCCAGGGGACACCAGGTATACTCACCGGATAACTTCCACCGCGGACAGTGCCCGGGGACCACGTGCAGCAGGCCAACAACCTGCCGTCCACCGCCACCGCCAGGGGACACCAGGTATACTCACCGGATAACTTCCACCGCGGCCAGTGCGCCGGGGACCACGTGCAGCAGGCCAACAACCTGCCGTCCACCGCCACCGCCAGGGGACACCAGGTATACTCACCGGATAACTTCCACCGCGGCCAGTGCGCCGGGGACCACGTGCAGCAGGCCAACAACCTGCCGTCCACCGCCACCGCCAGGGGACACCAGGTATACTCACCGGATAACTTCCACCGCGGACAGTGCCCGGGGACCACGTGCAGCAGGCCAACAACCTGCCGTCCACCGCCACCGCCAGGGGACACCAGGTATACTCACCGGATAACTTCCACCGCGGACAGTGCCCGGGGACCACGTGCAGCAGGCCAACAACCTGCCGTCCACCGCCACCGCCAGGGGACACCAGGTATACTCACCGGATAACTTCCACCGCGGACAGTGCCCGGGGACCACGTGCAGCAGGCCAACAACCTGCCGTCCACCGCCACCGCCAGGGGACACCAGGTATACTCACCGGATAACTTCCACCGCGGACAGTGCCCGGGGACCACGTGCAGCAGGCCAACAACCTGCCGTCCACCGCCACCGCCAGGGGACACCAGGTATACTCACCGGATAACTTCCACCGCGGACAGTGCCCGGGGACCACGTGCAGCAGGCCAACAACCTGCCGTCCACCGCCACCGCCAGGGGACACCAGGTATACTCACCGGATAACTTCCACCGCGGACAGTGCGCAGGGGACCACGTGCAGCAGGCCAACAACCTGCCGTCCACCGCCACCGCCAGGGGACACCAGGTATACTCACCGGATAACTTCCACCGCGGACAGTGCCCGGGGACCACGTGCAGCAGGCCAACAACCTGCCGTCCACCGCCACCGCCAGGGGACACCAGGTATACTCACCGGATAACTTCATACTGCTATCTGCCAGGATTTAAGACCATTTGAAATTTTACCAACTTTTAAATCGTACACTAAATAAGACATGTCCTGGTGTAAGCATTTTCAATACGCAACAATTTGGGTGTTTATTACGTCCGGAAACAATTTTTCTTATACTACGACGGTGGCAAACAAGCATGCGGCCCGCCTGATGTTAAGCAGTTACCGCCGCCTATGAACGCTTGCGACGCGAAGAGCATCACGCGCGTTGCCGACCCTTTAAGAACCTGTTTACTCCCCTCTTGAAGAACTTCATACTGTAGCCTTCGGGGAGAACCTGGGCAGGGAGCTCATTCCACAATTGTTTATTAATGCTACTTTCCATCTTTGACGTTCTCGAGAATTTAAGGTTCGTGGCAGACCTCCGGTCTTCCCCGATGCCATCGTCTTCTTCATATTTTTTTTAACATTATAATAGTACATTACTGCACACGCCGGGAAATAAGGGCTTGCTGGCTGAGTAGGTATAGACGGCCGACTGTGGGGAAGCCGATAGTGATACAAAGCCGGCAAGCCCTTTTCACGGCTAAGACGTGTATAGTGATTTTCTCAAACATATGCAATGAAATAAAAAAAACATAATTCAGCTGTTTAGCCCGTTCATGACGCCATCTTTAAAAAACATTACTTCCCGGCCTAGGCCTTGAATTTTGTATGAAATTTCTTTACAGTTCTCTCGAATTGTTCCGCCCGAAACGTGACATTTCGAAGCCTGTTTTGACGCACGGTACGACGATATTTCATTGCAAGTTTGAGAAAATACACTCCCATTGTCAAGAGACAGGTGAATGAGAAGCCGGCCAGTTGTGTATAGATTGATTGATTTATTTATTCAATAACAATATACATTGTGTTTGAAATTATACTTATACCTAACTTAATCTACGCATTAAAATACACACTGATATCATAAATTAATAAAATTGAAAATAATCCGAATAATATTAAAATTACAGAAGATGTCAAAAAGTAAAAGCAAAAGTAGATGTCAGAACATAATTAACAAGTTTAGAAGTAAAAAAAAAACAGTAATAAACCAAGGTCCACTTGTACAATTGACATCAAAATGTTAATACAAAAGCATACACAACAAAAAAATGAATCTATAATATAGTATCCGACATATCAGATACTGAATAATAACATTTACTGAAAATAAACTTTTTTAGCTTAGTCTTAAAAGCATTAACATTATAAATTGTTTTAAATTCCACTGGCAACATGTTGAATAAACGTACTGCCTGGTAACATGTCATGTGTCATGTGTTTTTGGAGTAGTAGGGCCTCGAGCAGGGTCCGTCCGGATTGTTACTACCGTCTTGCCTGCTAACCCACCGCCAAACAGCAATGTTCGCATTGTTGTGTTCCGGTGTGGGGGTAAGATAGCCGGTGAAATTACTAGCATAGAGGCATTCTATCTTCGTCCTCCGGGTAGGCAAGCACTTGTGACTCCTCTGGTGTTGCAGGTGTTTATGGGCGACGGTAATCGCTTTCCATCAGGCGATACGTTTGCTCGTTTGCCCCCTATGTCGCATGTTTTACTATATTTAATCTAGGTGCGTGTGTTGTGCAGGGCCCGGCGGGTTTCCTGCTGCTGGTGTCGGGGCTGGACGCGGCAGACGTGCCCTACAGCCACCTGGACGTGGCGGCCAGCGCCGGCGCGCTGCCCGACCCGCCCACGGCCGCGCCATTGCTGGCGCTGGCCGCGCACTACAAGCTGCTCACCAGCTGCTAGACCCGAGGCCACACGCGACATCTTCACTCATCACTCTTCTTCTTTGTCGTCACACTCTTGTCAGAGTGTGGTCGTGGTCGTCACATCAGGGTTGGTAGCAAACTTTACAATCCGTCGCCATTCCTCCCGTACTAGCTCTTGTGCATTCGTGGAGTGGACCATTGAGTGTATTCTTGACTTGGTCGGTCCATCGCATCGGTGACCTACCGCGCGCTCTAGTGCCTTCGACTTTCCCCTTCACCACAAGTCGTTCCACAGAAGTGTCTTCTCGACGTGTGATATGTCCGAAGAAAGTGAGAATACGACATTGGACGATGGAAGAAAGACGCTGTTTAATGCCGAGTTCTTGCATGATTGACTCATTACTAGCAGTGCCGTATTTACTCCTTGGCCGTCAATAGACCGCAGCTACACGGACCGACACCTTCACTCATTACTAGCAGTGCCGTATTTACTCCTTGGCCGTCAATAGACCGCGGCCACACGCGACATCTTCACTCATTACTAGCAGTGCCGTATTTACTCCTAGGCCCACAAGGCCCAGGCCTAGGGGCCTCAGAAGCAAGACTTGCAGCATACTTATGTTCTCTTAGGGGAGCCCCAAATACCAAGTGCCTATAACCCGCGCGGCGAAGGATGATCCCTATGACACCTGTCATCTCCGTACATTTTATAACCTATAATCGGAAAAATGTACTGAGATGACAGGTGTCAGGGATCATCTTCGCCGCGCGGGTGTAGGGGGCCTGGCTTAGAGAGTCCGCGCCTGAGTACTAGGCATCGGAAATTCGGATAGATATTTACTTAAGGGTTCCGCCTTTATGTTGTTGATATTCCATTGATTCGTACAAAACGCTGTGCGTCTACTTTTCTTATCGGGACAGCAAAGGAGTGGAACTCTCTTCCTGCGGACCTTTTCCCTGAAAATATATAACTTAAATCTCTTCAAATCGAGTGAATAAGCACCTTCTAGACAAGCATGCTTCATCTATGCCTCACCGTTACTTAACATCAGGTACATTCCAGGTCTAATGTTTGTGTATCGCACCTAAATAAACCTAAACTTTGGCGCGGCGTTGTTGTTCAGTTGTAGGTATAGGCGGCTTTTTTTGAGGCTTGAATGAGATGGCAATAGGATTTTGGCAACTTTAGGTAGATATCTATCCGAATTCCCAAACCCTGCTTTTTACCATTCCGATATTCCGGAGTAGAGGTTACCGGAACGTTATCGGTTACCTTTAAATCCCGGTATTTTCGACATTTCGGTTCCCGTCTGAGACATGTACTTATACGATTGACATGAAAATCGGATAATTTGCAATTCATTTAACGATTCACTGATGTTTGTTAATACCGACTAGTTTATTTCGATACAGCAGTATACAATCGCATTATCTACCTACTTATTTTATTTATCAAAGAAATAATAATTTTATGATTTGTGCGCAAAAACTGTCTTGTATTATGCTTTAGGGTATTGATGATTATTATTTTATCATACAACTTTACTAGACTTAAATAATGTGCTACAACTACAACGTCAACCCTGAACTTTATCCTAAGTATAGTTTTTAACAAATGCATAATTCAATCATAATAACTTACTATACGAAGTACAATATTTCATAATATCTTTGTTCCGACTAACCATTATAATACATTTTTTTATTATTTTAATAAATTGTATACTTTTTCAATGGTTGTATTATTTGTAATCAGCATATTATGCAGTTCCGTAATCATCGCATTTCCTTCTTTTAAGTTTTTTTAATACTCTAGATATAATCCAATACACCCGAACCGTCAAACAGACACTTAAATGCAACTCAAACACGATTTTACATCTTGTGACAAATGGTCCATCACTTTCCATTCAGTACTCGTAGATACCATGAGTAAACGTGACCGTACTCTGCCGTGTACCGAGAACAGTACAGCGCCTGGCGGTGACTTTATAGAACTACAATTCTTCATACAAATCATTTACGCAGTCGCTGAGTACGGCCATGAAGCACTGGCAGATCTCCCGTCGGACCACCGCCCAGTCCTGATGACAATCCGGGACATGCCGGTAGTATCGCCAGCACCGATACCCAGAAGACGTATCTGCTGGGAGACATTCTCGGCGGCCATGGAGGAGGCACCCTACTCCATGCCGGTCTCCACAGCAGATGAGGTAGAGGCAGCCACCCACCAGATCACCGACTCCATCCAGCGAGCCATCAACACCGCCGCGCACACCGTTCCGGCCAGCTCCAGGCGCAAGCCCCTGCCGGCCCGGATCCAGGCTCTCATCGCGCAGAAACGCCGCACAAGGATGGAGTGGCAACGCACTCGATGTCCCACTCTGAAGACGACGCTCAACAGGCTCGTTGAAAGAGTGAAGGAGGAGCTGCGTATCCATGCAGCAGAGTCGTGGGAGGAACATCTTGCGTCCGTAGACGGGGACATGCCCTCGATCCACCGTCTATGCCGACAACTCGGCATGACAAAGACGCCGACGCACCCCCTGCACGATGAACATGGCCAACCGAGGTACAAGGCGGAGGACAGAGCGGAGCTCTTCGCGACACACCTCGAAGCCCAGTTCAGGCCGAACCCGACCGACAACGTGGAGCACGTCACAGCAGTCGAGAGGCACCTTGGAGATTACTTCGCAGAACCGATCGCGGCGGAAGAAGACCCTGTTTTCTTCGCACCCGGCCAGGTGAAGCGAGCACTATTGCGGACCAAGCCAAGAAAGGCACCGGGCGCCGATGCGATCCCGAACAAGGTGCTCCACCACCTACCCCCGCGCGCCATCGCGGCGGTAGGGCGCTTGTTCAATGGGATCCTGCGCTCGGGACACTTCCCACAACCGTGGAAACTTGGCCGGGTGATTATGCTTCCAAAACCGGGGAAAAATGTTCACAAGCCGGAGAGTTACCGCCCGATCACTCTCCTCAGCACCATCTCCAAGGTGTTTGAGCGACTCCTGCTGGACCATCTCCAGCCCCACATCCAGCCTCGTCCTGAAAAGTTCGGGTTCCGTGCAGGGCATTCCACGACTCTGCAATTATCGGGGGTGCTGCACCACATGGCCACGGCCATGAACAAGAAAGAGGTCACAGTTGCAGCATTCCTCGACATGGAAAAGGCGTTCGACAGAGTATGGCACGAGGGCCTGCTGTACAAGCTGTCGACGTCTCCAGCTCCTCGGCGAATAGTACGCGTTATGGCGTCCTTCCTGTCCGGCAGAAGATTTCAGGTGGCGGTAGAAGACGCCGCCTCGACGGAGCGCCCGACCCTCGCGGGCGTCCCGCAAGGAAGCTGCCTGTCCCCGGCCTGTTCCGCCCGCTACACTGACGATATCCCAGTGGAGGGTGACGTCAAGCTGGGACTCTATGCGGATGATGCGGCGTTCTTCGCAACGTCGCTCAACGCCACACACGCAGCGCAAAAACTGCAACGCACCCTTGACGTCTTACCCGACTGGCTATCACGTTGGCGCCTGTCAGCGAACGTGGGCAAGACACAGGCCATGGTGACGGGCAGGAAACAGCAACCGCAAAGTCTTCGCATGTCCGGACAGGAAATCCCTTGGTCATACACCGCCAAGTACCTGGGTGTGACCATAGACAGGGGACTTACGATGACCAAGCACGTGGACGAAACAGTACGGCGAACGAGAGCAGCGTTTACCCGACTGCGACCAGTCCTTGCCAGCAGCCTTCCCTTGAAAACCAAGCTTGGGATATACAAGACCTACCTGCGGTCCCGCTTGACCCATGCGGCCCCCGCATGGTATGGTCTTGCTTCAGAAACCAGTTCGCTGGAGTCTCAAACCCTGCGCACCATTGTCTCAGCGCCGCGCTACATGCGCAACGAGACAATTTACAGAGACCTCGAATGCAAGGGCTGGATGCCTTCATCGGGCAACTGGCAAGAGCCATATTCGACCGTGCTGACCACTCAGGAATCCCGAGCCTGGTGGGAATCGCGCCGCTTCACACCCGTCCACCGGACGCCAGGGGCCGGGCTCTACCGAGAGAGCTCGCGCCCCCAAACTGAGTCCCCTGTCAAGTACAGGACACCACAACGCCGCTGAAAGGCCATCTATCCTCAAAGCCGCAGAGAGGCCACCGTGCTCCTCCGCAGCTGCTACGAAGAGGCCACAACTGAATCCGCCACAAGGCCCAAACGTCATGCCGCATGACGAAACAACCTGAAGACCACGACGAGTGAACCGCCGTGGACCCAAACGATTACCCGTCCGTAGTGACGGACGGAGCTAGATTCCGCCAGAGGGCAATCAGCCCTGGTATGGCTTCCCCACATGCCCGCGAGGTGTGTGAGCGAGTACCA
Organism: Apotomis capreana; assembly: GCA_947623375.1. Taxonomy (NCBI): domain Eukaryota; kingdom Metazoa; phylum Arthropoda; class Insecta; order Lepidoptera; family Tortricidae; genus Apotomis; species Apotomis capreana. The sequence continues at coordinate 18,132,536 of OX392519.1, forward strand.
CACGAGTACGGCCACTGTAAACTCGTGGTATTTACAGTATAGCGCATGTCTATACTATCCCACTCGAAGTACCGCCCATACGCCGAAGGATTATTTTTATCCCCTTACAACTTTCAATTTCCCTTGAGCTCATACCTACTTGTGCACGCTAGCACATAGGGACATTTCGATCTATTTTTACCTTTCCTGTCTTTCTCTGTGTGCCCCATATTCGGAACACGCGGATAGCCTACAGGGCTCAAAACGGCACAGGTCTGGTAATATGGCGTTCGTAGGATGATAAAGGCTGGTGGAGTAAATAATGAAACACTTCGCTATTGTCCAACTGTTTATTACTATTTTCGATTTGCATTTTTTTTTCAAAACATTTGCACTTTTCACATAACAGGGATCTAAGACGCCGAATAAACGCTTACTTTACGCCCGCTATAGAACATACAACTCATAAATATAACAAATACAATTATAATAATTTACAGAACAATTATACAATATTTTTATGTCTTCACTCCTCGCGGCGGCGGCACTTGGAAATTAAAACAAAAATATTGGATTTACGTCGATAAGTAAAAACGTTTTTCTCAGCACTAGGTTTTAAAAAGGTCACAAATTCTACACATTGATTTAGGTATTACATACCTTTGTAAAACCAAATCTCATAGCATCTCATTAATGACTGTTAATAAAGTTTATAAAACGCACATTTTATTCAACAAATTAAAAATAGATAAATCACAATAAATAAAATACTAAAATGTGTATATTTAACAAACGTGATTGCAATCCAAAATACAGGTAGGTCATTAAATGAGATATAATTTGAAGTCCATCCAATTCAACATTGTCTTCCTTCTGTAAACCCATTTTTAACCTTAAAAAATTGCTTTCTCGTAAATAAAGCAAATTCAAACAGAAAATTTACAAAATAATAAGTTACGTTGCTTTACTAACAAGAAAATCACCGTGTCAGACCTAATAAGAACTGTATGTGTTTACAAAATAAAACAAAGTTTAGGATAGGACTTAGTGCCGAGAACGCGAACGCTGTAAAACAACCGTTGACGTAGTGTCAGGTACAACAAGCACAGCCAAATGACATTACCACAGTGTTGACGGTTCGAGCGCGCCGCCGCTAGCACCGCGCCGCCGGCCCACAGCGTCACACGACACATGTCACACGTCACACGTCACACGTCACACGACACCGTGACGCCGTGGCCGACTTCATCAGACAAGAGAATCCAACGCGTATTTGTCTACAGCGCTACTTTCATCATTTCACCATGTTCTGACCTATTTTTCCACACTTATTAACCTCAAAATACGTTGCCTAAGGCTGAGTGAAAATACCAACTTATTTGTTTAATATTGCGTTATTTTATTTATATGTTTTATTTATGACATTATATAACTGGGGACATTTTGCCACAAACTATAGCTAAATAAGCGTCGGATTCTCCGATCTGTTAACACAACGTTATGAAATCTCATACATCCTGTATAAAACAAAAATGGCCGTCGTGCGACGTCAGTGTACAGAAACCAGCTTTGGAAAAACAATTTTTTCCACCTCGCCGATTATGAAACGTAGCGGGACAAAATTAGTGCATTATACGTTGACTTTTGAAGCCTCCTCAGGCCGGCTACGCAACGCACATATAAGTCGTAGGATGATCCTAAACTGGTGTAGACTTTATATCGTATCCCATGGATTTTGCGACAGGTTTTAACAAGTTTAAATAGCGTTGCGTAGCGGCCTACTAAATCTTAAGTGTTGTCCTAATAAGGTTCGCAATCGTTATCAACATTAGATTATTTACAATAATTTCTTATTAGTTACGGATATTATAGATAAGTATGTCGGAGTGCTCTATCCAAATATATGTACACTGCTGCGTCCCAACAAAAATATATCGAGCGATCGCTCAAGAACTATGTTAAGTATTATACTTTCATTTAACACTATTCATCAACAAATTATTGTTTCACCTATTGCTATAACCGACTAGGTATATTTGGCTTTTTTACAAAGAAAAGGGTCAGAAAGCGAAGGGAGCTCAGATTATAGCAATCAGTGAAAGAATTCAAAAATATTTTATTCTTGTCAATAATGGCGACACAATCGCCGTCACCGTGTGGTGACCTAGCCTAAGTCTCACTAGAGTCGAAACAGCATCGCACTGTGTACGCCCAGCGATACAAACCAACAAGCAAGTATTATTATGTTGTGCGGCGCCCGAGCGCGCGCGAGACGACGCATTCGAGTATCCAATATCGGCCAGATCTTCAATCCAAGACAAAAGAAAACTACTTGCAAACATATTCGATCCATTAGGGTTGCTTACCCCAGTGTTCATAGTAATCCGACATTCAGTGTCTTAGAAATTAGTGTGGTTCAGGTTTTTTATGCGATGACACTGGCCAGTTGTTTTCTCATTTTAACAGTTATTGTAAGACAGCTTAAAATAGAAAACTGAAATTCACGTTACCTCAAATGCCAGCCGTTCGGTTCTCGCTCGAGCTTTCTTATAAAATAAACAAACGGCTTCCAATCCCCGCCTCGCCCGCGAGACGGGTCCGACACGTGGGCGAGACTGGGAGCAGACGGATATACATAAATCCTTGTGCCCAAACCTCCACCGAGCAAAATTCCTTACTGTGAGGACGTAGGCAGAGAAAAATCAACAGACAAATGAAAGGATACGAGGTTCTAGAACGACTGAAATCAAATCAGTAACGATCCTTTTTTGTACCGAAAAGAGAATTAAAGTTTGCCGATTTTGCTCCGCCTCCGTCTCGTTATTTTTCACAAAGGAATGTTCTAAACCGAATGCAACTAAAATCTAACAAATAATAAAACTTTACATGGTAACAATTTCGAAACTATGTACAATCGTTCGCTTAGATAAAGATTTTTACAACTTTACATATAACCTAGATAGATTGTAAAGCCAAGGGCACTAGTGGGGCTGTTTCGATCCGCCGTCTCTCAGACGACAAGTTTATAGTGGCGTCCACTCCAGGGCGGCGCGGCGGCCGGCATCTCACTACTATAATAACGTTACTACTTAACAACAAACAGCTATTCTGTAGGTATATTGTTAACTGTAACGTTACTAAATCAAATTATTTCGATAGATAACAGTCGGCTATTTACTGCATTTTTGTCTTTGCATACTTAACAGTATCAAGTTAGCCTTGCATTTAGGCCATTTTGAATTTTCCAATAGATATAATACAAAATTAAATATATATGTCAGGAACTTTTTATTTATATTTCAATTATTATGGCATCATTTTAATTTGCTTTTTCGTTACAATGATACCGCCGACATATTTGCCCCGGTAACGTCACAGTCACGATCTGAATTCATACTAGCATGTTAACAAGCAGACATCCACGAGTATTAACTTGATTTCAAGATGGCCGCCAGCGGCCGCCGCGCGCCGCGCGCTACAAATAAAGTCCCAATTCAATTGACTCGATCTGGCGTCGGCGGCCAAAATTTTAATTTCGGGCGCGCCAAATGTTTTTAAACGCTTCACAAGCGTTGCTAAAGAGCAAAAGCCTACAACTGTATGAACTTATAATACAATGATTTATATTAGCTTCGAACATCACAGCACTCCGTCGTTTGGCCGCGGCCCGTAGGAGCCGAAACGGCGTAAGTCTCGACTCGTCGGACGGCGCTTACGCGGTTTTGGCTCCGAGCCTGCGATGGGTTACATTGTTCAAGTCGCTCAATGTGAGTAAATGACACAATAACTTACAAGATGACGTAATACTGTCGCCGGCCGACCAGAGCGCTAATTTACACTTAAGGTGTCGCTCACCGTTAAGCTGCGAATGAATACCAAAATGTTGATCTATAAAAGAGTACTCTATTTTTATACAACAATTTTGTTACAAAGTAAAACAGTAAGTTTGAATTTACTGCCCTATTAAGTTTCCCATTTATAAAAACTATTAAAACACAATTTCTCTGACAGAAAACATTAAAACTTCATAGAGGAGTTAACTTTGTGTTAATTGTTGTAGAAACATTTTCAATATAATACTTTAACCAAAAAAAGCCCTAATAGTTGCCTCATCGCACATATCAAATTATTCATTATTCATTTCACTTTCATTCAGCAAATTTCCAAGACGAGGACTTGAAAGGGCTTTAACTTGATCGGACTCGCCGACACAATCTCACATCAAACAAGTCTCACAACACCCACATAATTTTGATCGTTAACACTTAATTTAACACTTCATTAAAAAAAACAACATCACAGACAAATATCAAATCCAAACAAACGAAAATGGCGCCGCGACTACGGGTTATTGTGGGTACAAATGCGAAATAAGCAAGGAAAAAAAGATTTGAAATATCCATGCAAGTACTGGTTTAACAGAATGTGTACTTTGAGAAGCGAGGCCTGTCGCTTCGAGGTCTAAAAGATTTCATAAATATTTTGGAAGACGTCGACATGGCAGGCCTGGCGGTTATTTCGTTGCGAGCACGCTTTAATCTTCAAAGACTTGTTGTTGTTGTTGTCGATTTATAAGGTTTTTAATTCATGAAATATTTCAAGTTTGTATGCTTTTCAACCCTCTACTAATGTAAAATTATTGGCTACTTGGGTTCGAAACAGTTTTCTACCAGATCGGGTCGTCGTCACAAATGTTGTACATTTATACAAATTTGTAAATTACATAGCATTTTGTGTCTTGCCGAATTTACTACATTGGTTCATGATTATTATGTTTCGATTCATATCAAACTTGCCTAAATGATAGTTTTTTCAAATTTATTGACAGATACACTATGTTTCTATATTTTATAACGGGTAGACTCCACAATTATTATGTTTACTTTTTATCTATTTGTACTTTGTACCTTTTTTATTCTTTTCAATTCTTTTGGACTTAGGCAAATTTGATATGCGTCTCTCGCTGGAGGTATAGTTTAACAAATCAAAACTGTAACGATGACAATTTGACAATTGCGATCTCACTATCTATTCCTTGGTAACATTCACCTTCAAGGAATAAAAAGTTAATTGAAAAGTACACAGTACAGTAGGATTCACAGAAACGATTTAGAGTGCAATACAGATAATCGTGTTCCGTTCGGTCGAGCTTCAAATGTAGGTTACTAACGCAACAGAGGGTCTCAACAGCGTGGACGTTTGTCGCGTGAACTCGTTCGTCCCGTGTGCGCGCTCGCCAGGACTTGGTGTGGTCGCGACGCGTGCGCGTGCGCGTGCGCGCGTGTGTGTGTGTGCGCGTGCGCGGCTACGTGCGCGTGAGCGGCGACACGTCGGCGGCGGCGAGGCGCAGCGCGGCGCCCACGAGCGGCGCGGCCGGCGTCGACGCGAGCCCCTCCTCGCGCGGCTCCTACACACACAAGACCATGTTATTGTTACACGTCACATTCTCTGATGTGTAGCGGCGAGATGCCCACACTAAATAAATCATCTTCCGTACGAATACGACTCGGGGTAAGAACTTTTGAAAAATAAAACTTAAATAAACTTTTGAAAGCGAAACACCCGAACGAGTGATTCCACGAATCTGTACACGTATAGTGCTATCTGCGAATAACAGTCGACATTTTCTCCTGTAAAAACACCGGACATTAAGGGCCGGTACAAACAGCCATCATCTGAATTGCAATACGGCTGCAAAATGGCAGGTAGGTACCCTGACAAATACAACATATCACCTCACAATATCCCAAACATACGAACCACGATTCAGACAAGGCCCTCGAAATAACTGAACCATATTTTCGACTGTTGTATGAACTTGTTAAACTTCTGAATCGCTCCTGAGTCTTACGCGCCTATCTTCATTCGCGCAGTTGACTGCCGAATACCACGCTTTCGTCCAAAGCAAAACCAAAAAGTCGACAAAACATTCGCACGCACGATTTGTCATGCTGTGACTATGATTGTTTGGGAAGGTGACATAGCCCATGTAGAATAGAAACTTACTAGCTTATGTATGAATTCACCCAAATGATTGTCAAATCTCATAATTTCGTTCGCTTTGAGAATGATGTATTGTTACAAGCAAAAATATGCATACCTGCAGGGCTAATATATCTCGCACACTGTCGCACCTGTCGCGCGACAAATTCTTCTTCCAATACGGTGCGAACAAAACAGGTGATGCCGAGTGGCGCGACCAGTGAAGTGGCGGCGAGATATACTAGCCCCTAGCCCTGCCGACCTGATGTTCAATGTTCACATTTCTAATCAATAATACAGAAGTAGTAAATATATTGACGCTCGCTATCTACCTTACACAATTACTCATTAGATTACAGAGTGCAACATGCTATGCCCCGAATTTGGACTGTGCGCTGTCTGTTATTGTTAGTTTCAACTTTCATGTAGTATTTCGCCAGTTGACTGTCAAAACTCATGAAAAAAAAATCTGTCACTACTCTTCGAAACCTCGTATCTCGTTATAGAATCGATACGAGACAAGAGTTTTGTTCTAAGCAGGTATATGTTAGTGAGCTCCGGTCGTCGACAGGCGATAATATTTCAATCATGCACAAAATTACTGTAAAATCCAAATCTGCACCGCGCGTATAGATTACCCTCATTCAGAAAATTAAAATTTTGACTTACTTGAAACAGCTTACTTGCAAAATCTTTACATAATTTTGATTCTTTTTTCGCTGCTAGTACTATTTTTGACGTTTTCTCTGTGAACAATGATATTGGCAATTGGAGTATACATATTTTTGTTTAGAGAGTAGAAAAATTGAACATCGGATTAATCTAAGTCACCTTACCATACGGGAACTATTAGAAGTGCAAATTGAGTATTTTAATTTATTATATGACTCATGAACGCAATCTTCAGTTGGTACAATCAAGTGCCAAAATATGTATCGAATTAATCCTCTCGTATGTTTCAAAACTTTTTTTCGTTGACATAAGAACGATGGGACATATTTTGAGAAGGCTGAGTCCACACTTACATTTTTTTACACTTGACTATAGGTACTCGGTATGGAATTCGTTTGCCAGATAACGTATCGGGGAGTACCCTACCTTTCATTTTGTCACCTAATAATAATCTGCCAAATGCCAGCAATTGAAATGTGTATTGTTCCTGGACAGTCTCTTGGACGTGGCTCAGGTAAAACTATTCCACTCAATTTGTTCGATTTTCTCAGTCTTTTTCATGAAAAAGGTTGAACACCTCTGCGGACAGAATCTCTCAGTTTCTTACGTGGCCACGGTTCGATACAGACTGACGAAATTTCACTAATCTATCCAGTTTAAAGTCGGGTTCTACATATTATAACTTCGCTAACCTACGTAGCTTGTAATCCAATGGATCCGACTGATCACGGTCACCAATCCTTATGAATGGTGCCTTGCCTCTTCTATCCTTCTATTCTATTCTTCTTTAGCATAAACTTTAGCGCGATCGCCGGAGGCGGCGCGGCCGGCGGCGCCCTGCTGCTCGGCCTGCTACACCACAACAGGCTCATTGACGATACCAGCACAACCTTTCTATACAGTGATCGTAGACCTGCCTAGCGAAGTGACTTCTTGTAAAAAATCCTCAAAAACTGGAGAGAATCTAAATCCAGTAATAATTAGTAGGTATATCCGGTAACGTTTACGGTTTCGAAGAAAAAAATATCAGGAAATGAAACGTTGTGGGGAAAATAGTTATAGGAAAAGAAAGAATGCTGCAAAAATGCTCGAACTGCGGTGCGATATGACATGGAGCGATAATTCAAGAAGTGCAGCTGCAACAACAAGTCGGTCGGTGAAGGCTTCTCGAATGATCGGTCCATGGCACACAATAGTAGTACTCACGTTGCTGAGCACGTGCTTGAGCGTCTCGTAGGTGAGCCAGCAGATGGCGGCGGCGGGCATCTGGTACAGCACCCGGGCGGAGGCGCCCTTGAAGAAGCCGAGCGGGCCCGTCGCGCGCAGCACCAGCCCCGCCGCCTGCAGCAGCCCGTCCGCGCGCGCCGCCACCTCCTGACACACACAGGCGGGTGAGCGAGCGTGAGGTGTGAGCACAGCACACCCGTCCCCACACACACACACACACAGGCGAGTGAGCGAGGGTGAGGTGTGAGCACAGCACACCCGTCCCCACACACACACAGGCGAGTGAGCGAGGGTGAGGTGTGAGCACAGCACACCCGTCCCCACACACACACAGGCGAGTGAGCGACACGAGTCTCGGCTCACTGGACCTGGATAGGTTCAAGTCCAGGTCAAGTCATTTTAAAGAAATCAAAAACACGATGTGGCCGGAGACGCCATTTTGTGAGAGAACGGGACGCAAGGGAGCCTTTAACATAATATTTGTATCCAAGATAATTTTCTGTTGCTGGCGTCGGTACGATGTGAGTTTTCTTTGACAATAGGTATTAAATATTATCTACTACGCCACACAGTCGTCAAAGAAATTTCATGATATAGGGACGCCAATATTATGTCTTCTTCGAAGCTTAACTGACCCATTTGAGCATTGTTCAAATGTTCATACAGGGGCCAAACCCACATTATACTGTGATTAAATTTAATTGAGAACCAGAAAATTTATCGGAAGCGCGATTACCCGAGAAAAATTTATTCTTATCAGTAATAAATATGCGAGATTTTTTCCACACAGTTCGAAGAAATTTCAGTCACAGTTATATTTAACGATCAAAACATTTTAGATTCGCTGTGGCGTTGAGTCACTAATAAAATGCGTCTCAGTGCCAGAGCATATCAATATATGTGAATAATAGCAATTACTATCTTGCTTTCATTCACGTGAACAAACAAGATTTATCCCGTGACGGTATTATTAATAGTTTTGTATCTGTTTACAATACAAGTACTCTATATTGCACATCTCACAAAACAAACAAGAAATACACAATGCAAGAAATTACAAGAGGTAGACAACAGGCGGTATTATCGCTGTATTCATTTGCATTCTGATAATGGTACCAATTTTGTTGGAGCTAAGTTAAATTTTGATGCTATAATAGTGGGTATTTTGTGGGCCTAAAGGCATTAAGTCCGCCATTTGTACTTTTACTTATGTATTTTGTGCAATAAAGTTTAAATAAATAAATGAATAAATAAATATTGTTTTGCATAAAACAAGTCAGTACAATGGTGGACTTAATGCCAAATGGCATTCTTTAGCCATGATAATACATATGTCTATCTGTGTTTATTCACTATGGCAGCCCTAAGCTGCGGTAAAAGGAAGTTATTTAATCAATCAATCAATCCGAAAAATTACAATTACAGAGTATCTTCTTTAACGGGTACAAACATGTCATATCCCGTGAAGGAACTATTTACTGTTTTACTAGCTGTGCCCCGCGGTGTTACCCGCTCATCCCACGGGAACACTATATTTATTCGGGATGAAAAGTATCCTATGTCCTTCCTCGGGACTGAAACTATCTATATACCAAATTTCATTTAAATCGGTTCAGCGGTTTAAGCGTGAAGAGGTAACAGACAGACAGACAGACAGACAGACACACTTTCGCATTTATAATATTAGTATGGATACCTTGCATTTGTATTCTGATAATGGCACTAATTTTGTTGGACCTAGGTTTAATTTCGTAAAATTGGTCTGCTTGATTAATGAACCTGTTGTTCTTATTTCACGGTTATACAGAATGTTACTTTGTAAAAAAAACAAATGACACATACGCGTGAAAAACAGCAACATGCACTGTCAAATTCTAAGTAGCCGCAACTACTGCTACCACGTTTTGCTGCAGACAAACATGCTGCGAACGTGCACACGTAGTAACCGTTTCCAAATCTAAATATATATACAAATTGTAACAAGTGTAACCCAGGATTGAGTTCTCCTTTTTGTGTTTGCATACCTGTGTGTTGAGCACGGTCTTGCACACGTCGAGCGGCGTGGTGACGGCGGCGGCGAGCGCGCCGGCGCAGGCGCCGCTCATTGCGTGCGCGCGCGGGTCGTACGTGCGCGTCGGGTTGAGAAGCGATTGGCACCACTCGTACGTCACGAAGTGGAGCGACTGGAACATCAGACATGGCGGTTAAATTAGCCTGCTATCACGACTCTGGGGGGAACACTACCTAACCCAGTCCCCAAAGATATTTAAAAAAAACATACTTAAACAAACCTATATAACCCTATTTGCTGCTCCACAAATTCTTGCTTTACGCGTAAAGGCGTACCTCCTACGCTGACTTCAAAATTCAGACATTAATGCAAATAAGAATATCAGCATCAGGTTGGATTATAGGAATTCGTTGGACGAGAGAAACTCGCAATCCAGGATCAATCAATACCTTACATATCTAGTCAGATCAGCGGTCGAGTATGCCGATCGGGTATCTTTCTTCTCAACCACTTAAGACTGTAATAGACAGAAAGAGCTGTAATGATGAGGGCGTCTGACCTGGAAGGGCACGTTCATGACGACCTGTGTGCCGTAGGAGCGGTAGAAGGCGCGGATGCCCTCTGCTCGGTAGACGCGCCGCGCGCACTCCCACACGCTTCGGTACTGCGAGTTCATCATCTGCAGCCGCTGTTTCACCACTGCAACCAAGCAGAGATAATCATAAGTACAGATAATATGTCTAATATAACGTAGCCCACCAAATTCGCATGCAAGTGACATTGGATGAGAAATGTTACAGCGGCGTCGCAAATCGACAAATGTAGAGCCTCTTCAGCAGATGAGGATGCAATTTACAGTGGATTGGATTGTGCTCAACGGTGTAAACGCGGAGAGGCATGTCAGGCAGTGGTGTAAAATAAGTGACGACGCGACTACGACGACGATAATGACATCAAAATCTCCCGCAACGCACGCAACTACAGCCAGCTTCCAGCCCTTCCATCCATCTCCTCTTACATTCAATTATATCTACAAGCTTCGAAAACCGCAAAGAACCTCAATTAAAATCCTATCGGACAGCTATGCTAACCGTCTAGCAACTAAGCAAGGCAAATTGCTAACGATAATGAGCATAAGATCAATCTAAAAATAGGCGATGTGAGTCGTCGGGTTGTCGGCCGAGCGCCACAACACGACGATAAACAATCATATTCATACCCATGGGCCCGGTATCAGTGTCAGGGGTCAGGCGTAAACACATCTTAAAACCATATCTGGCACAGACAACAATGACGCTTATGTAGGTATCGTGGTATAGTATAGAAAATAATTGGCTTCTATTCAAGATTAAGTGAATTGGAGAAGATCTTAAACCCAATATCTGTGCAGATCAGCACAGATATTGGGTTTAAGATCTAGTAGTGGACATATTGGTGATATGATTTAGTGGTGCCTGATATGGCAACCAATAAGGTCACAGGGCATAGTTTATCAATGCAAATGATAATGTTGTGAACTCTTTACAGAGAGTAAGTAGTGACCTTTACTACATTTGTGTAAATTTGTAAAAAAAGTTTCTGTGTAAATAAGAGTCGGTAAAAAAAAGGTTTATGGAATAATATGATAAGGTGAAACAGCGTACAATAAGAAAAGCCTGGGAACTATTAAAGTTTAAGAGTGATCGAGTGCATTGCATCCTAATTCCTAACTACGCTTATGCTCATACATCAAGCAGTACCTATTCACTCAAGATGACTAACAGTTGTATGGCAAACAGATCTTAAATAACAGAGATAGAATATAGATTCTAGAAATACAATAATATAATCTAGACGTTAACGTGTAGAACTCTGATGTTAGAAAGGAGAAGGACAACCAGAGTTTTTAAGGAAACTAGAGACATAGACTGGTAGAAAAATCCAAATATCGGCTTCCTTTACCGTCCTAACGGCATTTTGTGAGCCATTTTGGCAACATGACTTTTCCGATGTAAAAAAGCCTGCTGAATTCGATTCCGGATGTTGCCAGGCCGAATTTTGCCCCCTTCCCCCCATTTCCCCCCATTTTACCTCAAAATATGTCCCTAATCACGATTTTTACGGTTTTATTCAAAAACTATTACAGCTAGAAAAAAAATGTCAAAGACAAGAATGATCTCTATAAAATTTCCTATAACATGGTGTATAAACTTTTTAGTAGGCCTTATGGTTTCTGAACAATATCTTCCCGAACTTGGTTATTTTTAAAAAAATTTATAAACATGGTCGAGGCAGTGAAGTAGGGGAAAACCGGGAGATCTGACCAGGTAGGAGACTTGAACCATCTCAAATATTTCATTCAAATTTCGCGCTATCGGCGCCGTTGATAGCTCGAAAGACACTTGCATAAAGGCGGTGGCTGCGAGTATGCCATATTGGCCACCATTAGTACGGTTCGGCTTTGAGCGAGAAAAACGTGTTCTTGCGTTTCAAAACTGAATAAAAATATTTTTTTGTTTTCTTATGCAATTTCAACAGTTTTAGAGGTAAGATCTGTTTTATTATCACATCGTTTTCTTTGTTTAATGTAGTATTTTTGAGTTAATGTGTGTGGAATCGTCCGTTACAATTGTTTAGAGGAAACATCACTTTTGTAAGGCAAGGGGGTAGCGGGAGACTTGACCACTCTGTCGGTGGGAGACATGATCAGTGGTTCAAATGTCCCGCTCTGCTCTTTAGTTGATTATTATTTTATTATTATATTATTAAATGTTGATCATTTGTAAGAGAAACTCGTTTATATTTTCGGGTTTGTGATTCCTGATGATTATTGTTTAAAACTTGCATAGTTTTGTGAAATTATAGTTCAGTTTTTGTAATATGTAGGAAAAAAATGTCTAAAATGTTGTTAAATATAATTTCTACTAAGAAAAACTCATAATTATAATTATGGTTTTATATGTTGTTAATGTATGTGTATAATCGTATGTGATTCCTGATGTTCCTGAGGTGCCTAGTTTCTGTTAGAAGTGAGATCATAATTTATTTTCTTTAAAATTTACAAAAAACGGCCTCATGTCGTTAACTATTGATTATTTGTAAGAAAAACTCATGTATAATTTTGGATTTAAAGCTTATTTATAAATGTGCATAATCATATGTGATAATTGATGAGCCATTAGTGTTTATAATTGATCAGTTTTCTGTTAGGAAATGAAAATCTTGTTTGTATGATTTACAAGTCAAAAACTAGCTTAATAATGTTAAATGTTGATTGTTTCTGTAAGAAAGTCTCGTTTCTAATTATGGCAGTGTTTTTCGTGAAATATTAATAACAAAATAATAGTTTTTTTAATTTTTTTCCTTCTAGACAAATTTATGGTCAATTCTCCCTCAAGCACTGGTCAACTCACCCGTAGGGGTGGGAGATTTGATCCATTTTTCCGTTTTCAAAAAACATGAAATAAAAAAATATATGTTGACTTTATCAACAATCTAATATTATCAAATTATACCTAACAAGATGAGACATACATGAGCCCGATTACAAGACGCTACGACTAATACATAAAATTTTAAGCATCTTTAATGAAATTGGGGTTCACCTCTCCCGCACTTCCCCTACACTTATTTTGGGATAATTGGTATCGCACAGAATCCAGCCGCTCTGCAGCGCTTGACGCTGACATCCAGTTGGCGTGCTGCTTATTATCTGTCAAGACTCACGAGGCTTGCAGTCATAAGCAGTCGTCAGATTTACACGCAGAACTGTATCCAAGTCGGGCTAAAGGGGACGTAGAAAATAAAAATGCTTTGCTTCTGACCATGAAGTCATTATTCCGTTTTCAGGTATTTGCAAACGTGGAGTATGGACTGTAATATATCAAAAGCACTGTGAACTACTCAATGAGATCGGCATACACCCCATAAGCGAACGGCTGAGAAGTTCCTGTCCCTGCTGTACAAGTCAAGTATGTGACGATGCAAGCTATGCTTTGTTTGGCACCACTCCAGCGCCTGAGCGTTTGCCCCCCATATCAGACGCAAATATGGTCGATTTTGAACGACCTGCCTTGAACAGGTCTTGAAGGTCGGGCCTTTGTTCATTTTGAGCTTTGCGTTGTATTGTACTCGTAGCGTAGCCCTGCCGTTGGTGAGCCTTTTGGAAACAAACTTCGTTACTTAGAGTGAGCCAAGCTGCTTAGCAGTGAGAATTGTCATTTTTTTTCTGTTGCAAGATCCTGGGTAACTGCATTTCTAAGGCACATTTCTGGAGAATCTGGCGTAGAACTGAGCATTTTGAATGACTTCATGGTCAGAAGTAAAGTATTTTTATTTTCTACGTCGCTTTTAGCCCGACTTGGATACAGTTCTGCGTGTAAATCTGACGACTGCTTATGACTGAAAGCCTCGTAAGTCTTGACATATAATAAGCAGCACGCCAACTAGATGTCAGCGTCAAGAGCTGCAGAGCAGCTGGATCCTGTGCGATACCAATTATCCCAAAATAAGTGTATCACTGCCTCGACCATGTTTATCAATTTTTTTTTAAATAATGAAGTTCGGAAAGATAGTGCTCACTAACCATACGGCCTACTAAAAAAGTTTATACACCATGTTATAGGAAATTTTATAGAGATCATTCTTGTCTTTGGCATTTTTTTTCTAGCTGTAATACTTTTTGTATAAAACCGTAAAAACCGTGATTAGGGACATATTTTGAGGTAAAAGGGGGGAAAATGGGGGAAGGGGGGCAAAATTCGGCTTGGCAACATCCAGAATCGAATTCAGCAGGCTTTTTTACTTCGAAAAAGTCATGTTGCCAAAATGGCTCACAAAATGCCGTTAGACTTTAAATTTTTTATTTGAACTACCAGTCTAACAACTTTGCTCGTGAGGTCGTGAGCGAAAATTCGACTATTACATATCACTCAATGGCGTTTGTTGATGACTCAAGGCTGTTGTCGTGCGATCGACAATTGGCTTAACTGTCTGAGTAAACAGGTGCGTAGCAAATGTGTTTACTACTCATTACGTCAGCACACGACAAAGCCCGCAATACAAACGACTTAAAAAGGGAGGACGTTCTCTTTTTGCCGTAATATTTTTTTATGTATAGCATGTTCCCAGATTACTCGAAGACGAAAATATAATAGAATACTCTTTATAACTAGCACACCTCAACGGGAAATAAATACAAACAGACACAGATTACGCGTAACATTCAATAGAGGTAAAGAACAGGCGGATTTATCGCTAAAGAGCGATATCTTCCAGATATGTATAAACAAACTTAACTTAAAGGTGCTTTTTTATAAATTTATGAAACATGTAATGTCTCATTTTTTAATGTGGGTACACCACATTTTTTATTTAAACCAATTCAATTTTTCTTTAAGCTTTGATCTTTGTAGGTTGCTTTGTTGGTTTAAAGGCGCTTTTTCGCAACTCGGTTGAATTCTTTTCGTTGACGTCGATGATTTCTTGCTAAGAAATGACTATCAAATCATGCTGTCTGATTCAACGAGACGAGCATTCATATTTCACGCCCTGAATAGAAACAGATAGTGATTCTCAGTAGGCGTTTGACATTCTGATCTGTGCTCGTATCACGACAGCGTGCCGGCGTGCGTGGTGACCCGCAGAACACAATGCATAGTGATAAGTTACAGGCTTATCAGTTGTGGCAGGAGTTGCCAACCGTTGACTAAGCTAATAGGACGTAAGCTTGTAAGTATTCGTATCACATACTGTTTGATGTCCATGACTTGATATGGACAAATATAAAGATCGAACCAAATCCCTTGTCATTTTTAGGGCTCCGTACCCAAAGGGTAAAAACGGGACCCTATTATTTATTTATTTAAACTTTATTGCACAAAACAAAAGTCAGAACAAATGGCGAACTTAATGCCTAATGGCATTCTCTAGCAGTCAACCATAGGACCAAACAGAGATGCTTTAAGTGGGTGCAGAGTAGAAAATTAATCGTTCGGAGAGCATCCAAGATACAAGTTAATACATGTATATTATATAACTTAACTAAGTACCATAAATACAATGATACATATATTTACATACTATAAGATGTATATTATATATAATACATACGATGAAGTGTCTACTGCATAGGATGAGACATTATTCGAGCTCTTGTTCGAGCAGGTGCTTACGTAGCATCCGTTTGAAAGCTACCTTGCTTGGGGCTTGTCTAATAGAGAGAGTGAGTGTATTCCAAAGACGAGTCTATTAGTAGTCTACGCTGTCCGTCCGTCCGTCTGTCACCAGGCTGTATCTCAAGAACGGTGATAGCTAGACAGTTGAAATTTTCACAGATAATGTATTTCTATTGCCGCTATAACAACAAATATTAAAAATAAAATAAAATAAATATTTAAGGGGGCTCCCATACAACAAACTTGTTATAGATTATGGGACGGAACCCTTCATGCGCGAGTCGGAGTCGCACTTGCCCAATTTTTTTAAGTGTTGCTTGCACCGATAAGGCTGTTAACTTATCTCAATCATAGTCATAGTCTCATATCAATATGTTATGCACAAAGTCATTGACAATGTGATCTTACTTATCCCGCAAAGGCTACGATAGACAAATACGATTCAGCACGTGCGTTATATCGTACGACATGCCACACGACGCGCCGTGTTCGGTGTAACAAGAGACACATAATTGTAAACAAATCTCTGATTGATATGCTCATATGTTTTATTGTTGTCTACCATATAATAGTAGCTAATAAAAGAGTATTGAAGCGTTAGCCGAGTAAAAAACATGGTCCCCATAACTAAACGTTTTGTTTTTCTTATTGTTGTCAAACACTAAAATAAAAAGAAACTAACCGAACACAAGACACGGATCTGATTATTTAACCATTAAATGCATGATGATGTATTGTCAATAAAGACTTTGTCAAGATTGTCCCGAAATCTCAAACTGACGTGGATTTCATTGCTAATGACGTCATTTCAGTAATAAAATTATTATAATTGTATGCATTTAAGGGTTAAAGCAAGATTTCTGTACCGTCTTTTTTTTATGGAGTTATTGTTTTACATAATATTTATTGACTCTGTTAAAAAAGTCACCTTTCAACCGTTTCCTTCTTTTTTCAGCACTCGAACTCGTGTGTATAACTTTTAAAATATTTACTTACTTATTTTGTGGCTGTCCTATGTATTAGTAAGTATTTCATATTTAAAATTATGAAAAAAATACCATTTTCTTGAAACGAATAGCGTGATTTAAAAAGAGATAATAAAACTGTTGAAGTATTAATTGAATGGCTTTTATTTCTCGACTCGGCAGAGGCACGATTTTGCCAGAGAAGAACAGAAGATAAGAGTGCAACCATACAAGAACTCAAGAAGCAGGACTGGAGGACTAGAACATAATGTTTAAAGTTCTTGAAACCCACTATTGGGGTAGGGAGGGGAGCAGTTGTCAGCCAGTAGCAACTGGGTTGACAACTATCGAACCATCCCTCCTTATACTCACAGGTTGGGCAGTAAACAAACATACTAGATATCTCGTATTCACAGAAGGCTATTTTAGGACGTGACTCGCGTGCATATCATTCGCATTGCACAATTGAAACATCGCGGCTGTGGTGAGCCAGGGGACAACACCGCCTCAACCGCAATACTACGCATTAATAAGGATTGCGGTACAATTGTTTATTTCTTTGTCTCCTTTCATGTGTCCCTATACAATGTAAGTATAGTGAGTGAGATCGATTGAAAACCCTGCGGCAACAACATGATTTGTCATTGGAGGATTTAATGATAGAGGTTTGTCGTTACGGCAGGGTTCTGTGGTCGTTCGTACACGAATTAATTTAACTTGCTGAACCTTGCCTAGGGCTGCCTACACGCTGGAGCAAAGCTGTGTAAAATGGACCA
Organism: Apotomis capreana; assembly: GCA_947623375.1. Lineage (NCBI taxonomy): Eukaryota > Metazoa > Arthropoda > Insecta > Lepidoptera > Tortricidae > Apotomis > Apotomis capreana. The sequence continues at coordinate 18,150,303 of OX392519.1, forward strand.
ACCACAGTCAAAATTCAAAACTTTATTCTGCAAGTAGGCTACAAGAGCTCTTTTAAATGTCAAATTCTCAGATACATACATAAAAAAAAACATTTACAATATAATGCAGCAGACAAATCAGTGGGCTGTATATTATCTCCGGGTCTATTAAATTACAAAGTAAGAGTTTTATTTGAGACCATTTATTTTATCTGACGCGTCTCGTATTATTCTTTAGATAAACAGATATCGTTACTATTTGATTGTTGATGGTTTCTTAATTTTTATTTATCTGTCGATCGATATTAGATTAGAAAACTATAATACAGACGACTTGGGACTTCCCCGCAAACAGTGACTCACGCCGCAGCATGCATAAATCGGTGCGCAGTTTTCCTCACTCATGTATGTCACCGTCTACACTGTACAGGGCCGCGTCGAAGCGGTTCTACAGGAAACCGTGGCCGATATTGTTAAACGACCTGTAGAAACCCGATTCCATCATCTTTGATAGAATTGGTAACATAAGGTAAATTGATATGATACAACAATATATCATATCAATTGGTTGCCAATAGTACCGATTCGCCTGTGACGCTTGACGAATCCTTTAAGTTCGTACTCTAAAATAAATCTAAATACATAAATGTGTTAATTCTAAAATGAGAGAGATGAGCATACGTTGCACTGTCTAACCTACACGCTAATTTAAAACTGAAAATATCCCTAATTGAAGGATCGTGCTTTAATAATTAATTCTTGTCCTAAATTGGTGCTTTTCATGTAATATGTTTATTCAAATTCAAATTCTTTATTGCTAATAGTTTCTTTCATGTAATAGTTCCTTTTCATATAAAAGTTGGTGCTTCCCATGTAAAACATAGATGAAATAAAATATTTTTCAGAATAAAGCTCTCATTTGATTTATGGATGAAATAAAGGATTTGTTCACAATAAAGATCTACAAATGTGCATCCGATAACATATTGTAACAGCATGTTGTTTAGTGATGAGATGACTGAGGTTCCTATCCTATACAATGCCCTCAACGATATGTGATACGCATTATACACCTTGAAGCACTTAAAATAAAACAATACTGCAAACAAACACGCCAGGTTAACAAACTATTGACTGAAGCTAGGTTATGTTATTATTTACACTGCGCCGACGCGCCGGCGACTTTACGAATCGTTTACGACAGTTTACTACCGAGCGACTGTTGTGATAGTGCACCAAGTAGACACAAAATACACTATGCCACCGGATTTCCTGGTATTCAGGCTGGAGATACACAAACAAGTCTCGTGATGATGGACAACAGGATACGATTCAGTCGCACGCGAAATTTTGGTGTAACGTAACGTATACGTCGGAAGCAGATGTTATTGTTTTTTTTCTCACGCTATAAGTGAGAAGCGATCTTTCTGAATATCCTTGGGCGAGGCTTTTGTTCCGCAGTGTATGGTATTTCGGCCGATATGATATGACGATATGGTAAAGCGGTTGCGACAGAGATTTCCATTAGTTCCCGGGTGTCGTAACGTGTATATACCATTATCAATGTAATTTCGCATGTCTTAAATTTGCTACTAGGTACTTATTTTGTCACTTACGGCCCGGCGGCTCGCGCGACTGCAGACGGCAGCCATAGGTGGAAGCGGAATATCCGAGAGCGGTGTCTCGCTCACAGCTATAGCCGCCGCTCGCCGCTCCGCTAGTCACGCGAAATCGTGACCGGGCCGTTAGTCAAAACACAAGTACGTGGAAATGTATGTACATCGTACCTTAAAATTCACTGCACAGAGACGTGAAATGGGATGTTGCAACCATGCCATATTTTTCTGCAAAGCTCTTGGCAAGATCCTACATCCTACACACGATTTCGAAGCAACTTAACAAAATTTATCCATTTAAACAGAATAGTAACCTTAAGTGTATAAACAATGTTGTAATGATATTAACTTTGCTAATAGAGCTGTTATCGCGGTCGCTATCGCCTCGCTCATTCCTGCAGGGTTACCACAGTCATGTCGGGAAAATCCTGTGCCAAGTCGGAAAGTAATTCTGTTCTGTATTGGACACGCGCCTCCCACGATGTCTTATTTTCCTTCCTATACGCTGTTTCTTTCCTCCACTTCCTTCCACATATTGCTAAGATAACTATCATCGGACCACCGGACCGGAGGCCGCCCTTTTCTACTGCATAACAAACTGGGTTATCAGCTCCGTTAGTTATCGACATTTGTTCCTCTCTTTGCAACCCTCACCATCGGGAATTTACCCTTCTCCTCTTCCTTGCATCGCGTTCCTCACCAGTGAGGGTTGTGACTTTAGTTTTGACGATGTTATGACATCTGTCTCTGTCGTTAGCGACGTGTACGGCTTCGTGAACTTACTTCGGTATTATGTGCAGTCAAAGATCAGTCTGAATTTTTCCGTCAGTATCTGGTTACCCCACCATCACTGCAACAGCACATGCACAGATAACGGAACACGGATATCCAGTGATATAACCATTTACTATGCACGTGAGATTACATTCATTTCTGAAATGGTTAAGATCTAAATGATTTTACTAAAGTGAACTGAAAAATATTGCAACTGTTCTCCAGTATTTAAGATCTTCAAGAGACATGACATGATTACCAGGTCCCACAAGTAAACAGTTATTTCTTTTTTTTATTAGGATTTAAAGCCTGCATCAGGCAATTCGCTCGTGCATTGTTTTATTTTCCTAAAATTCCTACATTGTGGTCTGTGGTAACTTGAAAAACTATAAGTGATTCATGCCTATTAAAGGTTTGAGAAACACTGCCGAAGATTCATTTAATATCACTTAGTTACCTAGTTAGTTACATTGAACGAAATTTTTTTTACAATCGAACGAAATAGCTACTTTCAGCAATTAACTACCTCCTACAAACCGAAGTAAACGCTGAGAGCTATGTCTAATTGATAAGTCAGAAAGTAATGACCACTAACGGCCATTAGAGCACATGTCTTATCTTGAGGAAAACAAATAGACTGTCGTCAACCCGGCAGTACGAGCAGCATTGTGCTTTATTTGTTGCAAACAAAGTGTATCGAACGACAAAGCGAGGGTTCTCAATCTGTACGCCACGGTGCCTTGGTTTACTCTGTTCCGGAAATTAAACTACGCTATTGAGGTAGTGCATCTGCCTACTGAGCCGACGGCCCTGGGTTCAATTCCCGGCAAGGGCAAATATGTGTATGATGACCTCGAATATTTGTATATGTTCTATGCATGAACATGTGTATTTAAGTGTATATTTATCTATATCGCCTGATGACAACCCAAACTCATTAAAATTTCTATCACTACCCTTCAAAACCTCGTATCTACTAGATTAATACTGAGATACGAGCTTTATTTTAAGTACGTACAGTAGCGGTGTATTTTGTATGAAAGTTGCCTAACTTTTACAATTGTAAACGGTTATATAACAAACTGACCTGAGATTTCTTTTTTAACCAATAATACATTATTATTTTTATAGAAATTGTTATTAAAAAAAAGATTTCGACATTCTGCGTCTAATTAAAAAAAAACACGTCTTTACACCAATTTGCCGTTCAGCTAATATTTGCAACTATGCTTGGAATCTGAACAGACCTCACGTGGATTACTAATGTAGCTTGCAAGAGACATACTTAGTTGTAAACGACGTTTGTTTGTTTCTAATTCTTTAGCAAAACACGTAGGTATGTTAAAGAGTTTATTTATACATTGCTTTTTTTACGACAGAATGAATAAGCGTGAAGAACGTGATAATGTTTGCATTTTTTTCTACAAAGTAGTAAGTATTGTTACTAAAATTGCGACTGTACTTAGTTTTATCTATGTTATATATTCTGTAACAATAACAGCAACAAAACCTAAAAAATACCGCACATACATCATAGAACAATTGACTCTCCGGCTTTTCTAATTCAATACTTATACTCATTAACAAATGTTAATAAGATGTAAATGTAATGTTTATGTTTTTGCAGATAAGTAATTAGCATAAACACCTAATTATTATGTAAGGCGAATCGTGACAACAAGTTTAAAACACCATAATTAAATTACAATTCGTATGAGTTTACAAGACGATTTAATTTGTGCGACAGACAATAAATAATGAATATCGGACATCCTCACACAAATCGATCTAGTCCCAAAGCTCTAGTGGGCTTGTGTTATGGTGGTTATGATTGAGGTTATAAATAACATCCATGACCCAGGCACAAATATTGCCACTGCGCCAACCGCGTCGTTAAACGATCCGATCGCGGCAGTCATTCGAGTGAGCGAGACACACGTACCGCGCAACACTGCCGCTGTCACGCAAAGTCGTGGCATCTCCTTTACTATGTGGTTAAAACAGTGATAAAATCTTTCGATATAAGATTAGTCCATCGTTACAACCAGTTTAGAGTATACATACTTTGTTTCTCCTCTCAATGATCACGTCTATTATTATTATATTGAGCCCGTAATATCCCACTGCTGGGCAAAGGCCTCCCCCCTTTTCTTCGAGTGATCTCGGCTTAAGGCTATTTCTGACCAATCCTTCAAGAAGAAATCCAAGTCGTCCCGCCACCGCCGGCGAGATCTGCCACGTTTCCGTTTTGAGTTTTTAGGCTTCCACTGTAGTGGTCTTGGCCCACAACTCATCCGGCATACGGCAAACGTGACCAGCCCATTCCCACTTTAACTTGGCCGCTTTCCGAGCTACGTCAACAATTTGGGTCTGGGAGCGTAGAGTGGTATTCCGGATTCGATCCATTAATTTGACACCTAATAGGCTACGCTCCATGGCCCTTTGGCAGACCCCGAGTTTGAACTTCTGAACTTCTGTCAGAGACCAAGTCTGAGCACCATAGGTGAGAACAGGAAGTATGCATATTATGTCCATGAGCCTCCTTTTGAGTGATAGCGGGAGGTCACCTTTCATTAAGTGTTTCATGGACCAATAGCTCCTCCAGGCGTTTCCTATCCGTCGTTCGACTTCTTTTTCTTGTCGCGCCTGGAAGGAAACTATTTGGCCCAAATAAAGATATTCATGGACATATGCAACCGGCTCTCCATTTATTTCTACCCTACGTTCTGTACTGTTGGTCACGTCTATTATTACTTCCAAAATTTACCGACTTCCTATGTGTCCCTAAAACCAAAAAGTTTGCGGAACACTAGCCGAGATGGCGCTAAACGTCGGGGTGCCGCGGTGCCGCACGCGCCGGTGGTAGGCTTCCACCGCCACCGCCGCCACCTTCGCGTGTTGACACCAAGCGAGTTCGATTTCGTTTTATCATCATTCGAAAAGAATAAAGATACCAAGAATATTAGGATATTTATATAATGAACTAAGTACAGTAATAGCCACCTGGAATTTGAGAAAATTGATAACGTATAAACTAATTTGTTAAGAACATAATATTAGATACGGCTCAAACACATCGACATCGGCGGCAAGCGGAGGCCATATTACGAGTGAGCGAGACAATCTCTGGACCCTTAAACCGTGATTTTATAACCGTAGGAATAGAAGAAAGAACTTAAAGTTTACCGCAAAGCGAAGTACAAAGAACATTTTTTTTATAAGATAACAATGATAGATAATTGTCGCATGAAGGAATTTTGATTTCCGCTTTCGTTCCGTTGATAGGCAAAATACAATCAAATTGAACTGCGCGGATTATGGCAATAACGCAATAGAAATAAATACATATAACGTCATCTAAAATGAGGAAAATGTTAAACCGAAACAAAACGTCTTGATTAATACCACTCTAAATATAAATAATACTCACTTTAAATACCGATTAAAAATTATGTAGGTATCAGAAACGTAGGATTTATTCTTAAGTGAAACGAAATATAATTGTCAATTAGAATGCCTCGAAATCTAATCTCATTGAAAACCGGAATTTAGAAAATAAGTACAAAAGCTAGAAATTCGCATAATAAAAAAAGTATAGGAACAAAAGTAACGCGGTACAAAAAATCGAGAGTATTTATTGTCCATCAATATTCCCTTCAATACATGAATTGGTTTTTATGTATTGAAGTGAATATTGACAAGACAAGCCATAAAACATTGCTTATTATATAGAGAAGAATACATAAAAAGTCCTAATTTAATTGTTAAAAAACGAAGTGTCCATAATAAGTATGGTAGTAATGAATAGAGAGTTTATTTATTTACACATGTATAAAGTAGGGTGTACAGACGTAAGTGAATAATAGTTATTCACTACATCTGTACTGTATGCGCGCCTCACTCAAGGAAAAAATAATACGATGACACAGAAAAAAAATCGCTTTGCAATTTAATCTATTACAATAAAAGGGGGTGGACGTTACTATTATATGATGAATAGGCAAACGTTAACAGCACAGCTTGCAACTAGAATGTTCTCGAAACTACGTCTTCCTACTATCCCAGAGATGTTCACTTAAATTACCTACAAGTCACTTCCCTTGCACGGAAAAACAAGTTTAATATTTAACAATAATTGTTATAGAACATTTTTATGGCAAATGAATATTTTCGCTCAACCTCTACGATAAATCTAAAGAAATTAGCATTTTAAAAATAAGAATTTAAAATATATATGTGTAATAGATGTGTAGAAAGGCGAACTATCCTTCTAAGGGATTTCTTCCAGTTAACCTTTGAGTAAATGCGAGAGAATAGTTAACATCCATGAAGTTACGCAATCAAATGAATATGTACAGATACAGATACGCTATATTTTTTTGAGACTTTCAAGATAAGCAATGCGTCCTACGAGGTAGGTAATTCAATTAATCGGCCATCGCAGATAATTTGTTAACAATTTGAGAAGAAAAGAAAGGAGCATCTTTCATAGGAGAATATTTGAAAAAGTGTAAGCAGTAAATAATAGTTGCAATGCCGCCCGCAATACGCTAGAGTAGCAAGAAAATATGAAAAAGTTTTAGGCGAAGTGAACTGTGTCGAATTTAAAATTTTAATAATTTAGGCGACTAGAGTAATTTTTGCATAGTTCCTTTAAGTATACAGAAAAAACGAATAATTAAGTTTATTTTTTAAGTATAAACAAACCGTTGCTAAATAACAGAACTGCTTTCAGCTACAGCAGCATCCACCAATTTAACACCTTTCAGCGGTCATTTTTGGATATATTAAGATGCACCTCCTTTTCCACTCCATACCGCGGGCCTTGGTGTTTAAATCTGACTGGCTCACTCTTATGCGCATATGATTTCACGATATTGGATTTAGGTATTCTAAGAGCTCACGGATCGTACGCAGATTTGACCCATCGATTATGTCGGTTTTATACGTTGTAGCTCTTTTGGTTTCTGTTTCAAATGAATATTTGGCAAATACACTGGGACTTCAATCTAATCTTTTAGCGAAAATAAGACCGATTTGCAACTATTCTATTGATATCTCTAGGGTTATAGAACTTCGAGTTACGTAAGAAAGTGCAACAACCCGGCCCGTCATAATAAATTATCCTAGCAGATGTAAACTCGTCCACACTGGACGTTTACGTCGACCACGGAACAATGGTTACTTACCTTCAAACCACTACGTAAGTCGAGATACTAATGAGATGTATTCTGAATCTTAACATGTGGGCGTAACGACTCAATCAGTGCTGTATGTGATCGTTCGCATAATGAGAATCATTAGTGAATGGGGCATTTTTACGCGCGCCATTCATGCCTTGTGTTGACATTTACGGAGGTTAGGTATACGGCAGCGTCAGCAGCGTCTATAGTAAGGTTATATATATCTAACTCTAATTCTTTCCCTTGATTTGATTGGTTATGCTAAGAGTTCTGTTCAGTATTATTCTAACTAAAAGTTTTTTGGAACATAGTTACAACCTAGCCGTCATCAACAAACGCCTAGTGATCGAAAATGTAAACATGAAATGCTAATGCGCACGTAATCCAATGACTACGAACCAAAATGGTGGAATGGCTGAACAAAGTAGTTTTCTTTATAATACGTGTTTGTAGCATGACATCGGAGCGTACATTAACGGTACACAGAAGACGTAGACGAAAACAATGGCACAACAAACAACTAATGGATATTAGGTAAATAATAGCACATTAAAACCATTGTAATTGGACGTGGCAACATGATCAGTCTAATAAGTAGACAGCATTCGCATTAGTAACTAAGCAACCGCGATCTACTCGTAGCTGCTACGTTAATCGGACCCCAGTCGGTAAATATGAATTCCTATAAGATCTAACCGTATTAATCTGTATAGATTTCCAAATATATGAACGTGATGTTTCTGCATGGCATTTGTCATCTTATTCCATTCACCTACCCATCCTCCTATTATGAGACTCTAACGAAACGAAACATGATGTCCCGTATCAGATTCAAGATTTAGAAGAAAATATTAAAATTATTAACATCACGATGTACGATTTTCTGACCAAGTTAACAACGTCGTTCATCGGATAGTTCGCGAAACGAAGTCGATAGCATATTCTAGCTGTTGATACAATGAATTGACATATTGTCATAGTGGTTACCTTCAGCCGGATTGGAGACGGCGTCGTGCACTAACGACGCCAGACAACCGGACAGTCCTGCAAACATTACAATGTGCGCGTCATTACTAATACTAGACAAATAACTTCACAGAATATATCGCCTGGTGATAAACAAAACTCACTAAAATTTCTGTCACTACTGTTCAAAATCTAGTTTGTAGATTGATACTGAGATAAGAGCTTTGTTTTAATTAGGGATTTGTTACTTTTATGTTTTGGTTGTCAATAGACGATATAGCGTTTAGCAGCACACGCCTGATGACACACTGTCTACCAAACATCAAACATATTCTCGACTACGGCAGATTCGACTCACCTTTTCTTCGGAATGAAAAGAAAGACTGTTCTTGCAATGTTTTAAAATAGAGAACTTGGTAGAATTCGCGGTGGTTAAAGAGGTGGTCGATGAACCAGATCGGTTCCAGAATGTAGACTACGCGTAAAGAAACGTAATGGCAGATGGCAAATGGACGGATGACGTTGGCTCAGGGATATCTTCTATAGGTATGTGGGTGTAGCGCTATGTTTACCGTGTGTGAGGTGGTCGTGGCGGTGCCTGGTGAGGTGGCCGAGCGTGTGTTTGCTGTGCTCGTAGGTGGCGAAGTAGCACGCGTGCGCCGGCCCCGCGCCCAGCACTACCGCCGACATTCCGCGGATCGGCCTGCAAACAAATAACAATCGTAATATAATGCTTTAATCATTAATGGCAACTATACAGATACACGAAACTAAATGCACAAACACCAATGGAACGAGCCATGCTCGATATCATCTTACTCTTAGAGAAGAACAGTCAGTGGAAATGGGCGGAACTTGTGCAAAATGTGTGTTAAATTGTGCAAAAAAATCATACACATATTTACAACAACAATCCTGTAATAGATAATTCCTCATATGTATTATTCGCCGAGGATAAAGTGAATTATGTAACCGACTTGTTTACTTTAAACTTCCTCTAGTTTTATGAATGAAAATATGAGGAAAACTCGCAATGGATATTCCTGCATATTATTGTTAACCCGCTACTGCTTACTCATGCTAGAAACCTTTCATTATGTCCAAGGTCTTCTTTTTACAGACCTATTTCACATGTATGTAGGTATATTATATTTAACCTTTCCCGTTTCGAACTCTGAAAACTGTTTTATTTGAAACATAATTTACCGATTTGTGTTTTTGCTTCATGCAAAGTGTTTATAATACGTATATTCTGTGCAGTCGGATCGATTCAGGAGTTCGACTGTAAGTCATACCTAACGTTGAGATAATATGTTTATACATCCCGCCTAGCCGGGGGACCAACCAAAGGGTCAAACTACAGTCTAACCTCAATGTTTCGCAAAGTGTACCGTGGTCATTAGTTGGTGTGCCTCAGAAAGATAAGATTATTTCATTAAGTTAAAAAAACGGACTGAAGAAAAATACCCACACAGCTAGTCGTCTACATATTCGTGCATATCTAGTAATCGCATGTCTAGTAAAAGAGACCTCACTCGATAAATAGAACCTGATAATAGTTACTTCTATATATGATATTATATCACAAGGTCGGTTCGTGAACTACGGACAGGTGTGCGATCAGCCGTAATGATACGCGGCCTCACCGGCGAGGCGCAACCACGCTTTCCCTTCATTTTATTTGCACTTATAACTTTACGATCACTGACCAATGTATGCTTTTGCTTATGTAATGAATTGAGAAATTAAGGACATAGTTTGGTGTAATTAAAATTTCGCAAAAGGTTTTTTTAATTCTAATAATTTTCGATCATCCTTAATGTTAGCATATCGTATAAATCAACTCGGATTTGAGGAGAGTATATATGCTGCGATGGTATGGTCACGTAAAACGGCGATCAACCAACCACGTGGAGAACTTGGTACTACGGCTTTCCATCCCCGGTCGAAGATCCAGCGGCAGACCCAAAACGAGGTGGAAAGACGTATTGCGAAAGGATATGAGTGAGTGTCAAGTCTCCAAATACGATGTCGAGAACAGGAGGAAGTGAAGAAGCAAAATAAGGATAGATGACCCCACCACCATGCGGGATAAAGGCTAGGAAGAGGGAGAGAGAGAGAGAGAGGGAGATAGAGGGAGAGAGAGAGAGAGAGAGAGAGAGAGAGAGAGAGAGAGAGAGAGAGAGAGAGGATTTGAGCGGGTTGTTATGAGTCCATTGACTCTAAAACTAACATACGTTTGTTAAAAATAAATAGTCTCGGATCAATAACATTCGATTAGAGTTCAACCACCTTGTTTGATTGTTGACTTTGTTTCAATAATTATCAAACAGACTTACGCAAAATAAACAGTTTCTCTTCTACGTTCTCTTTGTAACCGACACAATTATCGTACTTCCATCCGTCTTTTCTACCGGAACACTACCGAGACCGCTTGTCTTAGTGCTTGATATTGTATCAATATCACAAAAGCAAACTATTTCCAAGCAACAATTTCTTACAACTATTTAGTTTAGATATGAATAATTCCGGTTATACATCTTTAAACAGAAGGCTTTACTTGTAAACCCTCATTGTGCTGTTCCTAAGAAACAGCAATACACTAACTACACCTACAGAATTATCAACTTTCCAGAAAACTCGTCTTTAATTCGTCCGATAAGGCGCAATTAGCATGTAAATGAATTCGGATGATGTTCGCGATCGGCGTGCGCTCGCGCCGATATGCATCTGGTGTTTGCGTGTAGTCAGTACGTAAGTGGCAATATTTAAAATAACTTGAAGAAATAATGCATAAAACATTATGAATATGAATTTGAATGTTATTCTTCCATCCGGCGAGCGAGATGATAACGTTTAGGTTCATTTTTAGCTGGTCGGGGAAAAGTCCGTCATTCTTTTCTCCTCGTAGCGTCTCATCGAGAACCTTAATCACAATTCAAATTAGCGGCCAAGCCTCATAAGCTCATTATGCGTCCGCTAGACTTCATAAAAAGCCCCAACCCCCTATCTCCAATCCCCTAAGCCCCGAAGTTACTAAACCTACATCTTGGTTTAGAAAATATGGCTTGGCCGTTTCATAGATTTTAGAACACGAGCGTTCAAAGACTTTCGTCATGAGACGCTGCAGGATATTGAACAAAAAATGGGCTATGATTGAGCATCAATAGCATCCCTATTCAGCACTAGTACAGCAAACAATCACAGCTAACACATTGATAAAGCCGACCAAGGTCGGGCACCGCTACGGTAGCAGTGCAAATTGAGTTATTTGTTATGCGTTCCTGCATGAGACGGAGAGACGGACACACGACCTTACTGAAATACTTGTAGCCTGCACAGATTTAAATACACCCACATTTTTAAATTTTCGAAAAGAACCCATTTCTGATAAAAATATATCCATTTCAAAAGTCCCTCATTCTAAAAAAAAAGCGTAAGTGACAACAAATCAGTGGTCACAGCACAGAAAATCATACACTAAGGCGGGTGTACTATGAAAATTATACCGCTGCAGCGGTACACAAGAGAAGAACAGCGTGCAGTGAGCATTGTTGTAAGACAGTTTGATTTCTGAAGACTCATAATTTTATAGAATAATTGGTAGGCACTGGGCTGGCAGCACATAGAACTTTGTAATCCTGCACCGACTACGTATTTCTGTGTAACCCAGTAGTCGACCGGTAGAGAATGCCTTAAGGCGAATGCCACAGTCCGCCATTTACTTATCCTTTTTTTACTTTGCAATAAGTTCTGCAGACAATGGAGAACCGCACTGGCAATAGGGTCGAGTGGGAGAGGAGAAAAGAAGTAGGCCTTTTCCCATCATGGTACCCCGAAACAGGCTGTTAAAAAACACACACACACATTAACTTCCTTCAGTCTTTAGATGAACAAATAACTTTCACTTTTATAAGATCTCTAATATAATTATTTTATATCATTTGCGTACCTAAAGACTATAGAAATGTGATGTATGTTATTTGCGCGCGTCTTTATCTATTACATACCACCTAAACAAACAGACACAGAAGCCGGCGCGCGGCGCGGTGTTTGTTGCAATACCAAAAAAAGCAATCACGACACTTACTCATCGCGATTTTTTGTGCACGGCCTCTGCAAATTGCGGAGCCGGATGTTCTAGCTCAATTATATCTAACTAGACAATTTTCCTTCTATGACCGCTATATTAGCAAAAGGGAGATTTCAATGACACACAGCTAGTTGAGAGCCATTAGCAGGATCAGTGGCGGCTTTAGGGGGTCCGGGGGGACCGGGCGCTGGCTCCTAAAGAGCCTTTCTTTAACCAGGGCTAGGGCGCCTAGGTAGGACGCCACATCGCCAAATAATGAATAACTCGCCCAGGGCGCCTCCGTGGCTAAGGCCGGCCCTGAGCAGGATAACAGCAAAACTGCAGAAACACTGGGAAAACGCTGGTGCTTCCAATAGTGTGACACTTTTGGATACATTGGTGTGCCAAACTTTAAGAAATATGCTTTCCAAAGATATTTATAGTTAACCTGCGGCCCAGTGGTACACGAGCCAGCGGTTTAGCGACTAAATAATCAGATTCTCACCGGCTTGCCCATTTTAGAGCATTTTAACAACCTTCTGTGCTAAAAAGATCAGGACCCAAGTAGCACACTGCGAAAGCACTTACACAGTCCTTATACAGCTTAAATTAGAGTTATAATAGCTGTGTAGGCTCTTATACAGTCTGTTTTCTACTTGGGGCAGAAATTGGCTTACATATTTTCTAAAATTGCTTTTAGAAAATGAGTAAGTAAATTATTCTGCTGCGGCTAGCCCGGGGCGTTCTTTGAGGCCACGCTGCTGTGAGGCGGTATATAACTCATTTGTAATTATGTGATGAACAAATTACCTCATTTGTCTGCGATCGGGATTAATATCCTTGAAGAATTGTATAGTCATTATGACGGCGCTATTAACGCTACAGCCTAGTCACTTATATAGGGATAAGTTTCTCATTTTGGTGAGCGTTAGTAATAAACTACGAAACCCCACGTCATATTATATTTTGCAAGTTCCCTTCAGAATATACATAGGCCAACCATTTTCACGCATTAGTAACCGCAGCTGTCAGCATGTCCTACAAACACTGAAAAACGTAATATCACAATACCCTGGTCACGTGCATGAGCACATGTGCTTGATGGGACTTAAAACCTTGTCGAATTAACATCATGAATAAGCTACCAGCACTATTTATTAATCAGCTACAATAACACATATCGCACTTGAAGTATATCAATGGATGTGAGGAAAACTCCATCCTCCTAGCCTTTGTCCCATTTTTTGAGAATGAATTCTCAATCGGGGTCGGCTACCTAAATCCCAAGATGTGGCGTAGGCACTAGTTTTTACGCAAGCGACTGCCATCTGACCTTCCAACACAGAGGGGAAACTAGGCCTTATTGGGCTTAGGTGGTTTCCTCACGATGTTTTCCTTCACCGAAAAGCGAGTGGTAAATATCAAATGACATTCCGTACATAAGTTCCGAAAAACTCATTGGTACGGGCCGGGTTCGAACCCGCGACCTCCGGATTGAAAGTCGCATGCCCTAACCACTAGGCTACCACCGCATCGGATGTGAGGAAAACTATCGATATATATTTCGAGAGAATGCAGGACACTACATTATACTTCCAGTGAAGCGTTTCGGAGTATAAGCCTGAATGCCTACTCTGAAGTTTGAAATTCAACTATAGTATCACGCTGTCTCGCTCAATCAAACACACCTTCACACGAGAGCCAGGGGGACGGCACTATACAAAGTTCGAACTTCAGAGTAACCCTTCTGGTCTTTGGTCAAGAGTCGCGACATTGTATCGCACTGATTGATCACCCGGAAAATATTACTATAGGTTGGCTTTGTAGTTTATACTTCTGGATAAAATTGTTTACTAACCAATGTAACCTGTGCACCTGCTAACAAAAATATGGATTGATTTTTTGCACCTGCTAACAAAAATATGGATTGAATTTTTTTAATCTGAAATAAATATTATTCATTTTCATTCATTCATTGAATGGTCAGGTAGGCGTTTCAGCACAAAATGTGACTCGATGCCGATCACGTTGATCAATCTATCTTTTTTTTATTAGGATCACAAAACTGAACGTTACACAAATGCAAGCTGATACAGTAATGCAAAAACCAAAATCAATATAAATTGTGTACGCCCTTCTATATTTGAACACAACATAAAACGAAATATTTAAGAACATAAATTGCTACCAACAAAAAAAAATTGCCTACACTGTTAACTAAACTAGATGCGATTTTTACACATGAGGATAGATTATCTAGTTTTTTGGACATAACTCAAAGGTCGAGTGGGCAAAGATTTATTCACTCGTCAAAATTCAGAGATGGTCATAGAATGATACTTTAATTTGACGAGATCTTTGCAACACTGCGAGACGTCTTGTTGATTTGCAGTCCCACAAGCGGAGCGGAGAAAAAGAACCAATATTTCAGGCTGCGCCTTTGTGACGCCCAAAAGAATTGCATTGAAATCTGAGGAATGTGATTGGGCCTTCCTACACAACTCCGCTCAGGTGGACAGGCAGCCTTATGATTGACAACATTTTGCCGCTAGCTGTGTACCAATGTGATTGTGGTAAAATCGCTTACATCCGTAAAATCGCAGATGGCGTGACTTAACTATATCAAATGTTAAATTAGACATGGTCAAAACGCAGAGCAGTATTTCGCAAATATGCGAGACACTCGTTTTAAACAGGTCACCGATTGATCCATCTGACCTAGGCGTTTCTTAAAAAATATGTAGCTTCTTCATTTTTCAAAATATTGTTTCTTTTTCGGCTTATATTACTCAAAGTCGTTTGTAAATTCGAACCCGCATAAAATGAAGTAACCACAATCTACACTCTAATTTATACTAATACCTTTAAGAGATTTCTTCCGTTTAACCTTTGATCAAGATGCTCGGATATTGGGTTCGTTAACTTTAAAGTTTCAATAAAATAGTGTTATTTACAGAAGTTCCGAAATATAACGGGGTCAAGTGCGAATTTTATCGCACGGCAACATCTAGCAACCGTAAAATTAAGTCTCTCGTACCTAACCCACTGATAAGCACCAACAACTTGTGTTATATAATTCCGCGATTACCAAAGTGCTTGTATATACAATACTATGTCGAGTTATTAAATTACAATCGTGCATCTATTGATAAAAATTATGGCACGGTTCAGGTAAAGCCATAAATATTTATATAAATACGTCAATTATCTGGTGCCAACTGGATAAAAATCGGAATCTGAGCTCCATTCCATCTACAAAAGTGAAAATTGAGGTGTCCTGCCTTTTCGCCGAACTATTTTTTGTCGAATGTTCCATTTGGCCGAATTTTTACTTCGCAGAATTTGTATTCCTCGGTAGTCGACTAGTCGTTAAATTTTACATAATTGTTGTAAATATCATCCCATCAAAAACATAAATGTAAAATGAGAGCCAAGTTCAATATCGCGTGCACTTCGCCGACAAAAGAATTGAGATCTGCAAGGGCGCCAAGTTCTTTGCCCTAAAATTTTAAGATACAAGGACATGCGACATACTCGATGCATTTATTTTACTTGGGGTGTAATTCAATATCAAGATTTGACTTGGCTAGTTTTCACAAACTAACTAAATTTTATAAAAGAAACAGTCATAGTTCATTATCAAGCTAACAGTAGGTATAAGTAACAAGACGTACACTAACTTGCGTACTTACCTTTACGAAAATAGGTTAATGATTTGATTGATTTTGATTTATAATATAAATTTATATTTTAAAACTAGCCAAGTCAAGTCTTGATATTGAATTACACCCCAAGTAAAATAAATGCATCGAGTATGTCGCATGTCCTTGTATCTTAAAATTTTAGGGCAAAGAACTTGGCGCCCTTGCAGATCTCAATTCTTTTGTCGGCGAAGTGCACGCGATATTGAACTTGGCTCTCATTTTACATTTATGTTTTTGATGGGATATCATTACTTTTTGTACAGAAATTATTATGATGTGTAAATTACTTAATTATTATTTGTTAATTAGTTCTGTGTGCTATTCTAGTACATCTTTTGAAAGTTTTGAATAAACAAAGAATTTTCCAAAACGGTTAGTACGTATTGGATTTTTATGTGCATGTATGTGTGTGTGCGTGTGAGTGTATAGGTATGCTATTCTAGTATATCTTTCAAACAAAAAAAGAATTTTCCAAATCGGTTTATAAATGACAGAGTTCTGAGGCAACAACCATCAATAATAATAATAATAAAAAAAATTAAAAAATCACTGTTTTAGATTTTTATATGTATACACACACTATTACTAAGCTGGATGCCAAATTTCACCTTTCTAGGTCACCTGGAAGTGGGTTAGGTTTTTGATTACTAGTGAGTCAGTCAGTCAGTGATAAAAATACCGTTTTTTGGACTTTAATATCTCAATAACTATTTAATCTATATTAATGAAATTTGGGGTTCTACTTGTTCTAAAGGATCTTAATACATAAGCCAAATTTCATTTTTTTATGTTAAATAGATTTGGAGTTATGGGGGGGTCAAAAGTGGCTCCAAACGGTTCGTGTAATATAACACACGGCTGCTGCTCGCCAGTTCCTGCGGTGAACTTGGCTGGACACGCTGCCGCGTGTCTAGATCGTATAGACCAGGTTACGTTAGGTTAGGTTTGTTTTATAACAATCCTAAATAGTTTACAGTTTCAGTGAAAAATGCTTTCTGCAAAATGATACTTCGGCAAAATGAAACATTCGGCGCAAAGGCACAGAACCGAAAATTGAACCTCTTCCGTGTGCACACTAGTTTAAGCTAGCTGTACAATGGTACTAAATGCAGCTCAAGTCCGTCTGCATCGGCTTAACATTTTACATAGGTTCGGGGTTGTACACGAAAAGCTTATTCAGGTACGTACAACACGTATAAATAAGAGGATCTAGTTCACAGGTTATGAAATCTATTTAAGGTTTAGGCTAATCCAGGGCGCTGTAATGTAGGTCAGCAGTCGAGACAGTCTAACGACAAACCCGAAACAATACATAATTATATTCTTTACGTTTACCTGTCGTATTCGTACCCTCAGGCAGAATGGAGCCACAATTTTGTACCGATATAGAATTAAACCCGAGAAAGAATAAATCAATTCTAGTAGCTTTTCCAGTTTTAAATAGTTCTTTCAAAACCATAGAAGTAATGCGACTTTCGAAGCGACTCTAGTTGTTGTGGTCTCAAGTTGAAATTCGATTAATATTTTCTTTCTCAAGTCTCTGAGCCCTCATGAGGGAATTGACCAATTAAATGAAGGAAGAACGGAAACAACTGCAAGACGAGCAACAACTGCATCTCCTGATGCTGAGTCGTCACGGCAAGGTGTGCTAGCCCTGGTGAACAGCGATTGATGATGACTTGATATAGTACTTCAGAGCCACCGACATGACGGTGCGTTATCGCAACAAAGTCGCTTATCAAACGAAAGATAAAGCTCTTACACATACTATTGATAACGTCTCGAGGCGCCGCGTAATTGCTATTTTAGGTCATCTATAAATCTCCCTTATTTCATTTTAATTACTTGCCCCGACCCAGGCCTGTGCGGGAAAGCCGCGATTTGCTTCTCGACATTCGTCAAACTATGTCGTTACCAAGACTTGTAAATAAGTCCTAAGCAACGAGCTGGCTAATGGATAACACCGAATGTCAAGGCTGCACATAAACACCGAACTGTTTTCGACCCAATCCCGTGCGGGGAAGCCGCGATTTGCCAAACGTGATGTAACGTGCGAACCGCCCGCATCGCCAAGGACGACATTCGTACGGTTCAATCAACCAATTTTTGTATTCATAGAAATCGTCCGATTAGTTGACTAATCGGTTATCAAATAGCTGTATAGTCGGCTGGTAATATATTAGGTAGGCAATTTTTGTCGTGATACGCCCATGGTCTGCGGGCACAGGAAACAAAACACAGTGGCGGTGAAATGAATCAGTGGCAATAGTAATACAGAATTCGCATCGATTTACTGTATTGACGTTTGTCGTGTTACTGAAACTATTTAAATGCAACACTGAACACGTGACTCACCAAATAGATAGTTAGTGATATGGGAAATCAAATCTAGTTTGGCTGTGTCAACACAGCTCGAATTAATGAGCAATAGAGAGTTGCGTCATTGTAATAATGTAGATTTTCTGGCCCTGCGTCCATTGGCGACGGCAGACTTTAATATCACTTCAAATCAAATTGCGGTGGTCAAGTCAGGGTATACAAATGGCCGGATGACCATAATAGTGACAAGACGCTCGCTTTCATCTTTGGCATCTCCTGATTTTGGTTTAATCTTTACCTAAATATCGCGGTGAACAATGTATATCATCCACACAACTGCACAATACTTTCTGTTATTTTGGAGGGAATAGGGTGCCGAGAAATGAGACGCGTTCGCTTGTCGTAGTGCTATATTCCGACTAACCGGAATGTAGCCGGGTGCAACCGGCTGACTTCGATCTACCCCCTATCTTATACCTAACACTTTCATATGTCAGTCGCGTCTGTCGTTATCAAAACTGGGTGCTGCAGTTTCCTTTTCAATGAGATTAGAAGAAGGAATTGAAGAAGGAAGGAAAACTATCTCATCGAGATTGACACTTTAATAATTCGAAGAACTTAGTATATCCTCAAATACGATAACATAGTCAAAGGGGAAGTCTCCGCACTGGTAGGTACGATACGAGAGTCGAGAACGGAAAAGGACCACGCAACTATCATTTGCATACGCGGGGTGACGCATCGATAAAATAAACGAAACATTAGGTGGAAAACCTAAGCAACTCCCCAAATATCAATACATAAGTTGATTTAAGATACTGAACTTTGTTAAGGCGATAGGGATGTTTTCTTACTACGGGGGTGCTTCTCGAGTTAAACAAACGTGTGCTCGGTATCGTTTCTTTATTTTAACTAACTTCAATATGGACTGTATACAAATCTATAATTAGGCGTGTATAGCACTTGCGTGTATAGCATGAACTTTAAAAAGTCTATAATGAATTGGACAACTTCGTCCAATGGACCGATTCCGATGAAATGGTGTACTGTAACTGTAACTAGGAGAAATACCAATTGACAATAGATTTTTGATAAGAACAGACGATGGCCTGGTGAAAAATATAACAACTCAGAATGAAGCATACCTTCTTTTTTTAGTCATGGCAAAGATGAGGTTGGCATTGGCATATCCTAACTTTCAAGCGCATTATTCTAAATACGTAGTCTTCATGGCCTAATAAGTCTTATTCTATCCTTACTCTAATCCTATAAAATCTTACGTGTACCTCAGATTTTTACACCATTTGTATTCAAAAATTCTAAAACATTTTTTTAAGCCAACAGTCCCTTGTCCACGAGCGCCGAATATTTCATGAGTGGAGTCGTTTGTGACGCACTCGCCATTGACCTTCCGATTCGGCTATCGATCAAACTTCGGCCCATTTACTTAAGTCGACAGAAAACCCGGTTACAGATACAGATGTACTCGTCGTAGACATTCTCTCCGATGGTCTTTATTGCGGCGTTAGGCTGCCTGTGCACTGAAGCAGAGGGGAAAAAAATAACCAATCTGGCTTGCGTCTTTTTAAAAAAGTGCATTTAATTCTGAGTATTGTGATTGTTCTATGTTATGATAGCCCCACTCTGCACCAGTGGACGGGCAGCCTTAAGGAGTAGATTAAAGTGACAAAGAATGGCGTTTTAAATATAGAATAGTAATACATTCGAGATGGGTGACCAGGTCAAATCTACGGTATTCCCTTGTTTTGTCTAAAAATTATTTGCCTAATTTTAGTTTGCCTAACAACTTTTAGTATAACCAACGGTTTGCCTAATTTCAGTTTTCATAATTATTGTTTCAATAAATGATCACTTTGTCGAAACTCGTTTAGTCTAATCATCACTTCAAATAAAGTTTGTTTTGTTTAATATTAGTTTAACTAATTCTTATATTGCCGAAAGTTATTTTAACTAATGATTATATTGCCGAATGTTATTTTAACTAATGGTTATTTTGCCGAATGTTATTTTAACTAATGATTATTTTGCCGAATGTAATTCTAACTAACGACCATCACGTTGAAACTAATTTTATGAAAATAACATTTAAGGCAGGTCCGACTTGGCTTAGGTTAGGTACGACGACGAGCGAAGCGAGGAGGAGTGTTAGGTTGAACTACGACCCTAACGAGCGAGCGAAGTGAGCGAGCCGCGCAGGTCCGACTTGGCTTACGATTCCTAACGATACCTATTTCACCTTAAGGCAGATCTGACTTGGCTTAGGTTAGGTACGACGACGAGCGAAGCGAGGAGAAGTGTTAGGTTGAACTGCGACCCAAACGAGCGAGCGAAGAGAGCGAGCCGCACGGTTCCGACTTGGTTTACGATTCCTAATATTACCCATTTCACCTTAAGGCAGATCCGACTTGGCTTAGGTTAGGTACGACGACGAGCGAAGCGAGGAGGAGTGTTAGGTTGAACTACGACCCTAACGAGCGAGCGAAGCGAGCGAGCCGCGCTGGTCCGACTTGGCTTACGATTTCTAACAGTACCTATTTTACCTTAAGGCAGATCCGACTTGGCTTAGGTTAGGTACGACGACGAGCGAAGTGAGGAGGAGTGTTAGGTTGTACTGCGACCCGAAGGAGCGAGCGAAGCGAGCGAGCCGCACAGTTCCGACTTGGTTTACGATTCCTAATATTACCCATTTCACCTTAAGGCAGATCCGACTCGGCTTAGGTTAGGTACGACGACGAGCGAAGCGAGGAGGAGTGTTAGGTTGAGAAATGACAATTCGCGGACGAAAATTTAAAAAAATTAAAAGTCACTTTTGCTCTCGCTGTGAACCAAATCGCATTTTGTTCACTGTTACCTCGCAGCAGATTCACCATGATTGAGCAGCACGGTTAGCATAACTTTGACACGCGACTCTTTGTCGCGCGACAAATACTTACTACCTGTCACTTTTTTTTCCAATACCGTGCGAGCGAGGCAGGTGACGCTAAGTCGCGCGACAAGGGGAGTCGCGAGTGAGGTGAAATTTATATTGCGCCCATACGTGTCCCGTGTGGTGTCCCGGTGAGGACCACGTATGAGCGCAGTAAAATTTTTCTTTGCGTGTTAATCTTTGTCTTTATAGCAATATAATGTTATTGTTTATTAGGTATTTGCTATGGAATTAGTTTCGGCTCGAACATCTTATAAAAAAACGGGCCTTATCATTATGTGTATTACGCCAAAAAACGACTATAAGGTAACGAGATATTTATCTAGTAATTTCAGCTCTTTCTCATTTACGTAGGTAATCAGCAATTGCTTCGGGACCTTTAGGCTTAGGCTCACAAAAGTTGGCTGTTAAAAGTAAAAAAATCTGATTCAAGGAATATACCACGTTGTCTCTTTAGAAATGTGATCACCAGATGTTCGGTTGCGTACGATCCATACAATTTCGAACGGTATTTTTATAGCACAAAAAAGAGGTTTGCAGTGATTTCTGAGTCATTCTAATTTGTACCGTATTGTTAAGAAAATTTAAATGAAAATTAATTCACAAGAGTTACTGGTCAAAAAATCACTTGCCGTTTCTATTGTTGGATGATGTAAATAGCGACCGCTGCGAAGTGCATACGAAAATAATCCTAGAGGTGTGTACCCGTAGCGTTGGGCGATAGTACCTATTTTACCATAAGGCAGATCCGACTTGGCGTAGGTTAGGTACGACGACGAGCGAAGCGAGGAGGAGTGTTAGGTTGAACTGCGACCCGAACGAGCACCGAGGGTTCCGTACTAACACTTTCTATCCTTAAGTTTTGCAGGGAATTGAATATATTTAAGGTGTATACTTTGATTAATAAATAAATCAATAATAGGTAATAAAAAAAAACGTAAAATAATATACTGTGCAAATTAGGCAAACTGAAATTATACAAAAATTGTAGTAGGCAAACTAGCGTTTATAGGAAACGTAATTATATTAGTTGAATAATAGATAAAATGAAATTATATATACAAAACTTAGGCAATATGAAAATTCGGCGAAACAAGATTATGCAAAATATTCATTAAGCGAAATGACTTTAGACTAAACGAATATTAGGCAAACTGAATAAATATGCAAAGTAATTTTAGACAAAATGAAATTAGGCAAATCAAAATTAGGCAAAAAATTATTAGACCAAACAAGGGTAAACCCAAATCTACAGTAGACGGTTCCACATACATAAACAAGAAAGACAAATCGAACGCGAAGAGAAGTTACTACCTCGACCACTGCCAGAAAGCGACACTAACAAGGAAGGGAGTGGTAAAAGCGGGGTATTCAAAATACCGGAATCATCCTGAGGGTCGTGCAATTAGAATCTCACCACATTAATTTAATTGTTATGTGGTGAGGATTCCAACTGACAAGCTAGCGAGCTTCGAAATGGAGGAATCGCTGTCGGCTACCTAGCACCAAGGGCATCAAAGCCTTGCAGGACACGCAAAACTTGTCTGAAAAAAGTGACCTAGTTGTTTAGGTTATTTTTAGTATTGGATATATGTTATAGTCTATAAGTTAAGGTAAGGAAATAAATATTTTCAATTTCAACTTCAAAAACCAGATTTGAGGCGATTCGTAGTGCGCCCTAGACAACTGCTCCTAACCAACAAATATGCTTTGACATCTAAATATTTATACAACGCTTTCAGTGCCCTAATCCATAACGCTCCTTGTGTCCACGCTATAAATAGGTACTAATGAATATTCAACAAAACTCGACTCAGCTGCTTCTGACGTATCCCGGCATTGACCTTCCGATTCAATTATCGATCAAACTTTACTCCATTAAGGTACAGTCAGGAGCAGAAGTTGGTTCGTACGCCAGGTACTCAAAATTAGTTATATGCATGCGGACTCTGTTGTCTAGAGAATAAGGGTTGTACGGATCATTGTGAGCGTGTTATATTATAATGTTTCGCTACTTTTGCTGCCGACTGTACCCGCGACGACCTTTTCCTTTAAGAAACTCGTGTCACCCAAAACTATTATACAATTCGGAGTTCGTCACGAAAACAATTACACGCCGCTAGTTTGGCAAATGTTTACGTGGCCAAGGAAATATTTTACAACTATTATACAATGAGTGCTAGCTAAGAAATTATAACTTTTCAATGAAAGGCATTAATTTGCTAACATTAAGTCTATAGTCAATCCATTCGATTAATACGCGCCTTTGTACAGTCAGCGACAATAATAGCTACACAAAATAACATGCCCGAAATGCTATGTACAGTCGCCATCAGATATATCGAAGCAAATAAGGCGTCCATAGATATCTGAACAGGACTTATTGACTGGGCGTTACATGTTCACATATTTATGAACGCCTTATACCTATGCTGCGATATGTCTGATGGCGACTGTACAAGCCTTGTTTTTCTCGATACAGAGTTATGTTCTCATACTTTCGAGAACTTAGTTTGCGTAGCAACTTCTGCTGTTAATTGTACACACGAGAATATAATTATGGCGTATATGCAAGTGCACCACGTCTCTGTTCACGCTACTTCCACGCAAACCACGGCTGGGAGCATTAGGGTGCGTCTCCACCGAAAGCAGAGGGGAGACGGGCGGAATCGACCAAGCACAAAGGTAGAGATGTGCCGTTCTCGAGAACGTTCCTCGGTTGGTATGGAGAGAGAACGTTCTCGGGAAAATTTCCCATACAAAATGAGGAAACTGTTCGGAAATTCTCGAAAATGGCACATCACTACACAAAGGTGAAGCGCAGCTGAGATGCAGATTTCAACTCAGGTGATTGGTCATTCTGCTCGTCTCCGCTCCTCATTTTTTTTTTTTTTTTTTTTTATGTCGTAGGGGGCAAACGAGCAAACGTATCGCCTGATGGAAAGCGATTACCGTCGCCCATAAACACCTGCAACACCAGAGGAGTCACAAGTGCTTGCCTACCCGGAGGACGAAGATAGAATGCCTCTATGCTAGTAATTTCACCGGCTATCTTACCCCCACACCGGAACACAACAATGCGAACATTGCTGTTTGGCGGTGGGTTAGCAGGCAAGACGGTACTCCGAGTACGTATAGTTAATTATACGTATCTCGGCGTGTCCGTGTTATTCGTGATCTTAGTACCGCCGGTGTTAAGGATACGGGGCTACGTTGCGGCGTGTAACACGGATATCAGGAGCCCTTTACAATCCGGACGGACCCTGCACAAGGCCCTTCTACTCCAAAAACTACTCCTCTGCAGTGGAGACCCAATCTTATATCGGTAATTACATAAGTTTCACTATAAAATAACCAATAAAACAGATATAAAGATGATATACTGCCTAGGCGACACAAAAGCGTGACCTAAAGGTAAAGGTTCCGTTATCAACAACGAAAACCAGACACAACATACTAAAGTATGATTTTGTGTTCCATATGTCATGAGCCTGCTCATGAAATTCAAAAGATAAAAACACTAAGGTAATTTTCCGCCGGCAGCGGCGACAGTTATTTATGTACATATTTTGGTGCAACTACACGAGCGATTTCCGATGTCAACATGCAATGAAAAACAATTTTCTGGATAATAAGCACCTAAGATGAATTTAAATCACGTTGAAAACTAGGGATGGAAGTTTATATGAAAAAGTAAGACAATCGTCACAGTAGATATGTATAAGCTAAAGCAGTATGGAAACTACGTACAAACGGTCGAAACAGCGCACACACACACAAACGCAAGCGTTGACGAGGCCCCGAAGCGGACTTCGCAGTGCTGTTAGTCGCGAGTGCCGCGTCGAGACGAGCGGTCACTGTTTGTGTTTATTGCGTGTCCGAAAATCAGTTATACTACGATTTCTAATTCAAGACCAAAAAAACTACCACAAGGTTGCCATTACAATAAAATATTTTTACAATAGTAAATTCCTTTTTAGGGTTCCGTAGCCAAATGGCAAAAAACGGAACCCTTATAGATTCGTCATGTCTGTCTGTCTGTCTGTCCGTCCGTATGTCACAGCCATTTTTTTCCGAAACTATAAGAGCTATACTGTTGAAACTTGGTAGGTAGATGTATTCTGTGAACCGCATTAAGATTTTGATGCAAAAATAAAAAAATAATAATAAATATTGGGGGCTCCCCATACTTAGAACAGAAACTCAAAATTTTTTTTTCATCAAACACATACGTGTGGGGTATCTATGGATAGGTCTTCAAAAATGATATCGAGGTTTCTAAAACATTTTTTTTCTAAACCGAATAGTTTGCGTGACAGACGCTTCCAAAGTGGAAAAAAGTTGGTCCCCCCCCCTCTAACTTCTAAAATAAGAAAATGAAAAATCTAAAAAAAACATATGATGTACATTACTATAAAAACTACCAACGAAAATTGTTTTGAACGAGATCTAGTAAGTAGTTTTTTTTTAATACCTATTAATACCTAACTTTGCACCTAATTTATATGGGGCGCTATACATACCAGGTGCAAACTTAACTTAACCACCTAGGGATGGAAAGTGTTTGTACGGAACCCTCGGTGCGCGAGTCCGACTCGCACTTGGCCGGTTTTTGTTTTTAAACACGCTAAGATAATTTATTTATTGGTAACTTTAACTCTATGTTTTAACAAAATAACTAGAAATATTTATTATTACATAATTACGAGAGGAAATAATAATAACTTAATCATCGGAGATTTTTGGTACAAAATCTGGTATTGTACTTGTAACATTGTGCATTTGGTGCAAGGCAAGAAACAAACTCAGATGTCATTTAAATGTTGTCAATTTTGACAGTGACGTCCCAACTAGCAAAGTAATCCTATAAATAAAAATTAAAAGTAAATATCTACTATTAACGTTCTTATAAAGGCATTGTTGTAGAGTCTTCTACTTATAATAGCATTTAACAAGCTGTAACATACTCAAGAGCATTCATTTTTATATTTCGGTCTTATAGTGTGCTTTAAGACAAGCACCCAGGACGGTAATAGGATACTTATACTAATAGTAACATTTCGCAAGCGTAAATACTCTCAAGATCATTCGTTCCTATTGCACAGTCTTCTAGTTGGCTACAAGATTATCTTGAATGACACTTATAAGTATAAGTATCCTATAATTGTATGCACAGAGATTAAATTGTCTTGAATAATATTTGATCCTACAGTAGTATTTTATAAGAGTATAAGATTTTATAATACACTAAGCTGAGGTTAATATAAGTTTGCATTCTTAGTAGTCTTCTTCAAGATTCATATAAGTGTAATTGTCCTGGTTAAGAGCGTTTTTAGATTAAGCAACCTTATAAGCTACTCGAGTAATCACTTTACTAGTAAATACTTCGTATATATCTGTCATGATCAGCGTTGCCAGATGGTTACATTTGTTAAATTTTTCGTAACTTTTGACCCTCTCATAACATGTAAGTAACTTTTGATTTCTGAGCACATATCGTAACTTTACAATGGTTTTTGTTAAAAATTCTGAAGTGAGAACATTAAAGTGTACCACGATATTTCTGTTATATTTTTTCCTGAGAGTATATATATGCTTTTTGGACCCAAAATCTGCGTGTAGTTTATTTTTACGTCATATACTTTTCAAGATATAATTATTTTTAAACCTCAATGTATAGTCCTAAGGCATACAACATTATTTTGGTCTATATATTAGTAAGGCAAATTTTTAACACTACGCACAGCTTCACGTCACACCGCGTGCCGGAACACGCAGCATGGAAAGCCAACCTGGCGGATCGACCTGGTTAGGTTTGCGGGAGCAATTGGATGAGGGCGGCGCATGACCAATCGTTGTGGAGAAATTTGTGGAGGCCTTTGTCCAGCAGTGGACAGCTGATATGATGAATATGACTTTATTCGTCTTTGGCCATATTTTTAAGTAGTGACGGCTTTTTTCTTGGTATTACAAACTTATTTAGGATCAAATTTGCTCATAAAAGTTGTTATTACATGCAGGTGTACTGAAGGACAAAGGCCTTTATAGTTCCTGCGGGAGTTATGGATTGCTATAACTCCCCACTTGATACATTACATTATTTCAGACTAACAAGGTTTCAATCCAGCCAAGTTTTTTGTATTCAGTATTTTATGCTTTCATAGCTGGTACCTTTGGAACTCTCGGTACGCGAATCGGACTCGCGCCGGTTTTTTTTAATTAAAATCAAAATAAACGTAATTTATGACACAATGGCTCTGGCAACACTGTCTTTTATTTTTCATTAATATGGCGGCGAGTTGTCTCGATTGAGTCTGCTTTAAGTGCAAATTTGCTTATAACTGTCGTATAACAACTCAATGAAGAGTAATTTAAAAACATGGCGAATGTTCATAATAATTGTTGAAATATTATGTCAAAAATATTTATGATATGTGATGCTTTTCAAGGGGCATTGTGAAATTAAACTATTTTTGGTGGACATTTACAATAAAAATGACTTCCCCGGCGAGTTCGCACACAATATCTTATAATAAAACCAATATACGATTTTCGATTACGAAATAGTTTCATTAAAAGGAAATAGTAGGAATACTTAAGTATAGATATTTTTTTATCACAATAAAACAAAACACACCATCCGGCCGATACAACGAAGAGATATTTTTTATAAAAAGTACTTATAACCAATAACTAAGAACATTAGTAGTGCGTTATAAACAATATTACTCTAGTAATATACTTATGTCAGATACTAATAAGATTATTTGTGTTTAAAAATGTGTAGTCTCAGAACATTATAGAAGCAATTGCGCTTCTGCAAGTGTATTATAGGGCTTTCTGACATTCTGTGAGTTGATTTTAAGAGCATTATAAGCAAATAATGCTCCTATAACTGCGCCCAAATTCCAGGCTTGTAGCAAACTACAAGTATCTTATAAAGTAGTCTTGAAGAATACAATAAGTACTGATTTTGCTAGTTGGGGTATCTGTCGTAGTTTTTTTGGTCTTGAATTAGAAATCCGAGTTTACATGGTGCCACGCCCATGTTTTCTGATAATTAATTTTAAAAAGTTATACATTAGAATGAGGATTTTTTTACGGAATGTGTCGTAACAGGCGAAAGTATTTCTCGGTCAGCAATTTATAATAGATAGGTCTTATCTAGCGTAGAATAAAGACGCTACTTAAAATGTTAAAGTTTTTTTAATGACACGATTTTATTTGTAAACTTGTCAAATCCTTCGATTATTTAATCATTGTATAACCCAAATAAACATTTTAATAAATAATAATATCTTATTTCTATAAAAATAAAGTGTGACCTAATCTCTAATGTTTATCTCAAAAAACCGGCCAAGTTCGAGTCGGACTCGCGCAGCAAGGGTTCCGTAAAAACACTTATCCCATCTTAATTGGCCAGGTTAAGTTAACTTTGCACCTGGTATGGCGCCATAGCGCCGGATACAAATGAGGTGCAAAGTTAAGGCAACCGATCACGTTTGTTGTAAGGGAGCCCCCCTTAAATATTTATTTTATTCTGTTTTTTAGTATTTGTTGTTATCGCGGCAACAGAAACACATCATCTGTGAAAATTTCAACTGTCTAACCATCACGGTGCATGATAATGAGATACAGCATGGTGACAGACGGACGGACAGCGGAGTCTTAGTAATAGGGTCCCGTTTTTTACCCTTTGGATACGGAACCCTAAAAAAGGCCTAACTAACAGCTGAGATACATATAAACTAAACAAAAAATCTTTTTTATTTTTTTATTAATAGATTAAGAGTGATTAAGAGGACAACCCTAACGCTCGAATGGCGCGTAGTTACTTATTTAAAAAAATGGGCCTAGTTTCCATACTGCTTTAGCTTATAATATATGTACTGTGCAATCGTGGTGGAGCCGTAGGGCGGTATTCAGATATTTTTTACTAAAATCGACGATGCGGCAGTAAGTCGTGCAAGTCATCGCTGTGACGTATGCGACAGCCGCTGCGTTGCGTCAGAAACTCCATGATCAGACAATTAAGGCTATTTGTGTTCGCTATACTTTAACCGCACCTGTTATGGTGGCCGCGATATCGCTGTAGATGTAATTTTCCCGAATCCAGACTGATCGCTTCGAAAATTTAAGCATGTTGGCACAGTGAGAGGTGAGAGCGAGACCAAGATGTGAAGTGAAGGAGAAAGAGGGGATTGTGTCGATACGACAGGAGACTAAAAGGCAAACAGAGGATAAAGAGTAAAACTGGTGATTAGTATGATTAGGCATTATGCCCTGGGACAAAATACCGTAGATTAGTCTAAATTCTACTTAAGGGGGCTCAAGACTACTACATCTACAACCCTATTTCCTCACCATCTTAACTTGCCCTCAATGTCATCTTTTCCACAGGTTTATATGGTCCACTGTGCTAACTAGTCAACATTACTATATCCACCACAATACTAACTTGTCTTCGTCCCTATTTCGACCACATTGATACCAAATCATCTACATTCCCATGTCCACGCAAGATTTGATACATACTAACTAGAATCCGTAAGAAACGTCTGATATATGATATGAGGACCAGATGGGACAATGGTCTAAATATCACTGTGGCCGAATTAGCACTGTGAACCATTTAGGATCAGGAATTTAGACAATATAGGATATTGACAATATTAAGAGATTTGGGATTGCGGACTATTAAGAAGGTGACGAAATAGGACTATGGACAAAGTCATCCTGAGCGCTTAAGGGTGTAAAACTTTTATATAGCGCCCCTCGTGTCCTGGAACACATTGAGGACATACAATATACAAATGCCGATCACATAGATAAGTAGTGTAGATGTAGATACCAAAAAATTCAGTAAAATTTTCCGCGTTAATATCCTTATTGTTGCGGACAGCTAGTTCAAACATAGCTAAAGACAAATAAATAAATAAATATATTTTATATTCTTAGCTTAATGTACGATTCCCACTGACCGGGCGGAGTCGGCGCGCGCTCAAGCGCATCTAAATAGTTGCCAAAGGAATGTAGAGCTTCTGTACAACAGTCAGATCCTATATTCGAATTCCGATTGGGCGCTTACGGACGCGGACGGAGGTGCTCGGCTGTCGTCGCGCGTAAGCGGCTCCGTTTGGTCACCGCCGCGCGCCATCGGCTCCGTTCGCTCGTCCGTCGCCCTAGAATTTAATCGCTCGGACGGACGCAGTCGGCTGCCGCCGGGCGCTCTAGCGTCCGCTGGAACGTGGCGGCAGCTGAACCCGCCTGACCTAATCATTGGACGCGGTCGGCCGCTGCCGGCTGCCAGAGCGCCCGTTGCGACGCGGCGGCATCCGATCCGGCCCGACCCGGTCCATGTGAATCGTACATTAGAAACAATAAGTGCCCAAAAAAGCGGCTATGACATGTACCCTATATTTCCCTAAATAAGTTATTTATTGTAAGAGAGCTCCCAAACTTAATAGTAAATAAACTCTAGATAAAATAGTTTGAGGCCGTAACGCACCCGACTGGTAAACAAAGACTCATCACCGAAACTTTCCATTGCAGAGGAAAAGTGGAAAACAAATGAGTCATCTTTGTTTACAATCTAGTTGCAAAAATTAAGGAAAAATTAGATAGTTTGCATTTTCGTTCCCCTTGATAATTGCGTCGCACAGACTGAAACCTACTCCAAAAAATTCGCCAGGTTTTCTATTGGCCTATATAAATTGGTATTCTATTAACGTATGTGCAGCATTATACGGCTTCAAGGTATCCCGCTAAAGTTCAGCATAGCAACTCTTTTTACATAACATTACGCCAGGCCGAATCATCTCATTGACAGTGTAGGTCACTTTATTATATTTTCACGCTTGATAAGCTGTCGGAAGAGGTGACAGTTGACAGAATTCGTTCCCGATACGAGGCGCACGTACGCAGATAAGGCGCCGTATCAGAACGGAGGAATTGTCTGGAGGCGCGGTCCAGGCAATAAACACTCGGCATTTAACCGATTGTTTTAACTACGTGTGATGTTCTTTGTGGGAAAGTCACCAGAGGACGTAAAAGAAATTAGCCATTTTGGGTACAACCTAGTGCCCCAGTCCAGCAAATCCATCAGTGCTGCATAAGCGATATACAGACTAAATAATAATGGGGGTAAGAAAGTGTGCTATGGCGTACCTGAAAGGTCTGCCAAGTGTAACATGGAAGATGTTCTTTGATAGGATATTAAGGTCGCAATTAATTGACTCTGCTCAAGAATATCGAAGCAAAAGATATAGAGGTAGGTTCTAATATTATTGGCGACAATTGGTAACAAATGCTTCCAAACTCCCGACGGCTTCGCAACGTCATATTAATGAGAATGCAAAAAGCGTAAAGAAAGTACTTGGACCGCTTTGCAGGCGAACGTTCCGGGTGTCACTGGTGCGATACGCTGAAGCGACCACTAAGTTAAATATTAGCGGGAACTAGTGCCGATAACCGGGAAGAAATATCGTCATTTCATGGCGGACGCCAAGATCCGTTTTCGGTCGCGGAGCAAACTTCTCCTTGAGTATAAAAAGTGTGCCTCACCTCGTTAAGGGAATCTCATGGCCATGACCCGGTTACGTATTTGAATATCGAAAGCTAATATATCTAACGTTAAAAAGTCGAGGGTCAAAATATCGAAAGTTAAAATATCAAACGATCTAAATATCTACTATCATTATATCGACGTTTGGAATACCTAAAAGTCAAATACCGAATTGCTAAAATATCGAAAGTTCAAAATATCTACAGTCAAATTATCGATATATGTTAATATCGAAACCCAAAATATCAACCATCAAAAAGCCAACGTTTAAAATATCGAAAATTGAAACAGCGAACGATCTTAATATCTAATGTCGTTATATCGACGGCTAACATTACTAAAGCTCAAAATCGCACTGCACACTAAGATCCGACTCGGCCGGGTTAGGTTAGGTTAGTTTTTTTTTTATATCCAGTAAAACAGTTTTGCAAATACCTTTAAATAGTATATTGAATTCGCATTTTTTAAAGGCATGTATTTAAATCGATATCTGTATATTCCCTTTTTTCAATCAAAATATTTGAAAGTTTCACCAAAAATACTGACTTGCACATTCAATTCGAATTCAATATCTAGACACGCGGCAGCGTGTCCAGCCAAGTTCACCGCAGGAACTGGCGAGCAGCAGCCGTGTGTTATATTACACGAACCGTTTGGAGCCACTTTTGACCCCTCAATAACTCCAAATCTATTCAACAGAAAAAAATGAAATTTGGCTTATGTATTTAGGTCCCTGAGAACAACTAGAACCACAAATTTCATAAATGTAGATGAAATAGTTATTGAGATATTGACGTCCAAAAAACGGCATTTTTATCACTGACTGACTGACTGACTCACTAGTAATCAAAAACCTAACCCACTTCCAGGTGACCTAGAAAGATGAAATTTGGCATTCAGCTTGGTAATTGTGTGTGTACACATATAAAAATCAAAAACAGTGATATTTTTTAGTTTTATTATTATTATTATTTATGCTTGTTGCCTCAGAACTCCGTCATTTATTAACCGACACACACACACACACACACACCCACCCAAAACACACACCCACACCCACACCCACACCCACACACACACACACACAGAGAGAAGGTTAATAAATTGCCGTGGCGCGGGGACGGATACCGAAGCGCGGGAGCGCGGCGTGGCGAGGAGCGGTCCGGCCCCTCCCTCTACCCCGCGTCACTCTAGTCAAGACAGGTGGGGCGTCAATTCAAATTTCTGTACAAAAAGTAATGATATCCCATCAAAAACATAAATGTTAAATTAGAGCCAAGTTCTCGCATGCAACGTTGTCGACTTCGCCGACAAAAGAATTGAGATCTATATGGGCGCCAAGTTCTTTGCCCTAAATTTTTTAGATACAAGGACATGCGACATACTCAATGCATTTATTTTACTTGGGGTGTAATTCAATATCAAGATTTGACTTGGCTAGTTTTCACAAACTGACTTAATTTTATCAAAGTAACATAGTAATTTATTATCAAGCTAACAGTATAAGTAACAGGACGTACACTAACTTGCGTACATACCTTTACGAAAATAGGTTAATGATTAGACAAATGTAATATACATTTATATGTAAAAACTAGCCAAGTCCAGTCTTGATATTGAATTACACCCCAAGTAAAATAAATGCATTGAGTATGTCGCATGTCCTTGTATCTAAAAAATTTAGGGCAAAGAACTTGGCGCCCATATAGATCTCAATTCTTTTGTCGGCGAAGTCGACAACGTTGCATGCGAGAACTTGGCTCTAATTTAACATTTATGTTTTTGATGGGATACTATTTAATGCGAATTCAATATACTATTTAAAGGTATTTGCAAAACTGTTTTACTGGATAGAAAAAAAAAAACTAACCTAACCTAACCCGGCCGAGTTGGTGGAGCAAGCTTAGAGTAAAAAAGCCTTAGCTCCGGCGCTGCGGGGAGAACAGCCCTTCCGCCCTTGCGTGACAGAGCGCGTGACGTAATAATATTTCGATATTTCACTTGTAGATATTCAGATTTTCGACATTTCAGAGTTCGACTATTGTACCTTTTGGTAATATATAGATATTCGTTATTTAGAATTTCGACCTTAGAATCGTTCGAAGTCTCACTTTTCGATATTTTATGTGTCGATATTCAGATTTTCGAAATTTAAGCATTCGATAATTGTACCATTCGATAATGTATACTTTCGATATTTTGAATTTCGACGTTATGATCCTTCGATATTCTAATTTTCGATATTTTAACCGTCGATATTTTGTATGTCGATATTTCAATTTTCGATATTCAAATACGTAACCCCATGACCCACCCCGATCTAGCCCTTGAGAAAGCATTTGATGGACAACCGTTATAAACTAACAAAGCATGGTAGATTGGGTGAGCTGTGTACCTGAGGACGCCTTCCCGCCGCACCATGTGCCGGAAGGTCTCCACGATGGAGCTGTTGTTGGCCGTCCGCAGCGACTGCATCCGCGTCTGAAACACACCGCAACGTCATTGTGCTGCACAGGCCGGCTTTAAGGAAGAGCGAACCGGGCGGCCGCCCGGGGTGCTGGCTCCCAAAAAGCGTTTCTTTAACCAGGTCTACGGCGCCAAGGGCGCCACAAAATGAAATGACTGACTCGTCCAGGGTTCCTACGAGTATAAGACTGAAGCGGTCCAGGAGGATTACTGACGAATGGACTCATTAAATTTCCTAAACTACGTCATTTCGCCAACTAGGTATTTCCTTAAAACCGTAGGGGCTTTTTCAAACAAAGTAACCTAATATTTTCTTCGGTTTCCGCGACTGTCACACATTTAAATAAAACAATTTAAACGGATTATATCGTAGTATATTCATTATTTTAGCTTCTTGACTGAGAAACAAACAATTTTTCTCTGTCAAAGTTACATTTGTGTAAACTAACCATTTTATAAATAAACCTTAAACCTACTAGGTTTCATATAATAAGATACAATGTCGGAAAAGGTTTGGTACCGGAGAATTGAGAAATGCCACTAAAAATAGCGAAATGAAACAGTTGTGTGCCGATCCATGGTGTCGAACCACCCCGTATCAAGAGACACAATTTAGTTTTTTCTTTTTTAGGGTTCCGTAGCCAAATGGCAAAAAACGGAACCCTTATAGATTCGTCATGTCTGTCTGTCTGTCTGTCCGTCCGTATGTCACAGCCATTTTTTTCCGAAACTATAAGAGCTATACTGTTGAAACTTGGTAGGTAGATGTATTCTGTGAACCGCATTAAGATTTTGATGCAAAAATAAAAAAATAATAATAAATATTGGGGGCTCCCCATACTTAGAACTGAAACGCAAAAATTTTTTTTTCATCAAACACATACTTGTGGGGTATCTATGGATAGGTCTTCAAAAATGATATCGAGGTTTCTAAAACATTTTTTTTCTAAACCGAATAGTTTGCGTGACAGACGCTTCCAAAGTGGAAAAAAGTTGGTCCCCCCCCCTCTAACTTCTAAAATAAGAAAATGAAAAATCTAAAAAAAACATATGATGTACATTACTATAAAAACTACCAACGAAAATTGTTTTGAACGAGATCTAGTAAGTAGTTTTTTTTTAATACCTATTAATACCTAACTTTGCACCTAATTTATATGGGGCGCTATACATACCAGGTGCAAACTTAACTTAACCACTTAGGGATGGAAAGTGTTTATACGGAACCCTCGGTGCGCGAGTCCGACTCGCACTTGGCCGGTTTTCTTAAAAATTAATCTTCGTTTATCGCGCTACACAAGAGGCAAATTTGTTCGTGACACTCCCATGGTCCGCGCGAGCAAGCGACGGGGGACGAAACACGGCATGGGACATTGCTACACTAGCACAGTGCGAGAAGGATGGGTGAACCCTAAAACACTTCTGTGTTTTACGGTTCAATTTCGCAGGCGATTTGCGACACAAAGCACCTATTTGGAACCCTAAACTTTGGTAACAAGCAATCCATTTGGATTGAGGAAATATTATTGTTAGGAAGTGTATCTTATCTGTGAAATCATTAAAATTACATTTTGATAATTATTGATAATAATGTCGGTCAAGATTATATGTAACTATACCCTGTCGTAATTGATATGATAACACAAACAATTACACAAGACTTTCTTAGAATAATATTTATTTCTACTGGACGGAAAAACCATGCTTGGAATGGAACTAAGACGGACGCAAAACATGGCAAAAAAAAGTCTAAAAAAGCAACTGTATTCTTTGCAGTAGAATTTATTGATGTTCACTATTTTTGTATTGCTGAGTATGCTAACATGTAAGTTGTTGTTATGTCTAATGTAACTACTTTTCATATGTTACAATCTAACATTTGTTTATAGTCAGCAGTTTGTACAAAACACACATACATAATATAAAGATACATATGTAATAAAAACACACTCAAAAATTAGAAACCTACTCTTTTCACATTTCAAATAAAACATACTATCTTATAAAATTGTCTAGACTGTGAAGTTGTATTTAATTTTTAACCCCTGATAAAAAGAGGGGTGTTATAAGTTTAACATGTGTATCTGTGCGTCTGTGTACATGTGTGTCTCTCT
Source organism: Apotomis capreana (assembly GCA_947623375.1). Taxonomy (NCBI): domain Eukaryota; kingdom Metazoa; phylum Arthropoda; class Insecta; order Lepidoptera; family Tortricidae; genus Apotomis; species Apotomis capreana. Next base: position 18,187,007 of record OX392519.1, read on the forward strand.
GTGGCATCGTAGCTCCCAAACGGATGGTCCGATTTGAATGGGGTTTTTTAAATCGAAAATCTTGTTTGTCGAGATGGTTCTTAGCTATGTTTGGTTGAGTCGGGGGATTGTAAATTATGAATTTAGGTTAATGACTTAAATGGTTTGACTGTGAAGAAAGGCTGAATGCTACAAGATGAGAGCGGAGCTGCTGGGTTGCTTCTCAGTGCATATATATTATGTTCCAAGTCTACATAACCATTTATACAGTTTCCTGTATAAATGGTTATGTACTTGGAACAAATTGAAGTGGTATCAAATTTCTGTTTAATGCTATTATAAAATTGCAAGTTATGACTTTTAAATTCAGTCAATTAATATCTTATCACCGCAAAGATTAGTTAGCAGTTGGTTTCACACAGATAACGTATCAATTATCCACCATTGGTAGTAGGTTTGTCAGTTCTCCGACACTTTTACGAGTATCACTACATAGTATAAAGCAAAGTCGTTTCCTGACTGTCTGTCCCTATGTGTGCTTAGATCTTTAACACTACGCAACGGATCTTGATGCGGTTTTTTTAATAGAAGAGTGATTCAAGAGGAAGGTTAATATGTATAATACATGCACCCATGCGAAGCCGGGGCGGGTCACTAGTTTTTAATAAAGAAGTAACATCTGACGTCTAACATTCAAATCCCGCTCAAAGCATAATTATTTTTAATTTTTTTGCTTCAATATAAATCATTTAGGAATGATTTAATATATCCAATAGCAACGTATTTCTTTTCATGGGAGGAGCATGTTATGGGAAATCGTATGAACAGCAAAAATAGCTTTGTAATTAAAAAAATATTTTAGCAATTAAAATAACTGCACCATACTCATTTTATTTTTATGTCATAGGAGCAAACAAGCGAACGGATCGCCTAATGGAAAGCGATTAACATTTCCCATAGAGACCTGCAGCATCAGTTGAATCACAAGTGCGTTACTGGCCTTTCAGGTGGGAGTATGCTTTTTCTAGAAAGTTTGAACTCTACTCTATCTCATATAAATGTAATTTTTTCAAGAAAATAATCATCATAGGTACCAAACTAAATATACATTAAATAAAAACACACAAACCCACAAGATATGCTAGTATTGTATATTAAACCTTTTATAAATATGTTGGCGCTTGACAGTGTACTATATCATTAAGTCTTTAATCCAAGTGACACCTCAAAATATAACTGACAATTTGTGAAGATGATAAAAACCAACAGCTATTCATTTAGTTGCTGGCCTATAATTTACTCCAATGACTAGACATATGCAGAAAAAAATTATAGATTACATAAGAGAGCTAAACACACTCAATTCACACAAACAAGCTATTAATAAGAGATGTTAAACTGTGTAATTTGACAGTCAACCGATGTATCCGCTAACATGTGATCTGCTCAGGCGCAGCTGCCCCTTATATAAGGCACCACTGTCTTCTGCCCTCCATAACACTGGCACTTCCTGATACCAGCTACAACACTATCAAGCTTGTTTTAGTAATTAAAAGAATTTTGGCAACAAAATGGTGGAGCAGGCATTTCTTTGCTCTGTTTTAGTAGCACTATCAGTACTCGGAGCAAACTGCATGGATGAAGAAATGGCGGAGTTAGCTAAAATGCTACGGGAAAACTGTGCAGAAGAAACCGGAGTAGACATCACCTTAGTGGAAAAAGTCAATCAAGGGGCAGATTTGACACCCGACCCGAAACTCAAATGCTACATAAAATGCACAATGGAGACTGCGGGTATGTTGACAGACGGAGAGGTGGATATAGAGGCTGTTCTCGCACTCTTGCCAGACGATATGAGAGGGAGGATCGAGGCGCCTATGAGAGCTTGCGGCACTCAAAAGGGAGCAGATGATTGTGAGACAGCATACAATACCCAGGTGTGCTGGCAGACATCAAACAAGAAAGATTACTTCTTAGTGTAGATTTTTACTCTCAATAATTTTTATTCACATGTTTTATCAAATAATCCATTTGTAGTATATAATGCAAAAGGGACAGAACTGATCATACATACAATTTGAATTTACAATATTTTCAGTTGTATTGCTTTTGCATCTGAGCAAATAAATGTATACACCAAAACAATAAGTATGCCTAGAAACCTAGTCAGCGCCTTTCATGGGCTTAGTTTCATCCGTGTATACATCTGTCACAATCACAACATCAATTATTAGTTCTTAGACAAGCACACATAACACCAAAACAGGCTTCATCTCTTGAAAATCTGTTGTGTGAAGACTCGTTCTAGGCATATTTATTATAAGTACACCAAATAGAAGAGTCCCTAACCTAATTATCAACTTGTTTACATCTGATATTAAGGCCTTGTGGCCTTGATTGTAATCCTAACTCCATGACTGTTTGATATGAAATAAATGTGAATAACTTAAATGCCTGTTTAAATCGAAATAATCGAATCACCTCAGTGGTAATAAGCAATCGCGAGCGAGGCAAAAAGCTCGCGAGCGAGGCAAAAAGCTCGCGAGTACTCGGCTGTCAAGGTCGCGGGTCCAGCATGGCTCGGCTCGACGTCGCCGAGCGAGTGACACATGCTCGCTCCTCACCAATTGGAAAACAACTCGGGAATTGTGCAATTTATATACGTTTAACTGGAATGGCATTTGTAAATACCATTATCAATGAGGATAATACGTCAATTATGACTTTTGCTTATTTTTTTACAATTGAGACTGATATAAAGCTCTGAAAGGAGTAAAACATAATGTTTTTAGGGATTAGGAGTGAGACTTAGTAGTAAATCGTAACACGATTAAGTTTCACTCGCTGTTGTATGTGCATTCAAAGAGATAAAATCCTAATATTTTCGTCTAGATGATTGTACTAGTTATCAAATATTTGGCAAATCGTCCGAGAAGAGTTTTACATAACCCAGGTTGCGGTCCGGTGGCGTAATCACCAGCCGACGGAAATGTCATTATGATTAGGTTAGGTCGTCAAGACGCAATAGGGAAATCGGCAGGAACTTGCGGGAGGCGCGAGGGTCGGCCGGGGCTCACCTTCACGGAGTCGAGCGGGTACATGATGCAGTGCTCCATCACCCCCGCCACGGCCCCGGCGGTCATGTGTGTCACGGGGTTCTGGGTCGGCAGGGTTTCATAGTCCTCAAAGTTCATAATACTCACTGAATACTGACACTTAACACAAAATAAACACCTAATTGGTTCTAAAAGATTGGTTTTAGCGTTTGTTTTACCGAATTAGCAATATCATTTTCACTGCACTATTTTCGTCTACAAGTCATCCGAAATTGACATCAAAATTTCAAAATTGATTCCATACGACTCAACCTCGCAGGCACACGCGCGACCGACTTCCACAGATACACTAACTTTATCGCAAGCAACCAATTGAGCAACATAACCTATCCATTCGATCGAATGATTTAATTTGTCACTCACTCAAAAGTTATTCATTCGCTAGGGACGCCCAAGAATTTATGACGCAATTTAAAAACCGGTTTTAGAATCGGTTTAAAATTGATTCAATGAACTTATAAATTATTGTAATAATTTTACGTGAATCTTGAAGACGGTTATGAAAAGTTAGATTATTTTTTATGACTGTAGTCTTACATTTGACATATTACATAGTTTAAAATAAATATGGTCAAGTCTTTAATGGTCAGGTTTTAAATCATGTATTTGTTTTTAATAATTTCATGAGTTATCCAATGAAATAAATTTAATTTAATTTAAAACTAAAATAAACAAAAAACCAAAGATGTGATGTATCTTAGATTAAAGTATCTAAAATACAGATACAAGGTACAAAATACGTATTTATATCTTGTATTTGAAATACTTTTTAAATTTTGTATCTTATTGTATCTAGATATATCTAGATATATTTTCCTGGTATCTTAGTATTTTGAAGATACTATATTCCCTAAGATATTTTTACTAAAATAAACTTCGAAGATTTTCTTCCCGAACGCAACTGAGCGCAGAGCGTCGTTCAAAAATTTAGTTGATAGAATCTGGTTACCGAAATATTACCCAGGAGGTTTGGCGGGAAATTTAAAAATCTTCGGTGGGTCACACTTATTGTAGTTGGAATCACGCTACGCGTACGAAAAAAGCCGCTTTTTGGCCCGGTGTGACATAAAAGTATTTTATCTTTAAAAAGTATTTGAAAGATAGGTATTTTATATCTATTTCAGATACCTTTTTAGAAAATTATTTATATCTGTATCTGAAGTACTTTTTTGTAAAGTATCCTGCATTTTGTATTTCAGATACTTTATTTAGGGTATCTTATTCATCTCTGCAAAAAACGAACTACCCCGGAAGCCACCAGTACCAGGTTATCGGTCCTCACCTCAGTAGTGACTGTTAATCTTTTCGACAGTTCCTGCTGTAGGTTATGGCCGCTGGGACTCCAAGTATCTAGATCGCAACTCCAAAAGGTTTAAATTTTATTAGATACTTTAAGTTTTTATTTAAGTACCAAGGGCCACGTCTATACATAGATAAATAGATAAAGGAGGCAAGCAACGCATATATCATTATCCGATACGTATGGTATATAATATGTCCGAAAATATTACGACTCATATATTTTTAACAATTAAAGACATAGAAGACTACCATGAGTCTCAGACATATTAAAATACATACGAAACTGGTTTAATTAAAGGCATCGTATCAAGAATCGGTTTGAAAATTAAAGGCATCTTTTGCAGGACGCCCGTTCTGGGAAGTAGGAGTTTCATACAAATAAAAGACAAACATTAATTAATCAGATATAATATTTCTTGAAACTAAGGTATAGTGAGTGCCGAAAAAGACAATGTATAAAAATTGGAATAAAACGCCGCCCCCCGTCCGCGGCTGCACTGTATTGGTAACAAAATTAGGCGATTCAATTGTTTGTAAGCTATCTACCCTTATCTCTTAACCTAGCCGTCCAAAGCCGTCAATTAAAAAAACTATGTTTTAAAAATAAATTATGTCGCAACCGTTGAAAGCTGCCTACAATAAAATTAACAACAATGACGTCATAGGACATTTGGCTCACACACACGCGTTTAGATGTATCTTAGGAACATAATACATATTTTGGAAATATACGAAAAGCAGAACGACGAATGAGCGGGCTGTTGGGCGGGGATTTAAACTTTATAACGACTTCATAGTTAAATTTCTTACATTTTGAAATAGTTACATATGTATTATTAGCCAAGTAAACGAACTTCACTTCAGTAGTTCGGTTCAGTGATCCAGTGATCGCTTCAGTGTTTCAGTGCTCAATTGAGTGAAATTCAATAAAGAAAGTTGTACCGGTCGCAGCTGCGCACTTAGTAAACAGGGACTGTAATGAACATCAGTAGTCTGCAGATTTTACTTCAGTGAAATAAACTGACGTGAAATTTGCTCCGGTTGCCAATGTGCATCTATAATAATAGTACTTATATTGAGGATTAGGAGGGATATGCACTGTAAAAATAACAGCTGATTTTCTTTTTAACACAATGATGCTGGAGAAAGTTCGGAACGGCTTACTACGATTTAATGATAGAGAGTTTTCAGTTATCACGCAACACGTTATAAAAAATTGGAGGGAAATCTTAACATTTTATTAGATGAGGGACTTAAAAATGAAATATACAGGCGTTACGTAATAAATGAAAAGTCTCGCCATAGTTCCCGCGCCCGCAGCCGGCCGCCGCCGCTAGCACCTCGCACTCGCGCCGCGCTCCACACGCCCGCTTTAAGTATTCACCTCGCTCGTATCACACGTGGGACTTAAAGCGGCCGCGCGACTCGCGCCGCACGCGCACACGCACACACACACGCAAGCGCTCAAGCCGATCCTACGCCTACACCTACAAAATGTAATAAACTAGAACTCCTACCGAAGCTAGGTACGCTTACGCCTAAGTCCCGAACTAAAACTCTAACGAAAAATATGTTATCATCTTACATATAATATATTTGGTTCTCACTAAAATAAAGACTCGCATATATATTATTTTTCATTTATAAAGGCATCGTACATTTAGTCTCCGTCCGGCCACTGCGTGGCGCGGGTCGGCGACGCGCCGGACACGGCCAGTGTGTTTACTTCAACACGAGATGTCGCACCCCACAACACGAGGCCCAAATCCAAAGTGTGTCTGGCAAACACACCATCCGTGCACCGATTGTCACTGAAAGCGAAGTATCCCTAACGCGTCAGGTTTATAAGCGGTTCTATAGGAGTCTGCGACGCCGACAGAACAGGATTTATGATTCTTTTGAATCTTTGACAATTCCAATTTAAGGCTATCGAAACGCCAATAGAACCGCCTTTACATAAGTCGAGCAACTTTCGACTCGGGTTAGAAGTCACAAGTTGCATATTATACAATCAAAGCCTAAGAGTTCCAGAAAGTTCTAGAAGTAAAGAGGCGCGCCGGGCGCCGCTCGCGAGTTCTTTGAACTGCAATCACAAACACGAATCACGCTTACCGATACTAAACAAATATATTATTATGTGAAAAGTTATTATAATATCATTATTATAATTAATAAATAAAATAACACTCGGCCCGGACCGACGTCGCATCTACCATTAGTAGTGACGTAATTATTGCGAAGTTAATAAAAGCGAGTCGGTCGCCTTAAAATTATGCAAAATCGCATTATTTCACATAAGTTTACGAATTAAAAGAGACCGTAATATCAAATCAATCATCCTATAATAAAATACAAGTCAACCCATAAGACATCTATCGACTTCAATATCGAATCGGTTTACAAAAGTGTAGCGTCCTATATCTGATACATTTGTAACCAAAGTCAACTAGTTGCCGTCAATAAATCGCTGGAAGATGCTCGTTACCGATTGAAAACTGTGGACTTCAATTATTTGAATAGATCATTTTATAAGTTTATGTAGCTCCGTATTTATTTTTAATATCAGAACATTTTAGAAAAGTTTATAAGTCGTCAATTAATTTTATGTCATCGACAATTAAATGCAAAGCTCGCTATTAACACTACGAGTAAATTTCAGACCTTATTGACATAAATCCGATAACCTATAAACACAACGACGTATAAAAATATCCATGATTTCCGTCGCCCGGTCGGCAACGTAAACTTATCGGCATAGTAAGACTGTTATACTATAAAATCGATCGAAAAAGATATTCCTGAATCTCTAGAAGTGATATTGTCACACAATCTCACAACGGAGTCGTCTCGATCGGGCACAGTTTTCAAGCTGTTAACGAAAGCAATTTCCAGTGTGATGCTAAGTCGCCACGTTCAGCCGCGACAGGCCTGCAGGCCCGCGTGTGACGTGTGACGCGTGACGTATGGCGCGCGGGGCGGGGACGCTCAGAAGAGGCGCGCGCGGCGCTTGAGCTCGTTGCGGCGCCACTGCGGCAGGCGGTAGAACTCCTGCCGCCCCACTTGCAGGAACGCTTCGAATTCCACGTCCGATAAGTGCCGCTGGAAAATGCGAAAGTTAACTTTTAGAACACAGATATGGGCCTAAAATATTGTTCGAAATCATACTAGTGCCCGCTTAGTGTGTGCCACGTCACACTTTAATCGTACGGTGCTAAATGAGAAGAAAGTATTGATGTCAAATAATTGAGCTCGGTTCGGCTCGCGACCGGACACCGTAGCACTTCTCTACTTGACTCTATCGACCACTGAAGCTCACTATTTGCCAAGTCTCGCGAAAATCCATGCTATCACCCGTGTCATATCACGGGTCATAGCATGGATTTTCGCGAGACATACTGTCGGATTGAGAACGGAGAATATTCTCTTTAAATTGGCTGAAAATATAGAATTCCACTGAATATAAAGGGTAAAAGAAATCTCGAACACGCTGTATTATCTAGGTTATAATTTGTGCTGCAATTCTACACATAATATTTCCTGAAGGAACTATTGAAAGGGCGATGTCTACCTCGAGGTTGAGCCGGTCGACGTCGGGCGGCAGGCGGTAGTTGGTGATGAGCAGCAGGTGGTAGGGGTACAGCTTGGCGGGCTCGTGCAGCAGGTGCCCGGTCGCCATGTTGGGCAGCGAGCGCCGCACGCCGCCGCCGCCGCCGCCGCCGCCCGCGCCGCGCGTCGCCGGCGCCACGCCGCCCCCGTGCGTGTACTGGAACAGGTTCCTTATTCGTATACTTGTGCTCCAATTTCTAGGCAAGAGTAGTGCCATAAAACCCCTCACGCAAAATAGGCGCATGGTATGACGTCAAGTTGCAGAAACTCGGCGCGCGATAAATATTTGAAATTGCGTAAAACACAATTCAATCGAGAATCTATACTATGTAGATCTTTGCGCAATAAATTTGATCAATCTATCAATAAAATAATGATTAGTGATCTACCTAATTTGAAGAATTCAGATTAAACTGATATTTTAACTGTGTAAAAGATTGCAAGCTTGATTTTAATGAATGAATGAATTATTTATTTCATGTAACAAAGACACATAATTTATTAGTAGAACTTACAAGCTAAGGGGGTTAGTATTGATATATTAACTTATATCTAAAACAGAATAACACTGATAAGGGAGTGCAACTGCAATCCCTCACAGTGCGACATGTAGGGGCAGTCAACCCTGTCCGCCATCATGCGTAGAATGCTGTTGGGACTGCGGCGCACCCGGCGCACCAGGGATGCGGCGCGCGCGCGCAATTTGATCCAAGTCAAAATGGTATGCAAAACACACTCACAAGCAATAACAATGAGTATTGCGGAAATTTCAATATAAGACATGTTCGATATTTCAACTTACCATAGCACTTCTGTCCACGTCAGTAATGGACCCGGCAGAAACTGAAAATTGACAAACATTCGGTTAAACTGAGGAACACACATACGCTCATAAAGTGACAGTTCATTTGAAGCAAGCTTCATGCCGTGTACAGTCAAAAAGCACGGTACACTTTGGTACAAAAGCCACGCTTCCGTATCACTGATACTGAACTGAAGTTTACTGACAACTAGAGGTGAAAGAATTTCAGTGGTCTTCAGTGTTTTGTATGTGAACAATTACACAAATATTAAGCAATAATAATATATTATAGGCCTTTATTAAAGTGTACCGTGACTTTTAAAGTTGACTGTGTGCGTCCAGACGAATAATTTGCAGAAAGGCGTGTGTCTACTGTGTCTTGGATGACTGTGACATCGCATTGGCTTTAATGAATAAGGGTTCAAATATTACAAACTGACTTTCCTTGATTTCTTTCCGTGCAAATATACAAGCAACTTCGCTTCAGTAAAACTGATTGATCTAATCAATAGCACAGTCAATCGAAGTAACTTTGGACCTTCTTTAAAACATCGGCCCACACCTATTATAATGTATTTCAACAGCAAATATTGTTCATACCATTTGAAATAATTCATCTATGCGCTATAGCATTAAAGTAGTAAATGTGGGGGCAGTGTTATACGGAAGAGCCAAAGGTCCTGAAGTTAAGTATACATCAGTTTTTGGATGGGCTATACAATAGTTAAGACTAAATTATATTGTTGTACAGTTGAAAGTTATTTTAAATAAATATATACTTATAAAATAATAGCTGACAGCACGATGAACGAATAGGTATAAAATACTTAGTAATGCAAGTATTTAAACTCGCTGGACTAGATCGTATGATGTGGCATAATGCAGGAAAGTGCTAAGTCCACAACTATCTTCATCACTATATATACCACCTGAATATGTTTAACTGATGTAACAAGTAATGTTATGGGGCAAAGGATTACGATATAGACGCAAAGCAGGAGTCGTCTTTCATTTAAAGCGATGATTTATTCAAAAACTATATGCGCTGAGAGGATAAAAAATGCTTGAAGGAACTCTCATCATTATCAAAATTAAGACATCAATCCGACCACATAAAGGGGTATTAATGAAGCATTCGTTGGGAAAAGCGGGGCTGTGAAAGAGCATCTGTCTCGCTCTCGCGCGTGCAAGCGGCCGGCCGTGCGAGTGAAGCGGCTACTTACTGCACAAGTCCGTCCGCACTGCGCGCGGGAAAAATAATAACCCCGCTTCAATAAATATTTGAAATATTTTAATGATAACTACGAAGGTCCCTAATTCAAACCCTACATATCACACATTAAAAAAAATCATAATTTCATATAATATAATATTTATTAGGAATATTACTTAGATATAATTTTTATACGTTAATAAAAAGAAAGAAACACACGTTTTGTAAAGTATTGGCTTTTTTAAATTACATTCACAACCTGTCTAGCCTGTGACAGCTGTCATACGTGCATTTTTTTACTTTTCAGGTTAATTTTGTACTGAGATGACAACCGTCATACACACCAAGCTAAATGAAACCTACTATAGTATTCAAAGTTTCTCTGTGGGGCACTTACAATTAGCAGAAAATTAATATATATTTTTTTTTAGCACCTAATATTTTTAAATTTACAAAACGTGTGCGTTACTTATGTTAAAGTGTGAGTTGTGTTAAAAACAATGACAGTATGTCGGCAAGGTGTGGTGTGTCCTTGCTAAGGTAAAAAGTGTCGCTAGAATGTTTACTAACAAATTGTGACAATGCGTGATTAGCTTCATCAGATAAACTGTAAAAGTGTAAGATATGATGATTTATTTTTTATGAAGCGAATGTTGATGAATATAATACAATGAGTTACAATAATCTGTTTTTTGATTCATCGGAAGCTGATAAAAGCAGCTATTAAGTGTATTAGCTCAGTTCAAAAAGTAAAAACTATAAATATTCAAAAATCTGCAAAATCTGTACAGTCGTTTTGGCGTGATGAGGATACAAAGGTATTTCGACCGATAGTTGGTAAAGTTAACCTAGTATATTATTTACTGTTCAGATACTTAATTGAACTGGATATAATTGTATACTCGTATTCTATAGACAGATGGTCTTGTGTAAGCCTAGATTAATGTGAAGGTAAGTAATAGTTATCTGATGAAGCGTGCGTTCTACGGTATGTTACACGTCTGGCGGGAGCGGCTGCGGGCGGGCGCCGCTGTCCGGGGAGCGAGCTACGCACAAACCACTGTTACTGTTAGTAAACACTCCACTCCACAAGACACACCGTACTTTTCCACATCGACCTCTTAGAGAATCACTCAATCAGGGGAAGTCCCCTAACGCCGGACGACACCTAACGCCGGACACTCGAACTATCTCGGCAACTAGCAACGCGAGCGAATCAAGGACAAGTGGAAGGGGCGCGGGGTCCCCCGCGCCCCTTCACCTTGCCGAGTTGCCGTTGCCGAGCTTCCAGTTGCCGAGATAGTTCGAGTGTCCGGCGTTAGGTGCCGTCCGGCGTTAGGGGACTTCCCCCTAAGACAACACTAATGCACTAACTTCGAAAGTAAGGTTGTTATATCTTTTAATCTTTGAACTGAGCTAATCCACTTACATTACAGAGCACACAAAGACATTGTATCTTAACAGCAGTTATATATGCTACTGTGTTCGTAACCAAAGCGAATAAATGTTTTCAAGAACATTGAACTACCAACCCTATTGTTATATCATTACGTTTCAAATGGACCAATAGTATATTTTCATAGCCATTTTGCTTCTCTTGAGTGCCGGGCAGCCGACCGCAAATATATAATTATATAGGCGTACTTATAGTCTAATACAGTAAACAGAATTTATAATCTTATTAAATGATGTTCTCGTTATAATAGTTTCCGTTGCGGTTAATCTCTGAATGCCTTATTTAAATGGATTAGCTCAGGTCAAAAAATTAAAACTATGCCCCACTAATCGATCGATCGTCAATCGATGGTAGATTGAATTAATCCACGTCGATCGATTCTTTCGGCGAGTGTCACTTTATTAGTTACATAACCTCTGCGAGAATTTATCGTTGTCGACTTGTCGATAAAGAACAGTTAGCAATTTCTCTATAATTTATCAAGAATTGATCAAAGGAAAGCTGCTAAGGTCGTATTGATACTCGTATTATGTCAACATGCAAATAAGTACGGCGCGTCTCCCACACGACTGTCTAGATTATCACACCAGCTATTAAACTAACACAGTGCAAGACACAGGCAACTTTTATTACTAAAATCTTTACTTTATGTGCAAGGTACAGTCGAGTTCATTTACATCTACACACTTACGAGAACAAAAATATCTGAACACGACCCTATTGTCAGGAGCATAAAGTCGTGTTCAGATATTTTTGTTCTCGTAAGTGTGTAGATGTAAATGAACTCGACTGTACGAGAAGGACTTCAGCAAACAAGGAAGGTTTTCAGCAAACAAAGTAAAACACAACGACTGTTAACAACGAAAAAGCTTAATTCCAAAATTATGTTAACCGTGGAAGTATTTAATTGACATTTACTCGATTTCGACTATTTTCAAGATAATAGATATACAACACACATGTTAATTTTCAAGAATTTCCCGAATTGCTGAATTTTGAGTGTGCACAATATAGCACATATTTTTTTTTTTTTATGTCATAGGGGGCAAACGAGCAAGCGTATCGCCTGATGGAAAGCGATTACCGTCGCCCATAAACACCTGCAACACCAGAGGAGTCACAAGTGCTTGCCTACCCGGGGGACGAAGATAGAATGCCTCTGATTCCAAGTGGGCTGATATAGAGTTGCCTGTGCCCGCGCCACGCCGCGAACCGAAGCGGGCTCAGAAGTAGAGTGTACTCACTGTCAGACTTGCCGCTGGAGAAGTCCGTGCTATGCGTCTTGTCGCCCATGCCGCTGAACGTGAAGTCACCCTACAAACGCACAATACAGTCTGTCAGTTTGGTAAAACATAAACAGGTGCATTTACCTGTACATTGATAGTTTTAAATTTTAGTTTCTTAATAAACTCCTGTGTTTCAGGTAATTAAAGATTACAGTACAATATACCGTAATCATCTACATAACTAAAATTAAAGTTTCTATTAAATCGGTCATGTCCATAAGAAGCAAATAATATTTCAATGTGAAAACTTTAATACCATATTGAATATTTTATTCTTTTTTATTTCAAACGGATGCAGTACCTATGCATAAAATAAATACTAAACAAACGAGAACGACTAGCCAAAATAAAATTAAACTTAGCCTTAGCCCACTCCGAATTATCTATACTTACTGAGCGTGTCCATTTACCTTTACCTATTCGTGGCATTACTACGAAGTGTCCAGTACTTATATCACACCTGGCTAAAACGGAAATGGCGAAACGGACTGAGTTCTTAGTCGAGGCACTACAAAGCAGTTCACCAGCCTTCAATATTTATGGCTGAACAAAGGCACTTTCAACAATCTCCACGATCGGTTGTGCTTCAGCTTTCTACACTCTCGATCGTCCTTTGCCATTCAAGAACTGTCTTGCTCCACCGGTTATCAAACTGGAGAGATCTAATGGAGTGACATCCAATTGTAAAAAAAAAAACAGTACTTACACCAGTGCTAGAAGAGAAGGTATGAGAGCGCGCTGCTAACCCGTAGCCCGGTCGCGGCGCCTGCCGCAGCGATGACACCACTGCAATGTCACGCGTCAGCACTGGCTCTACCCTACCTCTACCTACACTACCGTAACCCTACCTAGCTTATGGGTACTGCGAAATTGGGTAGCCCTAAAACGTCCTACCTTAACTGTAGTCATGAGTAAGCGTGATTGTTTTCTCGATTATGCAAAGTGATATATATTTATACATATTCTTTTAATGTGGTACGTGTTACTCGGTTTTAAATTTCAACTCATAGTAGATCGAGAAATCAACCAACGAAAGTAAAATTAGCTTATCAATATAACTTATGCTATAGTTTCCCAAATACTCGAATTTTAACTAAAATAAAAAAGAAAACTTAATGTTATCAACGAAATAGTTACAGCATTAAACTAAGTATTATAAAAAGTTAAAATTCGAGGGCTTTGGAAGTAAGGGAGATAAACGGTATCATCCGATCTCCGTCTCTTATAAATAGTTAAAGTAAAAAAGCACCATTTTTAACAGTTGGCCGCTCAAGATCCAAACAGACCTGACACAAAAGCGAAGAGTGACAAAATGTGATCACTTAAGCACAATTCGATTCCAAACTAACCATTGATAGAAATTATAAGCTTCGCTTGAGGTCTAATTGTATAGTCGGTGAAGAAAAGGTCTGTTCGCTAGGTGTTGGTGTTGAGGCTAAAAGTGACGAACCTTTTCACTCCCCGATTGTACATAAAAATAGCATAATTTAGGTCGCGCGTCTCTTACAGTGTTCTCTCTGAAAGGCCCACAGGTTACTTTGTTCTTATCGAGTGTCTGGTGTTGACGGGCGTCTGCTCAAAGATGGCACTTGTGCGGTGTCGGGGGATACTCACGTGTCCGTTGGTGGCCGGCAGCGTGCTGGAGCGCAGCCCGTAGCCGGGCCGCGGCGCCGCGTGCATAACTACACACACGCACACGCTAAGCACACACGTACACACGCGAACCTGGACCGACCGTTCCACTAATGGATACTCCAATATTTGCATTGTGAAAGGGTACTGCCGCCGCCCTATCGGGGTATTATATTAGCTGATTTAAATTGAAAGACCACTGAGCCTCTTTCCCAGTCATCCTAACAGCGCTGAGGAAGCGCAAACCACACGAGGCGCATTGTAATTTTGAAAATTGCTGTGCGCAAAGCACAAGGACCAGCGTCCGGTCCATAATGATAAATATAGCCACCTTCGTCCGTTTGACATCTGTTTTTTTCAGAGAATGTGTTGCTATAATGTCCAAAACAGCTCAATAATGTTAATGTTTGTTGGTCAGTTCTTTATCTATTAGCACAATAACAATTGAAACGGATTATATCGTGTATTCAATTATTTAAGCCTTCCTGAAATTTCGATAACTTTACAATTAGCGTTGTCAAAGGTCAACTAAGGTTGGTGTTGAAGATTGAACGCGCTTCTCAAGTACATTATCGTGGTATTGCGGACAGTACCCAATCATATATTGTACTTTATTATCGCATGCAAATATAGTAAGAATAGCAAACTTTCAAATATTTAACTATATAATAGTATGGAGTGGTCGGTCCACATTCAGGTGTCAGCATTCAGGTGGAGGATCCTCCGTGCCAGTGCTGCGACCAACTGCGGAATGTATCTATTGTACTAACATGCGAACCGTTGTGTAATTACTAAGCATGGGACTTCTGATAGCACGGTAAGACTTCAGAGAGCTATGGAGCCGATATTAACATTAAAATACAATTCATACTCATACTCATCACTATTATTAAGTGATTAAAATTCTAAGAAAAGTGTTGATAATTGTTATTACTGATATTGTCAGGAGATAGTCTACATAAGAATGGGCTTATAACTGCTTAAATTGTGCTCAATATAACCACGGAAAATAGTAGTTTTAAAAAGT
The DNA here is from genome assembly GCA_947623375.1 of Apotomis capreana. Classification (NCBI taxonomy): domain Eukaryota; kingdom Metazoa; phylum Arthropoda; class Insecta; order Lepidoptera; family Tortricidae; genus Apotomis; species Apotomis capreana. The sequence continues at coordinate 18,202,426 of OX392519.1, forward strand.
GACCCAGGGGCATCACCATGGCAACGAGTGGCAGAAAATAGTTGATTGTACCATTTTATTCGCAATTGTAATTTTATAGTCAAGGACAAAGTCAGAAGAATATACAGAAACCTAATTTGTGTAGGCATTGACTTTTTCGTCGTCATAAAATACGTCAATATTTGCGACATTTTTCATGTTTTCTGTAGTAAATTGGGTTCTCTATTAATCGAATAACCAGTTAAGAATAAAAATGCATGATATTGGCATTAATATAGCTAAATTTAGGAGTTTGTAATATTGTACACTTTTTTTATAGTTTTAGTTATATAATGCTTTCGAAAGTTAACCACAATGTTAGGAATTAAATAAATGAATGAGTATGGATTGTATTTTATTGTTAATATCGGTTCCATAGCTCTCTAAAGTCTCTACCGTGCTATCAGAAGTTTGATGGCTAGTATTTACCTTCAAAACCATACGAGTGTATGTGTATCCGTATTTATTGTTTTCATGTCTGCCCTCTCAAATGTCATGTCATTTGAATTGAATTGAATAATGCACAGAATACCCATTAGGTCCGACTGGGTATACCTAACAGTCTGTTATCGACATAGGAAATACCAATATAAAATAGTCGCTATAGCTTAGTTCCTACATAGATAGGTTAAGGTGGCTACAGTTTGAGAGGTTAATGAAAGGTTCTCATTTTAGGTTTCCCTCTCTCTATCCAGTACTAATGTCAGACGTTAGTGTAGATACATTCTCGCTCGTTCGCCGTGTGTGTGTTGCCGGAGTTGCTCGACTCTTCTTTATCTTCACATTGTATACTTTTACAAAAAGGGCCGAGTTACTCAATTCGTCGGGATCGATTGTTGCGTAAAATAAAGAATCTTGAAGAGCCGAGGGATCCCGATTGAACAAAATAAATAATTAAACAATTTGGCAATCACATATTCTCAATAATGCATTTAATACAGTCATAGGAAAGAATCGTGACGGAAATCCTTATATTTTTGTACTTGTATAGCTCAATTCACGTAAAAAGAGCGTTGTATAAACTTAATGCGCAGTATTTATTTATACTGAGCAGGAAGTTAAGCTATAGCGGGCGGAAGTGCAAAGAATATGTGATCGACCAACACATGCTAATAACGAATCAAAGAGCAGCAACATAATATTCACCAATAAAATTAAATCAAATAAATGTATACATATGTACGTATTAAAGTAAACCTAAAATTAAATTAATATATGTAATCAAATATATATGTATCAATTATAGCGTTGTCAGAAAATAATAATAATCTTTAAACAGTTATGGAAGGTAATAAAATTACAAAGTTGATTATTTGGGAATTAGTAAGCCATCCAGAATGTATGATGATAGGGTCATTGATCTCTTGTAATATAAAAACACTTAAAGCATAAACATATCCAACTACAATTAAAAACGACAAAACAAAACACACCGTATAATATTAGTAACACGGTTCTGTAACATATGACGAGAAATAGTTACAGATAACTACTAAATAATTATGACAAAATTTAGTTAAACTCCGAGATCTGATTATAATTACATATAGATCTAGTTTCAGTCGTGTGTGTATGTTTCAAGTATCATATATTTACTATTGAGTCGAGGTTTGCGAGGAGTTTAATTATAAGAGATCGATGGATACGCTTAGTCGTTGCGAAAATGCATGCTTTGTTTTAGTATCTTACAATTAGTAATCAGTAGTGCATGAGAATATAGAGCAAAGCCGGAACTCTTTAAAACGTCAAATATAAAGAAAGTACCTACACCAGCCATTCAAGTATAATATAAGAAGCTGAACGCCAACACTATGAACAAACGATACCAGCGCCGCCTTAAAAAATGATAATAAAAGAAAAAACAATAATGAGCTACACAATTTGGTCAATTTTGAAAAACAAAATGGCGGCGCGGCATAAGCGCAGATTCTAAGCCAATTGGAGCTCACCTCGAGACGACGCCGCCGCGGCCGCACGCGACACTACACGCGACTGGCATTCGCTTCGATACACATATATACTCGCTTCTTACATCTATGTGGCACACCTCAGTTATTGACAGCCCATAGTTATTTATTTATCGACTTTATAGCCGAAACTATGTGTAAATAATAGTGAACATTTCGATAATCAAAATTTGTTTTTGATAAATAGTGATTGTGTATAGAGTAATTTACAAATACTAATTTGGCAGCTCGGAGAGAAAGAAAATATATTTAAGTTGGTCTGATTTGAGTCAGAAAACCAACGATTAGTCTTCTAAATTCAATTAAATAGTGTTACAATTATAACTTTCCAATGTAATGGTAAAATTGTATCTAAAAGAGCACAGTAATAAAGAGGACTTCTTGTCAAAAACTGAGTAAGTTCATGCCACAATATTTTCAAATAATAAACATACTTATTCGGAAAAATAACTATTCAAATACATGTATATCAAAACGAGTGGAGCTTTACGTGTTAAATTAAACATAACTTATGGATATGCGATGACAGACAAAGCATAGACGATACATGTATGTATGTATAATAAAATAAATGGATACAGGATAGGCACTGGCGCAAGCGGGGCCGAGAGGAAACGACTCACCGTCGTTTAGGTAGTAACTATGTACTGCAACAGTCAATACAATGTATTTATCCACGCTCTGTCGTTCATACAAACACATTATTCGAGTCACCAAGTTAATCGAGTGGCGTGAAACCAATAAAATGGTACAGATCCTTTGCTATTCCACGAAATAACGATTACGTACTCAAGATGTTATCCAATTATTTATAGAATATAAAATTCTTCAAAATAAGACTAGAATTTATAAACAAAATACTTAAAAATATATATATTTTTTGGGAATATACGTTTACTAATCTTATTGGATAATTAATGCGATGTCTCAAGTTATTGATTTCACAACAAGACTGATGAATCAGCAGAATTTCGACCCTAGGTATATATTACCTTTGAGATTAGATTAAAGAGAGCAAGGGCATGATAGGTCAGAGTCAGAGTGCACATTAGTTGTTATCGAGCGCATATATCCGATTTTAAATCGATTCTTTATTATAAACTGTTACAATTTTGTGAAATTGTTTCCTGATAAATAATGTATAATTTTTTTACATACAGAACTAGAAGATAAATCGATTGAATAATTGGATATATGCGGCAATTCTTAGGGAGACTGATTGCGAAGGGTAGGCCAGTGATATGACATGAGAGTACCGACACACAACACGTGTGAAGGTGCCCTTGGTTAGAAATATGAACTTAACTTAGGTCAGTATCTTGGATATACAGGGTGTTTGGTGGCTAGATGCAAAGGTTTAAGGAGGTGATAGAGGAGGTATTTTTAAACATTTCTAGCCATATATGTCGTAGACGAAATTTGATATTTTTTTTTTTAATTGAAATTTCAATAATTTTAGAAAAATACCCAGAATTTGGTAGAAACGTGTTTATAGTGCCCGAATACGCGTTATTTTGTACACACTATCTTTTGTTTCTGATAGTTTAATGTATGTCGGACCAAATAAAGCCACTTTTAAGTGTATTTATGGCATCTAAAACCAAATAAAGGCATATGAAACTTTAAAAAAAAACGTAGGTTGACACGAGCATAATTTTGATGTGCCATAAAAAAAAATAAAAAAAAATCTTTGAATTGTTCAAACACTTTTAAAAACATGCCTATTTATTGTTCTTTCTTTAAAGGTATCAGTCATTCACATCGCTTGCCAAATCTCTGAGTTAAGAGCTAAATACCAAAGTTAGGGAGCACTTCCTAAGAATTCCAAATCCCCGTACTAGTCTTGAAATTTTACTTTAAGTAGGTACCTAGCTAATAAATAACGTGTAAAAAATAAAACAAAAAAGTGTTTTAATTAATTCATTCTAAGCTAATTCTTTTTTATAAATTAAATAAAAATGAATAAATATCAAGTACCATTTTCCACAATACACCAAAGTCCGAGGAGGATTATAAAAAAGCTCTAAACTAAATACCATAGCTTTAAATTTGGAACACGTTATTTTAAGAATAAGAATTTTCTAATTTGGAATTTTATGAATTGCCTTTTTTTTAAGTTTTCACGATAGCCAATTGCAAATTTAGTTCTTCTATGAAAATTTAACAAACGGTTGACGCGGTTTACATGTTGTAGTTAAACATTATGAACCTAACATCACCCATCACAAACCACATTTTCTGGCCCGATCAAAGTTCTGCCAATAACTCCAGCCCACACGTTAACTGAAAACTTCTTTAAAAGGAGACCTGCTTCTTCCAATGAGGATTTGCGTCCTTGTCAGCCCATTAATGAAGGTTATAAAAGTCCCCTCTCTTGAAAACTTTGACTCATCTGTCCAAATGATAGATTTTAAAAAGAGGGCTGGAGTTATTGGCAGAACTTTGATCGGGACAGAAAATGTGGTTTGTGATGCACCCATGTTAGGTTCATAATGTTTAATTACAAAATGAAAACCGCGTCAACCGTTTGTTAAATTTTCATAGAAGAACTAAATTTGCAATTGGCTATCGTGAAAACTTAAAAAAAGGCAATTCATAAAATTCCAAATTTGAAAATTCTTATTCTTAAAATAACGTGTTCCAAATTTAAAGCTATGGTATTTAGTTTAGAGCTTTTTTATAATCCTCCTCGGACTTTGGTGTATTGTGGAAAATGGTACTTGATATTTATTCATTTTTATTTAATTTATAAAAAAGAATTAGCTTAGAATGAATTAATTAAAACAAACTTTTTTGTTTTATTTTTTACACGTTATTTATTAGCTAGGTACCTACTTAAAGTAAAATTTCAAGACTAGTACGGGGATTTGGAATTCTTAGGAAGTGCTCCCTAACTTTGGTATTTAGCTCTTAACTCAGAGATTTGGCAAGCGATGTGAATGACTGATACCTTTAAAGAAAGAACAATAAATAGGCATGTTTTTAAAAGTGTTTGAACAATTCAAAGATTTTTTTTAATTTTTTTTTATGGCACATCAAAATTATGCTCGTGTCAACCTACGTTTTTTTTTAAAGTTTCATATGCCTTTATTTGGTTTTAGAGGCCATAAATACACTTAAAAGTGGCTTTATTTGGTCCGACATACATTAAACTATCAGAAACAAAAGATAGTGTGTACAAAATAACGCGTATTCGGGCACTTTAAACTCGTTTCTACCAAATTCTGGGTATTTTTCTAAAATTCTTAAAATTTCAATTAAAAAAAAAAATATCAAATTTCGTCTAAGACATATATGGCTAGAAATGTTTAAAAATACCTCCTCTATCACCTCCTTAAACCTTTGCATCTAGCCACCAAACACCCTGTATAACATCATAATTAAAGTGATTATATTGTATTACAAGTATTCAGTCTGTATTCCCATTAGTATAAATTATACCAGCGCCTACTAATGTTTAAAACTGTAAAGTATTTTTAACTTATTGGAGGTCGTTTCTTTTTAATGGCGCATAAACTAACTTTCTTATTTTTACTGGTTTACGCATTGAATGTTGCTAATAACCAATGGGAATAGGAAATAATAAATGAAACTATGTTTTTGCACAATTTCGCGACTTGACATTGTTGTAACAGATCGATTCAAGTTGTTCTGTAAAACCGAAGACATGCATCATAATCATCGACACATTCCAATATCTCGTTCGCTTTGAGGGTTGACGAAAGCGGTTATAAGTCAAAAAGTAAGTTTCATTTATCGAAATTATCATACCTATATGAAAGAGAGTTTGCAAAACCAGAAAATGTATGTATGGTGGTAAAAGAAATTTCCGGTACTTTCATAAAAATGAATCCTGATTCTGCAAGCCCATAATATGAAGGGACATTTCAACGAGTGATTTAACTGCTTCGATTTGAGTATCATGAGATCAGCATATTTTTTTAAGTACTTTAGGGTAGACGTCTCTGTTCTTTACAAGATAGACCCTGGTATAAGAAATTAAGGTATGGCACTTCGGCTAGTGAGACTTTCTATGTCATTGATTAGTTGTTGCTTTATGGTAACAAAATAATTATAAGGTTTTTTTTTGCCTCCAGTCGTACAACAAATAAAAATGCATTTATACATTACAGTTGTCGTAATAATTGATTTAAAACACTCACGATTTTAAGAGATTCATACAGGTAACAAGGGAATCGTGGAGTATTATGATACACCACTGGCATCACAGAAACGGATCGACAGAACCAACAAACCAATCATAGCGTGATGACGTCAAAAGTCTCGGCTGTCATTCCGGAGTGTCATACCTTATTTTCTTATACAACAGTCGAACTACCCTGTTACAGTCTATCCGGAATTCTAAAATCAAATTATGTCAAACTGGCACAAGTAAAAAAAACCCTTAACACGTTGAACGCCATACAAAAAACCACGTTTAGCCCAGGGGGCCGCGGCGGACATCATGTGACCTGAACATGTCGAGTCCATGGGGCCGCGTCGGACACCAAGTGTCCGCATGCTCACGATCACTTCAGAAGCCTGTACGCGGCCGACGGACGGCATTTGAATGGTTTTTACTAAGGCGAGTGACCCGCGCGGCCCCACTAAACAACCTGCCCGCTTGGCACAAAAAAAAAACAAAGTTCTTATGACTTCTGGATATTTTTCTACATGATGTCCCCAAAAGTGTAGTAAGTAGGTATAAAAACTGAGTATTTTATATCATTAAATGAAAAGAGAAAGAAATAGAAATTCTTTAGATTTAAAATTGCTTTCAATCTAGTCGGTATCAAATCAGAAACGGGTTCCGTACCTATTCGATACTTTACGAATAAAATTTTGTGCTTGATTATATGTCAATATGCTTTAAGGAAATCATAAAACCCGTTAAATTTGAATTTTAATAAATACTTACTATGTATATACGTAAATGTTTAGACCGACAGCGTGACCCGCACGGCGCCTACGGAAGGAAATACGGTTGGACGCTGACACAGGCCGCGACGGACACTGGTGTCTGCCATTTTAACTTTTCAGAAAATAATGAATATATCGCTGTTTCTGTAAGTCGTCCATTATTTTTGAGATATTTCTTGACAATAATTGCAAAAAAACACACCAACGATTTTGGGACGAATCTCGATTTATGGTCCGGCCCCTGGGGAAAGTATACTGTCGCCACATGGTATCCGTCATGGCGTTCAACGTGTTGACACACTTACCTTACATGTATATCATTTGTAAATTATGCCAAAGTTACTTCATTTGATCTTAGAGATTGGACAGATTTTACCATGCGATCATAGAAGTGAGAGCGGTCGAATCGTTTGAAGAGATGCCCTTCAAGTTAGCACCCGGTGTGAGTGAGCTGGGTGTGTTGGACACGTACCGTTGTAGCTGGGGATGTGCGAGTGGCTGGTGTGCGAGTGCGAGTGCGAGTAGTAGGGCTCGGAGTCGGGGCGCGCGTGGTCGAGCTGCCGCGACGGCGACGCGCCCACCGGCGACGAGTAGCGCAGCCGCAGCGGCGGCTCGCGCATCGCGCTCGGCGTCCTGACCCACACAACACATTACTATATTAAAACCTAGAACCTACACTGACCTGACTAGCCTCCTGACGACCAGCATTCATAATTTGTCAATTTAATTTTAGCCTTATGACACATAGTTGACAGTTAACTATTCATTGTAGTTTATGTACTATGTGTAGGACGCGGGAAGTCAGGAGGCTAGACAAGGTCGGTCATTGGCGGAAATGATCCTAGATTCTGGCGGCGTTTCCCCGCTGCACGGCAATACTGAACCTTTGTCCGAGAAACGCGCCAGCTCTGGGATCACAGGTAGTTCGAATTAGTTTCTTTTTTAGGGAATCGAACCAATTGTGAACCTCTGGTCCCCATGGACCTAGAGTCTCTGCCGCAAACGGTAGGAAAATATAGTTGTCACCTAAACACATATATTTTCGGCGTTTAGCCGCCTCCGTGGCCACCCTACCTGGATTTTGGCACGTTATTGCTATGTGTGACGGTGCCAAAGTGTCCACACAGGTGAAGTCCCACACTAAGGGCCGCCCCAATATAACAATTGTTTCATCGATTGGGATTCACTGGAACCACTTTTGCATCGTCATTGAATGCATAACTATTACATTGATAGTATAGTAATAACATTAACGCACACAATTAGATACACAACATTTCCAAACATTCCGCGGTAATGCTTCAGACTTACGCATTTACTTCAAGCTCCACCCCGCTCGAGTTACTGACTTGTGACAGCATCACGTTTCATTCCGAAAATAATTGGAGACGCGCGATCGAATCCCGTAATAGTGCTAAGCTTATATATGGACCACTAAAGATATCGATCTATAAGACTCAGGTGGCCAAACATACAAATAAACGCTTAATATAAATAGTTACAACACCCACCTGCTTGCATTACGAGGATCTAAATTCTGTCTTTTCCATTGTTGCATCTTTTCACGCTCTTTGACTTCTTTTAAGAACACCTGAAATAGGAAAAATATGTTGGTACATAAAGATAACATAAACATAAGTAAGTGTAACTCAAAAGCACTGTGCCACCACGTCGCAAAAAGAGTACCTACCTGTGTAACATTTGTGTCAATTCATTTGAACGATACTTAACTCCGATAAAATTGGTGCTATTATTAGTATTCATACATATCTGTATAGTCCGGATCGTTGTTTGTAACTTAGAGTGATAATAAAACACTCCTGACGTGCGGCGCGACAGGAATAGTACCATTTAACAAAAAATATTTAAATAAAACTCAGTTCCAACAAAATTGGTGCCACTATCAGAACACTGATAATGAGGAGGGAAGGTGAAAGCCTAGAAAAGTTGATCATCGTTGAGAACACGGAGGGCAAACTAGCCCGGGGACGATCCACAAACCGATAGACCGATCAAGTGAAGGGCCTTACCTCAAGCAAGTTTTGCTCGGTCATCAGAGATGGGATGAACAGGCATCAGTGGAGGCAGAGCATATAAACCAGGCATCCGCAAGCACCGATGACCGCGATCCTCAGTCATGAGGAAGCGACTACACAGAGAGAGAAAGAGAAGGATAAATAACTAGTTAGAGTATATAATACAGACCTGCGCGATGCCGGTGTCGATCTTCATGAGCTCCTGGTGCTCGCGGCGCAGCTGCGGGTCGCGCGGCTCGCCGCTGCCGCCGGCGCGCGTGTCGGCGCCAGCTGTGGTATATACAGCTGTGGTATATACAGCTGTGGTATATACAGCTGTGGTATATACAGCTGTGGTATATACAGCTGTGGTATATACAGCTGTGGTATATACAGCTGTGGTATATACAGCTGTGGTATATACAGACCTGCGCGATGCCGGTGTCGATCTTCATGAGCTCCTGGTGCTCGCGGCGCAGCTGCGGGTCGCGCGGCTCGCCGCTGCCGCCGGCGCGCGTGTCGGCGCCAGCTGTGGTATATACAGCTGTGGTATATACAGCTGTGGTATATACAGACCTGCGCGATGCCGGTGTCGATCTTCATGAGCTCCTGGTGCTCGCGGCGCAGCTGCGGGTCGCGCGGCTCGCCGCTGCCGCCGGCGCGCGTGTCGGCGCCAGCTGTGGTATATACAGCTGTGGTATATACAGCTGTGGTATATACAGCTGTGGTATATACAGACCTGCGCGATGCCGGTGTCGATCTTCATGAGCTCCTGGTGCTCGCGGCGCAGCTGCGGGTCGCGCGGCTCGCCGCTGCCGCCGGCGCGCGTGTCGGCGCCAGCTGTGGTATATACAGCTGTGGTATATACAGCTGTGGTATATACAGCTGTGGTATATACAGACCTGCGCGATGCCGGTGTCGATCTTCATGAGCTCCTGGTGCTCGCGGCGCAGCTGCGGGTCGCGCGGCTCGCCGCTGCCGCCGGCGCGCGTGTCGGCGCCAGCTGTGGTATATACAGCTGTGGTATATACAGCTGTGGTATATACAGCTGTGGTATATACAGCTGTGGTATATACAGCTGTGGTATATACAGCTGTGGTATATACAGCTGTGGTATATACAGACCTGCGCGATGCCGGTGTCGATCTTCATGAGCTCCTGGTGCTCGCGCCGCAGCTGCGGGTCGCGCGGCTCGCCGCTGCCGCCGGCGCGCGTGTCGGCGCCAGCTGTGGTATATACAGCTGTGGTATATACAGCTGTGGTATATACAGCTGTGGTATATACAGCTGTGGTATATACAGACCTGCGCGATGCCGGTGTCGATCTTCATGAGCTCCTGGTGCTCGCGGCGCAGCTGCGGGTCGCGCGGCTCGCCGCTGCCGCCGGCGCGCGTGTCGGCGCCAGCTGTGGTATATACAGCTGTGGTATATACAGCTGTGGTATATACAGCTGTGGTATATACAGACCTGCGCGATGCCGGTGTCGATCTTCATGAGCTCCTGGTGCTCGCGGCGCAGCTGCGGGTCGCGCGGCTCGCCGCTGCCGCCGGCGCGCGTGTCGGCCGCGTGCCCGTTGACGGCGCCGTTCACTTTGCCCTCCTCCTCGTCGCTGTCGGGGACGCCCTTGTACGTGTCCGACCAGCGCCGCCGCCGCTCTGCGACATCACAATCATCTCGTAAGGATAAAGCCAGACGGGCGGAATTTCAGTCGCGCCATACATCGTGTCACGTGATCACGTCGCACTAAGTATGGCGCGACCGAAATTACGCCCGTCTGGCTTCACCCTAAGAGCACACACCAACCCACGACATCGGCAACACAATCAATTAACCTAACGTTTTCGATTAATTAACATGACAAAAAGGGCTCAATCGCGTAAAAGAATGTCTATTCAATTAAATTATTTGAGGAGCCTCGACACGAGAGAAGAAAAAGAAAATCTTTTCTTCTCAGGCAACTGTGGCCTGTGGACCTTAAAAACTAGATACAAGTTAAAACGAAAAGTGTCGCATTCCGCCGATTTCGCGGACAGTTGCCCCACACCTCTACGTCGCACGTCGCCGAAGTAACGCGTCCGTGTTAGTGTTAAGGTATTTATGGGCCACAGTTATCTGAAAATAAATGATATAGATTATTGATTGATAGATAAGGTAATGTCTGGTACCCGGGTCGGTGTAGGGGTAGGGCGGCGCGGGGAAGTCGTCGCGCTCGATCTTGGGCTGCGTGCCCGGCGGCGGCTTGAAGGCCGCGGGGTAGTGCGACAGCTCGATCGGCTCCTGGAACCACACGACACCGTCAGCGGCGCGACACGGGAGAAGGGCGACACGGGCCCTCCAGCCCGATAGAACCGCGCCCACAGAATCGGTCGACTATTTTTAAAGGAAAGGCCCAGTCGATAATTTTGCCAGGGCGATGGCCGCACCACTCCATTTATATTAATCGAACAATTACAAACTTTAGAGTTAAGAGGAACATTATTATTTTTATTTGAACTTTATTGCACAAAAAAAGTCAGTACAAATGGGGGGCTTAAATGGTATTCTCTACCAGCCAACCATCATAGGGCCAAACAGAGATATACTAAAAGTTGGTCATCAATCATCATTGTTGTATCAGCCGATAGACGACCATTGGTGAACAGAAGCCTCCCCCAAAGTTCAAATTACTGCGGCCGCCAACCCGCATGCCAAGCGTGGCGATTATGGCAAAACCCCACAAATGTAATGAGACAAAATAGAAGTTGGTACAGTCGAGTTCATTTACATCTACACACTTACTAGAACAAAAATATCTGAACACGACCCTATTGTCAGGAGCAGAAAGTCGTGTTCAGATATTTTTGTTTTCGTAAGCGTGTAGATGTAAATGAACTCGACTGTACAAAAACAGAAATCTAATTGTACAGAGAGAGCATCTAGAGTACAAGTAAGTATTTTTTTAAATATATAATTAATTGGGTACTGTAGGTACGAGTATATACAAAGATACATACATGTATTTACATACTAGCAATCTATCTAAGCTCGGGTTTCCTAGGATAGGACAGCGGTGCCTTCACATAGTGGCCGTTGCCATACTTCGTACTAGCACGAAATAAGTATCCTAGGAATCCCGAGCTTCACATCTGAAAGAACAGCATGGGAGTGGCCACATGACGTGACCTAGTCGTGTACAGTGGGAACATACCTCGTTGTTCATGTGCGGCGACTTGGGGCGCGGCGTCTCGCTGCGGATGGAGTCGACGAGCACGCGCATGCCGGGCCGCGACGACGCCTTGCTGCCCGCGCGGCTGCTGGCGCGCGTGCTGGCGCTCGCTGCGGACCAGCGGGCACGTTACACAGTGGCACTATACTAGTTATATGTGGATGCTTCTGTCAATACCAACAGAGAGCCTTTATAAATTAGTATCATTGTCCGGCAGCATAGAGTTCCAATGGGGTCGTGAAATATACTACTATCCTACCGACTGCGCCATGTTAAAGACTCTCAAACTGGTCACATACAAGTTTCAGACAAGGATTGATTTGAAATTTTTGTAACTGGAGAAGCAAAATTCGGTTGGGGCAAGCGCATTGTTTAACATTTGAATAGTTATTTCTTCTACGTGTGCATGTACTGTCAGAGCCGCGGTACTCGCGCAGCACCAGCCCGGGCGACATGTACCGCAATGTATACTGTACTGACAGGGCGGGCGGTGGAAGTGCGGCGAGGCGGGCGCGCGGTCGTAGGGCTGCAGCGGGCGGCGCAGGTAGCCCGGCTCGCCCGCCAGGTAGCTGTACGTGGTGATGCGCGCCGGCGACAGCGTGCCCGCGCCGCGGTACTCGCGCAGCACCAGCCCGGGCGACATGGCGCGGGACCCGTACTGCAACGTCACCATATTATACTAACTGCTAATTCGATCCTCTAAAAGTCCTCTACGCCGAGAACATACGTCAGTTTACAACAATATTGAGTCGGCACGATTCTAGTCAAGCGATGGGCAGCTCGGTATTGTTAAGTTTATTCAATGATCGTTACTACTTCGTTTAGAAAGTAAAGTAATGTACGATTCACATTGACCGGGCCGGGCCGGGTCGGCTGCCGCCGCGTTCCAGCAGACGCTGGCGCGCGGCGGTAACAGAACGGAGCCGATGGAGCGTGGCTATAACCGAACGGAACCGATGGCGCGCGGCGGTAACTGAACGGAGCCGATGGCGCGCGGCGGTAACAGAACGAAGCCGATGGCGCGCGGCGGTAACCGAACGGAGCCGATGGAGCGTGGCTATAACCGAACGGAACCGATGGCGCGCGGCGGTAACTGAACGCGTTCAACGGAGCCGATGGCGCGCGGCGGTAACTGAACGGAGCCAATGGCGCGCGGCGGTAACTGAACGGAGCCGATGGCGCGCGGCGGTAACTGAACGGAGCCGATGGCGCGCGGCGGTAACTGAACGGAGCCGATGGCGCGCGGCGGTAACTGAACGGAGCCGATGGCGCGCGGCGGTAACTGAACGGAGTCGGTGGCGCGCGGCGGTAACTGAAAGGAGCCGATGGCGCGCGGCGGTAACTGAACGGAGCCGATGGCGCGCGGCGGTAACTGAACGGAGCCGATGGCGCGCGGCGGTAACTGAACGGAGCCGATGGCGCGCGGCGGTAATTGAACGGAGCCGATGGCGCGCGACGGTAACTGAACGGAGCCGATGGCGCGCGGCGGTAACTGAACGGAGCCGATGGCGCGCGACGGTAACTGAACGGAGCCGATGGCGCGCGACGGTAACTGAACGGAGCCGATGGCGCGCGGCGGTAACTGAACGGAGCCGATGGCGCGCGACGGTAACTGAACGGAGCCGATGGTGCGCGGCGGTAACTGAACGGAGCCGATGGCGCGCGACGGTAACTGAACGGAGCCGATGGCGCGCGGCGGTAACTGAACGGAGCCGATGGCGCGCGACGGTAACTGAACGGAGCCGATGGCGCGCGGCGGTAACTGAACGGAGCCGATGGCGCGCGACGGTAACTGAACGGAGCCGATGGCGCGCGGCGGTAACTGAACGGAGCCGATGGCGCGCGACGGTAACTGAACGGAGCCGATGGCGCGCGGCGGTAACTGAACGGAGCCGATGGCGCGCGACGGTAACTGAACGGAGCCGACGGCGCGCGGCGGTAACTGAACGGAGCCGATGGCGCGCGACGGTAACTGAACGGAGCCGATGGCGCGCGGCGGTAACTGAACGGAGCCGATGGCACGCGACGGTAACTGAACGGAGCCGATGGCGCGCGGCGGTAACTGAACGGAGCCGATGGCGCGCGACGGTAACTGAACGGAGCCGATGGCGCGCGGCGGTAACTGAACGGAGCCGATGGCGCGCGACGACAGCCGAGCACCTCCGTCCGCGTCCGTAAGCGCCCGATCGGCCGGCAGCGGCGCCAATAAAATTAGAATATGGGATCTGACTGTTGTTCAGAAGCTCTACATTCCTTTGCCAACTATTTCGATGCGATTGAGCGCGCGCCGACTCCGCCTGGTCAGTGGGCATCGTACATAAGCATTTTACATTTTAATATATTTTTAGGTGTTTTACATAGATTTTTCACACACATTCACACCAAATTCAGATCCGGCAATACCCTAAACCTTCATTTGAGCTTAAGTGATATCAATTTTGTTGAGATGCAAATCCAATTTCATACATACTACGAAGAAACTAAATATGCTATCAACCAAATAAGAACTAAAAATTTGCCATACGTTAAAATTAAGTGAAGCACAACCAACGTGACGAGTAACCATTGTGTAAGAGAAATGGGACCAAAAGTACTCGTACTAAACATGAGAGAAAGGGATAAAATGTATCTCATTCCATTGGCTATGCTTCACAAAACGAAGTTAGTCAACACATCAACATGCTCGGAGTTTGTGCACTACACAACAACATCAAATGGCTGGCATTCCCAACCTGTGCAAAAGTACCGAGAATAGGAGAAAAAGGAAACTAATGAAACCTGTAAATGTGTCAACTGAAAATAACTGTTTGTGTGTTTGATCCATCGTTGTAAATAACATGAAATGGAAGATCAAAAACACAAAATAATTTAAAAGAATAATCAAAACCAAGATTTGCAGAGCCTTCGTCTTGACTAAACTTTAACCTGCAGAGTTGAAAACATTTCTTCGAATATGGTCCAGATTCTGATATTTTTTGCAACAGCAAAGGGACCTATGGAGATGAAAACTAGAATTTCTTGCTGCTAACTTCATCCCACAAATAATGCCGCAAATATTGGCACCAAATTCGCAACCTCTATTTCTTTGAAATGAAGTTGAAATTGGCAATAATTGGTTGTCAATAAGGTTCTCCTTATATTAGTTCAAGCGTAAAGCTTACTTGAACTTTGTTCCTCAGGTACTGTTTACTTACACTACAACTGTTAGTGAAACTAGTGTCGTTTTTGGGAATATTCCCCCAAAAGGAAACCGAGATTGCCATATCATTAACTGAAAAGTTTTCAACCGTGCAAGCGTGAAAGAATAAAGAAAAATAAAAAGTGTGCGACGGACCTTCCTGGTCAGGCTACTGTAGGGGCTGCAGTAGGAGCCGTTGACGCTCGGCGTGCGCGAGCGCAGGGAGAACTGCGCGACACAGACACTCAGTCCCAGCCCACTATCTCTCGACGTATTAACCCATAGCGTAAAGTAGCTGATCATTTGATGGCCTTGAGATAGACCCTTTGTCATCAGTTAGAGAACAATTAACAATGATACAATAAAATAAGGTTTTCTTCCCGCGTGTACATAATGGATGCGCTGTAAAGCGCTGGTTGTAACACTTATAACGAAATCTGGATTTGAGGCCGGAAAAGGCGCGCTATATTTCACTATGACAGTAGTCAATAAGATATGATTCTAAATGCCCAGCTACTTTAGATGCTTAATGCCGCTAGCATCACCTTTAGACTTTGCTCCATTATAGTGATACCCAAACAATTTTGCGACATTTCTATTTGAATATCGTTTTAAGCCGCGTTTGGAATGATCTCATATTGCACCATTCGCAAAATGATCTGTAGGCTTCCTTAAAGCCGCTACGTATTCGTCACTCACTGATCTGTGTCTTTTTAACCACCTTGTTAATTAATTTTAAGGTGTGCAAAGAGTCGTTTTTCTAGCTATAAAATCAAAAAGAATGTGCATATGTGTAGGGCTGATTAGAGAGCCCGTTGTTTTTGTACTTTAAACTAAAGTGATCTATAAATAATGACACAAAGGTAAATTAAGAAAGAAAAATTGAATGCGATCTACTACAATCGAAGCGGGGTTTGAACCCGCGACCTCTGCGTTACCGGCGCATTGCTCTCCCAACTGAGCTATCCGACCGCTACGTCAGTCACACCAAATCTTTCATCCCTTAATCCTTTACGCTACTGGAGCGCCCTCTGCGTCATATATGTTTTTTGAAATGCTTATTGCGCATTAGCCATACCCTAGGATGTGCGTTTTACACGTACGATCCCCAATCCCCATTGCTTTACAGCAAGTGTGAAGACTGCGAGAGAGATGGCGCTGTTCTAAATGTTTGTATAGAATCTTTTTATCGATTCTATAATTTTTATGTGGTAATACCACATTTTTATTTTTATAAATAATGACACAAAGGTAAATTAAGAAAGAAAAATTGAATGCGATCTACTACAATCGAAATTATAGAATCGATAAAAAGATTCTATACAAACATTTAAAGTGATCTACACACAGTGTTATTTAAGATAGTCAACAGTAATTCAAGTACTCTAAAGTGTGTCATGTCATCAGAAAGAGGTAGTCGAAAGTAGGTGCTGGTCTGTTCGGGCAATACGTCGGAGACAGCGCGCCGCCGGCGCCGCCTCGCCGTATCGGACCACATTCACTTTTCAGCCCAATCTTTAAATTTATTCAAACGAGGAAGATTTGACGACGAATTGCTTTCAAAGATGTTTGTACAAATTAACTTGTTTTATTAAACGTATTTCTAGCTTCTAATTGTGTCTGAAATTTAAAAATTTCTCTTATGAAAAACGACATTCTGACAGCGTTAAATTTGTTTTTTTTTTTTCAATGAAAAAGGGATTACTTGAATAGAGCCATCATAAGTCCATGTCAACACAGAATCAGCCAATTTTATATACAATATGTGCTGTCCTCGTTTTTTTCTAAAATTTCATTATTAATTGAGAAAATGTCTGGTTTCTCTAATGTAAAAAATTGAGGTTAGAAATATGATTATGTAAACGACTAGTTGCTTATTATATTGTTGGAGTGAGATCCACGCATTGTTATTTCAAAAATCAACTAATGTGTCAAACATCTCAAGAAGCAAGTTATTTAAAGGCAAGCTTCATACTGGGTAGAATCTGTTTGCTATATTTAGAGCTTTATTAGTCAGCTATTAGGGTCCGATACGCGATGCACGGCAGCCGGAGGGCAAGATGCATTCATTGCAAATAAACAACAATAAAGGCACTGAAAAAATAACATAAACAACAACAAATTAAAATGTAAGTGTTGTACAGTGAAATCACATAAGAATGGCAAATATTTTCTTATTTTTATTATGATTTCTTAATTCCAATAAGTAACTGGCCCTCGTTAATTGTAGGATTTGTTAGTGAAACCGTCACATTTTCTTTTCAAATCATTTCTAAAATGAGCTCCAGATTAAAGGATTTTCTATCTGTGATTTTATCTTACAAATTTTGGAGTTCACTGTACCGTAAAATCATAAAAAATAACCATAAACGCACTTCCATATTTTACATTTTACAAACCCTTAATTAGTTTACTTGTGACTCTATATTCTGCGACTAAACACTAAATAAAACATTAAATCTGAATAATTTTGATTTAATTTGCTTTGAAAGCTTTAATTAGTTTAACTTTTCTTTTTAGGTTATCGTTATCAACACAACATTGAATTGCTGTTTTAATCTTTAAGTTGTTATGAAGAATATTCTGATATCTGTCGGAACTGTTTGTTACATTTAACAAAGAGCGCTGTTCAGATACATTATTATGGCATAACAACCATTGGTCATTCTTAATGTTACAACGAATAAAAGACAAGTGACGAACGATAGTAGACAACATTACTTTATTAAGTTCATACTCTGTAAGTTGTAAGGTGGCCTAGTATGTGGTTTGTAAAAGGTAAATTAAGTAGTGGCTACATCTACGAACTACGTTGCGAACATCGAATACACGTCGTGCATATCATATCTACAAGTCTTTCCATAAACTACTCAAAATGTGTGGAACAGTCGAAAAATATGTGTAGTGCTTGGGGGTCATCCATAAATTACGTCACACGAATTTCATGATTTTTTGCCCCTCCCCCGTCCTTGTCACAGCTGGTCACATTTGTGAGGCTCCCCCCTCCCTAGTGTGACGTCACATATTTTGCAAATTTACATTTAGAAATTATTGAATGAAAACAGCGGTTCCAAAATCAGTTTTATTTCCATTTAAAATTTTTTTTTTTATAAAATTAACATCAAATCAAACAATTAACAAAACAAAAAACGATGATAGTAGAGCGAGTGGTCGACAAAACTATCGGTATCTTATATTTACACAGATATAGTTGTATATGTTTTTGAGGTTTTCGTAAAGTAATAGTTTTAAAGTTCGTGTTTTAACACTTTATAATAGATTTTGAAATGTGACGTCACGAAATTTAGGACCCCTCCCACCCCCTTGTCACACAATGTCACACTTCGTCGACCCCCTCCCTCCCCCTTAACGTGTGACGTAATTTATGGATGGCCCCTTGGATGAAGACAACTTGATTAATCATTTTGGAATTTATAGTGTTTTACGTTAACTTAGAGCTGTACAACTGCACTTTTAACTGTATCCCGGGGTTTTCGGTGCACGAATGATCACGGTCGGTGCACTATAATGCGCCGACAGTAGGGGTCAAATCATTTGTGCACCGAAAACCACGGGGTATCTTGTCTATAAAAGTCATCGCGTTTCGCGAACGATTCGGCTGTGTACGAAACCAGAGTTTCGTAACTAGTTGCGATAGAAAACTTTTTGGGTCTTGTTCGAAACCAGTTGCGAACAAAAACTATTTTGTTCGAAACGAGCGGTTTTTGTTTTTGTACGAAACCTTTCGACCATTCATAAAACCAGCAAAGACCTTAATACTATAACCTCTACTCTTCATAAACTCGTTATATAGGGTTACTGCCTACTGGTGGAACTGATTGAGGAGTTAAAATGCCACAAATTTGACCCCATATGTATTTCAAAAAGTCAGTAGCTTCCAATATTTCTTAAATTTTTGTTTGAGTATGTCATGATAATTTCTTAAACGTGATATTATAATTTTCGTTTCAAACAATGTTTTTGGAAATTGATGTTTAGTAAATATATAGTACAGTCAAGTTCATAAACTAGTATCCTAAAAAAATATTGGGTAGCGTACTTTCGATATCAGTTTAATGTTTTCAAATATTTGTTTTATTTACAGAAAAATCGCCTGGCTACAATTAACATTTACATCCTGTGCAAATTTTCATACTAAACAACACATTTACATAAATTTCGTTAACTATAACAAAAATATTCGTGTTAAGGTCGTGTGAACATAATTTTGACATTTTAATTATAAATATAATTTTGACGTTGTACAGTAAGCATCATAAATATGTGTACGTCCTGGGACCTTATTGCTATGGTCGAAAAGTATATGCATGTTTATGAGATTGTAACTGTACCAATTCAATGAGGATATTTGTTATTCGGGTATTGACTGGTAAACAACGTTCAATTATTTACTAGATAAAGCATTTCAAAGTTAGTACAATAAGTATTACTAACCCTAGTTTTGTACCAGGACAAAAAGTGTTCGTTCGTAACTGGTATCGTATAAAAGCAAAATTGTTTTCGTTCGCAACCGGTTCGAACAAGACCGAAAAAATAATCTATCGCAACTGGTTATGAAGCTCCGGTTACGTACGCGGCCGAAGGGTTCGCGTATCGTACGACTGCTTTTTCGTACGACTATCAAGAGTAAACAGTTTGATAGTGAGGTATGTGTGCGTGTGTGTGTGCGTGTGCGTGTGTGTTTGTGTGTGTGTGTGTGTACCTGCAGCTCGGAGGAGGCGCGCTCGGGGTCGTGGTCGGGGTCGGGCGCGGCGGGGTCGCGCGGCGCGGGCCCGCAGCGCGGGTGCCAGATGGCGGCGCCCTGCACAACACATACCCTATGTCACTCTATTGCTTATCAAGGCGGCAGGTCACCATTATCCTGGTAAGGCCTAATCTACCTGCACTTACAGTTTTACCGGACCGAGCAACGGGCAAGCGTTGACGGCCGCAGCGCATAGAAATAAAATATAGCATTCCTGGACTTTTAAAGCCCGAGGTCGAGTCCTTGTGCCTCGTTGTCCCTCGTTTGCTGTTATTTCTCGCTTGTTGGCCTATCGCTCTATCTGCACGCTGACTTTGGTCCCCACATAGAAAACCCGATGCTGACGAATTATCTTTAATGAACGGTACCACTGAAGTTCCCACCTGGAGGAACATCTCCTCTCCGTCTCCGAAGGGGTCTCCACACTTGGAGCAGCGCGCGCACGTCGGGTGAAAGTGGTGGTTCTCTCCCGCTTGTAGCACCTGCCACAACAAACAACATTATGAATAACTTGTTTTGCAATTACCGCATAATTCAGAAAATACACAAATTCAACTTGGAGTTGCAGCACGCAGCCGCACGTCTGTCGCATGCTACACAGTCACCTTGCCCGCGATGTACCGGCTGCAGTAGGCGCAGCGCACTCCGAACAGCCGCTGGTAGTCTCGCTCACAGTACGGCGTGCCGCCGCGCCCCATGTACTCGCCCTGCAGCACGCAGCCGCACGTCTGTCGCATGCTACACAGTCACCTTGCCCGCGATGTACCGGCTGCAGTAGGCGCAGCGCACTCCGAACAGCCGCTGGTAGTCTCGCTCACAGTACGGCGTGCCGCCGCGCCCCATGTACTCGCCCTGCAGCACGCAGCCGCACGTCTGTCGCATGCTACACAGTCACCTTGCCCGCGATGTACCGGCTGCAGTAGGCGCAGCGCACTCCGAACAGCCGCTGGTAGTCTCGCTCACAGTACGGCGTGCCGCCGCGCCCCATGTACTCGCCCTGCAGCACGCAGCCGCACGCGCCGCACGAAAAGCACCACGTGTGCCATTGTCTGTGGTAAGTCCCGATACACCATTAATAAAGAAACCAACCAGCACTGTTACACACCATATTGGTCAACAAAAGTGATCTTTCAAAGGCGTGTTTTCTGTACGCACTGATACGTTGCCCAGTTAGGAAAGTTTAAGTGTAATTATGAATTACCTGTCAAGCGCAACGAGCGCCTGTCCCTCCGACAGCTCCTGCCCGCAGCCCGCGCACTCTGCAACACAACAACACACCCGTCAACACCCCCTATCTATCGACCAGCCACACGGGTTAGCTCCGCATTAGTACAACTATTGCGAGTAGAGTTGCTGCGTTCTGTGTTCTAGTCTCACAAGGCATCTTAGGAATCAGTGTCAACCAGGAACTCAAAGCATTTCAGTCAACAATTAATAATTGGACAATGATCAAGTAAGCATGCATGGCCGGATTAAGGATATCAGTCTCCAGGCTCTAGTTTTGCTTCTGCTTGACTGTGCTTTTCAAGAAAGCGACATGTGGGATATATAGCTAAAACTGACGACGCGACGACCATCAGGATTGATATCCACATATTTATCATACTATGCTATGACGTCAAAAGCTCGTGAGTTGGCATTTGAGTTTGTTATCACATTGCGATGCAAGATGCACGAATCTATAAAAGTGTTAAAGACGATTTTAAAACGTGCGATGAGCGATCACAGGCAATTTGTTTGACAGCGCTGTTAGCCTTTATATTTACGGGATTATGACAGTATAAATAATTGTGAGAATGTATAATGTTATCAATAATACTAAACAGTAAATACATCCCAAAACAACATCCACAAAATCATTTTCGTTTCAATATAGTGAGACATGCAAGTTATTTAATGAAACATGGACTCCTTAAACTGCATTAAATCTTTATGGACTTACATAATAGATTCGTACCGTCTCTAGTTATTAGAATTATACCTAGAGGTGCAACACTTGAATCTATCAATGAACATGTGAATGTTGTATCGAGAGAGGTGCAAATGGATGAGATGTGCCGACCATATCTATCACCGTCTTCACCGTTCTGGTCGGGCGCGACGTTGTCGAGCCGGTCGGAGTCGGCGTGGTCGGCGCGGTCGACCGCGTCGCGCGGCGGGCGCGGCGCCGAGTCGGCGCGCGCGCGCGTCGTCGGCGTCGGCGTGGGCGACGCCGCCGTGGTCTTGGCCGTCTGCCGCTGCACGGGCGCCGCCACGCACGACGAGCACACCACCTCCGCGCCCGTGTACGTCACCTTCTCGCCCGATGGGAACGCGCGTCTGGAAATCGACAGTTACCTCGGTGACGACTGTAACGAGACAGATTCGACAATGCAGTCCCAAAACATTCATTGCTGAACGGAGGCCTAAAACGAAATTATTTACAGATCGTATGCTAAATGCCTAAACAACATCAAACATAGGCAATAAATTGTTTTAAGACGTGATAATCAAGAGTACGAGAGAAAAATGAAGCAAGATCCTAGCAATGATGAATCAGATGAGGTTTTTAGATAGCCTTAGATATCTTTAAGTCCAGAGTGAACAAATATTTACCATTCTATACGAAATCTGAGCATTAAGAGCCTATTTGGAGATGACGAAATGATAGATATACTGACTTGCATCTCGCACAAGTGAAGCACCTCTGGTGGTAGGTGTGGCCGAGCGCGGAGACCACGTCGCCCTCGACGTACTGGCCGCACGCCGCGCACCGCGTGCCGAAGGCGCGCTGGTAGTCCTGCAACACAAATACATTAACGAGTGATCATTTTGTATTATCCCATTTGTGGACCACAAGTAAATAAATAAAAAATACACAAGAATCCACATCACTGTATATTCTTTATTCAACTACTCCTAGCTAAAAGAACTTTAGAATCATCGGTTACAACCAGAGATCACAACATTTTATTGATTGGATTATTATAGAAATAAAAAAAATCAGCCTTGACAAAATTGTTTTTATTATGGCTTACTTCTAACATCAGATCACCAGCTGAGCATGGGCGTATTGACGATATCCTTCGTGTAGATAAATATCGTGCTCATCCTAAAGACGGATGCTACACGCTCGATATTTATCGTAGATCGTGGATTTTAAGATTTCTAGAAATCCAGCGATCCGTATCACGATACGAGTGTGTAGTATACTCGATATTCTGGATTACGATCCAAATATCACGATAAATATCGAGCGTGTAGCATCCGCTTAGAGCTCATGCTCTCATAGATACACCGCTACTATAGTTACTACTGTCTAATGTATTCATGCATATAAGTATCAATGTTAAGTTAGTTGCAATTAGACCAGCATCAAAAGAACATGTCTTTTTCTGTGACTCCGCTTCCCTACACAAAACTGAACCTTAAACACAAGAACATATGGTCCTTCTAACCGGATGTTTATACCTCCCATTCGGGGTAACAGATGGTTATGGGAGTTTTTTAAAGACGAGGGAAAGCGCGCCGATCGAAAAACAATCAATAAATCACTGCCGATGCATTAAATTACTTGGTAGTAATTTATTTTGCACGCAACTCTAAATTTATGCTTTAGCAGTGTTATAGCCACGCTACAATAGTTGTGCGAGAGAGTGTATGTGAGACAGACCTGCGGGCAGTAGTAGTGTCCGTCCTTGCAGAAGAAGCCGCCCTTGGCCAGCGAGGCGGCGCAGGAGCGGCAGCTGAAGCACGCCGTGTGGAAGTACTTGTCGGAGACGCGCAGCACCTCGCCGCTGCACTTGCCGCCGCACGCGCCGCACACCACCTTGCCTGCAACAAGAACACTACATTAACCAACAAGAACCGGCTCAAGTTGTACAGGTAGCAGTCACTGATGAAGACCTCCATACGAGTTCGAAATATGTCAGGCCGTTCCTGACAAATTCCAGGTTAACCGTTTGTTTGTTCCAGGTTAGAAAGCAGGACATCAAACGACGAACAACATCTGCGTCTGATGTATCACATCAGTTGATCGCGAATCACGCTTCGGAAAGTGTACAATAACTGGGAAGAACTAACAGCTCAACGAACTCTTCAAGCACCTTTCGTAATTTAAAACGCACTGTTTGCGTATATGGGGTAGAGAATGTGGTTAACATTTGTGTTTTTAATTCACATAAAATATTAAATCACATCTCATCATACATTAGGTATAGAGGCACGTTTTCTGCCACAAGTTTCCGCACTGCACCGCTGAGCTCGTTTGCGAGGAAGCTTTCTTAAGACGCTGTCAACACCAAAATGCCCTTGAGGATTCGGGATTTCGGCCCCGCCTACTTTGCTCCCAGCGCTATTCACAAGTGAGCGGCGAGAAGCTTAACTACTTGCATTCGGCTAGCGATCGCGATCAGAGTTCACAACGCCGGCCGGTAGATGGCGTTAAACTCCTGTAGGCTTCTTAAAGAGCGCAGAATAAAATAGACAGGACATCGTTAAAAAAGATACTTGGTTTTTAATTTATTTTCGTAATTAAAACGTGAACAAATTTAATTAAATTTGGATTATGTAATATAAGTAGTTAACATTCATTGAAAAAAAAGACAGTATTTTTGTAAATAGTAATATATGTTCAAATTTGATGATTTGATTTTTGATTTTGTTCTTTCGTTCCGTTGCCAAAATATAAAAAAGTGAAGGTGTAACTTTCCGTAAAATGGCCTTTAAATTTGGGGGGATTGAAATGTATTAATCATCATTATTATCAATCATTCAAAAGGTCTTTGGACGGATCCGGAGAGTAGTAGCACAAAACAGATAGGTACAGAAATCAACCTCATGTATGTACTTCACTTTTCATACCGGTGGTCGGCGGTGCCGGTGGCTCTATCTAGGGTTGTCTAACTATGGCTTATGCACGAAAACCTATCGTGGTACTGGCGCTCCTATATGGTTGATTGATTTATTGTCGAGAATGAAACGAGAAGAATGAAAATATAAATTAATAATAACTACAATATTTTAATTTTAATGTCATTGTTATATTACTTACAAATTTGTCACAGAAAATATCTTAAATACCGTAACCCCAAAAATAACGGGCCACTAGTGAAACGATCCTACAAAACAAAACAATAAACCTGCCTACTATTACAACAGAACGGAACAGAAAAATACCTACACACTTTTACGTTTGTCAATTTTCACTATCGAAAATCCCTAATAACTTTTAAACGGATTACACGAGTTACAAAATTTCCACTGCCCTGTCCATTTTAGACCTAAACCTATCAAATGACATCAAAAACAACACAATATCTACACAAACAAAAAAACATGTTTTCAACTTACGTAAGTAAGGTATCGTGAATTTACCTTACAAAAATTTAGTTAGTAAATACTTATTTTATTATACTGATTCAAAATAGGAAACTAGTTCACAGACGCGCATGTCAAGCGGATGACACTCGCGCTCGCAGTGGTCCGAACTGGTCCGAGATTTCGTGTCCGTGAGCAATGTCTATGTCGTTTGCTCGAGCGCGCTTGTATGTAGATTGATTTCTGTACCTATCTGTTTTGTGGTAGTAGGATCCGGATCCAAATCTTTTAATGACAAACTTTATTTTGCACATTTTGCAAAGAAAAGCAAATTTCGACATTAGCCCACTTCGCGTTTCGTTGATCAGTTCGATACGCCTAATATCGCAATTAACCCTTAAACCATTTTTTTTCTACGGTGGTAATTCAAATTCTGGCAATTCAATTGATTTTTTGAATGATTTTTAACGGAGAGATTTTTTTAATTATCCTTGAGATTACCGAGATATAAGACGGCAATATATTTGCCGCTGTCCATGAAGTGACTGACATCTATGGGGACACAGCGATGATGTAATTTATTATAAAAACATAATGCTTCACCACCACCATAATCACCGAAAGCCTAATATTATGACTAGTGACAAAATCAGACGATACGAATTTTATTTTCTAGCTTTTTTTCTTCAGTTAGATTAATTAAGATATCCTGCAAATGTTGTCGAAGAAAAACCCTTATTATCAATAGAAAAAACAAGTTTTACGAGCTGTGGATTTTTATGGATTCATGTTTATATTTTCTGGCATTATGTAATAAATTTCCTATATTCCGTGAATGAAATAAATTACGACGATAAAATATGATATTGCCACTAACCACTAAAGGGTTAAGTGGTCCATGGTTTGAAACCCGATCGTAATAAATATACTTTAACTGACTACAAAAAATCACGCACTTATATGTTGTTGAAGTTCAAAACCCTTCGCGTATTGGGCTATAAAGTTTACAGTCGACTCTAAAACTTCATAGATCTATGCAAACAAAATGTTCTCACTTCTCTTCTAAGTGGGCATAGCCCGAATTGCATCTGAAGAGGCGTTCAAATGTGGACCGTTTTGCTTCATACGTTTATTTTTACTAAATAAAATAAAATAAGAAAACCGGCCAAGTGCGAGTCGGACTCGCGCACCGAGGGTTCCGTACAAACACTTTCCATCCCTAAGTGTTTAAGTTAAGTTTGCACCTGGTATGTATAGCGCCCCATATAAATTAGGTGCAAACTTGCAAAGTTAGGTATTAAAAAAAAACTACTTACTAGATCTCGTTCAAAACAATTTTCGTTGGTAGTTTTTATAGTAATGTACATCATATGTTTTTTTTAGATTTTTCATTTTCTTATTTTAGAAGTTAGAGGGGGGGGGACCAACTTTTTTCCACTTTGGAAGCGTCTGTCACGCAAACTATTCGGTTTAGAAAAAAAATGTTTTAGAAACCTCGATATAATTTTTGAAGACCTATCCATAGATACCCCACACGTATGTGTTTGATGAAAAAAAAAAATTTGAGTTTCAGTTCTAAGTATGGGGAGCCCCCAATATTTATTATTATTTTTTTATTTTTGCATCAAAATCTTAATGCGGTTCACAGAATACATCTACCTACCAAGTTTCAACAGTATAGCTCTTATAGTTTCGGAAAAAAATGGCTGTGACATACGGACGGACAGACGGACAGACGGACAGACAGACAGACAGACAGACAGACATGACGAATCTATAAGGGTTCCGTTTTTTGCCATTTGGCTACGGAACCCTAAAAAACCTAATGTAGGTATATGTACAAAAAATATTGTTTTGAAAGAGAGTTCAAGCTTTTAAGATCAAACAAATATCGAATGCAAAGGAGGTAGTGCATTGATCAATCAGTTGTTGTAAATACAGATATTTTTTTATCACACGACATTAGACCTTATGTATAGCGCAGCAGAACATGAGCGCTCGACTCGAGTATCAGATTATAAGGTCGTAAATCGAGCGACGAGTCGCCCGCGCCCGGCGACAGCATGGACCTTGACCTCAAAGTTTATCAATATAGTAAATTAAAAGTACTTACTTCACAAATTCAATCATTTTATCGTATTTTTGACGATACGAGCGCTTTTTTGCTACCCGTTTATTTTTGCCTTTGTTCCCCATTATATAATATTTACATGCACAATTTTATTAAATATTTACACTTAACTAAATATTTACACTTCTTATATATAAAAAACTATACAATATTTTAGATTTTTATCACAAGACAACAAGTTTTTGCGATGTTTTCGATGCGCAAACGAGAAGCACAGGTCCGTCTAGCACGGCGCGTCGGCGCACACTGTCTATTTGTATCGGAGTAAACGAGAGCCCACTGTCTCGGTTACTGGGCGGCCAGGTCTTAGAAGAAAATAATAAGAAAATATTCATATAAAAATAAGTGTGGATTATTTGTGAAATATGACTCGTTAGCGGTTTAGATATGAATATGTTGACTTCATGTTTTTAATTGCAGGCCCATACGTCAATCATATAAACACATAGAACCGTTTAATGATGATTCTAAGACCAATCTTTGCAATTTTTTTCTATCGAGCCGATTTCGTCCAATTATGTATCGAGCCCGTTCACGACCTTTGAAATATGATGAATATTAACATATATTTTTTTTGATGTGCTAGAACAAATAGTTTTTCTTAAAAAACTGCTTGAATGACATAATTTTCAACAAAATTCGGTCTTGTCAGCCTCTTAACCTAGTTTCAAAGAAGAGAGTACTAGGTCGATGCAGAGTCAGCCACCGGCTAAGCTTGCACCATAGATTGGAGCGGTTTTTTTTTTTTCGAAATTTTCTCTTCGTCACGACCTAGCGAAATTTAATTTTTGCATTTTAAAACAAAAATTTCTAAAATCGGTTGAGAACTCGCTGAGATCTGCGCATTGTTACAAAGTCCATTCGAGTCGATCCATGGGAGCTTCGCTCGCTTCGCTCGCTCCGCTCCAATAATCTTATGTTATCATTTAAAAGTGTTACACTAGATCCAATAACATCATGAATCACCTGCGTCCAATCGTAACATCTCCGGTGTAGTTTCGGTACCCGGTTTAAATTTTTACACTCATAAAAAATTGAATTTTAAAAAGCGTGTCCAATCAACGCTGACCTAAAACAATAATAAACACTGACCTTCGGTTTATTGCGCTCGTAAACGAGCTCCGACAAGTTACTTTCACTCGAGCCGATAATTCAGTGCATTTATTAAAACCTGGGGGAGGTTTCGCTTGTCATGTGACTCTAATATCTGTCGTCACAGTGTTCGTTTTTCTCTAAACTACACAACAACTGCCTTGGCAGGTGTCAAAGGTTACAAGGCTATGCAGTTTAAACGTCCTTATCGCCTTTGTGCAGGATGGCTGGATTAGCGCCTGCGTATACCTACAATTACTCGACCCCTCCGCCGACCTGTCAATTGACCCCAACTCTTTAACTCTAATTTATTATGTAACTTATTAACGACTATTGCTCTGATCGAAGTGCTTGGTGCCAGACACCTTCAATTTGACGGAATGAACGCGACGTGGCGGTCGCATGATTATGATTGGCGGTTTATAGCCGCCGAAACGACTCGGCCGTCTGGCGCGGGGTGCTAAAACTGCGGATTTAGATTGAATGAATCACGTGATCTTGAACTTCATTCGAGATTACACAATCGTCGCCAATTCGTGACCGGTTCCCTTCACTCCGACGGGGTCGCAGTTTGGAAGCTTTTGAATTTTTAAGCAATTTTCTCTGTTGGAAAACAAAGGGAAGTTGTTTATTAATCATAGACAAGTATTTTCCGAAGTTCCTGTCACTCAATGTGAATTACGTGTTTTCTTATATTTTATTGTTTTACAGGGAATTGTGCAAAAGTGTTTACCTGATCAGTTAGAATATGTTGTTTTTATCTGGGGGCACGGTAGTGCCCCCGCCAAGACGAAAAAAAAAGAGGCGGGGCACTACCTACCTTTTCTCGAACCGTTTCGTCTAATTTTCAAACCCTCATAGTTTCGTCCCAGTCCCGTCCAGAGCGCCCAAATTCACAGGTTAAGATGGAGTTAGGGAACATATGAAATGTACTAAATTTCATTGATCTAGTACACAAACAATAGAATAATTCTGAAACTTGGAACTTTTACCCCCCAACCCCTTAAACTAGGGGATGGAAGTTTGTATGAGACTTCTGCAAATTTTGATACTAGAGGTCTGAAAATTGATAAAGGGACTCCTTTATTATTTATAAATAATAAAATACATATTCTAGGATTTAAAAAAAATCACGCCCCACCCTTTAAATAAGGGAGTGAAAGTTTTTATGGGTTTTCCATAATGAGCGATAAAAGTAGTAGATATCGGGCTAAACGTAAGTATTTCTTATACACAATTATTACTACTTCCATATCTACACTTCGACTTCGTATTTTAAATATCTGGGGGCACGGTAGTTCCCCCGCCAAGACGAGCAAAAAAGAAGCGGGGCACTACCTACCTTTTCTCGAACCGTTTCGTCTAATTTTCAAACCCTCATAGCTTCGTCCCAGTTAACACCAGAGCGCCCAAATTCACAGGTTAAGATGCAGTTAGGGAACATATGAAATGTACTTAATTTACAAATGAAGCGAAAATTGAAAAATTTAATGATTCGGACAGGATTCGAACCTGCGTTTCCAACTCTTTTCTGCGTTTTCAAATCTTTACGGTAGATGGCGCTACGATGCCACCCTAAGGCATGTCGAAGCAACTGGTTGAAAAATTCAATGGCTCTGACATCTGATTCGGTGGTCCAATTGGGAGGACGCCCGTGTTGGCCCGGAAAGCCGTTGGAAACGCAGGTTCGAATCCTGTCCGAATCATTAAATTTTTCAATTTTCGCTTCATTTGTAAACATTTGGTTTACGTTAGCAGACGTTACTGCTTTAATAAAAATAAGTAATTTGGGTGTAGCACATCGTTACTATCGATTCTCAACAAATTTGAGACGATGGTGCCGACGATAAAGTCTAAATCTTTACGGTAGATGGCGCTACGATGCCACCCTAAGGCATGTCGAAGCAACTGGTTGAAAAATTCAATGGCTCTGACATCTGATTCGGTGGTCCAATTGGGAGGACGCCCGTGTTGGCCCGGAAAGCCGTTGGAAACGCAGGTTCGAATCCTGTCCGAATCATTAAATTTTTCAATTTTCGCTTCATTTGTAAACATTTGGTTTACGTTAGCAGACGTTACTGCTTTAATAAAAATAAGTACTTAATTTAATTGATCTAGCTTTTATACTTTAGGTTTTATTGGTACCTAAAATGCGCCGATTTTGCCACTCACTCACTGACGTATCAAAACCTCTGGGGTACTTCCCGATGACCTAGAAAGCTGAAATTTGGTATGTAAGCTAGGTTTAGTACACAAACAATAGAATAATTCTGAAACTTGGAACTTTTACCCCCCAAACCCCTTAAACTAGGGGATGGATGTTTGTATGAGACTTCTGCAAATTTTGATACTAGAGGTCTGAAAATTATTAGGGACTCCTTGTTATAAATAATAAAATACGTATTCTAGGATTTTTAGAAAATCACCCCCCACCCTTTAAATAATGGGATGAAAGTTTGTATGGGTTTTCCATAATGGGGGCTAAACGTAAGTATTTCTTAAATACACAATTATTACTACTTAGAAACGCTACGGCACAAAAAAAAAAAACCTAAAAATTAAAAACTACTTTACAAAAATAAATGAGATCCCACCAAAAAAACATTTCATGTAAAATTAGCGGCCAAGACTCACATGCTCATAACGCTTTTGCTATTATTACTACTTACTTACAGACGCTATGGCCCAAATAAATGAAAAAGACTAGGGCACCTTACAAAAATAAATGAGATCCCACCAAAAACATTTCATGTAAAAATGGCGGCCAAGACTCATATGGTCTGGCTGTAAAAAAGTTATCAGATCCCTCGAAAAGCCAAGCCTCTAAGCCCTGAGTTTACTAATCCTACACCTTGGCTTCAAAGGTATGGCTTGGCCGTTTCATAAAGTACCGTAAATAAGTCTAATGGACTGTCCGGCCTATATGGTAAGGAATTAAGTTTATATATATTATCATGGATATATAAACTTAACTTCTTGATATCGTATGGGCCAGACGGTCCGTTTGACTTATTTACGTTACTTTATGAAACGGCCAAGCCATACCTTTGAAGCCAAGGTGTAGGATTAGTAAACTCAGGGCTTAGAGGCTTGGCTTTTCGAGGGATCTGATAACTTTTTTACAGCCAGACCATATGAGTCTTGGCCGCCATTTTTACATGAAATGTTTTTGGTGGGATCTATTATACTGATTTGATGGGTTATCGCAGATAAACTTGAAGCTAGCAGAGTTTATTATGGTCAAATATCTATGTATTCCTATGATTTCGCATCTTATAGTTATATCGGCCTTAAACCAAGTAGATTCAGATTCAATATGAATATTCAATATGTTTAATCTGGTGTTGTCAACACCTGTTGACCTAATTTGCAACTGAAATGAGCGGCCGGGATTTTAAGTATAATGCATGAAGATGAGTTTGTTTTCAGAGCTATATTGCCACTAGTAAAAGTGGAAAGGAAAATAATAATCAATTAGCGGCAAAATCCACAAAAAATACCAAACAGTTCAAAAGATAGAGATCTCGATTCAAGTAAGAAGTAACAACTCAAACGAATTAAAATCACGTGCAGTTCAACCATTGATCGCACATCAACAACTTCCTTAAGAGCATTATCAGAGCACATGCATAGGATGTTCGCTCGGATTGTTTAGATAACAGAGTAAAGCGCATCTGCCGACGGCACAAGCCAAACATCTGTTGGGATGCACCGAACGTCACCCTTATCTCTACGGCGAGCAGCAGCTCAGTGATTTCCGATCTTAATGCTATAGCATTATCGGCTGTGAGGAAGGTGATTGGAAACAGATGGTTGGCGCGTGCGCGGTGAGGCCATAGCGCCGTGGATCGGGGGAGTTCCGGAGCTATCTTTGCTAGACGGTTTTTTAGGGTGAGGGTTGAAGTGACAAGTTTATTTCGTTCTTTAGCTGTGTGTGTAATTAATGGGTGGTTTAGGGAAGTATCCTATAAGCCTAGTAATTTATTAGGAGTCTGTTTAAATAATGTTGTTTTAATTGTTTAAACTATCTAGTTTGATTAAGGGCTCTATGCTTAGCATGGATAACTTTAGATAGAAGCAACTATAGATGAGGGTGGCGCATGACCGATCGTTGTAGACAACTTTGGGGGAGGCCTTTATCCAGCAGTGGACGTCTGTCGCGCTTTTTAATTACCTTTATGTAAAGTAAAGAAAAAAGTTATGAGAATAATAAATAAACCAATAAAAAGGTCATCATTATTGATCCGATGCTTTTGAACTCAATCCTGAAAGAAAGTGTTTGTGTCCAGATAACACAGTGAAGTCGCGATATGGCAGTCCAAATATAAGTTTCATTAAAGTCAAAAACATTAAAAGCTCGATTGCAGATTTAATCAAAATATAAAGAGCTATACTTCAACAAAGGACTTCCTATAAGTGTTCCGATTTGTTGGGGTTGACCATTTACGTACAGTAGCGGCCTCAGGGTGAGTCGACGACAGTGAGTCGGCGCTGGCTCCTAAAGGGCGTTTTTTAACCCAGGTCTAGATCGCCACACAACATAACTCGCCCAGAGCGCTCGTATGGTTAAGGCTGGCCCTATTGATCATACTTGCGTATAATGTACATGTACATTATACGCAAGTATGATCAGGTGATAATCGGCTACTCAACAGCTCTATCAGGAAGCACTCCGCAACCGCATATCTATGGTATCTCAGACTGATGAGAATGACGTGACAGATTTGAAATGAAAGAACCAATTAATTCGACTTTGAGCGGTGACTTGTGACGCTCGACTCTTTGACACCAATCAGCGGTCAATTGGATCCAGATTGAATCAACTAAATGTCGTTTATCATCAACGAGAGGTGTCGAAAATTTCGACACTTCGGAAGGCAGTTTCGATCGTTTTACACTGCATTAAATTCGGATTTTTAGAATACTTAAGCTTTATATTAGAGAGAGGAAACTAAAAGAGAGCTCGTCACTTTTAAAAACAACCTGCAAAATTTAAAAAAAGGAATAATTTGGATCAACTTGGATTTTAAGTTGTGAAATATGTTCGTATGCCATCATTTTTTTTTTTCAATAAGGTCAAAGATATCTTAGGTAAGTAATATTTAGCCAATTGATTTTAACAGTCACTCAATGACAGTTTTAAAAACATGTCTTCAAAGTGTCGTAAATTAGCAGCTTTCATCGCAATTTTCATCCAGTCTTCTACCATAATATGTGTGCGTCTAATTGCGTCACATCACTAGGGCGCTATCTGGACATTGCATTCCTGTGTGCACTTATAAAGTGAACGAGTAGTATATTATATTCTCAATCCTCACTGTTAATAAATTCGTCTCGTGCTCGTGACTAGATCGCGTCGACTAAAGGCAAAACAAAAGTCAGGACGAAATCCCCGTGAAACAGCTTTATTCAGTAGAGACAACTTTTTGCAGTCAGTGCTGTATAGTGTCGTGCCGCGCATTCGTGACTCCGCCCCGCGGCCCCCGTACCCTTCCTTACTATGACCATACAAATCCTTTACGCATTCGCTAGCGAGTACTGTCACTGTAAACTCATGGTAAGGGTACTGCGCCTCGTCGGAGACTAGGAGACGGCAAAAGGAACATTATATCAAACATTACACCGGCAGCTTATCACGATATTGGAATTGCATTTTATAATGTAAGATAAAAGTTTATTCAAGACTTGTGTTACGTTTCTATTACAGGGAAAAATTGATAAACTATAAGATTTATACTCGTACTAATATATCATTTCACATTCATAAGGGTTTCAATTAATAACGACAATTTTATTACATACTTGAGATTCTAATAGATATGTTTTTTTCGATTCGTAGGAATCTCAAAACATAACTAGATAAGATAAGATATTTATTGAATAATAACTTATTTTACAGTAATAATAACTATAGCCTAAGACATTCTATTTGGCAAAAAATTACATGCGCCTGAACTAGGATTCCCTGTGTTTCAGGCATAAAGAGGAGTAACTTATTAACAATTTCTTAAATAAATAATCATAAACACTGTCGTGTTACCCGGTCCTCCGAGGAGTCGAAGGACAGGATAACAGACGTGAAAGAGACAGAAAGATAAGGTAGAAAAGAAGAAGAAAGAGAAAAACAGTAAATTCAGGGTTAGGGTTCTTTATTTTCACTCAGTCACCAAGGCAGTGTGATAACGGAGTAAAGGGGAGGTTGTTAGTCCTAGGTCCAAGCGGTTGCTGATGAGGCGATGTCCGTGCAGCCTGATATCAGTCCGTAGCAGGTGGGTTGCAGATGAGGCGATGTCCGTATAGCCTGGTATCAGTCCGTAGCAGGTGGTCACACAGGTGGTCGTAGGAAGGCGTATGTGCAGTGACAGCAGGGGGGCGTTTACGCAGTGGCAGCACTGGAGGGCGTATACGCAACAGCAGCAGGAGGGCGTATACGCAAGAGCAGCAGGAGGGCGTATACGCAACAGCAACAGGAGGGCGTATATGCAACAGCAGCAGGAGGGCGTATATTCAGTCGTATACACAGCGGTAGCAGATACGCAGTGGCAGCAGGTGGACGAAAATGCAGTTGCAGCCGGCAAGGCCTTTCAGCGTCCGAGCGAGTCAGTAGTCTTGTTTGGGGATAGCCAAAGGGGAAAAGGGTCTCTCTTGAGTGCAGGGCCAAGCTTTGGCCCTGCACAGACCAATTTCGAGTTCCTCCTTAGTTGAGAGGCACGAGAAGACTGAATTTTCAGCTGATGGCAGCGCTTTTATATTAGGCTCGCTGACAAAATGTTCCAGAATAGATAAAAATATGAATTTTGAATTTTATGAAGTACTAGGGAACCAGCCAAACGATAAAGTTAATACGACCTATCTCAAATATATCCAACCTCACCGCTTTGGAAGTAAAATTACGTGAAATGGAGAATTTATAAGACAAGACGTTGCTATGACATTTTTTCTAACAGAAATGTCATAACAAAGCTAAATTGTGAATTAGTAATTTTATACAACAAATCGCCACTATAATAATAAGAAAAGGGAGGAGAGAAAAATAATGTAAGTAGCAGCCTGCGTCAAATCGATTTTCAGTGAGTTAGAGTTAATATTGTTTATCGTTTCAGTCAATACATCGAAGCAAGCGAATATACCGAACGAACAACGTGCTAGAGAGATAAACAGAGCATTTAATGATATAAGGGAGCCCCGAATTTCATCGCTTAAAGGAATTACCAAGGTAAGAGAACACTACATTACCCCAAAAACCCAGGAAAAAAAAAAACTTTTTCGTAGTCTTATGTGAGGAAAAGTTTTTTTTTTTTGTGTCAAAGATCTAAATTAAAAGAAAAGTTAATAATAAGTTTAATGAAATGAAATGGTTGGTGAGATACGAAAATGATTGAAGAACTTCCGGACCTAACATTCATCTCTGTCCTAGTCACGCAGTCATTCATCTCTTACAAAGGAAGGGGATGTGGTTCACGTTCAATGACGCACACTCCTACGGAAGTCCTCCCTATGACCTAAGGCTTCTTTTTTAGGAGTAGTCAGCCGCTCCATTTTATGAGAAAAATTTGACCTAGGGCTTATTTACCGAGTTGTCAGCCGCTCGATGAAGGGATATACACTATTTACAAGCCTAGTAGATTAGAGCCCACTAGGGAAGTTGATTCTAGAGCCAACTTTTAGTAAAAGTAGAGGTACTTGTGTTTGGGGTAGACCAAGCAAAACACAAGCACAAGTTTAAAGAAAGTTTTGTCCATTAGGCTTATTTTTTTTTTAGAGTTGGACGACCGCTCTAGTATAGTAAAGGAGAAGAAGGAAGAACAAGATGGAGTAATGCAAAGCGGGCCACTAGTATGACACCGCACACAGTACAACCAAGGAAAAAGAAAACAAAAAAAAAATCAATGGAGATGGCATAGTGAAATGTGATACTAATATATACACAAATATACATATGTACAAACTAATGAAATAAATATTTTAAGCTTCTTAAGTAATTCCTTTAAATTTTAGATTTAGATGGTGAGAATGAAAAATTAAACCAAAGGTTTCGCGACCGAAGACTAGAAATGAGGGGGTAAGGCCAGTAACCACGTTTACCGAGTTATTCATGGCTGACTGTATTAGTGGTAGATGAATGTCCCAAGATCGGTGGTCGTTTTGTTGAGATGGATATATTTGATCGGCCGAGCCATGGTGACTATTGTGGCCAAAGTTAACCGAAAAAAGTTGTGCGCTAGTGCAAGCGTTTTTTAGAATTTAGAAAAGTGAGTGAAAATAAAAAGAGTTGGGCGCCAAACTGTCGTGTTACCCGGTCCTCCGAGGAGTCGAAGGACAGGATAACAGACGTGAAAGAGACAGAAAGATAAGGTAGAAAAGAAGAAGAAAGAGAAAAACAGTAAATTCAGGGTTAGGGTTCTTTATTTTCACTCAGTCACCAAGGCAGTGTGATAACGGAGTAAAGGGGAGGTTGTTAGTCCTAGGTCCAAGCGGTTGCTGATGAGGCGATGTCCGTGCAGCCTGATATCAGTCCGTAGCAGGTGGGTTGCAGATGAGGCGATGTCCGTATAGCCTGGTATCAGTCCGTAGCAGGTGGTCACACAGGTGGTCGTAGGAAGGCGTATGTGCAGTGACAGCAGGGGGGCGTTTACGCAGTGGCAGCACTGGAGGGCGTATACGCAACAGCAGCAGGAGGGCGTATACGCAAGAGCAGTAGGAGGGCGTATACGCAACAGCAACAGGAGGGCGTATATGCAACAGCAGCAGGAGGGCGTATATTCAGTCGTATACACAGCGGTAGCAGATACGCAGTGGCAGCAGGTGGACGAAAATGCAGTTGCAGCCGGCAAGGCCTTTCAGCGTCCGAGCGAGTCAGTAGTCTTGTTTGGGGATAGCCAAAGGGGAAAAGGGTCTCTCTTGAGTGCAGGGCCAAGCTTTGGCCCTGCACAGACCAATTTCGAGTTCCTCCTTAGTTGAGAGGCACGAGAAGACTGAATTTTCAGCTGATGGCAGCGCTTTTATATTAGGCTCGCTGACAAAATGTTCCAGAATAGATAAAAATATGAATTTTGAATTTTATGAAGTACTAGGGAACCAGCCAAACGATAAAGTTAATACGACCTATCTCAAATATATCCAACCTCACCGCTTTGGAAGTAAAATTACGTGAAATGGAGAATTTATAAGACAAGACGTTGCTATGACATTTTTTCTAACAGAAATGTCATAACAAAGCTAAATTGTGAATTAGTAATTTTATACAACAAATCGCCACTATAATAATAAGAAAAAGGAGGAGAGAAAAATAATGTAAGTAGCAGCCTGCGTCAAATCGATTTTCAGTGAGTTAGAGTTAATATTGTTTATCGTTTCAGTCAATACATCGAAGCAAGCGAATATACCGAACGAACAACGTGCTAGAGAGATAAACAGAGCATTTAATGATATAAGGGAGCCCCGAATTTCATCGCTTAAAGGAATTACCAAGGTAAGAGAACACTACAACACATTAAATGATAAATTATTGATCGGACACAATAATATTTGATTAGAATGAATACAAGAAAATCAACTTAGAACAATCAGTAACTTCTCTGTATGACATATTTTGTAGTGCTTCCCGGAGTGTTTTCTTACATTTCGCGTAGCTGAGTGAGCGGATATATATCCAGCTTCGTATTAAGCCTACTGTACAGGAGACGACCCAGCGAAACAAAAAATCTAAAACAGAAGTGACTCCTTCGAATAGTTTTAGAGCAAACAATATCTTTGCGCCGTTTCTCAGTATACTCAGTGCTAGAAGGGATTGCAGCGTGCTGTTTTAGGACCGTGCTTTGTATAAATAGTTGCCGAACGGTTAGTACTTCACAAGACTTATAAAGAAGGTTAGTAGGGTAGAGGAAAGGACGGGAAGTGGAAACCTTTAGAATTGCTCTTTGAGCTCTTTCTAAGTTTAATAATGTAGTTTTGGCCAGGCCCATGAAGAAATGCAGTACGTTAATATCGATTCACATAGGGCAAAATAGACTCGTTTGATTAACTGTGGGTCCGCAAATGAACGCAGTTTTTGAAAACAAATATCAACTTACGAACTCTATTGCATAACGTTGCGATGTGGTATTTAAAAGAGAGAGTATCATCAATTATTCGATTCCTAAATAGGTACTTAATTTTGGTAACTGCGGCTATATCTGGACATTTGCATTGTGTTTTATTGGGGTCCTTACAGTTGTGCGAGTAGAGCTTGGGGTTATGTGTTAAATTAGATTTGCGCATGGAAAACTTTATGTAGTCAGTTTTGTCCGAATTAAGTGTAAGTAGATGCTGTTGAAGCCAGTTATTAACAGTGCTCAAGCCTCGTTGCGCATACGTATAAACTGCCTCTATTGTTTTTGCAGAAAAAAGTAGAACAGTGTCATCCGCGTAGGAAATAATTTTGCCGCTATCCACTTTCAAATTACAGAGATCATTAATATAAATTAAAAACAGTGTATATAGGGCAGGAAGTATACTAGCTTCCTTGTGGAACCCCAAAACAAGTGTTTTTCAGGTCAGAGCTGAGATAGTTTGCGAATATGTAGTTTGAGTTGTGTGCCTCTTACGCCTATTGCTTCAAGCTTGTGTAGTAGAATGGAAACAGAGACCGTGTCAAAAGCTTTAGCAAGGTCCAGAAATATACCTATTGTCTGGTTGCCCCTGTCAAGTTCCTGAACTACGTGGTCAGTCAATTCATGGACCGCATCGGCAGTTGACAATGAAGAGCGAAAACCAAATTGGGTTTTTGAAAAGATAGAATGTTTCTCCAAATATTGGACAAGTCTATTATTGATAATTTTTTCGAGGATTTTAGGTGTCTATGGTAGAAAAGAAATGGGTCTATAGTTCGTTATTTCGTCTTTAGCGTCTGATTTGTATACAGGAACAATGACAGCTTTTTTTCAGACATTTAGGAAAGATTCCTTCTGAGACGCATTTTTGAAAGACCTGCGTGAGTGGTGGAACCACGATGTGCTTGAATTGTTTTAAAAAATTTTTTGATATACCATCCCAACCAAGCGCAGAATCGTCTTTTAAGCCCATAATACTTATTTCAACCTCTTCTTCATCAGTATTTAATAACACAAATGACTTTAAAGTACTGAAGTTGATTGAAGATAAGTTATGAGGAGGAGCAGGCAAATCTCTCTTTACTTTTTCTGCTATAACTTAGGTATCAAGCTTGAAATGTTCCTCTTCTTAAATAACGTTTACGGAGCAAAAAGTGACAGTTTTGCCAAACAGTTTTTAATTTTTTTAATTCCCTAATTGGCAATTTTTCTGGTAGCGTGTTTATTCTATTATAAAATTGGTTATTATGTACTGTTGTTTGTTTTGGCCATAGGCGAGTCTACTTATAGTTATCCAATTAAGTTTAAAATTGTTCTTGCGTGACGGGCAACGTTAAAGATAATAATTTATTCCAAGTAA
Organism: Apotomis capreana; assembly: GCA_947623375.1. Classification (NCBI taxonomy): domain Eukaryota; kingdom Metazoa; phylum Arthropoda; class Insecta; order Lepidoptera; family Tortricidae; genus Apotomis; species Apotomis capreana. Next base: position 18,242,465 of record OX392519.1, read on the forward strand.
CATATATCTTAGTTTCTAATACATATATATCGTTCATTACGCAGCCGATGTTGCCAAGTGCACCACGTACTTGAAGTCTTGAACTGATTGGCTCAGGGCTTCTATTATGCAGAGTAAAGAATAATTCTTCATCATCTTATCAACCGATAGATGGACGTCTGTTGGATAAAGGCCTCCCAAAGTTCTCCACAACAAACGGTCTGGCGTTCTCTCATCTATTTCTGCCCGCGATCCTAACCAAGTCGTCGGTCCACCTCGTTGTGGTCCACCCCACGCTGCGTCTTCGGGTCTGCGGTCGCCACTCAAGAACCTTTCTGCCCAACGGCCATCGGTTCTATGAGCAATGTGCCCCGCCCACTGCCACCTAAGTTTGGCGACTGTAAGAGCTATATCTACAACCTTGGTTCTCTTGCGTATCTCATCATTTTGGATTCGATCCCGCAAGGAAACTCCGAGCATAGCTCGCTCCATTGCATTATTCTCGGTAGCTTCTCGGTAGATCATGTAAAATTTCTCGGGGTCTACATAGATTCGAACCTCAATTGGAAACGAGAGCTGGAAGCAATGGAGAACTCAATCAACTCCGCTTGCTATGCTTTAAGAAGCCTGAGAGACGAATTGAGCTTGGTTCAACTTAAAGAAGTTTATTTCGCACTGGTGGAATCTAAATTGCGCTATAGTATAAAGTTTTGGGGCAACAGCTTTAAATATAATATAAATAGAGCCTTTGTTGTCCAAAAAAGGGCAATTCGTACGATGACACGCATTCCTCCATGGTCTTCTTGTAGAGATAAATTTGTAACGCTGGGCATTCTTACAGTACCTAGTTTGTACGTCTTTATTCTTCTTACAGAATTTGTTAAGTTGAGATCCAAGAACGTCACATACGAGGATGAAGAAGAGAGACTAGCTACACGTACTAAAAATATTGCACACACTTTTTATCCTAGACTTAAGGTTGTGAAGCAGTGTGCCAGGTAGGTATCAGGCGGTCACGCCATTTAATAAATTGCCCACTGAGCTAAAGGTCATTACGATACGAACTGGTCCATTTTTAAACGAAAATTGAAATGTTTTTTGTTGGCGCGATGCTGTTATAGTGTTGAAGAGATATTCGAATAATTTAACTGTATGTATTTGAAATTTGATTTATTATTGTTATTATTTAAAATTCATATTGACATTTCAAACTTTTTACTTGACCATATAATTGTAATTTTATTGTTGTTTTTCTTTATTTGATTTTATTTCTTTTCTTAGTATATTAATATATAATGTGATGTTAGAATAGTAGTAGAAATAATATAGCCTTAAGTAAAATCTGACATGTAACTGTTTCAAATACAATGTTTATTGTTATTGAATAAAGAATTGAATAGCTACATTTCTGCTCCTGACTGTAACTTATCGAAACCGTGTCACGAGGACACCTGTCGGGAATGTGTCGGTAGTGTAAAACCTTCTTCGTCCTCCGGGTAGGCAAGCACTTGTGATTGTGACTCCTCTGGTGTTGCAGGTGTTTATGGGCGACGGTAATCGCTTTCCATCAGGCGATACGTTTGCTCGTTTGCCCCTTATGACATAAAAAAAAAAAAAAAAACAACACATTAACATCGTTCGCTAATGAACAAAGCCTTACAACTATACATCTCTCGTGCCGTCAAATTTCACCGGCGCGCGACGTCGTTGGTTTTTTGATCCGACACCATAAGGACATTTGTCATGTTCATGTCTCATGTCATGTGACATTCGTTTTTCCCTTGGATTCCTGACATATTCGTCGTTTTACCAAAGCCTACGTAAATAACTTGGATGAAAGCAAAAATGAGATGTCCGACCGAGCGCTGGAAAGGATCGCTAAATATAGTCGTCCTTTTTTTAGTAATCCGGCGCCTTCATCCGTGTGTCAACATTTTGTGACGGAATATATTTTTAGTACCATCTATGGCTATCGTCAGTTTTGTTTTCAACTATGGTAAGGAAGTATACCAGTAAGAAATTCTATGAATTATAACAATAATATTTCTTTGCTAATCCGCGATATATACATTTGTTTTAATTATACGTTCCTTATGCTTTCCTGATTCAACTGATTACAGAATTTTAATAATTGATTCCAACGCCTGCGGCGAAATGATTTTTATACGAGATAACATTACCATTTGTGACGGGCATGGAGTTAAGCATACCCTAATAAACTACAGCTTGTAAGCTATCGATCGCAGAAAAAATCATCTTTCTAGATTGCGTACTTACTGAGATATAAATTTTTGAAATATTTATTGCTAATTCAGCGATTTTGAGAAATTTGCAATTGAAGTTTAACTGTTTCAAAAACTATGTTTCTGTTGTTAGTTACATAGTGGGCAACGGAAAATTATTCTTTGGGCTTCTGTTTGTCAGAGAATATTGCAACAACTCATAATATTACACGTCCAAGCATTTAAATTTATCAATGAATATGCCTACTACCCTATTTCTAAGAAATCGTGTTTAGCTTAACTTTTCCTTTTCTTGACAATAAGAATGTTAGATTTGTATTTCTAAGTATTCTATAACGACTCCAAAAGAAAATAAATAACAAATAAAACGAGAATTGAAGGAAAATTAACACTTTTAATGTTTTCATGCAAAATCACAGATAATGACAGTTTTTACTTTTAAAGTAACAAACAATATAATTTTTCTACAAATTTCAACAATAGTCTTTAATTAACATCATATTAAACATTTAACAACGTTATCAGACACTAATTTTAACTTTTTGAGTCACTTAAAGTTACATAACTATAACAGTCTTTGTTCCATACATTTATAAAAAGGTACCTTATGGAGGTCAACAACTAGTACATCACTACAATCAATCAATTTCTATGATTTACATTTTGAAAAACGCTTTCATTAATCTCTATTATTATTTTAATACTTAATAATAACGAAAATAATCAGTTCTTTCTTATAATCTTATTTAAAAACAACAAATACAATATAAGCAAAGAAAAGGTACCTTATGGCTCAGTTACATGACTTTACTGATTTGTCTGTTCTGAACGCCTTTTCTTACAAAAACCGGCCAAGTGCGAGTCGGACTCGCGCACCGAGGGTTCCGTACAAACACTTTCCATCCCTAAGTGGTTAAGTTAAGTTTGCACCTGGTATGTATAGCGCCCCATATAAATTAGGTGCAAAGTTAGGTATTAAAAAAACTACTTACTAGATCTCATTCAAAACAATTTTCGTTGGTAGTTTTTATAGTAAAGTACATCATATGTTTTTTTAGATTTTTCATTTTCTTATTTTAGAAGTTAGAGGGGGGGGCAACTTTTTTCCACTTTGGAAGCGTCTGTCACGCAAACTATACTGTTTAGAAAAAAAAAATTTTAGATACCTCGATATCATTTTTGAAAACCTATCCATTGATACCCCACACGTATGTGTTTGATGAAAAAAAAATTTTTGAGTTTCAGTTCTAAGTATGGGGAGCCCCCAATATTTTTTATTTTTGCATCAAAATCTTAATGCGGTTCACAGAATACATCTACCTACCAAGTTTCAACAGTATAGCTCTTATAGTTTCGGAAAAAAATGGTTGTGACATACGGACGGACAGACGGACAGACAGACATGACGAATTTATAAGGGTTCCGTTTTTTGCCATTTGGCTACGGAACCCTAAAAAATACACCGCCACGTACTTGGTTTCTGTGACCTGCCTCACCACAGTATGAGCATGTAGGCTTTTTACGTCTCGGAACAGACTGCAGACCACTGGAACTGGGCTGAGACTAGGGAGGAAGCACTTCGGGAAAGGCTTGCAAAGGAAGCACTTCGGGAAGAGCTGATGAAGGACAAAAACTGAGCAAGTTACGACAAGTATTTTTAACATTTTTTAATTACACCGCCATAAAGTACCTTTTGTACTAAACTTTAGAAGCATATTATTCAGCCTTTAATTCGCCTATAACAATAATAAAGATAGGCAAAGACGTGTCGTAACGTATATTTTACTAAATAGGAATAATAAAAAAAACGCCATTTTTACCAATTTTTACACAACATCGAATATCTCCGTAACTAGAAACCTCCATAAGGTACCTTTTCCCGTGGAACGTCACATTTTATAGAATCACGATCGGACTATTTCACCACGTGGGTAACATTGAATAGATACACTTCGGGGAGAAGAACTAGCGACATCGAGATCCTTTGTTGGCATGAAACATTTCTGCTATTTCCCTGCCATTGTAGTTTTAAGTGTTTAGTGTCTACACACGCACTGCCTATTTTACGGTGAAATGTATTGCGCACTCGGCTACTGCAAGGCCTTCAGTTGTTTATTGTTGTCGCACTCATTTGTTTCACTCGACGCGTTCAAAAGCTAAGATTTTAGTGCGGGTGCTAAACCGACTAAATCGACCACACCGAAACTTGACGCAGCGTATACGGTGTGACGCGTCGTTATAGCGTCACGTCTGTTTCATACATTTGATTGCGTTTACGGTGCGTCTACGTCTTTTGAGCGTGTGGTCACGGTGGGCCACATTCGTCGTGGTCGGACGGGTGGTCTTATACCTACTCGACTCGCCTGGCGCCGCGCCAGATCGCTCCAGTGGGCAAGATAACGCCTTATCAAGCTTCCAGTTTTTGGTTTTAGTTCATCCTAATATTCATAACACAAAGACAAAGACCTCTATCACGTCGTGAAACAATCAACTCACAGTTCTACAAAGAGTTAGGTATACGCACATTTTCCGTATCTTCACGACAAGGTCAACGTTCAATGTCACAAACAAGAATTCTCTATATACTCGTAAAAACATATTTCCAACAGTTTGTCAACAAGCAAAGCAGTACTAGACTAACAAAGCTTATAATTATTATATTCGTCAGTCCGATGTCTTTACTGCGACGCCTCCTTGCAACTGAATTAATGTTAAATGTCTGAATGAATGAAATATACCAACTTGCAATTTAAACTTTATTGTGCATATAAATCCATAAGATTTATTGATCAAAGACTTTCCAGTATAACCTAAAGATCTAATCTTCTCTTTGTTTACTGCAGACAGTGGGTGTGCACCTCAGTCAATCGGTTTTACAGTCATGCGAACATCTAAAATCAATAGTAATGCAGCCAGGATCTAGGACACTGCAACATTCGATGTACGCAGTTCGGTTTGAATGGATTCCAAAACTTTAACGGGTGAGGCGGTCTTATTAAATTATGCTCATATCAACTCAGACAAAGACGTCTTTGTGTTACGAGTAGTGCAAGAGTTGAAATAGGCACATATGTAGGACGCAGTGCCGGTGCCGGCCCTACCGTGAATTAGCAAAGAGCGAGATTGTTTCGGCGCCCTTTGTTCCCGCTTCATAAGGCTTTATAAAAATTGATTTCTTATAGACGTTTTTTTGCATACGAAATAATTTCCGGATCAACAGACTAGAAAAACTGGACTTGGGATTAGGGGACAGATTGCATTCTAACTCAGAGAAACAAATGCCAGTCACGTTATAAAATTATACTCAAATGGAGATTATCTTGTTAAGAAAACTAGTCTACAAGCCGACCTGCGTGAGAGTCCACCAGTAAAGATCTTAAGATTTACACCTATATTTACTTCATAGTACAATTTGAACGAAGTGAAATATGCATAGTGTTCAAAACCCCATAGTGCTAATGCATTTTAAAGCGTGCACTAATTAAACGTTTATACTATCCTAATAAATCGAAAGATGATTTTATATGTCCGGTCTACGGGGCACACGGCCGTTCAATAAATCCCAAAAGTTCCAATACTCACTATCTCTAGTCGCGGAAACAGCCAGTCAGCCAATGAAATTAAGTTCAAATGATCCTCAAACAAAAACACCGCAAAAACTCGTCTATGAGTTGCGTGACTCACGGCCGGCTGCCAGCAAAAACTGACAACAAAATAACAGGTGAGGGGACTGACAGAGCTGCCTGCAAAAACTACTTATATAATATTTCATTTCAATGCGAAATATAACCATACAATTGATCTGATAGACAACGTGCTTAGTATTGTATACGTTGGCATTTACAACGGAGTATACATTATCAGTCGCGAACAGTGAATGGATACAAACTAATTGACACGTCTAACTTTAGAAAACTTTAGATTTTAGAGTTTTCAGTAGGCCATATTATTTTAGGTTGAGCCTTTGGATTTAGATTTATTTATTTCATAATATAAAATGCCAGTATAAATTACGCTAAGTCAATTTAAATGCATTAAATGTATACTATGAATAATAATAGTTCATAATACTAGTAAATATTAAGTGTCAGAGTACTTATGCTAGACAATTGAATGCCGATTGGATATTATATCTGCACGATTGAAATTCATGCAGCTTTAGTTTGCAGTCTCAAGTCGCCCCTGGCCAATGACCATTTATAGCAGAGCGGTAAAAGTGTCGAGTTTAGAGCCTATAAACCCCGCTGACAGTTACAGCTCTTTCCTACGGTTTCCCGGCGGCCAAATGCAACAACTGACAACATTTCGCGAGCCGAGCCGCGAGACAGTGAAAACAAAACGTCTGGGACTATTCTACTTTTACAAAGACACATGTCTTAGGTCTAGGTATCGACTCTTGGACACTAAGGGATTTGTGTTCTATTCTATTTGCAATAACCGTAATTCAAGATGGCCATTGTTCCGATTGTTCAGTGGAAATGTGGAAATGTTAGGTATCTTTAAAATTAAATGTTTAAAACGTGTCGATGTCACTTACTGCATGAAAATTCGATTTACTTGTATGTCCGTCATATGACTGTGATAAAATAGATGCCTCGTCGAATCAGGGCCAAGTAAAGATTGCAAATTGCGATCTCGATCGCATATCAATCCGCAATCAGTGCAATTGAATAAACATCGCATATATTTTCCATTGCCTTTCCCCGGCATTCCTGCGCGGTCGGACAGCGACGGCTGATTGCCGGCAAAAACTTGGATCGTACTCCAAATTAGCATTTGGCATTAAAAACCGAACTTGAAGCAGGATGCTTTTGCAGCTAAGCCGTGTCAAACGATGTAGCATTCGTTTTTAGAAAACTCTATTAAAATACCGCATCCTCTTGGATTGCTAAGATTGCTTGTGTTGCACTTAGTTTGGAATCGCAATATTTTAAAGTTTCATGAAATATGCTTACCCGTCTGAGCCCATTCCTCGCGCATAGCGGGAGTGGTTGAATTCATTTGAAATGTACTAAAATAGTACAATTACACGGCATAAAATATGTTTTTAGAAATAATTGAGAAGAAAAGGGAATACAACAACACGGATAACCCACTGAGAGATTACAGTACGATTGCAGGTACCTTTGAAGACCAAATTTGAAAAGTTACTCGATATTAGGTTTTGTTCCTGGAATCCCAAACAACGCGTGGTATGGTTTAGAAATGATGTAAGAGTCGGATTCTTTCACGCCTCTTACGTATTTGTTCAGATTCCGCGAAGATCCCAGTGGCGTGTAATAGCCAATCATCATTGGCCGCTTTTTGCCGCTGCATTACAGCTACGTGGTATCGAAACCGAGATGATCAAGCGATTACAGGCATTATCCAACGAGAGATACCTAGTCATTTAGACATACTGCTGTGTTAGATAAGCCAAGTTCGGAGAGAGGAAATTAAAAAATCTTAAATAATGTCAAGCTACTGTCTGCGCGGACTGACTGGCAGGACTGAGTGTTTCATATTTTCATAAAAGAATTATGATTGTGTGTACTGTGTAGATAAAGTAGTGTTTGCAACTGTACATAATTAGGTCTTAAAACACTCGTGAGATCCTATTATGAAACTCGCCTACGGCTCGTTTCATAAAACCACACTCGTATTTTAAGACCTGTCATTATGTAGCAGTTGCATAAACTACTATTATCTTAGCATCATTAATAGCAGCTGCACCATTAATGTCCAATTTCTTAAAAAGCTGCCACTATTATTAGATGCACTCAGCCGAATAAAGATTTCCCATATTAATAAATCCATCACATTTCAAAGTTAATATATAACGTCATGCATCGTAACAGAATTATGCATTCATTCCTGTTTTAACTTTCTTGTTTTCAAGAATCGACGCCAGAAATTGAGGAACAATAAGCCCCGCAAGTCGCGCCCAGTGCGAGTTTTAGTTTTTAAGAAAAGCCGAGAGCGAACAAGCACAAACTGTGATTGTGCGATGCCAACGACCATCAACAAACTTGGCTTCTTTATCACGATCTTGTTGGGCGATCAGCTTTAGGAGGCTGAGTCACTAACGCGCCGTCAATTATCTACAATGCGATTAGGATGATATCGAACAAAAACACTAACGGCACCTCATGTGATACGATGCTAATGTTGTCATTATAATTCCAGACGCCCGCGAATGACTCATCATATTGCCAATACGGTCACATACGGCAGTACTAAACGACTTTACACAGTGTATCTTTTCGATTAAGCACACACACAACGAATACAATTCAGGATAATGTGTCACTGACTGCACGATGCAATGTAACGCGTTTAGATTGTAAACAAGCGAGATCATCAGAATCATAAATAAAGTTTTCAAGGATGGATCTTCAAGTCCCGATGAAGAAACAGAAGTCGCGAATCTCTCGGGAGAAGCGATGTCGACATCGAGGGATCCCGGGGGCGACCTCACTCGATTCACCGTTCCATTCTGCTAACGAGGTCTCTTATTTCCAATTGAATTACGATTGATTATTATTAAATTGAATTAATTTATTGGCAATTGAATTACGTGTCCCTTTACTTTGTATGTTAAGAGTTTGTGCCGAACTCAGAGTTACAGATTGTGTGTACAAACTTAATCAAACTATTCGTACCAAATGTTATCGGGAAAGTTCTACCGCACCTGTCAACTTAAACCGAAACAAAACGATTATATGTTAATATGTATCTGTAACTGAGTAGTAAGTTACAGTCCCATATATTTTGAGATAAAAATCTTGTTTGGAAAAAGTTATTAGACATGTTCTTACCCTTTATTTATGTTTCACTTGTTTACCGTAAAATTTGCCCCGCGGTGTCTGTGCGCCCGATGGTGATGTCTATAATGTGACAACGTCGACAAGACTGCACTTGTTTACCTCAACATGGTGTGAATGCAATCCATCTGCAGTAATGACATCGCAAAAGGCATAATCGCAGCTCATCCATAATTGCCGCCCATTACCGTGCGGCGCGGCGCAGGCGCTGTCGCCGATAGCGCCTGATGGCCGCCTTCGTCAGCTCTTACACGAGGCGAAGTGTTAAATGTGTGAACCATATCTACATGCACTACAATCAGTAAACGCAACTTGGCATATCATATCAAATTTCTCAAATACGGAGAATTCCGTTGATGAATTCTCACGAAACAAGGGCGCGACTAAATTGCAAATCTCATCACAAATATGGAAAAAAATTGCCACATCCTAGTTTCGCAAGAAATACTTCATTAGTAACAAAAAATAGACAGCGGGCTAGAAAGCTCATTAGTCAAAATTCCATGAAGCATTAGCTTGCAATAACGATGTTGTCGCGAATGTCGCGGCCATCGCTGGAGTTTCTCCCGCAGGTTGCGGTTCAGTGGAATGTTCAGCGTATCGTTTTCTATTAACCGAAGTAATAAATCTAGTTAATTAACAAGCGATGCCAAAGATATATAAAGACGAGGATTGTCGAGAAATGTAAGTTAAATCTAGTGCGCAGTGCCGCGGCAGGCAGTCGTGACCCTTCTCGGGCCGAGCTCCGAACAATTAACATGTTATCTCTGCTACTTAACAAATTAGTACAAAGAGTAATGGACTTAACTTTCTCCCTTGTGCAACGCCTATCGATTTTCACTTTACATCACGCCGGCACAATGTTTAATGCAATTTAAACTGACAAGCTACTTGCGAAACACAAATTGGAAATAAGAGAATGCAACGTCTGCATGTTCCATTAAGAAAGGAGGTTTATGTTTGTGGTGCGCGCGGTCGAAAGCTTCGCTTTGTACGGAATAGAGAAACTAGCTGCAGTGTAATGATGATGGATGTGAGGTAAAAAGCATATCACCTGTTCGTAACGGGCCTGGGTCAGCGTCGCGCGTCATTTGTCATGGCGACCAGCTCCGACCAGGACAGATTGTGCCGTCAATCAAATGGCTTTCTCCTCGAGCATGATTTAGATAGATCGTCGCTAGCGACTCTCAAGCCTCAAAGGATGAATTGTAAGTAAAACTTACAACGCTGTCATAAAGTTCCATTATACGTATTTTGAGACCGCTCGAGTCTTTAAAGCGTTCATTCCGCTACCAGTCAACACTCATTACCGCATCAATTTGCATTATCATTATACAATCGCTCGAGATGCCTGAGCGAAGCGTGCTGCATTAATCTCCAAGGTCGTACGTAAATTAAGTTCACTTTTATAGAGCCTTATCTCGTTTATCGAGGCTCATGTTTACACTAAAAATACTTAATTGTTATGTTACAGATATTATTTGTAGTTTAACCTTGACCGATATGAATGTCGCGAGTAGTGGCAGGATGAACACAATTTCCACCGGTTTCCCTCGGCCTCCGGCGGTGACATCATCGGTCTGCGTGCCATATGGCACATGTGTGATTAGCGCTTTGTCACAACAGATTATCCAAGCTATTGTTATTTAAATACACTCATCAAATCGATAGCTACTTTACATAGTTTCTTCTGGTGCGGAATGTTAATATCACTTATTTTGACGAGTAGAACAATGGCATCGTCATTGAAGCGGATTCATATTGTTGTTCTTGAACTTGAGCGAATTCGACGAAGGCAGGTATTTGTTTCCCAATCTACTTCAAACACCTGTGGTAACAATAAATACAAATCAACTGACTAACATCCGTGGAAATTAAGGAAACGCGAATTCCGCGAAGCGCGAATGCAAACAGGGATATTTTTTTGTTATATTATCTAACTAGATTAACTCTGAATACATTATAGTATTCGTTACTGTTACTATCATAGGAATTGCATCTCAATGATCTTCAGAATTTGTTTCACTGGCAATGAGACCGCTACACTACAGTTGTTTCGCAAAACGCTAACCTTTTTGTAAAACAAGTGCAACGAAATTTCCGTCAAATTTCCTCGAAGAAAATGTGGAATTACAAACGAATTACCGGTATGATTGGCACCACTTGCGGCAATTACGTCGCCCGGTCTGCTTTCCCCGGCAGGCCACCGGGGCTCGTGCAAATTGATGGAAAGCGCGAACACGCGAAGGTCTATAATACCTATATTACTGTTGCGGTAGGCCGAGGGACTTGGGATTAAAGAGGGTATTTATTTGATATCGATCTACGCATAAATAATTGGACATGTATTGTGAGACCAGCGGGGTTCATCAAATATAAGCTTCATATAAAATTGGCAGAATCTTTGACAGGAGATTTTAAAATAATAAATTCGACTGTGTTCATATTTGTCGATAGACACGATTTTTATTGAAGATATCTGAAGGGTTAGTCAATATTTTGGCTATGATTACGTATAGTGCAGGTAAAAAAAATATATTAGTGTGAACCAAACTTTGTACTTCGGTATTCTATATATTAACAAGTATCTAACCAGCGCCAAGGACAATCTATCACCCAACTCTAACATGACACCGTGTAATCAGCTACGAAACTTTCTAAGCATCAGCGACGTAATTTTAGGCTTCAATCTATCATACTCGTATTATGGGTCACTTTTACAAGACAAAATTAACATTCAATACGCAAAAAAAATTAAATAGATCTCGGTACGTGTAAGATGCAATCTACATGTCTCAGAGGAAAGCAAAAGATAGTAACAACCCTAAGAACTACAAGCGGGCGTGCCTTTAAGAGAAGTACATCTTGGCCTTTCACTGAGCCTATTCGAAAGATAGCATCTCTCATCTCGTTACTCTTATCTGCTGGTTTTGAAGTGCTAAGCCGTTTTCATGACATTTGATACAATCTTGCGAAGGATAGAAAGTTCAAGCTAAATATGACTGACGTCGAACAACTTATGTCTAAAATTGCCACTAACATAAACCAAGCCTTTTATTTTCAAGTCGCTCGTAAGTTCGTAATATCTGTCTGCCCCGACAATCAAACAGTTTATTATATTATGTCAGTAAGTATGTAATAACACTAATGGCTATGTCTACGATCATTACCGAACGAAGCAGATGAAAAAGTACCATGTAATCAAGACAGCCGGATGTGAAAAATATCAGCATGGAGCTTAATAAACTTTCTCGTCGATTTAATAATAGGTGTATTGGATAAATGGCACCGCTACATGTAGTGCAACAAAAACAGTTCGGCCGCAATTAGCTATGGGATCTGAAATCATCGTTGTAGCCACTCACCAGCATAGGCAGTTTAGCTCTTTAACTTCTATGTACCTAGTTGAATTTGACTCAACTTATCTAATGATCATGATCAAGGCAAGAGCAATCTAAAAACATTTTAGGAATTTTCTCTTCAACTTTATTAGAGTTTGGGTCAACCAGATTGAATTGCCTTTGCGTTTATTAGTATATTCCCTCTCACTCCCAATAAAGATTGTGTAAATAACATCCGAGAGATCCGCATAGCAACCCTCCGGTAAGACGCGAGTACCACAATACTCGTGTTTACCATTCCCGCGTCTATTTCTGGAATCCTTAATTACATACCAGTCACCAATCGAACGTATTCGACGCCATCGAGAATTCCTTACCTGAAAATAAAGAAAATGAAAATAAATAAACATGCCATAAGGTAAACACTGAGTCAGAAGTTATCTCGACAGATAGGAACCTGCTTGGGTTGACTTATGCTAATGTAAACAAATGAGACAGGCCGGGAAATGTCCGTCAGTGCGCGTGGCTCGAGCTAACTACGTGTGATACAAGTTTGCGTGCAAGTGGCATTTGCAAGTTTTTTTTTCAAAGAACCAATTGGTTTCCTCTAAAAGATTGGATGTTGTGTGGGAATTTTACAGCATAATTGCGAAATCGATTTGAATCGTGAATTAACACCCACCCAATCTCCTCCTGATTTTTATGCAACCGAGGGTTGGAGGGGGAAACACACCAGAATGATTCTGATTTCAAACGAGATCGGTCTATGATTAGTTTATTCAGGAGTAATGCTGCATACTGCGTATAATGTTAGTTAGCACGCAGGTCGTCAACCCCACAACACCGAGCTGGGAGTTTGCTCTGCGCTCCAGGTTGCGACGGCCATGTTTGCTGAAGCTTGTATTTGCACAGGACTTCAGACTGCAGTGCGAATTCCTTCCAGAACAAGACCATCAGAGGTGCAAGATAAACAAAATGAAAAGCTTTGCGGACTACACAAATCAGATTGGGCTCTCGTTCGTTGTTTGTTCAGTCGCAGTCAGTTCCTTGCTTGGTCGGCCACTTTTTATAAGGCCCTCAGACAGTAAAGCGGCGTAACACAATTAGCCGATGTTTACGTCCGACTGTCCATTTGTCCGACTATTTTGATTCAACAATAGTTGAGTTCGGAGCATGAGTAATGAATCAGCATTGAGAGCAACCAGAGCGACGCTATCTTCCATCAATGCACCCACCATGGCGGCAGGACAATACCGACATTAAGCTGCATTGTGACTATTTCAGTTTAAATGGACAAATTCGTTCCGGAACCCAACAAAACAAGGTTAATGCAACGATCTGTTTATCTCTTCTTGTTTTCGTAAATATTATGACAATTTGTCATTTCGCAATGTTGATTGGACCTTGAACCAATAGCCCCTGCTCGACCTTTAATAATGTTTATCGAAGCTTAGTCATTTGCGAATGTCAAAAGATTAAAAGTGGATAAGGAAATATTATCAACAACATATATTTAGACAGTGACTGCATTCAAGGAAACGACTGTCGTTAAGATAGGAAATTCCAGCATCGGTAGATTCCTAATCTTTCCACGACTCGCAAAAACGTGTTCTTAGTTTTCCTTGATTTTCAAGATTTTGTTACTGTCATTTGCAAAAACATTAAAGCGCGTAGAAATATCTGATTCGCAATAACGGTTCTATCAATAGAGTTGTGCCAAAATGTCAAAGACTATTATCCAGATAGGTATTATTACTGGTGATGTTTATGGATTATTCGACAAAGCAATAAGAGAGGAACGTCGGAATAGCCTGTCTGATGTCATTGCCGAAAGTTGGCTCACGCACTCGCGCCTGCGCACACCGCGCTATAGCGTTCATTCATGTTCCGAATTCTCCGCACAACAATAAACAACGCGGTATAACCACGAATATATGTATGTGTCTACATAGATCTACGCTATTTTTGTTCTTTATAACCCTCGAAACGTGAAAAACAAGCGATATTCGAAGCTTCTGTGAGTCTTGAAAGGCTATGCTGTTGGGGATCTATTTCTACAGATCTGCCTCTCACATGTGCATCATGGCATTCAAACGTGAATGTAGAAATATAATACCATTTTAAATTTTGATCAAGGTCAAATCGTCGCGCAGAAGGTTAATGTCAAAAGCTGAATAACATTAGAATTCACCCAGTCTTCAATAAAATATATGCCAGGGCGGTTGTGTATCGTTTAAAGAATAGAAGTTAAAGTCAAGAGCACAACGCATGAGAACAATAGCAATACAATTGAATGAATGCATCTATAATCCCACGAATTATGTCATTGTACAGACTGTAACACCTAGGTTTTATGCGACATTGAATGTCTTGAAGGTTAACTTTCTCAGTAGCTACCATAACAGTCTACCTATTAAATGATTTAATACATCATGTGTGATTTTTCACAGATTGATGCGAAGCGTAGCTTGTGCAATTACTATGATCTACAATACTTTCTGCACAACTGTGATTTGCGACACTTTGGGACACAGTAAATATTGGTAACCTAAGGAGATCATAAAATAACGACAAGCTATAGAAGAGTTTAAGCCTCAAATATTCTTTGTAATACAAAACTTGCATATTCAGCACACGCCTTTAGCGAGAAGGTTGAGGAACCTAAGCTATCGGGTCAATTCAAAGCTATATCAAACACCATTAGATGCCTCCATTTAAACCTTTACCGCATACGAAGCCATATATGGCAGATATTAACTTGGACCTTATTTATTTATTTATTTATTTAAACTTTATTGCACAAAACAAAAGTCAATACAAATGGCGGACTTAATGCCAAATGGCATTCTCTACCAGTCAACCATAGGGCCAAACAGAGATACTAGAAGTGGGTGCAAATCAGAAATCTGATGGTACAGAGAGGATCTAGAGTACAAGTAAATACAAAATATTATATTACTGTTTATACAAAAATACATATACCTACATTTACACAGTATAATATAATAAATATACAGATATATACATAACTTATTGGCACAGGTCAAGGTTCAAATTCAAACAACTATTTTTTTTTCTACATGCGGTAAAGGGTTAATTGAGGAGCTTCACGAGCAAGACAGATTTATGAAGATATTGGGATCATGTCATTAATGGAAGTGCAGGTTACGTAATGCAAGACGGCTGTATTTGTATTTGTAGCAAGACTTTTTCAATCGATATCTATTCTCGCCCGTGATTAATAGTATAGTCGAGAGATTGATGTACTGTGTGGCGTGAACGGACAGTATCTTCATAAAGTATAAATATTGCAAATTCCTTCAAATTCATAATTCAGTAAGAAAACCGACCTTTACGTCAGGTGGGAGCGTATTTTTTTAATAATTACCATAATCAATTAATCAAACCGCTTTATCAAATTAGTGTCAACATATCCCAGACTTTATAGTGCCTTATGTGCAGTTTGTGGCTTTTAAATATCCTCTCGAATTCATCTCAGCATACAGCAAGATTTTATCCGTCGATACGAATGTTATTGAAGTAAACAACTCTACGCGTGAATCACCGCTCACGTCAGCAGGAGCAGATCCGATCGCAAAACAAATACATTTTAGCGAACATAGACACCATTGTACTTATCGCGCTCAGACTATATGGACGATTCACATAACATTCATCGCGACCGCAATTATATAAAATACTCAAGATATTCGATAACTGCATCCGTATGGTTTGCTGGTACAGACAAGTTAGATTTGGATCCTCAAGTTCGTCGATTTGTATCTTTTTATATTGAATACTAGGCAGAAAATATCCCTAACATCCCATTAGAAGTCAGAAGTCATAATACTCATGGCATTAAGGAGTAAATCCAGAAATTGGGTTCTTACCATCAGATTAAATTGGTATTTATTATCCGATTGGGTTAGTTATGAATAAAATATGTAGATCACTTTATTGTAAACTGTGAGCCAAATATATAAAATGACCTGTGAAAAATCAGAAACTCTCTCAGATCTGAATCTCACACGACTCGTACAGTGGCCGTCATAGATACATCGACGTCTCGCTGTCTCGCTATATTATCCAACGGCAGTTCCGATTCCGATACAATCATGCATTTATACCTACAACAGATCTTATCTGGTCAGTGCATCGCAAGGATGACGTGCCCTTAGGAGACTTCTCTGATAGTTGGAAGAGCGAGTGATGTCTTTGATCACGCTGGTCAGGGCCGCGACTGTTGATCAACAGAGTGATGTCACATGCACTTTGTATGCTGGCAGCTGGCACCCACACTGACATTCGCTCGGCAAACGATGATAGCATGCCTTTAAATAAATCTACTGTGGTGCAGAAAATACCTAGCTTAGCATCCCAGTGTTAGCTTCTAATCATATTTACAGGTTAACGTGTTTAACAACGAGTTTGCTTTTTGATAGTTTTCAGGCTTATAAAGCTTGTTCAAATAATGAGTCCTTGCAATTATTTTGTCAGAATTCTTAACACCAACCGCCACCAAGGCCTAGAAAAGTAATAATGCTTGTAAATATACTTCATCAATATCTTTTTCCGGCGTAGGCATTGTGATCAGAGAGGTTCGTAACCTTAGGACTTAATAGGCGAAAGTAACTAGTGTAGAATCGTATAGTGTAGTATTGAGTATTTCTTCAACTTTTTTTGTGAAAAGTGATACGCTCCGAGGCTTGTCAGCTATCTGCAGTTCGAGACCCAGTTGTGTTCGCCATTGCCGAATGCGTGCGCATGGGCAGAGGGCGACGAGGTCGTCGGGTCAGCGCAGCGGTTGCGAGGTTGCGACATGCAGGCCCCTCCCACCTCTCCTCACACTTTACCTCCGAAGTCTCCGAACAATTGCGCTTTACTAGCTAGCACTTAAACTGTTACAACGCCATAAACATACTGTATGTTTTACGCGCCTTTTATAGCTGTTCATGGAGTTATGATTGTTTGTTGCAGTTGCGTATCGAAGTTACTTTGAAGGCGGCGTGCATTTCGTTGTGTACTTTACTTATAAAGAACAGAAGCCTAAAATACTCTTGAATAGTTACATTACAATTGCTTACTTTTCATGGTAACACGAGGTTTTAAGAAAAGGTGACAAAATTAAACGTGAACTTCACAATACCCGGAGCACGCTTTTTATTAGTATGTTGGACAACCTGTAGCAGAACTATGGTTTGATTTATCATCAGTATTTATGCAGACACTAATAAAGATGAGCTGATAAACTACCTAATGGGTAAGTCGTCACCATGGACTTATACAACACCAGAGAAGAAAGAAGTAACCTATTTAAAGTATCTCTCTAGTATAGTCTACCAATATTCCGAGAAACCGCGTGTCATAAATAACGCAACCATCAGTACGACTAGTCCAGTGAATTTCGGTCGCACAGGCCCGGTACTGTTCCACGGACCTCTAAATCCGACTTCCCTGCAGTTGCTAACGAGCGGGTTCAGTGACCGGACGGAAGAGCTTTCGCCCTTAGCCCAGTTGCGGCTGCCAGCTGGGAGCTGGCGGCGGAAATCCAACCGGAAATAACCAGACTTGGACAACATCCAGTGCAGTGCCGCTAAAGTGCACAAGATACCGAGATGAAATCGCTTTTTAGCGATAATACCTTGGTCTCTAATGTAAGCTTACTGTTATTTTATTAACGATACCAAATATAAAGAAACTATAAATTTACTCAAGTAAAGAAAGCATACGTGTTTTTTAATATATTTAATTTTAAAAAAAGTAGCCGAAAAAACCTCATGTGATTTGTGCACAAGCCCTTATTTAGAAATATTCCGTCAATCCCGCCGCTATTACCGGTACCGGTGAAAGAACGGAGAAAGAATTTATATTAAATATATTTTGTAACAGTATTTAACAGAATCTAAACTAATAGTTAAAGTGAGCTAAAACCTAAATAGCGGCGGACAAATGGACAAAAGCCACATCTTTTATGTCGTTTTCGTGGCAAAATGTTTTCGTTAACGCATCCAATTGGGAAAAAGCCAAAAATATCGTCGCCAAATAGCTCACGAAAAGGATTACACTAGATTTAATGACGATGCAGTTTTACTGAGCACTCAGCGCGATGGGTTCTGGTCGAGTGCTAACGTGGCTAGGAGTGACTGGCATAAATGTTATTTTAGTGGCTGTTTGCTGAAACATTGTGCTTTGTATGAGATTGTAGGACCAATTCCGGTGTGTATGTTTTCATACAAACGGATGCAGAGCGTTCAAACATAATGTTATTCTAGGCGTAATAATTTAGCTATAACACGCGCGCGGTGCAACGACTTAGTGATTACATATATTCTTTCGTACATAGGTATCAAATCAATCAAACATGCTACGTGGTTGATATAGGTAAGTACCTCCAAATACTACGTGAGGAAATGAACTGTGCTCTATAAACAGCTAATGAGCTAGTACCTACTTTCACTGAGGCTGAATTAAGCACGTAGCCCTTTATCTGCGAAATAAGAGATCCCAAGGGAGTACAACGGTATCGGTTGACATGGGTATCAATATCTAGTACCTACACACCTAGCATTCCTAAAATAAATATGCTTCCTTAGCAAACAAAGTTACGTAAATTGCGATGATTTGAGAGATTCAAGAGCACGCGTATTAGCTCTAATCGTATCCATGTGGCGTATGATGTCACTGATAGAGTCCGCCAATAATGCCAAGGGCGCCGCAGAGACACAAGGGGCGGGCTACGACAACAAAACAACTGGAGAACTTCATAGATAACACAAGTAGTAAAGGGCTCATAAAACTATGTCTCGACCGGCTTAATGAACATAGAATGTAGACCAAAAAGGAACACTTTAAGACAAAAAGAAAGCTTTGCGTACTACGCAAATATGTTACACTCTGCAAAGCGCTATGAGCAAACGCCAGTATTTAATTTGGTTATTTCATTTCATTTCATTTCTTTATCAGACGAATGTCACCTAATGGTCACTGACGTAACCATTAAACTCGGCCTACTAACAATCGCTTGAGGACATCTCTCGCGGTGACTCACATCGAGGCCTAACACTGACATTATTATCACGTTAGCTTTATGTTGTATCAAGGAAACAGATGAAACATGAGGTCATTCTTCTAAAGCTATGTTTACCCAAACGTTACGCAAGCGGAAACAAGACCGCCTTACGGATAATTGAGAGGCCTAATAATGCCAGAATAATTCGGCAGCGAGCTAGCAATTGAGTAGAATTAGAGTAATTCCAGCGCCTGGCTTGAAAAGTATGTAATGACGCGGAATGACAACATCGCAGAGTCGAGCAAACTAATTGCTTTCGTGTCCGACTCAATTGCGCACATTGAAAAGCAATAGAAACTTTATTTATAACAATGTAGAGTTAATTATATTATGCAAATAAGCATGGAATTATGCTTATGCAATTTAATGTTGAATTATGTATGTAGCTCGGAGAGTCTATGTTGAATGATGTTTTGGAGAGAGTAACGAAAAATACAGTCTAGTAGCGAAAAGTCAAAGGAATAGATGCCAAAGAAACTTCCAAGGTTAGAGGGTTAGTTAACATCTCTAATACTTATTAGGCGACATTAGACTATGTCGCATATCTAGACCTAATATTACTAAAACTTATAGTTATAAGTATTTAGTATTGCAATAACACATTACAGAACGCGTATGATAGCCACGTCACATATATAGCTATACATAGTTATAAGTTAAGACCTTTTGTTATTAAGAATACAGGCCAGTTGGGCACTTGACCTCATAGCGTGAGGACGTAGTTTCATTTCCAAGCCGCCCCTATATATATATATATATATATATATATATAAATATTCACCCCTTCTGTCATCAGAAGTGGGATAAAACCACCCCAATTAAAAGACATTTAGTGTAAAAAGTGCGAAATAGACAATTTAAAGTTAATTAATGTAAGTTAGTGAAATAGACTGATCTTTAGTGTAAATAGACAATAAATCAGACGATTAGACAAGTACATTTATAAGTGAAAATAATTAGTGCAAAAAAAAAATGAGTGAAAAAAATAAAAAAACGGGACAAAAACGAAAAAATGATTCGGGCCGATCTCGTGCGAGTGCTGAACCGACTATAATACAGTCACAGTTTGGTGGATCGACGAGTAAGGCAATTGCATTGCTAACATTTGACCCGGATATAGGAGCCATCGAGGCCTCTGAATGGTGTGCGGAAGTACAAGCTTTGGCAGAAAGAAATGGATGGGACGATGTTGAGACCATTGCGAGATGTGTACCGTTTTTGATCGGACGAGCCCAAGATCTGTACAAGGAATGGACCCCACTCATAAGGAACTGGCCTTCACTTAAGGAGGACTTAATTACCACTTTCCCTAAGTGCAGAGACTTGCACCGTGATTTTAAAATCGCTGCTAACATGAGTAGTGACCAATACGCTACAGTATCCATTTACGCTGCTAAAAAGCACCGTATCCTAAAACAGCTACGACTGAAATTCAGTGAGAGCGAAATACTTGAACTGATTACCGGAGGAATTACTGATCCACATGCAAAATCTATTGCTAGTGGTGCCAACTCCGTTACTACGCTTTATGAAAGACTGGCCCGATACGTACCTATTTCTCTTTCAAACAAAATAAAAGATAGCGAGAATTCTGAGCATCCCTATAAACAATCAAAACACGAACTGAAAAGGTGCAATCGCTGTAATCGAGTTGGTCACCTGCAACGCGACTGTAGAACCAGGGAAGAAAATTTACCGAACAAAGAACAAGGCTCTGGATCGTCGACTGATAGGAATCAGCAGTGCAAGTTTTGCCGGAAGAAAGGCCACAGTGTCGAAAATTGTTGGACAAAACAAAGGGCACAACCAAACAAACGAGGCAAAGATGTGAACTATGCTACCAGTGGGCAGGTATGTACTACAACAGTGCTTATTAATGGAAAATTATTACATGTCTTAATTGACAGCGGAGCGTCGTGTTCCCTAATTAAAGAGAGCCTTGCTAGGTCTTTGGAAATTCATCGTCAACCATCATTTATTCACCTTTGTGGGCTGTCAAATAACGTTTTAACGTCAATTGAGAAAATCACTGCGGTCGTTCAGTTGGAAAACCTCGCATTGGAAATAGATTTTCATCTCGTCCAAAATAACGACATACGTTATGAAGCAATAATTGGCCGCGACGCTATAACTTCAAGTGATATCATGTTCGTAACCACTTGCGAAGGAACTATCATAACAAGGCGGTCTCAGTCGCCTATGAAGTACGGACTTGTTTATAATTTGGAGGAGGTAATTAATGTATGTGTAACTCAGGCTCCAAACGAAGCTCAGAATGACTTACGTGGGCTTTTAAATAAACACGTCGGGCTCACCGCTTCAAAGAATAACATTCGACAAATAAAAACTGCTAAGGTGCAAATACGCACAACGACAACTGAGCCTGTTGTTTATAATCCTTATCGTATGTCAGCGTCAAAGCGTACTAGGGTACAAGAGATTGTTACGGAACTTTTAAACAATAACATCATACGAGAGTCGAGTTCACCCTACGCTTCGCCGGTTATTCTGGTTAAGAAAAAAGATTCAAGCGATAGATTATGCGTAGATTATCGAGCTCTGAATCGAATCACAATAAAAGATAGATATCCATTACCTTTAATCGACGATTAATTGGATAAGCTAGGAAAAGCTCGCTTTTTCACTACACTAGACATGGCATCCGGTTTTCATGGGATACCGATAGATGAAAATTCAATTGAGAAAACAGCCTTTGTAACACCTGATCGGCATTATGAATGGTTACGCGTGCCGTTTGGACTTTCAAATGGGCCGAGTTGTTTTCAACGAGCAGTGAACATCGCACTAGGAACACTAGCACAAAACATAGCCTTAGTATATATAGATGACATCATTATCCCGTCCATGACTATTACAGAAGGATTGGAGCGATTGAGCTTAGTACTCAAAGCTTTGGACGATGCAGGATTTACATTAAATTTAAAAAAATGCAAATTTTTGCAAACAGAGATCGAGTATTTAGGACGGGTTGTGTCAAAAGATGGTATCCGTCCAGGAAATGCTAAAGTTGAAGCCTTGATACATGCCCCCACTCCCAATAATATAAAACAGGTTCGGCAACTGATGGGCCTTGCTGGATACTTTCGAAAATACATTCCTGAATTTGCAACAAGAACGGCATGCATTACAGATCTTCTGCGGAAAGAGACAAATTTTTGTTGGTCTGAAGAATGTGAAAAGCCCCGAAAATATTTAATTGAAAAACTGACAAATCAACCTCTATTAGTTGTGTTTGATCCTGATCGGGAAACTGAGTTACACACTGATGCAAGCAGCCTAGGATTTGGCGCTATTTTGTTCCAGAGACATGAAAAAGAACTCCGAGTTGTATCATACTACAGTAAAAAGGCTTCACCTGAAGAATCTAAATATCATAGTTATGAATTGGAAACCCTTGCGATCGTGAACGCCTTGAAATACTTCAGAGTTTATCTTCTGGGCTTAAAGTTTAAACTTATCACTGACTGCAACGCTGTGAAAGCGACATCAAAAAAACGAGATTTATTGCCTAGAGTAGCCAGATGGTGGGCATACATACAAGATTTTAATTTTGACATTGAATACAGAAAAGGTAGTAGCATAAAACACGTCGATTTTTTGAGTAGAAATCCACCTAACCAAGTTATGGAAGAGGTGCAAATAACAAACCAAATAACATGGCTAGAAGCTACACAAAAAAAGGACCCTGAAGTAATCGAAATAATGAGGAGGATTCAAGAAAACCCAGATAGTTTAAAAGAATATACAATTAAAGATGGGATCTTATTACGAGTCTTTGAAAATGGAAAAAAAACACGGTACTATGTACCCTCTTCGATGCGTTTTAACCTTGTCAGAATGTATCACGATGAACATTGTCACGTCGGAGCAGACAAAACGATAGAAGCACTGAACGTAAAATACTGGTTTCCAAAAATGACAGCTTTCGTAAGAAAGTACATTGGACACTGCATCACTTGCTTATCTACTAAACGCCCAAGTGGACCAAAACAAGGCTATCTTCATTCAATAGAAAAGTTACCGATTCCATTTCACACCGTACATGCTGACTGTACAGGACCATTTGGCACATCGAGTGACCGCTACCGATACATTTTAATATTAGTGGATGCTTATACAAAGTTTACCTTGTTGGTGCCTATGGAAAACTTAACAAGTTCACAACTTGTTATGGCATTAGAACCACCGCTTAGTTTGTTTGGCACGACAAAAAGATTAATAACTGACAAGGGAACAAATTTTGCGAGTAATGAAACAAAAGCGCTACTGAAAAGAATGGATATCGATATACATTACATAGCGACTGGCGCGAGCCGAGCAAATGGACAAGCTGAAAGATATGTTGCCACCGTGTTGAATTTATTAGCCTGTGAAGTAAGTCGAGGATCAGAATGGTCGAGCGTTCTTTGGAAAATACAACTGACCCTAAATACCACTGTGCAAAAAAGTATTGGCTGCACGCCGATAGAATTACTAACCGGAATTCGATCAGAAATTCCTGCTTTAAGGCGCATAAACTCTGAGTTGCCTGAACTTGAATCAAATATTGATGTCCGTCAGCTAAGATTAACTGCCGAAGAACGACTCAGAAATAATGCTCTAAAAACAAAACAACGATTTGATAGAATGCGCAGAAATAATATTAAATTAAAAGAAGGTGACATTGTTTATGTTCAACAACAAAGAACACGATTGAGCAAATTAGATCCACGGTATAATGGACCGTTTACGATCGAAAAATGTTTACCGAAAGACAGGTACAGAGTGAGAAATGTTCAAAAGAAAACAACACAAATAGTTCCAAAGGACAGAATACGGCTAAGGAACAGATATGTTTAAAAAAAAAAACAAACCAAGCCCATGATAGCCAAATATAAAAAATAGAGCTGTAACATTGTTGTCGTATCTAATAATGCGACAGTAAAGTCAAGAAATAAACCTATTACATTAAGTGATAGCCAAATATAAAAAATAGAGCTGTTAAATTGTTGTCGTATCTAATAATGCGACAGTAAAATCAAGAAATAAACCTATCCAAATATAAAAAATAGAGCTGTTACATTGTTGTCGTATCTAATAATGCGACAGTAAAATCAAGAAATAAACCTATTACATTGTTGTCGTGTCTAATAATGCGACTTTAAAAAAAATACATTGTTGTCGTATCTAATAATGTGACATCAAAATCAAATTGGCGTAAGCTACTACTAATAGAGTGTGCATGGATCGCCAGAACAATAAAAATTTATAATATGTTCATTGGCGTAAGCAGCTCCTAATAGAGTGTGCATGGATCGCTAACACAATAATAAAAACAATAAAAATAAAATAGGCGTAAGCTACTCTTCGCTGAGTGAGCATGGATCGGGTCCATATTGGCTCACATAAAATCGATCCTCCGAATTTTTCTTCTACTACCGATTTGTAGTCAGAAACATCACTCTTCCGAATTTTTTACTTCATACTTTTGTCCGTCATAAATTTGTACTACTACTAACCGAGTTCATAACATACAGTTTTCAGAACATTGTAATTCATAATGTCGTCACCCAGATTATGTGTGTAGTCATAATTCTGATTTTCATATTTATTTTATTCAGAACTATAAATTACAATAAACTTGTCAATCATAACATTTAAATATCGATACAGTTTTTCTTCATAACTTTTTTATTCATAATGCTTGTTTTCATATTTCTTTCAATAATAACCATAAAAATTCATAAACATTGTAAATCATAACATTAAACAGAACTCTGGAGTCTACTCATATTAAAATTGTTGATGGCGAAACATTTTGATTACATTTGTATTGTTGCTATAATTCATCATTGAGGGTATCTATCGTTTTGCACTGACGCTACGTCTTAACTCGGCCGGCTGCAAGAGTAGGGGTTTTGTAAAGCCACGCTTTGTACAGTCATATTTTCCGAGTCCATTATGACTCAAAAAGCATGCAAGCATTTTGACGCTCCGCTCGCTTCGCTCGCTCCGCTATACATGGTTACAATACAAACCTAACCTAACCTACAGTTTTCGGTTTTGGACACATGTTCCATTTTGGCGCAGTTCTTCCTAACGGTATGTATTAGTATATGATTACTTACTAAATACTGTGTCTTTTTGAATCAATCCTGGCTATGCATTTGGTTTATTGAATTTTTTATGTAATAGTAGATTATTTACGATTAAATGTACAAGCAAGCATGCAAGCATTTTGACGCTCCGCTCGCTTCGCTCGCTCCGCTATACGTGGTCACAATACAAACCTAACCTAACCTACAGTTTACGGTTTTGGACACATGTTCCATTTTGGCGCAGTTCCTCCTAACGGTATTAGCATACTCTTACTTACTAAATACATACTGTTTCTTTTTTAATCCATCCTGGCTATGCATTTGCTTTTTAATTTTGATGTAATAGTAGATTATTTACGAGTAGACATACAAGCAAGCATGCAAGCATTTTGACGCTCCGCTATACGTGGTCACAATACAAACCTAACATAACCTACAGTTTTCGGTTTCGGACACATGTTCCATTTTGGCGCAGTTCTTCCTAACGGCATTAGCATACTCTTACTTACTAAATACTGTTTCTTTTTTAATCCATCCTGGCTATGCATTTGCTTATTGAATTTTGATGTAATAGTAGATTATTTACGAGTATACATACAAGCAAGCATGCAAACATTTTGACGCTCCGCTCGCTTCGCTCGCTCCGCTATACGTGGTCACAATACAAACCTAACCTAACCTACAGTTTTCGGTTTCGGACACATGTTCAATTTTGGCGCAGTTCTTCCTAACGGCATTAGTATACTCTTAATTACTTCTTACGTTTCTTTTTTATTGATTAAAAGTAGTTACCGAAGAATTGCATTTTTATTATTTGTTATTTTATAATATGCCAGCAACGAACTTACCTACTCCGCGTATAGTCTATCCGGTATTTTAAGATCAAATTCTGTCAAACTGGCACAAGTGAAAAGCGACATTAAATTTACACCTATACAGTTGTTTGTACCTTGTCCCAAAGTGACTTCATTTATCCTTAGAGATCGGACAGGCTATACCTAAGCAAAATTAACCTACTTTATTACGATCAAAAAATAAGGGTAAAATTCGTTTAAAATTGATTCGTACATGAAATTATTCTTCTTTGTTTTAAACATCTATCGTTGTTTATGTTATTTGTACGTTTTTTGTAATAACATTTAACAGATGGTCATTTACTTCGCCTATGGACGGCGGGGTCATCGACATGCCGCGGTAGGTAATTTTATCCGCATTGACAGTGTCAAATAAGTCACATTATTTATAAAAAAAAATATATGTCGGAGTTTATAAGTCAACACAAGTCAGTGTACAAACTTTATGATAGTGAAGTTTATGAGTACAAATAAGTCTACTAATAAAATATTATGATAGTGAAGTTTATGAGTAGAAACCAGTCTGCTTAAAAAAAATATGCCAGTGAAAAATAGGATCAAAAACAGTTATGATGAATAAATGTATGAAAACAAAAAGTAGTATTAGAGATATTTATGATAAATTACATTATGATTTTAAATGGTTCGGAGTTATGATCGGTAGTAAGAGTGACTAAGTATGAGTAGTGACTATTATGATGAAAATGTTTATGAGAAACATTTTCGGAGTTCCAATAATCGGGGTTGAAAAATTATGTGAACTTTGGCGCACCCGCATGGATCACCTCAACAAATAAAAAAAAATTGCGTAAGCAGCTCTTTATGGAGTGTGCATGGATCGCATAAGTCACTCGTAAGGGTGGCATTATAAATGAAGTAACTCAAAAGAATTTTCTAATTTCAGATGCCGTGAGACAAAGCTTCGAGAGCGAAGCTTGGGCAGGAAGGCCGTGATAGCCACGTCACATATATAGCTATACATAGTTATAAGTTAAGACCTTTTGTTATTAAGAATACAGGCCAGTTGGGCACTTGACCTCATAGCGTGAGGACGTAGTTTCATTTCCAAGCCGCCCCTATATATATAAATATTCACCCCTTCTGTCACGTATTTGTGAAGTCCAGTTACAAACTATAATAAGAAAACCTCCGACAGTTTCAGGCAACTAAGACATCGATCATGGATAACTGTTCCCTCGATCACAAAGCGCCACGATCGCCATTGCCGACCAAATCGGACCACAAGCACCAATCTTACTCTAGGAAAAAACGAAGGCGACAACCTGGCAGATGTGGAGTAACCGAGGTCATCGGCCTGCCGTCATCCAACCTACTCGCGATAAATAAACTCTGTGTAGAGGTGATAAGGGCTAAAGTAGAAATGGAAAATTGGGTCTACAATGTTGCAAACTTAGACGCAACCTACAGGATGTAGTGGTGACTATAAAAGTTATGGTAATGCCGAACAAGGAAGACGTAAAACTTATAAAAGGGATCGTTGCTTAAAATATAGAGCCAATAATTGAATACATTATTATTAACATTACCTACGTAAACATTTGAGGCCTGATTAGTGTAAACAAACCGGACTTTGTTTCTTACTCAGACCTATCATGCAGTCAGGTCAATAGTTTAGGTCTCTGAATGCCCAGGATACCGAGAGGTACACCATTTTTTCATGCAATCTTGATGGTTCTCTTGATTCTCTGATACAGTCTTTTGTTTATTGCATAACCACGCTGTGTTACCTTGGCCGGGGGCACCGTCGAGCAGGGTCGCGGCAGCCAGGATGTGCCGCGTTTCCGCGACAGGATGCGAATGCATTATTAACTACACCGCAATCAACTTTGCCCCTCATAGCGACTCCTTGCCATTTCATTTTCAACTCTATTTTAATTTCCGGAAAAACGTTTTCAATGTTGTTTTCTTTGAGCGGACTATGATCTTAGATTGCAGCGCCGCGTGCATTCGATTATACGCCGAAATGCATTACGGTGTTGGTTATTACTAGCAATTAGATACCGTTGACCGCACGTGGTGTGGAAGGGCGTATGTAAGTCACGGTTAAGGATGGGGTCTTGGAGTGAATCAATAAAAGGGCACTTCGGTTGGGGTCTTGTAATTCTTAAGCAGCTGACACGCCACTATCCAGTTTATGGAATATTTTTCAGCCAGAACGATGAACTTATTTAAAGCGCTTTCTACGAAGCAAGCTACACAGAAAAAACGATGGAGCGCAGGCGGACGGGGCACTTTTATAAATTTCATACAAAATGAACTCGCGATCGCGATGCAACTCAAACAAAAAATACGGGGCGAGGACGCGTCGCCGCCGATCTCAATTATCTGAAAGGATACATTTAGTATGTAATTTCATTTAAGGGGCGCCACGTGTGCAACGCTTCCTCACCCTACGTCTTTTATGTGTGGCTTGCGCCTAAGGCTAGGGACAGTACCTAAACTTACTTAAGTCCAGTAAGTGCGGCCTCGTCACGGAAAAAATAGGGGATTTCAATTAAACTATTTCTGATATCCACAGAAGGTAAAAGGATACATTTCTATCTGGCTGGCGACTGGTATTGACTTTTTCTTCCCACCCCAAACAAAATTGCGGGCACTTTCAATTTCTTTTAATAACTCAGTTAATATGGGCGGCGAGCGTACCCGGTAGACCCATCTCATAAATTTTCAGACTAGCTTGTAAAACATAACACCGCGAGCACGCCCCGTACATGTCCGGCTTCCCACAAATCATTCATTAGTAGGTATTATAATCACGGACAATCACCGTAGATGTGGGGCGATAGCCGAGGGCCGGAAAATTAACTGATCTAACAACATTAATTGCACCTAATGAACAACATGCACCATGCTCTAATGGCGAACCAACGGCTAACAGTTTTACTTCCGCGTCCGCTACCAGTGAGAAATGTATACAGAAAACAATATGTCGACCTTCGTCAATTATTCAAACAAACTTCGTCTAATGGGAGAACAAAATTATAGAACTCGATCCCAACTTCGTAACACAAATTTAATCGAAATATTTCAAAACATAAATTGTTCTAGTGTAATCAAATAATGATCTGAAAGTAGCTTTGAATAATGTATGGAAACCAAATTCAATCTTGAAATGAGAGGAAGGAACATCTGTAGTGTATAATTGTTGCATAACATGGACGGGAACGGTCGGCAATAAGCAATAAAAGCAATATTACTCGAGCATGAGTCAGACGGCTGGTGATGGAGGTACACGTTGACCCACAATCGCGCCTGCTAACGATTATAAACGATGTATAGGTTCATTGTTCGGGAATATCGATTCATCCGATACCAAACTGGCTTTTAACTTGTTTGTCGATGTAAACTGAAATATTATTCCAAGAAACTACACAATGGTCAATAAAATAACGCATTATTACGTATAAACAGGTCACGAACTATAAGAAATTATTCAAATGACATCATAATCTGAAGGTGAGAAATTAATCCAAAGGGCACTATGAAAAGACGTAATCGTTGGTATTGAATAGATTGTAAACTATATCGGAATCGAGTTCAAAGAACGTAATTCTTTGAGGGTTTGGGCCGTAAACATGAACAAAGGCGAGTCGTCAATTCAATAGAGCTGTTAATCTCGTGGACACAAAGCCAAGGATTGCCCAATGTGGGTAAGAAGCGGGCGCCCCGTCAAGCATCAGCAACTAAGAGCAAATCATAGGACACGGAATTACAGTTCTGTTAAGTCCAGCCAGCCAGTTAAATTAATAGAAATTTCTAGAATTGCAATGCATAACCCTTAAGTTATGATGCTAATCACGTTTGCTATAGCTCCTCAGAAGTGCAACTTTTAACGAGTATTGTTATGGGATGGAAACACTTTGAAACTACCAGACTGTCGTACAACTTGCTATATCTCAACGTGTGTTTCAGCCGGCCGACACCAATAAGAAAGCTGTTTTATGCGCAGAAGGTTTTATGGAAGCAAATGGGCAATTTCCAGCGGTGACAGTAGTTACATAACTCGACCAATTGACCCCGATGACGCGTCCACCGCACCGGCCAGCGCCGTAAATTATAGAGAATGTTCTTGTACTTGTTGCTTGTGAGATGCCGACAAATTGCCGACACAAATTGGATGAATTTACAAGTTACATCAATGAAAGTGTAGTATTTGAAGATCAGTAGTGGGCGCTATGGTAATCGTGACTGGAGGAAGGGAGAGATAATGTCAATCCTACCAAGTTGGTGAGAAGCAATTTCGTGAAGATAAATAAATTAAGATATGGTATGCAATGAAGCTTATTTTTAGTTTCCGCTGCCGGATTGTCGCGTCAACGTTAATACTTTTTTTTTATTTCATCAGCGTTGTTGAAAAGGTCGTTAAAGGCTCAACTCTGGCGACAGTTTAAATCACAATGAGTAGCTACTATCGTCTACATTTTTGAATGCCATTAAAAAACCTATAACATGGACGGTTCTCCGAAAACACCGGAAATAATGAAGGTCAGTAATCAAAAGCAATCCGAATGGGTTGGGACATTCATTAGGAGCCACTGCGCGGAACAATCGCTTATTTGTAAAGGAAGTTCTAATCGTTTGAATCGAGAGCGATTTATCCCGGTACACATCAAAGGAAAGGGTTGATACATATGCTGATCAAGTGATCACTGGCTCGATAACTGCCAAAACGATACGATTTATTGAGACAGATTTCCACTCGACTATCCAACAAGGGCATCTCTATCTCAAATAACGAAATTTTCGCTTTATCGAAGTCAGTGGCACTGCATCTAGGTCGAGTCATATCTGCCATCGCTTCGGATACATGATACATTTACTGCTAGGACTCTGCGTTATCTCGAATCAATTTCTGGAAAGCAGTAGCGATAAACGGGTTATTGCGGATGATAGCGATCTGATATCCTCGGTCCTCATTAGGCGCCCTGGCGACTAATCGCCTCACGCCCGGCTGCGGTGGAATCTGACACGAGAAACCTGAGCTTCTCGCTTCCGGCATCCGAACTAATTAGCGTTGCTTTCGAGATCAAATCAGCTGAGACGAGCCGGCAGACTAGAAACAAACGTTAACTCGATTGAACTTTCACTGAATCTAATCTAAAACGGCGAGAGGGTTGATGATGATGAACCTAAAATTAAGAGAATCGAAAAAAGGTAGCGCACATTTTTGAATGCCGTGAGACGATATAAAAACAAACTTATCAGATGTTACTGTCATAACAGCAGATAAAACAACAACGGATTAATTTATAATACAAATATGTGTGTTTTAGTGGACGGGAGAAGGCGTCGCTATAATCCAAGCAGGAAGTCATTAGCTAAAAAAACGCTTGACATAAAATGATGTTAATAGTGGTGTTGATACTGGTGACTATAGTTGTAAACCAGCGGCTTGTAAGCCGGTAGTAACCGAAAGCAGCGGCTAGAAACGAATAACCAGCCGCTTGATACCGGGTAGATACCCGACTTGAGCATCAAATAAAGAAATGATTTTTATTACATTTTTTTTCGTTAAACTCTTATTTTTGTTATACAGTAGCACTTATTATGTTCTTTTTAAAAAAATAGACCTCGAAGACACCATTTGTACCTACTAATTTACTTAATTCAGATACGAAAAGTAAACTATGAAACAACGTTTGTGTTCAGGTGGCGGTGTATGAAAATTATAAGAATAAAGGTAGCTAAATCAGTTTATTTTGGATCTAATCATCATTGTAAACCAAACGCGGGAATCTCGCGCGGCAGGATAAATGCGTGTGGGGGCTGAGGGGTGCGCGGGGCATGCGGGGATGAGTGCGCGAGGCTCGTTGCGTTGGTGCATTATAGAAATACAACTAAATGCTTACTATTACTAGGTAACTGATAAATACCTATTTCCAATTCATCTCTCACAAATATATTATTAAAATAGTCCTATTCCACTGCTCTTTCACATTTTGTAAGAGAATTTTGAGTTTTTAACACTTAATACAGATGCAAATGTCATTGTTTATGTCTATTTGTGTTAAATAGATCCTATAGTAAATAAATGAAAAGAAAAATAACAAAAACAAACATTGAATCATGTGAATATGTCAATGAAATGTAAGCAGCCGTTTCCAGCCGCTTGTTATCGCTAGAAATGATAATAAGCCAAATAAGCCGTTTCTAGCCGCTGGGCTAGAAATGTTAGCAACCAGCTTCGCATCTATACTGGTGACTGTCAAATATGATGTAAAAACACGTGGGCATTAATAGCTAGTCTCAGCTAATTAAACGTGGATGACAAACTAAATCACGCAGCTAATGCATTGGACAAGAAACGGGTCAAGCGTGAAACGTCCGGCACGAGTGGGTTCTTGGCCGGTTCGAATGTAAAGAGAAAGACATTTTACAGTCGCAAAAAAAGAGCAGATCAGGTCTCCAATCTCATTGACTTAGACAATTCTTCTCTAAATCACAGACAGAACGGAGCAAAAAATGCTTTCCATTTCAATAAAAATTTGTAACCTTAGACGACGCAGTCAGTATACTTGGAAACATGACCTTCAGAAAAGCAAACGTTTTTGTGATCTTGATCAACAAATACATATTTGTAGTTAATTTTCAGGAGATAACATGAGTCTAGCTGTTTTAAAAAGTTGTTTATTTTTCGGAAAGGTGTAGCACAGATCCCTACAAATCCGGCTAACATTAGCACGGCGTCGGTATCAAAACAGTCGTCGCTAGCGCCGCGATGACAGCTCCATGTCAGATCCGAGGAATTCGCTCCCAAATTAACCTCTCGTCGCACTCCCGTGCGCCGCTTGAAGTTTTTATGGAAGAACGATCGCGATCAAACGAGATACTCACGAGAATGTTAAGGATTAAATTTTGGCGACATTTCAAAGCATTCCACAGATTATTTTGATTGCATTAGTTGACTGAACTTTAATATGCAGGTCAGTAAAATGAAAATCAAAATGTTTAGTCTGCATGTAAGTAGGCATTAAGGGAACTTTTACATGTGTGAATCTGAATCTACCGGCATTTCACAAGAGGAGTTCACTGTTGAAGTAAGCGAAAAGAAAGTCAACAGTAAGTAATTTTTACTACTGATACACATAGAGGAGATGTACAAGATTCTCCAAATCAATGTATAGAGTAATTATAGAAAGTAATAATTTTTCAGAAATGCATTAATACAGATGTATGTATACATATAATAGACAGCAAAGATCAGACACTGGAATAGGAACCTTAATTTTAGTTAGTTGCGTAAGATGTCTAATTGAAAAAGCAATCATAATACGATTTAGTGAGAAGTAAGTAAAGGATTAATTCGATGACAACTGTAACGATGTAGGTCATTAGTGAGTCTTTGAGATGTTGGGTGTAGGCCGGCATACCGAAACGAATTGTAGCGCTCGATAACCCACTAAAGATTTTTTCTTCATATTTGAACATTCCAGAAAAAATCACGCTCTCTAAATTACCGAACAAATTGGAACATCTTAAGACTGCACATTTTAAGTTTAATTCTGATGAAGAAGCAAAAATAGATGTTTTAATAGAAGCAGAAACTCTGCGGCCTCAAGATTCCTCCATCGCATGGCATTGACAGTTCGAGTACTCGAGATTAGCGATAACATTCCAAGCTCGAACGAACCCGCATCATACGCCATTTGAGAAAAAACCCGCTGATAGACAGAGCATTAGACAAAAACAATTACAAGCGAGACGCAAAAACCGAGCAACGTTCTCACGGGCGCGGCGCACACACTGCTGGCTCCTGGGTTTTGCCTATAACAAGCCAAGATAACAAGCTTGTGTTTAAGTAAATATGAAGGGTTTTATACCTGGCGATTTAGTAACTCTGTTGTCACAACTATATCTGGAAAATCAACAGTAAAGCACCTATTCCGATGCATCTATGCATATAGCACGTCGATTTCATTCCACATTATTTAATTATTTACGTTTTAAAAATATATATTTTTTATTATGTATCCTTCAAGTGATAAAGATTCTTCGCACATTAAGTATCTCAATTGAGCGTAAGATGATACTTACGAAAACACGCAAATTAATTGGTTCGTAAACGACATAACGAGCTAAACATTTAGCGACGAGTGTAGTGTAAACAGCAGGGATTGCTTCGGCTCATAAACCGACCGGTTAATAAAAGGACTTGAATGTTTTTACTACTTTTTACGTGCTTCCCGCGGTGTACGCTAATTGTACCGTGTTACATTATGCTTAACAAGATTTTGCTCTATCTCGCAAATTGATTGGGTGGAACGAAAAAATAAAATATGCACGACGGTAGTCGCAATTCACAAGTCGAGTCAAACACGCCCATGAAAACGCTGTCATAAACTAATGTTTTACGAGTCAGAACTACAACTTATAAACTACGCGTAAATTTAAGGAATAGGTAGAGGTTGTCGAAACCTGAAGCTACATATTTCAATGTTGAAAAAATTTTTGGCAGTCGCAGGCATTTCTGCTGGCCCGGTGGGAAATTGGCCGTAATAAAATGAAGCTTGGAATTTATGAAATTCTGCTACACAATAAGATAAATTCAGACTCCTGAGCTACAATATTTTTGATTTGATGATCCCGGTCCCCACTGCACGGGAAGAGCAAAACTGTTGACAATTTTCTGCGGGGCCAAGGTCGAGGAAGCAATCAATTACTAAATATGCAAAACTGTAGCAGCGCGAACCTATTCTGCGAGATTCTAAACAATGTCATAGCAGAAAACCACCACATTAAGTGTATGGTCAAGAATATCGCTAGATTTGGAACTAAAACTGTCCAAATTCGGCGCTGGAAGGAGAAAGGACTTTGAATAGAAATAGAGCGAGTATGATCATTGAGCAGTGTTGTCGTACCATCCACATTAACTACTTGGGTCACAAAGAGGCACTAGAAATTGTTGTTAATATGTCTTTTTTTCTGTCAAATTGACTTGTATGGGTGAAACCGCGCTCGTGAATTTGGACGCTTTTTGTGTGTTGAACTGTGTATTGTGTCGTAAAAACTAGTGAAACGTGTGTGAAACGAGTTAAAGTGGCTGAGACAGTGTTATTCGCGTGATAAACTCAGTGGTTTAAACAAGAAACCCAAATAATTGTACTCATTTGTCAACATCGAGACTGGAAAATAAATACCTACCCTCACATTTTTTCTCATCGAGTGTTGCCAGTACGAGAAAATAAAAACTGCCAAACACAATGAACCCTGCAAATAATGTTGCTAGTCCGTCTGCAAGTGGTACTAGTTCGCATGCTAATAGTACTGGGGCGCAGGGAAAGTGTGCTAAATGCAAGAAATCTCCAACTGAAAAAAAACCGTCAGTGAATTGTGATTCTTGCAAAAGGTTATTTTGTA
The DNA here is from genome assembly GCA_947623375.1 of Apotomis capreana. Classification (NCBI taxonomy): domain Eukaryota; kingdom Metazoa; phylum Arthropoda; class Insecta; order Lepidoptera; family Tortricidae; genus Apotomis; species Apotomis capreana. Next base: position 18,278,230 of record OX392519.1, read on the forward strand.
GTGATTGTCACGGCCTGTCGCCGACCGAAATTAGAGTGCTTGAGCTGAAGACTGTCGCCCGCATTATGACCTTCTTGTGTATCGATTGTAGGTCTGTTATGGCGCAGTTACCAATGATTATGAAAAAACTAGATGCCCTTACTGATGAAGTTAATAAACTGCGTATGAGACAGAGCATGCTTGCAACTGAATCAGCAGTACAGGAGATAACAGAGCGGGCGAACAGAGCCAATAATATTATTATCTATGATATCCCAGAATCCACCAGCGAGGAAGCAATTGAAAGAAAAAATCACGACCTGGAAAAGAGTACAAATATAATAACAAGTGTATCAAGAAAAGTGACTTGCACTGGTATAAAAGCTTTTCGCCTTGGTGCTAAGACAAACAATGCTGGTTCGCCACGCCCGCTGAAAGTTATTCTGCATAGCAAAAGTGATGCGTTAGAAGTACTTAGTAACAGAAAAAAACTGTCTAAAACTATGTCAGTCAAAGCTGATCTTACACCGCTGCAGAGAGAATACCTCCAGCATCTCAGAGATGAGCTCAACAAACGTATGAACGATGGTGAAAAAGATATATAACTATAAAATATGTTCGGGGACAACCAATGATCGTGGAGGTTAAGCCTGAAAAAAACTAATTAACTCTAGTAGTAACAACTGCAGGCGTGTTGTCACAACTCAAAACGACATGGACGCTGAAAAACCTTTATCGACATTTCTTACCATAACCATTTTATACACAAATATTCAATCTGTTACTTCTAAACTGGACCTTCTCATTTCAAGAGTAAAATCGTTAAACCCTACTCTCATTGTTATTACGGAAACTTGGCTTAAACCGAATATACCTGATTCGATGATAAAAATACCTGGATATGACGTATACAGAGATGACCGGATAGAAAAACGAAGTGGAGGAGTGGCCATATATGTCGCCAATACCACAGATTTTGTGATAACAAATTTGAACACTACCTATAACAAGAAACATTCGTCTTCTGAATGCCTCTTTCTGGATGTGGAAATTGGTGCCTGTAAATTCTTACTGTGTGGTGTATACAGAGGCCACGACTCGAAGTTAGAAGAAGACAAATTATTACTCACACAACTTAGCCTTGCTTCTGAATCAAACGTCGTAGTTATTATGGGAGATTTTAATTATGGTGGAATCAAATGGCCGCGCGAGGAAACCGGGTATGCATCGCCGAGAGAAGAAAATTTCATGCAGTGGTACAAGGATAGTAATTTCCAACAACTGGTTGACAAGCACACTAGATTTCGGCAAGGAAATAAACCATCCTTCTTGGACCTTATCCTTACAAATGATGAGTTACTGATAGCAAATGTAGACCATCAAGCCCCAGTTGGTAAAAGTGATCATACTTGCCTGTTATCCACTATTCAGCTTCAATTAAGTAAACCTAATTCTACATCTCAGACTAGATATAACTATAGAAAAGCTGATTATGATAAAATTAATGAGCATCTAGAGCATACTCTGCACCAGAATTTACAAGAAGTGGATTGCGCTGAATATCAATTTAATACATTTCTCTCAACAGTTAAGGATGCTGTAGCTCTTTATGTACCTCACGTAAAATTGAAACAGGGAGCCTCAGACAAACCGTGGATCAACAATGAAATTCGACACCTTATCAAACAAAAAGTAACCCTCTGGGACAAATACGTACTAACAGGCCTAGACAAATTCTACGAACAGTATCGAAAAGTAAATAATACACTGACAAATCGCCGCAGAGCTTCTCGGATTTCATATGAAACGGAACTACTTCAAGCTGGACGAAAAGGTTTTATTCGTACATTCGTCAACAAGTCACTTCAAAGGTCAGTGTTCCTTCGGTTGTTCGCAACAAACAGGGGCATACGGTAACTCGTGCTGCGGAAATCGCTGAAGCATTTGCTGATCAGTTTGCAGAGGTATTTCAAATAGAGCCGCAGGGTCAGCTGCCGTTTTTAAAGCCGTCTGTAAGGATTGATGACTGCATCACGGATTTAACTTTTTCAAAAGATACGATCCAACAAGTACTTAAGGAAATGAAACCGGACTCTTCTCCTGGACCGGATGACATACCTGTTATACTGCTACAAAAGTGTAACTCAGTGACAGGTTTCCTGTCATCAATAATGCAAAAATCGTATGACACAGCAGTTCTGCCTGACTCTTGGAAAACTGCCACTGTAACTCCGATATTCAAAAAGGGAGATAAACTTGAACCATCTAACTACCGACCAATAAGTCTTACCAGTGTAGTATGCAAAGCCATGGAGAAAGTAGTGGTTAAACATATAAGGAATTTCCTCGGCCTGCACAATGTAATAAGCGATAAGCAACATGGCTTTTGTCCACATAGTTCAACTGTCTCCAACTTGCTGTCCTGTCTTTCGTCCTGGATTAAAAGTTTCAACGAGAGAGAACCCACGGATGTGATATACCTTGATTATGAGAAAGCCTTCGATAAAGTCCCCACAGCAAGGCTTTTACACAAATTAGAACATGTAGGAATCCGAGGAAAGACATTGAAATGGATAGACGCATTTCTACGACATAGAAACTTTCGAGTGAGAGTCGGAGAAGCAATGTCAACGACACGAAATGTATACAGCGGAGTACCTCAAGGATCAGTTCTCGGACCAGTGCTTTACATAATATACACATTCGATTTGCCGCATTGCCTAGAGTGTCATGTTAGTATTTTTGCAGACGATACAAAAATATTTGCTAACCCATTAGTAGATTACAATCGACTACAAGAAGACTTAGACAGAATATCAAACTGGTCTAAAGAATGGCTGTTAAAACTAAATGCTGCAAAATGTACTGTGCTACACATAGGGAAACGCAACCCTCGCTTAACTTACTACATGGAAAATACTCCACTTGAGGCCGTCAAAGTGCAAACAGATCTTGGTATTAAAATCTCAGAAGATCTTAAGTGGGAAGAGCACATAATCACAATCACTAAGAAAGCGAAAAGCCTGATTTACCTCACCAGGAAAGCCTTTGGGGCCTTGACACCAGAAATGATGTTGAAGATACACAAGACCTATATCAGACCCTTATTGGAATACGCTTGCCAAGCCTGGAGTCCTTACTTTGTTAAAGACATTGAGATGCTGGAGAAAGTTCAGCGTAGTTTCACCAAAGTACCACGGGAATTAAAAAATAAATCATATGAAGATAGACTGCAGGCGCTAAATCTAACAACCTTGAAGAGCCGCAGGGAACGTGGAGACCTGATCGAGACGTACAAGATTCTGACTGGGCATTATGACCTCAAGGACTTTTGCGAAATATTCGTACGCAACAACAATACCCGACTGAGAGGTCACCACCTAAAGCTAGTTGCCTGCAGGTCGCACAACAACCCTCATAAACACTTTCTGAGCAATAGAGTTGTGAGTGCTTGGAACAAACTCCCCGAGGATGTAATTTCAGCACCTAACGTCAATAATTTTAAGAATAAATTAGACAAGCATACCACTGAGCAACGATCTCAAGACAAATATCGCTGGATATAGGCACTATCAGTTGTTAAACTGCCTGCCTCATTATAAATAATAATCATAATAATAATAATAATAGCTAACAATATGATACCACATCGGTTAGGTACACTAAGTAATCATATTGGTGGCTTTTTCTCAAATGTCGCTAAGATCTTGTAAAATCGAAAAGCAGCCTAAGAATCACGGTTAATTGGCCGTACGTTTTGCTAAAAAAAAAACATTAATAATCTGTGTCCAGAATTAGGAGCGCTAGGCTAGTGCTAGATGGGGGCACGGGAAGTGCGAAACCGAAGACAATTGGCGGCGGGAGCGAAGGCCGAGGCCGCAGCAATTCGCGCGAGGCCGCCAGATCGGCTCGTTCATTACGGCTAATCAACCGGGCCTCGTCCATGTTCCGTTTTGGTGGCCAGTGCGAAATAAACAGGATTCCTTCACTGCCAGATACATTTATTGTGAAGAACACTTTTAACAAGAGCCACGGCTTCTTAAGTTACCTACTTTATTGAACCTCTTTTTCGAGAGCGGACTGGAAAATAAAATACTTGTGTGGTTTATGTGCTTCCATTTCGATCGCCTTACGTGTAAATGTAGACTACATTTGCCATATATTACACATGATCTTGCGATCTTGTTCCTCTAAAAGAAAAGTTTCCAGATTTCATATCATTCAAATTACCTCTTTCAACCGGTTGAAAACTTTTCAGTACCCCAACTGCCTCAATAAAGACATTCAGCCCGCAATACACGTATGTAGGTATGATATTGTGTGTACAAGCCCCAGCGAAAGTGTATCGGGGTTAAGGTCGGCGGTTTGGCAAATTGTCAGGATTAACGCAACACGTGGCTTCGCGTTATTCGATTAGACGCGAACGCTTCCACCGAGTGTTAGTAACGAAGTTTTCATACATAATACCTCATGGAATGTTTTATTTTTTCTTCATCCTAGCTAAGGAATTTTATATCTAATCTTTGCATCGAATCTCACATTTGTCTAAGTCAAGTTTAAATGGATTATATCGCGTATACCCATCCCATACCCTTTCCCCAATATAACACACGATACAGTTCGACATTAATAGAATACGTGCCATACGTGAGGAGTTAATATGAGGCGATAATTCTTTTAAATTATGTATTTTATTTGAATTTGCTTTAAGCGCGCAAAACAAAGGAAAAATTAAGTTATGTAGAGTCAAATTAATTGCTGAACTTCGGAATACCGTTAACGTTTAAATATGCATACACGCACAACCATTCACAAAGCCTTCGTGCCATTTAAGGAAGTCAACGCCACACATGATCTCTGAACTCAAACTTGTAACAGACATCTTTAGACATAACCGTAAACCGTCAAACATGGCAAAACAGCATTAATGAATTCCTCGGCGTGTCGCGATGAACCTGTGACATTGTGAGAGGCATTGTGCTCGCTTGTTCACAGAGATCGCGCATTGTAAACAAAAACAACAGCAGAGACAAAACATGATTAACTATTTATTTATTTATTTAAACTTTATTGCACAAAACAAAAGTCAATACAAATGGCGGACTTAATGCCAAATGGCATTCTCTACCAGTCAACCATAGGGCCAAACAGAGATACTAGAAGTGGGTGCAAATCAGAAATCTGATGGCACAGAGAGGATCTAGAGTACAAGTAAATACAAAATATTATATTACTGTTTATACAAAAATACATATACCTACATTTACACACTATAATATAATAAATATACAGATATATACATAATATAATATATATATAAATATATACGAAAGTCTACAACTATCGGGTAGGTAAAGCCCGCTTTTGACTTTTGACAAGAAACTAGGCCTTCTTTTCACAATTACCTACCCAGTAACTCTGATCTGAAGTAATGACACATCGACCTGGAAGTCTGTATATGTGCAGATAAGCTATAGTGTACAATTGTCTCCTTTGCAGCCATCGAGTACATCGATTTAGAAAAATATAGATCAAGAACAGACAAACAATCCATTTACAGTCGTTACTTCGAAGTTAGTTACTTTTGCAGCGATTAAACATTTATAGGTGCAAAATTGCCAAAATGCAGCTTTACCAGACATGAATGTCAAAGAATTCCCTGCTGAGAGTTACAAGCTGAGGGAAAATTGGCTTAGTTTTTCTCTAAGATCAAAAGAAAATGCTCTGAAATCGGCAAACCGATGGGAATTGGGTTCTATGGACGCAACGCCAGACATACACACACAGAGTCACAGACACTAATCTAAACAAATTACTGGTTACAATGCTATTGTGCCTCGGGACAAGACATCTATTACCGTTCACAAAGCGGATTGAACCGCGCGACATGTGGACATGCGCATGGGCCGGCGAACAATCGCTGCCGACGACTGCTGCGTCCACAGCTTTGATGTTGATCAATCATCTAGTTCCGATGGTAATAAATTGACAATACATTTAGATAAGAAGCTAATATCGGAAATACTTTGCGCTAGAAAAGGGAAGAATACTTATCATAGCAAGCAGAAGAACATAATTATAAAATTGAAAGTTGTATATTGTTGCCTGTTTCGCAGTTACAGTGTTGATGAGAACCGTCAAAAATGGGTACAGTTCATTGGCCCAACGACAGAATATTCATATTAATTATGGAGATATTTTATTTTACATATAAATAGCTGTAGAGGGTATTGTCGTTGCAATGTCAAAATAAAATAATTTAGAACCCAAGTTGTTAATGCTAAATACGAAAATTTTGTAATTTTGGGGGAAGTAAAAAAGTAAACCTTCCGCGTTAGAGAGTAAATTTCAGAAGCAGCCCATCAAGCACAACTGTGCTTCGCGAATTTTGTCGTGCGAGATAGCGCTACCCGTCACTCGCTTACATTACTGCACAGAAAGAGACGGGTTATTATCTCGCGCGAGAAATAGTCGCGTATGACAGTTATGCTAGAGGTGCTGAATTCGAATTCTGAGATTGACACATAGGACACAAATGATACAATACTCATAAACGCCTGGATCAAAGCGTTATAAACGTGATAAAAGAGATAGCGGCGTTTTGTGCTACCCTTTACATAACATGACATAATTAATGCATATTTTGCTGCATTAATTATGTGTCTGACTCCATCCCGACCTTCAAAACCGGCACGCTGCAGAGGACACAACTGTAATTAATAATTATAAGAGACGCCAAACATGTCCCGCAAAACGTCATTCCTGCCTAATTATGTCTAATTGACGGATTAAGATATTCGACGTCATTAAGTGACGTACCTAACCTATAGTAGAAGTTATTTCAAGATTACAAAGTATTGATGCTATGAAACTACGAATTTTGCTTAATTATAATGCCTATAGAATCTAAAATTAACTTATGAGTTATGACGTAAGCTCAAAATGTAAACAAGGTCAGATCAACTTTGAAACATGTCTTCCAATACGTTAGAACTGAGAATATACATCAATTGATTAATTCAAACAGCAAAGCATTCCTCACGGCTCTCCCCCAAGTGCAAAAGATTGAAAAGATCACGATAACGTGCCAGAGGGCCTGAGGGACTGGACTGCACAATTGCTCCCCGCACGCGAGGTTGTAATCCCTTAAGCAAACAGGCTGCATCACGAGTGCAATTTGCGCAACACGCCGAGTCTCCAGTGCCGCGAGCGTGCTCGCGCATTCATTTACCCACTCTTGTGTGGCATATGGATAATATTTTCTTGAATGAATTATCGTGTGACTCCTCAGTTTTTTAAGGCAATGGACTCCTCTAGGCATTCTAAACAACACTAAGAGCTGATCATTCGATTGACGGCGAATACTGACATGACCAGAAACGATCCCAAGTTTGCGATGAAATAAACGTCGTAACAAACGAATAAAAGCCACCACGCTAGAATTTCTAACCTGTGTTCTAAATTACTTGATTAAATAGTAACCGTCTTGGCTCACCAACGTCTTCAACAAAATCGATAGAAGCCCCATTAAACGCTTCATTGCTTTCAGGTTCAACGGCCGTGAGTTCTAGACTGATGCCATCGAGAACCCATTACCGCAGCCCTGGCCGACGGTGAACCACAAGGTGACTTAGAGGACTGCAAATGCAAGCCTGATGACGTCACCTTTGGATACCCTTGAAGGGACAATGACGAAAGAAACGATTTGAAACGAGTTGATTTATGTCCCTCTTCTATTAATGCCACGTCGTTGGACGAACAGATACGAGTAGCGTTGTCTTATCGGACTGTCACGAAACAATCATACGCACTAAAAATAAAGTGGATTCCGTTCAGGAATGCACTGATAAAGAGGCCTTGAAAACAAACCATTTATTTGACACGAGAATCCGTTATTAGAAACGGTCAAAATGATTGAAATAGACATACATCCTTTTAAATATCACAACACTTTCTTACATGAATTACTAACGTCTGTCGATAACCCATGGCCCGAGCACCGGGCAACGCTGTTCTCATCAATCAAATTTTCAATTTCATTTCTATTTCGACTCAGAATGTTTATGCTTCCCGCAATGAACTATTTGGACCACCCAAAGTTAGCGCTTATATACGCATTCTAATTAGCCTCGTACATACGTTAGGTGAATTCCAGCGACGGCGGGCGATGCGCAAGCGCAAGGGCTCGGTGCGCTATATATAGCGATGGGAAGGCGGCGGCAGACGGGCGGCATACCGTGGCGTCTGCGACCGACTCCGTTTATCCCATAATCATATAAAATGCAGATGTGCATCTACTTAAACACTATATAACAAGACGGGATGGAGTATGAGGTAATGCAGCGTCCATAGAACAACCGGCTCGATTACCTATTACAATACATTTAAGCATCCTATTATACTGCTAGTGAAGAAAATGTATGCCTCCCTGCTATATCATAAGTATGTGGATGTAATGAAAAAGACAGGCGGAAATCGTCATTATAGTGACCACACACGACTTATAGATCCTGTTGTAAGAATTCTCTTAGAACTTAGAACAATAAGAGCATAGATAGCAAAATCCAAACAAGGGAAATCTAACGATGTTTCAATCAGGTTCTGGAGAAACAAGTAGTACGAGTAGTAGTTCCTTGCTTGGTCGTAGTTGGTATCTAACAAACGAATGCAAAGTTTCGTTTAGTAATAGCCTTTAGTTTGAGCAATGTGAAGGCAGAGCGGCGCCGGCGGTCGTGTTTGATTTGTTTTGCGGCGCGGCGAATGGGAGCCGTACCGATCCGCTGCAGCCAGCGGCCGAAACGCATTCGTTTCACTGCGGAAACTAATGCTTGTTTTCACAGGCCAGCTTCACCGAAACTGCGCTTCCGGATGGACGGATTGAGGTGAAAAACTAGTCGTGGCTGAGATCCGTGGAGAAGAGCTTTATCCAGCAGTAGACATCTTCCCGCATATATCATGATGATAATGAAGACTCGCATTATGACATGACATAAGTGATTCGCATTATATAGATGAGATATATCTGCGTATCATTGAGAGTACGCATCACAGAAGCGTAGCTAATGATTTATATAGATTGCTAGTTAGATCCCAAGTAATGATTACGCTGTCAATGCCTAAGTCAACAATTAATCTTTTTACAAATGTTTCACACGAACTTACTTATGTAAACGCCATTGTCGGATTCTTTAGCGTTTCTCACCAGTTGCGTGACTCTGATTAGTCGCGGACTTCCGTCTCTCTCGCACCGAACCGGACAAAGGTGAAGGTCATGGGACTTGCGAGGAACTACACAAAGGTCTAGCCAATATGACTGATGCACATACATAATAGTTTAATCAAAAATACTTGGAGACGAGTCGCAGAGGCAGAGTCCAGGTGGGAAGCCGCAGATATTGAACACTGAAAAAAATAATGCCTGCTCTAATAAGGTCTTGTTTAATTGTATTATGACTCAAATGCTCTTGACACTACATATGACACCTAATGAGGTCTCGACTACTGAAGCTAAATATGAGAACTTTGTTTATTTATAGTAGTCTACTAAGAGCAGTGTTGGTTTAGATAAGACTACTTCATTAAGTTGTAATGTGCTTAAGTGTTTCAACTCGTTGTAATGTCGATTTAGTCCATGGAAATGGTACATTTTGCCTTGCATTAAATCGGGTAGTTCTGATTTTTTTATATGTGCTATGTGATGAAGTGGTTATGGCAAATCCAAGTTTTCGACCTCGGGAACCCTCCGGATCATTGTAATTTTTTGAAAAAACCATTAAATTTTCTGACTTTTTTCAGTTGCTACCAATTTTTACCATAAGGGACCTATTTTACATAAATTATCTCTATGTAAACTTTAAAGTAGACTAAATTTGCAACAAATTATGTTATTGTAAGAAAGCGATAAATTGAATAGTTTGAAAGATACAACTGTTCAAATATTAGCACGGAGATTAGTTTTTTTAGACGTTTCTTTAACTTTTTGTTGACGTGGTCGACTATGGACCTATTTTACGTCGTAAGTCCATATATTTTATTAAAGTACAAACCATTCGCAATAAAACGAGATCAATTTAGTCTATTAAGAAGTGATAGTTCTTTAAATACAGCTGTTTCAAGTTGGTAAGGTGAGTATACAAAGCGTTTAGTTTGAGGCGTGGCTGTTTTTTCAGTATCGACAAAAACTTCATTTTTCCTTGGCCAAAAAGTGGTGATGTTGTATCACAACCACCGAGGGCGTGAAGGAACAGTGCCAATACGGGTTGTGCTTGGTGGGTGAAGGAATCCATCGAGTAGGTGACGTCTGGAATGATTCCTCTCCGACATTTTTCAAACAAAATGTTGTTTTTTTGTTTGTGCGTCTGTAGGGTGTGTGGTCTCCTCCTTCTTGTGACAAACCGCAAAGCATAACCAACAAATCTAGGTCCTCGCCGGCAATCTTCACAACGTCATATGTCGAGGACATGGCAATGGCTGTGGTAACTATTAGCCGGTCAGCATATTCCTCATGCTTTACTGCTCGAAAGAATATACCTAGACAACGGAGTCTTGCCGAACCGATCACACAGGTTGTTGTAGTTTTGTTTTTATAAATAGTGAATACCTTATACCTTCATAATAGTAAAAACCAAACAGACCTTCGGTAGAAAAATATTAGAACATACAACACTAAACTGAAAAATAAGGTTTTAGGAAATTTTGCTAACATTTAAATAGCTGTATCTTAGAAACTATTTGGTCTAACGTAACCAAATTACTTTTATTTTGTTGCAAATTTAGTCTACTTAAAAGTGTTTATAGTAATGTTTACTGTAACACAGGCTTTTGGTGGTAAAAAATGGTAAAAACTAAAATAACACCGAAAATTTCATGGTTTTTCAAGAATTTCACAATGATCCGGAGGGTTTTCGAGGTCGAAAAATTGGATTCGTCATTAGTACTTCACTGTAGGAAACATATAAAAAAATCAGAACTACCCGATTTAATGCAAGGCAACCCCACTTTTAGAACACGATTTCCATGTACTAATTCTTAAAACGTACTTGGCAAGTAGCAACTGCTTAAAACAAACACAAACAAAGTTAAAATTATAATCATAAACAATAATAAACATATACCTTAGATTAAATAGTACCTTTTGTCGTGTAAATTTGCAATACTAGTCGAATGATCAGTGCTGCAGTAAAGTGTCAAGTACAATGGTATTATTGTTATCTTTGTTCATTTAGAGATAAGATGATAAGCAAAATAACTACCTATCTACGATTTCCGGCACTATAAACGAAAATTGATCAACTTCAGTACTTGTAACATGTAGGTACTCCTTACTACCGTATGTGCCGTCATATAATTAACACATGACACGCCACTGGTGGACGGTACCAAGGATACGTGCCAAGAATAGAGCCGGGCCTCCCCCGCGCACCATGACCTGTGACCGCGCAAAAATAGCGTCCCCGTCATATTCTTGCGCGATTCATCGGGAATTTTCGGGAGTATTCCACTCCGATTAATCACTGGATGAAAACATCGTCGAAATAGAATGGGAGGCTCGTGGAGCATATGCCTACTTACTAGACATTCGAATTCCACCAACATTATTTTGGCGTTCGAATTTCGAATGCCAAAATAATGTTGGTGGAAGTGGAAAACGGTATGTAATCAATAGGGCAATAACACAACTAGTGGTCCTTAAAATATAAAGATAGTGGTTTGTGCAAAAGAAATATGTAATTTATCGGCAAAGTACGTCCACACCGATGTACCAAGCCAAGTATTTTTTAATTTAACATTACAACATGTGGTTAGATGTTGGGAGAAATTCTTAGTCAAGGTCTTTTTGTTCTGTAGTGCACTTCCGTCGTCTGATATGATAAAGGCAGAAAATCGTCCTGCACATGCAACCTTAAGGCTGCCTGTCCTCTGGAGCGGAGCTGTATACAAATACAAATGTCATTATTTTGCTTGAAATATGGTACATAAGTTGGTCAGACAATATTATAGCACAATACATATTTCACCAGCATCTGGTATAAAATGGACCAATCACATCTCTCAGTATTAAATGTACTTTTGGGCTTCACATAGTCGCAGCATGATTGGTTTATTTTCCGCCGCGCTTCAGTGGACATTATTCATATTCATATGTACATTTAGACAAGAAACGTAAAGATAATTTTCCTTGGTTCCCTTTATCAAATTAGGTTGACTAGTTTCCCGTCCGCGGACCACACACAAGCCATATCCGTATTAATATTAACCCACGTCGGGCAAATGCACGGTTTGTGATTCTTTTACTGGAATAGCAGCATTAATACATCCTTAGCTCAGTTATGCGGCAGTTTATACGAAACGAAATTCGGCTGACAGTTGGTATATCGGATAGAGTTCGAAGTTTCTGACTGCGAAATTGAAATCCCATCAAAAACATAAATGTAAAATGAGAGCCAAGTTCAATATCGCGTGCACTTCGCCGACAAAAGAATTGAGATCTGCCAGGGCGCCAAGTTCTTTGCTCTAAAATTTTTAGATACAAGGACATGCGACATACTCAATGCATTTATTTTACTTGGGGAGTAATTCAATATCAAGATTTGACTTGGCTAGTTTTCACAAACTAACTAAATTTTATAAAAGTAACATAGTCATAGTGATAGTTCATTATCAAGCTAACAGTATAAGTAACAAGACGTACACTAACTTGCGTACTTACCTTTACGAAAATAGGTTAATGATTTGATTGATTTTGATTTATAATATAAATTTATATTTTAAAACTAGCCAAGTCACGTCTTGATATTGAATTACTCCCCAAGTAAAATAAATGCATTGAGTATGTCGCATGTCCTTGTATCTAAAAATTTTAGAGCAAAGAACTTGGCGCCCTGGCAGATCTCAATTCTTTTGTCGGCGAAGTGCACGCGATATTGAACTTGGCTCTCATTTTACATTTATGTTTTTGATGGGATATCATTACTTTTGTACAGAAATTATTATGATGTGTAAATTACTTAATTATTATTTGTTAATTAGTTCTGTGTGCTATTCTAGTACATATTTTGAAAGTTTTGAACAAACAAAGAATTTTCCAAAACGGTTAGTACGTATTGGATTTTATGTGCATGTATGTGTAAGTGTGTGCGTGTGAGTGTATATGCTATTCTAGTATATCTTTCAAACAAAAAAAGAATTTTCCAAATCGGTTTATAAATGACAGAGTTCTGAGGCAACAACCATCAATAATAATAATAATAAAAAAACATAAAAAAATCACTGTTTTAGATTTTTATATGTATACACACACAATTACTAAGCTGGATGCCAAATTTCATCTTTCTAGGTCACCTGGAAGTGGGTTAGGTTTTTGATTACTAGTGAGTCAGTCAGTCAGTCAGTCAGTGATAAAAATACCGTTTTTTGGACTTTAATATCTCAATAACTATTTAACCTATATTAATGAAATTTGGGGTTCTACTTGTTCTAAAGGATCTTAATACATAAGCCAAATTTCATTTTTTTATGTTAAATAGATTTGGAGTTATTGGGGGGTCAAAAGTGGCTCCAAACCGTTCGTGTAATATAACACACGGCTGCTGCTCGCCAGTTCCTGCGGTGAACTTGGCTGGACACGCTGCCGCGTGTCTTGATGTATACTTCACAAAGCAGAATTATTTCTGCGAGTATTTGTTCCCTAATTAAGGTGCTCCTCGGGAGAACTCTCAATTTTAATTTGCCGTATGCTCGACAGCCAGAGATGGAGTGCAAGTAAGACAAAATGCTTTTTACCTACAATGACAATTTTATCCCTTGAACACAAATCACAATTATAAATTTATATTGAGCGTTGTAACTGCGCCCTGTATAACATAACGGCAGATGAGATGAGACTGAATCCCATAGTACATTCGTCACCGGTTAAAATTAATAATACAAAAGGGAAATAAATAACTTATGAAATACGTTTATTCCATAAGTAGTACGCACGAGCAGTTTACAAATATGTCTGCCAGCGATTCCCAAAAGGAATGCATAACAAACAAATTGTGGTTAGAGGTCGATAATAAAATAATAAGTAACTTCAATAAACATATAATGAGGTTTTATCAACATCTTGTAGGGAATTCTATGGTGAACAGGAAGCGAGGAGGAAAAGTGGGCGGAAACGTAACACGTTCCGTTCCCGCTAGAAAGGAGGAAGTCTCGCGGTGCCGGTGGACCGGCGCGTGCGCAGGTGCCGCGCGATAACTTATTTACGGTTTGTTTGGGACAAATACGTCTTTGGGATATTTGTACCATATAAAACATTAAGATTATATTGCAATCTAAAGGTCCACGTCTAACAGCCGCGATAACACATAAGCGGTTAGAATGAGCTTATTTAAAAAGTCCTCTCAGTACTTTTTAAATAAGCTGGCTGATTTTTCAATTGAGCCCGTGGTCATCATCCTACATTTCTGATCACTACCTTCTTTCGTAAACTATCTCGGTTTAGCATTTATTGAAATTTCATAGATATACTTCAATGACATCGAAACCAAATATTGATAAATATAGCGGTGCCGGATGATGCCGAAAATAAGGGATGTTTGACATTTTCAATTATGAATATTTGTGCCTGGGTCATGGATGTTATTTGTATTTAGAAACAGAAATAGAAATAGAAATGTTTATTTGCTGAAATACTTAACAATTAGGTCTTAAGATTATTATTGTTACAGAACCAGTATTCAGTCGACATAAAAGTCAACGTGCAAATCAATATTAATCCTAAAATACACAAATTATCTAATGATACAAAATGTCAATTTGAATTAAATTGCGAAACCAAATCATTTACAACTATATACCTACACCCTTGAGTATTTATAATGACAGGAGATGCCATGGACGGGCGACCCCCTCCGGCAAAATAACTGGTCAACTGGTCAAGCACGTTATATAAAACTACTTGAAGTCGCTTCACCGCCATTTTGCATTGATCTGTGTCGCGTGACACTTCCCTCTAAAAATGGTGAATTGTGCAGATATTTTCTTGTAAAAGGCGATCTGACAGCTCAAATAGGTAACAAGATCGCGTTTCCTATCACAGGTAAGTATTTTTACGAAGTATTAAATGTGTATTAAAGTACAATCTCCATTTAAAGAAAAAAACCGTTGCGATACGTAAACGACAGAAAAATGTAGATATAAAACGGTGGTACAGGGGCGAGGGATGTGACAAAGTCAAAACCGCGACTCAACATTTGAATGAATCATTCATTCATTCGATCACTGCAGTTCGTTTAATAGTTGGTGTATTATTAGATACTTGCGACCCTCCCGGCTTCGCACGGGTGCAAAACTGATAAATTATGCATGTATTATACATATTATAAACCTTCCACTTGAATCACTCTATCTATTAAGAAAAACTGCATCAAAATCCGTTGCGTAGTTCTAAAGATCTAAGCATACATAGGGACAGACAGACAAACAGGCAGACAGCAAGAAGCGACTTTGTTTTATACTATGTAGTGATTGAATTTAATAATAGGTATAGATGTATGTTATTTTTAAATCTTGTAAGGTGAATTAGAAATATTACCTTTCTCTAGACATACGATGTTGAAATTTAATATGAAAATGAAAATAATTGTTTGCTAAAAGTATATCTAGGTAAAAGGAACATTTAATGCTGGGCTATGAGTATATGCGTTATACATATACTATTATTTATAGACTTTATTTCATATTCTTTCCATCTTCCCTGCTGCCTCCTTATTTCCGTATTCTTCTTCTCTTTTATAGAATGCGAAATGAGGATATGCCGCAGAAGACCCAAGGTAACCGGCATAGCTCACAGGACTGCACGATTGAAGTGGCAATGAGCAAGCCATCTAGCCCGGAGAATCGATGGCTGTTAGGTCAGCAAAGTGCTAGAGTGGCGACCACGTATAGGAAAGCGCAGCGTAGCGAGGGTTGTGACGATTGTTGGGGAGGCCTATGTTCAGCAGTGGACGTCTGTGACTGATAGATAGATGAATATATTTACTTAATTATAACTTTTTTATTTTATTTTATATGTGGTAATTCTAATTAAATTAATAACAATTTGTTTTATTGTTTTTTCTTTACTCATTATTTACTCATATCTTTAAATCACTTTATATGTGGTTTCATATAATCACCTTTATTTTTAGATGGGCGTACGTTCTTTTCCTGAAGGTTATATTCACTGACCTCTAAACTACAAGCACGTTGGACTAAATATTCCATAGGGAATGACAGTTGTTTTTAGTGCCCATTCAAAGCATCCTGCGTGAACGTCTACTAAAATTGTCATTTCAGGCAAACGGTTCTTTGATCTGTGGCGATCTGTGAATCTCTAATATTAGATCCATGGACGCTCACACAACTTGCACATAGCTATCAGCTCCAAAATGGCGAAAATGAAGTGGTTTCATTTTAGCAACGACAATAAGAAGTCGAGTGTACTTGTTTTAGAAGTCCGTGTTTGTTTAAGCCCGAAACAACCGCAGGCGACAGTTTTATTTCACAGTTAAGTTATGCGAAAGTGATAAGGACACAATAAATATAGACAGATATACATAGAAACAAATATATTCATTTGATAACATCTTCAATATACAGAATTTACAGTTTTCAAATTTCACAATAAATAGTACCTATAAGACAATTCAGTTCATTCATTAAAATGATTTCACTCATTCTTCATATGTGTCCCATCACTATGTTTTTCTTATGTATGCTGCACAGTTACGTGAAAACAGTATCTGTGTGCATGTCATTTTTGATGTGTTGAATTTTGCTGTAGTGTGCGTTTATCGCAACAGCAAAATTTGTGTCTGTTGAGTTATTCGTCTTTTGGTGGTGTGCTGTACGTGTTTACCTCACCCCCCGCTAAAATTGGCGACAAAATTTGTTCGAAGAGTTTACGTTATGACATCTCCATTTGTCTATGCTCTGAGACCTACACAATTAAAAATAACATATCAATATTGTCAAATTACCTCATACCAAGAATTTTTATAGTTTAGCCATGTCTAGTTTAAAGAAATAACATTAATATAACAAGCAAATAAAATTTAAATATCTGAAAAACAATAATAGTAATAAAATAAATAGGTAAAATGAAAACTGTTTACTTATCCGCTAAAATTTAAAAAGTCATTAACACTATAAAAACAATTATTCTGTAACCATTCAGTCAGGGTAAGTAATATAAGACATAAGAACTTATACTATAATATTCATATTATATACGCTCATATTGTATAAGCTTGTTTTGTATACCGTTCAAGGTGTATAACGAACGTTAGATATAACATCAAAATATCTATTTTTATTAAGTATAACGTTATTTAAGTATAATATCATTGTATATAACGATCATAACGTATAACGTTCATAATATCTCAGATTTATAATGTATATTACTCAATACATCTAACACCAAAATGTATAATGCTCGTATAGAATAACCGCCTGAAAATTTTAAGTTAAAAAGCAATAAAAATGTATACCTAATACACATAGTGTTATTGGTAAATAACAAAAAATGTTTTCTTTATATACAGTATTTTTAATTTACTTCTGCCATTATCATATCAATTGTGTACATACTTATGCAATAGTTCGCTGTTAAATTTTAATATACCTCCATGCAAGCAAGCATTTTGACGCTCCGCTCTCCATGGCCATAAAACAAACCTAACCTAACCTACAGTTTTCGGTTTTTGACCCATATCCCATTTTGTCGCAGTTCTTCCAAGCGGTATACTCTTACTTGCCAGAATTTCATCTGCCATTATCTATTGTGTACATACTTGTGCAATAGTTCGCTGTTAAATTTTAATATATTTCCATGCAAGCAAGCATTTGGACGCTCCGCTATCCATGGTCATAAAACAAACCTAACCTAACCTACAGTTTTCGGTTTTTGACCCATGTTCCATTTTAGGGGCATATGGGTAGCAGTTATAATATAACCTATTTAGTATATCATACGCTATTATATTTTCTAATCATTATACGAAAAGAAAGTATATACTATGATCTATATACGTTATGTATGTTATATCAACTGAATTTAGAGTATTTGAGTGTTATATAAAAAATCATTCAACAACATGAGTATTATGCTAATTAACCGTTATTCCTAATAAAAATATAGATTTTGATGTTATAGCAAAAGTTCATTATATCTTGTGAACGTTACGTGGGACGCACCCTTCAGTCAGCCTTACCTTAAATAGTTTACCGTCCAACATTCTTATTTCATTAGGGAGATTATTAAATAAAATAATACACATGTTGTACGCATTTTTCTTATATATATTGGATTTGCATGGTGGATGGTATAACAAGTGTTTGTACTGTTCTCGCACTTGCCTTGAGAACATTTCAAGTAAGTATGTATGTATTGTAAGTATGTATTTATCTAATACATAATATGTGTGTGTTTATCGTCGTCTAGTGTCCATAACACAAGCCTACTAGAGCTTACTGTGGGGCTAATAGATCGATTTGTGTGAGTTTGTCCAATATATATGTATTTTTTAAATTTAATCTTAACTGGAACTAACGTTTTAAAAGCCAAACTAGTAAAATGTTTGCTCACGCCGCCGCGCGTACGCGTTCGTCACCGGACAGCTGCATGACGTGACGACGGGGATTGATCGCGCTTTTTGCAGCGATAATGGGATCCGTGGCGTGCTCTACCAATAGTTCATCGGTCTCGAAGTGCCAAGGTGAAGTTCACTTCAGATTTATCCAAATCACAGAATTAATCGAGAAAAACGCTTGGTACTCCATAGATTCCGCACGAAATTACCTATATTGCAACCAATACCAATTAAATTTCTACTCTGCACCAATTCTAGTATCTCTGTGTAACTAGAAAGTGCAATTTGGCATTAAATCCGTCATTTTTACTGACTTTTTAATTTATGTATATATATTTCTACGATGCCACAGGCACCCCTCTCTTTTCGTCAGGGGTTAAAAAGAGATCTAAAAGCCAAACATAAACGCTCGCAGAACATTTTTGAAATCAGACGCGTCAGTTAGAATACTACCACAAATAATGTAGCCTTGGCGAACACATTAAACCGGCCGTGTTATGAAACTGTTTTTGCAGAAATCGTCTCTAGATTAGGGAATGCAACCCGGGTACCCGAAAACCCGGGTATCCGGGTACCCGACTACATTTGGAGTCGGGTAAAAACCCGGGTTTTCAACTCATAAACCGGGTTTTACCCGAAATAATGAAATGTTAAGGAAAATTTGTAAAATCATAAATAACTTACAACAAAATGTTATAATATTACGGCTGTAACCCTGTAACCCTAACTTACTGCGTTGTAACTTAGTTAGCTTTACCCGCGGCGCGTTGTAATTGGTCTGTGTAAGTAAGCGGCTAATTCACCCCTAATTTTCTCTCCCTATCCCCTGGAAGCAGAAGTTTAAGTAAAGTTAACAGATGGATACAATAGTGGACTGTAGTCCAGATCCGCCCGGCTCCCCGTCAGAATCTGACGAGGATTCGCTGATGAGGTTTCGCTGCATCTGCTCTCACAAACCCAAGAAATCTCAAGTCCCGTCACCTGGCTCAGGTCTCCGTATACGCTCCGAATGAGGTCTTCAACGGACGGAAATATCCTGCATTACGTGTCTGGTAATCTAACCAGGCTGTTGGTTTCCTCCAGATTCTCCAGAAGTCTTTTTCCAACCTGAAGCAGTACCCGGGCGAATTCTTGGACGTGTGAGCCTCCCTCCTCCTTGTTGGACTCGCATATTTTCAGCCAGGCGCAGCTTCTGTTCTGTAGAACTCTGGTTTTATCACATTCCCTTGATACACCGCAGACAGGAGTTGTCCTAATCTATTGGGGTCTTGAAAGTTGGGTGAACCGTTTTTCCACCAGGCATCAGCAACGTAGCAGCGATTAGTCAATTATACATTTGTTGATATCCTGCAAAATCCATCCTCAGTGGCTTATTCCTTCCTTAGTGGTTAGTTTATCCGAATACTCGACAATCGTAACACATGTTTGAAAAAAAGTTTGCACCTCTTTCCTAAGTAGCGAGATTCAAAGTCTGGAATCGTAATCAAACATGCTTTTCATTCTTAAATACCCGTAAAACCATAGAACTCAATATTTAATACTTTTTGTTTAAGTCCGGGTATCACCCGGGTACCCGGGTTTTGGAAAACAAGGTCGGGTAATACCCGGGTAACAAAAATGACCGGGTATTGCATTCCCTACTCTAGTTTCCACGCACAAAACCACTATATGTAGGTACGTTCATTTTTCGCATACCGAGTTCTGGTAGGTACCTATATTTTCATTATCCTTCCAAATTCCTGTCTTGTTTAAATATCCCAATAGAGTAACATTAAACAGTACCTGATTCATCGGAAATACTCGCAATGCCTAATAAATGCCATAAATATATTTATAAAAATCAGGCAAGTCTGCGTTTCTGAAACCTTAACACACATCCGATTTCTATGTAAAACGACTACGACTACTTACACTACACACTACACCTAACCTACTACTGTTATTATACTATGTGTTATTTTAAGTTTTTATGATCGTCAACTTCCTCTCCCGGTAAGTCCAGTGTTTCATCAGATAATCGTGCACTGACAGGACGATTAATAAGCGAGAAGCACGCTATTGAAATGGCACGCAACTCAATAAAGCAACGCAAGAGTTATCAATGAAATGGGCTGCTCTGAAAATACCGAGCAACGATGGTCGTTTTCGGCGGCACCGGACCGGCAAACTTGCCGTCACGGCTCACTCGCCCACTGGTCTGGATGATAGTTTCATCAGCGCATCACTTCATGACATCTGGTAAATATATAGGAAGTATCACGATATCAGTGCTTCTGAATTCTGATTACTTAATGTCGTTCTGATGACTTATCTGCGATATTGTTTTGTCGTCAATTCAGACTGAGGGTAGAACATTTTATAAACAAAAAGTAAATCTGAAACAACAAATTGCCATTGCTATCAAAAACATATCAAAACTCTTCCTAAACAGCCAAGAAAATGGCTATACAACTAGTAGGTATATCGTTGTAAATGTTCAGTCACACAGTATTCTAATGAAACGAAAAAACACGTTTTAGCGATAACTACCCATAAACGTTATTTAGGTCGAACAAACGAAACCGGCTCGAAAAACCTTAATAAACGATTGCTCAATAGCAAGTGTTAGATAAGAGACCGGTCGCGCAGACACGCTGACATACAAACCCAGGAGCCATACGGTGCGAGGTGCAACACGACCCGACGAATTATTGCAATTAGACTGCTACTACTATACTACTGAGTATTGACAGTTCACATACACCTAAGAAAGTCGGGTTATTCAAGCAGTTAACCCAGAAAACTACAAAGGCAATGCTAATTGGTAAAGAAAAACTGGAAAACAAACGCATTGTTGTTCCGGCACAGGAGTGCGAACAGAAAATATACAGTAGAGCTAGCTACAGGAACCCGAAGAAAGCGGTTTGATGCCGAATGCGAAGAACTGTAGCGCGTTGCAGTTTCTCCCGCGACTCGTTTAAATGCAAGCAGAATCGTGACAAGCCGAGCCTTTTGTTTGTAAAACAACGCATAAATAACCATATTTACTCAGCATCAGCTGGTCACGCGGCGATTCATATGCGCTCATGATTGAAAGAGAAACCGTGTATTTCAATGCTCGTAAATACGGGAGAACGTGAAATTGAAATGGCGCATATCATAACGCGCATGCGAAATAACAACCACTTCGCGCATCAAAATAAAAGTAATCGGCATTCACAATACTCGGCCAATGTCATCTAGGAAATCTTTATCGCTAAGCGCCCTGATATAATGCACTGCCGATTCTGTAGATGTATATACGAGTGTGCTTGTGAAATAGTGGATGATAAATTTTCGGGAATAGAATATAGGTAACACACATTCCGAGAAACGCCCCAGAGGTGCGAGTGCCAACATAATATTGTCGCCGATCTCAATTTCACGTTCCAAGAAACCAAAGGTAAATCAACGACACGCAGTCTATCGATCGGCCACTAATTGGTACGCCGATCGATACTCTAGACTGTTCAAACGATCCAATTCCTAAGAAATAAAGCTATTACTTTAACAGCCCGACTAACGACACTATTAAAATTACATGAATATTCTAGAGCTAAATGGAGTCTTTGAAATCTGTGTGAATCTGCGTAATTTAAAGCCTTTGTTTGATTCAAAGAGGTTAAGATAATTAATTCATGACGCAGATATTTTGACCATTACTACTAAAGCGGCGGATGAGTAAGCCGTGGTAGCACGCGACAACACGCGTGGACCATTCTATTGACTTAGTTAACGCTGATGGCTATGGCAACGAGCAGTGAGTAACCGACAAGAATGTTTTGATGATGAGCACAACAAGGTCAGCTAATGATGTAACCGCGCAACATTGCCTCGATTCGTCTGCGCGCTTTTATTTAGTAATAAAACCGCACAATTTTATAGCGTCGACGTCAATCGCACTTATCTCGTAACCTCCGCCGCGGATGACATCACGATAACGCGACTTAATGATAAAGGCGAGCCAACCTGTTTTGCAATGTATTAAGTTCTGAGAAATAATTCTAGCTGACCTTTCTTAGCCTGCTTCTCGCGTTCCTTTTCCTTTTCGCGCGCTTTCTTCTCGCGCTTCTCGCGTTCTTGCTTCTCCTTCTCCAGCCTCTTCATCTCTTTTTTCAGGTCCTTCTCGTTCTTCCTCGACTTGCTGTCGTCGATCTTCTCCGACAGGATGAACGTCCCCGTCTGGACTTTGGCGTCGGTCTCGTCCTTCGGCCTCATCGCGACACGCACTTCGACTCACACAAGGGTAATGTAATTATAGAAACAGAATCCCGTGTAATGCACTCGCGGATATTGGGAAAATTAAGGAATCGGCACAGATCAGCGACGCGCGGTTATCAAGGCGCGACCGGCGCGCGATTGGCGATCCGTATCGAAGTTATCACTGACACTCGACAACTGTTTCGAAATTCGGAGGACGTCGATCGTGGACGATCACTCGCTCGGCGACGCGGTCCGTTCGTGGCGCGGTCCGGGGCGGCACTGCGCCGGCGCCGCCGGCGCGCGCGCACTCGGCGTGGGAGCGTCAAACTCTAAAAATAAAACCTTCACTTCCTATACAGCATATGGAATCAGAAGACGATTTATGGACAATGAACCCATGAAAGCTTTTCGCGGTGACTAAGCCGGCTTCGGAAGCACTTCGCGCGAGCGCTGTTTACGCTCGATTTCGATGCCAAGGTCTCGAATTAGCGAACGGAGTTTTATCGGCAATGTCAATGTCGGTAGGGGCCGCTGTCGAGGATAGCTCATCAGGTCGATCGGATGTGCATAAGAATGCAAATAAAAGCCATTGTCTGCGCTCTCTCACCAAACAAGGCTCTGTCGCCGAAACGCCGCGAGCCGGTTTGAGCGCAATCCCGAACAATCAATGCTGAGGCTGAGCAGATCACCTTGGGAGCTCACTTCGTATCACTCGTCGTTGGGTGCAGTTCTCCCGGAATGTTTGTTTTCCATTTCTCTAATAATGTCAAGGTCCGTTACAACTTTACGATAAACAAGCATTGATAAGACACGTTGCTGATATTAACTATGTTTTCTCAGTTACCAATCAAGCATTCATAACTTGTTGCAGAGTGAGGATGATAATGATAAGTGTTCTGTAGTTGTTGTTAAGATAGTAACCGGATAAGTTATGATAACGGCCAAATGTACATACATTTCAAATTAAATGAGTAATATTGTAATCGATATCTCCACATAATTAAAATTGCTTATCAAAACATGAACCCGTAAAAGCTTGTTGGGTGTTTTTGTACTAAACTTGATACACGAGACTTTATAACGCTATTAATAGTAACAACTTGCTTTTTACAGCAGATTTCGTCGGCAATCATATTGGGAGTGAGTGGGGGGGGGGGGGGCATGTCGAATCGCGAAAGGATTGCAGCGTGGCGGCGACAAAGGAAGCGGCGCGGGAGTAAAAAGCGTTCCCAGGGCTCGGTGAACCGCGACCGAGGAGCCTGTCTGTACCCACTAGTAGTGACTAGTGGTAGACACAACTTGGAAAACTGTCCACTAAATCGATACTCTCCTTTTTAACACCTTCTCAAGCCGATCTCTCAAGCTTGGTTGCCTCGAGTTTGATGGCGAAGATATGTAAGGCTGATTGCAAATGTTATTTCATAATTCATTTTCGTATACCAATATAGTTCCGATAGCTACATATGTAAAGTCTTACTAAGATCGTTTTTTATATAAATTATAAGTTATATTATAACTTATAATATTTGTAACATGTATGACACATTTAAAGTCTAATTTTTTTAATGTGAGTAAACACTACAATCTTCTCCCAACACGTAACTCATTTTTCAATTTTTCTTCAAGCTTTGATCTTTGTATCAATAGTTTATAAGATTTGGTCAAGTAAATGGGCATTTTCGCGAGAAGTGATGCATTTAACTGTGACGTAATTGGCATACATTAAGAAATGTTAATAACCTTCCACTTTGTTGCTATTTCTTATACATTAATATGAAAAATAGTAACACAATGGATTGAACATTATTTCAATTTCCTTGACTGTACCTAGCCGTAAGAGATATTATAAAAAACAACAGTGGGATGTAAAATAAATAACAACGACTGGCGTGTCTTGTAAGCGGAAGACGATTGGAGCAGTTTCATCTAATCTTGGAGAAACTCGTCAGGGCCCAGTTATCTATAGCCCGGGCTGAAATAACAGTTAATCTCATGTGCGATCGCCCCGGGGCGCCGACACGCGACGCCACACCAGCAGTGCAGGTGGAAAACTGAGCTGATCGAGTTTCCGAGCTAGAGAGTGGATAGATTGATTCCAACAAAGATTGAGTTTGGTACAGGATCATTTCACTCATCCAAAACATTGTCTAACTGGAGAGCGAGGACGGTATAAAACGGATCTTAGCTTAGTACCAAGCCCCCCTTACCCCTGTTTCCTGGAGCCGGGCTAAAATAACAATTTAAACTAAATGCATGACTAGTCTATCCTACACAGTGAACGATCCTACATAAAAACAGTCTCACCGTGGGATTTCGTATCTCTGGAGCTAAATGCACTGATATAAATCCACCATTATCATTAAAAACCTTACGCACGTAACGAAGCTAAATTGCAACTACTTATTAAGATTGCACTAGACCGTCGAAATGTAATGGCTCTGGATGGCCTAGTGGTAGTTTCATGCAATCGACACAGTTAGATTAAATTGTTTTCGTTGTGAATTCCCTCTTAACAACCACAATCACTGATCATGACAGTCCAAGTTTGGGAGTATAGTACAAATTTTCTAAGCTAAGTGTTAGAACGTTATTTCGGAACGTACTTTGGTCGCTGGCAACCCAAGAGACTGACAGCTATATAGCCGCGGATTGTCAGAGTAGCGTCATAGACCTTGAATAAGATCGGTTATTGTTCTGTACTAAAATATATTATTATCCAATATCTAGTGTTTTTATTATATCAGAATTGGGATCGACTAATTTACATGCCTACAAAATATTTCGGTCTACTTAATTGATTATCGTATGAAATCTTGATTGTTTCGTAAAACAAAAGAATGACGCTTTGCGTTCATGTATTACTTCGTATTTTATAAGGGCACTACTTATTGGATAGTAACGAAACATTATATATTTGAGTCTTTCATATATTAAGACTTTGTGTAAGTATATATATCCTCCTGACCGTTTTCGGCCACGGAGACTGCTTCAACTCCTCTGTTGGCGTTCGTTTGTGTAAGTAGTTAAGCGATGACGCGGTAAGTTCTTCAAAACTGCAATCCGTAAGAAATTGGCCGGTGTATTTTACATCTATAATAAATTGGTAAAGTATTTTACATTTCTTTGGATATTATGGGTGAATAAACTGTATGTGTGTTGCATTTAATGTGGCTTTCTATAAAATATCACTTTGTGTCTTTGAGTGGGCCATATTACCTACAACCTGGCAGTGTACTAATTGCATCTTAATCGCTCTATGATATGACATATTGATTTTATTATGACTGGGTTTGTTATTTACCTGTTTAATGTGGGTTTTACAGCAAGTTTTCATAATATATATGCATTTTACTTACTTCTAATAATATATTATCAAACAAACAATATGGATTTCGGCAAAAAAGTAACACACTCTCTGCAACAACTGACCTTGTTACAGCAATAAAACAAAATATCGATAGTAAACAACTTGTTTTAGGTGTCTTTATAGATCTCAAAAAAGCTTTCGACACTGTTAGCCACGAATTACTGTTGAAAAAGCTAACCAGCATTGGCATTACCGGAAAAGCACACAATATACTGAAGTCATACCTCAAAAATCGTAGTCAGGTGGTTACACTTAACGAATTCAAAAGTGATCCTAAATCCATGACATGTGGTGTACCACAGGGTTCAATACTGGGACCGCTTTTATTTCTGATTTACATCAATAATATACAAGATATTCCAATCAAAGGGGAACTAACATTATACGCGGACGACACAAGCATTTTTTACCATGGTCATTCCATTCAACATATTATAAATGACGTACAAAGTGACTTAGAACGCTTGAGTGTATGGTTTCAGTGTAACTTACTTACAATAAATGCTGTTAAAACAAGTTATATAATTTTTTCTGCAAAAAATAAAAAAATTCACGAGTTTACTCCTCTTAAAATCCATAACCAAGTTATAAGTAAAAAAACATCAGAAAAATATCTCGGACTTATACTAGACTCACGGTTGACGTGGAAACCACATCTAGACAAGATAATATCAAAATTAAGTTCTCTCACGGGTCTAGTACGAAACATTTCTCACTGTCTCCCACGCGACATTAGACACTTAATTTACAACTCACTAGTCAAGCCACATCTCGACTACCTAATAGAAATATGGGGAACGGCAGGAAAGACTTATCTAGGGAAAATTCAAACAGCACAAAATAAATTAGTAAAATCTTTATTTCATTATCACTATCTAACGCCGACTCAGAAAATCTATAAAGAAACAAAAATAATGAACGTGACTCAAACATACAAATATTACACCTGTCTTCTTATTCGGAAAATTATTAACAAAGACATACAAACAAATATTTCTTTTACAAAAAAACATAATGTTCAAAAAATAAAATTACGAAATGCCGACAACCTAATTTTACGTCATCCTAGGACTAATTATGGAAAAAAAAGTATCAGCTTTGAAGGTGCCAAGTTATATAACAAACTTCCTAAAGACGTAAAAGAATGTAAGTCTACTGCTAGTTTTAAAAAAACTCTTAAGTTTTATATCCAAAATAACTAATTATATCTTTATGTCGTGCACTAACAATAAACATAAAAATAAAATAATAATATAGTAATAATAATAAATAGTAGTTCTAAGTTATATACAATAAATAAAGAAAACAATAGTAACAATACCGAAACAAAATTATTACAACTTTAAAACATTAATAATTTCTACTTTACCTATATAACCGCAAATGCCGCATCCATCCGCGGCCGCCAACCTGCACCTTGGTCTGTTTGCCTTGCTTACAAATACTTGCAACTACGACGCGGCATCCACGATGTGAGCGCACCCTCATTATTATTTGTTTTTCGTTTGTTCTTAAATTTACTTACCCTTCTTTTTTTTATATGTCTGCATTGTACGTTTTTATCATCATAAAACCTTATTAGTACTTAAGTTCTCATTTAAGCGAATTGTATAATTCTTATGAGAAATAAATGTCTTAAACCTAAACCTATTTTGTTATATAATCTTGGTGGGGTGTGTGGTTTTGCTTCTAAGTGTTTCAGTTAAACTGTATTTTATGTTTTTTTTGAAACCCGGACAGGATGTTTAATGATGAAAATCTCTAGTTCACCGATCTAAATAGTTGCATTGTATTGTAAGTAAGCAAAATGGTAGATAGAACCAGGTATGAGTATTTGTTTATTTAATATTACTTATTCAAGTAACTTATATGTATTTAAAAACCATTATTATCAATATAGTATTGACCACAAATTGGAATAAAGCAACTTATAGTAAACCTGAATATTGGGTACCCCAAGTGGTATATTATCAAGACAATATAAAATGACAACATTTAGTGATTACATTATGACTAATGAACATGGATATCTAAACGGTACAGAGAAATTTGGAAACATATATCATCATAGATAAAAAGTGATTCAAAGGCTAAACAAGAGTTACATAAAATACTCAATGACTAATAGTATCATAAAATTGTGCTACTATTTATTTATTTATACTTTATTGCACAATACAATAAAAAAAAAAAAGCACAAAAAGGACTTAATGTCTTTAGGCAATCTCTACCAGTCAACCACTGGGTTAAACAGAAATATGTAGTTGGTGTAGAGAAAAGGTTGTGTTGTTTTATTAATACCCTGTGATTTAATAGGTGAGTTTAAAGTTTACAATTATAAGTGAGTAAGCATATGTACATGTGATCAACATGTTTTGATAATGTAAGTAATGTTTGTATGTGAAATACTCAATTTGTATGGGACAAAGTTAAAAGTGAAATATAAGTATAAGACGAACAGTATGTACAAGAGCTCATTGCAGTAATTGGTGCAACTTGTGTGTTAATGTGTGTGTATATATACATGTGAGTTTGTCAAATGAGTAATTTTGGGAAGCGTGCGCATGGTTGGCGGCTTGGTAAAAGCAGCATTATAGTCGCGTCTTTTGTGTTGCGAGAGTGGCTCATACAAAAGATATGGGTAACTGTCGTTGCACAGGGGTCAATTAGGCTTTGTTTTAATTAAGGCCCGTGGCTATGTGCACATCTTTTGAAGGTTACTCAAATACTTATAAGTTGTTTAGTACTCATTCGAAATAAGTGAATATCTAAAAGTGA
The DNA here is from genome assembly GCA_947623375.1 of Apotomis capreana. NCBI lineage: Eukaryota > Metazoa > Arthropoda > Insecta > Lepidoptera > Tortricidae > Apotomis > Apotomis capreana. The sequence continues at coordinate 18,307,195 of OX392519.1, forward strand.
ACCATAAAGTGTTTGGCAATCAAGCACTTAAATAATCTGCTTTGAGTGGTTGAAATTTAAAGTTTAAATAATGGGTTTAGCGAATTAAGCCTAGTACTGTGATTTCATTTAAGAACTTATGTTTCACATGGATTATTGATCATAAATCATAATCAACATGATGTTTGAAAAGTGAGTGCTTAACACTTGCAACCAGACAAACAAGTAAGACATACCCCAGAAACCGGCCTAGCCGACTTTTATAGCATCAACCCCGGCTACCGGGTTGGCCGGATCTGAACAAAGTTTTAGAGCACCCGGCCTCCGGGTTTTTGGTGTCGAAAGTGTTAATATAAAACAATTATTGTATTGTGTTGATTTCACAGTCAACAGTGTGTTACTTACAGTATATCCTCAATTTTCATGGAACGATTTACTGCACAAAAAAAAATATGAAAATGGGTTAATATGGTAAAATATCACTCTTTAAGACTGCTTACTAAAACTGAGTTACCGTGCATTTGGAACATTTATTTGTCAAAAGTAGTATACATAAACGATCTTAACGATGACTAGATTCTCCACTTTCTGTCAATAAGTCAGACGTACAAATTAAATTATAGCTCATCATACATTATTAATTACATTATTTCTTTAGTAGACAATTAAATGAATTAATTACACATTCTATACACACAAATAGTTTCATTGAATACCTATGCAATATGTATGAAACGAAAGCAAACAGGATTATTTTGATGTAGGTAAATATAAATAGTTTATTTGTTCCACACGGGTAAACAATTGTACATAGGCACAGATCTTATAAAATAAAAAGCTACATCACCATGTTGGGCCGCAAGGCATACAGATTTTAGCTATAATAGACTGTTTCACCGGGGCGTACAGTCAGCATTAAATGCAATCAGACAAAAAAAAATCGTTTACTGAATAATATGCTATGTCCACTAAAAATTTCAACAATTTGGCTTTAAATGTAGTTATATCCTCTATACTACTTATATCACTTGGAACATTGTTATACGTTTTTGGAGCCATACCAAGTACACTTTTTCTGTATAATGCTGTTTTGGAAGGCATGAAACTTATTTTATTCCTAAGACGTACACTCCTTAACTGTTTAAACAATTGCAAATTTCTTTTAACAAACATTACTATATTGCCGCCTATTGTTGACCATTTATAAATTAAGGTTTCAATTGTAAAAAAAAAAAAAAAAACTTGTTGGTGTGCAATAAAGAATTGTTGTATTGTACTGTATTACTGTTTCAAAAATATAAAGACAAGGAAGAGTTAGTATGCTTAATTTTATAAAGTATGGCTTACATGAATCTTGTTGCTTAAGTCCACATAGTGATCTGATGCACCGTTTTTGTGTTTTAAATGCAACATCTCTTTCAACGGAGTTAGCCCAGAATATGATGCCTATCTTAGCGTCGACGTTACATAGGCTTGATAGGCCGTTAAAACTATCGGGTGGTCCACAAATTTCCTTGAATTATATAGGACATATGAAAATTGATTCAATTTCTTACATATATTGTCAACTTGATTCCTCCATGTCAACCTATGATCTACGCTTATTCCTAAAAATTTGTCACATCCGTTTCCTCTACTTGCTGTCCCTTATATGATATATTTAAATTATATGGAAAATCTTGTCTATTTTTAAATGTCATTATCTTAGTTTTATCTAAATTATTTTTTTAAATTATTATTAGTTAACCAATGAATTACTGTATCCAATGTCTTGCATATATCATATTCATAAGTTGCTGGATCTTTACAAGCGAACAGTATAGTGCTGTCATCCGCAAAGAGAACCATGGGGTACTCGATTGCTTGTGGCAAATCATTGATATAAATAATGAATAATAAATAAGTATGAAATAATGAACTTTATTCTGCAAGTAGGCCACAAGGGCACCTTTACATTTCTGAGTCTACCGGCATTTCACAAGAGGAGACCACTGTTGAGAAGAAACGCCGAAAGAAACTCAACAGTAAGGTTTTGAGAAGGTTGCCCGAGTTCTAGGGTAAACATGACCACACACCTTCTGTCGGTTCTCTTTCGGGCTAGATCGATGACCTTGTAAGGATATCAGTGGATGATATAGAGTAATAGAAGTACCTATTTAAGAATATAATAGCCCGTTTAGTAAAATTTTGGGAAAAGCAGCTCAAATTAAAAGTTAAAGCAGCAGTGAGAAAGCATTCCCATATACTACTTTTTAGCTTTTTGATAAAGTGATCTGAAACCTGTGGACTAGTATGAAAGCTATTGGTTAAATAGTAATGTTCGGTTTGATTCCATTACCTGTAAATTACTAGATATATATGTATATGCATACCAAAACTGTTCTGGTGTTCTGTGTCTGTTTCTAGTATTCTGGAGGCCGATACACCCTGCGTGTGTACGCGGCAACAATATGACTGACCCGACCACTGTTCGGCTGCTGGGGCCGATACACTCTGCGTGTGTATGCGGCAACAAGACGACCCACCCGACCACTGTTCAGCTGCTGGGGCCGATACACCCAGTGCGTGTACGCGGCAACGAGACGACAATGAAGACTCACCGGATAACTTCAAACTTGACTCTACTGAGTTTACCCGAGACCGATACACCCAGTGCGTGTACGCGGTAATTTACTTCACTAAGCTTGCCTGAGGCCGATACATCCTGCGCATGTACGCGGTAACAAGCATAATGAAAGACATGAGATGCTGTGTACCTCATGAGTCCCTTCCACACCACGATGGCTACCTACCGAAGGCGGATTCACTCTGCGAGCGCATTATTGGGCAACATAGCAGCTATCCGTCGGCGTTCGCTAGACCCGGTAAAAGTACCTACCCTGGACAAAGATGGTAAGACGGTGGCCTACCTCAGGCCGTTACAACCTCAACATATACTCCGCTATTAACAACACTCTTTATTATATAAATAGATTTCAACACTAATTTCGAAGCAAGTGAGTGGAGCTGCGACCTACCATAGCCTTGGTCCTTGTTTCAAAAATATTGAATGGGGTCATTCAATTAGTTGCGGATGGCCGAACGTGATATTAACAAGTGTAATTTCCTACCTGTGTACTGTAAATGTAACTATTTTATCTTTTCGTTTTCAGTCAGAAAGTTGTTACTAACGTGGCATGATGTTGATGCGACATACATGATTTCTTAAATGTAGTTAAACATGTTCTTACTTTAATTTTTATTCTACTTAATTATTAGGCAACCTGGTTTCAAACTTCTTGTTTTAAGATGGCGAATGTTATTACTGAGTATTCGATTTAGGTAGCTAGTTAAAAAAAGATCTATATTTCAATATCTAAAAATAACATTGCTGTTTTGTGTACTAATGCTAATACATTTAACTGTTTGTGTTTAGTAGACTTGAATATTGTTTGAATTCTTCATTTTCTTTTGTATCATATTTCTCATTGCTGAGGGTGGGTCATGACCTCTATTAATCACTCATTTCCATTTCCTGCAGACCGCATGGCGTCGGGAAACTTGGTGACTGTTGTGTCTCGAATCTGATCGGTCCAGCGCATGGGACTCCTGCCTCTTGATCTTCTTCCTTAAATCTTTCCTGTCACTAAGAGCTTTTCCAAGTTGTCATTGTTCTTCCTGGCTACATGACCGAAGAACTCAAGGATTCTACGGAGGCAGTTGTTGGACAGTCTCATTGTGATTTCCAAATCCTGAAGGATGGATGCATTGGTGCGACGGGCATACTAACGCATTGCTGCGCAAGGCAAATATATATTGATGATCATCGAAGTGCTGCGTATTATGACAATAACGCCACGTCTAGCATCACGAGAAAGGTTGTCGGTAACAATTGAAGTTTAGGAGCGAAATGAGAACGAGCATGACGACGATAGGATTGATTTTCGGCTTACGTTCCAGTTGTTAATTTATGTATTTATCAGTAATTTGATGGCGATGTGCGTTCATAGATGACTTTGTAGATATGGTGGCCGGTAGTTATTGACGTAGAGAAGACATAACGTGAGCTTTTGAAGTTATGGTACAGGAACGCTTGTGTCGAACCACACTACGAGTTTTTATTACTCTCCACCTTGAGTATGCACAGATGATGTTATTGTGTCGGCGATGTCCAGCGGTACACAGAGTAGTTGCACCGCCTTGTTTATGTCGTTAACTTTAGAATCAATGTTAGGAAATCACGTCGGCGTCCTCATGCCGCGTAGACGCCAATTTATCACGGACGTCAGTAGGTACTTGCATGCCGATGGTGATATTGGAAAATCATGTGCGTCAGCACTATCATGTTGCTGGGGTGATATTCAGTAATCAGTTCTAGCGCTCAGGTGCTGATGTGATGTTAGGAAATGACGTTGGTATCCTCATGTCGCGGAGACGTTAAACACGGTCGTCGGCGCCACTATCATATTGGCCGTGATGTTAATAAGTCACACTCGTCGGCACTCCGCGCTGGCAGTGACATCACAATCCGATTGGTACGATCGACAGCGCCTTTTGAGCTACGATGAAATTGAATTGAATTGAATTATTACCAGGACAAAGTCGGTTTCTACTTATTCAAATTATCGACGTGTCTACACGTTGCAACTTTTATTTAATTGATTCGCTAAGCGAGTGTTAGGCCAGACAGACACCATAATACCAAGCTGATGTACGATGTAATATTAAATCCCTTTGGGAGCGAATATATACTAGTTATTACTGCATTAGTATGTGTACGAATACATGAATTAGTCTGTCATTGATGTATGTATTAATCTCATTTATCAACTCAACTAATATGCCAAACTGCCAATCCAGAACCAATATTCAATGTAGTGCAGACTGTAGATGAAGAACCTTTAATCTCAGCCAAACTGTCTGTTACAGCAATGAATATAGGTATTAGGTACATTAAAGGTCTTTTGTTTCCATGAGCTGTACGCGAGAGCTGCTACGAACTGCTGTGGCAGACTGCATGAGCTGTTTCTGCACGTCTTCGTGGATTGAAAGCGAGGCACCTATGGCTGATTATGCGTGTGGAAGTCGCCTTTACTATACTGGATTAAATTGTGAGTTCGTTCCATGTCTGATAGGGATCGACCCGGGTGAATGAGTATACGGTTTTTCAGAATAACAGTGTCGGCTGCGCAAATGAACTTCACTTTGGTGGATTTGATTGATGTCAATTAATCCTAGTATTTATACCGTACAATTGCAGAGTTGTATGTAACTATGTATGTAAGCTCTTTATTGTACATTAAAAAAATATATATATACATAGCAATTAGCAAGGACATTAAATGGATAATATGTACAAAGGCGAACATATCCCTGTAAGGGATTCCTTCCAGTTAATCTTTGGGCAAATGAGAGATCAGAGTTGAAATTGTCAAATTAATATAAGAAAATGCAATGACATCATAACTAATTAGTTATCGTACCAGACAACTTGGTGATGTCAAATTATTATATAATTTGGGTAGAATGCCTTTGAATCGGAATAAAGTAAATATATCATAGCCCAAGTACGCCTCAAGCCGGTTGTAACGGTTCCCCTAAATATGTCTTTGGTCTACTCGCAGAGCCAAGGTCACGAGCAGAGAAGGAGTCCGCTACGACTGATGCGAGTGCAGCTTGCTGATGCTGTTGGTCAAGTTGAAGATGGCCTTCGTGGACGAAGGTTTCTTCAGGATGGCCGATTGTTAGAACGTTATTTCGGAACGTACTTTGGTCGCTGGCAACCCAAGAGACTGACAGCTATATAGCCGCGGATTGTCAGAGTAGCGTCATAGACCTTGAATAAGATCGGTTATTGTTCTGTACTAAAATATATTATTATCCAATATCTAGTGTTTTTATTATAAGCTAATCCACTTAGAACTGAATACCATTGAGTGGTAAACCACAAATTAAGATAGCGAGCTCGTAGTAAAAGCAGATTGTAACCACCTTGGAAGGTTAATATAGATTATCGACTCTATTTCCTTACAGATGAAACTACAAAATACACTAACAGAATAATGGTAATCATAACTTTTTTGGAATTTTACAACCGTCCGACTCTCCACAAGAACGTATTCTCTCGAAAAGGGACTATGAACTCTCATCATCAACCATTTTAAACCTATTCAACAAGTTTGTATGATGAGAAGATGACAGCGTAGTGGGGCCATTGTTTATTTTGTTGTACAACCCACTTTTTTTAGATTTTGTATATTTTAGGTATTTTCTAGAATAACAAGCCTTTTCGATCTAATTAGGAGAAAAAGTGCCCCAAAATGTTCATCCATTTTTTGTTTTTCCATTCCGTTACCGCTAGGTTGTATGGGAAAATATGTATATTTCTCCAAATGAGATCGAAAGAGCTCGTGATTCTGAGCAGAAAATACATACAATATCAACAAAAAAATTGCCCAGTGCATAAGGATAAATAGAACGAAACTGTTCCTTTAGTTTAGATAAAGATCACGAAGACACGCACTGTGGCTGGACAAACCTCTTCATAAAGAATAAATAATCAAGCATCTGCATATTATTCTGGATAGACCGCAATTATAATTCATTTAAGGAGAAATCTGCATTTACATAAATGTCATTATAATTAATCGGTGGAATTGATTAAATCGCATTGCGAAATTTATGCGGCGATAAATCCTAAGAAAATGACGTTTAATTGAAGGTTCGGCAGTTCCAGGCTCCAGCACAGGTGTGTGATGTACGATGCTAATATGGAAAGGAAACATATTCATAATCACGAATCGCGAACTTTACAAACGTATTTGTACTTTAAAAATAAAAGCCTCATTGCGACACCACACGACTCGCGAAGTTGCCGAGGTTGGGCGATTATGATAGCGTGGAGGGCCGAGTAGTGGAGAGGCGAGTAGTGTAGAGGTAGGGTTTACACTTCTCTCCGCGAGTAGTGTAAACCCTACCTCTACACTACTCGCACAGACCTACCTTGTGTTGAGTAAGTATGTACCCTGACCACTATTCTTATTATAACCCGACATTTATATATTCCCCGCAACAGGAGAATATAAATGTAGTAAATTCTCTGTGAGCTGTAGTGTAACCTCGCGATAATAATTCTAAATGGCTGAAATATGATTTGTTTTACGTCTTCAGCTCCCATATCCCAAAAACTGAAAATTTCACGAGAATCGCTTGATAAAGGCGACCTGTAGGTGGGAACAGCCAAAATCCGGACATACCGTATTTTTCGCCGAAGCTGAAACGGAGACCCTTCGTTGGCTCGGTCAACAATGTTTCAACGTTATTGCATCTCGATCTCGACGGACACCGAGACGTTTCTGGAAGCCAAATCTTTAATTTAAAAATTCGTGAAAATTGGTAAGTTTTGGAGGACGAAACAGATGGAAACGAAACCTCGATTTGTATGAAAAAAATTGGGCAAGTGCGAGTCCGATCCGCGCATGAAGGGTTCCGTACCATAATCTATAACAAGTTTGTTGTATGGGAGCCCCCCTTAAATATTTATTTTATTTTATTTTTAGTTTGTTGTTATAGCGGCAATAGAAATACATCATCTGTGAAAATTTCAACTGTCTAGCTATCACCGTTCTTGAGATACAGCCTGGTGACAGACGGCCGGACGGACGGACGGACAGCGAAGTCTCAGTAATAGAGTCCCGTTTTTACCCTTTGGGTACGGAACCCTAAAAATGAGCAGTGATATTTCCTGTTAAGGGCTCCTGCCGTACTAGTTGCGATCAATTTGTTGCTAACATCGCTAACTGGTTGCTTGTTTTTATAATCAAGTCAGCTAGTGGCTAGGTTCTATACTTTCTTTGGGTAATTTTTTTAACATACCATCAATTTCAGTGTTCCTATTCCTACTCAAAGTTTACGCGTATAATTATAAAATTCTAGTGAACTGTTCGACAGTCTCTCTGTAGAAAGCCATACCCTAAATATCGTATGACCCGACATTCAAGCAGCAGTAATAATGTTTATGAGCCAGTAACCAAGTGTTTCCGCCGCCATTCGTCAATCACGTTTAGTAAATGGTTGTGCGAGAAAGTGCCCGCAATTGCATAACTCCTTCCTGCCCCGACTCCGTCCGGGCTTTATTGTCGATGTCTTATTTCGAAAATACCTTCCATGTCTCTTAAGTGGCGGTCTTCGTCTTAGTTTTATTGTTAGAAATGGTAAATCGATGTTTCTGTTCTCGCTTTTACTTCTACTTGTACTGTCGCGGTTTGTTCATATAAAGTCTTTACGTATACCTATTAGTCCTATTTAATAAACAAGATTCAAAGCGCGAAACAATGTCAAAACGAACTGTTTTTTCGCAAGTAAATCAATGTCGTTTAGAAAATTGCCTGTGTGATATCCAAAATAGTGACTCAGATTACTTAATTTATGACAAAACTTTAGTTTCGACGAAGAATAATGTTTGCTATATTATACAATTAAAAAGCATGAGACTTTACCTACTTAAACATAAGGTACTTATGGGTAAAATCATCTGGAAAGGCTTTTCTTAGTACATTTAACAAGATAAACAGATAAAGCAGCGATAAGAGCTAGGAACAAATTGAAGAAAAGCCAAAGAATAGGTTTCAAAGCCATCGGTACAGTTCGTACTAGCCTATCCGCCGGCTAAAACTAGGCTGATAATGAGGACAAACGCAATCCATATTATTAAATCAGGTTACAGTGTCAGTATACGCGTATTGCATTATCAGATAATAGCTAATGCGAGTGACTCTACATTCTCTACTAATATAATCGCCATATTTCTTTGTTTTCCACTCAAGCAAGTTTCCTCATTATAAATACGGTTGAACGTGAGAGATATTGTTTTAATGTCGATTTACTTATTACGATTTCACAAATGCTTTGTTTTAGAAATACCCACATTCAAAATGATGCTTTGTTTACTTAAAGTAGTTTCAGTGATAACGAACTATAAACTATTTATTTGAATATAAATGTAAATCTTAGTGTATAAAATAACTTCAATTATATAATGGTTAATAATCACAAAAAGATCGAATGATTTGTTAGATATTTAGATATAAGTACTGATTTGATCACTCGGCGCCAATATGGCTGACTTGTTATTCTTGTCGCCGATTGGTCAATGTTTTCTATTGGTGATTACGATGAATCTTATTTCTGATTGGTTGATTGCAATTTTAGTGCACGTGCTTTCTTAGTGCCTATATAAGGCTTCGTCAGACCATAACGTGACACATTCTTGTGAAGTCAATCAAGCAGAACGGTCGTAATCGTAAGTTAAGTACCTTTTTGTTATAATGAATGGTTCTCTTTAATTTTATTGCTCTTATAGATAAACCATTTAATGTTTTATTTAAATAAAGTAATCATTGAAATGAAATGAAATAATTTATTCAGTAAGTAGGCCACAGGGGCACTTTTACAAGTCAGATTGTGAATCTACCGGCATTTCGCAAGAGGAGACCGCTGTTGAGAAGAAAGCCGAAAGAAACTCAACAGTAAGTCATTTTTTCGTAAATAATACTTAAAACAATTACATGATACAGTTGTGTTAAAACTAATTACACTGGGTACACGTAAAGGAGATGTATAGATACCTACTCCAAATAAAATAAAAATTTAATAAATTTAAAATATTAAATATACCCAGAGATGTATAAAGTCTCTGGGTGTCACAGCATGCAATAAAATATAATTACTTAATTAATTTAATTCCATAGAGATGTATAAGGTCTCTAGGCGTCAACGTGAATAATTTAGAAAATAGTTATTAAACCTAAAATTCTTAGAGATGTATATGGTCTCTAGGCGTCATAACATGCAATAAAATATTTTAAAATGATTTAATTTCCTCAGAGATGTATAAAGTCTCTGAGTGTCATACTACACTAAGCTGTTTCTTAGAGATGTATACAGTCTCTAAGAGTTCAAAAAGATAAAATCAACATTGAATAACTTCAATCGAGTACAGGTGAAGTTTCTCACGTTTGCTTAATTTAACACTAGTATGCGGTTGCTACATATTTAATTTGGCCCTTGCTAGCATGAACAGACCGGACCCCACAAACGGCACCCGTTCACGAGTATGACGCATATCTCAGCCATCGCCTCCCTCAACCATATTATAGGGAAGGCTGCGACCCGATCAACGACGCCACCGTAAGCAAAGACCTTTAAGCGAGCATGACATGCTCAAGCTGCCGGGCATACTTGACTAATACTATTTGCCCGGTGAGAAACAACAAATTGTGCTCTCATGTTACATTAAAAATTACCCACCAAAATAATGCTTATTTAAAAATTTACTATTGACACACAACACTAAACTACTGGCTTAAAGGCATCACTGTCGTTTAGAAAGTCATTAACAGTATAATAAGCTTTATTCAATAAGTGACGTTTTATTTGCGCTTTAAATTTGCTACAGGGCAATTTTACTACATCAATAGGTATTTTATTGTAGAAGCGTACACAGTTCCCCACGAACGACGAGCTAACCTTACGGAGACGGTGGGCAGGTATTGCGAGCTTGTCCTTACTTCTCGTATTGTAGTGGTGAATGTCACTGTTGAGCTTGAATTCATGGAGATTTTTCCGCACATACATGATATTCTCAAGAATGTATTGAGATGCTACGGTGAGAATGTTTGTTTCCTTGAATTTCTCTCTTAGTGACGTACGACCTCCTAGTGCATAAATTGCGCGTACAGCTCGTTTTTGTAGCACAAAGATGGTTTGGATGTCCGCCGCTCTTCCCCATAATAAAATTCCATACGACATAACACTATGGAAATAACTGAAATATACAATCTTTGCCGTCTCGACGTTTGTCAGCTGCCTGATTCGCCTAACTGCATAGGCCGCGGAGCTAAGCTTACCTGCAAGAGTGGCTATATGCGCACTCCATTGCAGTTTAGAGTCTAAAGTAACACCCAGGAATACTGTTTTTTCTTCAAATTCCAGTACTTCGCCTTTCAGTTTTACCTTGGCACAATTGACTTGTTTCACATTTGGTAATGTAAATTTAATGCACTTAGTTTTCTTGGCATTTAAAAGCAAATTATTTGCAGTAAACCAATCCACAATAGAGGACAGTGCATCATTAATCACATCGAAGTTGTTTTCTTGCCTTTTTACTTTAAAAAGAAGAGATGTGTCATCTGCAAATAGTACTATATCATGTTTATCTCGCACAAGGTTTGGTAAATCGTTAATATACACTAGAAAAAGAAAGGGACCCAGAATTGAAGCCTGAGGTACCCCCATAGCAACAGCTGACCCAGTCGATTGAGTCCCATTGATATCTACCCGTTGCGTTCTGCCTGAAAGATATGACGAGACAAGGTCAAGGGCATTGTTTTTGACTCCGTAGTGTTCTAGCTTACGTATTAAATTCTCATGATCAACGCAATCAAATGCTTTGGATAGATCACAAAAAACTCCAATAGCATCTTGAGCCTTCTCCCAGGCATCAAAGATATGTTTAACTAGTACCACGCCAGCGTCAGTGGTAGAGCGACCTTTAGTGAACCCGAATTGATTGCTGTGGAGCATTAAGTGATATCCTCATTTATTCACTTCCTGGTTCACTTTTATTAAGTGTGTTGTATAGTTATTCTACTTATAATGAATAAATACAATGAATAACAGTTTTAACGTTTTATTTTATTTCTCATACGACGCCTGATACATATTATTTATTTATTTCATATCTGTTAATCATATAACGTGATTAATAGATATATTATTAAACATTGCTATGAAGACAATTTAACATTACCTTAGTAGCTTAACTATGATTTAGTCATTAACATTCATAGACTTTTTATAACATCAGAAGTGGGATATTAACCTGCAACACTGTTATAATAAATTATTTAACGATTTCAGATGGATATTCCGGCTTTACAAGAACTTCTCAAAGCTATCAAGGATGCCTTCTCTGTTGGTGCCCGGCGAAAAGACGATGATATTGCGTTACCGACGTTTGATCCAGCTACAAGTGACTGCGGCGCCGAGTCCTGGTGCGTCAAAATAGAAGCTCTCTCCAAGGAATTCGGTTGGAGCGACATTGCGGCTGTTGCGAAAGCAGGTAAGGCCCTTAAGGGGTCTGCTTTAGTTTGGTACGAGTCATGGGATCCTACCGAGGGCCGTACCTGGACAAACTTTCGCTCAGAACTGACAGACTTGTATCCCGAAAAGAAAAATCTTTCCGAAAAACTTCAAAAAGCAGTACTGTATACATCTGAAACTGCCGATTCTTACTGTGAATACGCTAGGGAAAAAATTCGACTTCTCAAGAGTACAAAAATTTCTTTTAACGACGCGCAGCTAATAGAGCTGGTGTGCGGTGGTATAACTGACGTTAATGTTCGTATGGCATCTTTTAACAGTAATGTGAAAACAACTTCCGAACTTATTGCCCTGTTCACATCATACGCAAAAGCTAAAAAACGACCTTCAGAGCAAAGTGGAACGAATTCCAAGGATACCGGTCTTAGCTTGTCCAAACGTTCCAGAATAGATAATCGACCAAATGACTTAAAATGTTACTCCTGTGGTAAACAGGGTCACACCAAGACGCAGTGCTTCAAACGAGAAGTTCCCAAAAACGGTCTAGAGTCACAAGAACAAAAAACTAGCGAATTTAACAAGAGATATTGCTCATTTTGTAAAAAACCCGGTCACACAGATTCAATTTGCCGATATAAACCAAACTCAAGTAATGAGAACACTTCTCCCATAGCTAAAGAGGTTAATTTTTTAGAAAATCGGAACTTAAACTAACGGAAGTAACTATCAATGACGTAAAAATTAATTCACTTATTGATACTGGAGCAAACTGCAGTATAATCAAAGAATCAATAGCAAAGCGTCTTGGGTGCCCCCTTTTACCATGCTATTTCACTATCTGCGGAATAGGTGAAGGTAGTTTAGATGCTTTCGCAAAGATAACGGTACCTGTAAGGTCAGATGATTTATGTATCGAACTTGATATTTACGTTGTTAGGGATGATGGTTTCCGTTATGATCTCCTTATAGGAAGAAACGCGGTTCAATTTCCTGATATACAAATTGTAACAGATGCTTTAGGATCTCGCTTAGTTCGGAAAGCGTTGCCCATTACGTCGAACCCGGAGGTTAATTTAGTTAATGATGATGGTTATGTACAACAACAACACGAGCTTTCTACGTCGTTGGCACATCTAGATAATGATTTGCAAGATAAGATAAAAGCAATATTTCAACAATATCCCTCCGTATTCGATGCTGTAGGCAATGTAAAAACAGGCGAGCTAAATATCAAACTTAAGAATAACGACATAGTTTATTATAGACCATATCGATTGGCTCCAATAGAGAGGGAAAAGGTAAAAGAGATTGTACAAGACTTACTGAATAAAGGAATAATCAAGGAAAGTAAATCACCTTTTGCCAGTCCAATGATTTTAGTAAAAAAGAGTGACGGAACTGACAGAATGTGTATAGATTATAGAGCCTTGAACAAACTAATAGAAAGAGATAGATACCCCCTCCCTCTTATTGAAGACCAAATCGATAAACTCGGACATGCAAAGTACTTTATATCTATTGATATGAAAAACGGCTTTTACCAAATACCCGTATCTGAAAATTCCACGAAATACACTGCCTTTGTAACACCGGATGGGCATTACGAATTCCTGAAAATGCCTTTTGGAATCTGTAATGGTCCATCGGTCTTCCAAAGAGCCATTTCTTCAGCGGTACGGCATCTTAAATTCTTACTAGTTTACATGGATGATATTCTTATTCCTTTTGAAACCATCGAACAAGGATTAGAATATCTTGAGCAAACAATTTCAGCACTCAGTTCTTCAGGTTTTACCATAAATCTCAAGAAATGCAAATTCTTTGTCGAGAGCATTGAATATTTAGGTAGACACATATCTCAAGACGGTGTTAGACCGAGTGAGAGCAAGGTTAGGGCTCTAGCTAACTCGCCTGTTCCTAATAATGTTAAACAAGTTCGACAATTTATGGGTCTGGCCAGTTACTTTAGGAAGTTTGTCCCGAATTTTGCTTCACAAACCGCCTGTATTTCAAAATTAACAAAGAACAACCAAAAATGGGAGTGGGGTCCAACTCAGGTTGCTGCTAGGAAATACGTAATAGATCATCTAATTTCTCAACCTTTACTAACAATTTTTGACCCAAGTCTACCAACGGAGCTACATACTGATGCCAGTTCGATAGGCTATGGTGCAATTCTCTTACAAAAGGTCAATAACGTTAATAAGGTGGTCGCATATTATAGTAAAAGAACAAGCTCAGCGGAGTCTAGATACTGTTCTTATGACCTAGAAACTTTAGCAATTTACAACGCGTTGAAACATTTTCGTGTCTATCTTCTTGGTGTCGATTTTAAAATTGTAACAGATTGTAACGCTGTAAAATCCACCATGACCAAAAGAGATTTGTCGCCGAGGGTAGCCCGCTGGTGGACTTTAATGCAGGACTTTAAATTCGATATAGTTTACAAAAAGGGTAAATTTATAAGCCATGTGGATTTCCTTAGCCGCAACCCTGTTGAGCCTTCACATCCGAAAAGAAGTCCCTTATTACCTGAAGTCAATCTCATTGAAATTGATAACAACAATGCTTCGCGATCATGGCTAAAACGTGCTCAGGATAACGACCTAGAAACTCAAAACTTAATGACACAGTTAGCGGCTGGAGAATTAGATCAAAATCGCTATATAATTAAAAATAACTTATTATACTATTATACGGAACCTGGCGCGGAACCAAGGTTGTTTGTACCAAAAGGTTATAGGCTGAGCCTTTTACGGCTCTTCCATGATGAGAACTGTCATGTGGGGTTCGATAAAGTTATACACAAAATTAGACAATATTTCTGGTTTCCGGGTATGTCGGCTTTTATCAAAAAATACATTTATCATTGCTTAATTTGTACTCAAAGAAAAGGGCATTCCGGCCCAAAACAAGGATATTTACATCCCATTGATAAAACTGCAATCCCATTCCATACCATACATTTGGATTGCACTGGTCCATTCGTGAGAACTAACGATGGTTGCAAATACGTTTTATTGATAGTACATGGTTTTACTAAATTTTGTTTATTGAAGCCACTTAAAACCTTAAATGCTCAGGAATTAATACCGATTATTAGAGAAACCATTACATTATTTGGTACACCATCATTAGTTATCACTGACAGGGGCACAAATTTTACTTCTAACCAAATTCAGTCCTTGTTTAGGGAACTAAATGTCGAACACCACATGATAGCCACCGGTACACCTCGTGGTAATGGTCAGGTAGAGAGGTATGTAGCAACTGTGACTAATATGTTAAGTACCATGCGAAATGAATTGTCTGATTGGCCGAACGATCTGTGGAAAGTACAGCAAACAATAAATACCACTGTCCAAAAGTCCACTGGCTTTACACCATTACGATTATTAATAGGCGTAGAAGGGAATATACCCTGTGTTCAAATGCGATTAAATGATGTTCTTGGTGGGGATGACGAACCACTTATTGATATACAGGCCGATCGTGATCTTGCAAAACAACGCTTAATACAAATTTCGGAAAAATTTAAACAGCGTTTTGATTCACTTAGACGGAATAATAGGAATTATAATGTAGGAGATTTAGTTTACGTAAATCAAGACCATCGTCGTAATGACCGGTTAGGACAAAAGTTTAAGGGGCCTTATGAGATATCCACAATACTTCCCAATGATCGGTTTGCCTTGAGAGGTATAGGCAATTTGAGAAACATAGTTATTGCTAAAGAAAAGTTAAGATTTTGGCCAGGAGAATGGGTGGAGGAAAACATTGCTGTTGAAAATGCCATTAATGAATAAACAACCAACCATGTGTAGTGATTTATAACAATTTTGTAAGATAATAACAGCCTTTTTTTTATCAAATGAATAGATGTATGTATAAATATATACAAATGTAATATAAACGCTGGTCGGCCTCATACTTGGTACCGATTGGTCTCACTGGCAGCGGGTGAACGTGATTGGTATGACTATGTATGATTTGGCAATCGTGTTTATCTCAAAGGGTATTCGCTGGTCGGCCAAATGCTTGATGCCAATTGTTCTGACTAGCAGCGGGTGAATGTAATTGGTATGTCTATGTATCTGGCAAATACCCACTAAAAGAACTCGCTATAACAATATAATTTTTATAAGCGATTGGTATTTCAATAAATAATTATACATACACATCTATATCATCTAAATATATATTACTGAAGTTAAACAATTGTATTCAATGATATAAAGTTTATTTATGTTTATGATATGGCGATGATGATGATTGTAAAATGATAATAACATTTATTTCGATTGTTTTTGTTTTTTTTTACTCCGAGGACGTAGTACCGTCAGTCTGGCCGTGAGAGATATTGTTTTAATGTCGATTTACTTATTACGATTTCACAAATGCTTTGTTTTAGAAATACCCACATTCAAAATGATGCTTTGTTTACTTAAAGTAGTTTCAGTGATAACGAACTATAAACTATTTATTTGAATATAAATGTAAATCTTAGTGTATAAAATAACTTCAATTATATAATGGTTAATAATCACAAAAAGATCGAATGATTTGTTAGATATTTAGATATAAGTACTGATTTGATCACTCGGCGCCAATATGGCTGACTTGTTATTCTTGTCGCCGATTGGTCAATGTTTTCTATTGGTGATTACGATGAATCTTATTTCTGATTGGTTGATTGCAATTTTAGTGCACGTGCTTTCTTAGTGCCTATATAAGGCTTCGTCAGACCATAACGTGACACATTCTTGTGAAGTCAATCAAGCAGAACGGTCGTAATCGTAAGTTAAGTACCTTTTTAGGGTTCCGTAGCCAAATGGCAAAAAACGGAACCCTTATAGATTCGTCATGTCTGTCTGTCTGTCCGTCTGTCCGTCCGTATGTCACAGCCATTTTTTTCCGAAACTATAAGAGCTATACTCTTGAAACTTGGTAGGTAGATGTATTCTGTGAACCGCATTAAGATTTTGATTCAAAAATAAAAAAATAATAATAAATATTGGGGGCTCCCCATACTTAGAACTGAAACTCAAAAAATTTTTTTTCATCAAACACATACGTGTGGGGTATCTATGGCTAGGTCTTCGAAAATGATATCGAGGTTTCTAAAACATTTTTTTTCTAAACCGAATAGTTTGCGTGACAGACGCTTCCAAAGTGGAAAAAAGTTGGTCCCCCCCCCTCTAACTTCTAAAATAAGAAAATGAAAAATCTAAAAAAAACATATGATGTACATTACTATAAAAACTACCGACGAAAATTGTTTTGAACGAGATCTAGCAGGTAGTTTTTTTGTTAATACCAAATACCTAACTTTGCACCTAATTTATATGGGGCGCTATACATACCAGGTGCAAACTTAACTTAAACACTTAGGGATGGAAAGTGTTTGTACGGAACCCTCGGTGCGCGAGTCCGACTCGCACTTGGCCGGTTTTTGTTATAATTAATGGTTCTCTTTAATTTTATTGCTCTTATAGATAAACCATTTAATGTTTTATTTAAATAAAGTAATCATTAAGTGATATCCTCATTTATTCACTTCCTGGTTCACTTTTATTAAGTGTGTTGTATAGTTATTCTACTTATAATGAATAAATACAATGAATAACAGTTTTAACGTTTTATTTTATTTCTCATACGACGCCTGATACATATTATTTATTTATTTCATATCTGTTAATCATATAACGTGATTAATAGATATATTATTAAACATTGCTATGAAGACAATTTAACATTACCTT
This sequence comes from Apotomis capreana, assembly GCA_947623375.1. Classification (NCBI taxonomy): domain Eukaryota; kingdom Metazoa; phylum Arthropoda; class Insecta; order Lepidoptera; family Tortricidae; genus Apotomis; species Apotomis capreana. The sequence goes on from OX392519.1 coordinate 18,325,017, forward strand.
AGTAGCTTAACTATGATTTAGTCATTAACATTCATAGAGTTTTTATAACAAACGCGAATCATACAAGTTTCATAAACCGCCAGTTATTGATAAAACACGAATTTCAATAGGGCCTACGTCGTTTGTTTTACGAGCATCGCACAAAGACGACGGACGCGGAGGCCTCTCGAAGTCTCGAATCTGGAATGTTCGTTATGACTTTGTTTGTGACCTGACCATTTTGTCCTTATCCAATTACTCGAACAGAGCCGTGTTACTTTTTTTTTTTTTGCAAGTACGTACTTTCTAGCTGCACATTGCCGTCACTCATCAGGCCAGGATCTAATGATGGGATTATGGAAAAATCGAGGGTAAATATGGCTCTTTAAATACGAGTACTATAGTCGAACCATCGTGATATTTTGGGTCTCCTTCGCAATCCATAATATCGTATGTCCTAAAGTCAAATGCCATACCACATTTACCCTAAACACTTTTGACATATCAATCATTTGTCATAATGATTATTTGCCATAATGATCTTACATCCTAATGATCATAAACCATAATATTACATTACCTAATGCTCTAAATACCTAATATGTTTTGTACTAATCTATTAACACATAAAACTTACGAGTCATAATATACAAAACCATAAATCACATGTCCTAAAGTCAAATGCCATGATGATTACTTGCCATAATGATCATAAGCTATAATAACATTGCCTAATATCCTACTTTAAGGCAGGTCAGACTTGGGTTAGGTTAGGTACGACGACGAGCGAAGCGAGGAGGAGTGTTAGGTTGAACTATGACCCTAACGAGCGAGCGAAGCGAGCGAGCCGCGCAGGTCCGACTTGGCTTACGATTCCTTACATTACCTATTTCACCTTACGGCAGGTCCGACTTGGACAAATATCGAATTGGCTAAACCCCGAAAACTGTAGGTTGGGTTATTGGCTGAACCCCGAAAACTGTAGGTTAGGTTAGGTTTGTATTGTGACCACGTATAGCGGAGCGAGCGAAGCGAGCGGAGCGTCAGACTTGCTGAACCCCGAAAACTATAGGTTAGATTATTGGCAGAACCCCGAAAACTGTAGGTTAGGTTAGGTTTGTATTGTGACCACGTGTAGCGGAGCGTCAGACTTGCTGAACCTCGAAAACTATAGGTTAGGTTATTGGCTGATCCCCGAAAACTGTAGGTTAGGTTAGGTTTGTATTGTGACGACGTATATAGCGGAGCGTCAGACTTGCTGAACCCCGAAAACTATAGGTTAGGTTATTGGCTGAACCCCGAAAACTGTAGGTTAGGTTAGGTTTGTATTGTGACCACGTATAGCGGAGCGAGCGAAGCGAGCGGAGCGTCAGACTTGCTGAACCCCGAAAACTATAGGTTAGATTATAAAAATCGGAAAAATAAAAAATCGGCATACTTATATTCGGAGTTTTAAAACATTCGGAATTATGATGAATGACACGTGATAATAATTAGGATAAGTAACTATTAAGACATATGATGATTATGGCAACTAGTATTAGGATATGTAACTGATAGGACACTTGATCATTAGTACTTAAGATAATAGTGCAAATAATCATTAGGATATTCAATATTAGGATGATCAATATTATGGCATTTACATTAGGATAAACGTTATTATGGCAAAAGATCATTATGACCACAGTTATTATGGAATTTACAAATAGGACAAAGGAAATTATGGATTCCAATATAGACCCTGATATTTTATGTATCTCGTGCAGTTGCTGTCGGAAATGTGATCTCTTTCTGTAAAGTTAAATTTTTGTTAAAAAATTATCATAATGTATTGCGGAGCCGTCGACTAGTCTGAAGGTCTAAGCAGGAAAGTCTTTGTCGTGCTCTACCACCTCCTGCGGACTCGCGGTTTGTGTACGATCGATGTGGCAAGAACAACATACATCTACAACAGTTGTCTGTCGATTATCGACTGTCTAGTCAATTAGTCAACGAGGTGTCAACTACGATTGTGACTAGTTGGTGGCTGAGTGAGCAAATCCGGAGCTCGACGCTCTGCACTTCACCGGTCGGTAACGAGGTCACTCCAATGGCAAATCCTGCTCGATAGTTGTTCGATTGCGAAACTCAGGGCCTTTGCACACCGCAGACTTATCTACTTTTTGGCTTTAACTTGGATCCTAATGCATCCATCCTCTGATATTGTATGTCACTATCAAGATATCGCGAACAGATATCTATAACATGATGTCGGTGACCGTTGACTACTGACATACCATATGTGTCTACAGAATATGTGCTCCCTACATGTACATACATGTCAGTGGCACTCATTGCGGGCACTCATTCAATTCGGACGGCACAGTGGCGTGGAACGCTGCCAGAGCTCAGAGACGAACGTGAAGTCAAGCAGTCAATATCATTCCTCTCTTTAAGAACTTGTTATCAAAAGATACTTGAAAGATAAGTATAATGCTCTTGGGCATGTGCAAGTTCTACGTCGCGTGCAAAATCGCACACTAGTGACAGGTAACGACAGCCCTAAGTGGGAAGTGTGGTAATAAAGTGCTAGTCTAGTCACGCCCTTTACACCTGCCCGCGTTTCCGGACGTTTGTCAACGTCGGCTGCGCCTAGACCGCGCCCCGCGCTGTAGGTGGCGGTAATACAGCGATAATGTACAACTTGTACAACTAGCCTGAACTAGGTAGGTAGGCTGATGTCTAAGTTGGTGCACATAAGAGAGATCCAAATGCAAACATAAGAACGCAGGTTATAAGGTTGGTTGTAACTTATAAGTTGATAGATGAATCTTCGTTACCACGATCACACATTCGATCGATTGTTTTGGCTGCAGTAAAATCTATCTAGCGACGTCGAAAAACAAACATTGTACCATAGATCGACGATCGAACTTTTGGTGACTATTGACACCCAGAGCTTCTGTTTCGTGATATTTTTCAATCTAATACATGTCGTATTTATAATGCTTCTATTTTTAGATTTTTTTCACATAAATATAAACAGTCATATGTCAACAAAGGAATCCCGCAGAAACAAGAATACATAGACAATTTAATTACGAAATAAGGTTAAGAATTTGCTGATGAGTGATGACATTCAATGATTGATCGTGTTTAGATAAACACAGACAGACTGCGATTTCACCGGTTTAGTGGTTGTGATGCACGTTGTATTAGACGTGTGAGGTGCGTACAAAAACAAGAGGACACAATTAATCACCTGATGAAACAAGCATAACAATCTGCCGTGGTCCGTGGATGATTATGAATTATGATCAATTATTGCTCCATCAACAGAACAGACTGACCGTTACTTTCGTAGTTGTAATATGAGTTAGACTAATGCGACGTTGGAGATATTTCGGAAACAAGAACAGAACTAATTGAATGCCGAGAATAAGAATGATGGAGTCATTATTTTTATCCAGAAATAGACCTGTGACGTTTTCAGCTGTTGGATGCGATCGCTTTCCGGCGGATGCCGCTGTAGGGGAGTGGATTAGTGGCGGAAAGACGTGGCCTATTTGTTGCGGAATAAATACCAAGATTCCGAGCATTCATCGTCAATCAAAGACACGTCTAATACCTTGGACCTTGAATCGAGCGGTTTACTGGACAACTTACGATAAATGCTAATACAAACGGTCAAAACCCAAAACCAATCACTCAAACACACCCAAACGTTAGTCTGCCCTGTCTCGATAGACAATTACTCTACACACTACCACCAAAGCTTTTAAACCATTAAAACCTTGAAAAACGTTCGTTCGTACACACGAAATAAAGATGAGCTGAAGGATGATGAGACAAAATGTCTAAAGTGCTGTGAAAGCTGAAGCTATAGCTTCAGACTATCGCTCTCCAAGTTTCATCTCGATCGACTGCAAATAGCCGCAAGTACGTGGTGGGTGTATGTTTGTGTGTATATGCGGCTGTGTGTCGGGAAGTTTGTGTGTATTTGTGACGCTATATATGGGACGCTTCCGGGAGCGCCGACCGCCTTCCAGGGACATTTCGCCGCCATATTCAATAGGTATACGATTCAATTTGAATTTTGATCGTCAAAAGTTATCCTTCTTTGTCTTTTGTTATGCAATGTTAAGACTGCATTATAAAATGCAAGTGTTTTATCGATACCTACTATTTTATACCCCACCTACTCACTTTAAGCACGTTCTAAAAATAAACGTCCGCGTAAGATAAGGAGCTATTGATTGATAGCCATTCATTACTAGAAACATTTTCTTTAAAAACATTGCATTCCACGGTTTCTACGTTATCTACAATTTACACGTGGTTACTTACATAGATCAAGGCCGTGAAAATAATTGGCAATATAATAGCTATATTTTTTACCTAGTTTATTAATGTGACCGAATTACCTATCAGAGTAATTATTTCCTCATTGTATTCTAACCAAATATAACCGCGGCTTATCACTTCCTGTGTTGAATAGGCACTAAAAATAATTTTGTCATAACCTCAACGAAATTCTACCCGCACTGAACCAATGATTTTGATGAATCTGTATAAACCTAACTACCCTAATGCAGTTTATTTCGGAATTACTTAATATTACCTCTCAATCAGGCGAATAACAAACTTTACTGAATCGCGTGCGATAACAGAAATTGATTACCATCACTCTAACACCTCTCGGGAATTTTTCGAGGTCACTCGTCCAATGCTGCGCCACTTCGGGACTCCAGTTCCACTGTAATGCGGACCGAGAATTGGAGCAGTCACATAGCGAGTGCCGCGCTTAGACACGTACTCTACAATACGTGCTAGTCAAAGGGTATCAACAAGTGATTGGTCAATCGAGCACGTTTGTATACCGAACCGACTATCCACTGCTGCGTCATTCGAGAGCAGTACAAATCGACCGAATACTGGCCCAGAAGTGGATGGGTCAGATAGGATTTGCGTGTGCACGTGTTAGAGGTCGGTTTATCAGTGGCCAATTGCAAAACAACCAATAGAGGCACTCGTAAAACGTCTGGACTTTAGAATTGAGGAGATTACGTGGAATCAGGAAAATACTTATCTCATGGATTGCCTAATAGATTTTTTTTTCTACCCACGATATAGAGACAAAGGACACAATAGGAACAATCGGAAGAGGTACTACCGAAACTACTCTAGCTCACTACTCGTGAGGCAGTCTGACATCTGCTATCAGTGCAAACAAAGGAAATTTCTTTCTTATTGTCCTAGAACAAAATGGTGTGCGGCAAAAAAAGAAAAATCGCCAAAATAAAGACTACCCAAATTTATGCCATTAATCCAATAATAATTCTAGCGCGAAATGCGAAAATGGACGGATATTTGCTATCAAATGAATCAAGAATAAGAAATATATAGAAGACGTTCTTAAGCCATAACACCGTATTATGAGTTCCATATTATATTCAGACTCTTAGTGCGAAGAGGCCTGCCAGCCTGGATAGCATTCCGCTAGATTACTGGCATTCTAGCCCGGCCCAGGCGTAAGCCGTTTAACTGGCCGGCCGTGTAATATCCGCTTTTGGGGCGTTGCGACACACGACAGTCCACGAGTTAAGCTGATGAGGTTATGCCATGTCACTTCCATTTACCGATTTGGCTTACTTTTACGTGTCTAAATGTTGCAACGAGAGTTTCAAAATGCCGGTTAAAACTAAATCAGACTGGCAATAATTTTGGGATAGAGTCTCAATAACCTAAGTCCTAAATAAATCTTAAAAAAGACGACGCAGGCGACGGGCCGCTGCCCGCTGCTGGTAACGGGTGAGAACGACCAAGGCAATAAAGGGATTAATTCTACATTCAATTCAGGTGCTTACCCAAACTATCCCAAGCCAGAGTTACCTAAGTAAGTTACATTCAGAAGCTACAATAGGTAATCTATCAATATTAGCGGGTAGGTACTAGAACTGACACTTTTTTACCGCAGGAAGATAACATACATTATGATGATCACTCGATGGCTGTTTACTTGCAGTAAACTGGTAGCTTTATGTAGCGCTGTGCGTTTGATTAAGGTTAGATAAAGTGAAACCTATCTGTAATCATATTGACTCACGATATTAAGCGGAAACTCCTATCTTATCACCTTATAAGTAATAGAGTCCATTGCAGCTGCTAATCCAATATTTATAACTTAGGTCATAAGTACGCAGAGCGAGGCATTCGACACAAATTGGTCGATACACCTATAATAGGTATAAGAACATGAAGCTTTGCTCGCAACATGAACTTTAATAATAATATAAAGAGTGTCCGTCTGGCAATATCAGCAGATACACATACACACACTCAACGGCAGAGAAAAGTAACCCTTTGCCAAGTATTCCCGCCTGCTATAGAAAGTATTTCTATAGCATTATGGAATACTTGCTTCAGCTTTCGTTAGGCGTCAATTGTTATTGGTATTCATAACTTTACTAATACCAAATTTACCTCAATGCAATTTCCAATGTTTCCTTTTAAATGAAATGCGGGCCGGTTATTTGACTCCCTGGCTCGTGGTACATTCCCGACACAGCGGCTATTGTTCCCGGGAACTGCAGCGCAGGCGCGCCGTTTTATTGCTCATATGAGTAATATTCGGCGCAAGCGCAACAAACTGCAGCGCGCCGCTAGCATGCTCGTACAGTCTATCAATTTCATTATAATCCACTTCATTTATTTTTATGGTAGTTCTATAAATGTTCTGTTAATTCAAATTTAATTAAAAGTGAACCAAACAGAAAGTGAACCAAACAAAAGCTTGAAGGCGATTTTCTCTTTTTCACGTTTCTTCGCATGCTGCAATCATGATTTCCACCGGCCCCGCTAGCCACCCTGATTAATCATCCTCTTAAAAATCAGTAGGTCGTTCAGCTCCGTCTTGTCCAAGAATTTCTTTGACGCTACACGGTTTGTCGCTAAATGGTGTAACGACTCCCGACCATATTTGCATAGTCATACAGAAGTTCGCAACTGATGAGGCCTAAATTCCCGGATTGCTTTGCTTTCACAAATTCGCAATTATGCATTCTTGAAATCTCTCTAACACGTAGTGGTCAGGCCAGGAATGATCACACCCTGAAAAGTGAACCCAGTCCAATTGTCGCACAGTATTGAAATACGAGAGATACAGCCAATATTTGTCGCTCGTTAAAGAGTCGTGTCGTGTGTCTCAGTTGTGTTAGTGGGGCTAGAGGGCACTCTTCAATGTTTCGTGCTAGGCCGCCTGGCCAGTTTTCACGTCACGTCTGCGGCAACAGTGCCGTGGACTGTTATTTATCGCCGTCGGTCAATCGTCGCTCCGGTGAATTCTGATGGCGGTGTACCAGTAACGGTGACGCAACGGCTTACATTCAATGCTTGAATCATTGCGGTTCATCTCGCCGCAAGATAGCCCGGGAAATAATAATATGGACTTTAAGTTATTTGGTGACACACGTGAAAAAACCGATTCCTCACACACAGACATCGGTCCATTGTGGCAACTTGAAGACATCTTACAAATATGTATATTATATTTCTAGAGCTATTAGAAGTTATATATTTATGGGTTCATTGTCTTGTTGGTTTAAATTCAAGTAATTTTACGTGAACCGGCAAAGCATAGTTTTACTATAAAATACTGTATTTCGCCAATGTAATTTTCTTTAACTAAGAATATGCAACACGCGATCTGCACACAATAAAGAAGTAATCGATAAACTTCAGCACCGCATGAACGACTATAAATGTAGAGGCAGTGTTCCTACATACATAATAGTACATAGACTATTTGCTTTTTAGGGTTCGGTAGTGTTAGGTTTTAGAACGCAACCATATTAATGTTTTATGTTGGTAACTCGATCTGCACTCTATTGTCTATTCCCGATGCGTTTTTGTTGTGTGTGCAAATATAACTATTTTTCTTATACAAATTGCTAACCGTTTTATTTCGATCACGATTATTTAACATGGTAGCAGAGCGTGGTTGATTTATAAATTAGCATCAGTGTATTTAAGAAAACCGAGTGACGTATTTTTATTAGTAAGACATTTTAAAACGGCCGCATAACCTTACTATAGCGGCGCCGGTTATCACATTACATCGTAAAACTTGAAATGCTCAAAGAAGATGACGAACACAAGTCACAATCCATTCCACATTGATAGATTAATCGGAAGAGAGAACTATGCTAGTTGGAAATTCGCAGTAAAAGCTTATTTTGAGCTCGAAGAACTGTGGACTTGCGTGACGGGCACCAACACTGATGAGAAAAAAAGAAATTAAGGCGAAGTCAAAGCTTATTCTACTGCTTGACCCGATCAATTATGTACATGTTCAGAGCGCAACAAAATGTAAGGAAGTCTGGGAGAACTTGGAACAGGCTTTCGATGACAGCGGGTTATATAGAAAAGTCGCCTTACTTGGAGACAGAGTTGGGCAAAAATTAATTGAATAAGAATAAGAATAAAAACAGAAAAAGTATTCTTATTCAAATCAATTTGAATAAGAATAAATTCTTGTACTCGTAATTCAAATAAAATTAATGTGAATAAATCATGTAATTTTTATTTTAAATGAAGAATAAAAAACAAAATAATTATTTTAGAAATGGCATAATTTAAATACCATTTTATTTGATTAAAATGTTAATTGAATAACGTTAATTTGTAGTATGGATGTTATACAATCGGTTTTATTTTGTAAGTTGATCTTTACTAAGTTTTAATGTTTGGATTTATGTGAAATTAAGTAGGTTTTATGACAATAGGTATTTTTTGGTATCTTCGAAATGTTGATGATGATCTGATGATGAAGCTAGAAACTGAACAGCGGAACTCTTCAATGGGTACTAGTATAGCCCTCGAGTATGGGCTCATTTGGTTTGTTTTTATGAGTCCTATACATTACAATTGGGGAGGTTAGTCTGATGATGAAGTCAGGAGTTGGGTGATGGAACTCTTCAATCAATGGCTACTAGTATACCCCTCGAGTGTGGGCTTGATAAGACAAAATACTACTATCTCTACCTATACCTAATAAGTCATATTAACAATCCAGGTACCCTAACCCTTACATTCGTATTCGTGGAATATTATTTGAATTAAAAAATCATGATTAAAATTATTTGATTAAGAATAAGTTATCTTCATTCAATTTTCTCAGGAACGAATTATTCCCGACGAATTTATTTGAATAATCTTGACGGGATTAAAATCGACATGATTTTATTCTTACGAATTCTTATTCAAATTACGATTTTATTCTTGAATGCCCAACACTGCTTGGAGACCTCATCACTACGACGTTGGAATCTTCTCGCAGCGTAGATGATTATGTGAATAAGATAATGTCGACTGCGCACAAACTCAGGAATATCAAGTTCGATATTAACGATGAATGGCTTGGAACGCTGATGTTGGCTGGCCTACCTGAAATATATAAGCCAATGATTATGGGATTGGAGAGTTCAGGCATCAAGATCAGCGCAGATTCCATCAAGACAAAGCTCCTGCAGGAAGTTCAATGCTCTGAGAGTTCAGCATTCTTCACAAGGAACAAGGCCATTCCAGTACAGCAAAGCACAACGAAGATTTACAAAGGTCCCCGGTGTTATAACTGCAATAAACATGGACACTTTGCCAAGAACTGTCGTGCTCCGAAGAAGAAGAACCAGGACAATCAAGAAGAAAAGAAGGGTTTTGTTGCAGCGTTTTCAGCTTCTTCTCAGTCAATGAATCCGGACCAGTGGTATGTGGACTCGGGCGCCTCGATGAATATGACCAACAGGAAAGATTGGATGTATGATGTGACAGGTCCTCCTATACCTACCATAACTGTAGCCAGTAAGACACCGCTTCCTGTGGAATGTATGGGAAAGGTCAATTTATTGATTAATGGAAATGAAGAAAACAAAATACAGGTAAAGCAAGTTCTGTATATACCTAAACTCGCTGCTAATCTTTTGTCAGTTAGTGCCATGGTGAGAAATGGATGTAAAGTAAATTTTCGAGACAAAGGCTGTGACAGTTATAATCAAAATGGAAAACTTGTGTGTTCTGCAACACTAGTAAACAATTTGTATCTGTTAAATACTCATAGAGAAGTGGTATCCAACCTGTCTTGTTCAGATAACTTAAATAGTGTTGTCCTGTGGCATAGACGCATGGGACACCTGAATTTTTCAGATGTTAACAAGCTGCCAGAGTGCGCCGAGGGAGTGGATCTGATTTCTGACAACAGTAAAGGTTCGATCACATGTACTACCTGCCTCAGAGGAAAACAGACCCGGCTGCCCTTCAACAACATTGGTTCCAGAGCTACACAGCCATTGCAGCTTGTTCACACTGATCTATGTGGGCCCATGGAACATGAATCACTCGGAGGTATGAAATACTTTGTTACCTATATTGATGATTTTACAAGACGAGTTAATGTGTACTTTCTGAAAAACAAACTGAGCGTCTTAGATACTTTCAAAGATTATAAAAGTAAAGTAGAGAATGAACTTGACATGAAAATTAAAGCAATTCGGTCAGATAATGGTAAAGAATATTGCCACAGAGATTTTGACAGCTTCTTAAGCTCACATGGAATTGAGCATCAAACTAGCACTCCGTACTCGCCCCAGCAGAACGGTCTTGCCGAGCGAATGAACAGGACCCTGGTTGAAAGAGCAAAGTGTATGTTGTTTGATGCAGATTTACCAACTAAACTATGGGGAGAGGCCCTAGCTACAGCCGCATATGTCATTAATCGGTCTCCCACAAAGTCACTAGATGGTAAAACTCCCATAGAGATGTGGTCCAGAAAGAAGCCCAATTTATCGAATATGAAGATTTTTGGCTCCGAAGTTATGGTACAGGTACCAAAAGAGAAACGCCAAAAATGGGATTCAAAATCTAGAAAACTAATATTTGTTGGATACTGTGAATCTACCAAGGGATATAGAGTACTTGATCCGAAAACTAATAAAATCATCAAGAGTAGGGATGTGGTATTTTTAGAAAATGTTCAGAAATATGATAAAAATATATACATACCTTTTGCATCCAACAGTGACTCCATTGTGCAGCCATGCGAAGAACCCTGCAAAGAAGAATCAGAGAGCACTTCAGACCATTCTTCAAGTGACGACTATCAATCTGGTGAGAATGACGATTCTACAAACTTACCTGAAGAATCAGTAGACACAGAGCCACCAGCACGAACAATGAATCTTCGTCCGCGAAAAGTCATCAACTATGCAGAGCCCGACGAGCATGATGTGAGTTATTTTTGCCCAGTACTAGATTTTAATGATCCTCAGACATTAGATGAAGCTCTTTCATCTTCTGATGCTGACCAGTGGAAGAAGGCCATGCAAGAAGAATATGACTCGTTGATTAAAAATAATACTTTGTCATTAGTGGACTTACCACCTGGTAAAAGAGTATTGCCATGTAAATGGGTCTTTAAAACTAAAACGGACGAGAAAGGAGAGATTACCCGTTTTAAGGCAAGGTTGGTTATAAAAGGGTATGCTCAACGAAAGGGAAGTGACTACAATGAAGTATATGCTCCAGTCGTAAGATATACGTCTGTGCGTTTTTTGATTGCACTAGCTGCAAAATATGACCTTGACTTGGTTCAGATGGATGCGATAAGTGCATTTCTTCAGGGAGATATTGACACTGAAATTTACATGTCACAACCAGAATGTTATGAAGAAAATGCTCAAGTGTGTCGCTTACATAAATCAATCTATGGACTCAAGCAAGCTAGCCGGCAATGGAACCTAAAATTGAACGATATTTTACTTAACATTGGACTGGAAAGATCAAAAGTTGATCCATGCATTTATTATTTAGTTAATAAATCAACAATGATATTTATTGCTGTGTGGGTGGATGATCTGTTGATTTTCACCAATGACAAAAACACAACAACAGAAATTAAAGAAAAATTAAGACAGGAATTCAGCGTGAAAGACTTGGGCGAGGCAAAGCAGAGCATTGGTATTCATATAGAGAGAATCCGTGAGGCAGGTGTGATCATGTTGGACCAAGAAAAATACATTAATTTAGTTTTGGACCGTTTTGGCATGAATGAGTGTAAACCAGTTCGTACCCCTATAGAAGTAAATGCGAAATTTGAGAAAAATCCAGACGATGGAAATAATACATTCCCATACAGAGAAGCAGTGGGTTGTCTTATTTATCTGGCACATGTTACACGACCTGATATTGCTTATGCAGTCAGTAAGCTGAGTCAATACTGCAATAATCCAGGCAATCAACACTGGCTTGGAGTGAAGAGAGTCTTTAGGTATCTCCAAGGAACAAAGGACCTAAAATTATGTTATGTCAAAGAGGACTCCAAAGAGATAACTGGATACTGCGATGCAGACTGGGCCAGCGACCCTTTAGACAGAAGGTCATGTACTGGCTATACTTTTATATATCAGAACGCCAGTATATCATGGAATACATGTAAACAGCCGACGGTGGCGATCTCTACTGCCGAGGCGGAATATATGGCGATGGCGTCCGCAACTCAGGAGGGACTGTGGGTCCAGCAATTACAAGCTGAACTAGGCCGAGGTGTGGACAGTGCGTTGACCATCTATTCCGATAATCAGAGTGCAATAAAACTGGCATCAACGGACTGTTATAAACCAAAAACTAAACATATAGATATTCGTCTACATTTTCTTAGAGAAAACTTAGTGAAGTGTAAAGTTAAGTTTTTATTTGTGAAGGGTTGTAATATGGTAGCTGATAACTTAACTAAAGGTGTCTCTCTTGAGAAACATTTATATTGTATTAGTAAAATGGGTTTGCGTTCTGTAGGTTTTAGAACGCAACCATATTAATGTTTTATGTTGGTAACTCGATCTGCACTCTATTGTCTATTCCCGATGCGTTTTTGTTGTGTGTGCAAATATAACTATTTTTCTTATACAAATTGCTAACCGTTTTATTTCGATCACGATTATTTAACAGGTAGTCAACTAGGAACCATTATAGTTCGCCATGTCCGTCTGTCCGTCTGTCCGTCCGTCCGTCCGCGGCTTAGCTCCGTGATCATAAGTGCTAGAAAGCTGAAATTTGGTATGAGTATGTGTATGTATCACGCCGACATAAAGGTAAAATAAAAATTACTACTACACCTAAAGTAGGGGTGAATTTTATTTTTCGTTCCAATACTAGCGTGTGGGGTGTCGTTGAATAGGTCTATTAAAAACAATAGGGGTCTTCAAACATCATTTTTTGATAAAGTCAGCAGTTTTGTAAATATTCGCTCGGGAAATCCAAAAAATAGTGCCCACCCCCTCTAACTTCTCAACCACGGGTCAAAAAACTTATGGAAAAATTCATGAAAATAAAGCCTTATTAGTACTTTCAATGAAAACTACATTGATTAAAATCGGTCGAGCCGTTTTTGAGTTATCGCAAAATTTCATAATTTTCTTTAAAATGACGTAAGTGCCGCGCGGTGTTCTTATACTTCGAACTTTACCTACACATATTAGTTAAATGCCATACTGCATTAAAACATTTCGCTCAATCTGGTGCGTATAATCCGTGTCCGCGTAAAGTGCGTAAATTCCAGAAGGTAATAAGTAATTACAGTTGCTTTGGCGTTTACGACCTTTTTAAAGAGCTTGAAATCTTTCTCGTAATTTAAATTTGATTTTATTGTCTATTGTGAAGGATGGGCAACTACGGAACCCTACACTGAGCGTGGCCTGACATGCTCTTGTTTAAATTACAATAATTTATGCTTAAGATGGTAAATATACGATGCGTCAATACAAGGCTGACTAGATCGCAAAGCCATGGGAGTGTTACGAATGTATTTATAAAGCTATACTTACTTAGTGATGTAGACATTTTACAACCTAGTCGCATTCTAACATCAGTTATTTAGCGATTACGGCTTTCTGCGATGTGGTCATTTTGCGATTTGTCAGTCGTGTAGTGATCCAATACGATAGCAACCTTTTGTTGTGTTGGAAACTTATGTACTTATGTATATTTGAGGGCCTTGTGGCTGTGGTACTCCGATCGGCTAGATATGACAGGCATCTATTGAGCACAAACAGAAAGGCTGAGTATTTGGGCTAATCAAGGATGCTCCCGAATGGCTACGTGGAGTAATGAGCGTGGGCGCGGGTCGGAGGTCCGGGACGTCGACGCGCCGCTACACAATTCCGACCGTAGCCAATCAGCCAAACTAATCCTCCTAGACCTGCTACCACGCTGACAAGATTACTGAAGTTAAAAATGACTTAAGTTTTGCGGCATTTCGGTACAAACGTAAACTTGTCGCCGGCTATGCATATTTTCGAGATAATAAATGCAGAATTTTGGGGGCCAAAGGTCGGATCGTGATCGTGCGAGCCTCAATTTGAGCAAAGCAGGCGAGGAAGGCCAAAAGCCAGGAGTTGGACGCATTCCTTAGTGTCGGTTCGGAAGAGGTAAAAAATAACGACCTGTGTAAGAGAAATTGCATTAAAGGCACACTTACGCAAGATACCTCTATTAGAGAAAAGAAAAGAGGTTTTCTTTTTTATATATGACTAACTTTAGAAAAAAACTTCAAACACTATAATATTGAAAGTAAATGTTGATGCTCTAGTTCAAGAGCACCTGCCTAACGAGCTAACCTTCAAATCGCAACTGGTATTGTTCTTGTTATTATAGTTTAAGGCCAGCTTTGGAATGTACGAGCGCGTGTCGCCGCGAGGCATCTCGTGGGGAGGGAAATGTTGTAGTATCAAGTACCTACCTAGATCTAGATACACGATTAAAACGATCAGCGGCTCTTAAACCTATTGACTGATACATTATAATACTCAGTAGGCAGCAGCAGAAGTAATTAAGATCATGAAATATGTACTCCGAAAAAAAGGAAACGCAACTCTATTCTATTAGTAAGAGAATAACGCTAGTGCAACTCAATTCAACACAGCTTAGTTTAACTCACAGCTGTTTGCTAGTCATACCTGCAGATAGTCACAAACATCTGCCTTAGGTTTCCTACAAAGTTTGCATACAGAACGTGTAGATCGTCTGACAACAAGCAAATGTGAAGTAATCAATCACCTTCGAACGGTTCGAGCCGCACAAACATATGCCATCGGCAATGTCGCGAGTTTGTCGCGCCGCGGCGCGCCGCGCCGATGTCACACAAAGTGTTAGCTAGTATTGTGTTGGTAAGGCCACGCTTGGAATGCACAAGCATGGCGACGAAGGACGCGATGGAGTCAATATTCACGATGACACAATCGAAGTAATATCAAACGTTTTACAAAACCGACATGTGAAACGAAAAGTTTAGACTCTAATTTCAGTATTCATTAGAGAGAAACTGATACGTGATGATAAACTGTCTGATGTCATGTTTTCTGGAGTAATTAGCAAGTGTAAACAAAACTAAAAAGGGCTCCGGCGACGTAAGCTCCCTAGGGTGTAAACCGGTTTCCTATATAAAGAGATTAAGTATTCTAATGACCTTACAAACAATTCACGACCTCAGTTTATCCTTTCCGTGGTTCGGTGCAGATAAATGAAAACGTTGTGGAATGAGAATAAAAAATACTGGTATCACTATACCTATATCTTATATAGAATTCCAAATAAGCATCATCTCAATTTAACTACCTATCTCAGTTTGGCCCTGTGATAGAGATTGCCTTTTAAGTCTAAAATTTGTACTTTTATGATATGCAATAAAATAATTAGAAATAAATAAATCCTAAGACTGGTACCTGACAACTTAATTTCCTTCATAGAAATTCTAATCGAATACAGAGTTAGTTGTAGTACAAACCTAATCCGACACAACAACGTCGACAATATCACCTACTCAGAACAGCGATCACGACGGCGATAAACACTTTATTACTCAGTTACAAGCAGTACGATGTTGCCGATCAAAAAAAAAAACAAAATCAAAATCAAAAATCATTTATTTTACAAAAAGGTTATACAAATATTGACGAATCCTCCTTTTAAGTTACTACTTGTATTAGGAGGATTCGCTCTTTCGTACAATGGTTTACATTTCTTCTTAAGATTAAATTAAGATTAATTAAATATAATATGTATATAAATACATACGTTAATAAATGTGTGTGAGTGTGTGTGTGTGTGTGTGTGTGTGTGAATATGCGTGTGTGCGCGTGTGTGTGTGTGAGTGAGTGTGTGGGGGTATATAAAGGGTCAGTACATAATTTCTTCCGTTTCCTCGTAGTTTTTAGCTTTCAGCCAAGTTGTAATTAGTTTTTTACACTCGCCATATGATTTATTGTATATTTTGTTCGTTCTGTTAACTTTGTTGTACATTTGAATTGATGCTACAGTAAATTGTTTTCTTGCAAAAGAGGTCCTACCAATTGGTTGTTTTATTACCGAAAAGGGATTACGTTTCTTCAACATCCTAATATCAGGTTTTGTGGTTTTATGAACTTTCAAGATACAATTTAGAATGTATAACTGTCTTACCGTTAGAACATCAGCGTTTCTGTAAACATCCGTCGTACTGTGACGAATATTCTTACCCAAGAGTACTTTAAGGACTGATCGTTGGGCTCTTTCAAGGACTATTAGTTTAGATTTATGGGACCCACCCCAGACTGGTAAACAGTATAGAACAACGGATTGCACTAAGGTTTTATAAATATAAACTAACAGTTCCTGATCGCTTATATGCCTTAGATATTTAAATAGCCAAATCAGTTTCCGAGTTCGCTTAGCGGTAACCTCAATATGTTGTCTCCACGAGAGTAGCTGGTCTATGTGTATACCCAAGTATTTAGTGGAGGCAACATGATTGAGGCTAGAGCAGGCACAGGCTTTGGTGGGATTGTCAGAGCAAGAGTGGGCAGTTAGTGTAAATTTAGATTTTTCAGGTTGAGTGGAATTTAAAATCGAGAACGTTATGTAGTTAGTTTTTTTAGTATTCAGTGTGAGTAAATTAGTTTGCAACCACTTCATTACTTTACAAAGACCGGATTCAGCACAGGCAAACACCTCTTTCCAACTATCTCCGTGGAAAAGTAGCGCAGTATCATCTGCGTAAGAGATGACTAGACCATTGGTGAGTTGGATACAAGTGAGATCGTTGATATAAGTAAGGAAAAGGGTTGGGCCAAGCACACTCCCCTGCGGGATCCCATAGGAGGTGGAACTTACGTCTGAGCTATACACATTGTTGTCTAATTTTACTCGCTGCTGTCTGTCACAGAGGTAGCATGAGATTAACTTTAAGAACTGTCCACGAATGCCCATAAGTTCTAATTTACGTATAAGGATAGGGACAGAGACCGAGTCGAACGCTTTTTTCAAATCTAGGAAAATACATAACGCCTTCTTTTTCTTATCTAAATGATTGGTAATTGTATTTGATAGCTCAAGCACCGCCTCTTCCGTGCATTTTCCTTCACGGAACCCGAATTGACGGGGAGATAAAAGATCGTACTTGCTTAAGAATTTGAGCATTCTATTATTTATCAATTTTTCCAATATTTTTGAAATACAAGACAGTACCGATATCGGTCTGTAATTGTTGACATCACCTCTGTCCCCATCCTTATAGATCGGGTGGATTATTGCCCGCTTGAGAGCAGCGGGGAAAATTCCTTGCGTGAAACAGAGTGATCCTAAATGCCTAATAATGGGAACCAGTTCAGACTTAGCCGATTTTATAAACGAATTAGGTATATCATCCCAGCCTGCCGCCGATTTAAGTTTTAAATTAAGAATAATCGATTCAATTTCCTCAAGTTCCGGTTCCAGTACACCAATCGATGATGAGTGTGAAGGTAAAGAGTTAAAATAAGCACTAAGATTAGAGTTTACGGTTCCTGAGGGGGTAATTTCTTCAGCTAGGAGTTGCCCAACACTAGCAAAGTGCTTATTGACCAAGTTAGCTGATAAAAGAGGGGAAGTAGACAGGTTTTGCAGCTCGTCATTTTTGCTTTTCACTTTATTCAGGTTAGTGATAGTTTTAATAGTGTTCCATAAGCTTTTGTTATTATTTTTCGCTTTATTAAGAAGATCACGTTCATATTCGTGTTTTAAATTCTTCGTAATGTTATTGCAGTAATTCCTATAACGTCGGTAAGTTATCCCTAGTACTTCATTAGTAGGATCATGCCGAAGATCTTTTTGTAGTTTATTTCTATTTTGAATACATTTTAGAACTCCAGGCGTAATCCAGGGTTTAATTATTCGTTTACTACAAGGAATATTTACTATTTTGGTACTAGAAGCTATTGCACTTTGTATTCTCTGGACTAGAGTATTTGTCAATAAATTCGGATCATTAATTTTAAGCATTTCACTAAGGTTACTATTTTTAAACAAAGATATTGCATTAGCATAGTCTGTAACAGATTTGGTGACAGGTGGAGACGTCTTTTTAGATTTTGAATAAATATTAAACAATGTCATAAAGTGGTCAGTTATTGTCGTTTCAAGTATACCTGTCTTAGAGAAGTATAAGTTGGGATTTAGGTTTATTATAACATGATCCAGACAACTATTTATCCGGGTATTTAACTCATGAGCGGGAAGCAGATGCATGCATATTGTAGCTGATGCACGTTGTACTGAGGAGTCGCCCTGAAGTTCGAAGGTGCCGTCCTTCTAGGTCTTGTGTGGACATGTGTTCGATTTAGTGAGACAGCGCGATAAGAACGTCAAATTTCGAACTTCGGAGTACCTTCTGTTTCAACTGGCGTGCCGTTCTGTAATCGTCATGAGGATAAACGACCTTACAAATAAGTTGCGCCTATTTTTACATTGGTTCTAAGAAACTCCGTTTATCCCTTTTTGGTTCGATGGAAACGAATATAGAAATTGTGGAATGAGAATGATGAAGGCTTTAATAGTCTCTCCTGTAGAATCCCAAGCAAGCTTTCGAGTTCGACTAAACCCGGTATTCTCACTGCGCCAACTTTCTACATTACTGTTTGACCATAACTATGGTTGCATTGCCTGGTAGAATACGCCATTTGTATGTAAATACATTGCTTTGTGCAATAAAGCGTAAGTAAATAAACCCAATGATGAGCTCTAGGAACTTAGCAATGACATCGAAATTCAGATTCGTGTGTAGAGTTAAATCGTACCTAGTAAGCCAATCTAACACGACAATATACTCAGAACGACGATCACAACGACAATAAACAGTTTATGACGTAGTGTGGCAGGTGCATGCATATTGTAGATGCACACTGTTTAAACTGGCGTGGCACTCCTACTCTTCTGCGCCGTTCGGTAATCGGCAATGAGGTAACACATTTTACGTCAACCGCGTCTTGCGTCTACCGGCTCTACGGGTATGGTCGGACGGAAAAACGACGGCTACATGCGCGCAAGGCGCTATAAAAACGACATTCTTCTCAACTTACTGACTTCAATTGTATGGATTGGTGATGATAAATATTCATGTTAAACTAAGCCCTGACTGTATAATGCTCTGTCAGATATTTACGGTTGATTACGCGAGCCAATGACTGCCTATGTCGACCATTTAACAGGCATAATCAACCACTAATGATTTGTTAGTCATGCTCTGTTGAACATAGTAAAATTGCGTCCAAAATATTCATCAATTTGCAACGATAAATTATATAGTTCATAAGATATCAGTTTTGATAACGATTAAAATCATACAGTTTTTGAATCTGATGTGATGTTGAAATGGTCAAGATAAAATAAATGAGAATAAGAGAGAGAGAAATAGTAGTAACTCCTGATGAAATCAGCCAGTTTGTATTCTGAGCTATTCAACGCTGAGCTTCGATAAATGACACGTAGCAGCATGTGTAACGCGGCGGACTGTACGACGGCAGCGGTTCACCTTCACCCACATATGATGCTTAATTGATCGCTCTTCCTCGACTCAGGCGCAGCTTGGCCCAATGATGTTATTCTTACGTTAGCGCCACTTGAGCTTTTGCTTTAGGCCAATTTAGATAAGGCATACGTGAACTCGCAATGCTAGTTCATTACAATACAATATATTGTATATTGCGATTTAACTCGTCGTACATCATATGGAGCCGGCAATGTTATGGAATTAAACCGGCACGTTCACATTCCGTCTTGATGGGTCTTTACTTTTAGGTTTCGAGAAAACAAGCCTCCTTTCAACAAAGTTTCGAGGTCAATTGTATGAACTACAGTTTGGATGCAAAGGAAGTTTCTGTGTAAAAAAGCGCTTTTTAAGTACCGTGGACATGTTCAGAAACGACACTAGAAACGCGACATTACTTGAACGTTTCATTGTAAATCAGCACTTTGTCACGGACGGCGAACCCGCCGCGAGGGGCGAATGCACTAGGGGAGCTCCACACTCGCTAAACATGCATATTAATGCGATTTAGAAATAGGCGAGAAAACACCCTTAACACTATGACACAAAGTCTGATGTTAATAAGTTTCTTGAAGAGCATAAAACAACTTATTCAGTACACGTGCACCCATGAAATTGAGAGAATTGAGAGCCAAAATGTGTGATTAGCTTATTCAAACTGAATAGCGTATAAATGACTCGGCACTAAGGGTTACGTGTTATCTGTGGCCACGAGTATGTTGTAACAAGGTATTGTCATATGTGAATAAGGAAAATTGTCTATTGGGGTTTACTCCGCAGGATTTGTTGAAGATAGCGCATGAATATAAATGAGAATACAAAGGGAAATTGCGGCTTCTGACCAAATTCAGATAAAAGGATACTGTCAAATCGAGAAAACTAAAACACAAAAAAGGCAATGGAGTTTCCGACGACAAGAGCAAGGCTTATTCAAATGTGGAACTAAGTAGTTGAATGAAACTACATATTAACAAATGGAACAAAGATTAAGTCGCAAAACAAAACATCAAGCACGCTTTTGCATGCGTAAATAAATCTAATAACTTGGAGTGAGTGAAAATCTGCTTACGTAAAATGACCTGAACAAACTAGCACACTGACTTATAACAATTTATTACAATTAGTAGCGACGGAAGCGTGATATTAATATAATTGGGTGCCGGAATGGGGCAGTGGGTTGCCGAAATAAGGGCCAACCCTATAAGGTTATCATAAAGCTTCAAACGAGCCTACTAGTTAGCGTCGGCGGTAATACAGGGAATGTAAAATGTTCCCGCTAAAATTAGAGTTTAGTGCTTGCCTAGCCTCGCCGCGGCCGTAAAGCGGCGATGGACAAACACGCGGACCAAACAAAGAGGCTGACGATGCGGTCAACTCCTGAAATATGTATACAGTTTAGAAAATGTTCTTGTGGAAAACGTTTCAGTATAAACACACAAAGAAGAATTTTTATTAATAAAACGTATAATCCACTTAGAGAAAGAGAAAGAGAGAGAGACGGACCTTTATACAAACTGGTCGTACAGGTAATTCATACTCATACATAGAGTGTACCCGTGATATTTTAGTATGGCAGTCCTGGAATTTCCTAGGGCTGTATGCCCTAGTCATACAGTAGACTCTTTACACAGAAACGGGGTAGTGCTCTATAATTTTATTCGTGTAAACTGTTAACTTTCGACCATAGGAGAGTCAGTTTTGGTATTCCTCTTGTTTATGACCCGAATGTTAGGTAATAATCAAATTAACGTAATCAAATCGCGGCTTCTTATGCTCAGCTGTGGATTCCAGGATCTAGAATAAATACCAGCTGCCTTCATTGATCCGCTTGTCCATGCTGATTACGCGCGAGCCCTGAATGCTGATTCGGAGACATTACGCCCCTTGTCCATGTACATTTGCCGAGAAGATACTGCGAAGAGTGAAGTTACGAATTACACATCAATACTGGACTGAAAATGCGTAAGTTGGAAACTTCTGTCTACAAGAGGAGGTATAGGCAACAATAGTGCATAATTCAAGAGTCTTCGTAAGTTTTACAATAAACCACGAAGTTCTATGGTTTGACCACTACAACGATATACGAATGGATAAAGCTCTAAAACATTTTCTGACAATGGATCTGTGTTAGATATTTAATCCTCAGAGTTACATTTTTCCAGTAAACGTAAAGTAATAGGTACTGTTGTTTGTTACACTGAAATCGCTTATTGTAAGATCTGTAAGAGTTACTAATGACAGATTATTTTTCTTGAGCCGCTAGAAAATATTGAACACTTTGTTCCGACAGCATTAAGGCTTATATCTGTGCTGCTAGCCGAATAGGTTATATACTGTAAGTGTTGATTGAAAATTTATAAATAAATAAATAGGTGCCAGCAACTTGCTAACTCAAAATCAGCCTTAACTCTTTAAGTATAGTAGGTTCTGCTCTGTGAGCTGTAGACTTCGCGAGTTTGTTTCGAAATGGTGAATTTGTAATTTTTTACGTTTTCAACCCCCGCCGACCAACCGTCGCCATTTTGGAAAATTTCGTAAAACGGAATTGGCGAAAAATATCATTAATATCTATATAAGTAACTAGCGGCCGCCCGCGACTTCGTCCGCGTAGATTTTTGATGATGACAAAGATATTAAAATAGGTAAGTGAATTTTATTCTTAATTAAAATGGTCATTAATGGTCTAGACATATTACATTTCAAACAGTGGCAGACACTGATATGCAATTGTTAAGGAATTTTAGAAGATTTTCCAATTAGATTACGGGAATTGTTTGCAGGATGCTTAATATTTATTCCGTCAGTTACCTGATGCTTTTAATCTTTGGAAACAATTACTCTGCATGATATAGAGCGACGCATAGATTTGGAGTTAGAAAATGGGGATCTTAGTTATTATGAGTGAGATTAAAAAAAAATGTTAAATATCGTAAGGCTGTTAAGACAATCTTAAACTCAGCACTGGAAATCGAGAGATGGAGGCATTTTAATGAAGAGTATCTCTTTCAACAATAATAAATAATGACCTCTTTTCATAAGAAGGCAGCACTGGTATTTTTACACGCCGGCCTGGCTATTAAACGAAAAGAGTGGTGTGGCGGAGTTCCCGAGGCTGGTCAAAATGTTTCTAAATGGTCTAGCAGGTACCCCAGCTATTAAAAAGGCTAGTGTTTAAAGAAAATGCTGAAAATGACCATTAAAAACTTAATGCACATAAGCGAATTTAATGATGCGATTACTATTTTGGTCTTTGAAGAGTGATTCAATATATTCTGGTGCTACAGTTCTCTATATATCTCAAGGAGCTAAATAAAGTAAGAATTGGTATATAAAGTATAGATTATTCATGTGCTGATAGACAACTCACTAAATATAGGAACACATAAAGTTTGGAACACAATTACTTAATAAGAGACAGCACTAAGAAAATATTGTTGACAGTCAATCATAGAAAAAGGGGTGCGAGTTCGTTTTAAAAAAATACGTAGTCACTGGGAAGAAGACAGGAAATAAAAAAAAATATCCCACCAAAAACATTTCATGTAAAATTGACGGCCAAGACTCACATTCTCATAACGCTTTCGCTGTAAAAAAGTTATCAGATCCCAGGAAAAGCCAAGCCCCTAAGCCCCGACTTTACTAACCCCACCACCTTGGTTTAAAAAGTATGGCATCAACTGGCTTCAAGCCCCTAAACCCGGAGTTTACTAACCCTACACCTTTGTTTCAAAAGTATGGCTTGGCCGTTTCATAGAGTACCGTAAATAAGTCCAACGGACCGTCTGGCCCATATGGTATCAAGAAACTAAGTTTATGTCTTTGATAATATATACTTATAAACTTAATTCCTTACGATATAGGCCGGACAGTCCGCTAGACTTATTTACGGTAGTCTATGAAACGGCCAAGCCATACTTTTGAAACAAAGGTGTAGGGTTAGTAAACTCCGGGTTTAGGGGCTTGAAGCCAGTTGATGCCATACTTTTTAAACCAAGGTGGTGGGGTTAGTAAAGTCGGGGCTTAGGGGCTTGGCTTTTCCTGGGATCTGATAACTTTTTTACAGCGAAAGCGTTATGAGAATGTGAGTCTTGGCCGTCAATTTTACATGAAATGTTTTTGGTGGGATCTCATTTCTTTTTGTAAGGTGCTTTAGTTTTTTTAATTTTTTTGGGCTGTAGGGTTTCTTGAGCGTCAACTGAAGTACACAATTGTGTATTTAAGAAATACTTAAGTTTAGCCCCATATATATATACACTTTTATCCCCTATTATGGGAAACCCATACAAACTTCCATCCCCTTATTTAAAGGGTGGGGAGTGATTTTTTAAAAGTCCTACAATATGTATTTGATTTATAACAATGAGTCCCTATAGGTTTCAATTTTCAGACCTCTAGTATCAAAATTTGCGGAAGTTTCATACAAACTTCCATCCCCTAGTTTAAGGGGGTTGGGGGGTAAAAGTTCCAAGTTTTAGAATTATTTTGTTGTTTGTGTACTAATACTAGCTTACATACCAAATTTCAGCTTTCTAGGTCATCGGGAAGTACCCCAGAGGTTTTGATACGTCAGTGAGTGAGTGGCAAAATCGGCGTATTTTAGGTACCTATAAAACCTAAAGTATAAAAGCTAGATCAATTAAATTTTGTACATTTTATACGTTTGCTAACTGCATCTTAACCTGAGAATTTGGGCGCTCTAGTGTTAACTGGGACGAAACTATGAGGGTTTGAATATGAGACGAAACGGTTCGAGAAAAGGTAGGTAGTGCCCCCTTCTTTTTTGTTCGTCTTGGCGGGGGCACTACCGTGCCCCCAGATAAACTGATAACCTTAGCGTAAAGCGTAACACTTCTTTATAAACAACATTAGCGGTGTTCCCCATACAAACTTTGCACCCCTTTTTAACCCCCTTAGAGGTGAAATTTTCCAAAACGCTGAAATTACTTTTTTTGTATTTAATTACGTAAGCTTTCTACAAAGTTTCAAGTCTCTAGTTCAATAAAAAAAGTTTCTCCCATATAAACCTTGCACCCCTTTTTAACCCCCTTAGGGGTAAAATTTACTAAAACGCAGAAAGTACTTTTTGTGTTTTTGAATAAGTAATCTTTCTACAAAGTTTCAAGTCTCTAGCTCTAAAAAAAAAGTTTCCCCCATACAAACTTTGCACCCCTTTTTAACACCCTTAGGGATTGAATTTTTCAAAATCGCTTCTTATCTCTAGCCCACGTTATAAACGTAACCTACTGTGCAAAAATCAACTCTCTAACATTAGTAGTTTCGGCTGTGCGTTGATGAGTCAGTCAGGACTTCTTCTTTTATATATATAGATTAACGAACTTACTCACGAAATTTCATGAGAATCGGTTGGAAAATGCAACCTGTAGGCGAGAACAGCCGGAAATCCAGCCAAACGAACATTCGAGCATTCAAACATCCAGACATATTTTTTTTAGGCCAAGCTGAAATGAAGACGCTTCGCTCGTCGGTCAACAAGCTTGTGATAGTCATTGACAATACTCCGTCGCACTGTGGGCTGAAAATCGGCTTTCATAGAAATAGAAACCGAAGTTGAAAAAGCCAAAAATACTAAAAAATGAGCCTGAGGTAATTTGGACTTGTTGTTATTTTTTTATAGACATCTTAATAAAAATATGTATGGAGAATAAAGGTAAAACAGGTGAAGCTCTGAAAGTGCATGTTTAACACAAATATCCTTGCATATGCGTATAGTAACAATTATTTATGATTTTTTGTTATTATTGGAATTTGTCCCCTGGGTGCACTTTATAATAATCCAATAAGAAATAAAAAATTAAATTTCCATTTTTTTTATTTAAAACTAGCTGTGCCCCGCGGTGTTACCCGCTCATCCAACGGGAACACTATATTTATTCGGGATGAAAAGTATCCTATGTCCTTTCCCGGGTCTCAAACTATCTCCATACCAAATTTCATCTAAATCGGTTCAGGGGTTTAAGCGTGAAGTGAAGAGGTAACAGACAGACAGACAGACACACTTTCGCATTCATAATATTAGTATGGATTTGTTCTTACGTTTAATTGTAACCTAGGAAAATTATTTTCAGTCAATTCGAAAGAGAAACGGATAATGTGTTCAATATTATTGTTTAATTTTCTACGGAGTCAACATGAAAAGTTAGGAAAATCTAGTAAACTACAGAAAAATACTTCTATTTCCTGTCAAGAAAGTAAGTTTAATTAGCAAATTGATGAAAAAAAGAAACAAACATTGCATTGTCGCCACTATTGCGGTTGAAATATTACTGCGACAACAATGTCACGCGAACTTATTTGGTCACGTCTCTTGCAGAGATCAAGCAAAGGCCATCAGGACATGTCACTATGGGTTAAACCGACTTATGAAAAAAATCGTTCATTCATCAATCAATTATCAATCGAGATATAAAAGCCAAAAATCACGTTTTCATGCAAATATTGCTGAAAGATGAGTTGTGGACAGACAGGGATGCAGGATGACATGAGAATGAACCGGTCCAATACAAAGGTTTTTGTAAAGACGAGTCGAAGGTTACATGAGATGAGACAAAAATAATCCGGACAAGATTATGAAGCTGAAACTCATTCTTAATTGACAACTGTTTAGTTGGTTTGCTATTTCACACAAAATATGTTCGTTTTCGTTGTTAGGTACGAAACACGATCTCAAAGAGAAATAGTATTATCTCCTAGTTCCCTGGGGCAAGGTAAGAAAAACAACGGCGAAACAAGTGGACCGAGACGAACTTCCTCGAAGGCGAAGGCCGACAGCAAGACATTTCACGAATGCGTCGACAATTAAACTAACTGCCTTCGCTTCATTATAATTACATGCAGACATTTCGACGATTACTGTTTAATGGTAGTGTTTCTTATGGGTCATTAGGAATACGAAGGTTAGAAAGTAAAGTATAAGTCTGGTTCGTGGTTAATAGGCAATGGCCTTTCTACCAGAACGTAGTTTGCATGGTAGTTCGTATGCCTCTTACCTACTAGAAGCCTAGCTTAGATGGAAAAGGTAGGTCCCTACAAGTTTATCATGAAACCTGCTCATTGAATACATAAGGCATTCTGCCATCATCTATCGATTCGATAAAGTAAGTAATGTTTGTACGCCTTAGTCTCCAAGCTATGTAGAATTGTAACCAATCTTAACCTAGCCCATAGCTTAGTCGCCCGATGACATGACTTAGCTGCCTCCAACCGCGAGATAGCGGCCCACAGCCGACATGTCAAGCGAAGTGGAACCTGTCAGCCGGTGGCCAGTCAGCTGAGGAGAACCCGACCCGACACCCGACACCGACCCGTTCCGCCGCTCCGTGAGAACCCTCTTACTTGCCGACAAAGCTGCGATACGCGTTGACCAATCCCAAAGGTCATTGGACAATATACTGCAAGAACTAACCATTAGTCAGGTACGGTATCAGCACGGCTGCTACTTGCGACCTCGTTGAACTTTGACCAGCCATGACACTCATTGAAGATTAGACTATCAGCATTGATCATAAGTCAGTTAAATGGTTGTGATTGTCACTTGTGACCTCATCAAAATCATTTCGCACTTGATTAGAATTAGCACCAGGTACTTGTCGACTTTGCTAGTCACGCGATTGAATAGAAACAGATGAACTATAATGTATCGCGTGATAAAAGTCCCACGCGGCCAGTAGTGTCATAAGACCTGATTTAGATCTAACGTGGCACTGCTATGGCTAGATTTCGGTTTCCCAGTGGAGCTTTTATAGTCTTGAATTAATTGAAGCAACAAAAGGCTGCGGCAATCCGACGAAACCATTTGTTGGTTTATTAGGGAAGATAACTGTCGATTCGGTAGCATCGGGAAAGATAGCCGATAGTTAAATACACATTAATGCGGGTTAGGGCCCGGCGGCGCCGCGGGGCTAGCCTTGAGGGCTACTGACCAGCAACTGTCGGACAAGTTATGATGAATTTCGCCTCCACTAAAATAAGAGGATTTAAAACTTTCCTTATCAATCTATGATACCAGTATCACCAAGTAAATTTCGTATAAATAACTTAAGACTACGATTGACATGATGCGGGGTATGTACTTAGCGAACAGTGGATCGGGCGGGATCTCCCCAAAGTAAACACAGCGACGTTTTGGTCTTTTGGAGCGGCACATTGTTTAATGGAAAAGTTTACCGATACAAACATGCACAAATACCTGTACATAGTACACGGGTTAACATGCATCACGGCCGGCGGCAAACACGGCTTACGTATGGACGACACATGCGAGCACGAGGTGTACTAATTAAAACGGATGCGCGAGGAATGACATAATCAGAGGATTAGGGTTGTAGGTCGAAGCAAAGATGGTCAACTTGATAAATTATATCGACAAGCCAGGTGCGTTTGTCTCGTTTACATATGTAAGCTGCATGAATAGTCTTTGGGTAGCACCCCGGGTTTAAAGTTTATTTTGTGTTGGCGACGGGTGCAAGTACATCATCAGCATTGCACCGCCGCCAGTGGCGCCATCTACTCGTCAAGGATGAAGTTGGGGTCCCACCACGGGCGGTGTAACGGCGGGGATTGAGAATCAATAAAAGGGCTGCGCCAGAGCGCCAGGCTCTCTTTCGGCTGGTGTAACTTGCAGTGATAACATGAGGTGTGCGTGTGTGTGCATAATTGTAGTTATTAGTGTGTTCCTTTGTTATTTCATATTATGTTTTATAATAAATATATATAAATTTATCCGTTGTTTGAAGAATATTAACCTGCTCCCTCTCTGATCGCTAACATCAGAAGTGGGATAGGTTGAATTCACACCCACGTATATATTTTTTTTACCTCGAAGATATTATGCACACATGCGTTTAAAAGCTATACATTTGATTTTGATTTGTATATTGGATGCGTTCGCGCGCCGCGCCTTAATTAATATGTTCTTTGTTTAAGTTGCAAAGTGATGGTAAACTACACGCTATTGTCTTGCGAGCTACGTCGCATGGTCACGTTGTGGCGAAGGTTGGTGCAGCAGGGAGCATCCATGCAGAGCTTCATGTGGACGCGGAGCTAAGCAGCGGCAGTCGTGAGAAATGCGGCGGACGAAAATGTATCCCATACGTAATTTGAAATCGATGAGAAAATCTGGTGAGGTCTGATACATTTTTTTTACGTATTTTGGTATAGGTGTTGGTAATTTAAAAAAGCGTGGTAATTTATAAATGCGTGATCGTAAGCTCTTATAAAAATGGCATTTGATAACTGGTATTTATTAGAAATTTTAATTGTGCCAAATATATTTAAAATATGGTCATGTTTTCGATTTCGTATACAATATGATTATAGGTGTAGACTTGAAAGAATATAATTTATTTGTTGTTTTTTTAGTTTCCGAGAAATACTAGTAGGCGAAATAGAGCAGTATGGAAATGAAGCAGTTTGGAAAATATGATTAGCCCGTTCGTCGTTAAACCGAAGTCGAAATACGCGATCACTTCTGTAGATTTGCGCATGGGTTTCTTCTGAACAATGTTTTAAATCGAGCTAACGAAGGAAGGACGCTCTTTTGTTTATTACCGTTTGAATTCCACAGATCCTAGGCAGCGCAGACCCAAACATCGCCCTCTCCTAGCTCCTAGTCAGCCCACTCGCAGCAGATTCAATTGTTCAATTTAGGGTCAACCAATAACCATTTGTTTAACTGTGGGAAGCTGTTTGAAACTACAACAATGTAACGAACTAACGTGCAACCATGGAAACCCTTATTTAACTCACAAGAGGGTTCTAGCTTGATATGTCGCGGTTTTTCTACATGGCAGTCCGATTTGCATTAACAGCCGAGTTGACCCACTTGTAAGGCAGTAATCTGGACATTAATACCGGCATTGCGTAACGTTTGAAAACGCGTTTATGCTCTGTTTAGGTGATAATTCATTGGAACCGTGTTGATAAATCATTCGGACGTGATGTAAATGTTTGCGCAGACAATGTCGATTATATCTTTGCCGATTACAATACGTAGATGGAAGGCCGATGCTGCATATAGAGAGCAACATATAGGCACCTTTCAAATTATTGTGTTACTTCTACACATTGCGCTTGAGGGCTGCCAAATTGCTAGAAGGGCTCAGTCGAGTCGCTATGAAGTAAAGAGGACAACACGGCGCGCCGCGCATTGCAGTGCCAGTACTGAACATGTGTCCACAAATATATAGTGTTTCTATATTCACCTATAATTTTATTCCAATATTATAAATTAAGCACTGTAATTGGTTAAAATAGAAGTAAAACATTTCAACCAGTAATATAAATTACCACCTTTTCTGCTCATGCAAATATAACTATGTTTTTCTCTAACATCACACAACTAAAGGTAATCATCCGGAATGAGACAGCAAGAGTCAATATGGTATAAGTATACTGGATAAGCTGGGTAAGTATGGTGGATGTATATTTAAGAAGTTTTACATTAACTTTGAGCTCAGCATAGAGGACATTGTTTCATGGTAATATATGTATGGATGACGAATAGCAATACAAACAGGTTTTGTTTCTTGTGTCTCTGTTTTGCACACAACAAATAAAAATACATAATGAAATGATATAGTTACACTAAAAATATTTCTTGTTGAAAGTTGTTGTGTTTCTTGGAGTGAAATGTAAAGAGGGTTCAGGTAAATAGTCTGGCCCTATACTGCCCACAGACATCTTATTTCAAAAGAGAAAAGCTACCTTAAGTCTCGAGTTAACCTTTCTTCATATTATTGCTGTATGATTGCATAATTCACCAGTGCATAGTGAAAGTCATAATCTTTATCTTATCACTTGTTGTGAATACAGCCGGACTGAACCTGTCTAAGTGTTTAAATAAATTGATTTACTGGCAAATTTATTGCAGCTTTTAGTGAATGAAAATCTGAAGGATAGTCTAGAATGATGCAGATACAATAAATAGGAAGAAAAAAGTACTTTTGCAGATATTGTAAAGAAACCTTTGGGAAAATTTTTAAAGGAGTATGGGATGATTGTGTCAGGAATGGACAAATTTGGATTTCGTATTGGCAAAAAACAAACTTCAAGATGATTAGACATATATGGTTTCTTATGTTGCTATGCAAATAGTGTCCCTACAAATTTGCTCAACATTTGTATTGCTATAAGCCAAATTTCGTACAATCTTACATATTACTAATTTAGACGGCATAAGTCTACTGAAACAGACATTGTTAAAAATTTAAATAATTACTAATTAATGAAATTGAGTAATCCATTGAATGCAAATGCTACAAGTCAATTAAACAGCCAATAAGGCCTGCACAAGTCATTGAGTGCCCACCAAGGAGTGCTCTGATAACGGCTGACATGATAGTGTCATTGTTTCACACTTTAAAACTTGTGCTGCAGGAACTGAGCTTTATTCAAATTATAACAGAGATCATATTGGACTTGCCACCAAATTATATTAAGGTGTTGGATTTCATCCGTATCTGGTTGTAATGATTGTGGTTGAATCATTTTGTTCAATTGGTTTGTTTTTGTTAGAGAGAACTGGAAAGACTCCAATTTGTACAATTAGGAAAAGCAAGAGCTTAAAAATCTATGTAGAGCACTGTTGGTAAGTGGATAAGAGTTTGTGTAATTTTATTCAGGACCTGGTTTTATTATAAATACCTATTATAATATGTCTTAGAAATTAGCTTGTTTGTCCTAGTTATTCATCTGCCTACTATACATAGATATAGTGTGCATTTCTAACAACAATCAGTAAAATAGTTGCCTCATTTGGTGCTAAAATATAGCCACAATTAGAAAACAAATACCAACATGACTGGCATGACAGTACCCAATAAATTACTAGAATTGCAGTAGAAACATATCACTTTTTACACAACTGAGAGGCATTCTTAAACCATTCTTAAAGCATATTTAAAGTGTAGTCGTTATCGGTGCAGGCTCGCTATCGCGCCAAGGACGCGCCAACACTACCACGTTAATTTGCTCTGCACACCACCACAAGGAAGTACACAGCAGGATTAACATACGTACTCAAGATTATGCAATACAAGGTCTTCGCGATATTAAATCGAAAAGTCGTGCGGACACAAAGGTCCTTGCAAACAAATGACTTACGAAACGTTATATTTTAGGGAGTTCCCCGAAATATTTGGCGTTCTTTTGTCAGTTTCAAGGTCAAGGTTGGGTTGGGGTATAGGAAAGGTGGGCCAGTTTTGGGACTTAGAAAAATTTCGGTGTCGTGAAATTTATGTCAATATAACACCTCATTTTTATTAAAGTATCCTTTAAAACATGCTAAAATAAGCATGTTTTGTTATGTAAACTTTTTCTCTCAGATCAATATTTACCGAGATATTGGGGTTCAAAGGTCAGTGATTATAAAGGGCTGTAGCACTTAGAAAAATTTCGGAGTCGTGAAATTTATGTCAATATAACACCTCATTTTTATTAAAGTATCCTTCAAAACATGCTAAAATAAGCATGTTTTGTTATGTAAACTTTTTCTCTCAGATCAATATTTACCGAGATATTGGGGTTCAAAGGTCAGTGATTATAAAGGGCTGTAGCACTTAGAAAATTTCGGAGTCGTGAAATTTATGTCAATATAACACCTCATTTTTATTAAAGTATCCTTTAAAACATGCTAAAATAAGCATGTTTTGTTATGTAAACTTTTTCTCTCAGATCAATATTTACCGAGATATTGGGGTTCAAAGGTCAGACATTTTCAGACTTCGTTGCTAAAAAAAAATTTGGTAGTGAAATTATTCAATATAAGCACTATACCACGTATAGGACACGTTAAAATAGGGATAATTTACTTGAAAATCATAGGTGAGGTACTATAAATAATGACTTGGCGACTAATATTAGCAGAAGGATAACAAACTTTATATTAGTGGCAACTACAGGTCTCCATCTAAAAAAGCATTTTGGGCTTTGATTTGCTGACAGCTTAAATATTAAAATGGGTACTATATAAAAGTAATGGGGTTATTTTTTTAGTTTTCGAAACCATAATTTAATGAAAACGGCGATAAGCGTTTTTTAGGTAAAAATGTTTTGCCCATACAAAACACGCTTATTTTAGTCCAGAATCTAGCTAAAACACGCTACGCTAAAATAAGCATTGCATTACCATAAGAGTTGCCTCAGAACCGAAGCTGTCAACCCCGATTCCACGTGGTCTTGTCTGCCCTACCCCTAGAGTGTATATAAAAAGCCGGAGGCGCGGAGGGAGAGCAGCCCTCGCCCGCCGTGACAAAGCTCGGGAGCCGTGCGGAGCGGAGCGGCTGAGGCTGGTCGCCGAAGGCGACCAACAAGCCGAAGCTGCGGAACGGAGTACGGGCGACCGTGCTTTGCCACGCAAGGGCGGAAGGGCTGCACTTCCCGCAGCGCCGGAGCTAAGGCAGAGTCTGACACAATATCCAAAAAAATATTGTCGGTTTTAGGAGTCCATATCTCGGTAATTATTAAGTTTAGAAAAAAGTTGCCCATACAAAACACGTTTATTTTAACGTATTCTATACGATAGAATCATAAAAAATAGGTGTCAATATGACATCACACCTGACGAAAAATTGACCAAAATCAGTCACTAAATAAAACTATAGACCAAAATTATTATTTATACATGCAATTTTCAACTTTGATTAAATCTCTTAAATTGTCGCACAAAGTATTTTTTTATGACCTTGATTTATTTTATATGTAATCTCCATTGAACAATTAGAGTAGGCCATTTTCAACTTTTTATCCGCTGTCATGTTTCCGCTTAATTAGTTAATTCAGTCGCCAAAACAATAACTCGATGCTAGTTTATATTGAAACAAAGCCGAAAATTGATTACTTAGCTGCTACTTTTTACTTTAATAGTCTCCGCAATTAGTCGCCAACTTATAATTTTTGCTATCCCCTTTAATTTTTTATAAATCCCTATAAAATCTGATTAATTTGTCGCCGCGTTAAATACATGCCGTTTTAGAAGAGCTGCCACCAAATAGAATATGGATCTAAAACTGAAAACTATAGGTTAGGTTAGGTTTGTTTTATGACCCCGTATAGCGGAGCGAGCGAAGCGAGCGGAGCGTCAAAATAGAAACATAATCTTACCTACAGTTTTAGATGAATGAAAATGACTGACCTTGGAACCCCAATATCTCGGTAAATATTGATCTGAAAGAAAAAGTTTAAATAACAAAACATGCTTATTTTAGCATGTTTTAAAGGATACTTTAATAAAAATGAGGTGTTATATTGACATTAATTTCACGACACCGAAATTTTTCTAAGTGCTACAGCCCTTTATAATCACTGACCTTTGAACCCCAATATCTCGGTAAATATTGATCTGAGAGAAAACGTTTACATAACAAAACATGCTTATTTTAGCATGTTTTAAAGGATACTTTAATAAAAATGAGGTGTTATATTGACATAAATTTCACGACTCCGAAATTTTTCTAAGTGCTGCAGCCCTTTATAATTACTGACCTTGGAACTCCAATATCTCGGTAAATATCGATTTGAGGGAAAAAGTTTACATTACAAAACATGCTTATTTTGGTGTATTCTACATAATGCAATCTAAGAAAAGGCCAAAAAACGGCAAAAAAAAAATTTTTAATTTTTTTTCTAAGTCCCTATAAATGCCCACCTTTGCTATACTCTGACCCAAGGTTGCATTAAAAGTAAACATCAAGGATGTGTGTTAATTTCACTTAACTTTTTTCAAGACAGAGAAACATATGAGAAGCTCCAATAAGTTTCGTAGTTAGGGGACGCATGAGAAAAATCGATACTTCCGCCAATAAACATTAGCGTCGCCCCTCCGGAGTCCACGCGCGGGTTCATAAACAGGTCTCCCGTATTGAAGACGCTCATTGCGTAATATAACTTGAATTTAGTGTATTTGCAAAGAAATAAAAAACATCCAGCCGAGCCGGCGCACTCACCCATTTTGTCTCGAAGGCTGGCGCACGCTCCGCTCGACAAACTGACGATTGACAAAAGATCACCTTCGCATAATTATCAAACACACCTTTGCACACACAAACACTATTCGTATACAACTGATCTTGTTATAAACTCATGAAACTTATGAAAGTAAATAAATTGGGCGATCGCGAAACCCGCAGCCGCTGTCGCTCCCACTGCCTGCCTGCAGCTGTCAGATTCGCGCGTGCGTTCGGAAACTTCGTTTGACGCGTTCCGATCTAAGAATGCGTTCGTTCGTTCGAATGACAGGCCACTAATGAACAAATTACAAAATCACGTCAAGGATATTGAATAGTCACGCTCGAGGAGGTATTATCAGCCGGCGTAGTAAATGTAGCGTGTCGTATGCAGATCAAGTTCGAATGGTACGGCTGCAGTTTATTACTGAAGACATTATTATTCTAAAGGGTTTTCATTAGCGAATAAATATGCCAACGTTGGCAAAGTTACTTAATCAGTACCTAATTTTTATTGGTATTTCTAGTTCTCTAACCGTTTAGTTATCTACTATTCAGTGATTAGACACGAAGAAAAAGAACAGACCACGCCTGAGCTTAGACAGTTTGGAGACCATGAGGACATAAGTAGATCATCATCACAAGTACTCTCGAGAAGTCCAGTGTTGCATCAAGCATCACCTACATCCAGAAGACTCCAGCGACCTTCACCAGGTCGGATTAATGAGCTTGTGCGTTGACCTTCCATCTACCTGCTGTCCATTTACGACCAAAGTGCTATCGCATCCCATCAGTAGATAAAGCCCAATTCGGGTACTTACCTACGCGTTAATATCTTGGCGCTTCAACTTACGATGATCGGTAATTACCAACCCAAGGTAACTCTTCTAGTAAGGCTACCTGTCCACTGGAGCAGAGGTGTGTAAAATTGACCAATCACACTTCCATATTTAAATGCGATCCTTTTAGGCTTTACAATGACGCAGCCTGATTGGTTCATTTTCCCCGCTCGGCTCAGTGGATCGGCATCCTTATTAGCCTCCTCAATTTTATTGATGGCATTCAGTTAGTCTGGTTAGCTGACTAAGAGATGGCAGTCAAATAAAACAATAAAATATCGAACAGCATCATAAAATAAGTGCTTTATTGATTAAAATTAGTAATATACATAATTTGATTTAAACGTGTATTGTTAGAAATTAATCTAGCTTGCCGAGTCCGCCGAAGGACTATGTACAAATAACAACCACGTCTCTATACTCTAGCGCCCCACACCCCGACGCTCTCGTGCCTTGGTAACTCACTATTTAAATCAAATGATGAGACGTAGGGGAGTGCAATCGCTGATTTATTTCGGAATTTGTCTTTTGCACTGTTTGTACGTTGTGGCGTCGGCAGTCGAGAGCAGCGGGGTGGTGGGGGCTTCCACCGAATCAAGCTTTGCCTGCATCGCCGAATTCGAGCCAGTGAGACCGTCTAGCCGTCGCTCTGTCACCAGCTGAAGCGCTTCCCAATCGTCCTGTAGAATTGGTAGGTTTGCCTGAGCTAGAGCTCGACAGTTAGAGGAACAAATGAGAAGTGCCCCAAATCAACGCACCGAAACGTTTACGCTCGCGAGTCGTTACTGGATTTTTGGAGCTAAGACCATTTGAAAGCGCAGTCTAATAATATGTATACGTTTTGAGGACAATTCAGAGTGAACCAAACGCCACGATTTAGGAGATCGTTTCTTATAGACACGAAATACATTTTGTAGAGATCTTTTAACAATGTTAGTGTTGCTGAGTTCGAGGACTATTTTAATGGGTGATAATTTGATAAACTGCTTTCTAAATTTAGCCTCAATATAGGGTATTAGACAATTGTATAATATTTGTGGCCACAGTCATTGCGGCATTCGTAACCTATATATATTGTATGTATACATATTTTTAGATTTGACTGAACTGGCGCCGTCGACAATATCTGAGAAAACATTTTTTTACTACAGATATACTGCACAACCAAATCAAAGTTCAATAATGAAGTTAAACGATAAATTAAAACCAGTGATGATAGCGAATGAATAACGTTTGCCCTAATCAGATATATTGTGGACGGCGACGCAATGATACAAAACCAGCCTCTCTTTACAGTACGAACAATCCAGTTCGGTATCACTTCGCACCAGCACTACAATTCGTTACTAATTCTCCAAGCCCCGGTAGAGCCGTCCAGCGTTCGTGCAATACCATTATTAGACCTAGTTTCTTATGATACCAATATCGATATTACAAAGTCAAAGAGAAAAGTAACCCCCTCTTATACTTGTTTGTAATCCGGGCGTATTCATGTCTCTTTGGATAACTGAACGTGGCTCCTGAGCCCAACTGAGGCCGTTCCTCACAACAACTTTTCAACTAGAATTCTTAGGAGCTCCTAAACAACTGTTTACAAACTAATGCAAGGTTGAGTCGAATCGAGTCTTATGCTATAAGACAGACAATACAGCACCAATGAAACTGGCACTTCTGAAAACCTAAGCTTTACTTCCTTTTTCCTTTTCTTTTTGATTGTACCTACTAATTGAGAAAGGTGGTGGTAAGGCGATCGTTAAGTCTTTCAATTTACTTTGAATATGGCCTAAACTGAAAATACCTTCGTTTTCCCGATAAAAAATGGCGCATACACAGCATAAAACTCGACTCTATGACACGGTTGGTGTAAGTTTACATCTCGTTTATACGTGACGTCGTACAATCCAGGTGCAAACTTAGTGCAACCGGGTAATACAATGTTTTTACCACTTGAGATTTCGTACTACTCGCTCCATACTACCTACGCGGCAGGTAACGAACGGCATAAGCATCCTATGCTAAACGAACTGCGATAATTTCTTTAACTTTTATTTACAAATACGAATCGGAAACGATACGATAAAGTTTATACTCTCTGTACAATGTCGTAATTTAATTTTCTATATTAAAATACATCTTCGGTTCTGCGCCGCTCGACTTCGGCGTTCCTATACTTGAGGAATGGGATTGAAAATGTCGACGTTTTTCCATTTAGTTTTTTTAATGTTTTGGCGACGATAAACCGGGCCTAAAAATTTTGCTATAACGTTTGATTCCATAACAATTTAAATTCGGCGATCCCGAGCAAGGGCGAGCCGCGACTGACACAAATTCGTGAATTTGTATCATATTTTCCGTCACAATCCCATACTTCAAGTATTTCTTCCAACGACTTTCCTGCACTTCATACAATCAGCAGCAAAAGTTGCCACGCAAACCAATCATCAAAATTGTCCATACGAGACTAGCGAAAAAGGTCCAACTTTATCGTCTATTATGCCTGTCAATCTCGACCACTTGACAAATGTAATATGCCGTTAATCAGTAGTTAAATACCGAGTATAGTGAAACCCGTCAAAGAATTGTACAGATTATAGTGAGCATGTTATTCTGCAGATTTTGCTACTGAGTGTAGTCGAGCCGGCAGGTCTGAGGACTACTCTAGCATCAACGGGCGAAGCGTTCTATAGAGAAGGCAAACATTATATACAACCGGCCGGACCCAACTTGCCGGCGAACACTTTACAAACCGGTACGGATCTAAACAACACACAAATTTGCGTTACTTTTAAGGCGATAGTCCAGAATGGAGCTGACCCAGACTGGTACAGTCGAGGACAATTATATGTATAATACTCACTTGAGAGCAAACATGATTGGAGTCGATAACCAATCCTAAGGCTCAATTTCACGAAATTATGTTAGTTATTAATAGCTGATTGACCCCTGCCGAATAGTCGACAATGTCGACATTGACTAGCAGAACATGGTGATGTTTGACCTTAATGGGATACAACACATCCCCGTATTTCATGATGATAACCTGAATTAACTTTTGTATGCATATAGTTGACCTCGACAAGAAGCCAAAATGTAATTTTAGCAAAACGATGAGATTTAACATTTTTATAATTTAAACGGCGCTTTCAAAAACCAGCGTCGTGTGACCGAGTCGGTTCCCCGTGGCACTCCACCTATTAGTCCACGAGGCCACGCCAGAAGCTCTATTTGATAAGTTACCACCATATGTGAGAAGGGGCAAGATAATGCTATTGCCAACCCTACGTATTTCATTACGTAAGGCTGTCAGCGCTCAGATTGTTAAGTTTATTTAAAAGTTTTTGTAAATTATTGAGCGTAATTTATCTATTTCTGCCCGGGAAAATTACAAGATTAAAATGACGGGGCCTTATGGTGAGAACTCCTCAAATAGACTTACCATGCAATGATCCTTCTTGGGCTACATTAGTCGTTTTCAGTGTCCAAATGTACTTAAAAGAGAGCTATCTTTTGAGTGAAGGAAGTCTAATTTTGTGTGTGTGTGTGTACTGATACTTGAAATTTTGTCAGTTAGATAATTTCAATAAATCCGACTATACAATACAATGAGGGTATATTAGCTGCTTTGTGTAGCGCTGTAGAAACTAGTACTTTATTAATATTAGTTTAAGGTTTAATATCAAAACTATTCCCACCGGCTTGCTCAATCACTCCCTTAAACCTAACATAGAGCAGCTATCCACGTGGAGTTACAACAGCATATTCTTACATGAAAACAAAATTAATTTAATGTAACCATGTGCGCAAAGAGGGCTACAAAATATAGGTAAGTACACAGTTTGTATTTATTTCATAATTTTAAACGTCAACCACCATTGTCCAACCATGTCCGTATTATTTATGTGCCTTTTTATGGCAAATGCAAATATTTTCCTTTTGGTTTTCATGTAAGAACTTCGTTCGCTACGTGTATGGGTCTACACATCGAGCTATACAATTATGGAACGTCCTTTCTGTGTCTAAAACATTAAAATTTACTCTAATATTTCCACCCAATTATACAACAAAACGTTTGAGAGCAGATGACATAGTTCTACAAAAAGTTTAACTCGGAGTTAACAAATTAACTTATCGAAAATGAAGGATTTCCGAAGTGGAATAATCACCAAAGGGTACCAACCACCGTGGTGTAAGATCTATTTGACGAGAATTATCAAAATCCAAAAATCGTAGCTCTAACTCTATAGTTTTAACACTTCTTGTCAAAAGACCATTATTTCCAATTACAGAGAGCCCCCATTATTTATTTGGTACTTATTGCGTAACCTACAGCTCTACCAAATCAGTAACATTGCAGTTGAATGAGTGCTAAACATAAATAAATTCGCCTTAACCACTCGTCTTTAATTTTGCACCTTTCCTAACAATCATTTAAGTATAATTTGTCGATCAGCCTTTAGTACGAGCGTGTGCTTGGTACTGTCACCAATCACCATCAAATACCGTTTGTTGTTCGCGCAACATACAACACGCCACATGCGGTTAGTCGGGACAAGTGCATAACGAGACAAACCCGCCTACCATATTTATCGAAAAGTTCAAATGTTATATTTTATATTACTAGCGGCATCTTAATTTGCCAACTAAGCTGCGTGGTTGTAATAGTACATTATTATCGAAGCGAGGAAAGTAGGTAATTGCTGGCTGAGTATTAATTTCATACGAAGCCAAATGGTCCACGAAAACAAAATAAGTTAAATTAGTACAGATAAGGTTTATTAACCACTTTATTTTTTGCATTGCCGCCTTTTTATTTTTTAATAAACAAAGTAGACGTGTATTTTTTCCGAAAACGTCATAAGCAAAGTCGCGATAAGTCGTAGCTACTCATCCTCCGTTTTGGCTGTTTAGGACCTATGGTTTTTTTAATATGACCGTTTTAACTTTTTAAAAGTTTGTACCTCGACACATAAAGGAGTTTCATACAACAGTATTGTTGAACGAACCGAGTCGGCAATTTTTTTTTTACATTTTTGACTGGCCATAAACTGTGCACTTCGCATCCTGATTTTTTTATCACTACAGTCAACTTTACTGATTTCAGAAAAATGGTGTCAGTACATATGTACTTTTCGATATTTCCATTTACTAGTTGCGTTTGGCCCGCTGTGCATTTG